>JADWQK010001686.1:0-2400000 GCA_017933935.1 Sesamia nonagrioides | reverse complement strand
CAATCGGGGCACATGCTTACTAGCCCCGCACGATGATATTGCGATTGGCGGCCATCTTGGTGACGTAGTCTAACTCGCACCGTCGGTACCGTTCGCAAGTTCAGTCCGCGCTTACCCACTTACGCACATCGAATATTTTTGTTAGCTTTTTTTGTTTTTGTTATCCTGTTTTATTGTTGTTCTTCAGTTTTGTTGTTTAGTTTTGTTAGCTGTTACTCGTTAAAATGAGTAAGAAATTAATTAATAGTCGTGCTCGTGAAATTATAATTAAAGTGGACAATTATTTTGTTATGGAGAAAGAGGACTGTAACTTAGTTCTTGAAAGTATAAACCATGCTTTAAAAAGTGCTTCGGACATTTTAATACCGAAGCAACTGCTTATAGTTATTAAAAATATTTTGCAAAATTCTATCAAAGTCACGGAGTGTGTGGCATGTGCCACAGGCGTTGCAAAAAATACTGGGACGAAATTGATACGAGAGCATGAGTCAGCAACAGTCAGTGGCAGCAAAATGAGAACTCCTACTAAAGGAAAAAGACAAAAGAAGAAATATTTCGACGGGTTTTCCTTAACAGCTTTAAGAAATATTATAGATTCAATGTATACGGTGAGGAGAGAAATACCCACAATGCGCAAAATCTTGGCGGCTTCAAAAGTAGACCTTAATTATACTGGTAGTGAAACTACATTAAGAAAAATAATTAAATGTGATTTGGGCTACCAATTTAAACGATGCTACCAAAAAAGACTGGCCCCAATTTAAAGACCCCAAATTCAAGCGTGGAGGGCTAAATATTAACGACGTATGAAAGAAAATTACTCGCTTGGTGAAAAATAAAAGACAAAAGACCCGTTATTTATCTCGACGAAACGTGGATACACGCACACTACACGGTAGAAAAATGTTGGCAAACAGCAACCGATGGAGTGAGATGGAACGACAGCCCCGGTCGCCGATGGATAAAGAAGTTAAAGCGGTTTTGTTGACTATGCCCTTTTAATGTTTAAAGCAGATACCAAAACGGGGGATTACTATGATCAAATGAATGCTGAGAATTTCACCAAGTGGCTTACAGAAAAATTAGTACCCAACATACCACGCAACTCCAAAATTGTGATGGACAACGCCCCTTATCACAGTAGGGATGAGAATAGGCCACCAAGTATGAACAATAAAAAACAGTTGATTGTTGAGTGGCTACAAGATCACAACATCGACTTTCCCAACGACAGTACAAAACCTGAACTGTATTTATTAATTAAACGGCACAGACCGCCGAAAAATTATAAAATTGACAATTTATTAGCTGGCAATGGCCATGAAGTCGTTAGATTACCACCTTACAACTGCGGCCTCAACCCCATTGAGTACATCTGGAACCTGGTAAAGACGAGGGTGTCAGAAAAGAATGTGTAGCAGTTGGAAAGTCGCATTGAAGTTCTGACGTTGGAGGCGTCGGAGTCAATAACTCCAGATGACTGACGAAAGGAAGTCAATCATGTTAAACGGCTTGAAGAGGAATATTGGAATAAAGATCGAATAACTGACGAGTTATTTGTCATAAATACGGCGACGACAGTGAATCGGAAACGACAGACACAGAAAGCAGTTCTGATTCGGAAGACTATATACATTTTTTTACATATTATCCTGGTTTTATTTATAAGCTGATAGATGTAGGTAGTAATTAAAACATGACTACTACACAGTGGACTCTGGTTCAATTCCCGCTCGCAAATTAACAGAAATGTAGTTAGAAAAAAATAGTATACATGTAAGAAAGATATACGAATAAGTATATTTTTCTTACGTCTACAAAAATTATTTCCTTGAAATTTTTAATAATGAAAGTTTGTTTGTCAGAATATGGGTGATTAGGTAACCCTTAACCCTAATATTAATTTATACATACACTCTTTATAAAGAGTGTAATAAAATTATATAATACAAATAAACCCTTAACCCTAATATTAATTTTGCATTTAACATTCTTTTGCTAGCTGTCCTTTTGTGTGACAGATGACGTCACAACGCTGTTATTGTGACAAGGTTCCATCGCAATATCATCGTGCGGGGCTTATATGTTGAATTGTTATTTTACTCCCATGCTTTTTATATGCCCGATGCGTACTTCCTTCACTATACTATATGTTCATGAAATAAATTTTGGATAACTGCTTTGTTTCGCAAAAAATATGTATAAACGAGACAAAAGCGTTATCTTGTAATGTACAAAGAAAATAGAAAAAGTATAAAGTTAAGAATAAGATTTAGGGTTGCCAGATGGTCGGGAATCGTCTGGATTCTCCCGACTTTTTCAGTGATCTCCAGACTCCCGACAAATCTCAAAATCTCCCGAAAAACGAATATTTCTAAAATTTTCAACGAAATAAGTTAAAAAATTGAAAGATACTAACGATCATCTAATTAAGGCAAATTGTAATTGCCATGTTATAAACAATTGCGTCAAGTAAAAGCTGTCTCAGTAGACATTGAAAGCATCGTCATTAAGATATACAATGAATTTAGCTTCCTCTACGAGAACTGAAAAATTAAAATAATGTTTCGTATTTATTAGTATCGAGGATAAAAATCTTCTTCGGCATGTTCCAACAAGATGGCTATATCTTATGCCTGCTATAGATCGTTTACTGCATTGCTGCAAGTATTTTTTGTTGAAAGGTGAAGTTGAATGTTGAAAGCAGTTACGGGAGTTTATAACTAAAAGTCTTAGCCTTTTTGATAATAGTGATGAGGCTGACGAAGGCAAACATGAGGGTATTTCCGAAGCGTATTTATACTTCATACACAATATAATGTTGGAGTTCCAAACAGCAATTTTAGCATTGGAAAGTGATGCGTGCACTGTCGTAGAAATAAACAGTGTAATGAGGAAACTAATGAGTCATCTCAAAAATAGGTTGGATGATAAATTCTTTGATGGTAGAAACAGAACTGTATTACTTAAATAATGTTTTCAATAGGGAAAAAAAGATTTTTGTAGCGAAGCTGAGCAGTTCCTAAAAAGAGCTATTCAGTGCTTGCAAGAACGCTATGATTTTTCTGAGACCTCCTTATTCAAAAAAATATCTGTTCTGTCTTTAAAAGGCGAAAATTTATTTACATGGGAAGAGCCATCCGTATTGCCCGACATCCTTAATATTTCAAATGATATTGCATGGCTTTAGATTTAATTAAAGCTGAGTTAGTGATTAGGCTAAACTTTGAAGTTAACTGTTTCATATTCGAGTCAGTTTTAAACGGCGATAAAGGAGTTAAATTACTGGAATCAGTGAAGTCTAATACTAAGTATATGTGACAAGATAGACAATAAGCCTGCGTGCTTATAGTCTTGGTGCATTGTTAATTATTTTTTAAATAAATGTCATCTTTCATTAATAAAATTGCCGTTAATAAAATTTAGATGATTATTAGTAATCGTACAATAAGTAGAGACAAACACGGATTATGGAGATGCCAAACTATTTTATGTATCGATGTATATTTATAATACTTACCTATTTTGGCAATAAATGAGTTTCGAGTTTCTTATTAATATTTTATTCTTCCCGACAAAAATTCCAAAATCCCGACTATTTTAATCTTTTTCCAGATATTTTGATATTCTGATCTGGCAACCCTAATAAGATTAGGAACCGACTTGAATTCTGCTCAGTTATGTTTGTGACTGTTAATTTTCCTGTGGCCACCTACAGTCATTTGTTTTGGTCTCTTAAGAAAAATATTGTTAACTTTTGCAATACGCACCAGCATCGAGTTCGAAATACGAACGCTATGGTTATAACTTTGTTTAAACTGTTTTGTTTTTAGATTCTTTTTGTCATTTATGTTGTTCATTAGAAAACTCTGTATCTATACGTCACTTTTGTTTATATTACTTTGAGTCTGTAATTAAAAAGCATTCAAATGATATTTCTTTGGTATCCTCTTCCATTACGGCATGGAGAAAACAATTTTCAACGCTCGACTGAATCGATTTCTGGACTCGAAAAAAAAAATCCCCATTTTCTTGTAGGTATTTCATCAATTTCGTATAGACTATGGCACAAATGTACCAGGTGAATGAAGGGTCGCTTAGTCGGAGGAAATTAATATGTCTAGGTGCCGTTCAAGAATATGGGACACGGTTGTCGGAGGAAATATCCCGAGGGGCTGATTCTCTGACAACTATGCTGTTTAATAAAATAGCAAGTTGCGATGGCATGGTTTTAGATTACGTACGTTTGGCTGAAAGTTTTAGGGTTTAAGGGTTAGCTCCTCACGCGACGACACATAGTATCGTTCCATGTCGTGACAGTAGAATGCGCCATTATAAGTAATCAAATAATGCATTGTTGGTGTATAACAAACAATATACAGAAATGCGTGCATAAGGCTCGTTGCCAAGGTTACAGGGTGGGTGCGATCAGCTGGACTTACGTAAGTTGAGCTGGGACGACGAGGGGGCGCGGGGTTTTGCGCGGGGAGAGGTTAGGGCCGATCGATAGCCGCTTTCGCCCCTTGCTATCGCCCTGTCCGTTTCAGTGTATTCTCAACAAAAAATTACTGTTCACAAGGATCTTAACACTAGTAACTCGAAACTTCTCCAACCTTTGACAAATGTTTTTTATACAATTTAGATTGGGAAATAAAAATGCTGTAGCGTAAACTTTTTACGTCCTAAAGGAATTTCTGAGGTATTGGCTTCCTATTTACTCCTGTGTTGCTCGAAGGTTAACTTGGAATATCTCCAGAAAGAGTGTTCCATTGATGATCTTTTGATTCAATTTGAACTGAATCAAATTAGGTCAACGTAAAATGAATTTCCATTTACCCATTCATATTCTTTATGTTGTCTCAGCCACAGAACTGAAGGAAAGAAATGATATCTGTGCTGGAAAGTTAATTTGTCACTTTATGTATTTTCGAGAGGGACACCAGCTATATCATGGCGGAGTCGAGTTTCTGCTCAATAAATCCCCTCGTGACAGTGTAGTCGAAATCTCCAGTGTTTCGGACAGGGTAGCATACCTTGTAGTGAAGATAACTGAGAGGAAATTTTCGAGGTCATTTCCATCGGACGACCCGTCGTACGGCGAGTTTCCACCCTTACCTACGTTGTTAACACCACTACGATCCGGGCGAAGTGTTTCGCCTCCTCTTTTATACTGCGTACATCGAGGGACTGGAACAATATGGCAGCGGCGGTGTCTCCGTCGGACTACAATTTGGGTGTCTTTAAGGCTAGAATGAATAGGCTCTTAATAAACTAACGCGCTTTACCACCAACGATTACGTCATTGCTTACCATCAGGCGGGATTGCGGTCAAACACTAGTTTAAAATTTATATTAAAAAAAAAAAAAAAGGTTTTGCATTCCACCACTAAGGCCGCACAACGTTCTCATTGGAGATTTTAACGCTAAAGTGGGAGTACTGAATTGCAACGAAACGGTAGTAGGATTCTACGGGTTTGGCAGCGGAAATCATAGGGGATAAATGCTTGTTAACTTCCATGAGAAAGAGGGGAGAGTTCCTTCTTTAAAAAACAACCCTAAAGGAAGTGGACATGGCGAGGTCCCGACACTATGACGAAAAATGAAATAGACTTCGTAACAGACAGAAAGCATATGTTCACGGATGACTCAGTAGTGTTCACAAACCAGTTCGAGGCTCTCTGAATATCCACTTTAAGCTCGAGCGAACTCGTTTAGTGAAGTCTAGGCTCCGTCCAAATATGCTCCAAATTATGCTGGGATCTGAAGCGTTCCGCAATTTTGCAAAATGCGGCGTACGGGCAGGAAGTCCTTCGACCGGGTATGGCACGCTGGCCTTTTCAGTAAGTTTCCAGCGTTTGGCATATTCCCTGGCCTGACTGGCTGGGTAAAAGACTTCCTGACTGTAGGTCCCTTCCAGCAACTCTGTTCCTGCTGCATATAAACGATCTGCTGATGCCCGGTATCTATGGGTATTCAGATGACAGCACAGTTGTGGAGAGATACCTGTGTAGCTACCATGAGTTTTCATTACGAGACTCGATCGTCGATATCGAGCGCGTTTGCCGCTGTCATTGGTTGAGAGTTCTTACAACCTTGAAGCGAGCCAATCGATGAGTCAGACGCGCTCGATATCGACGATAGTGTCTCGTAATGTAAACTCATGGTAGCTACACTGTTGGGAGTTGGGGTTTCCTCGAACCTAAACTTTGGGAGGTTCATTGAGTCCAAAGCCAAGATGGCCAGGAAACTTGGCATTATTGCAAAGGACCGGCCGTACTTCAAACCAGAACAGTTTCTTATGTTATACGAAGCAAAGGTCTGTTCGTGAGTGTAGTATTGCAGCTACATATGGGCTGGTGGGGTAAAATGCCACCTGGCAACTTTGGATAGAGATTGCGAAAAATCTGGCGATCCAGATTTAATTCAAATGGTCTCCAAAGCCTGGAGAACTGACGAAGAGTAGCCAGCCTGGCGGTGTTCTATAGGATGCATTTTCGAGAGTGTGCGAGGGAAGCAATTCCCTGTCCGTTCCATCATCGGACGACTCGTCATACGGCGAGTATCCACCCATCCACCCTTACGTTGTTGACGCCACTACGATCCGGACGAAGCGTTCGCCTCGTCTTTTCTACAGCGTACATAGAGGGATTGGAACAATTTACCAGCGGCGGTGTTTCCGTCTGATTACAATTTAAGTGTTTTCTAGGTTAGAGTAAATGCCATCAACGATTTCATCACTACTTATCATCAGGCGGGATTGCGGTCAAGTACTACATCCTTACTAATATTATAAATGGGAAAGTGAGTTTGTTTGTTCCGCTTTCACGCCGTAAGTACTAAATGGATTGCTTTGAAATTTTGCAGACGTAAAGTTAGAAGTCCGGATTAAATAATAGGCTACTTTTTATCCCGGAAAAATTATATTCCCGAGGGCAATCTAAAAAGCGCGATATAACCGAACTCCATGCGGGCGGAAAACTGATCCGGAAAATGAGGATTCCAGAGCCACCCTGACCCGCTACTTTACTAAAGACCTACCAGAAGTCCTCAAGACGAAATGCGAAGGCGGCTCTTAAACAGCTTAAAAATGCAAAAGCCCTTGGTGAGGACTGGATTACGACCAAGCTCCTGAAAGCGGGAGGACGTCCTGTGCTTGAAAAAAATGTCGATTATGTTATTGCTTAAAACAATGTCGATCAAACTATCGTTTGTCTTCAGTTCTTACTTCCATCATCGTTGTTCGTGTATGAAACTATGCTCCAGCATTCAAAACTGGAAAGTTTGAATGCTTAAACCTCAAATCTGATTATCCCAGAATACAAACCTTAAGGAATAATATTTTAAGCCTAGTCTTAGTTAATCGTTAACCATCTTTTGAAAAAAGGACGATGTTGTTTAAACAGTTGCTATGACAGGCGCATGCGGTATGTCTGTCGCCTGATACCACGGAGCTCGGTTGTGTCACGAGACCGAGACGTTAGTCATTTCTTACTTATCATGAATTTCATATAGCAAAAAAATACAGGAAAAGATTAGTTATGTAGATGTTTCTACACATATTCCACATTATGGACATATCACAGTATGGTTGTGAACACCGTTAGTTTGTAATTTATCTCACGAGATTTTAGTTGATAAATTGTGATTTGTAAGTACCATAAGTAGGTACTATTTGCAATATAACGTATTAATTTTTGGTGGTTTATAATCTAATACATCAAACCGCCAAATTGTGTAAGAACCTCCAATATTACAGAAAAGGTTCACAATCTATCAGATTTTATCATCCGTTAAATCCTAAAGGAGAATGCCCGTTTTGTTAGGAGATTTGGGCCCCCAGAAAAAATTAGCGTGCCATGGTGGTTTTAACTTTATTTTGAAGAACTACAATTACCTTTTCAGATCCTGAAAACAATTTATAACTTTTCACCCTAGTTTCCGAGAATTATTGAATTTTTTTCTGATGAAGAAATTGAGGTTATTAAACAATATTTTTTCAAAAACATTTTACATTAAAACAATAAAATATCTTTAGTATTAATATTGATTCCCAAATGAAATAAAAACATTAGATATCATCTTTTCTTGCTAAATAATATATTAAACTGTTTACCTTGCAGTCAGCGGAAGTAGGTTTTGCTGGCACCAGTAGAAATAAATATACTTAGGGCTAAATTGGTTGGAGGAGCATGTGGCTACGTTACAACAGCCACAAGGAGATATCTTAAGTTAAGCTACTTGTTCAGATTGCACATGGGTGACCATCCATTACAAACTTCACCTGGATGGCTGCTAGTACATTCAAACTGTTGATACTGGGTGCATTATTTATACTTGTTACGAGTAGCTAGAATCCCGCAAGTGTGACAACCTCTTACCAGGAGGTAACATGTTATAACCCAGTGTATCAGGTGTGGAGGTCAGATGGGCAGTCACTCTTTGAGCAATACTGTATTCAGCTGCATCGGTTAGACTAAAAGCCGACCCCAAGATAGTTGGCAAAATGCTAGGTACCTAGTATACATATACGTGTATGTATGCCATATAGGACAGCATCTCCTGCAAGCGACAAAGTAAAATCACTGCCCTGCTACTTAGTAAGATCGCTGTGCCATCCATGATTAGCTGTAGTTTATTTAGAAAGGGCTTAATTATAAAGGAGTTTAAAATATAGTAAATGCTATACAGTAGTTTAATAAGAAAAAAAAACAACCAATTAAAATAATAGACATTTATTCTTCAAGGAATATATTGTCTAGAAATTGTGCTGGAGCGCTTATATCATTAAAACGACTTATTCCTAACGATTTATTCCTAAATATCGAGGAACAAACTGTTCATTTAAAGAATTTCTCACAATGTTAATTTTTTTTTCCAATGTGGATCTTGGCATTTTAAAAAGAGTTGATAGTCTTTGATTACTGTCACCTGTTCTGAGTTTTACTAAAAATATACTGAGAGCAACAGAAGGATTTGGAAAGTGATTGTATAACAAAGGATTACAATTTAAAAGTTCATTGAACTGCTCTGCAGTAAGTCCTAACCAATAATGGCATAAATGAGAATCCATTGAGTTTATGTCATTAAAGTCTGTCTCTCAGTAGCTTCTTCAAGAGTGTGTTGGCTACTGCCAGCAAAGGGTTGCCTCTGGACTTGTCTTGATGCAGCCGCCCAACAAGGAAGACAAACTCGTTCCAAATGCAACACCTAAAAACAAAAATATTATATTTAGATACTTGATATTCATTAATATTTCATTAGTTCAACACACATACATACGCATTCATACATTAAGTTTAAATAAATAAATATGAATAAACACTTACGTGATGTGCTGGTGTCCATCTTAATATAACATTCCTTTGAGGACAATCTTGACTGACTCTATGAGTTCTACGACTTGCTATTGACAAGCCACATGCATAGCATATGTTTAGGTGTCCAAGAGCAGGGGATACAAGTGACAGATTTGTGTTAGATGCTGTCTGGTTTTGTAATAATACAAAACATTCCACACACAGGATGTCATCAGACGATATCTGTAAAAAATGACAAAATAAAATGTAAGTTAGTTTAGACAGTTAACTAATGAAGTCATATAAAATACATACAAAGATTATTTAAATTCAATTTATTACCTCACATCGATTTTGGTAATTAACTAATTGTAAAGATTTGAATGACGTATTGATTTGACAGATAAATCATAGCCTCGCGTTCCGAGTAGATGTTACCAGGTTAAATATTTTGTTAATCGATTTCCTAAATCGATTTTTTATAAATAATATCATTTACTAATTGTTGTGTTCCATGTATGGCGTAACCGTTTTATAGATATAGTTTAGTGTTGATATTTGATTGTTTATGCAACAGTTGTAAACAGTTTTTCTTTCATCTTTTCTTGTTTACTATTTACGAGTGCATACTTAAGATATACTTGTGCATTATGATATAAAAGAAAAATGTTATTTTGCAACCTAATTCTTCGCTACAAGACAGAGACCGCCCACATTTTTTTTATGTGAAAAGTCTTGGTTTGACCATCAAGGGCGGATCCAGTTCCGACGCCAAGGGGGGGGGGCAAAACATAACATAATTGTTTTTCGGTGAGCTAAAATCATCTAAGTGACAACCCCTGCCTTTGGGTGGATTGGAAAATAATGTCAGACTTTTACTGACTATTGTAACTTCATCTAAGCACTTTTAGTGACCTGAATAGAAATATATTTTATCGATATTTTCAATCGATCACCTCGTTCATTTAAATAACATAGTCTGTCGTCTACCTGGCAACATTCAGGTTAAGTTAAAATGGCGGAACTAGCTTAGATTCAATAAAATAAATATTAATTTTGTTTTTCAATGCTATGGTACAAGAAATTCTGAAAAAAAATAGTTTTATAAAATTACGACTTGATTTTTAATAAGAAAATATTCTTGACACTCTATCACAAATTAGGGGCCCATCGGGTGGCATTCTCCTTTGTCGGTAATGGAATTAGTCGAAGTAACTTAGCCAGCCATCCTGACCAAATGGGTTAGGTTAGAATTATGATCAAGCACGCGCATGCAGAGCGAGGAAAGTAAGTGGTGCCTCGGCAGTCGCCGGCGATCGCTATTTTCATGTTGGTTAAAGTTATTTAGCTACTAGCTGTACCCCGCGGTTTCATCTGCAAAAGTTTCGATCCCGTGGAAATATCTGGATAAAAATAAGCTAGTTACTCCTTCATTCAGTAGTTTTTGCGTGAAAGGAACTTCCATACATCCATACGAAATTTCACGTTTATAATATTGGTAGGATGTAGGGACGTATTATAGTCGTCTGGTCCTGGTCCAGGCCATGGTCCGGAGCGAGAGTGCATGGCAAGTCGTCACCTCCTTCAGCAGCAAAACCTGCAGCAGCGATGCTGGCAAAGGAGGAGGCGGAGCGCGTGAGGGAGCGGAAATCCTAGCGCCCTCACACCTCTAGCCGCCGCAGGAGACGCCCTGGAAGACAACATCGAGCTCCCGGCCACCGTAATCGGGGGCTTGCGGGTGGCGAGCAGTGGGTAGCTCGCCGCCCTATAGGGACCAAGCCCGGGTAGGCAGCGGATTGTGTTTCACGCGCGCCTCAAAGAGATGTCAGCACATCGTGACTGGGTCCACGTAGCCCGATGCCTCCTGGGCCAGGGTTGCGGGTTGGTTAAAAATAAAACCGTGGCCCTGGCGCACAGGCAAGTGAAGAATCACGGGTGGGATTTAATCAGTAAAAGTCTGACACACCCCTCCGCTCCGCCCAGAGCGGGAGAGGGCATTTGATGACCTCCCCATGCAGAACAAAAAAGGGCTGTTTGTTTGTGTGTTGTGTGGCCGTTGGTTTGTGGTGTTAGCTCCGTATACGTCGTTGATACTGCGTACCGATTGTGCCGCATTGTTGCTACGACGGTACTCATATTCCATAATTACTCAAATTTTTAACGTGACGATGACGAAAAAGATGAAATGCTATGAAAATGTAACACTAATCAATAAACAAATGACGACTTTTGGAAAAATTATTCTATGTTTTAATAAAATTAATTTGAAATTAGAATTCTTAGCCAAACAAAAATTATTTTGATTTGAAATGGCCATTACCTCAGAACGGCAATTTCGTAGGTAAATTATTCAAAGTTAAATAACTTTATATTATAACATAAAAAGCAATTTTTTGTCATTTTCGCCTTTCAAAGAATTTCGCCCCTCTTCATACAATTATCCAACTTTGCTAAACTGCTAAGTTGTTTACTTGCTATGCTAGTAGGCGCTGCAGATGAAGAAAACCAATAATCAAATATATTAGCATTTCATTGCAGTTTTGGCTCTCTAAGAAAGTTACTAACAGCCTCGGTCATGACCGAGAATGTGGGCCATAATTAGCCGATAACCGAGACAAAACTCTCGGTTGAGTTTGCAGCCGAGTAGCCGAGATATCCATCGAGCCTTTTTTTTGTTCTGGATGGTAAATCATCAAATGAAGAACGAGAGGACGGCGAGCTGCCCACTGCTCACCGCCCGCAAACCCGCACCTACGGTGGCCGCGAGGTCGACTTGTCTCCCGACCAGGGCGTCAGGGAGGTGACAGCCTGCCATGTACCGGACCATGACTTGGACCAGGACTGGTGGCGAGAGATCGCCGCCGATCACCGCCACGAGGACACGGCGGTGCTCTACCCAAGCAGGGCAGAACTCCACCGTGTCCTCAGGGCGATCCCCACAGTGGTGACACCCTGGCGTTTCCTCCCGCCTTATACGGAACAGGAACCTCCCGAAACAACCGTGTCCGGTGAGGACCTGCGTCAGGCGGAAGGTTAGAGCGCCGTGGCGCCTCTCTAGCCACTCTTCAAACAGGGGTCTTACCGCCGCTGTTGTGGCGTGCACAATGTCGGTCGAGCCTTAATTATAATATACATAAATATTATTACACTTGAAATTGTGATTTCCCTCGAATATGTACCTACTGTCATTGTATTTTCTACAAGCCTGATGATATTAGTATTAGTGACACATTGCTATAAGCTTTTGTATATCAATGTTCACTACATTGATATACTAACTTTGCTTTCTAGTATTAATTATTTAATAGTACACTAACTTTATCTTGTTACCCGTATACATTCTAGGATAAACATTTGCGCATCTACTATACTTAGTAGTTAATTAACAAGTACCTACCGTATTTCATAACTTAGTTGTATTATTTTTTAGTTTTAAGATATACGTAAATATCTTAAATTTTACCGTACAGCACTCCTATGTATGTACTGTGCCAAAGGCGTTATGAGACATGTTATGAATATGTTTGGTTTTTATATGAAACACTCAAAATACCGCGGAATATAATAATAGGATATAATATGATATGAACACAAAACGTTATAATGTTTGTGTTTGATTGGAGCAGATATGCTATATGAACGCCTGATGAAAATATTATTTCAAACTCCCACTTAGTTGTTGCTTTTATGAAATTAATAGGCGCATAAATAAAATAGCACCCGCTTTTATTTTACCTACTATTGTCTTCTGCTTCATCTATTTGAGCGTTAAATTCCATTGCTTTCAATAGTTCGAATTACATTTAATTACAGATTTCAAAATGATCTAATAAAAATACTGATATTCTTCTTTCTTTGAAGTTATTTTGAAAGCTCTAGATAGATAGAACAAATCCTATTTCCTGTAATCATTTTTGTATAAATGATTTGTAATGTGGGGCTAATTGGAACTGATTGGAGCACTTTTTTTGCTTAAATGTACGTTTACGAAAAATAAAGCTACTAAATTAGTAATTCTAAGTATATCTCCACGATATTGGTGTTCACTCTAATGACTGATTATAAGGTGAAGGAAAACATCTTGAGGAAACCTGGACTAAATTTAAGTCTGAAATCGCCAACCCGCATTGAGCAAGCGTGGTGATTACGCTCAATCCTTATCTGTATGAGAGGAGACCTGTGCCCAGCAGTGGGACGATAAAAAGGCTGATGATGATGATGTATATACGGCTCCTGTTATTAGATCTAAAGATATATTTTTTTTTAAATTTCCATTCTGATTATCGCAACAATGGGGCTAATTGGTATCTGAATACATTGCATTGTTTTATTTTTATATAATTTGAGCTATATTTAAAAGAAATGTCTAAATATAAGATCTGAAAAGCGCAGGAAATACACTATTTCGACTACTTTACTTCATACATATCTCTCTACATTTTTAGTTCCCGGTTCGAAAGACACCAAAATTTCAAGTTTTGTTAAAAAATAAAATTCACAAAGTTTGCCACCGATATTCTTCAATTTTTTATATGAAATGGACGTTGAATGGTAAATGTCTCTCTAGGTGGTGTAATATACTTTCTACTGCCAATAGATAAAAAAATATAATTGATCAAATCTTTTATTTCGCCAGTTCCAATTAACCCCATGATTTCCAATTAGCCCCACTTTACGGTAAGTATTTTTTTTTTTTGATGCCCCGGGCCAGTATGTTTTGCACCTTTGATCGCACGGAAGTGGTAACACATTTGACTCTGAACTTACCGTCTCGATAGAATAAAGAGGCCAGTTTATACTAATTTGGTTGCCACTGATGTGCTGGTGTGCGTTCGCGCAGTGGAATGTTGTTGAATTTAAAGATTTTTAATATGCAGATATTTAGTGTATGACGTCGTGTAATTGTGTATGGATAAAAAAAAATTTGTGCATGCAGCCATTGTGGAGAAATTCACCAAAAACTGATTCCGCTGGACGAACGTTGGCCTGGCGGAACTTTTTTTAATCCATTGACTTTAGAAAAAAAGATGTGTCCAAAAATTAGTGTGTATTTGTGTATGAATGAATAAAATTTGTGCATGCATAGACTTCGGAGAAATTCAAGTTTCCGCTGCGCGAACGTTTGGCCATTTATAGCTAGTTTTCATATAAAGCGCTTACATAGAGAGCTGTAGATTTTTACATACGTTGTTTTGAATTTGTGCATATTTGTGTACAAAACAGATTTAGCAAAAATCGTAGGACTAAAAAGATAAAAATATAAACGTAAAACACGCTTTTTAGGTCATAGTTCTTAAAGTATGCACTTTCGGGTCTAGATTTTCACGTTTATACAAACCTTGTAAGTGTCTGCAACATATTGCCAAATATCAATGATGTTCCTTTAGTAATTAAAGAGATATAGGACAATTTACCATGACAAAATCACTGTTTACAATGCAGTCAAATATCACGACATTCTAAAGGAATTGCATGGTAAAATGTATGCCAATAATTAGTGTATTCATTCAACTATTCACATGCAAAATTTCATGTCATTAAATTCAGTAATTAAAGAAAAACAATTAAAATACTGACGAAGCATCGAAAACCTACATAACCCGACCAAGTTCGGATAGCTATAAAAAAGCGGCCGTGCAATATATTTAGGTAACCTCCCAAAATTTACAGTATAATACCGGTATTGAATTGGTGGTATAGGTGATAACACAATTGTTTCGATAAAATATAAAGGTCATTTATTTTTGTACACCTACTTTTTTAAATGTATTTGACTATGACAAAGTAGGTACTATTTACGTAGTTACTTTATTTAAGTATGCGCTTGCAGACACAGGTTTGTATAAACGTGAAAATCTAGACCCCAAAGTGCATACTTTAAGAACTATGACCTAAAAAGCGTGTTTTGCGTTTATATTTTTATCTTTTTAGCCCTACGATTTTTGCTAAATCTGTTTTGTACACAAATATGCACAAATTCAAAACAACGTATGTAAAAATCTACAGCTCTCTATGTAAGCGCTTTATATGAAAACTAGCTAATGGCCAAACGTTCGCGCAGCGGAAACTTGAATTTCTCCGAAGTCTATGCATGCACAAATTTTATTCATACATGCACAATTACACACAAATACACGCTAATTTTTGGACACATCTTTTTTTTCTAAAGTCAATGGATTAAAAAAAGTTCCGCCAGGACAACGTTCGCCCAGCGGAATCAGTTTTTGGTGAATTTCTCCACAATGGCTGCATGCACAATTTTTTTTTACCATACACGACGTCATACACTAAATATCTGCTTATTTAAAATCTTTAAATTCAACAACATTCCGCTGCGCGAACGCACACGATGTGCTGCCTACCCATAATTTCTACCTATGCGATATGTACGTCCTACAATTTTCTTTAGGTATGTGAAAATTATAATTTTGCAAAATTATATTTTGCTCTCATTGTATCGCTTTGCTTTATTTATGTGGCTTTGGTTGTTTTTGCTTTGTTGCAGCTCGCGTTAGTAGTGCAGTGGTGTGATGTTGAAGGCGCAGTGTTAGTGCGCGTGCGACGTGTTTCATAGTGATGTCGTCGCCGGCGCGCGCGCCCCCGCCGCCGGTGCCGGTATCGGTGCCGGCCGGGGCGGGCATGCTGCCCCCCGGGCCAGGCCCTGCAAGACAACGCTCCTTAAAGGATCGACTTAGAGAAGGCATTACCGGACCTTTCCACTGGCAGTGAGTGCTTCTTTTAACTTCCTTTCAAAAATATTCCAGGTCTACGCATCTTCGGCCGGCTCTTTTTTAGACAATATAATTCAATTGTAGCTTATTTCGACAATATTTGCATGCTTTTTATTATTTTTAGGTAAAGACACAGTATTTACGATAACAGCATTCGTTTCCACTGTACAATTACACCGTGCTTGCAAGTATATAAAAAGGACGTACTCCACTGAATGTAATTTTAAGTGCTAAGCAAACGATGGATAATTTTTCGCGACGATATTACGCATACGGACCACAAGATGACCGCTGGTTGCCACGATAGGGTGACATTTTTGTCCGCGAAAGACCAGTAAGCATCGAAGACACAGCCATGTGCTTGATTGTATAGATTACCATACCATACGTTCTATCGTCGCGGAGAAGTTGTCCATCGTCTGTTCAGCGCCTAACTTGCTGGCAAGTCAATGTTTCCATCGTGCCAGCTTAGTATTCGATACCTGCAGCTTGCGAGCACGCCACTTAAAAAATTAGCATTTCGTGATTGGATTTCACTCATATATTTGTGCGTGTCATATAATTGGCGTAAATTTTGAACAGGCATTATATTGCTACGTGCGACTTCCAGTTACGCTTGATCTCTATAACAGATGATATTTTTTTGGGAGTGGCTTTTCGCCGTTCATCTTATGAGCTTGTCGCCTGCTTAACCGGGCTAGCCTGTCGATGAATTTAGGCCACCAGCTAGAGCACCCCCTGTGCGGTACGGACCTCGGCTTAGGGCGTCGCGCGTCGCTGGGAGAGTGCAGCAAGGGACAGGCTAGATCGTAGGAGAACTAAACTATTTAGCTTCCCTTTTCATTCATTTTGAGAAGTTTCAAGTTTTTAAAGTTACCTAAGAATACTTGTTTTTATCGATATTGTAGATTTAGAAATTCCCCATGATAGGTAAAGCAGTCGTTCAGTGCCGAAGATAAGAAAATTAGCCATTAAAGGTCAATGTCAAACGTAAACTTTAAAAATGTAGAATTGCCTTTAAGATTGTATCACCGTAATTTATAGTGATGATTGTCGCTTCTGACCTTAAATTACACAAAATTGGTACAGAAGCAGCCACAGTATCTATTAAATTACATCTTGATAAGTCGTTTAATGACAAATGAGCTACCGCATTCACAGCGAGACATCGCCGTGAGGTTTTCATTTTCTGAAAGAAGAGATATCAGGTTGCAATAGGGAAAGGAAAACCTCTGTTAAATAGACGCTATGCTCGTTTCCTTCACATTTCCCCCGGTTTGCCACATCCTTTTCGTTCATGTATGTATATCATAGGATCGCAACGTGGGTGATTATATTTCCTATCTCTTACGACTTTAATAGTCGTAAGATATTACTACTCTAAATATACTACATTACTACCCATATTATTACTCTAAAATTTAGGTCCAGTGTATTTAGAATAGTAATATGTAGTATATTTAGAGTCTAAATATACTACATATTACTATTCTAAATACACTGGACCGCAAAAATTCCGGGTTGCTTATAAAAAGTGTGATAGTTTCTTAAATACGCAACGCTAATCAGTGAAACTGTTGTATGGTATAGGTAACTGACTTATACACAACATAAAATACATAACATGTTTGTAAACTCAATAATTTTATTTGAATACTAAAAATTAAAAATAAATCTTCAAACTTTTCACGAAAAAATAACCTACACAGTTAATCTGCGAAAAGAAAGCTTTTGTCATTTTAATGGCTTGTATTTGCTCCATGAGGCCATATCAGTTCATTAAGACGATATGGCATGCTGTTAAACAAATTTCTAATACGGTTTTGGTCTATGTTTCATTCTTCCACTAGCGCACTCCTTAACCCGCGTAAGGTAGCTGCAGCTGGAGAGCGTTGCTTAAAGCATTCCCGATAAATTCTCTACGGGATTTAAGTCCGGGCTACGAGCTGGCCATTTCATGCGAGTGATACTGACGTCTTGAATATACGTGTTGACCAAATGTGCACTACGTGCCATGTGGTCGCGCATTATCGTGCATAAAAATGGCATTTGCGCCCATATAACTAGGAAAGGACCAACATGCTTATATTGCTCATTTGAAATCTCTACGTATCAGGGACCCGTCAAAGAACCGTTTTCTTCAAAACACGCTTGACGATAACGTTCCTGGTCCGACCTGGTCGCCAACATATTATACACTCTTCGTCTCCCATCGTGTGTGAATTTCTGTCGAATCTGGTACAACTGTTGTCACAATTAAAATAAAAATCGTCAAAGTGGGTGACTAAGATGAGAACCTATGATAATCATACATTTGTCATAAAGCGACGATCTGAGGTAAAATGGTAGCATGACATGAGATTCAGTAGCGATCAATTTTCATGGAGTTGTAGAAAACGTGCACGAACACTTATCGATAATTACGATAGTAGGATTATCGTAAGTACAAATAATAAGTACAATAATAACGTTAAATGCCTGAAGAGTTGGAACATCTTAAGTTTTATAAAAAAAATAATAACGGAGAGCATCCACCAAACGGCATTGGGCTCGCGTGGACGATTATGGAGCATTACCTAATGGAGAGGAGGCGTGTGTCCTAGCAATGCTATAGGCTGAATATAATTTTATGATAACACTAGCTTATGCAGCGGCTACACCCTCGTTTATGACGGCAATTATACCATGGACCTTTAAACCTCTCCTATTATAGTAATCTAGCTGCACCCTTCATTTGCATTTGTTTCGATTCCGTAAGAACATCGGGATAAAAAGTATTATTCCTGGTTATAAACTATAGCTATACTAGCTTTCCGCCCGCGGCTTCGTCCGCGTGTAGTTCGGTTATATCGCGCTTTTTAGATTTCCCTCGGGAATATCAATTTTTTCCGGGATAAAAGGTAGCCTATGTTCTTTCTCAGGGTCTAAAGATTGTATGTGCCAAATTTCATCAAAATCGGTTGAGAGGTTTAAGCGGGAAAGCGTAACAGACAGACAGACAGAGTTACTTTCGCATTTATAATATTAGTATGGATGTGTGCCAAATTTCATCCGAATCCGTTGAGTAGTTTTTGCGTCAAAGAGTATCAAACATCCATCCATCCTTACTCACAAACTCGCATTTTTATCGTTAGTAGGACTATTGGCACCAAATATATTTATTTACGTGTGAAACATGACTGGTAAATCTCATTACCATTTCTTTGAAACCTTAGGAATAAATCTACACAAATATTTGTCTACTATTCGATCACTGAAATGTTCTCATTAGATAACCACACGAATTGATACATGGTGATTCGCAAAATATAGTTACTGCAAAGTCATGACCGGACCTGGACATTGCTCGCAGCTTCAATGAGGTCGCCAGAGTACATAAACTATCAGTTACTGTGATTTAACCATTTGATACTTGTATAAAATAAACAGTGCGTCAAATAATAAACAACTACGTATTAATGCAAGGAAATGTAAATTCAAAGAAAACTATTAACTTTTTGTCTCTGCAAACAATGGAAGGTGTCAAGTTACAACCGGAAGACATGTGTTTTTATCGAACGAAGCGAAACAGGAAAACTTAAACAGAGTACAAGTTGAACACTCTCACTGTCGGTTGTGGTAACTCTCGACGTCCGTTGCAAACTTTAAAACTGCGGGGACCATTGCATTACACATTCAAATGAATGAAAGCATTATCTGTCATTTTGACAGTTCAGCTTTACCAAGCGGAATGTGTGGTCTTATCACTGCTCATGCCATGGCGGTTAGGAGAGTTGCGGACACCCATGTTCGCATGCTCTCTGACAGCCCTTCATACAAACCCTAATAAAAGGATGCATCATATGGAACCAGGAGGGTAATTACTGATAGTGATCAGTAGCAATAGGTTTCATTTTGACAGTCCAACAACATTCATTGCGTCATTTACTTTGTTGAGCATTTTTCGAAAATATAGAGCAATGAATTAGCAATATGTTTCAAAATTATTCCAATTGATAGTAGGTAATAGTGTATTACGCGATTAGGGTCCTGATACTAGAATGCCACAAGGCGCTTATCACTGACTAATGTGAAACAAACTGCATACGATACGCAATTAGGGTGTTGTCCTGTGGATTGAATAAGTTTTGCTGCAGTCTTACAAAACGCTTGTTGAAGAGGGAAATAAAAAATACAGTTGTGGGCGTACATCGTACAATATTCAATTAGCTAGACGTAAAGTCGTCCGGGGACGGTTTCGCCCCGTACTAGAGCGAAGTCTGGCGTCTCATCACCGGGAATCCAATTTGTTCCCAGCTGGGAGGCGCAATTTGTACGAATGCATCACGGATTAGCTTGTTGCCTTACGTTAAAGTTATTTTTCCTCTTACCCTCATGGAATTATTCTACACGCCATATTCATCAAAAGTCGAGGCGCCGGCGCATTTCACTCGCCATTTATTTACCTAATTAATATCTAACTACGATAAAGAACTGTGATACATGGCCGTCTAGTTAATTAATCATATTGTAGCAATAAATACTCTTATATTCCCAGTCAGTTGTGATAATCTTATGTTACTCCTAATAATAACATATTAGGAAAACATAATATATAAGGTTTATGTGTTTATGCGAGTTTGGGATGTGACAGCTGGCTATTACTTGTGTGGTTAGCATAGCAGCTTAGTGGTTATGTGTAGATTCATCATTCTATAATTATGTTATTGCATTGATCAAAAACACCGGGAAAGATTTTTGCATGATGAGATATTTAATAGCCGAGTATAGGCAGTGTCAGTTAGCTTAAAACGAGCATTTCTTTAATTGATAACATATTTGTCATACGCATGTTGAGCGGCAGCCGTTGGTCGGGGCTAGAGATGGGCGAGTGGGTAAAAAATGGGTAGGTAAAAATTGGTAAGAAAGGGTAAAATAGGTAAAAATTAAAAAATACCCTTTTTTACCGGGTATTTATAATAAATACCGGGTATAAATTGAGTTGTTACTTAATTGGCTTCGTCATCAATACTACGATCAGGTACGGGAGTGCTTTGGGGTCCTATCACCATCTTTGGGACTCAAGTCAACCCCACCTGCCTGACGGTGCACCCGCTGACTTACGGATGGGGTGCTGACGCCAGCTTTCCCTTCGGAGTTGAGTGGTCTGACGGCAGTCGCACTCGTAAAAGCAAAACAAGCCAAACTATTATGAATAAGAAAGGAAGAAATGCAACTGACACAATTAGGGCGCCGCCGCAAAACGGCGCGTAGGAACTGCGCCCGAATCCTGTGACCTTTAGGCTAGGTCTACCGTGTCAGAGGCGGATAGAGGAAGTTCAAACGACTCTCCGTCGCATGGCAAATCGGAAAGCTGTCGGAACTGACGGAGTCCCCATTGAGGCCTGGAAGGCGATGGGTCCTCGCGATGCGAGCATGTTAACTAACTTTCTTAACCGCGTGTTCCTGATCGGCAAAATTTCAAGCCAATGGAGACTGAGTAGGTATTATTACTCCAGTCTTCAAAGGCAAGGGCTCGGTACACACCATGAAGATCATTGAGAGGATTATAGACTTTCAGATTCGGCAGGAGTATGCTGTCTCGGAAAAGTCAATATGGGTTTCGTCCAGGGTACGGAACCATGATGATGATGATCATGACGTTCCGCCCGATTTCGGCCACGGCGACCACTTCGACTCCTAGCCGATGATTTGGCGCTCATGCGCCCGAAGATGACTTATGTAGCCAATCTTGGCGGCGAAACTTCGTGCACACTGAGGGCACATAAGCACGCCGTCGACGTAGTTGTATGTGATGGCAGCAGGTCGGCGGGCCTTTAATTGGTCGCGTTTGGCATCAAGGACAGCTTTGCGCTGCTCCTCAAACTCGCGCACTTGTCCGTACACCATTCTGCGCCATTCTGGCCGTTTTGCTGCCAAACGCTCCCATTCAGAGGATTCTATATTGCATCTCTTCATGTGCCGTTTTAAGACATTCTTGAACCGGAGGAGTTGTCCGCCATGCTTTCGCTTGCCCTCCTCCAGCTCAGAAAAGAAGATGCGCTTCGCCACCCTTTCGTCCGCCATACGTGATACGTGCCCTCACCACCGAAGCTGTCGACGCATTAAATAAGCCTCAATGCCACCAACGTTGGCTCGTCGCAGGACTTCGGTATTTCGCACTCTGTCAGACCACTTGATCTTCATAAGGGATCGGAGATATTTAAGGTGAAAATGATCTAGAGTACGTATGCGGTGGCGGTACACACACCATGTCTCAGCGGAATATAGAAGGTTTGGCAGCATAATTGCCATATATACGGATATTTTCGTAGCTAGCTTAAGGTCATGTGAGCAGAAGACCTTGGAACACAACTTGCCAAACGCTGCAGCTGCAGCTCCGACTCTGCTGTTGATCTAAGCATCAAGGTCACACTTAGAACTTCTTCGAAAGAATTCTCCAAGTCAACAAAGCAGAGGTACAGCTTCCGACCCTGCTCTCTACTCTTTTCCTGTAGCTGACGTACGGAAAATATTGCTTCCCGGGTGCTTCGGTCTGGTCGGAAACCGAACTGGGTTTCAGGCAGGATCTTTTCAGAAAATACCTTTAGGCGGTTTAAGAGAACTCTATTCAAAAACCATTCCAGGAGTCGATAAAAGTGTGATACCACGGTATGAGTTGCAGACGGATCGGTCCCCTTTGTTTTTATATAGCGTTCTTATACGCGACACTTTAAACATATCAGGAACGCGCTCTTCCTCCCACATACGAACAAACAGCTTCCACATCAACCCATGCAACCCCTCTCCGCCGTATTTGACAGCTCTCCCGGTATAAGGTCAATGCCAGCCGCCTTCTGGTTTTGCTGCTGCCTGATGGCAGTAACCACCTCATCAAGCAATAGTGGCTCGTCCAACTCAAGAACAGGAGGGAGTTGAGGCATTAAGCCGATGGCTTGAAGATCAGTTGAACGATCCACATGCAGCAGAGTATTGAAGTGCTCCGCCCAGCACTTTAGCACATCCTCCCTGCTAGTCAACAGGTGTCTACCGTCTAGAGACATTAAAGGCACCTTTGCATAGTAAGATGTACCAGTCAGCCTACGTACCTCACTGTGGAACTCCCCGAGTTGGTTAGTGTCAAAAAGCCAATGCATGTGAATGGCTTTGTCATGCCACCACTTGTCCTTAGTCTGACGAGACAGCCTGCGTAATTCCTGGTCACTAGCTTTGACCAATGCTTCTTTGTAGCCTTCCATGCTGTCGCAAGAGATCCCGGTGTTTTTCGAAAGCCGCCTGTAGAGCTTCATCATATTCATGAAACCAATCTTCATTGTGACGGCGTGTTTTGCCAAGTACAGATGAAGCAGTAATCATGATATGAGATGACAAAGATCCCCAGACAGCCTCGGTTTCACCTACCTCATTAATCGGCGACAGCTTTCCAGACAACTCTTCAGCATACTTCTCCCTCACCTCAGGATCATTGAGCTTCTTCACGTTCAAAGACGCAAGCTTTTTTGTAGCAGACCTACGGGGAGGAAGGAGGTGAAGTCGTAGCTTAGTGACAACAAGTCGGACCGTGGATCCTAAATTAACAGTAAGGTTCACCATGGAGAGATACAGATCTGCATACATGATCCACCTCCCTGGTTGCTCAAGTATGCTACTGAGGATATCGCGCTGGCTGACCCGGACAGGGGACAGTTGGAACGGCGTGTGAATTGGGCGGCTGACCTGTCCCACCGGACCGGACCCACAGTGGCGGGTCAACATCAATGGAGGATTACGGAAGCAGTTTTCGTTCTCGCAACCCCCGGTGTAGGTGTGAGATGAAACACTGGGGTGGTTTTTAAACATTAAGAGTCTGACAGACGCGTCGCCCGCCCCAGGGCGGCGGACATCACATGAGGATTTACCACCCCGGAAACAAAAAAAAGGATTACGGGTTGTTTAAAAAGAATCTGTGGCCCTGGCGCACAGGCAAGTGAAGGAACACGGGTGGGTTTTAGTCAGTAAAAGTCTGACACGCCCCTCCGCTCCGCCTGGAGCGGGAGAGGTTATTTGACGATTTCCCATCCAGAACAAAAAATGGTAGTTCCATAGTGGCAGCCCGTGTAATTCAGATTTTCTCGAATTTTTTGACTTTTTACTGGTCAGTGTCAGGTTGTAAGTTGATCAAAATATGATCTGCGATAATAGTAACGATATAACTACGAATCTACCCTAAATTAAACTGATTACAATTTTTACCCGGTAAAAATTAAAATTGGGTAGGTAAAAATAGGTATAAATGGGTATTTACCCAAAGTTCGGGTTTTTACCGGGTAAATGCCCATCTCTAGTCGGGGCGCAAATATTTACCTTGTGCAACATTCTCTATCTCGCGTGTGTACATTACCTCCACCTACTGGCTCCTTATCTTCACTCGAGCAGCCTCCGACGGTAGCGCTGGCCTTCCTAACTAAATCTCGCTTGTTTACTGCGCCCCTTTATAACGACATTTAATTAAAAAGCTTGCGCCACGCCGCGCCGTAAACTGAGAAATTACGCTGTGTTACCGACGTCGTCGTCTCGCTGCCTATCTACTAAGTGCACTCTAATGTCATATGACTTTGTACATTTTAGCTTTTTGTGTTTGACGTAAATTACTACGTAAGTAAAGATATCAGTCGGCATACACGCACATTTAATGCTAATGTCATCAACAAATCTGTTATTTGATTAAGTTTTCAGCCTGTCTTTCATGTATTATTTAAAGATTTCCTTTTCAATTTCGATCTGATAAACATGAGCAAAATCAACAACGGTATAAACAGACTGATAAACAGCAAGGCAGAAAGAAAAATACAATTACTCAAGCCTACACTTGACGAATAGAATATTGTTACAATATAGCACAGTCGACTAATAAAATTATTTCATCGTGAATCACAATCAGAACGGCTAGGTTTCGTCGACCCAGTTTCGGTGAGCTAATTCATTCTCGTCAGTCTCGTATATTTGGTGAGCTGGTGGAATCGTTGCAGTGCTCAGTCCCGCTGTGCATGTCGCAGGCTGTCCTTGGCCGATATAAAACGTTTAGGCGACAACACCATTGCAGTGTGGGTGAGGGTGGACCGGGGGCGCCAGGCCGGATCACCCCGTCATTGTTTCCTTTTGTGCTATCTATTCTAAACCGCCGGCGGAGCATGTTTGCGGTTAGCTATAGCCTCTTAGTATAGAATGTCTGGCTCTTGTTACTTAGGGTTACGATAGGCCCTTCCACTTGTGTTTTGAGTTTGTGATTGCACAACGGTATTGATTTCAGTTCGGATCCTTTACTAGTAGTTCCTAATCTCGGGTCTTTGGTCACACTTGGTTCGATGGCTATATCGCCGATGATTATAAGAGTAACTAGTTTGGAAGGCAAGTCAGTATAGTCACCATCGTATTACGCACCGTGAAAATATATGAAGATATGCAAATTTAAAAAGCTATAAGCTCGTACAGTTCCTTCTACAGTAATCTTTTTAAATACTTTCTTTGTTCCACACAAAGAAAGAACAAATAAAATGTAAATGTGTTTTTATTATTGTTTGGCTTCTGTTTTTCCTCTTTATTAAATTATTTATTTTCAAAGATCTTTCTAGATGAGAGCTTCCAGCAATTTGCATTTTTTACAACAATGATTGTTTACTGTGTACTGTTACCAATATGCAGAGGTTATTCATCCAGTTTCATTTTCCGTTGTGCGAGGGTTTTTCAATGATTAAAACGGCTATTAATGTGAGCGCTGTCTGCCGTCTTGACAATGTACTTGGTTTCATTGGAGTATTGTGTGTATGGACAGGCAGTAGTACAAAACTATAGTGTTTGCAGGCTCGGATCGTGACGGCGATGGGTGCACGAGGTCATGTGATATTGTACGCCTAACCGTGCTGTCACGCGTCGCCCACGTCACACACAACGCATCGTTTTGTCGTCGCATTGGCTTGTACAAATCAATTTCACAGCCCAACGTTATGCTGACAATATATGTATATATTTTCCCTTTTCTTATTAGCATCTCAATATGGGTTTATAGGATGGCAACTATTGTCTCATATTGATTACTACTATGTTCTCGCAGCTGGCTTGCGAGCTTTCACGTTGAAAAAGTACCTACACTTGATTTAGTACATGTGCATCGTCGCTGCATTTATTAGCCTTTATTTATGACGTATCACCGTGTTTTTAAAAAGGTAGGAGTAGGGCTGGTTAATATTAGAGTCTGACCGAACTACATTTTTAGTTTTCAGAAATTTTCGTTATCAGGTGTCATTATTGCATTACTTTCTGCTGTGCCCGTTTACATTCATTTCTTCAGAGGAAGTGCATAGTTATAACAACTAAAAGTTAGGTAATCATGGCGATGATGTTCGATATTTAATCGAGATTTTTTTAAATTCAGGGATACTTAAACGTAAGGCGTCTGTCTACTATACATTATATGTAGATACGCACTACTGTAGGAGCTTAAACTGATATGATAGCATTTATCATTAGGTACACCTAATCCGATACTCATACAATTTCGTCAAGAGCCACTCTCATGAGATGTGTGAAATTTTCTCGGAATATGACGAGAAAGCGATAAAATATTACATCTCGATTTGATATTACTTGATAAAAATATTATACAAAGAATTTTTTCTTACAGTTTTCCTTCCTGGTTTCATTTTTAGTGTTTATAGTGGGCAATTGTATTGTTTATTGATAATTTAAGGAACTGCGCCGTGCCTCTGACAGATAACAGACGGATTGTCGTAAGATAATAGTCGAGCCCCCCGCTTTTTGTTTGTCTCGTCAAGTTTCTATCTGGCTATTTCAAGTGAAAAGGACTAGATAAGTTTGTTTTCTTAACAACTATCTTTCTACATTGTGTAATTACTGTCATCTGTCGCTATTGTGACTATATTTTGTACATATTTACTGGAAGCTATTTACTGGTAATTTTTTTATCACAGATATTTATGTATAACTTTGCTTATTTCATAGGACGTATGTGATTCGTTTTTATTTTTAGCTACAATGTTACCTTGTTCGAGTATATTACTACTACTACTAGGATTTCAGATAAAAGTATATATAGGCACAATTACATTTAATAGTGTTTATGTGACGCCAAATGTGCGCAAAAACGTTTTATTACATTTTAATGTCCCCGCTACGGCCCGTATTTTATAGCTAAGCTCAATAATGTATCTGAAATTGAGCATAGATAGATAGATTAGTAAATCTGTCTGTTTTAAATCGACAGTCGTGCTTGAGCATCGTTGAACATTCTAGAGTACGTTCAAAGAAGTTAACAAAGAGGAGAATAATGTCTTGCTATTTGTCTGAGTCAATTGATGTAAACCGTTTCCTGTTTTCAAAGTTTGTTTTCCTGCTAGCTTTTACAGTTTCGTTTATTCGCATGGGTCTGTTTACTGACTTTAGCGAAATAATTTGCCTTCATTGACCGAATTAGCCTCTACGCACCTTGACGGATGCACTTAATGAAGTGACGTAACCGTTCATATGATCGTTCGTAACACACGGGCGTTTATTAGTACAGTTTTAACATTGTTGAAGCGAATTCCGCAATTGAATCGTTTATGCTCTGCATGTAATTGAATGATTGGCCGCGGCGCCAGCTGGACACTTGACGATGTATGATGCTGCACAGAACTGCATCCGACAGTAATGCATCACATTGTTAGCCGCGACTTAAGTACGTCCTGTTATAGCTTGTACATTGTGTGGAGGATGTCCGACTAAGAGATATACGGATTTTTTTTTGGACATTTTCCACATCTGTTTGTTACTTTTTAGTGTTCCGTGCTTAAAGGGTGCCAACATGACCCTATTACTAGCCTTCCTCTGTCCGTCAGTCTTTCCGTTCGTCTATCGATCCGTTCGTATGTCTATCTGTCAGCGGTCTGTATCTCATGAACCGTAATAGGTAGGCAGTTGACATTATCAGAGAATGTATATTTAAATACACATTCTGTGTTAATGTTAACTTGGGTCTCTATACAAGAAACGTTTTTTAGAAATGCGCATATTCGTTTTATTATATTTAATAATCGGCAGGATTTTGAGGTATTTCCATTCGGCCGAAACATTCGGTTGAAATGTCGATGTCGGTGTAATTGATTATTATAAATCAAACTTTAGGGTAAGATAAATCCCTTAAATTACTTAAAAATATAGAATTAAACTGAGATAGTGAAACACAGATTGTATTAGCGTAAATCGTTATATAAAAAACAAGTATTTTTAATAGAATAATATTATTTAATCATCATAAATCCATGTATTGCAGACTGACTATATGTCCATAGTTGTTAGTTACAAAGGTCGTATACTGCAGTCTGTAGTAAATTACAATTATATTGCATTATGAAAGGTTTTATTCAAGCCTACGAAATCCCGCATGTATAAACTTGATCCGCAGCAAAACTATGGGACGGGGAATCCAATCATTCTGCCACATATTCGGTTCGGTAAGAACTTATGCTGTGCGCATAATAGGAATCTTCGTTCTTCCAATAATTGTCTTCTATGATATCCTTCACACCGCTCTGGTTTTCTTAAGTCTTAATTTCTTGTCCAGGCGGTTTTCCTTTGGAATGATCTTCCTCAGAATATCAGGATGTTTACCAGTCGGTACACAATTAAAGTTAAAGCTCGGGAATACTTACGCAAGAAATTGGCAGATTCATCAAACATATAATTTATTCATTTTCTCTATCTATATTTTTTATCTCTCTCTACTGTTTATATTTTGTATGTCTGTATTTATGTATTTGTTATAATATTTTTTATGTGTTTCTCTTTCAACTTCTCTTTTATATCTTTGCACCTACCATGTTTTGTCTCTGCATCACCTTAAGGTACACTGGTAGAAAATGCCTAAGGCATTAAGTCCGCCATAGCGCAATGTTTTTCTTTGTGCATAAAGTTTGAATAAGTTATCCATACTAATATTATAAATGCGAAAGTAACTCTGTCTGTCGGTCTGTCTGTCTGTTACGCTTTCCCGCTTAAGCCTCTCAACCGATTTTGATGAAATTTGTCACAGACAATTTTTAGACCCTGAGAAAGAACATAGGCTACCTTTTATCCCGGAAAAATTTGATATTCCTGAGAGAAATCTAAAAAGCGCGATATAACCGAACTCCACGCGGGCAAAGCCGCGGGCGGAAAGCTAGTAATAAATAAAAAACTTAACCGAATATTAGTCGGTGTAATCTATTCGGCGCACCTGTAGTTTTTTCTTGATTTTTTTTTATTTAATATTCACATATAGCAAGTAGGTACTGCAGTGCGATTCTGTAACTATCTCACGGTGAAACTGCGGTGAAGTGAGCGTGGAGGTAGTCGTGATTCTAACTAATCTAATCTAAATATGAGGACGGGTGTGAGCAGTTGTGTTGCGATGTGTGCCGGGTACGATGCACTAAATGTTGTTGTGTCGGGAGTTTGTTCGTGGAGGGTCTCCAGATCAATTTCCTCTGGCGCAGCATCGTTGGTCGTGTTGTTAGGTTTAACATTGCATCATCTCGTACAACTGCCGTCTTCCTTCCTATTCACTGTCTTTTAAGTGAATAGACTTAATAAACAAGCGCGCTTTACCATCAACGATTTCATCACTGCTAACGATCAGACGGGGTTGCAGTCAAGTGCTAGTTTATGAATATTTAAAAAAAATCCTAAGGAGACGCTGACGCTATGGACAGCTCACTTCTAACTTTTAACTGTCAAATTTTTACAGAATCTATCAGTCCAAACTGGACTGATAGATTCTGTAAAATTCGTTGTAAGGACGTTCTATGAAAATGCTCTAAACTTCGACCTTTGATTTCGGTTTTTTTTTTTTTAAGGATTTGTACTGCAAACTAATACACACGATAAAGACTTTTAAGTTTGTACAAATGTCTGTATAAACTTAGTTTGAGTAAAAATCTAATGTTTGTTTGAAATACTAATGTCTGAGTAAAAATAAGACCACATCAACGGCTGTATATTTATATATTCGCTATTTAGTGAATCTGCTCATTTGTTAATTTATAAATTTAGTTTCATAGTATGTACAGACACCCTAACTTCCAACCTCTGAGCTCAGCCTTTTTTATTATCTACTAGCGGCCGCCAGCGACTTTGTTCGCGTGGAATTAGTCATGCTCAGCTCCTATTGGCAATATGTACGACTGCGTTAGCTCCTGTTTTCGCAACATTTTTTGTTACTGCTCTGCTCCTATTGGTCATAGCGGGATGTTATATAGCCTAAAGCCTTCCTGGATTAATAGGCTATCCAACGCAAAAAGAATTTTTGAAATCGGACCAGTAGTTCCTGAGATTAGCGCGCACAAACAAACAAACTCTTCAGCTTAGTATAGATTCAGATTTTTGTATGCAACGATCTCTGCACAGACAATTCTACGGAAGTCTGTGTGAAGTTGGTGTCGTGTGAAACCACTTTAGGGACTCTCGATATAAATGAAACTAATATTTTACTGAAACTATATTTTACTTTCACTTTTCCCTAATACAATGTTATGAGAAATACAGAAGGATTACAAGTGCATGACCATACTGGGTCTCCGGAACCGACTGGCGTGGCTCGCCGATTTGATAAGATATTAATTACTGTTTTCAATGATGATTCTGTGTGTAGTATAATTACAGTTTCATTAATTTGTCCTTTTCTTTGTTTTTAGGATAGCATATGCTGTTGATTTTTTTTTACGAAAAAGCAATTATCTGTACAACTAATCAACTTTTGTTATCATAACTAATTTCGTATTGGTAATGTTTTCAAGATAAGTGTTGGTTCCTTCGATACTGATTCGGCAGTTGATAGCGATGCTTTGCTTGCTGATACACTATTGTTTCAATTTATTTAGTTTTCGAGGTTAAATCCACAGTCTCAGTGACCTAACTTGTTGTATCGGTTAACGTAGAAGAGTGCACTCGTTTTCAATGAGTTTTTTTGATTTCATTACCGGGTATGTACTGCATTTATCCTGTAACTGCTTATGTTCTAGTAATGTAATTTTATTGAATTTTGAAGTTTTATCTGATAACATAAGGTATTAAATATATCAATGTTAATGAGGAGGAACCATTGCAAAGTGATAATTTTTCACGTTCACTTTTTTCATGACAACTCCATTTCTGATTTATTCGTGTAGTCACAGAAGATTTAAAACAAATTGCGCTGTCCGCTGTTCACGTTGAATGAACATTTTTACGTCACGACCATTGAAAACATGAGTTATTGAGCCAATTAAATGGTCCATTGTTGAAGATACGTTATAATAACACATACATATCTTTCAAGAATGCCAATTTGGTTGGGAAGTTATTTAACCATTATTTTCAGTCAGTTGCTGGAGTCATTCTTTTGACAGATGTAGATATTTATATACATACTTAGTATGATCATGTGCTTAAACCTCCCATTGATTATTAATTGATGACGTCATCTCGCATACTAAACCATTGTATTAACTCCACTTGATTGAAATATAAAATCGCTTTTCCTCACTTTTATTTATTAAAGCTTAGCTACAACTGATACGACTTGATGCAGACTGATGTTTTATTTCACGCTGACAGTTGCACGTTGATGCAGCTCAAGTTGCCAAGTTGTTCATCCTATAAAAAAAGCCACGGCACTTACACCTTTAGTTGGTTATTGAAGAGCCATGCTTGTTAAAACATTCCATCAATTCACACAACTATGAAAACTTCCTTAAATATTACTCCATATCTCGATATATACGACAAAGTTGTCTGAAGACGAGGAACTGATAATTGAAAATCGATAAATAAAGATAGCATCGGCATACCTATTTCAGGTTTAGTGTTTATTCCAGGCGCGAAGATAGAAGCATCTAAAATTCTTTTTTAATTACTAAAATGCAAAATATCGAAGACGACGAGGACGAACTATGGAGTGCTGAGATCGAGTGAGTACTCGATCGCATTATCATAACACAGAAACCACTCGCTAGCATCCCCTATCTGACTTTCAATTGCATTCATGGCCAATAATAACATGTGACCTTCTTGCGATCATCAGATAATTATAATTAACATTATATCAGTTTAATTTTGATAACAGACTAACGCATGTTTCTTAGTAACTTATTTATTACATTGGAGTAGGTAAACCTGTCAAGATAAAACTCCATGTTTGTACATACCGCGTCGTGTTATTGTTGGGCTGCTTGGTACCGCATATTTATTTTAGCCATGTCAAAATCTAAGAAATATATAATTAACATATTTTTTTATTGTTACACACCTCTAGTTACATGGTAGGAAATTTACAGTTTTCAGCCGACTTCAAAAAAGGAGGAGGTTTTTTTTATGTTTGTTTCCTCAGAACTTTCGCCTGGTTGAACGGACTTTGATAATTATTTTTTTCTATATTTTGTCCAGTTCTGACAAATGGACCAATACTTAACTCAATATCACGCGATCCGATTTTGATGATTCTTTTTGATGCTAAAGGATATACACACATCAAAAGTGTCTAGGGATCAAGCATTTTTATGCGGATTTCTTGAGATTGAGATGTGGCTTTGTAATAAATTTATGATTTTATAAATTTATATGGATCCTTTTTGGTGCATTTCATAATTTGAATCAGGAACTGTGAATCAAATTCGAGTAAAAGATGAAAATCAGCTGTCAATATTTTCCCTATAAAAACATACAACGCATTGAAGACATTATTAGTGCTACTGTTTCCCTACTACTGATTAAAACCAACGTTATTATGGAGCGGCGACGTCATTTAAGCAGGGAAGAAATGCTCAGAGCCGTGGGAATGATAGAAGCTGGTTCCCGGCAACGTACTGTGGCTTTAGCTCTGAATACAAGTCAGAGTGTTATCAGTCGACTTTGGACACGTTACCGAAGCACTGGTACCGTGGCTGAGCGCCATGGAGGACGGTATCGCTGCACCACACGGAGACAAGACCGATACATTCAAATCTTAACTCGAAGAGCTCCAACAATAACCGCCATGATGTTAGCCGTGAGGCTTCATCACTCTTCAGGGAACTTAATTAGCGACCAAACAGTCAGAAACCGCTTGCATGAAGTGAACCTTCATTCCCGAAGACCGCTACGGGTACCACCTATAGCAATGCACAATCGTAGGATTCGATATCAATGGGCTCTTGAACACAGAAATTGGGCAGAAGAACAATGGCGTTTCGTGTGCTTTTCTGATGAGTCTCGTTTTGGTATGGGACCGGATACAAGACGTATACGACACTGGAGAACCCCTGGACGCCAACAGCGATTAAAATCCTGCCAGGAAGTCCATCCTTATAGTGGTGGAACCATCATGGTATGGGCGGGTATTTGGATCGGCGGAAGAACTGAGTTGATTTGGATCAGAGGCAACCTCAACGCTCAAATTTATGCTGAAACGATTGTATCAGACGTCATCGTTCCTCTACAAGTGCAAATCGGTCCCTTATTTCAGTTAATGCATGATAATGCACGACCGCACACCGCAAGAGTTGTAAGACAGACTCTCGCCGCAGCTAACATCAATGTCCTGCCCTGGCCTGCTCAGTCGCCAGACTTGAACCCGATTGAGCATGCATGGGATATGCTACAGAGAAGAGCTCTGCCGAATATGGAGGGTATCCAGTCGCAAGAAGACCTTTTTTTGTTGTTGCAACGAACATGGGCGGCCATTCCACAGCGTGATTTGGATGAACTCATTTTGAGTATGCCAAACCGATGTTCTTGTGTTGTTAGTGTTCGCGGTAGAAACACGGATTATTAATTGTTTAAGTTACCCAATAAAATTTTAGAGAAAACTGTTATTTCAGTCTTTTTTTCGAACTTTTGTGTTAGTGGTTCAAATGTCAAATATCCCTTTATTAGGAAAATGGCAAATTTCTTTATTAATGCAAAGGTGACTTGGTTTATCGTTACTGTGACAAACGAAAACACTTTATTTGATGAATCCTTAAAGAAAATTTTAATTAATATCAATCAGGAGAAAAGTTATTGCAAAAATATATGTTGATCCCTAGACACTTTTGATGTGTGTACTTTCGGTTAGGTCCCATATAAATTTTATCGAAATCGGCTCAGTAGTTTGGTTTATAAACCAAAATTACTGGTAAACAATTTTGTATTTCGGTTTTGCGTTGTTTGCTTGGAGACTTTTCCTAAATATGTTGGGGTGGCATCTAATCTAATTGAATGCAGCAGGCACCAGTAGGTGCTTTTCACAACTAAAAAGTGTAAGAAAACTTATACCTATTGTTTATACCTTGTTACATATATTCGAACATAAAGTTTACTTAAAAAAAAAAAAAGCAGACTTCCAAAACGCACTACAAAGTGAAAAATAACGGAAGTCGGTGTATTTCGTTTTTGTATTTTAGTTATTTTTCACGTTGCAATGTTTTTTGGAAGGTTATTTTTTTTAAGTATTGTACAAGTGCAAATCGGTCCCTTATTTCAGTTAATGCATGATAATGCACGACCGCACACCGCAAGAGTTGTAAGACAGACTCTCGCCGCAGCTAACATCAATGTCCTGCCCTGGCCTGCTCAGTCGCCAGACTTGAACCCGATTGAGCATGCATGGGATACGCTACAGAGAAGAGCTCTGCCGAATATGGAGGGTATCCAGTCGCAAGAAGACCTTTTTTTGTTGTTGCAACGAACATGGGCGGCCATTCCACAGCGTGATTTGGATGAACTCATTTTGAGTATGCCAAACCGATGTTCTTGTGTTGTTAGTATTCGCGGTAGAAACACGGATTATTAATTGTTTAAGTTACCCAATAAAATTTTAGAGAAAACTGTTATTTCAGTCTTTTTTTCGAACTTTTGTGTTAGTGGTTCAAATGTCAAATATCCCTTTATTAGGAAAATGGCAAATTTCTTTATTAATGCAAAGGTGACTTGGTTTATCGTTACTGTGACAAACGAAAACACTTTATTTGATGAATCCTTAAAGAAAATTTTAATTAATATCAATCAGGAGAAAAGTTATTGCAAAAATATATGTTGATCCCTAGACACTTTTGATGTGTGTACTTTCGGTTAGGTCCCATATAAATTTTATCGAAATCGGCTCAGTAGTTTGGTTTATAAACCAAAATTACTGGTAAACAATTTTGTATTTCGGTTTTGCGTTGTTTGCTTGGAGACTTTTCCTAAATATGTTGGGGTGGCATCTAATCTAATTGAATGCAGCAGGCACCAGTAGGTGCTTTTCACAACTAAAAAGTGTAAGAAAACTTATACCTATTGTTTATACCTTGTTACATATATTCGAACATAAAGTTTACTTAAAAAAAAAAAAAGCAGACTTCCAAAACGCACTACAAAGTGAAAAATAACGGAAGTCGGTGTATTTCGTTTTTGTATTTTAGTTATTTTTCACGTTGCAATGTTTTTTGGAAGGTTATTTTTTTTAAGTATTGTATTTTGGCGAATCGTGCTTTAGCCCGCATGGGTTTCAATCCCGTGGCACTATCGATAAATAACTATCCAATATATTAATCCTGGTAACAACAACATCTGTCTATGGAATTTCACCCAAATCCGTTTAGGATTTGCTTGAAAGAATAACAAACATACATCCAAACACACTTTCAGTTTATAAATAATAGTAAGAGATCCATAGACTGAATTGTTTATGGATTGGTACTCACTGTAAAGCCCTTCCTCGGGCCTCTGACCGGAATCGTTATCAAAATCAACGAACTCTTACCGAGCTCATCGCTCACACTTCATGGTGACATGTTTACACTTTTCCATCAACCGAGATATCTCCTCTTTGTATATGGTTTTTGTTCACTTCGTGGTATTCAAATACATTTCATGTCATCAATCTCATTTTATTCGGGAGCGAGCGAGTGGTCTTCTTTTTTTTTCGGATCGCAATGAAAGTTTGTTAAAATTTCAGCTATGTAACTCTGTCGCCGCCGACGACGCCCACGCCGTCACCAGCATGGCTCCGTCGCTCCTCTATCATAGCGTATGTTTGCTTTACTGCCACATTGTCATGAATATTTATGTCATCAACTTCAGCTTGCCGAGCAAATAGGTAAGCGACAAATATTATTCACGAAGACGAGTGAATAAAACAAAATTCACGAGGGCCTTGTCTCCATATGTGAGTAGATTTTCACCGATAATATTAGATTTGAGCACATTGTACTATCGGAGTTTACGTACCACGTTTTCTGATGTAACAAATTTTCCATCTCATATTCTGCAAAATGTGAAATGTGTTCCTTCGTGTACATGTATTTAAGTACGTCGCGACAGTTGTTGTTTAAGGAAGGTTTATAGTAGACGAAAGTAAACAAATGTGTAGCAGTAGCACAGATGACTCGCAGTTGGAGTCTGTTTAATAAACAATTTAGTCGTTCTCCCTGATCAGTAACAATTGCCTTTCGTTATTTACGCACCCTTTAAAAGGTGTGTGTGATGAGAGCAGTGATATGAATGATTAACATTGTCAACACGTCGCATTATCTAGAAATGTTGCGCAGTAGCGGAATAAGGCAAACATTCAAGTAGTAAAAGTGTAAAGGCGCCTTCACATTGGGCGTTGGTCCAGCGTAGACTCCATGCAGTTGCTGCGGCCCGCGACTGTTCTCACATCGTGGCACAGACGCCACGTTTTTATAATTTTATGGGTAAAAAAACATAATTCATAGCTATTGACTGTCCCCTACGTTTTCGTAATGAGCTTGTGACGGTTTCGAAACCTCTACGAGACAGTTACGTAACCCTAACCAGACGTCTGGATGAAGCGCCTACGAGAGTTCTACGAAGGCTCCTGGTCTAAATGTTTCGTGACCGCCTCATGGACATTAAAGACATTTCACGAGGAGGAGGAGGAGGAGGGAGGGGGATTTCACGAGGTTCTTACGAGACATTTACGTAGTGTCTATAAGACCTCTACAAGACGGTTACAAGAAGTCTGGATCAGGAACTTAAGAAACGTCTACGATAGGCCTATAAGAACGGTACGGTACGGCGACGAACTGCCTTTAAGCCTTCTTTTCTATGACACTGCTGTTACAAGAAAGATCTAGTCACAACAATATTAAAGAATATAAAAGGTTTCTACATCGCGGCTACGAGACTCTGTGCTACGACTACGAGACCTTTACGTACGGTTAAGAAGCCTCTATGTTATGACTACGAGGCATCTCCGCCATGACTACGAAAACTTTACGATACGGCTACGAAAGCTTTACGCCTGGATTATGAGTCCTGTATGCCAGTATGAGTTTTGATTACGAGACTCGATCGTCGATATCGACCGCGTTTGGCGCCCCATTGGTTGAGAATTCTTACAATCTTGAAGCGGGCCAATCGATGAGCCAAACGCAGTCGATATCGACGATCGAGTCTCGTTATGAAAACTCATAGGTACTAGGCATACTGTACGAAACGCTTATGAGGCTACTACGAAATGTCACAATTCGAAACATTCTGCTACGATTTTAAGAGATGTTCACGTGATTTTTACCATTTCGCGTCTACGCTAGAAACGCCAATGCAAAGTAAATAGAAAAAGCATTCGTGCATAATTTTCCAACTAGATTATGGTTCTTAGTATGAATTTTATATTGATTTGGCGATGTGTACCATAATCGCACGTGTGTGTCCCGGCAGTAACGTCACATCACTTCATATTATTGATTGTGCCTCATTAGTTTACGAGTCCAGGTTTGACAGGTTATTATAATGACCATAATTTTGTCAATTACTGATTAGAATCTGTCACAATAAAAAACTTGGAATTGTCTAACGTCAATTGTTACTTTTGTCGTTTACTAAATAAAAGCGCGTGATTTATGTAGTAAAAAGTGTAGTAACATTGACATATCGCAGCATAGTGGCCACATCATGACTTTGCATCAAACCTTCCTTACAGACGGTTCACGCGGCCGTCTTTTTCAACTGTCATTGGCGATATCCGCCATTATTGCGAAATAAAATTTTCAAAGAATTTCTATAATCTGTTACACGTGTTATTGGCAAAATTGTGGTTTATATTCCACAGAGGCCATTGATCAAGAGTTGAGGTTGAATCTCACCTTGAAAAAAGAAGAAGATGAAAACTGTCAAATATCTAGGAATGACAGCAGAGAGGTACGGATGAATCTCGATATGTAATGAATGGTGGCATCCACTGGTTGTGCGGCTTATTATTATTTAGCCACGAATCATTAGTTATCTACCTTTTTCGTTAAAATCTTAAATATTATTGTAATAATATTTATTTAGATTAATATTATCGTAGGGCTATTATATCGCCGCACCCTGATTGCGTAACACACTATCAATCTCTATCTGAACCAATTTAAAAGATATTACACTAATTCATTGCTTTATTTGTTAAAAAATGTGTCTACCCAACAACGTGAGTAAGGCAATGAATGTTGTTGGATAGACACATTTACGTTGAATAATTGCGTATGACACTATCCACAGCATTGGGTTATTATTAAATAATTGTTATCCCGCAAGGCGAAAGCGAAGTAGTGTTACTGTGTTTTAAATTGTTAATAGTTTTAATTAGAAAAAGATATGGGGTAGTAATATTAAAATGAGTTTTAATCTAAAAATCAGTTTTTATAATTATTTACTTACACGAATTACCAATTTACGATTATCATTGTGACTTGTTCCTATATTACAAAACGTACCTACCTACTTCCATTATAAATAGTATTGATTGATAAAGTAACTTTTCTCGTCTGTCATTGCGTCCGCTTAGTGCTTCTAAAAAACAGTACAGATTGACACGGTTTCCACCATAATTTAGGGAATTTATTCAGGAAAGTTTATTTATGTACGAGCTTATTACACGCATATTACACTGCCACGCATCAAGCTGCATGTTGCGTGTCTGTTGCACAAAATGAACGAGTGTGAATGCACTTTCTGTGTGTTGGACTGTGCGTGTTTTTTTAAGTCATTATAAACTAGTGCTTGACTGCAATCCCGCCTGATGGTAAGCAGTAATGCAATCGATGATGGTAAAGCGCGCTAGTTAATTAAGATTCCTTAAAAAAACTTAGTGAATAGGAAGGAAGATGGCAGTTGAGTGAGGTGATGCAATGTTAAACCCAACAGCACGACCAACGATGCTGCGCCAGAGGGAGACTGATCTGGAGAATCTCCACGACCAAACTCCCGACACAATAACAATTGGTGCATCGTACCCGGCAAACATCGCAGCACAATTGCTCACACCCGTCCTCCGTACGGCTTCACCAGACATCATGCCGGAACACGACGAATCGCTTGGCGGCAAGACTTTGTCTGATGGGTGGTTTTCTGTACAAAGAGATACAAGTAACGTTAAACACCCATTTATATCTCGCCTTAAGCTTCAATATAAAAAAATCTTGCCGTTTGTCAAATCGTGAAAACCGTACCGAGAATCCGGGTACCTATTTGGTCGCTAGTTTCTTATAAAAGCAACGGTCGATGATTTGACTATTTGGAGCTTAGCCAAAACATCGCAAGTTTTGACGAGGAACGTTGGACATACTCCGACTTGCAATTAGTTAACTTACTAATTAATGTATTATCTGAATTTTCGGTACAAGTGAATTAAATGCTAATGTTTCTTATTTTTAGGGAACTAGGAATTAGAAATTCCAAATACGGCGGCAAGTATCTGTATCTCGGTCAAATAGTCTCTCTCGAGACAAGATTAAACAAAAAAGGTGCACTGAAAATGCCCGGAAGAACTATTGGGTCATGAAAGTACGAATGTAGGGCGATATTGTTCTATCCCTCAAGAGAAGACACATCGATATGTGTGTTTTTCCCATCCTCCCGAGGTTCTTCCAACATAATCGTGGATGATTGCGAAAGTTCTTTTTTCTGTTTTGGATGGGTATTATTATTAATCATCAAATGACCTCTCCCGCTCTGGGCAGAGCAGAAGGGCGTGTCCAGACTTTTACTGACTAAAACCCACCCGTGCTTCTTCACTTGCCTGTGCGTCAGGGCCACCGTCAAAAATTTCAGACACACACACACACAATCCGCTCTATCACTAAAATAGCATATGAGTCGGAAAGCTGTCACGCATAAATGGGACTGCCTGGACACATCTGACGCAAGTCAGATGTAACTCAGGGTCAAACATAAAACCTATTGGGTCCTGCTTAAATGCAAACTATATCGCGGCTTTCTTTCCCTAAGATTGGTTCTTGGAAGTTGTGGTTAAAGAGAGGTGGAAAAAGAGTAGAGCTAATAAAAAAAAAGGAATGGGATGACGACGATTACTTGATGGTTGATAGAGTTATTACGAAATGTTGTACCGATCTAAAATAAATACGCACAAAAGCTTGAGTCACATCAACACTCATTGAAGCATGAAATCTATGTAGTGAAAATAGATATGACTCACCAATTCGATTTTCCATAAAAAATGCTCCGTTTCTGATACTACGTCACACGAAATTGCGATACTGCAATGAAACATTACACCGCGTGTGAAATACCTACATAGATTTATCTTTCATTCAATACTAGAAGCCCTTGTTGGATTGGAAGCCGTACTTAGCGGCTAGTACTGCGCGTATACAATATATGATCACAATTATAGTGACGTATGCAAGCAACGTAATTGCGAGTTTTCTGATTACTTCGGTGCACTTAGAAACTGCTCATAAAAATATTGTTTCCTGCTAAACGTATTTATCTTAAAATTTGAACAACGTTATGCATAGGGTCATGTATATTTCTCTGTCACTGTACTTTTATAGCAGTTCAAAGAAAACATACTTAGTCCTCAAGAGAGTCGAGTTGGTCTCCAAAGCCTAGAGCACAGGCGTAGAGTAGCCAGCCTTTCGGTGTTCTATAGGATGCATTTCGGGGAGTGTGCGAGGGAATTGCATGATTTAAATCCCCCATCTCCGTTCCACCAGCGGACGACCCGTCGTGCGGCTGGTTTCCGCCCTTACGTTGTTAACACCACTACGATCCGGACGAAGCGCTTCGCCTCCTCCTTTATACCGCGTACATCGAGGGACTGGAACAATTTGCCCGCGGCGGTGTTTCCGTCGGACTACAATTTGAGTGTCTTCAAGGCTAGAGTGAATAGGCTCTTAATAAACTAGTGCGCTTTACCATCAACGATTGCGTCACTGCTTACCATCAGGCAGGATTGCGGTCAAGCGCTGGTTTATAATTAGTAAAAAAAAAAAAAAAATATTATCTTAAGCAGAAAATATGTCTAGTGTTAAAACTGCTTTCCTTTCTCAGTTCCATATCTTGCAGTCATTAGCTTATTATAATATTGTTCATTATCTATATGTATACTATATCAAGCTGAAGAGTTTGTTTGAACGCGCTAATCTCAGGAACTTCTGGTCCGATTTGAAAAAATATTTGCGTTGGATAGCCCATTAATCCAGGAAGGCTTTAGGCTATATAACATCACGCTCCGACCATTAGGAGCGGAGCATAACTAACTACACGCGAACGAAGTGGCTAGCGGCCGCTAGTCATATACATAATATACAAAGCTTATAACCTGACTGGATACACGTCGACACGACGTCGCAGTCACCAAGTTTCTCTGAAATATGACTTGCCTTATGCTTTTGTATATTATGGTAATGTAGGTATAGTAATTAATATTGATATACTATAACTTGTGTATTTCATTTTACTGTATCCTCCACATGTCTTTTCCCTCGTTAATTTACCTATATACCAATTAGGATTCTGGTGGCAATCAGGACAGCCTCCGTGGCGTAGCGGTAGCGAACGCGGCCGTTGCGCAAGGAGGCGCGGGTTCGATCCCGCACAGTGCAAATATTTGTATGCATGAATATGAATATTTGCACTGGTCTGGTCGTGCTTCGGAAAGCACGTTAAGCCGTTGGTCCTGATTGCCATACGAACATCTAGTGGCAGTCGTTACGGGTTGTTGGAGCCCTCAAAAGTCTAACAATTGGTCTAACTGCAATACTTATATATCGCCTTCGGGTTGTGGAGGTCAGACGGCAGTCGCTTCACGGAAAATATCGAAGTTTAGCCAAAATCAGCAGTTACACTGGTAAAGCGGACCCCGGGCTCCAAAGCTGAAAAACTACGGATGCGACTGGGATAAACGCTGAGATGATGATGATGACCAATTAGGATTCTGGTGTGATACCTGAGATGCGCTAAGGTACCGTTATTTAGGGTTGACATTGACAATTTTTCTGCGATACTGGTGTCGTTATAACCACATCACACAACACAACCAAAATACATATACCATACCAATATACCATCACGGCATTTTAAATTTTTCTGCGATGACTGAGACAACCATGTTGTGTCAGGCAAATATCTTAATCAACATCTTCCATTTATCTATTCCATATATCTATTTCTTCCGTGTACGTGACACGGTGATAAATGGAAATAGGTTTAACTATATTTAGTACGCATCATTTACGAAAATAAATACAAATCATTTAAATGTCTTCTTCATGAGTTGGTAGGTCATTTGATTGGCACTATTATTGTATAGATATGTTACCAATATAAAAGTTCTATGGTCCGTGACGGCCTCATTAGTTCAAAGTTTTGTTACAATCGGAAGTACCGTTGCGAACACTTTCAATTGGAAGCAGCGCAGACCACAAATACACCGTTATTCATCCGTGACGTGGCACTAGTCTCGATCAGGCAAATTAGTCTTTTTGCCATTATTTTTGTAATGCTATTGTTCATTGGAGAACCACTTTTTGGTTAGTCTTTATATGCTAATATGAGTAGCTTACATGTATCATGTCACGTTATTTAGAAATTATGGAATTAAAGTCAAGTTTTGTAATTTACTGTGCAGCTGGAGCATGTATAAGAAACATATGGAAGGCTTGCATCACTGTAATATGTCAAAGTCAGATGAAAGGGCAAGGATTGCGCAATATGCCAGTTTAACCAGGGGCTACTTAAAAATTGTGATTCGCGAATTTTGTGTTTTTATTACCCATTGCGTTTTATGGTTTTGTTGGTTAATATTTATCAACTATTCATCAATAAACACGCAATGGATACCAACGTGGAATCCTTTATGCGTGCCGTGATAAGTGCAAAAATTATTCAGAGCAGATTAAACGCACTGAATGATTAATTTATGAGAGTTATTTATTAAATGCTGTCATGAAATATAGGTTATTATACCGATAGTAGCATCGGTAGTTAGTAGTAGCTCCGGGCTATTTTGAAGGTGTTTTAAAATCTACAATTCCATGATTTTTTGCAACGGGAAAATACCAATTGGTCTAAGAAAATTACACCGAAGAACATTGCCTGCATTCATCACTTTACCAAACAAATAGGTTTTGATCATAACAAAATGATGAAATTGATGTACTGTTAGATTTTGAAACTGTTCATCTACCCACCTTCATTATCTATTATCATACATTCGTTATTGCTAACATGTGATCTAAGTGTGCATTATACCTTAGTCGTCGCCTGATTGAGAGTTTCCTGAACGTCTTTTAATGCCATCGACCGTATTACCTATCGCATGATGCTGTCTTTAATTTTTGTAACAAAGCGTTTGCGTTTCGTTTAAGTTATCTATTTTCTACTTTATTGTATTTGTACTATCCTTTGTTTTTTGTTGAATCTTTAAAAATAAAAATGACAGAAATGTTTAACGGGAAATTACATACCGTAAAATGCTACAACATTGCCGTCACTTTACAACATTGCCTAAAACTTTAAAATGTTAAATAATTCTCGTACAGAAACGATTTTATAATTTGTCGTACTACTAAGAGCAAGTCGGTAATATCTATTGCAACATTTATGCATCATTCATTCAAATAACCCATCAGTAAATTGTCAATTTCAATTATTATGTCAGTGATCGTAGTCGTGTTTTACCGGCTAGGTAGAAAAATTTTATTTGAGAGATTTTATTCTTCATTACAATTGGAGTAAGTTGAATAGCAAAGAAAATATGCTGTTTTTTGTTTTTTATCTCGTTTTTCTGCTATAAATGTTATTTTGAAGGGTCAAATCATGGCCGGCAAAGTCGTAGCAGGTTTCGGAAAATAAATACGCACCTTTGTCTAGGGTTAGGGCTGCCACTTAAACGTTTTTTTAACTTAGCTCGTAACGTCACTCGCATAGTTTATTATTTTTGAGTCTGATTTATTTATTTATTATTTATGAGTCTCGTGTCACAGTTGATATTGCTACAAAAAAAGCACAGTTGTATGAGAGTTTTAGAAAAAGTGTTCAACTTTGCCTACCACCGTTAAAAATATGTATGTATTGCAATTACAGACTAGATAAAGTCTAAAATAGAAAACAAATTATAAGCAAAATAGGCGCCTAATCATCCCGTTTGCGTCCATAATAGCCTATGATATTTCTAGCTAGGCAATGTTGCAGTTTGTAACGTAACTTTGCCTACGTTTTTAAATGCATTTTATGGTGACTAATAGGAGGTTTTTTGGCTAATATGAACAGTATCCCGATAGCTTAACGTACAATTTTGAATAGTGATTGAAAACACATATGACTTTCTCTAAACTGAAGAATTTATGGAATAAAAACGTCAAAATACAGGCAATGCTGTAGCATTTTACGGTACTTTATAAATGACAATAGTAGTCTGTGGCTGTCTTAAATTTTTTATGTCGGACTAACGAATAACATTAATTCGTCCGGTACCGAAAGCTTTATTATCATGAACACACATTCCATTAGATTACTGGCTCCAAATAGAATTGGCGAAACCATATTATTTTCATACTACTGTTTGCTGTACATGAAACTGACCCAGTAATCAGCACATACATAATTTAGTTAGAAAATCAATATTTCCTTTTGTTTGAATGCAGTGCAGGCCGTCGAACAGATCGATTTGCGCCATTATTTAATAATGCAAAGGTAGGGCACCCTATGACATGGCCCAGCCTGCCCACTTGAGCAAAATAGTAATAATAATAATAATAATATAATAATAATATTTATTTATTTGCACAAACATGTGTGTACATACAGAAATTATTATTCGTATATGTAGGATGAAAAAATATAAATTGGCTCTACATGTTTGCCATTTGACAAGGCATGCAAATATTAAAAATAATAAAAAATTACTTATTGAAATAATATTTACATTAAAATTGTTCAATCACATCACAAAAAAGAAAAAAAGCAAAGTCATTAATAATAATAATTTTAACAATTTTCTAAACAACTGAAATTGAACCATTACAAGAATATAAAAAAAAAAAATATTATGAATTTTGGAAAATTGAAACATTACTAGGTATATCAAAACTGATCAACGAATTTACATAATACAAAAACCTTAGTGTATAAATTGGTAAACCTTATCATCTAGAAAGTCAGTAAGAGAATAGTAAGCCTTTTTTATTAGAAATTCCATGAGTTTATTTTTAAATATTTTCTGGTCAATTACGTCTTTTAAATTATTAGGCAGTTTATTGAACAATTTTGGTGCCATACCAAGAAAGCTTTTTGAATACAATGTAGTTTTGTGTGGCTGAAGGACAAGTGTGTTTGGATGGCGCTTAGAACGAAGTGTTTTATAGAGATGGATATTTTTTTTAACAAACATTATTGTTTCGAAAATATACAGGCATGGTAAGGTCAATATTTTTAATTTTGTAAAGTAAGGCTGGCAGCTATCCGTGACCTTGATTTGACAAATAGCTCGTAGGCATTTTTTTTGCGTCTTAAATATTAGTTCTCTGTCTGTGCAGTTTCCCCAGAAGATAACGCCATAACGTAGTGTAGAGGTCACGTACGCATGGTATGCAGTCAATACCGCTTTCTGTGACACAATTTTTGCTAAATTGTGTAGTGCGTATTGGTACTTATTTAATTTGTTTATTATATGATCAGTGTGGTTACTCCATCTCATATTTGTATCAAGCCACAATCCTAAAAATTTGGTGCTGTTTGTTTTAGTTATAGCTATATTATCGTAATGTATAGCTAGATTAACAGGGTCGTTAACATTTTGTTGTTTAAAAGACATAATGTGGGTTTTCTCCAAATTAATTTTGAGGTTATTATTATTTAAATATTCTATTATTTGGCTAAGACTTCGGTTAATTTCAGTTTCAAGTGACATTAAATTTTGTCCAGTAAATATAATTGTACTATCATCAGCATATAGTGTGATAGGATGCTGAACGGCTCGGGGCATGTCATTAATATAAACGAGAAATAGAAGAGGACCAAGAATACTCCCCTGTGGTACACCATAATTAACTATTCCACTCTTGGATTTATAGATGTATTCAACTTTCGTGCGTGGATTAATTTTTCTAATACTAGTTATTTGTTGTCTACCGCATAAATAAGACTCAATCAAATTTAATACGTTTCCTCTTATTCCATAACTTTCCAATTTGGATAAAAGTATTTTAAAATCTACACAGTCAAAAGCTTTAGACATGTCTAGAAATAAGGCAAGTACTGGTGTTCTATTATCCATTTTTGTTATAATTTTTTCAAGTAGTCCATAGATTGCCATATTAATGTCCTTACACTTCCTAAAACCATATTGTACATCAGATAAAATATTTTTGCTCTCCAAAAATGCATATAATTTATCATATATTACCCTTTCTATAATTTTTGAAAGAGTAGGGAGTAATGCAATGGGCCGGTAGTTTTTGGGGTCTTGTTTACTCTCTTTTTTGTAGACAGGATTGATAATAGATATTTTTAGTGCATCTGGGAATATTCCGTTTTCTATTATTAAATTAACGATAAAGCTCAGTATTGGACAAATTTCCTTGGCAACGAGCTTAATTACTTTTGTACATATTTCATCGTATCCTGTGCTACCGGTATTTTTAAGGGTATTAATAATTCTAAATATGTCATCAGGACAAGTAGGTGCCATATACATTGATTCTGATATTCTAGAAGTAAGTGACAATTTTGAGTTTGAATTATTACAGATGGGCTGGACTTGGTTTGTGTAATAATTATTAAAAACTTCAGCGATTTCAAGGGGATTATTTATACATTTATTGTTATAAGTTATTTTTGTAATACTATCCTTAGGGCAGTTCAATTTGTTTGTTTTTATAATCTTCCACGTGGCTTTCATTTTATTTTGTGCTTTATCAATAAAATAACTATTTTTTGCGTTTTGAGTAAGATGGATTATTTTTTTCAGTCTTTTGGAGTATTGCTTAAACTTTTTAGTATTTTCATCACTGGGTTGTAGTCTTGAGGTCCATAGCATTTGCCTTTTACGCTTACAACACAGCTTAATTCCTTTTGTTGCCCATGTGAGTGTCTTAGAAGTAGGAATTTTTATTTTCATAAGTGGAAAACATAAGTCATAAAAGAGTTTAAACATTTCAATAAATTCATTATAAGCCTCATTTGGCATCGTGCACTGATAGACATTAGAAAAACTCAAACTTTGGATTGTTTGTTTAAACTTTAGAAGGTTCTCCGAACAATAATCGCGATTTAATTTGAACCAATGTGAGCTGATAAATGTCTTCTTGACTGGAAATTTCAGAAATTGAGCTGTGTGATCAGATATCGCCAAGTCTATAACTTCACTTTTACTACCCCGTATATTATGTATAATATTGTCTATGCATGTCCCACTATTTAGTCGAGTTGGCTCACATATACTTAATTTTAGATTAAAGTTTAGAAGTAAATTTTCAAATTGCTTGGTAGGACGGGTATTTTTTAGAATATCTATGTTAAAGTCGCCACAGACTACAATTCTCTTCTTATTGGATTTGCAGATTTTTTGTAGTATGGCATCAAAGTTATTGTAAAAAGTATTTAAGGAATCAATATTCATTTTAGGAGATCTGTAGATGCATATTATAGTTACATTATGATCTATAAGCTCGACACTGCAGCATTCCATAGAGCCCGGAAGACAGAAATCATTTAAGTTTATATTACGAAACTTATGTCTATTATTTACAAATATACAAGAACCTCCCTTACGGTTATATCTACTGGAATGACCTGCAAGCGTGAAGTTTGGTACGAATACATGAATATCGTCTCCGCTCTTCATGTTATGTTCTGTAAGACAAACTATATCTATAAACTTACTCTGTACTGCTAATTCGTGAAGATGATACGCTAATAAATCTGATTTACTGTTTAAGCCGTTAATATTTTGATGTAGGATAGATATATAACTATACGAGAAAAAGCTTGGATGTAGTAGGAACGTTGTGATTATCGTGTGTATCAGCTCCTGCAGGATCAGTAGGTGTAACATTATTAATGTCTACACAGTTAAGATCAGGTGTGGTTGAAATTTCTTCAATTATTAGTTTCAAGTCTTCAAATATTGTGCTTATCCCATTGTTATTAATTCTTCCTGTTCTTAGCCGCTGTAATTTGAATACAATAACTGCAATTCACTTGTGTGGGTTGTCATATTCATAAAACCTTATGTTTAACGTTATACGAAATTGGTATAGTAAGTTTTAGTTATATATCTATACTAATATATAAAGCTGAAGAGTATATTTGTTTATTTGAAAGCGTTAATCTCAGGCACCACTGGTCCGATTCCAAAAATTCTTTGCGTTTGATAGCCGAAGGCTTTATCTATACTAATATATAAAGCTGAAGAGTTTGTTTGTTTGTTTGTGCGCGCTAATCTCAAGATCTACTTTTTGAAAAATTCTTTTTGCGTTCGATAGCCCATTAATCCAGGAAGGCTTTAGGCTACAAAACATCACGCTGCGACCAATAGGAGCTGAGCATAACTAATTCCACGCGAACGAAGTCGCTGGCGGCCGCTAGTAATATATAAAGCTGAAGAGTTTGTTTGTTTATTTGTTTGTTTGTGCGCGCTAATCTCAGGAACTACTGGTCCGATTTGGCCGCTAGTATATTATAAGTACATATTTTGTTAATAGTATGTATGTGTATAGAGCTTATTTAAGTATTTGTTTAACTAGTGTTAAGAGCTTTTTTTCTTTCTCATTGGTTTCAACTAAAGCTCCTGCCATCTAATCTCTTCACCACCTATGGCTGATTGGTAGAGAAAGCCTAAGGCATTAAATCCGCCTCTGAACATTTCTTTGTGCGAAAGTATAAATAAATTATATAATTCAGATACAGTGAATGTTTATACCAAATTAACTTAAAATGTGTCTTTCTCTTATCACAAATTAATTAATTACTTTGTTTTAATGCTTCATAAAAATTTGGTCCAAAAATTATTTACTTATTCATATATTTACTCAGCGACACCTTTTCTTACTGATGAGTCAAAATGTGGAGCAACAACGATAAAGAAATTGGCACAGACGAGAGAAACGAACATCTAGGCTTTGAAAACAGATAACGCTGTCAGTAACGAAGGGGTAGGTTTCAGTAGGTATGGTTATTATCATATGTTGACGATAGACATCCAGCTGCCCCACCATCGGCGCGAGTGGCGGCCGGCTTTTGTCATCAGTAGCATTCACAGCGGCGCGCGATTCGCACGCTGCGCACGAGCACGCGTTTACGTACGGTAGTGAAAGTCGCGAGCGCAGGTTCCGCTACGATTTCGTACGCCGACATCTTCGTCTAGTTATTCTGTTTGTTCGTTGCGCCAGTGCAACGGGGAAAGGAGGTCGGTGCTTGTCCGAAGCCCGTAACACTATCGTGATTTGTGATACTGAAGTTTTAAATCGACCCCATGTTTGTGTGACACTTTACAATTTTTACTCTTATTTACCTTTTGTAAAACTACTTCTATGTTTTGTTCTCGTACATTATGAATACCTACGGTTTGCCCAAATATTTAAAATATTTTCAATGTTGTTTTAAGATTGATACTTACCCTTATTTAGCAAAAGTATTTTCTAATTACCGTCTTAAGTTCTAAACTTTCTTAAGTTGTACTTGAAAAGAGCACTGAACGGTCAACAAAGATAAATAATTCAAGTAAAATTATGAAAACGTAAATATTACGAACTCGTAGACATGTCGTAGTACGTAGATATTTGTAGCACTTGCGAGTTGCGGCATGTTCTTGTGGAAACTTGAACGACAGTCTTGAAGCACGATGTTGTGGAAGAAACAACAAGCGGTGAGAAGTTAGCAGTTGTCGGTAGGCGTCAGTTAGGCGGTGGGGTGCTGTCTCAAGTTGCACCCACAGACAACTGCAAGTGAAAATGAGAACAGAGTACACGTCCGTGACCCCATACGCCTTTCCCACATTACGCACCTTTGATTATGTTTTATTCTTTCATAATACATATTGACCAACGAATGAATTATAGCTACAATTAATGTTCTTTTTCTCTATTGGATTGTCTTGTTAGATTTTAATTTTAACACATGACCATTTCAAAATACAATAAAACATATTAATAATTATTTTAGAAATAAATAACATTAATTAGTAAAACATAGCCAGTGGATGCCTCTCCAGGTAAAACCGAAACTTGTTTATTTTCCATTCAGTAGATCCTTGTTTAAATACCTGCTTATTTGGGCTTTTGGAAGCATACAGCCATAATAAATGTCTTCCGATGCCCATAAATGGTCTAAAAAGAATAAATTATTGAACGTAACAAAATACTTTTAGCTAAGGTTATAACTTCCGTGCATAATAATTACCAGTTGCCATATATGCCCGCGATCCGACGAATCTGATGTTATAGATTTAAACTAATTACTTTCTTGACCATGAAATCGTATATCAAAACCATGATATGATTTAGCTAATGCAGCGATTCAATCGAAGTCAGATTCAATGTTTTATCGAAACGCCGATGTATACCTACAATAAATCGGTGAAGCGTGAAAAATACTAAACACTAGAAATATCGAAAGTTTGTTGTTGATTTGCCATTGGCAGTTAGAACTAAGTTGTGCAAGTCCCGCTGCGCTTTGAAATCGGACACGACCTACATTTTTCTCAGCAATAGACGTAACTTGAGTATTGTGTTATGCATAGCATCGCTCTCGACTGCAACTTGCAAGGTGCCAGCGCTGCTCTCGATAAATACCTCACAATTTAATCTATGTTGTTATTTCGCGCACGTAGCATCTTTTACTCTAAGTATAGTATCAAGTTTAGGAATGTGGTCTCCTCGTGCTCGGAGTAAAGTCTCGTTTTCCTTAAGTTCCAAAACATGTTTGGTTAACACTACGCTAAGCGTGAAGTTGATTTGAGGAAGTAATCCACATATTTTCTTTAAGTATCTAATCAAGCTCTCTTCCGTGTATCTAAAGATATAACATAGACACCGGTATATTGACCAAATACTTAACGGTTGTCCTGAACAATGATGTTATATTGTTTACTTCCTTATATAGGAAGTTTGTACTTGTTAAATTCTTTTATAAGTTCTTAACGTTTACAGAATGCATGAATAAACAAAAGACAAACCGAGTTACCGCGTTATATATTCCAACTTTCTTTTCCAAATTGTGTTTGGTAATATGTTGTAGGACCGAGACAAAAACCAAATTTTTTTTTTTTTTGAACTCAGCGCATCCAGATCTATATGATTATCTATAGTGGTGAGGGTTTTGAGCAACTTCGGGCACATACATACATACAAACATACGCACTTTATATTAATGGATAATTGGGACAGATTCTGGCACGATTATTACTATAATAATACTCCATTCTTAATTTAGAATTGGGTCGTTGCGGATGCAAAAGCAATAGCAATGAAAGATGAATAATATTTCTTTAAATCACCTGAGCAGGTTACGCAAAGCTTGATGTATAGAGATTTAAACCGTCAACCCTACTGTTAAAGAAACAGAATTTGAGGAAGAAATCTTCAAACATTTTAATAAGCATCATTTGGTACTGGTGATCAAGTGCATTGTTATCAATACATAGTATAAAACAAAGTCGCTTTCGCTGTATGTCCGTATGTATGCTTAGATCTTTAAAACTACGCAACGGATTTTGACGCGGTTCTTTTTAATAGATAGAGTGATTCTTAAGGAAGGTTTGTATGTATAATAAATGCATAATATAGTAGAGAAACACTGAGAAATCTAAAAAGCGCGATAAAACCGAACTCCACGCGGGCGTAGCCGCGGGCGGAAAGCTAGTATAATATATAAGATACTAACTTCACAATGCTTTCCCAAGTAATCGAAAGATTTTATATATTTGAGTATCTCTCCTAATATAAATGTTTCTAATATTAGCTGTAAAGTGAAGCGTATAATAACTATAAAATGTGTCATTTCTCATTTGTAATTGTTTAGTAATTTTTGTCCAGAAGATTCGTCTCGATCTCAGTTATACAGGAGGTCATTAATCAGTTCTTGGGTTAAGCGAGAAGTAAATTATCTCTGTTAATTTAGTTTGCAATGCATGCTACGTTTTTGTGTTCGTCACTTGTTTTAAAGGTAGACCGGCCAATGAAACCGGGACATTTCTGACGAGTTACCTATCCTCTGCTTTACATATTCGTTTTTTGCAAGAACCAATTCCGCATACTTGCTATGATATTATTCAGTAATGATTTGAACAATGTGTTGCATAAATGTTTGGTTAAATCCTTGTGTGTTGTGTACATTAGCTCTGTTAATGTCGCGGAACCGTTTCAATAATACCTTGTTAGTGATATCAACACACCACTCATAAAATTATATTAAAATTTAAAAAAAACAGCGTTGAATTATTAGCGTTAATTAGTGACATGGTTGGTCAAATGTATCTACCGCAGCTTTTGCGTGACATTAGGAAAATTTAGATTTCTAGCGCAAAAAGATCTGGCACAGTTAAATATATTTAGTTTGTTCACTATCTATTACAAATTTAATTAGTTACCAAATCATTTAGTAGGTAATAAACGCTTTTAATTGAATCCAATTGGTTTTGATTTATGTCATTCTGGCGATGTGAGATAATATTGATTTCCTCCCAACGGTAGGACATGTGGCTGTCCTGAACGTTTCCATTTGTTGTTTTGTTTATATCCACAAATTAACGCTAGCGTCGTATAATCTCAAATGTATTTGTTGATTCTAGTTGATTAGCTATTCATGGAATAGTTTCAATCCTATTAGTCTAGAATATCCGATAATTTTATAAATGAATGTTTCATGTCACGTAGACAGCAGCGACCCAGTGCTAAAATATTTTGGATGTACCAAATTTTTTTAGGTACGCATTAGATTATCGTTATTTTTTTTTTGTATTTTAATGTAAATTATTATAATATTTGCTATAAGTATGTAGTAGGTAGTATGATTATTCATGTGACATCTTTATAACACCCATAAATTTAACCATGGGGTCTACGAACTATTCAAGAGCCAATTAGTTATCTCAAAAACATCAGTCACTTTTAAACCGGAATCTTTGTTCACATCGTCTATATTAATGAACTCTGTATTTTCTTTGTCTGTAGATTTATTTATTGTTACCAATTAATCTGTATTCAGTGCGTTTGCTCCTTGCTACCATCTTATTATACATGCGACGTTTGTTCTACGTTTCAATTATCATTGTTTGTGTACATGTTATCGTATCTAGCTCTCGTAAATGCATTCTCGTTACATTGAAACTAATGACCCATGACACGGACTTATCTATTCTCAATGCATATTTGTGTAAATTTAAATCTGCATATATTTTAAGAAAACGTGCTTTTGTTCTAACATTCTCTATATTTATAACAGTTGCAAATTATCTCATTTCTACTGCATTTTTATCTTCTGCAGCTTATACTTATGGCTATACATCAAGCTTTACATAATCAGTATAAGCGTCAGATTGACACTTGAAAGTAATTTTGAGTGTACAAAACCCTATGCAAAGCGGGGTCAGTTTAAACTGAAAATGTACAGCTTGACGTGTAACAGTTGTGTTGACCTGTGTACTTCTTAGTCGATTCTATTGTTGTCTTCAAATTTAGTATATCACATGAAATTAGATACCACCTTGGATGGACAAATTAGATAAAATGCTATTACAAAACGACTATTTACTTATCTCCCTAAATGTCCTGTTGATTGTGCGCTCTCCTCACTTAAATTCACATTTATTCTTTTTAAGTTTAAAGAGATATCTAGATAATTTCTGAGATGAAATCGCAAGCATATCTAAACGAATTGTTCGTCTCGGTAGTCGTGCTGTAGAAATTTACACGAGCGTATACTTTTAAAAATTAGCATCCTGTATTTTGTATAAATTCTGTATTAGATATAGTACAATGACATGGTTCTAAAGAATGGAACCAAATTCTACAATGTTTGTGCTTGAACTTCCAAATTTAGAAATCTTTTTATTAAGTTTCCTTAACAGACTTTGAGAGCTTTCATTTCATTACATTGTTTTAGTAGTTTAGTTGCATTGTGTCTGATATAGAATCTGGTGTCGTCGCCGCGTGCGCTGACCCCTTTGTTTACCCGACGTTTTGACTTTGAGATCGTGCATGCTTTCGCGACGTCGTCGTGACCCATCGACGTGTTCGATCTTATCTGCATCGATTCCTTCGCTGTTTTCAATAATTTACCAACCAACATAAAAACCTACTTGCAAGTCGTTACTTTTGATGTACTACAAGAATCTTTCAAATACGAAGCGTCTACATAGTTTGACTCAAACACTGTTTACATCATTATTGGAACACATAGCATTTACGTTGATTGTCTTAAGGTTAGAACCTGTTATGAATATTATTTTCTCAAAGCTGATATAGAAGAAGGTCTTTAGAACGCGACGTGAGATAACTACGAAGTAGCTAGAACAGTAATGGTGCCAACACATTTATGAGCGTTTGTGCGTGCTTTATCACCCTTTACGTTATTAACATAAACCGCGTAATGATTTAGCCAGATATTTTCCACTGCGAGTGAGACTATGTGCTATTTTCAAGGCTGTTCTATTAGTCCCACCCTATCTGTAAGATAGATTTAATGTTCATATATCGGAAAATTTGGGCTAAATATATTTGGCAATAATTTTTATCACCTAATTTCAGTCTGTCATTTCATCAAAGATGGGCTCCTCAAAGGAAGTGTTCACGATCATACAACATCAAAGCTTTAGATGAGTTACGACAAGTGGAAACGACATGGTTTTATAACTTGTTTCTCCGTTTTATCTCACTTTTATAAACAACAATGATTTGTATACGTCAACAAGTAGCAATGTGTTTTATGGGATGACCGTATTATCTCGTGAGAGAGAATCATGCTACAATTAGCATATTCGTAACGGTTCTATAGAATTCATAATTACCTAATATCCTTGTTTTGAACTAGTACGTACGGGTCAAATAGTTTTGATTAGAAATTGTGATATGCAAGGGTCGGATGTCGAGCCCTCTCATGAGAGTCTAATCTCCTCGTCGACATTGAGTTAACATTTTGCCACTTGATTGACGTTAGTGGGTTGACTTTTGATAGACTTGAGGCCATATTTATACTAATTGGTAATACTTTATTAAAGTAAAATGTTTTTGCTTCACCATATATACTACTCGTGTCCTAGACTAATATTCAGAGCCTCGTTAATACGCACTTACTTGACCTAGATACCATGTTGCGAAATGGTGGATTTGATTTCCTGTGCACTATTTACTTACTATACCTACTACCTTCCTATGTCATGTAACTTACGTTCGCTTTAGCTAATTTAAACATTATGGTTTATTAGATTTAATGTTGTTTGTTGTTCATTGAAAATGCAACCTTCACTAAGTGTATGCCGGAAGTCCCATGATATGGTTTATATTTCTTTCGTCATGTCAGCAGGACTTTGTAGCATTCGGTAGGTGCATAAACAAAATATATAGGGTACATTTATGGTCTATTCAAGGTCAAGACATAGATATTATAAATGTGTCTACGAATACATATATTTATAATTTATAAAGTTTGTGAATATAGTAATAGGATAGCAGTGCTCAATCGTAAAATCCAAAACGGATTCATTAATTTTGGCCACATTCCAAATGTTTATCGTAATAAACTTTTTAAGATCAAAATCAAAATGATAATGAAATCGATGGTGATGATAATATGAGATAGTTAATACGTATTTATGCAAGACGGTGGCAACTTTCCCCGCGCTCCGCGCTGCCTGTGTGCGCGTGAGTTGATGACGGACAGCGCGCTGTTACGAAAGCTGCAATCACCTGCTTATATGGCATAGCGCCGACACTTGTCGCTAAGGTTGCTTAGTAGTAAACGACCACTAGCTATTTATACCATGGCCTGTTGTTTTCGCTACATGTTCTATAAATGGCATATTATTTTCAATAAGGAAAAAATTAAGTATATTTACTACGGCTACATATGTATATTGTTTATGCCAAGTAGTATCATGTCTACATGTTCTACACATCCTTCTTCATGCTGAGCGTTATTCTTTTCGATGAATTCCTATTTGTACGGCACCCTCGATGCGCGAATCTGACTCGTACTAGACCGAGTATTTGATAGGTGGTGTCTGCGTGAATATGGCTGAATTTTCTATATCTACCTTATGTATTATGATTCTGATACCATTGTCTGTACCCTGCGTCCCATACGCACACTACCATTAACTCTGGCTTGCCATTACAATGCATTTCACGTTTTTGCTCGGATTTTTATTACCAATTCCAAAAGACAGGTCGTGTCACAAATACCGAGATCATCCCGTTTTTAGATTTTTTGGTGGCCAGTCGATTCGCGAACACGATTATTCGGGATACGTATTATCTAGGTGTCACGTGAATTGGGATTGATTTAAAAATTGCTTTCCTTTATGAAATTACAGTGTTGGTGAGCAATAAGTTCATTACAAAACGACTGATTTAATTGTGATCTGATTTTCGATGAAATGGGTCCGAAAATGAAGGAGCCGTGATTGTCATGTTGGCTTTCGTAAAGTAAAAACAAAGTGTGACAGTTTACGAGTTCTAAGTGTTTTTCAAAATGAGTGTTGAACCGACATTAACAGAGTCGCCGGTGCCCCTGGCACTGTCGCGGCTGCAGGCGCGGCCTGGGCGACAACCGCGTGGCCTGCGCCCGCACCGCCCCAGCCTGACTCTCGCCAGCTTGCAGGAGTCTGCTGACGAGAGTCCAAGACGGTATAGTGGAGAACCATTCACTACCCCGGACACGGACGATGACGAGGCTTTCGCCGATGATGTAGTATCAGAGGAACCTTCTCTATCCACATCCAATGGACGTAGGTCGTCCGAAGCTAATTTCTCCGAACGATATAGACAATTGACTGATTTTGATGGTCCTCTGCCCGAAGGACAACGACGTGCCTCCCAGGCTGTGCCTGTGGGCGCGGAAGGTTTTGCTCCTAACGATAAAGGTCGACGGCGCTCGTGGGCCGCCAGACTACAGTTAGAACGTAAAAAAAGAAGGAAGTCGGGAGGGAATGACACTGACGAAGAAAGCGACACTCCGACATACGTGCGGCAAAAACGACCCTCCTGGTGGAACGTGTTCGTGCCAGATAACATGCTGAAGAACAGGTATCGTTGTCAAATAAACTTACCCGTCTTGTTTTGACCCATTCATAAACTACTAATTTCTTTGCTTCGTATTCAACATTCTCAACAACAACTCATTGAATTGAAACAATTGAAGCTAATCAATGCAATGTGATATAATGTTCGTATTCCTTTTACGGGATTAGAATGTGTATAGGTAGTTATGGGTGCTAGGGCACATGATTTCCTTGACCTAATGCTCGGAGCCCGATTGTTTGTTTGTGGACTAAGTGTGCAACTCTCATTGGTTACTCGACATTGCGGGTGATACTACGAAACCATTTTATTTATATGAATTAGCCGATATCATCAATTCATCTATCTATAAACGTGTGCTCGTATATCAGTCAAATTCTTTCTAAATACCTCATGTTTATTTTGTAAAGACATATTGTAACATTATTTCTCAAGGCAAGGTGCTAGGTAATCTCTCCGTGCGTGTGCGTAGTATACAAATGAGTTTCTAAAGCCGTAAAATATAGGGTATTATTTAACACCGAAAAATTCCATTATCTCCATAAAATTATGTACACAGCGAGGTGACAAATTTATAAGTATTTTGCTTTGATAAATCAGTAACAAACACTTTCTAGATTTACGTGTATATTACTTTTATCAGAAACAATATTTTTACCTAAAATATTATCAAAATATTTGTTGTATTTATAACACTTAGTATCCTTAATGTTAACACCGGTAGAGGCTGTTCAGTTTGTTTTGTATCACCCAATATCACGGCGCGGCGGCGCTTATTCCACAATATGTACATATACAAATACACGTATACGTGCACGTGAAGTTATGGTCGTATTACGTAATCGAGACGCATGAACGTAATATTTCATCAATCAATTTCTTAATCTTTATATATTTTATTAATTTACAAAAGTCAAGGTATAGTAGCAGCCGCTTACACGTTATCGTTTAAAAAGTACTCGCAATATCGAAAAATAATTTAGATTTTATCGCTTTACGTGCTGATATAGTCCGAAAAATTAAATAAAACATGGCTGTATTGTCACGAACTTATATATATACATATATGACTACAAAGATGGACAGTTTGGAAAAAATATGTATCAGAGTTCATGTTTCAATCAATAATACCGTTCCTACTAATCCTATTTTCTAATAACTTAAATGCAAAAGTTTGTGAGTATGTATCTCGCAATGTACGGAAAAATAGATGTTTATTCCTTTGTCACGCAAAAAGTACTTAACGGATTTGGATGAAATTTCTCCTTTCGCAGGTCTGCTGGAAGAAATTTCTTAAGAAATAAGCAGCACCTTTGTACTCAGATCTTAATTTTGTCGTATTTTTATGTATTGTATTGTGTGTACATAAATAATAAAATAAATAAATTTGGCACACAGATGGTTTATAACCAGGAATAACGCAGATGACATATTTTATCGCGGGATCGAAGCCTACCCGGGTGGAACAGTAGTAGCACAAATAACATCAAAGGAACACCATAACTATTTGATGCGAATAGCGACGCCAAAATATAGATTGCTCCATCGACTTCAATAAGATGAGACGCCTCTTAGAATGCAATAATGTCGGACATGTCTTGCCTTCAAATTCACAAGAATGTTCTCAACAAAGTATTCGTCAAGACCATAAATATCTGATCTATGATAATTTACAATAGAGATTTAAAATTTGTACATGAGTAGCGTCATGGAATTCAAATCTGAATTTTTGTTACATATTTCAAATAATATGTACACAATGTATAAAAAGGGCCGAATAGCTTAGGAAAACATGGATGCAGGGTAACACGTTCATTATAAATATCAATAGATCTGTCACATATATATATTATATATTGATATTTTTTTTTATAAAACATAGCCCCACACTAGGAATTCCTCCTCTGTCGTGGGTGCTGTGAGAGAATCAATTAAAGTCAACCATTTACGATTATCGTTCTCAAAACAACTACCCTGTAGTATCTCGGTGACTGATATTCAAGAAATGAATTTAATGTGCGTACTTAGGGTTTCGTAGCAATGGCAAAAAACGGAACCCTTATAGATTCGACATGTCTGTCTGTCCGTTGAAACTTGGTAGGTAGATGTATTCTGTAATAAATATTGGGGGCTCAAACACATACGTGTGGGCCCACCTATGGATAGGTCTTCAAAAATGATATCGAGGTATCTAAAATATTTTTTTTTCCTAAACCGAATAGTTTGCGTGACAGACGCTTCCAAAGTGGAAAAAAGTTGCCCCCCCTCCCCCCTCTAACTTCTAAAATAAGAAAATGAAAAATCTTGAAAAAACGTATGATGTACATTACTATAAAAACTACCAGCGAAAATTGTTTTGAACGAAATCTAGTACCTAAGTAGTTTTTTTTAATACCTCGTAAATCGTAAATCGCTAATTACCGCGTAATCTTTCATACAAATAACTTAAATCCTTCAATTTCATAAATCAATGGTACGGAACCCTTTGTGCGTGAGCCTGACACGCACTTGGCCGGTTTTTTAAAATTTCCTATCACGATATCATCGCGGATGTCCTCGGCATAATCATGCACGTTAACACTGGGAAGTAAAATATGCAGAAATATTTGGTAAAGATGCTTTTCGAATACGTTCATGTACTTGTAGTGATTTGTTGGACGTGAACGTCGAAGATAATATCGTATAATTAAAACTATAAAGAGCACATAGGGTAATCTAGAAGTAAAACCAAAAGTAATAATAGTAGTTAGTAATACTATTAGTCATAATCATAAGTGTCGAATAAATTCTTAATAAAACAAGTATAAACAATAAACATCACACAATTTGCTCGAAATCTCGTCTACGTAGAACGTACTACATATGTATATATTTTCATAATCCCTCTGGAAGATACAGTTTGATGATATTTTTTCTCTTTCTCTGTTTATCAGATTCCCGTATACGTCGAGTCTAATACCGATTCATGTCTCGTTATTTATGACAAGACTCTGTTTGGAATTAATTAGGTACGTAGGTAGGTATTAAAGGCTCCCGCGAAAGTACGACGGATTTCTGGTTGAACAATTCCTATGAAGTTTTCATAGAATATTTTTTACCGAAAGAGCATTAAAAGCTGTTTCAGTTTGAATTCGCACATGTACCTTTTCTAATACCCAATATGTTGGTATTTGTTTATTATTTGATTTTTATTTCCCTCGCCATTGGTCGTATCATGATTATTATGATTGACTGCTCTCAGTTATTGGTCATCGACTTACATTGCATTTTTGACAACAGCTTAAATGAGAATTTTCCAAATCTCCTGTTTTACCATCACAGCATAAGGCTTTTTTCTTGGTGACGCCTCACTTCTTCTAATGTCACTCAAAAATTATTGAAATATCCCCAAAATTGTAATCGGGGGACACTAGGAGAAACCTATCTATTCATTGTGATGCAGGAATGAAGGTATTTCTCTGAGGAAAGATTTTAGAGAATCTATGGATCGGATGGCTACTGATAAAACCAATGAAACTGTAGGACTGTTAAAAATATAGTTTAAAAAACTAATTTAAAAAATAATTGCATTTTTGACAACAGCTTAAATGAGGCTTTAAAAAAAGCTTAACTGAGGCTTTAAAAAAACTTAAATGAGGCTTTAAAAACTACCTCTGATGCCTAGTTTAATTTAAAGTTAATCGTATTTATTTGAAATATTGTATGCCTTTTTTATCGTGGGGACATCCTGATGGATACCCTCGCGTCTAGGAAAAACGGAGGGTTATGTCAGACTCATACCGACTAAAACCCTACTATTCCTTCCAGTACTATAAGTGGGCAAATACTCTTACATTGACTGCTTTGTATAATCAAACCATGTTAAGTTACCTTATGGTCTGTCGATAATTTAATCATTCCTCACATCACCAGATATCCTGTGTCCAAATTATCCGGACATACCTACATGCCTACGATTGGTACGAGTAGTTTTTTTTGCAGTTAGATGGTGACTTTTCAGTCTTATGTACATCAATGTATTTTTGAAATACTTATGTATGTATATCTCTAGCAAAATGAAATCTCCCGATCAGACTCCATCATCATCATCATCTCAGCGTTAATCCCAGCCGCATCCGTAGCTTTTCAGCTTTGGAGTCTGGGGTCCGCTTCAGTCTAACTGCTGATTTTGGCTAAACTTCGATATTTTCCGTGAAGCGACTGCCGTCTGACCTCCACAACCCGAAGGCGATATCTAAGCATTGCAGTTAAACAAATTGTTAGACTTTTGAGGGCTCCAACAACCCGTAACGACTGCCACTAGATGTTCGTATGGCAACCGGGACCAACGGCTTAACGTGTTTTCCGAGGCACGAGCAGACCAGTGCACGTATTCATATTCATGCATACAAATATTTGCACTGTGCGGGGATCGAACCCGCGCCTCCTTGCGCAACGGCCGCGTTCGCTACCGCTACGCCACGGACAAATCTCCCGATCAGACTCTAGGTAGAGTCTGATCGGGAGATTTGTGTTATAATACCTTTATTTTATTGAGTCAGAAATTATTTTTTGCATACTGAAGTCGGTTTGACCATCAATATTCATTATAATTTTTTTAAGAAGTTTTAATCCTCATCGTCACATCTCATCGATGTCTAATGGTCCGTAGCAGACCAAGTAAAAGTAAACATAGTTTTACATTATTTTGTGTAATTTATCTTTCATTCCATCATCGTTGTAATCTGTTAGTAGTCGTTTGTACCAGTTGTGTCATGGTCATGGCATGACCGTCTAGTTATGAGGTCTGGAGAGCTATAGCACAGGTTTTCACATTTACTTACTACAGGCTCCAGTTTCCACAACATACATGTATTTTTTAATACAGTTTCGACGACATCAATGTATTTTTTTTTGTATGCACAATTCGACCTTAGTAGCAGTACTGGTCCATGTGTAGCTCCGATGATCTGTACATATAATCTATGCTTCTAAGGTTGAGCTGAACATACGACCTAATGCTTTTAAGGCCGAGAATTATGTATTGCACTTATGATTCATTATGTGTTGGAGAAGATAAAAGTTTTTATTAATAGTTTATTCACAATATTAAAAAGTTTCTAATAATTCATGGACTTTCATGAGTGTATTGTTGCCATGGGCGTTCCATGGACATATTACACTTTAACATAACTGGCGAAATGTGGGCGTACCTCACCACTGCGTAACCCTTCGGGATTACACGCTTAATGTTATGTTTGTCTAGTATAATGACTAAAACTTCGTAATGGACATTAAGTAGTTTAAGCACTTGCGATGTTTTATTTGCATACATTATTTTGTAATTTCCAAACATTATGACCCGATCAAATGGTGTCGATTTGTTTGCTATATGTATATTGTAAAATCCTTAGTAATATTATAAATCGGAAAGTGGGTTTGTTTGTTTAGACGTAAAGTTAGAACTCCGCATTAAATAATATAATTTGGTATTCCCGAGAGAAATCTAAAAAGCGGGATATAACCGAATTCCACGCGGGCGGAAAGCTAGTATTAAATAACTCAAAGTATGAATATAATCAGAAGTAAATTAGAACCTTGATTATTTATTTTTAATAACCTTACAAACTATAAAATTATACAAACGATCTGATCAAATTCATTATTGCTACTCTGTAGCGACCTCTCATATCAACCTACTCGCAAAATATGTTCCGCAAACACTCATTTACAAACAGTGGATAGTTTTGATGATAAGCAGAAGTAAAAGGTTATGGGGTGGGCGTTGTATTACTTACTCGTTAAGCCTTAGTCATGAGGAAACCTGTATTAAATAATAAGAATAGTAAAGTTTTATAAACGTCGTCGCAGTCGTTGTAGGCACCGCTCCACGTCATGGAGCAAGGTTTTGTCATGCAGCGTACGCGCAGCTTCCGCGATCGTACGTTCACCTTTGTATGTCAAAAGTCACCTTTATTTTCTTGTGTGTTCCATATTATATGAAATAAAAAATCGTTAAAACAGAATAAGTTTTCTTATGTAAATGGTGCTAAATTTGATTGAAAGTGCGCATGACCTTAGTGGACACAAGTCAAAACCGTCGTTTCGCATATTACCGGAAATGGACAAGCAGTAAATATGTATGTCTTGTCCTCAACTTGATATTCTCAACATATGGCATATTAACATTTAATGTGTTTGCGAATGCAAAATTATAATTAGATTATAATTCTCACAAGTGATTATGGAGCACAAAGGTATTGATTAATATGGAAGATATTAAACATTCTTTTTTTTATTTATCTCGTGGATTTATTAATAGCTACCGGTAAGACGTGATTCTGGTAGAACGATTTCCATGCAAAATACCATAAAAATTTAGGTAAGTATGTTCTAACACACACAAATCCATACTAATATTATAAATGCGAAAGTAACTCTGTCTGTCTGTCTGTCTGTTACGCTTTCCCGCTTAAACCTCTCAACCGATTTTGATGAAATTTGGCACAGACAATCTTTAGACCCTGAGAAAGAACATACGCTACCTTTTATCCCGGAAAAATTTGATGTTCCCGAGGGAAATCTCAAAAGCGCGATATAACCGAACTCCACGCGGGCGAAGCCGCGGGCGGAAAACTAGGTTATTATATTTTATTCCATTATGTCCAACTTATAAATTATATTTTTAAATATTTCTACATAAAACAAAATATATAAAAAACATTTAAAAATATAAAAAATAGTAGCCCACCGGTATCGGGAACAGGGTCCAAGCTACTGGCGGTCAGGGCTCCAGAGAGAGGAACTTCCTGACGATGCGAGCCGTGTCCAGCAGTACCGCTTTCTGAATCAAGCCCTTGATCCAGCTGCCTAACGAGAGCCTCCTGAGGTGTTGGTCGAGGCTCTTAGCTATTAAGCCATTGGCTGTCACGACTATCGGTGCAATGATTGCTGAATCCACTTCCCACATGTCGACAACCTCGTGAGCCAAATCAAGATACTTGATTTGTTTATCTTTCTCAGCTTTCACGAGGTATTATACTTATTATTATTAATATGAAATCGACATTAATTGCGTTATTATATATAAACTTCTGAGCACTACACTATAGATTTATTCATGTGTCCGTATTATCTTGTGCATATGTGAGATTTTGGAAATATGCCAATTTTGGTGTCTGTAAACATATGAACACGATGACGATGATGTACCCACATAAAACAATACAAAATAATTACTGACAATAAGCGAATAATTTATTTTTAATCTAAGACACGGTCCTATAATTCAAATATTGAATAATATTAATTCGGTCCCACATAAAAAATTTGGAGAAGCTCGTTACATAATATATGCTAATGTAATTTTATAGGTACAACTTCAAGAAATAACGATTGCGACATTAAAACTGATTATATATATTTAATGTATTAAAAAAAAAACTTAGTCGATATCTTTACCTGCTTAACTAACCGGTTGACCGCGGAACTGTTGAATTTTCCAAATCTCCTGTTTTACCATCACAGCCTAAGGCTTTTTTCTTGGTGACGCCCCACGTCTTGTAGTGTCACTCAAAAATTGTTGAAATATCTCCAAAATTGTAATCGGTGGAGACTAGGAGAAACCTGCATATTATCTATTCATTGTTATGCAGGAATGAAGGTATTTCTCTGAGAAAAGATTTAAGAGAATCTATGGATCGGATGGCTCCTAAAAAACCAATGAAACGGTAGGACTGTTAAAAATTATGCCGTGGCTGTGTTTGGAATAATCTCAACAATTTCGAAGGATATTGCTAATATGTACATTGCTTCATGGGTTCGAAAATATGTCTGCTCTATAACGTAAATAATGCAATAAAGGTTGTTAAACTGTCAAACACAATCATCATCATCATCATCATCTCAGCGTTTATCCCGGTTGAATCTGCGGCTTTCGCGTTGGAGCCCGGGGTCCGCTTTCTTACTTAATTTTCTCCATTTCGCGCGACCTTTAGCATCCTGTGGTGTGAGAATGTTGGCACGCATGTCATCTCTTACAACGTCAAGCCAGCACTTCTTTGGTCTACCTCGCTTGTTCCGGCCCGGCGGAGGCGCCATGGCAAGACATTTGTTACCCACGTAACTTGCCGGTTTTCGTAAGACGTGACCGTTATATCAGTAGTAATACCCGCAGGAGGGTGATGATAATGATGATTTTTACCTAATACATATTCCTTTAATAGATTATTATTATTCTAGATCGGTTTCAATGGCTAACAAAAAAGAAATCTCTCGTAATCGTAAACATGAGGACGGTCACCTTTTAATAATCGAAAGAATATCATAAACCAACGTCTATTTTTATGACGCCTCTTTATAAATAAACAATAGCTAATCATTTTCTAATAAAAATAGTTAATAGCATATTTTTAATATGTTAAATTCAATAACAGGAAATACCAATATTGATGTGCAGTTACCTATTAATTTACAGTTTGTTTTAATTCTCATGTTTTGTAATATCACGATTTGCAAAAACGCGTAAGGTTGTTAACTTGACTCAATTTGCGCAGTGCGTTGGATTAAGACGGCAAATTTGTTAATATTTTTTTCTGAATACCATAACCTTGAAAATCTTTTGATTTACATCTCAAGGCTGGCTAGCGGCCAGAAGTACACGCGGTCGTGTCGCCTCCAAGATATCGTGTTGTTATTAAAAACTATTCCGAGACATAAACATGAGCGTCTAACAACTGTCTCGTACCTCCCGCACATTCGCACACCACGCGCCCCGCCACCCATTGTTACACATTTTTGTTGTCATATCGCAGCAAACCATTTTACTTCTTATAAAATATATATTATGTAGGAATATTAGATTATTAATTTCAAAGGATGTTTGTTAAATGACGCCATATTAAAATATCAACTATTGCCTGAACAAAAGTAGAATAGAAATAGGTACTAGACTAGACTTCTTTGTGTAGTTCAATTGATAGGCAAGATATATTTGATGCTTTTTTCTTTTTTCATTGTTTTTTTTTAGAGTTTGAGCCTCTTAACTAATTCTCTAAAGATAATGCGACAATGTAAACTATAACAGTGATGCATTATGTACACATTACGTTAGGTGCTCACGCATTATCTTATTTCCTTACAAGCATTGTGAACTCAGATCAATCTCGTGAGTCGGTAGGACTGGCATTGAGGGTACCTTTCCTGAACTTCAAAATCCTGTCTACTATCAGTCTATAAACTTAGGTCGCATGGTGCAGTTATACTACCTAGTATGTATACAAATATACAATATAATAATAGTTCAGTAGGGTAATTACTTAAAACATTATCAGTAGCAATGGGTTTCATTTTGCCAGTTTAAAAACATTCATTGCGTTATTTACGTTGTTGAGTAGACGACGTTTTCTCGAATATACTGAGCGATGGATTAGCAATACGTTTCAAAATGATTGCAACTGATAGTAATAGTGTGTTAAGCAATTCGGGTGCTGTATAGTTAGGGTTGCCATATCTAAAATTTGGAAAACAGGACAAGACGCGTGAAAACCCCGGATTTTGTAGTCCGAAAGCCGGACATATCAACAAGATCTTTTTAAACATATTCAATGCAATAAAAACATTTGAACATTTAATAAATCACCTTTTTTATTTATTCTTATTTTTAAAACTCGGTCTATAAATGAAATCTTCCCCGGACGCTCCCCGGATGCCCTCTAAACTAGGACAAATCCGGGGAAACCCGGACGGATGGCAACCCTATGTATAGTAAGTACAGCAAGTTCAGTATGATATAATAGGTTAGGGCTGTATGGCTTAGGGTCTTAGGGACTGTTGGGCTGGTAGGTCTTTGTAGTTTTCTTTCATTTGTCATATATTTTCATGTACCCTCAAACCTTTAGCAATACTAAGTAGGTGCTGTCAGGGGTGTGATGAAAAGTTAGCCAAAATGTAGATCCTTATCCGTGTATTATAATGAAAAAATATGACACAATCTTAGCTCATACGGCTTTTTTTTTTCAATTATTACATCAACCAATCGTGACAAAACAAAAATCTTATGTGCACATTATAGCTTGTACAAATGGCACAGACGATAAAAAATAAAGAAAATTGTAATGAGTTTCAATTTTATGACCAGCTAGTAAACACGTACAACGTTCTGTTTTGAAAATTGATGAGAAGGAAAACCAATGATGACGGAACACGAGGTCTTCCTAGTTAAAGCCACATAAAAATGTACAAGTCAACGCAAAGACAATAAAATTTAATCTTTTAGTAGACATTACTTTGATTGTAGGAAATAAAATAGCAATGTATTCTAAATAGTAAAATATGTGATGTAGCACTATTTTCGACATGAACATTGAACCTACAGTTTATTTAATCGCCCTTAATGATAAACTAATATTTGTTTTAAAATGTAGATCTATCAAAAGCAATAATCTGCAGACTAGCTGACTGACGTAATGGCCACGCCCACTAAGACTGGCAGTAAACGTGGTCACACAAAAAACATGTTTTTAGCAAATCCAAACCAGCTTTATTTATTATGTCTATTGGATTAATGTTTTATTAATATGCATATCCGTTCCGAAAGATATGTACCACAATTTTTTTAATAAATATTTTTTTTTAACCTACACTGCCCCGTTTCTGAGCAAAGGCCTCTTCCTAAATTCTTTCATGCATCCTTGTCTGGACCCACCGCTGAAAGAGTTGAAAATTCTGACTGTATTTTTATAAATCAGGTTCATCGCTATCGTTTTTTTAAAGACTTTCGATAAGGATTTGTCCTCTAGGGGGTTATAAAATTATGTGAGTACGGCCCTCAGGATTAAAGGCTTTTAAAACAATAGGCAATGCTCTTAGTTCTCCGCACATATCAAATTTGTAGTCTCTAGTGTTATAGCTTACAGAAATTTTTCGTTTCCTGTCGTAACCTTATTTCGACTTTTACGCCACTCTCATTTTATTCATGTCATATGATTTTTATATTTTCTACACAAGTCACCTATTATACAATACTGTCTATTAGAAACTTGATAGTTGTATTTGTTGAAATTGCTTCCCTCAATATTGGATCGTTTTAACCAACACATAAAAACAATATCAGGTTCTCAAGAATCTCTCAGTCTTTTATACCCTTTGATAAATTAAACTTCGTTATATCAAACATATACATACAATAACATCCAATAAACTCTATAACCAATGCAATGCTTCGTTTTAAGCAAATGTAAACTATCGAAAGCTTTACATATTGTAAGACGTAGTAAATTGCTTACCTCGGATAGATACAGCACGCCATGTGTCAGCATTCAAATTATACGCGTCTATCTTCATGAATATGCTGAAGAGCTTTTAGCATCCACGTGCAATTCTCCTTGGCATTGATTTATGCTTCAAATGGTGTGTTCCATGAAATTGATTCAAATAAACATCCTAACAATTTGCGCATCGTGTACCATCTGTGATGGGATTACGTAGTACTGCCAATCGATTCTGAAAAAATCTCGCCGCATAGTATTGAATGAAGTGGTTTAGAGTGACCTACCAATAGTGTTAATTCTTTAGAATAAGTTAGAATAACACCTCGCTTCACACTCATTTCATCCAAGTTTTGAAGGTGTTGAGGACAGAATTGGACGTTTCGAGAATTAATTTCGTCTAACCCAAATTCAAAAATATAGTAGGTAAAAACATATCAGTATGAATTTCGATAGCTATAAGAATAGGGAATGATGAGGGTGGCATAATTTGTATAAATTAGTACCCTCTTTAAATAAATAAAGAATAAAATAAAACCGAATACAGGAAAGACAAACACAAACAACAGATGGACTGTGTGAATTATTATCATATACATAGTTACAAAAGGGGTTACTAGATGACGAACATACATACATATGGAACAACAATACATTTTGCGGCGATTTTAATTGAAATAGGATGACGATAAGGAAATGATGAGGAGGTTAAAAACGTTAAACGCTTTTAAACTAGTAAGTACATATATAAAGCTAAGTTAATTATCGAGTCCTTTGACCGTTCCTGTCTGTGACCGCTTAGATCTGCTCCATAATGCGTTTTCACCATCCTCTAGATCTAGAATATTTATTCCGAAAGGATTATGTGTATAATTCATGGATATATAACTAAGAACAGACAGAAATTTAAACGTTGTGACATTACGCCATTACACTTTACGGGACAGGGCGGGTTGCCAGATATCAATAAAATAGCATCAGGGACATTGAAAGTACAAAATAAAAAACGTAATAATAAATCTGATGTAAGTGCCATTAACATCAATCCCTCCATTGTCCAACTGATACACTGTGAGCCCGCTCCCTGTATCTACTGTGTAACAGGGTCACCAAAGTTGTTTACATGTGAACACAAATGGCGGTAGAATAAGCTCACCTTGTGGCTACAATATAATGAAAACCGCTGAAAATTGTATCTAATCGATTGCTCGTGAGTACCTACCGGCTCTAGCCGGTTGTTGAGAAGTAAGTACATATGTACATAGTACACAAAACAATTTGTGTGTAACGAGAATTGGTCTTAATCTGTTAGCAATTGAGTATTTAGCTATTTTATTTACCAAGCTAGAATAAACCGGAGTAATAATATATAGGCGTTAATTCCGGCTGCACGTTTACCTCGTTTTTCTACACACCTGACCGTAGATACTGATCAGATGAGTGTTAGTTATCTATAAATGCTCACTTCCGAATGAGGTGCGGAAAGAGGCCTGACCCAGATGTATGCGCAGTGCGGTGGCCGGTCGGTGCCATGACAATGTCGTCTTGTGCAAGGACGGTCACATTCATACACTGCTTGTCAAGATGTGTGTTGCTCGTGTTTATTTTATAGTTGGCTTGTGTACTAATAGCCGCACGGGTCAACTGAACGGACCAATGGGCGGTCCGAACGATCCCAACTAGTCGCAAACATTTGACAAAAATGTGTTCCCCGATTAGGGGGCTGGTACGCTTGCCGCGGTTGGTCGGTGGATGGGTACCATATTACATACTAAGACTTCTATGTACCTCGGTAAGCATGTTAACCCGTTGGTCCAAGCTGTCTTTCGTAAATCGTAGATAGTCTTTCGCCAGAAGCCTCAAAGTTTGACATCCAGTCACACCAAGGAGTATATTACTCCTAACTATGTTGTGGAGGTCAGATCGTCGCTCCATCCATAGTACTAATATTATAAATGCGAAAGTAACTCTGTCTGTCTGTCTGTTACGCTTTCCTGCTTAAACCTCTCAACCGATTTTTATGAAAATTGGCACAGACAATCTTTAGACCCTGAGAAAGGACATAGGCTACCTTTTACTGAAAAATTTGATATTCCCGAGGGAAATCTAAAAAGCGCGATATAACCGAATTCCACACGGGCGAAGCCACGGGCGGAAAGCTAGTATAAAATACTTGTATTCGCTGCTTCCGGAAGCCGACCCTAACATATTTGAGAAAAGGCTAGGTACCTGGATGATGATTAACACTTATTCATAGCTCCATTGCCGATATCGTTGCGTGTCATTTACGCCTATGTTACGAATATTGGCTTCCTTTCTTTATACTTTCACTTGCAACACTTGCAACGTTTTACGCTCCTAGAATACGAATTTTGTCAGACAGACTATACAACTACAGTTTTGTTTAATCTGAGACTGATACCGGTGTACAAAAAAAAATTTGATATCATTGCGCAGCTGAATTCTCAACTATCCTAGTGGCCATCATCGTCCGTCACTTTCATTATATATCCGACCGTATAGTGCACGGACTATAACATAACCATTTTTAGATTGACTCAGGCGACATGTGATGCAATTAACTTTATTGAGCCATGCACGACTGATTATCGTTTTATTTCAACCCACACGATATAACTTATTTGTTAATCGATATTTTATACGAGCTTTCTGCTGTGTTGAAGCTGTGTGAAATCATTATCCTAAATTCACTATACGTATTTGATCTATTTCTGAAGGGATGGCTACCCAATACCATACGAGAACTGGTTTCGGGTCAGACCTTGTGAAACGTATAATTATTTTAAGTATTTACTTAAATAGATATATTTGAATCTATACTAATATATAAAGCTGGAGAGTTTGAACGCGCTAATCGCAGGAGCTACTGGTCCGATTTGAAACATTCTTTTCGCGTTAGATAGCCCATTTATCCAGGAAGGCTATATTATATCACGCTGCGACCGAAAGAAGCGGAGCATAACAATAAAATGGTTAATAGTTAAAATAAAATGATCAAATAACTAACTCCACGCGACCGAAGTCGCGGGCGGCTGCTAGTAAACAATAAAAACAAAATGGTTAGTATGAAGACGTTGCTAACATAATAAGCACGATTGTGGTTTCCTATGGCAACACGATTGATGATAGATTCCATAAAATTGATCAGAGTTATTTGTTATTGGTTTCGAGTAGAAACACTTAAGTAGGTACTCACATAGGGAAAAGGAAGCTAGAAGCTTCTCTAATATTAATAAAGGAGTACTCAAAACTGTAGTTTTTTGTGATGCCGCTACTTCAAACGAGTGTTTATGTGCTATAATGATATCCGTGGCTATAATATAGGTGGTCGAGGATGGATGTCCATTTCCTCCCCATTGCGCCAATTGTGCTAGTTTGCGGATGGCACTCAACTAATTGTAAGCTCCGCAATTAACCAACGAGTCTGATGGGCGACTGCGCACCTCACGACGTGAACGTACCTACATCGCATATGAACATTAAATTCAAGCGAAAACTGGACCTGTGCCATAAAATTGTTAGCTTGGTCAAGTCAAGAAACTATTGGCAAAAGAACATTCATGAATGAAATGACTAATACATACTTCCAAGTGAAAGTAGGAAACATTTTATTTGTTAAGGTAAATGAGTATATTGAGCATCTTAGCAGCAGAAAAGCACGACTAACGATGTCCTGGCATAAACACAATTAAAATAAACACGTCCTTTAGAGCCTGGGAGTTGACATGCCCATTGTGACGTACTCTATCTGTCTCCTCATCCGTTGATGACGGTCTGAAGATTACGCGACCGTGTTAACGCTTGCTGATCAAACTGATGACGTTATTTATAATAGAACGCATTCTACAATACTAATAAGTGCATATTATAAATCCCATGATATGAATCATTTGAAGTCTTAGATGACAACTCCGGCTTTTCCTTATAGTGGACAAGGTCCATTAACGTCTTATTCACTTAGCCTGAATAGCATTTAAAATTCATTACACATAGTAATTATTCATTGTTCTGAAATCTCATGTTATTTGATGAAGTCATCCCGTTGATTTCTAAAGGCGACATTTACGAATAGCAAGCATAATTAATTATCAACGGATTGTTAAAATCTATTCATGATCATCTATACTGTAATTTCAATTTGTCTGTAATGAAAAGACAGAAGGATATTAATTTAAATTATGTATTGAATGCATTGTGTGCCTGACTGACCACCTAATATGATATGACAATATTAAATGTAGCGCTCGGTCATGAGTAGTGCGGTCTTTCAATAAGGTGTTGTTGCGTTTCTCGTACGTATATTATGTGTAGCGACAGAAGGCCAGTGTAGTCATTAGGGTCAACTTGCATCTAACTTTTAACACCGACCGCTAACGATATGGCGTTACCTTCTACTACATGGGAAACTAAACGTATCTAGATACGTCAAACGTACCTCAATCAATAGAGAATCCTAGAAAAACGAAACCAAAAAACACTGCAAAGTGAAAAATAACTCATTTCGGAAAACTGTGTTTTTCGGTCTTGTATGTAGAAAAAATATCGGTTAGGGGTGTTAATGGTTAGAGAATAATTTCCCACGAGTTGCTTTATTTATCAGCATAAAGAAAAAACACAAAGAAACAATAACTATTATAAAATACAATATTAATTTAGTGTGCTATCATATCATACATACACAAACGTGCTAATTCTAAAACAATGCCCTTAGCAGGCTGTAGTACAAACACACGCACAGTCGCGTTACTGCCCTGCGCCGCTCAAACGAAACAGCACGAGCAGGTATACATTTTCGTCGCGCGGTAGAAAGAGAGGAGAATATTACTTCCTCTTTTATGCCGCGTCGGTCGTCTTATCTCCCTTCGTCATAATAATTTTCAATCAGATTCCTGGCGCAAGCTCTTAACATTTTTTACCCATCCCAAAAAAGTGCACAACGCCACTGATGAAGTTTTCATTTTAAAAAAAAACCCGCTTTAGCTACAACTACACAAATCTCTACAGGATCCGGACTTAATGATATTGGGAGCAAAAGAATAGCCTACCAAAAAAAATACAATCCGGTCTAGCAGTCTTCGAGTAACCGGGAAACGCATACATATTAATCGGAACATATAAATATATTTATACGTTCCGAATATATTTTCTGTACGAAATATATTTATGTATGTATTACGAAATATATTTGAGTCTGAAATCGCCAACCCGCAATGAGCAAGCGTGGTGATTACGCTCAATCCTTCTCTGTATGAGAGGAGACCTGTGCCCGGCAGTGGGACGATGAAAAAAAAGGTTGATGTTTATGATGATGATGATGTATTCCGACGAATTACCTAACAATATAAAACGTTAAGTACTGAAAGTTCCATATTATGAGGCTTCCACGAATTCTGGCTTCTATTAAATTAATTTGTTTTGATCGGATGTCTATTAACATGTTTCCAATAAATCACGCTATTAAATGAACACAATGATTGGCAGGCACCTTGAGTGAAATTGGTTTGAGTTTTCACACTACCGACAATATATTTTTTTATAGAATGGGATACCTGGCATACAGCGGGCTAATGTTACCTTAAACCTAATTCATTATTTCGTCTTACAATACCTAGTTGTGTGTATTGTAATAGTTTCATGTTGTTTCATAATGAATGTAATTTAATATTGCGAATTTGCAACGCAAACACATGTTAAGTGATTTATAATTATGTGGCATAATTCGTCATACTCTGTTGGCCAAACTTACTCCACTTGGTACATGCAATGGCTTCAGTGATTTTAGAACAAATTGTGTCATACACGTTTAGACTACTCAAGATAACTATGTAACGATCCATCTGGAGGCTCACTGTCAGATAATACACATCTTCACTTGTCAAATTATTAAGAAATCACCTGGAAATGACACAATATGACACGGGTTTGATACCTATCATAGTTATCATATTTTTGTGTAATAGATGAAAGCTTATGTAACATTTTAGAAGCACTTCATTCAGCAACAGAATACTAATCATAAAATAAAGATTTCATAGCAGGTTATTATTTGACATAGCTGTTAACATTAAGTAACTTAAATTCGCATGTGAAACTATTAAAAGAGGTTTTATTATTATGAGATTAAAAAAGTTGTATTGTGCGTATTGAAGGTACACTGCATACAATATTATACACGTGCAGTGGTATCATATCACAGTTGCGCTTGTGCAACGCATGCGCAAGCCACACCCACCTCTGACGTAGTACCTACAAGAAGGTATCGCTGTCGCCGCCCTGTCTCATACCACATCGATCTGTGTGCAGGCATACCGATGTGCGAATTGTATACGTCACGTAACCGAAAAGATTTTAGTTTAAGCAATATGCGCCTCCTTTTGAGGAGGCGCATATTGCTTAAACTAAAATCTTTTCGATCTCGAAAAATATCGGATCTGTTGGAAGCTTTACTGTTGTATTTTCTAAATATCCATCACCACCGAAATCCAGCACCTGTGCATCCAAAATTAAAATAGTTTCGCAATATATCACTGCATTTTATTCGATACAGTAAGATATACAATCAATAAATCTGCAAAATTAATCTTTTAACGTTGAATCGAGCACTCAACGTGTTTATACAACAACAATAATAAATCCGTAACTTTTCTTGCCGATAAACCTTTCACTAAAGGATAACTCATTTGACTGTTAGACTATCCAACTGTACTGACTAATTCTAAATCTTGCTTGTGTTTCCGATCTGATACGGAGATATAGATATTGCAATTGTTCTAGATGTATTCAGTAATCACTGTTGGTTGTAATAAGTGCGTTCGTTGACTGATACTTAGTCCGTGCGTTTGTACACGTACATTTGTTCACATTTCAAAACCACAGCAACAGTACAATGACCTCGCCACGGAATAGGTTAGTAGATTACTGCTACTTCCTAGCTGGTCGCTAGTAAGTTTTTACGACAATAGATAACTGTAATTATGGATTTCATGGTTCGACAATCTTAACGGCCTATACGTCTTTAGGAAAAGTTGATTCATAAAGGAAAAGTTAGTTTACATTGAAGTACTATTTGAACAGGTAATCCAACCCGTAGCCGGCAGAAAATGTCATAGATTTGTAAGCATGACTTTAAACAATAAAAACTTAAAGCCACTGTATTTTTTTTTGCGGTTATTGATAGAACACAAAGGCGAAGACTGAAATAGAACCTCACATCTTTCTTACTAAGATGTTGAGCAGCGGTGACGGCTATTTCTAATGCGTATTAGAAACTGGTTTTTCTTGCATTTGCATTTTGGTCTAATAGAAAATGTAGGGACATAATTAGCTACATGTTATTAAATATGCTAATTCGAAGGTAGTAGGATTACATGGGTACATTTGTTTTATTTAGTTTGTGCATTGTAATTGTGCGGCTATTTGTATCAAGATTATTTCCGGCCCATGTTTCGTTCCGCTTTAGTTTTAATTATAATCAAAGTATTTTCATACACAGTATTAGCATTACTCGGAGTACTATTAGGTATTAGTCTGAAGAACAAGATCAGTTCAAGGATTTCGTGGAGGTAACTTGGAATCCGCTTCTTTTTTTTTAAGTTATATTTCACTGCACAATTAGAAATTATTGTTTCTTTTACAAAAATAATCAGTAAATCAAAAATTTACCTTTTAAAGGTTTTTCTTCCATATGTTGAACATGAGTAGACGAAAGGTTATGATTATTTCATACGCATTACATGACCTTGTCTAGCTGAAATCTATCTGGAAGCTATCTCGATGCCAACGTCGTATTAATGGACTGGATTAATGGATATATATATAACGACGTTGGCATCACAAGACGTCAGGATAATTCTCATGGAAAAATAATGTTTCGATCATATCGCAGGGTGGGAGAATTGGACAATGATGTCATCGACATAGATGAGGTGTTAGTGTTCAATCATCCGTTAAAAGCGTTAATTTTCCCTTAAGATTATGACAGCCCTGAGATGAGTGGGCGGTATGTTATTGACGGGGATCAAACAAATTCATAAATATAAAATTTATTTAAAGATACGAAATATTTTGGGGCGTCGTTTAAATTTAGACTTAAAGTGGTTTTGAATAATGTAGGATCATCATTCTCTCTCTTTAGACACAATTTATTTGTGGTCGGCGCAACATTTATTTCTCTTCCATACTGCTATTAGTCGTCATCTCTGTAATCACCACCATCCTAACCATATCATAATTCACACAATCTACTGTTTCTTTGCTTTCTCCTACTCGGATAACCATCGTCATTATTACTCAAAAACTTTCCTTTCGACACCCTTAAAACATTCCTTCTGCGCGATCTAATTCTCCTTTCCATAAACTTAGCATTTATGATATAACTTATAAGTACGGAAAAGCCATAATTAAAAAAAAAAGAAAAATACACACTTTGCTTCATAAACAACAAGGATTTCTGTAATATAATCAACGCATTCCTACACACATCGAAGGCTTCTACATAAAAAGTTGTCACAGTATCCGATGATGTAGATCTTATTACAGACACTGCTAACTACCTAGTGCCTTGTGTGAGCATGATACTGTTGAATGGCGACATTTGCGACGAAAACATACTACGACGCACAATTTATAAACCATAAGTTAATGTTTTGACAAACATTTGGCTCGTAAATTAAGATTTGTGAATCTTTCACACCATTGCTTGCGTTAAAATAAAAATAATAAATAAAAAAAAAATAAAATAACGTAATAGTGCGGATTTAATTCGTAGGTACCTAATTATCATGACGCGACCGGGTTCGCCCAAGATTGATTTCAGTTTCGTGTCATTAATTAATGATCCCTCGTATTAGAAAAGAATTTAATAAATTAAGTACCTAATGGTACCTTGATGTGTCAAGAATATCTCGGAATATTTATGGAAATAGTGCTGCGAAAAATCTTGACAGGCAGACACGGATGTTGGTAAATATGCGAGTGGCTTGGCGCCCACCCAGTGTCAAGGGCGGCGCTCACTCCCCACATTCGTTTCGCTGCCACGGCCCGAGAAGCAACCAATGTAAGAAGAACTACTACATTGTTCGGTACCCGCAAACACGAGCACGGAAAAATGAAACGTAGGAGCTCGTCCACAAGCGCCCGTAGTATAGGACCAATAAACCTCCCCGACAAACACCCGGGCGGGGCCGAGGGCCGCGCTCTGCTTGCATTGCGTTTATATAAGCTTAAACTTAGACGTCTTCTTTAAATTAACACTAATTATTACTAAAGTAATTAGTTCCTAGCAGCGGATTACCGAGTGCCTTGTTATTAAGGGACATGGTGTAATTTGATTCAAATATGATTCAAATGTTTTCCTAGGTTTGTGGATGCTTTTAATTTTATTTCAACAAAACATTAAATGGTCCTATAAAATAGGGATAAATTACGCACGTGCCTTTTGAGAGAACATTATATTTTAATAAATCAGTGAACTGAAAACCTAAACCAACCTAAAGCCAATATGCCTAACAATTATTTGATATTTTCTGTCTAGACTAGGACAAAATGGAATAAGAGATCCCATATTTTCTTAGTATAGACAGAAAGAATCCTTTGAACGACTCACGACTATAACAATGATTTATTTGTGACTTCATTTTGTCCCAAAAATGGAAATATCGTACATCATAAGTGTACCTAGAGCCGTTCGAATTTATTGGCTAATAAATATTTACGATCACGTAACGATCTTATTAACCGTGACGTTAATTTAATCGGCGCGGCCTACACTAACCCTAATTCTATTCCTGCCGCTGAAGACTTCAATTAATTTATCAGGGCCTTTGAAAATAATTATGTAGGAACAAAGTAAATTTCGAAAGGTGCTACAGCATTCAAGTATAATATATAATAATATTTTATTTAAATCATATAAAATATTACATATTACAGTACCTTTTGCTTGTAATTTTAATATTTTTCACTCCCAAAATTACAAATTTCTCTTAGTATCTATGTATCGAATCATAGCAATAAGGAAACATTTATAAGGCATGTCTATACTAGTATAAAGTGTGTCACAGTCGTCATCGTCTTCCACAAATCACAGTAACACACTTTTTTATGATCCCTAATAAATTGTTAGCTCTATATGAAGTACTAGCGGCCGCCAGCGACTTCGTTCGCGTGGAGTTAGCTATGCTCTGCTCCTATTGGTCACAAAGTGATGTTATATAGCCTTAAAGCCTTTCAGGATTAATGGGCTATCTAACGCGAAAATATTTTTTAAATCGTGCCCGTAGTTTCTGAGATTATCGCGTTCAAAGAAACAAACTCTTCAGCTTTTATATTAGTATAGAATAAGACTGTTTTCTTCGCGGCAGTCATTGCGAGGATGTGTGTTGAATACTGGTAGCGCTGAGAGATAATGTCACCCAACGATATATCTTCAAAGTTATGAGGTCAAGTGATTTCCAGTCGTAATCAAAGTCACAATTATTAAAAAAAAAAATGTTCGCACAAATATCTGTAATGTCAGTGTCGTATACATTATTCACAACGTGTCATTATTTACACATTGCATGATTCGCATACGACCCATCGCATGGATCGATGTAGCATTTTTACAGTTAACTTTTTATTTGCTGGTGTATAAAATTTTTACGCAAATATTTTTGTTTGCCAACCGCACTGTTAATTTTGTGTAAGTATCCACTCTGATGTGCGTTTATTTTTAGCACGATAAAATTTACAACGTACCTACTCCTTTTTGAAGATTTTCTGCTAAATCAGAGTGGAAACTTATTAATTTGATAAATGTCCAGACAGTTCTTATAACTACATATCATAAGAACTTAGTCAACAGCTACTTAGTCATCTGTTTTGACTTTCAAATAAATGTAGTTTAGAGTTGTCTGGATTATTTTGATGTTGCATGCGTATGCCTGTGTCTAGCGTGGTCTCTGTTGCATGCAGGTCTAGGCGAGCTTCGCAGCAGCTGTCGAGGAGTGCAGAGAGCATCGACCAGTCTTTCAAGAGGTATTCACATTTTGCACATTTCATAATCTCACATCATCTATTGGTAAACCCATAATATAAATCACGATTAAAGGTAATTAGTTATAGTCTTATCGCTTACACATTTTAAATGATTAGTACCGACTTATGGACTTACCCATAGATTTGGTCCACCTAGATGTACTTTAAGCATTAATTAAATGCAACTTTAACCTGCTCAAGTTTTTTTTCACACCTATACTCCATTCGCGATAGCATTATGCAGGAAATATTAATATATTGTATATGGTATATATTGTATATTGTGTTACAGTTAAGATTGATGCCGAAATGTTTATAATCAACTTATATACCAACTGTTACACTTAAATGAACTCGTTTGAACTATATACAGTATATTCTGACTTTGTGAGGCTTTGAAATAAATTATATAATTTTTACATAACCGTCCATATTAAAAACCTAAAATCAGGGGTGGGCAATACTTGGAACGGCCACGTCACGGAACCAAGTCTGAAATGTCTCCTAATCCAGTCATACTTTGTGGCAGTTGGGTTTTTTATTTTACCGGCGTTATAATGACTTCTGCTAAAATAGTTACGTTTGATTGTCAGTCTTGTCGATACTTTTGAATGCTATCTTACCTGTTTCTGCCAATTTTCTTTATGTGTTAATTGTTTTTTTTCAATATTAACATTATCTTTCGAGTTGTCAAAATGTTCTATTGAACCTCTTTATAAATTTATTAAAATCTTTGCTTCTATGAACCTCTTTTGTCTAAAGCTGACGCGAATGGATTGTAGCAATTTATAGTTATTTTGTATTTTGCTTAAATTGTGAAATAATTAGTACCTACGGATAAAAACATATATTTACATTAAGTTGTAGATATCGTTGTAGTGTCAGATAGCTAAAATAATTAAATGGGACTGCTGCATATAAACAGCAGGAGGTACAATAAATACTTCTAGAATCTACGTCAATACATCATTGTGATTTTTGTTACTAAGAACTATTTTGGGTTCCTCTTAATATGTGTATTTCATCGCCTGTCTCCACACAATATTTTTTCAGTGAACCGTTCGATTCGGAAGATAAACATTGGCCTAATTATGTAATCCCTTCGATATTAATTGGAGCAGCACAACAAACACTATCTAGCTATGATTCATGACATACCATACGTTGAATTAATAGCAAGTGATCGGCCTTCAAAGGAGACACGAGATTGACCTTAAGTAATGTTATTCAAATAATTAATGCAGAAATGTGAGCTGGCATGAACCAGTGCCAAAGAAATTCATATAGTCGTGAACACTGCAGGCTATGATAGATAATGGCACTTCCTATCATACTTGTGAGTTGTGACACTATGTTTTGTCAAGATATTTTCAAATTTTGTTCAAGCTAACTGAAGACAAGGTAACTTCCAAGGTTATCTTTAAAAGATCGCATTTAGTGATAAGTCCGATCATAATGCATCGTCTTGTAAAGTTCTACATTTATCATCTGTAATAGTTTCATAATAAAGAGTATTCTACATTTTAGATTATTGTGGATGAAACCAAATTCCTGCCGTAGTCAAAGACCGTGATTCTCTTGTTCACATCATCATTATCAACCTTTTATCGTCCCACTGCTGGGCACAGGTCTCCTCTCATAGAGAGAAGGATTGAGCGTAATCACCACGCTCTTGATGACAAACTAAAACACAGTTTTATATAGGACAGGACAGAAGATAAATATTAGTTTTCTCTAAAATTAGTTACTGTATTCTCTTTTATGATAATGAATTTCTAGTCAATTCAAAGTTTCCGTCCAGTTCCTTCCATTTGCTTAGTAAACACCTGAGTACATAATTACCAGTATCTATCATATTATTTGTGAATATATGACCGCATTTGGTCTACTTACGCCTCACCAGCATCGTATTTAGGTGAGTCGTACAGGCCTCGGCTCATTCTATTTGTATCAGTCTTACGACAGTTATTTGGGACGACAGCTTTTGGGAGTGTGGACAATTATTCGTACGTTGACCCATATGCTTACGCACTGTGCGCATGCTTCGATGATAAACAGAATACTTGGGAAGGAATTGAAGCCTTTTAAAAATAGAATAGAATGCTCTTTATTATGTACACCGTATATTATGTAGATTACATAACATAAATATAAAGATTTTACAAAGGGTGACACAATGTGCGGTCTTATCGCTAAGAGAGGTCTTTTACAGACTACCTTTGGATGGGATACTAAGGAATACTAGACAGCCTCTGTGGCGTAGCGGTAGCGAACGCGGAGGAGCGTTGCGCTAGGAGGCGCGGGTTCGATCCCTGCACAGTGCAAGTATTTGTAAGCATGAATATGAATATTTGCACTGGTCTGATCGTGCCTCGGAAAGCACGTTAAGCCGTTGGTCCCGGTTGCCATACGAACATCTAGTGGCAGTCGTTATGGGTTGTTGGAGCCCTCAAAGTCTAACAATTGGTCTAACTGCAATGCTTAGATATCGCCTTCGGGTTGTGGAGGTCAGACGGCAGTCGCTTCACGGAAAATATCGAAATTTAGCCAAACTCAGCAGTTAGACTGGTAAAGCGGACCACAGACTCCAAAGCTGAAAAAGCTGCGGATGCGTCTGCGTTTAACGCTGAGATGATGATGATGATGATGACTAAGGAATACTTACTCACTGACTATAATTCAGTGCCATAAATTCATGAAAATGAGCTTTATTGTTAGGCAAACGGAAACTATGATGACGCGTCGAAACCAAGCATTCTGTACTAATACATATTTCTTATGTTACAGGTCGAAAAGTCGTTCGGTTGACCATGGGTTCTCGCCGCCCTTCGACTTGGATGCGCTGCGCTCGAAGGTCGAAGGCAGATTTGATGCTGTACACAAAGGTAACCAAAGCTTTAATTTGTTTTATCTGGAGCAACTCAGAAATAGCCCTCTGCACCGAAATAAAAAAAATACTGATTACCGGAAATATGTTATTAATGCACACGTTACATACGATTAATGTACGGAATAGTCAATATGCACTTACTTATTGCCGAATAACTCAGAATTATAAATGCCAACTTATGATAAATGATTTATTTTCTGTAAGTAGGTGTGTACCTACACACACTTTTACATATCAAGCATAATATGCTTACACAGCAAAATATTATTTTGTTTTAAACTAGATGATTTCGACCTTTTCGATCTGAATACGCTGAAGAAAAGCCGAAACAAACTCGGAGGTTAGATCCTAGACAGAATCTTGGTCCGATCAAATGAAGACCATGCTGATTCGTTCTGAAATAGGCTCTTGAGGAAAGAACCTGTCCAGTCAGTACACGCACTTGTCAAAAACCATGCATTAAGCTACGTGATCTCGGCATTTGAAGAGTTCGACGATTTGACGAACAATACCAAAGAACGGACATTTGAGTAGGCCGTGTAAATTACTTATACTGCCAGATCATCATTGAAATAAACTAAAATGGAAAAATAATGCTAATAACCAACATAGTCCTTACAGTCACAAAAGATAATAAAAAATATGTAATACATTACAATTATTAAACTTTGTATTTCATAGAAACTTTTTAAAAAAATGCTGAAATACATAGATATAATTACCAGGGTCTGATGTACTATACGAATATAACACGTTACTTACTCTGAATTGCAAAAAAAAAACTTATTGAGAACGATACAATTGTTACAAATAAATAACGTTACTTTTTTTTCTGAAAACTATGACATCGCGGAAATTAGAATTCTAGGTTATTGCTTTTAGAAATTCACATAATTGTATAGTTTACCTTATTATCTGTTAATTAATTAATTGTTTCAATTCAACTGCACGTATTCCCACGAGTTGTTTGTTATAACAAATAGAGAATTACATTAAAGCTATGTTCATGTGTACGGCGGCACGGAGCGGTTTTACTGCCCATTCGTTGCGCAACCCCTATTTAAACCAACATTAAATTGTCGTGTTGTAACGAAATTAAAACCATGTCAAAACTTAAAACCCTTTCATTAAGACACATTACAAACTGCCTCTTATGTCTATCGGACCCAGGAGCAAACGCACTTAGAAAATGTTGTCGTCATCATCTTTACGTACCGCTACGTAACGCTTGGCAACTTTATCCCAATACATTGAAAGACTTATTTATTTTATTATTAAATAACTAAGTAACTATTGACATTAACGGCAATAAGGAATTCGAAATATTCGTGCAGCAAGATACCTGCCTCAGTTATCGCACTGGTCAATCGACTTACGGACAAAACTTGTACTAAGTTGTAGCTCTGAGACTATAGGTAACCTCCGAGGATTTCATTCAAGTTCTATAGACAAGACTGCCGGAGACAGCTGTCTCGTTTAAAAATTATAACATTTTATAATTTTTAAATGAGACAGCTGTAATTAAACTAATGTAAATAGGCTGATACGGATGTATCCGTGATTCAACAATAAACAGAGTTTACAGTTCTCTTGTGGAATAGCCTTCATTTTAAACGTAAATAACATTCTGTAGACTTAAGAGAAATATTTAGATGTATATCTATTTGATGTATACGTATAACTTTATTGAATTAGTTCTGATAGTTAAATGAATGACGTGTATCAACTTGATGTAAGAAGCCGCAATGAGCCGAGCTGCAGCGACTGCAGGCACCGCTAATGTGGTCATCATCATCTCAGCGTTAGTCCCAGTCGCATCCGAAACTTTTCAGCTTTGGAGGCAGGGGTCCGCTTTACCAGTCTAACTGCTGATTTTTGGCTAAACTTCGATATTTTCCGTGAATCGACTGCCGTCTGACCTCCACAACCCGAAGGCGATATCGAAGCATTGCAGTTAGACCAATTATTGGACTTTTGAGGGCTTCTGAGGCCAAAAACCCGTAACAACTACCATTAGATGTTCGTGTGGCAATCGGGACCAACGGCTTAACATGCTTTTCGTGACACGACCAGACCAGTGCCAATATTCATATTCATGCATACAAAACATATTTGCACTGTGCGGGGATCGAATCCGCGCATCCTCGCGTAGCGGCCACGTTCGCTACCGCTACGCCACGGAGGCTGTCTAAGGCACCGCTAATGTAGTGAGAGACGTAATTCACGAAAAAGAACGATCTCTTGGAGTCACGTTATCCACGCTTGTCGCGAATCATTCTTTTTTGATCTCGAGAAATATTTTTAAAATAAACAGCCCTATTATAAACTAACATCCGGGTTTCATAAGACATTTACTAGCCCCGCACGATGATATTGCGATGGAACCTTGTCACAATAACAGCGTTGTGACGTCATCTGTCACACAAAAGGACAGCTGGCAAAAGAATGTTAAATGCAAAATTAATATTAGGGTTAAGGGTTTATTTGTATTTTATAATTTTATTACACTCTTTATAAAGAGTGTATGTATAAATTAATATTAGGGTTAAGGGTTTATTTGTATTTTATAATTTTATTACATTCTTTATAAAGAGTGTATGTATATTAAAATTAATATTAATTTTGCATTTAACATTCTGTCTTAGGTATACTTACTCACCCATATTCTGACAAATAAACTTTCATTATTAAAAAATTCAAGGAAATAATTTTTGTAGACGTAAGAAAAATATACTTATTCGTATATCTTTCTTACATGTATACTATGTTTTTCTAACTACATTTCTGTTAATTTGCGAGCGGGAATTGAACCAGAGTCCACTGTGTAGTAGTCATGTTTTAATTACTACCTACATCTATCAGCTTATAAATAAAACCAGGATAATATGTAAAAAAATGTATATAGTCTACCGAATCATAACTGCTTTCTGTGTCTGTCGTTTCCGATTCACTGTCGTCGCCGTATTTATGACAAATAACTCGTCAATTATTCGATCTTTATTCCAATAGGTATTCCTCTTCAAGCCGTTTAACATGATTGACTTACTTTCGCCAGTCATCTGGAGTTATTGACGCCAACGACTCCAACGTCAGAGCTTCAATGCGACTTTCCAACTGCTCCACATTCTTTTCTGACACCCTCATCTTTACCAGATTCCAGATGTACTCAATGGGGTTGAGGTCGCAGTTGTAAGGTGGTAATCTAACGACTTCATGGCCATTGTCAGCTAATAAATTGTCAATTTTATAATGTTTCGGCGGTCTGTGCCGTTTAATTAATAAATACAGTTCAGGTTTTGTACTGTCGTTGGGAAAGTCTCAACAATCAACTGTTTTTTATTGTTCATACTTGGTGGCCTATTCTCACCCCTACTGTGATAAGTGGTATTGTCCATCACAATTTTGGAGTTGCGTGGTATGTTGGGTACTATTTTGTCTGTAAGCCACTTGGTGAAATACTCAGCATTCATTTGATCATAGTAATCCCCCGTTTTGGTGTCTGCTTTAAACATTAAAAGGGCATTGTCAACAAAACCGCTTTGACTTCCCGCGTGAACTATTATCCATCGGCGGCCGGGGCTGTCGTTCCGTCTCACTCCATCGGTTGCTGTTTGCCAACATTTTTCTACCGTGTTGTGTGCATGTATCCACGTTTCGTCGAGATAAATAACGGGTCTTTTGTTATTACCAAGCGAGTCATTTTCTTTCATACGTCGTAAATATTTAGCCCTCCACGCTTGAATTTGGGGTCTTTGAATTAGGGCCAGTCTTTTTTGTAGCATCGTTTAAATTGGTAGCCTAAATCACATTTAATTATTTTTCTTAATGTAGTTTCACTACCAGTATAATTAAGGTCTACTTTTGAAGCCGCCAAGATTTTGCGCATTGTGGGTATTTCTCTCCTCACCGTACACATTGAATCTATAATATTTCTTAAAGCTGTTAAGGAAAACCCGTCGAAATATTTCTTCTTTTGTCTTTTTCCTTTAGTAGGAGTTCTCATTTTGCTGCCACTGGCTGTTGCTGACTCATGCTCTCGTCTCAATTTCGTCACAGTATTTTTTGCAACGCCTGTGGCACATGCCACACACTCCGTGACTTTGATAGAATTTTGCAAAATATTTTTAATAACTGTAAGCAGTTGCTTCGGTATTAAAATGTCCGAAGCACTTTTTAAAGCACGGTTTATACTTTCAAGAACTAACTTACAATCCTCTTTCTCTTTAACAAAATAATTGTCCACTTTAATTATAATTTCACGAGCACGACTATTAATTAATTTCTTACTCATTTTAACGAGTAACAGTTAACAAAACTAAACAACAAAACTCAAGAACAACAATAAAACAGGATAACAAAAACAAAAAGCTAACAAAAATATTCGATGTGCGTAAGTGGGTAAGCGCGGACTGAACTTGCGAACGGTACCGACGGTGCGAGTTCGACTACGTCACCAAGATGGCCGCCAATCGCAATATCATCGTGCGGGGCTTATAAACCAGTAAATTCTGTGAACATACTGTACGTTATTGTTCTATCATAATGATATTGTTATATCTTATGATTTCGCAACTAAAAATAAATCTTCTTCTGCAATCTTATTATAATGCTGATGACTGTAACATTTGGTTTGAACTAAATAAGCTTATTAAAATTCTGATGTACGGATGAGAATTTTAGCGGAATATATCGACTTTTGACAGTTGATTTATGATAATATCAATGGTTTCACGTATATGGTGTGCTTCATTTGTTTAATAAATATTCATTCAAGTTCGGACTGTTGATTGATTAAAAAGGGTTGCTATTTGCGAGCAGCCGTGATCTTTGTAAGCGTTTTGGACTCATAAATCATTTATTTACTTCATGTCTTTCTCGTTTAAGTCCGACCAGTAATTTATGAGTTTAATCGTATTCAATCTTAATTGGATTTTATGACTAGTTATTGTAGTTATGCTTTGAAACTGTACCTACAGCTACTAGCATGATTACCGAATCGATAGATGCAAAATTATGTAAAGGGTTTTCCTGAATTCAGTTTCAATAAATGATTGTAACATTCTATAGTCTTACACTTCATAACCAAAGTTCTGAGAATCGATCACTGCAATAACTTACGCAACAATACAATCGTCCTGTTATCGAAATTTTAACGATTTATCATAAATCATTTTGCATGCAATTTATTCTTGACCAACGCAACGCCGACCATTGCGCTCATAGCAATTTGCGTGTTATGAACTCTCTTATAAACTATTTTGTAAGGCGGTTTTGGAACACGGCCAGGTTTACATTGCATACTTATTGTAATCAATACCATTACGTATATTTATTATATTTTTATTTGTTGCAGATGAAGACGAGCATGCCAAGAGACTACCACCTCCTCCACCGATTAAAACAATGACTATTACGGTAATTTCTTTGTACAATATTTTAACGGTACTAGCTTAGATATACATATAGAATATGTAACATAAGGCTTTATACTCATACGCCAATTAAAGTATGGAGTCAATAATTATTAACAAAATCGGATTACTTTATACATTTTAATTTGAGCTTTATCGCCTTGAAATAAAACTTTGAGTTTCTTTAAATCAATTGGCGGTCAGATGACAAAATATGTAATTTTTGAAAAACAGAACCGTTAACACATCGCATTTAAAACTGTTTTTAGTATTCCACCTTCCCGTGGCCGGCCGATTCATGTTATGCTATGCACTATTAAGGCATGCACCGCTTGTGCATGCCCACATATAATTTAATACAGTTCCAACGATTGAATGGCCAGTAAGTAGGTCACCGCCATGCATTAACCGGATAAGAAAAATATGCAAATACATACTTAGGATTAATATACAATTTGAAGACTATGTGCGTAAGAGTATGTGTTTTGAAACTGTCATATAAATCTTAGTATTAAAACTAAAAAAGTGTTTTTTTTTTTTTAACTAAATAGCAGTAATGGGTTGACTATGAGTTTTGCGAATATTTGATTAATTATAGCGATTGTGGACTATAGCTATTAATTTGGATTTTCGTATAGGTACAGTCTGAGCCATGAGAAATATATAGTTTTAATTTATTATCATCTCCATCTTCTCACCTCAGTGTTATCTGTGTGAGAAATAAATCTATGAATAAAACATGTAATGCATGTATTTTATAATAGGTATGTAGGATTTGGGTGCTGATTTAGCCAACGCCATATAATGTTATTAAAAATAATTTTGAATTTTTGACAGTGTTATCATCTAAATTCTGTTATTGATTTTTTTGGTTTGTTTTCTTTTTTGTATAGTTTTAAAATAGCCTCCGTATTATATCCTAAATAATATAACCCAAGGTCTCCTGGGAAAATGTAGGGTAATAGAGTGTCATGTATTCCAGAATACTATTACGTTTGCCCCAAGAGAACTGTAGCGACCTTTCTTACTCTGAAAGTGGCGTCCAGTTATAATTAGGGTTGTAACGGAGGCTTGTTAGCGGAGGCGGAGGCGGATGCGGAGGCGACGAGTCTCACCTCCGCGGATGCGGAGGTTAACGGAGGCGGAGGCGGAGGTGAAAGTACATATAGATAAAATTGAAATTTATGGTTAATTAAAACAAAAATTTTATTTTAAAAACGTACATTAATAGTAGTATACTTGGTAAAAAAAATATTACCTTCTTGTAATGAAAATTAAGGAGAAACAAATTGTGCTTGCCGCATTCCCACCTCGCACTAGTTGATTCTTGACCATTTTGCGCTCAAACGCGGCCGGACTATTTATTTATTGCATAAATACGTAAATAAACCTCCGTTATAACTCCGCTAAAAATTGTGCGGAGGCGGAGGCGGAAGCGAAGATACGATTTCTTGCGGAACTTCCGCAGTAACGGAAGCGGAGGCGAAGCTCCGTTACAACCCTAGTTATAATGTACATGTGTTGTTTTGTAAAGAATGGAATTGCATGCACATAGATCGGTTTTCAACAAACAAATATGTTTAGGAACAGCCGAGTGAAATGAGGTGATAATAGTGTCAAACACTAGCAGTTTTTTGGTGGGTCATTATCAAATAGGGATGTTTCCTGGGTAAAAAAAAATATTCTATTTAGTCCGTCATTCAGATTATAGAAAAATATTGGATACGTATTTTTTGTTTTATCAAATCAATAAAAATTGTCAAATATAAAAGGCAAGGCATCAAAGATCAGGAGTGGTGGCTGGTGACGTCACTGCTCGCTAAAAAGTGTAGCGTGCAGTGACGTCACACGAGTTTTCAACGCACTGTGTCGTCTTCATTTTTTGTTTATATGAAAAAAGAAAAATATGTGTCTAGTACTTTTTGGAAATCTGACTGACGAACTAATTAGTTTTTTTTAGTCAACTACCCTATTAATTCTCCCGCTTCGCGGGGCGTAAATGAGGGTTATACTAAAACCGACCCGTGTTCCTTCATTTGCCTACGCCAGGAGCCACGGTATCTCTCGAATATGCGACCCTGACAGATTCCTATAGCATCAAGTGGACTTACAGCCCGCTTCACCTAAGGTTTAGCGGCGTAATTTCTACAGAATATTTTAATAATGAAAGATCGGCTGAACAGAACCTATGTTGTTCAATAAGTCCGCGTCAATAAAAAGATCTAATTATATTATCTGCTGCTGTTCGAACTAAACGTTTTTGGTGAATGGACTTCGAACCATAGGGTACTAATATTATAGGAACAATAACGTTCTGTCAGTAAACTAGACCTTCTATTTGTTTTACATGGTTTTTAAGACTTGACAAAACATTGAGATTTCTTTAACTTATGAATTTTATACAACGTATAACACAAATAAATATTCTACAAACATACACATTTTCGAAGTTACGGTGGTAACTACTTAAACGGATCAATCACTCATAGACACGAAAATTGACTTTATTTTTTTGAATAAAAGAAGATTATAAACGTAATTATTTTACTTTGCGCAGGTACGCGACCGTGACACCCTGACATCGCTAGCGGCCCGGTTCGACACCACACCTTCGGAGCTCACCAAGCTGAACAGGCTCGCCACGCAGTTCATCTTCCCGGGGCAGACGCTTCTAGTGCCCGATAAACGGAAAGGTGAGATTTGTTCGGTTCTCGCGTTTGTTTCATCCGTTGCATGCCTGATAACTTATCAGTGATAAGTATCGCCAGGCGAGCCTTAGCTTTAGAAATCACATTATGACATGTATAGTTAGCGAATGGGTGCTCGCATGAAAGTGTAAATTTGACCGTCACGACATTTTTGTTACGTAACATGGTCAAAGCAATCAAAATTTCATTACAACCGGGACAACTCTTGATACAATGTCATAGAAATTTCAGTTCTTTTCCTATCACAATAAAGTTCACAAGAGAGGAGGAGCCGCCCTTGTGCTAAGTATTCCTGATAAATAATATTGATAGCTTTCCTTAAGTAAGTCTATCTGTGTGTCATTTCTCAGGGTAATTACATGTCAAAGATACCTCACTGTGATTGCGGTTTAGCTACCTTGATGTGTAACAATACATGCTAAAAAAAAAGACACGCAAATGTCAGGCATCCAGGTAAATCCCAAGCAACCCGCGATGTATCGATGTATGTATATCCTTCGACAGGTGCGTGCGTATTGACTAACATGAATTTTGTTGACATGGAGGTAGCAAAACCGTTATCGTGAGTTATCACAGTGAGGCATGTAATTCCCCTTACAATAAGAAACTAAGAACAAGATGACCAACGGGATCTATTAAAAATATGGTCTATTAAAACCATAGTCATGTACATACTATACTTATAAAATAGTGAAACACTAGAGACACCAACTAAGTGTAAAATCGCAGTGCAATTCTACTGCCTAGCGTATACCTCATGTGACTTATGTCATTTCATTATCTGACAGTTACAAACAGATTTTTATATTTTGGAGTGATATTCAAATGAAATCAGACACATATCTTTCTGTAGAATTGATAGGCATCTCTATCCATCTCTCATGTTTAGAGATATCCACCTCTCCTGCATAACTTGCATAAGCGAAAGTTTTTTTGTTGCATCTAGTTTTCCGTTGGCAATAAAGTTAGAGGTTAGTGTTGTGATGGCACAAAACGACAATAGTCTCGCTTTCTATTTTGACAAACTGCTATTGTATACTGTTAGGCCGTGATATAACGGACAATATTGGTAGAAATTATAAGAATTAGAACATTCAAGAACGTGAGTGGCTCCTTAAAATGAAGGTGAGAAACTGGTGGCCTGATTGTGTAAGTGTCGTCAGAATTGGGCGAAGGCGAGAGGCCTTGAGGATCTGTAATACCCGAGAATGGAATGCTGAGAAGTGCTGAATGCAGTTCGCTTAACTATTTATATTTTAATTCCTGTAAAGGACGCTAGAATAGATGGAAATCACTTACAATATGGAGTGAATTACTCCTACGTATGCGACTATGACTTGTAGGTGTAAGAGATATCCTGGTGCCCAGGACGAGCTAGGTAACGGTGTTCCTTATATGTATGCTCAGCAGACGAGTGAACGAAGCAGTCTACAGTTTGTAGTTGGAAAATATAACATACAAACCTGCAAATAAGATAGAAATTGATGTTGCTTATTAATAAAACCAACGTATAATGTCAATCAAAGGTTTCCATTTCATTGAGATTCTAATATTAAACTATTTGGAAGATTTCAGTTTATATTTAAAAGCCTTGGTTTATTGGGTTATTCTGAAAGAAATTACATCTTTATGTAAACAAGATCATCATCAACCTTTTTTATCGTCCCACTGCCGGGCACAGGGCTCCTCTCATACAGAAAAGGATTGAGCGTAATCAACACGCTTGTTCAATGCGGGTTGATATTTAATATTGTAGTCGTCTTCAATCAATGGTCCTTCATGAATTTTTTGATATAAAAGATTTTATTTGTTGGCAAAAATATGCTGAATTAGGTTACCAACAAAGCAGAAACAATTCCTGATCTAAATATTGTTAATGCAACAAAATGTTATCATCATCCCAGCGTTAATCCCAGTCGCATCCGAAGCCTTTTCAGCTTTGGAGTCTGGGGTTCGTCTTACCAGTCCAACTGCTGATATGGCTAAACTTCGATATTTTCTATGAAGCGACTGCCGTCTGACCTCCACAACCCGAAGGCGACATCGAAGCATTGCAGTTAGACAAATTGTAGGACTTTTGAGGGCTCCAACAACCCGTAACCAACGGCTTAACGTGCTTTCCGAGGCACGACCAGACCAGTACAAATATTCATATTCATGCATACAAATACTTGCACTGTGCGGGGATCGAACCCGCGCCACCTTGCGCAGCGGCCGCGTCCGCTACCGCTACGCCACGGAGGCTGTCGTGTTAATGCAACAAAATGTATTCTTCGTAAACTAATTATAAATGCCAGTTCACGCGGTTTTGCAAATGCGTACAAATGGAATTGCGATTCAGTCATGTATTATGAGATTATAACAGTCTATGGCACATTCATAGATACAAATGCTTCATTAATCAAAACAAATAATGTCTTATTCTTTGCCGAAGTTTTTATAAAGTTTGTGAGTCATATAGACGACCGACTACTATAAGTCATAACATATCCGTAAGTGATTGTTATTATCAAAACAAAAAGGGTCCTATATAAACACTGAAAGGTATCAATTAACATACGACGCAGAAGCATAACAATGAATTAATATTCGCTTCTGTTCACGTAATTAATGAGTACCTCTATAAATAGAATACTCTAAGGTTCACTGGTATAAAATGTCACTGGCATCAAGTTCGCCATTGGCTCCTCAAGTTCTGTGTTAGCTACACGATTACTGGCAAATGTTTGCTAGAATTGAACTAGTCATACAAATGTGTGTCGGGAAGTACCACAGAACAATTTACGTGGTCTGCACCATGATTATGACCACATTATTCATGATTATGATTACATGATCTGACCAGGATTATGTCTGGACTTTAACAGTGGCTGTAACTTCTGAGTATGTTTCGGCTTTTTTCTCATGTAATCAGATGGAAATGTCGACCTCACCTAGTTTACATGTAAAAATTATTTCGACAGAATAAACAATTTTATTTATGCACTATATTTTTTACATAATAGGTGTACAAATAAGTGTCCTCCGTGTTTGGAACAAGCGGACGAGCATTATCACGTAGGAGAATAATTTAGTCAAACCTGGAGTAGTAGTAATGGGCGCGGTTTTCCTCTTCCTTCTATCTTCCTCCAATAATGTTTCCAATTCCGTGTCTTCGTATGATTTCGGTCTTCCGGTACGTTCTTTGTCTTCACAGTTTGTAAACTTTTGAAACCACTCACGACAACTTCTCTCTCTTAAAGCAGCTCACCATAAGCTTCTACAAACAATCGATAGGCCTCAGCTGCAGATTTCTTCAAATTAAAGAAGTAACAAAACTTCCCGCAAATGACGCTTATTCGGTACAAAACTTGACATTTTTGCACAAAAATAAATATGTGGTACTGATACCGAGTTACTAATACTCTAAGAGTAGGTATGTTATTACTTATTACCAGATGTCCAAACTTACGATATCACATTTTACATCCGACAATTTCAACGAAACCTCTTAGTGAGGATATCTTTTGTTAAACGGCGGAAACTTATTTGTACATCTAATACATATGCATGAAGTTCTAATAAAATACTTAAATATAATTTACTTGTCCAGTCACGAGCAAAAGTATGTCATACGCTCGGCTTTATTCAAAAGCGGTTTACTCCTTTGTTGTTTAATAAATATATTATACTAGCTTTCCGCCCGCGGGTTCGCCCGCGTGGACTTCGGTTATATCGCGCTTTTTAGATTTCCCTCGGGAATATCAAATTTTTCCGGGATAAAAAAGTACCCTATTATTTAATCCGCACTTCTAACTTTACGTCTGCAAAATTTCAAAGCAATCGGTTCCGTAGTTACTGCATGAAAGCGGAACAAACAAACAAATTCACTTTCTAATTTATAATACATATTAGTAAGGACTAGTAAGGATTGTTACGACAGCCTCCGTGGCGTAGCGGTAGCGGACGCGGCCGCTGCGCAAGGTGGCGCGGGTTCGATCCCCGCACAGTGCAAGTATTTGTATGCATGAATATGAATATTTGCACTGGTCTGGTCGTGCCTCGGAAAGCACGTTAAGCCGTGGGTCCCGGCTGCCCTACGAACATCTAGTGGCAGTCGTTACGGGTTGTTGGAGCCCTCAAAAGTCCTACAATTGGTCTAACTGCAATGCTTCGATGTCGCCTTCGGGCTGTGGAGGTCAGACGGCAGTCGCTTCATGGAAAATGTCGAAGTTTAGCCATATCAGCAGTTGGACTGGTAATGCGGACCCCAGACTCCAAAGCTGAAAAGGCTTCGGATGCGACTGGGATTAACGCTGAGATGATGATGATGAGTAAGGATTGTTAGGAACATAAGCTTTTTCGAACCCATATAGGTTTATACAGTGTGTTGTATTTCGAAGTTGCATTCTTTATTTCACGAATAAACCTTAAATGAAATTCAAAAGTGTTGAGATAATGGTGCTCGTGATGTCAATAAGTACTTTACGTATCGTGTAACGCTATAATATGAAAACACCGTTGAATTCGTCAGCTACGGGTAGGGAAAGGTCGTGCGAAGGTCAAAGACATTTGTTTGCTGAAAACATTATCAAGCAACGACCACAGAAATATTTATGTCAGTAAAGAAACATTTTGGATTAAAAATGCAATGGCGACGCAATGCAGCGCGCACGATTGTCTCGTAAATCTTTGGTAGTCTGAAGCTTAAATATTTGATGTTTAGCCAACAAGAAATGTATGTACTGTTTCTCTTCAATTAAGTAATTACACACAAACATTAATAATAGTAACAGTTTTTCAGGTTTTAAATTTTATATTTTCCTTCACAGCATATTTAAAAGTTTAGAACACTATTTATTTACTAGCGAATATTAAATAAACATTTTGAATTATGTATTATTTTGACGGAAGAATAAGTGAGGTGTTATTTTTAAAAGAAATAACAGCTTTGATATAAAAGAATTCTGGTTAATTGTGTGCCTCGTAAACTTGAACTTTAATTTATGAACAACTAGCTTCCGTCCGCGGAGTCCGCTGTCACAACCAAACCGATTTGGAGAAGAATTTAATGCCCTTCCTATATTGATATTTATTCTTTAGACGAATCCACGCAATTGTAATTTATTTGCCATTTACCTATTTAATATTTTGAAGTTACATTCAAGAAAAATACTTATGTGAAATAATGGAGTTTTTCCTTATTGTAATTTTCCAAACATCGCTCATAGTCAATAATCATTCTAGTCAGTTTTATTTTATTAGTGCAGCTGATGGTCTGAATTAGCAATCAATTATGTACTGTTTCCTAATTCAGAATAAAATAATTTGAATCATAATATCAGTGCTGTTACCCAGAAGAGTTGGCAAAGGTGTATTTACTGCTCACATAAATGACGTATGATACGATTGGTGTAGTAACTAAGCGATCGACTGCTGTGCTGCGTGTCGCGGGTTCGATCCCCGGACGGAACAAATATCTGTATGACCTATAAGCAGCTGTTTCCGGGTCTTGCTGTTTGTGTATGTGAGTTTAAATGGTCGTAAACCCACCCACGATACAGAAGTAATTCCTAATGTGGGGCAACTTAAAAAAAAACATGGAATGTTAGTAAGTAACACTTAATGAATCAATTAAATATGTATTAATATTGTATATTTATGTGTCTTATTATTACCATAGTGAGATACCCTAGATTTTAATCATTGCAAATGGTAACACAGCTGCTAGATTTTAATTATTGCAAATGGCAACACAGCTGCTTACATAGTTTCATTAAAAGCGCGATTGCCACAAGCTACGACAAAATTAAAGTTGCACTTTGACAAAATAGCAACGCTAAGTCATCAATGCAATAGCGACGGATCATTATAATGACAAAATGCGTCTTACGAAACGCGACCTTCGATATTGTACAGTTATTTGGTAAGTACCAGAACTGAAAGTATTGCTGGTCGTTTCTTATTTAGTTAGTTTCAAACTGTCAGTCGTATTGTGTTATTATTGGTAATATTTAAAGGAACATTAGAGCAGTTTTAATACTAAATACCTACATAGAAACGTACAACATCGTAGGTACACAATGAAAGTTATTGAGTTTTATCCATTGATATAATATTAAACTAAGGTAGATACGTCACTAGCGCACTGAAAATGAAGCGTACAAAAGGAGGTAAGTCCAGCAACTCGCTTTAGTTTTCGTCGTTTCTATTTAAGCGCAAACGACAAACACTAGCCATCTTTTTCTTCTCTATGCTTTAGATTGCGCCCCATCTCACTCACACTGTGCCAACGTGTGAAATGTACGCAGAATAAAAAAATTTCATGTGTGTGCTGCTGCTCCGATCGGCACATTTATTTTGGTTAATTTGTTGGAGCATATCATATCTATTTAATATTATATCAATGGTTTTATCTTCAATTTATCTAAACAACATATCTAGCTTCATAATGTACTAATAATCGAGTGTTTATTTTGAAGTTTTATCTTTTATTGAAGAAGCTTATGTATTAAATCAAATTTTGATGTAAAATATAATATTAATGGCGCTTACGGAAATCGGAACGTATATCTTTAAAGGTGGGTAACATAGATCGCAAATTCGCAATAGCTATCGTGTAGTTTATGCTAACATCTTTATAACTAGAGAGCAATTGTCCAATTGATGTGTTTCGTATCGTATATCGACATCGTGTTCAGGAAACGTTTAGCAGTTTATGTTCATACATAAACTGCTATGTACGCACACAAACGCACACATACAACATGTTGTATGGGTGTTTGTGTGTGTGTATGATTCTGAATTCTTAATTCCTCTATTTATTTTCATCACCTCTTGACAAAGCTTGTTATTCTGATTATACACGCTCTTCACATGTTCTTAGACAACACACACATTATTGCTTAGACAGCACTTGAACATTTTCTACGTTTATCTAATAAGTTTGAATTGAAGTTTATATTTAGATATGCAGAGATGATAATAAAAGTTAAGTTGTGTCAATAAGTGGCACAACACATAGCATTACCAACTTCTAAACGCAAAGCATTTTTCTATGAAGCTAGTTGCCCATTCCAAAGTGTAGGTGCCTACTGAGAAGAAATTTTTTTGAAACATACTTTTTTTACAAATTTTTGATATCATTTATGTTGAAATTTATCGTTGTGAGAACGATGCAGAAAGACGTGTAAGTTAAACGCGGCCGTTTTAGAATCCAATACCAATTCAGAAATTAAAATAAGCCCTGGCACTTAAGGGAGGGTCAGCCCCCTAATTACGTCGAATCTATTGCTCCATATGTTCTAAAAACGTGTCTGAATGTTGTTGAACTGTCAAAATGAAACCCATTGCTATTAACAGTGTATTTATTACGCAATTACCCTGCCATCTTTACTGACGGCGCCCGTTCACGAACATGACGTACGGATTAGCACCATTTAGCTCAACCATTTTGAACAGAATTTAATGATCCAAAATATACGCTACCACCACCGTGAGATTAGATGTATAAACTAACGTTTGACGGTTTGTTTGGTAAACTAGCGTTTCACGGTAATCCCGCCTGATGGTTAGCAGTGATGTAATCGTTGATGGTAAAGCGCACTAGTCTATTAAGAGCCTATTCACTCTAGCCTTGAAAACACTCAAATTGTAGTCCCACAGAAACACCACCGCTGCCAAATTGTTCCAGTCCCTCGATGTACGCTATATGTATAAAACAGGAAGCGATACGCGTCGTCCGGATCGTAGTGCTGTTAACAACGTAAGAGTGGGTAGTCCGAAGGTGGAATGGTGATGGGGGAATTAAATCATGCAATTCCTTCGCATACTCACCAAAATGCATCCTATAGAACACCGAAAAGCTGGCTACTCTATGCCTGTGCTCTAGGCTTTGGAGACCGTTTTCAGTTAAACCAGGGTCGCCAGTCAGCCTCTTCGCACGCACTCTCCACTGAATCCAAAGTGGCCAGGTGACACCAGCCCAAATGTGGCTGCAGTACTCCACGCACGAACGGACCTGTGTTTGTACAACATTAGAAGCTGCCTTGGTGTGAAGTACCGCCGGACCTTTGCCATAACGCCAAGTTTCCTGGCAGCCACCTTGGCCTTGGAGCCGATGAACCGCCCAAAGTTTAGGTTGGAGGAAATCTCAACTCCCAAAAGCTGAAGGCGGTCGGTACACTCCAAGGACACATTCAGAAAAGTAGGAGCCAAGTTGAACGGGCTCCTTTTGGCGGTGGAAAGACACGCCTGTGTTTTGGCGGCATTGAATGCTACAAGATTGGCATTGCCCCATTCGGGGACTGCCTGTAGTGCAACATTCGTGCGCCCCACCACAGCCTCTCTTTCGGACCGGATTGATTCCCTACTAGCCCGAGCATCCGGCAGGTATCTCTCCACAACTGTGCTGTCATCTGCAGAGCCATAGATACCGGGCATCAGCAGATCGTTAATATGCAGCAGGAACAGAGTTGCAGAGAGAACAGACCCCTGAGGTACACCGGCATTAGTCGACATGGGCTCAGATGAGCTACCGTCGACAACAACTCGGAGGGACCGTTCAGTCAGCAAGTCTTTTACCCAGCCAGTCAGGCCAGGGGAAATGCCGTACGCTGGAAGCTTACTCAAAAGGCCAGCGAGCCATACCCGGTCGAAGGCCTTTGAGACATAAAGGGAGACAGCAATCGCTCCCCATTCTTCTCGAGGGCCTCGCCCCACAAGTGAGTGGCACACACTAGTAGGTCCCCAATTGAAACTAACAACACTAATAAATTGCATCTATACAACGCATTCAGCTTTTTTTTAAATGTGCATCAGCTCAAAAAATGTTGCCGAATGCTATAACTAGCATTCGGAAACATTCTTCAACTGAATTCATTCAACTATTTCGCTCACGGAACAGCCCTCTAATCGGCGAACACATTTTTGTCAAATGATTGCGACTAGTTGGGATCGTTTGGACCGAACGGACCAATGGGCGTTCCGAACGATCCCAACTGATACCAACTATTCGCAATCATTTGACAAAAAAGTGTTCGCCGATTACGGGGCAGTTTTATCAGCGATGTCATCCCCTAACTTATAATATGCTTGGGTTTATGTATGATTATTACAAGATTTCAATTTACTATGTATTTCATTCAGATGGAGTAAAACAAGAGAAAAAAATAATCATTCTGTGAAATTGGAAGCAGCTCAATCCCAACCTTTTTGTCCTCGATATAATAAAAGATTTTTATAAATATACAGGGACGGCACAGTCATTAATTATATTACCTATTTAATTTTATATTTCAGAGAGTCTCTCGTACTTATTTATAAATTGATCGTTAATACATACTAATATTATAAATGCGAAAGTAACTCTGTCTGTCTGTCGGTCTGTCTGTCTGTCTTTCTGTCTGTCTGTCTGTCTGTCTGTTACGCTTTCCCGCTTAAACCTCTCAACCGATTTTGATGAAATTTGGCACAGACAATCTTTAGAACCTGAGAAAGAACATAGGCTACCTTTTATCCCGGAAAAATTAGATGTTCCCGAGGGAAATCTAAAAAGCGCGATATAACCGAACTCCACGCGGGCGAAGCCGCGGGCGGAAAGCTAGTCTGAATATAAGGGGCATTTACGCACAATAAAATGTCTCCGATTCCCTTGTTTACAAACTCCATTAAATTTAAGTTCAGTGCATCTGTTTCTTTCTATTTCATTAAGAAAAGGACAGAAGATAATATGTCAGTTTAGATATGTCAAATTACTGCGCTCGACTTGACGTATCATTAGTCGCCATGTTTATAATCGCGTCTAAACTGTCTATGGAGTATCTTAATTTGACAGGATTATACTAAAATGTTATCTTCTATCCTTTTCTTAACGAAATGGAAAGAAAAATATGCACTTAACTTATCATTAGTTTAGTTGGTGAACAAGAGAGTCGGCACCAATATCTCGACTCTCAACATCCAAACTTGTGCCCAAGAATACTGTGCTGTCTTCAAGAATGTATTGGTACAACACATTGTTTTTTACCTGGCAGGCGAATGATGATGATTTTTCACCTGCCTAACGCGAGGCAGCGTAAACTTAATTGTTTTTTTTTTTTTTTGGTTTTGTGTTTCTAATTTAAAAGTAAATGATTAACCGACATTTTTGAGACCTGCACACTGTGTACAAGATGCTGCATTGTCAAGGCGTTAAACAAAACAATAACATTCAGCCTTGATGTTTATTCATTCATGCGTGACGTAGACATGGAACAAATTTTTCTCCTATTTGCACGGCAAACAAAAGTTACAACATTAGCCGCGCCGGAGTACTGTCGCGGCCGCCACGCCGAGCGAACGCATAGCGCTCCCTCATTCTATTTTAATTTGTCACTAAATTACGTTTCGTCCTACATTTGTAATTACGCCACTTTGGAATCAATTCTGTGGCCACTTGGATCCTCGACTCAACTTTAGGCGCCAAGATAATAATGAATTCAGTTTATCACAGCCGATAAATGTCCCGATATGGACCTAGTGTCGGTTCAGCTCGACAATGTTCAGTTTTGAATTCCTCAAGCGGTGGTATCACGGTGTGTTTTCGTGCTATTTTTCACATTATAATATAGTTAAACATCACCTCGAACGGCTCGCGTGACGTGTAAGTAAACAAACAGGTGTAAATAACAAGCTGTGTGTCGTTTTCCAGATGGCGATAAAGACTCTGATGGTCCGTCGGAGAGCGGCGATAACACATCTGAATCAACACAGGGTCCACCGAGCGAGCCCGCTAACGAAAGAGGTATGAAAACAATGTCATTAATGAAGGCAGAAACTATAGAAAATCAATAGATTGTTCTGCTTTAAATATTGAATGCCAACATGTAGCGATCTGTTATCAGATCACGTTAAACCCGACTCGTTATCGAGCGCTAACAAGTGTTTGCAATATTTTTAACGACGCACAACACCGGAGTGCCCCGTAAATCATTTAAAATTTTATGGTGTATTGTAAAAATGGGGCTTGCGGCTTTTATGATTAAAACGAATGAAGTAGGTATCCATCTATCCTTCGACTAAGTTTGATTCAGTAAAAAACTACACTTATTCAGTAATAAGGATGATGGCAACAAACACTTACAATATTGTACTGGTTTTATGCTAACTTGCGCAACAATAATTAAAACAGTAAACCACGCCACTTTATAGTGACAAATTACACATTAACGAATTAATCACCCGAAAAGCACTCAAGGAGTTCAGTCTTCAATGTTGAAAAAACAACAATATTGAAAATTTTCCATAACTGTGATCACTGTGGTCTTATACTATTCCCCCCACAGGAGCATGGAGCGTAGTCCAGGCTAATATAAAACAAACATACACAATAACACAAATTGTCTTGAAATCCTCGGGCACACAATTACATATAATATGGATAATATAGGTTATGTATTCAATGAATGCAGTGTCAATCTCAATGAGTGATGATAAAAAGATAAATGCACCGAAGGCACGGCCATGACATGATTTACCTCGGGCTCACAGACCAAGGTCGTGTCCTAATTACGCTCCTCATCAAAGAATACCTTCAGCAAATTAGACTAATAAGTAAACTTCCTAGGCTGTTTATAGTCAGGTTGTATAGTGTAGTCGTGGTTAAATGTAATGCTAAAAATGATTCAGGAATTATTCGTATTCAAAGATCTAACAACTGAAGTATTCGTACGCTATATGTGTCTTAATAGAAGCAAAGAATAAAAGGTATTAGTACTGCTCTAGTTAACATATTGTAGCTGTTTAGTTTTTCGAACAACACGGAAAATCTGCAGATATACACTGACGTCATGTTGACTAGGTCCTTCGATTGTAATAACATCTGTAGATAGTAGATGTGTAGATCTACGGTCACGCAATCATCTTTGATTGAACAATAACACTATGCTCGGGATAACCCTAGGGTTTTTCGAGCCAATTACCTAAATTGCAATTCAATTTATACTGCTGGTATGTCATGTCTATTTCTATGATTAGGTTGGGTAGGTATAGTTTAGTTAAAGAATCACAAGACTTAAACTTGGGATTTCACGGCAGATTTATGGATTACGTATTGTCAGTGGAGAATTTTTGAAGCACAGACAAGCTGTCTGTGTTTTTTTTTATTAAAAAGGACTTCCAGCTTTAATTACCAACACGATTCTTAAATTAGTAAACAATGGCTGTGGTATTGTAATTGCAGAGATCCTGGAAAGCTTACGGCCAGGGTCGCCTGAGGCAAGCACCAACACGAACAGCTGCGCACCGCAGCGTTTCCTCAAGATCAACGTGAGACACATCACCGATGGACAGGTCTGTATTACTGCATATACTAGGGTTAGTAGTCAAAATGAATTTTACTGAAACGAAAGTGCGAATCTGACTTTTGAAAAATAATATTATTTCTGCTGGCAACTGGCATTAACGTAATTTTATTGAATGCTAATTGATCCTTCCATAAATGTGTAGGTAGTGGGCAATTGGCACACGCATTGTTTTTTATGCAATATATTTATTCTAAAGTACAGTCAAGTTAAAAGTGTTAAAGACTTTTTTAATCTTTCTCATATGGCTTCGCACGGTTTGTGCATTGAGCCAATGTCACGTAATGAATTATTGATGTCAAAAAAGACGGCCGCGCGAGCCGAACACTTGGAGGAAGATTTGCTACAAAGCCATGATGTGACCACTATGCTACAATATTTCACTGTTCTCTAGGAATTATTCACTGAATGCACTTTTTACTACATAAATCACGCGTTTTTATTTAGTAAACGACACTATAAATAATTTAAAAGTCCAATGAAAAATGCGCGTGGCACTCATCTTAGCTTCCCGCCAAAAACCTCCCGACTTTTTTATAGATTCAGAATTAAACTCAATCAAAAAGTCGTTACTGCAAAATAAATTATCAAACATTGTCTTTTTATTTTTATAAAAAAAAGAGTAAATAGAATAAGAAGGATATATTTTATGGTATAGTGCTGAGACCAAAGGTAGATTTACGATTACAGGGAGATTAACGGTTTAGGGATTTTCAAACATGAAACTTATTTTTTAAAATAAAATAAAGCAATAGTGAATAGGCATCCGGGTACGACTGTACATGTTCATCTATAGATCTTATCCTCCGCTTTCTACCAGATGAGATCGAGGTCGAGAGCCAAGCTTCTTACATATAAAATTTACATATCTATGAATAGCATATATTATTTTGAATTTAATGGGGCTTAATCGATGGTAGACCACAACATCGGCTGCCGGCAGAAGTTACCACCCACCCAATCGTGTTCTATGTTATCTGTTAATGTTGTCTGGTGAAGCCGTTCGGAGGACCGGTCTGGGCAGTTGAGTTGCGATGTTTGCCGGGTACGATGCTTCAAATATTGTTGTGTCGGGAGTTTGGTCGTGGAGGGTCTCCAGATCAATCTCTCTCTGGCGCAGCATCGTTGGTCGTGTGTTGGGTTTAACATCGCATCACCTCGCTCAACTGCCCTCTTCCTTCCTATTCAATCAATTCTTTTTTTGAGTGAATAGGCTCTTAATAAACTAGCCTGCTTTACCATCACCGATTGCATCACTGCTTACCATCAGGCGGGATTGCGGTCATGCACTGCCGTTTCTACAATAATTATACATTATTAGTATTTACATAATTATGTATTTTGTTGCGACCCTAAGAACATGGCAATGATCTGTCCATATCAATGTCGTTGAACCGCCGTTTAGGGTAGGTATACTATGTAGGTATGTGTAGGGAGTGATAAATTCCACTTCTATCTACCACCAGCAAGTTACCAGCAAATGTATGCCAGCGCATATATTTGCTCATTCCAACTGTTAGTTGTTATAAATATTATTGTGCACAGATTATTTTCATAACGTGCTTTTTTTGTTATCATTTTAATGGCATTTCGCTGATAAGGTTTTTTAAATAGACGCGTGGCTAGTGAGCAATGTTGTGTAAAAACAAGTTAATAACGATTAGAAAGGCTATAGCATGAAGCTATAATATTAATTCCAAATACATATTTTTAATTAATCAGAGGCAAGTATTGTAGCAGAGCCAAGCATTCTGTTTTGAACTACTTATAAATATAACTAGTTATTGCGTATTCGGTAAATTCAGGCTCGAAACGATGCCTATATCTTCTCATCATCATCATCTCAGCGTTTAGTCCCGGTTGCATCCCCGGCTTTCGCGTTGGGAGCCCGGGGTCCGCTTTCCTGCTCATTCTCCTCCATATATCTTCTATGACTCTTTTAATTGTCTACAAAAAGTTGCTACGCTTTTACGATAAAAAGTTTAAACGGATCTATATAAAATTTGGCATAATTTTGGATGCCGTGCATCCGACCACATGGGTAACAAATAAAATAAATAGAACAAATAAAAGGTAAAAGGAACTGGCCAAATAAATAAAATAAATAATGTCTTTCATTATTTGTCATATTATGCAAGTATCTCGGTCAAGTATATATGTATATATATACAATATGTAAAGAAAACCCTGTCCGATCCGTGAAGGCATTGTTAGGTATCGATAACTGATTCTACTAATGCCCACAAAGACAGGCAAAACTTAAAAAAAAATCCCCCTAAAAAAATAAATATTATTTCGCAAAAAGAGGTAACCTAATACATGTGCGGTAAACAACCCTATTCCGCGGGCGGCGGGGGGCAGGGCACGCGGCACCTGTGACGTGGTCGCGTCGCATATAATAATACCAGTGTTGTCACTTTTTTTTAAATTACCAAATTTCGGGGAAATTGGAATTAATTCCCGGGAAAAAAAGGATTATTTCAAAATTCATTAGTATTGTTACTATGATGATTATGTAAAATTTTATGTTATATTTGGTCAAGTGTTTACCTAACCTTTATTATCCTTATGGGTCGGACAGGGTTTTCTTTACATATTGTATAGTCTCAATTGCAAGTATGTATACTCAACAATGCCGTTACATATTAGTCCAGTTGTACCGACACAAACGGTCTTCAAGCTGAAGAACTGGATAATCTCGAGTACTTCGAGATTATCCAATTCTTTATAAAAAAACATTTATTACTGTAGTATTTAAACCAATACTATCTATATATCCATATTCCATTAGCGGATGTTAAGAGATTTATAGATGATAATAATTATGTCAGTTTGCCAGTCGTGCCTCGGAAAGCACGTCAAGCCGTTGGTCCCGGTTGCCATACGAACATCTAGTGGCAGTCGTTACGGGTTGTTGGAGCCCTCAAAAGTCCAACAATTGGTCTAACTGCAATGCTTCGATGTCGCCTTCGGGTTGTGGAGGTCAGACGGCAGTCGCTTCACGGAAAATGTCGAAGTTTAGTCATATCAGCAGTTGGACTGGTAAAGCGGACCCCAGACTCGAAAGCTGAAAAGGCTTCGGACGCGACTGGGATTAACGCTGGGATGATGATGATGATGAATAATTATGTCAACAGTGGCTTCACGTTCAATAAAGTTAGGATTTGCCTTTGCCTTCGGGCTGTTACCTATTAGGTACATGTCTTCGTCACATATCATTTACTAAAATTATTCATGTTTGTTTTAGGGCGTGGTATCCGGCGTCCTGCTTGTGACACCGAACGCGGTGATGTTCGACCCGAATGTGTCGGACACGCTAGTGATGGAGCACGGGCCCGAGTCGTACGGCGTCATCGCACCGATGGAGTACGTCGTCAACGCCGCCATTTTCTACGACATCGCACACATGCGCACGCACGGACCTGATCATAATACGCACAAGTACGTAACTAGATCTTTTATTTTTTCAAAGTACCTAACATGGGATAGAACGTTTTTAGGATGAGTGATGGATTTAATACGCCGTCAGTATAGTAACATGTGGCTGAGATAAGCCGATATATTTCGGATGTTTGTTTGTGCGGCTAGCGGTGGACTGCTATAGGGATGATTGCAAGACCCTTCGGAACGTGGATCCCTGCGAGTCGTAATAGCTTTTTGCTTGCTGTGACGGGATGAAGTGTGAGATACTCCTCATATCTCATTCCCGCTGACCGATGAATTCGTTACTGTGCAGCAACTCGTGTCTTGTTCCAAGCCGACATGAAGTTTTATTCGGGCTGTACGTGTCGTATATTTTACTGCTTCCTTTCCTTTTCTGAATAATTTGCGAGTTTACGAAACTCCGAAATCTTCTGTCCATAAAATTTGGCATAATTCTTATATGTACTCACGGTATCGTCATGTTTCCTGTTGTTCAACGCAGTGATAAACTTAACAGCACTAATAAAACAATGTATGGTGCTAATTATGATTCAGAATTTTCGTAACTTTTCCTCTTCAATCTTTCAGTTTGCTTGTTTATAAACATAATATGTAATGATACTATAATACTTAATTCATTTGTTGTTATGGGCGTGTGACTCAAATGAAACAAAGGTTAAAAGATTACTAACATAATAGGCAAATGTAACTGAAACCGAACTAATTATCACGGCTATGTTACAGTTTCATTGTTTTATAATTTCTTCAATACCTTAACATTAGTAACATATTAGTAATGAATAATCAATTGTTTGTTTATTTTGTTTTCAGAGCCGAAACGGCTGAGATCTACTACATGAATAAATCGGAACTTTCACCCGGAAAGGATTCACTTCTAGTCAAAGTAAGATATTTAAGTTATAATATTCTAATTGAAAGTCAAATAAAATAAGTGAGACATACAGGTTGGCGGGGTTAGTGACGCTCAACCTGTTATCATCGATTCAGTACAACATTCTAAGTAAAAAAATCAGTGCTCAATGGTTATTTATGCCACTGTCAAGCAATGATGACTATTGTAATATGAGTGATAGTTTGTGCCACAAAGCGAAGCTGAGTGCCACAATAGATCAGCACGAGTATTACAATAGCTGTTTGCGACAGTGGCATACAAAACTTTTTCTACGACCTTGAAATAAATAAATACTTACAAAAAACCGTCGATGTTGAACTTTATTAGGAATAATAGTAATTTACGTTCTGGGTGGTACAATTATTAAAGTAAGATATTGTCCATTTCGCTATTATCACTGATATCGCTCATTTTCAAAACAATTTTATTTATAAATGCAGATAGAAGTTAACAATTGCGCGAAAATAGCGCGGCGCGTGCCGCAATTTTGTTTCGTTGTTATAATCCCACAAATGAAAGGCAAAGGCATATCCATACAGCCTAATAACATGCGATGTTTAGACGTGACGTGCGCTTGTTGGCTTAATCATGTGTGGATTTTTTGATGCCATAGCCATAAAAAAATTAAAAAGTTTTATTGTAGTAGTACGGTTTACCCGCGTTGAAATGGTCATTGGAACACGACTGGGCAGGAATGAGTACTATTGAGATATGACTTATGGTTATGTATTAAGCAAATTACCATGTGGGTATTCCATAATCATATATTGAATACATACAAACAGATTTTGCCTGATGGCATACTTTTGGATTACTTGCACCCACAAAACACTGATGCGTTAATATCTAAAATATCACATAATATTAATAATAAAATATCTGTCCAATCCTTTAAATAATATTGTTTGTCTGTGTTACAAGCAGTCGTAATAAACTCACCTCCGAAGACACACGTTTGTTTTGTTTCTAAAATCACACCGACCCATTCATCTACAAATTTGAACCCTAGGTACTGAGCATATGGTCCAAACGCGCCGGATTGTTATGAATGGGTCGATCAGCGAGCTCGGTGCGCGAATACAATAGGAACCGCATTCCTTAGATAAGGATTCGTAGAAAAAAGTTGTTTACGAGTTAATATTGCGAAGACTATACAAAGTTAACAATTAAGTGAATAAAGACATTGATTTGAACTTGAACATTGAGTGAACGTGTTTTTGTGTATAATTTGGAACAATTTAATATTGAAAAATGACTTCTCCTACGTCGGAACAGTCAAGACATTTATCTACATTGGAAGATATAGCGAGTATGATACAGAAGACACAAATTAACTTGAAAAAGTGCCCGAAGCAGCGACTAACAGAAGGTTACATTAAGGCGAGATTGAAATGCATTGAAGAGTATTGGGAGTCGTTTAAACAAGCAAATATCAACCTTATGAAATGTACTCCACGAGAACAACGAGGAATATTGCCGTACTTTTTAAACGAGGAATTTTATACGTATGAAGATATGTACATTTCTATACAGGCGGACTTAACTGATCTCCTATCTTGTATGACGTCACAAAAGAGATTAGCAGAAGCTACCGATGTGTCCGCTTGTTCACAAAATGCTCAATTACCGTTTGCCAAGCTTCCAAGGATACAGTTGCCAACCTTCTCAGGCAAATATGAAGAATGGACGACGTATGAAGATTTGTTTACTGCCTTAGTTCACAACTCTGCTATTAGTGACGTGCAGAAGTTGCACTATTTGAAGACGAGTGTTTCGGGAGAGGCAGAAATGTTGCTGCGCCATATTCAAGTGACAGACAATAATTATACACAGGCATGGGAACTTCTCAAGGGACGATTCGGCAACAAGAAAATGATTGTATCATCTATTCTGAAAAGATTATTTAACCAAAAAAAGGTTAGTAACCCATCAGCTGGACAAATAAAAGCCTTGCTAGACACTACCGTAGAATGTATCAACAGCTTAAATAATATAAAAATATGTACAGATTCATGGGACCCAATAATAGTTTTTCTTGTTGGACAGAAACTTGACCAAGAGACCGTGAAACATTGGGAAGAGCAGGCTTATAAAGAAAAAAGCGATGAGTTGTCTTCTTGGGCGGAGATGAGAAAGTTTCTCGAGACTAAGTTCCGTACACTCGAACTAGTTTCGCCCATCACCTCCACGACCCCTAAAGAGAAGACGCAAGGTCATAAAGTATATCATTCTACAGCAAGGGATAGTGATAGCGATATTTTGCAAGCTGCACACGCTAACGTGAATTCCACGCCTTCATGTTCATTCTGCAAAGGTGATCACTACATATTTAGTTGCAAAGAGTTTGCCAAACAAACTGTGCAGCAGCGTCATGAATTCGTGAAGAATAAAAACCTTTGCTTCAACTGTTTAGTGCCGAATCACAATGTCTACAAATGTAAACAAAAAAGAACGTGCCGAGTCTGCGGAAGAAAACATCATTCTCTTCTACATCAAGTCAAGGAAACAGCACAAGAGGAGAAGAAACAAGAAGAAGAACCAAAGAAACAAGAACATTCAGAACAAAAGATCACAAGCGCACACTTCTCTAAAGAACAGTCTGGTCGTCAAGTGTTATTGGCTACAGCACAAGTAAATGTCACATCACGCGACGGTAAAACACATCTACTTCGTGCATTGATTGACCAAGGCTCGGAGGCTTCATTCGTATCCTCAAGAGTAGTCGAACTCTTAGCATTGAAGAAGACTTGTATCAACGGTGTAGTCTCAGGAGTTGGAGAAGAAAACCTGGTGCCTATCAAACATGTAGTTGACTTGGCAATCACATCGCGACATAACCAAAGGGAGGTTATTCATGTAAAGGCCTATGTTTTAAAATCAGTTTCTACAACATTACCTTCGAAACACATATCGATGAACTGGCCTGAGCTTCAAACATTAATATTGGCTGATCCTTCGTTTAACACCCCGGGTAAAATAGACATTTTACTGGGTTCAGACATTTTCTGTCAAATTATAGAAGTCGGACTGCAAAAATTATCCGATGGTATAGTGGCTCAAAAAACGCGATTAGGTTGGATCCTGTCAGGTCACAAGAAAGACAAATTGGAAGAACACAAAATAACTACACTACATGTTACAAGTAGGGTATCAGAAGACAATGATATTTTGAGAAGATTCTGGGAAATAGAAACAGATACATACAAGAAAAGAAAACTATTTACAAAAGAAGAACAAATGTGTGAAGATATTTACAAAAATACAACTAAAAGAGTTAATGGAAGATACATAGTGCACCTACCTTTGAAGCAAGCTGTAGAAGAAATAGTAAAATTATGCGGAGATACTAAACAAACAGCTATAAGTAGATTCAAGGGATTAGAAAGGAAATTTCAAAAATCTAAGATGTTAAAGTCAGAATATACTAAGGTAATACATGAATATATGGAAATGGGTCATCTGAAAAAATCTGACTCAGCTGATGACAACAAATCAATCTATTTGCCTCACCACGCCGTGATACGTGAAGATAAGGATACATCTAAGGTTCGTGTAGTTTATGACGCATCTGCTAAGGGTCCTAACGGTCATTCGCTGAATGATACTATGATGGTTGGACCTGTCTTACAGCCTGATTTGAGATCCTTAATCATCACATGGCGAACCCATAAGATATGTGTAGTGGGAGACATAGTAAAGATGTACCGCATGATTAATATGACATCTGAACATACAAAATTGCAACGCATCGTCTGGCGAGATAATCCTGAAGAGAAACTAGAAGACTATGATTTGACGACGGTAACTTTTGGTACAGCTGCAGCACCTTATTTAGCTGTACGAACATTAAATCAACTTGCTGACGATGAAGAAATAAATTATCCAGAAACAGCTCCTGTAATAAAGAATTCATTTTACATGGATGATTTCATGCATGGAAGTGAAAATGTAGAGAAAACAAAGAAAATTTGTGAGGAAATAAGGATTATACTAGATAGAGGAGGTTTTAAGATGCAAAAATGGTGCAGCAATTCTGAGGAAGTCTTAAATTATTTGAAAGAAGGAGAAAAGAGTACAAAGGATGGAATAGAAATAAAGCTAGATAAAGTAATAAAAATTCTAGGACTTACCTGGGACAGAAACAATGACACATTTAAATTTACTGTCAACTTACCAGAAGCTCGACGTCCCGTTACGAAGAGATCCATCTTATCAGACGTAGCCCGCCTGTTTGATCCTTTTGGATGGCTGTCACCAGTGATCATCAATGCAAAGGTGCTGATACAAAAACTGTGGCTGTGTAACTTGGGATGGGATGATGAACTGCCTTCGGAATTGATTGATGAATGGATGAGATATAGAGAGGAGTTGATACACCTGCAAAACATTGAAGTACCACGATGGTTGAAGACTACGCCGACTAATTACGCAAATATTGAGTTACACGGTTTTGCAGATGCATCTTCTCAGGCGTATGCTGCTGTAACTTACCTTAAGATTATTGAAGAAGACGCAGTACATGTCAGAATCCTAGCTTCTCGTACAAAGGTCGCACCACTGAAGCAACTTTCAATTCCAAAATTAGAATTGTGTGCCGCTGCATTATTAGCAGAACTTGTCAATGATCTTCAGGACATTATAAAGGTGCCAAAAAATAGCATCTATGTATGGACCGATTCGATGGTGGTGCTTTCCTGGCTGCAATCTCAACCAAGTCGTTGGCGTACCTTCGTCGCAAACCGAGTGGCAGATATCACACGAGTTCTAGACAATGACCAATGGAGACACGTACAGTCTACTGATAATCCAGCCGATATTTCGACAAGAGGCATTCAAGCAAGCAATCTGGCTTCTTTAGACTTATGGTGGGCTGGACCTGTGTGGCTACAACTTAGAAACCTAACATTGAGTAGATGTGAAATTACACAAACGGACTTAGAATTGAAGAGTACATCGTTTCATAGCAATGTAGATGAAGCAAAACCAATTTGGGAACGTTTTTCAACACTCTTAAGGATGAAAAGAGTCTTGGCGTATTGTAGAAGGTTTATGAAGATAAAATCAGAAGCTACAGGAAAGTACTTAACAGTGAAGGAATTAGAAGAAGTTTTAAATTCGTGCATAAAATATTATCAAAACTTAGTTTACCAAAGAGAGATCAAAGACTTAGAAGAAAAGGGAGAAGTAAAGAAAGGAAGTTCGCTCATCACACTCTCGCCATTTTTAGATAAAAATGGAATCATACGAGTGGGAGGAAGATTACAAAATTCTGATATGCCTGAAATGACTAAACATCCAATAATAATTCCTTCAAATCAACATATCACTACGCTATTAATAAAGGAGGCCCACATTAGAACACTTCATGGCGGAATTCAAGCTATGATGGCTTTTCTTAGAACAAGATATTGGATTATAGGGCTGAAGTCTGCTGTACGAAAATTCATTCACAACTGTAAGGTCTGCATTGTAGATAAAGCCAAGATAAAAACCCAATTGATGGGGCAGTTACCTGCTGTTCGAGTCAATCCTCATAGACCGTTCATCAATAGTGGGGTAGACTATGCAGGACCTGTACTTATTAGAACCTCTAAGGGCCGTGGACATATCGCAAGGAAGGGCTATATTTGTCTATTTATATGCATGACTACTCGTGCTATTCATTTAGAGGCAGTCACAGACCTGAGTGCACAAGCCTTTATAGCCGCTTTTCGGAGATTTGTGGCGCGCCGAGGCCGCTGTTCTGACATATGGAGCGACAACGGCACCAATTTTGTAGGCGCCGCCAAAGAACTAAAAACGATGTTCCAGGAAGGAAAAAACAACCAAGCACGAGAAGTGGCTGAGCTACTGGCTAATGATGGTACAAACTGGCACTTCATACCACCCAGGATGCCAACTTATGGAGGCCTGTGGGAAGCTGGTGTTCAATCTGCTAAACGACTTCTCCACAGGATAAACAAAGATACTCGATTGACGTATGAAGAAATGAGCACACTATTAGCTCAAATCGAGGCGTGCCTCAACTCGCGTCCCATTTGTCAGATGGACACCAATACATTGACACCACTTACACCTGGTCATTTTAGTTGGTGAGCCTTTAATTTCTGTCCCTGACACTTGCTATCAACAACAAAAAATTGGTCTTTTAACGAGATGGCAATTAATTCAAAGACTGACGCAGCAATTCTGGCATCAATGGCGTACCGAGTATCTTAATACACTCCAACAAAGGTACAAGTGGCAAGTCAAGGTTTCAGAGCCAACTATTGGAGATATAGTTATCATCAAAGAGGATAACCTGCCGCCTACAAAGTGGTTACTAGGCAGAGTAAAACAAGTACATCCTGGGCAAGACAATCTTGTAAGAGTAGTAACAGTTGAAACTGCTGGAAACCGCGAATATAAAAGACCGCTGTACAAATTGATAGCACTGCCTAAAGATACCAAAAATGAGTGAGCTACGGTGGGCGGTGTACCTACAATTTTACATTAAGTTTGCCGATTGATTTAAGTTTTGTGTTAAAATTAATTAGAATGGAGTACTTTGCTATTTTTGTTAGTAATGTATAATAATTTACAGTCCACTGTTTAAAATTGCATGTATTTCATTTATTTTGTGATTGAAAAACTAATGTTTTTGGTGGGCGGAATGTCCAATCCTTTAAATAATATTGTTTGTCTGTGTTACAAGCAGTCGTAATAAACTCACCTCCGAAGACACACGTTTGTTTTGTTTCTAAAATCACACCGACCCATTCATCTACAAATTTGAACCCTAGGTACTGAGCAATATCTAAATACCTATAATCTGTATCCTAGTAATAAAATAAATGCGAAAGTTTGAGTATGAATGGATGTTTGTTACTCTTTCACGCAAAAACTACTGCAGGGATATGGATGAAATTTGTCACACAGATAGTTTAGGTATAAACAAGAATAACAGATAGGATATTTATTCCGATATTTCCACGGGATCGTAACATAATCGGGGAAAACCGTGGTGCCCAACTAGACATTTATAATATAAACTATCGACAGAAACAGAGCGATATTTGTAGTACGTTCAAAGGTTATATTTTAACACTTTTTATTTTATTTTATTTTTTTTGGAAATAGGCCTTAGATCTAATTTTCTAAGTGTCAAATTCGGTTTTTAATAATAATTGAATGTTCCAGGATGAAACATTCCCCGAGCTACAGGCGGCGACGAGCGAGGGTGCTGAGGGAGAATCGGCCGCGGACGCACGTCCTGGAGACGAGTCCGAGGATCGCGGAGGAGCCGCCTTCCCTAAGGCATTCGATAGGGAGCTTGTCACGCCCACTAATATGCAGGTAGGTACTTACTGATACTTGAACATATAAACACACACGCTTGTTTTTTTCAACTGAAATGTCCAAGAAACAATGTATTGTAAAGAAATCACACAAAGATAAAATTAGACTACGTTAATCTAAAGTTGATAATTAAGTATATCTACGGTTTGCTAGACAATCCTTTCCGTCATATTAATAACTGACGTCATAAAATCTGTCAATGGCAGTATTTGACGTTAAGGTGTAGAAAAACTAAACTATATTTGGATATTACGACCGCAGTTACCACTCTTCTAACATACATTTTTGATATCTTAAAAAAAAGACAGTGATATATATTTGCTCACAGAATAATAACCATATAGACCATCTTATGTCAATCTTAGCTACATTATATTATCATCAAGTCGCTGCCGAAACCCCATAATAATAATAACAAATAATTTTATTCTCTCTTCACAAAGTTGATTTATAACTAGTGTATACAAGTCTCGGCTGAATTCCACCTTTGTGAGAGACTGGTGCCTGATATAGGTATTTGGGGAAAAACCTGTGTTACAGGTCACCAAGCTCCTTTCATGGCTAGAACTAGCTTTTACAAAGATAATGAGTCTGTTATCTCATGCCCGAATAATAACTGCGTGTAACATGCTGTCATCTATAAAATATTCTTAAATCCATGTTTTCTGTTCATTATAGCAACAAACGACTGAAGACAGGCGAAAATCGCTACTGGACCATCACTGGGCTATACCGAGCAAGGACAGGATGTCCATTGATCAAGGAAGTGAGGTAGGAATGCTAATAGAATGAATATATTAAAGATTTTTTTATCCTCTCAATCCATAGCACAGCCCGTGACCCACAATGTTCTAGAAATTCTCCCATGATCACAAATCCCAATCATTAGTCATGGTCACATTCATATCACTTTGAATGCAGTTCGCCAATAATGTTATGTAGTCTAAGCCTCATACGAAGGCTCAGAGTCACACAAAGGGCAATGGAAAGAGCTATGCTCGGAGTTTCTCTGCGTGATCGAATCAGAAATGAGGAGATCCGCAGAAGAACCAATGTCACCGACATAGCTCTGAGAGTCGCTAAACTTAAGTGGCAGTAGGCAGGGCACATTGCTCGTAGAACCGATGGCCGATGGGGCAGTAAGGTTCTGGAGTGGCGGCCACGTACTGGAAGACGCAGCGTAGGGAGGCTCAACAAGGTAGACCGATGACCTGGTGAAGGTTGCGGGAAGCCGATGGATGCGGGCAGCACAAGACTGGTCAACGTGGAAAGCCTTGGGGGAGGCCTTGGTCCAGCAGTGGACATCTATAGGCTGAAGAAGAAGAAGTGTTAAGTAGATTTTTGAGCAACAATTTTATTTTTAATTTTTTTTGAATTTCGGGTTAAGTCTTATACGACTGAGTTGATGTTTCCAAAACCTGATAGCTTGAAGTTAGGTTAATTTTATTACCTTGCCAGGTTTCATCAAGCGCAGACGCTGGCAAAGATGAGTCTGTGGGAGGTGACGTAGACCCGGGCGCCGGCGCGCTCGCTGACGGCTCTGAGGGCGAAGCACCCGACGATGACGCGCAGCACCTTGTCAAGCTGTCCTATCACGACTCCGGCATTGATATCCGCGACCCACTCCTGAATGTGACTCCTGCTAATTCCAAAAAAGTTAGTATTTCATGAAATTATAGTACACCGTCGTAAATATATCTAGTTTAATAAAAGCAACACATTTTCAATAACAATCTAAATCCTTTTGAATTATATTGATAATCCATTTCTTCATATGAAAGAAATATTTGCTTACTCAACAGCTTAAGTAACGCAATTAATGATGATGAACTATTAAAGTTTAAGATATTAAACTATACTCATTTGTGGAAGCGTCTTTTCTAAAGCAAGATATGTCATATTACGTCGAGCATGTATAATGTATATACCAGTTTTTATGGAAACGAAGTGTATACTTAAACAAAATTCGCACAGCGAAGATATGCATGAGAAATATCTCCAATTATTTTTACAGTTTATTCATAAAAGATCATCATCAGTATTCAGTTCAACTGTCACTAACACATACTAACAAACATTTGTTCTCCTGCACCTCTGCACCCACACTACTAACCCGCATGATTTTCTAGGGCTCCCTCATAGATATCTCAGACAGCGACTGCGAATACCATCATGAAATAGATACGATATACGAGTCGTCCGAACTGGACACCAGTCAGAATTGGCACCGGGACGCGGCGCAGGCGCTGCAATGTTTCGTAGTCTTGCATAGGAACGCAGACGCACGATCTGATTCTGTTTATTCGTCGTGCGATGAGGTGAGATGTGGTGACCTGATGGTCCCATGTGTCTTCAAGCCAGTTATGTCATCTCTTGGATTCTTCGTCGTGACATCATCTCTTGGAGTACTTCTGGAGTTCTGGGTTTTATGTCGATGGTTCACTGTTTTTTCCAAATGGATGGGATCTTCCGTGGGTGTCTTTTTCTTCCGTTCCTGAACTTGGTTTATTGCTTCGGTGTTTGATAACTCTTTTTCGCTATTTTTATCGTGTTTATCTATCTTTTCTATACACATATAAAAATTGTACGAATAAATGTAAGCAAAATACGAGTCCGTTCGAATTTAATTACCTATCAATTTCCAGCAATTAAAAATTAAGTGCCCGCTTTTCAATAGAATTCATTTCTTCCGAGAGTTATTCATAGTTACAACAACTAAAAGTAATAAATGAGAGATGAGAGAATGCTGAAAATCTTTCATCGCTCGTTGGTCTACCTAATGTTCCCAGAATTGTCACTGCTATTATTATTATTAACTATTTGTATGTCTGAGCCCGCTCTTACAAATTGACTGAAATTTTCACTCACTCATTAAATGCATTCTTGATTTTTTTCTTTTGTAAATACACCTTCCATGAGTTCCAATAGTGAAACAATATAAGTTATTATCGTCACCTTTGGAATTTTTGAAACGGCTTTTCATTTAGCTTCAATTGTAACCCTAATAAAATGATTAAGGTAGCAATAACGTCGGATTTAAGAGTCAGTGTGTGGGCCGGCAGGTGTACAGCGACGCGGACATCGTGCTGTCCGCGGACTGGGTGCCGCCCGTGTGCCTGGCGCGCGCCGACCCGCCGCTGTCGGCGCCGCCGCACGCCGACGCCGAGCGCGCGCGCAAGCCGCACGCCGTCTCCTTCTCGCTCGACAACGCACCCGGCAAGGACGACCCCAAGCCCGACAAGAAGAACAAGGTCAGGACGCATTCATTATGGAATACTAGTTTTCAATAAAGGGCGAAAGCGTTTTGAGGAACTGTCTTGTCTATTGACGTTCAAAAAGTAGGTAGTTAGTTATTCTCAGCGGAATTTGAATACAGGACATTTTTTCTTAATTATTTTAATTAAAACCCGATGGCCAACAAGGTCTGTTAGCATGGGGGTACCCAGGGGAAATCTCGCAGAACATGTATAAACTCCCCTAATTACTAAACAAAGTATATACGAGAACTTATCTCGAACTTTTAAATAAACCACGCAGTAGAAACTGACAAAATGTACGGTGTAATTGCCAAAAAACCGCGTGCGACTATAACGCACAAAGATTACTCACTCTAAAATATGACATACTCCAAGGCCTGATTTGCCCCCGAAGGCCAGAAGCTAGGTACGCCCAAGTCTGTTGGGTAATTTGTTATCAGCCAGACTTTACAACTACTTAAACTATAAAATAACCAAACAAAATTAATGTTGGTCAAGCGAGGATACTCAAGATTCAAGCATTACTTAAAACTCATCTGAAGTCATTTCATTGATTGAAATTAGTTTTAAGTAAATTCTAAATTTTATAAGTGATTCTTGAAGGTTCTGTAATACGGTCTGTTTGTTGTTCTGCATCGGAAATTATCTAATGACCTCTCCCATTCTGGGCGGAATGGTCCTTACTCATTGATTGGGCTTCGTGTATCATTCTTTTGGTCGTTGTTAAGGCTATTCCGGTAAAGAAACCGTTGCCCTGATGCACAGGCAAGTGATGAAATACGGGTGGGTCAGTAAAAGTCTGACACGTCTTTCCGGTCCGCTCAGAGCGGGAGAGATCATTTGATGATTTCCCATCCAGAATAAAAAAAAAAAAAGGCTATTCCGGTAGATTACAACTTCAAATTCAGCAGCCATGCTTAGTGGCACACATTAATTAGTAATGTGGTAGTAATTCCTTCACAATATTTGATACAAAATCCTAGCCAGCCAACTGGAGCAACTTCTTTAAGCCAGTATACACATAGCTCTTCATAGTACAGGATACATGATAGGTTAAATTTGTAACTATGATGACATTGAACAGATGCTGAAGCGCCTTTCGTACCCGCTGTCCTGGGTGGAAGGCTTCACAGGCGAGGCCACCGCGCCGGTCTCTCAGAGCGACTCGCTGCCCACGTCTGCCGATAGCCACAACACAAGCGTGTTCTCCAAGGTGTTCAATAGGTACGTACATATAGCACTAGTAGATACCATGGGTAGACCTGGCTCTGGACTAATTGGTTACCTGGTTGGTAACTTTAAATGAAAATGTCAATAGGGTTAGTCTCTTTTATGTCACATTGAGTGAAATTAAAAAGGGAAATTATGAAAAAGAGAGGGATAAGCACATGTATTTCAGATACATTGTCAATATCAATAGCAGTTTGAGTGGAGGCTCTAGGGAGGCTCTTTTCTTATGCATTGCTGGACTGAATTTTAGTTACATAGTCGCGAAAACACTACTCAAGTGCTCACAAAGCAGCCTGAGTAAGACAACTCGGAGAAATTTTAGATAACACCGATGACAGGACTGTTATGTTGTGTTTTGAGTAAAGCATAGAAGATCAGAAACCTGCTGATTGTGATCAATCTGTAAATTGCTGAGAAAGAGAATGATTTTAAATATCGTAGAGTCGTTGTGAAGTATCGTTCTGCACATCTCGTTTCCTCTCTATTTTAGTGAAAACGCAGCCGTAATAAAGTGTCACAATTACACAGTTTTTAGTTACAAAAATTGTACCTCATATTTGTCATGACAGCATTTATTGTGTATAAAAATCCACAGCTGCTGTTTATAAGCGACATTCACAATGCTAATAGTATGCCTAATGATTGTAAACACTTCACGTTATTTACAAAACAGTTCGCTGAGTTATCCATTCTTCAATCGAAATTCAAGTTAATTGGCATGGACACACGTAATATAAGATTTATTTGATATGAGTCACGAACAGTTATTGTAATCTTGACAAACAAACCTTTTATTGTGATGTACTGAGTGTTTTACGAGCTCTGCGCCCATCTCTGTGTTGTTTTATCTTAACGATGTTTGCACAGGCTCTATTCGCTACTGACTACTATAAAACGATGCCACCAACATTCGACACACATATACACATGCTGGTTATTAAAACAATTAATATTGCAATCGTGAATTTTTCCTTTGCTACCGTGGATGCTTACCGGGACGTACCGACATTACACAACTCCGCTAAATTCATTGATAGTTCTCCAATGAACCTAGTGGAGTTCGGTACTGGGTTGTTCCTGAGTAAGACCCCTTCTGAAGAGGCGCCCCAGGACGTGTTTTCTACTTCGGGGTACGTGATGCCACGTTCCGCTACAAGTGTCGATGTGCCCAATTGTAATGTGTTGCCTTTGACCAACTATAGACCATAGCTAACTTTAATATTTTGACTCTCCCTTGCAATATGAACACAAAAACTGCTTTCTGTTCTAAATTAGAATGTGTTTGCATTTGTTTATTGTATTTATATAATTTACTTATGGTGATAAATTAATAAATCTATGAAGCGCGGACAACGCGCTGTAGCTCTAACGAGGTAAATATGGTTATGGTACGATAACTTATCACGTGATAAACATCATTTGTTGTTTTCAGTGCCTTTTAAACAGCTTATGGGAATATAATTCTCAAACATCGTCTTATATTGATAACGTCTGATGAATGTATTGAGTTCTCGGTGCTAGTCATGAGTCAAAGTGTTAAGGTGTTTGTTATGACGCCGTGGTCTCACTGTCTGGCCTTTTATTCGTTATCACTCTTCTAGGCATTTCCACCGGCATAAATGTGTTTGTTTTTTATTTACGTCTTGTCAGGCGGATTATTGAAGTTAATTTAGGGTTAAACAGCCAACGATTTCACATCATGTTTCTTAAAATAAAATGTTAACAAACATTGTAAGATAATCTGACCTCAGTCTCAATCTGTAAAAATTACCTACCTACTTACCTATTACAAATTAATATTGATTGACGCCTTAACGACTACATTTTGATCGATTTTATTAAGGCTTTCAGTTATTTTACATGAAAATGGATTGGCTCTTTCACTCTACAGCTTCAAAGTCCAGATTTGTTCTTTATTAAAGCTAAAGAGCATGATGTATATGTGTTAGGAGGAACTTAGTCATCATTTTCCAAGATAGAACCTTATAGTCTTACAATATGAATCATTTCACCTCCATTACTAGGAATATGATGTTCTAGGATCACTAACACGCCCATTTCTTCCTTACCGGCACCCTTTGATATGTGTTTTAGCATGTTTAGCTTAAGACGTCTTTTAATAAGACGTGCCTTGCGTGTCTCTTCCAATTTGCTGACAGATTAATTTAAAATCTTTGGATTAATGACCTTAAATTTTGACTTTTGCAGGTGCAGTAATTACTCTTGTTTGAACTTTTATTTTTCTTTAAATTAATTAATCGTAAATTAAAAATTAAGTATGAGGAATTTAGTGAAATCTTTCTTGTCTATTAACCGTCCGTAATTTATCTTTATTTAAGTATTTTATAGTATTAAATTTATTGAGATGGTTTGGTGTCTAGTTAGTCGTATATCGTTCGAATATCAACGGTATTATCATATAGCTAAAGCACATGAACGGTGGACACGGATTTAACTTCTTTGATAAAAAAAAAACTATGTATTTGCCTGCCTCCAATGTACTCGAGCTCAGGCCACGCCATGAGTTGAGTTTACAATTTTGAGACATAACACCTCAGTTCAAATTATAACTGCTACGTAACCTATAAGCTAGGTAGGCTAAGTTCAATTTGATTTGGGCATTGCAATTTGTGCTTTAAACAAACATTAATTACACTTCAATATTGAAAACTATTAAAGCTGGCATAAAATGTTGATTTGACTCGCGTTGTGGTCTGTGCTACTATACCAGCTATTGTCTAAATAACACTGTTTGATATAGACGCAGCTCGTTGGGCGGATTCGGTCGCTCGCACACCAAATCGACTTCGAGCAGCGGCAGCGCCCCGCCCCCGCGCCTCGACTACCGCAGCATGGTGTCTGTAGATGACATGCCGGATCTGTTCGCGTCTTTTGATAGTAAGTATACCTACCAACTAACTACAACATTATTTTTTGTTTATGCGGAACCCGAAACACGTGTTCAGTATTTTTAAGTAAATAATCTATGTTCAAAATTTCAAAAAGATGTAATGAAAAACCATCAAGTTATGAGCTTGCTATTCTACTTAGTTGTCCCAACGAAAATATGGTCAAAGTTGCATACAGGCGGGCTAGCGCGGGCGTTGACCTCTGGCGTCAGCTGGGATCTATCGTAACCGCTCGGTAACGACTCTGCGGTCTCACTCTAAATGTATTTGGGAAAAATATAACATGCTGTAAAGCTGATTGGAATCGTTCAGCTGCTTATTCTGAACAAACTATATTCAGGTTTTGTATAAAGATAAAATAACGTTGTATACAAGGATGATTTGGTGCCTGACAACATTCATACTTATAATCGACATCTTGCTAATACAGCTTTCTCCTCTAGGTCTGTGTCTCAGTAGTGGGGACATAATAAACTGATAGTGAAGAGCCAAAATATCTTCATCGACCAGTATTATTTTATTATGTTGTTGAATGAATCACCTGATCGGTAGATGTATTGTCTTTACGACACCCGAAACAAAGTTAAAATAAAGTGCAATAGCCGAAATAGTTATGGTAGTATTTTTTACTGAAAAAAAATATAAATAACTTTACTTCCGAATTCTTCGGAAAAGTAGTTCGTTAACCTCATGTAGGCTGGTGTATTAACCCAATTTTTTATACTACAACTTTATTAGGTCGTTCTGAAATAATCATTGTTTATCATTAGCCCTTAATCAATAGTGGCAATAAAACTGTTAATCACAAATTCAACAATATAAAGCCTGCTTAACCTTGTCAGTGAATAATATTGATAACACAAAAGAAAGAGCAACCTACGATTTCTGTTACATGTATATGTAGATTGTTTTGTTGGTATTATAAAAGGATGCGCGACTGCGTTGTGTAAAGTATTGGGTTCAATCTCCAGGTCTAGCAATTTTATGTTGGGGTTGGGAACTTGGCCCATGGTCTGGAATTGAAAACCGTTCTATGGGAACCAGGGAACTTTCCATCATTTACTTAAGCGCCCTCTAAACAGAGTAATCTGGGGTTCCTATATTTCTACAATCAAACTCAATGTAATAATCTTTTCCTTCAACAGAGCTGATTCCACGACCAGCACGGCCGAGTGACGACCCTCCCCTGTATCTACGCTTGCGCATGGGCAAGCCCATCGGCCGCCCCCTGCCGCGTACCACCCCGCTCATGTCCTACGGACGCAAGCGAATGAAGCCCGAGTATTGGTTTGGAGTACCCAGGAACAGGCAAGTGCAGTTTTTTAATTGTAGATTTTATGAAAGCAAATACTTTCTGATAAACATCTGAATATCTGAAATCAGCCGAAATGTATGATGAAGCATGGCCACAATGCCTCGTTTGAGCTGCCTGAATCCAGTTCCGTATTATCCATAAGGCTTTTAATGCCAGTGCCTAGGGGGGCGAGTTGTGCCTAAGGTCCCCGATATGGTTAATCCGGCCCTGCCTGACTCCTACCAAATTTTAAGAAAATCGCACAGTCATCTGACTTCGCGATGACATGGAGGCTTATACATATATTCCTTCAATGTCGCAACATTTTATAGAATGGTAGACATTTATGCACTATTACAAGCAGCCGAATGTCATATCCCTATAATTGTTCTGTGTCGCCGGAATCCTAATTAGCGGATATGAGCATGCCGCTAATAATGTTGTCACAGTGACTAACATAACCACTATATTTAGCATAAAATAATTCAGCCTTGGTCCTCAAACCACTATATGCTTAGCTAGCTCCTGCCCACGACTTCGTTCACATGGTATTCGTAAGATACTACACAATGCCTAAATTAACTGCCGTATTTATTTATTTATTTTACTATAAATATCCTCGTTGCTAATATGTACTTCGTTTTCACTTTCTAACTAACGTCATTTTAAATAACTCTTTCTCAACGAATATCCATATTAAATGCAAAAAAAAGGATAGTGTGGTTTTATGAAGTCACGGTAAAAGTGAAACTTTTTTCACATTATAGACATTTAACTAAACATTTTTGGAATTCAACTCCATTAAGGGTTTAAAATCGCCGCCATATTGCCCTTGACTGCTCTGACGAGCGCCTTTCACTTTATCGATTATCCCTACTCCGCGGCCGACCATCACGCGACATGCAACAACACAGACGAAAAAGTTTGAGACGATGTAATAAAAGTTTCACTTTAAAAGAATTTCACAAATCCGACAGGCAGTTCCAGAGACTAGAGAGTTCAAAGAAAAACCTCTTCAGCTTTATTGCTAATATAGATATTTACTGTTTCATATTTTGTTACAGGGTGGACGACCTATTCAAGTTCCTAACGCACTGGGTGCCCGACCGGTATGGTCCTCTGGGCGACGTCAGTGCCAACGGCTATGAGCTCATTGACAGTGACACCGAATGGGACGACGATGAGGCCAAACCTGGAATAAAAGTAAGTAATATTAACTTTTATTTACAACAGCACGTTAATACGGTCTCGGCTGTGATTTTTAGATCTTTGATAGTGATTCATTATTCAGTAAATGCGCTGATGAGGGTAGTTAGCAGTACTGGCATTCTGCTACATACGATTATACTGGAAACTGACTTTAACATAGTTCTAAACACTCAATTTAAGTAATTCCTAAGACTTAGGAATTACTTAAACTTAAGTCCTAGTGAATACTTTTTTTTTTTTTAATAATTATAAATTAGTGCTTGACTGCAATCCCGCCTGATGGTAAGCAGTGATGAGTACTTTTATACGCATTTAAACTCACATAAACAACTAGACTCGGAACAACTAGGTATCTGTAGGTCATACAAATATTTGTTCCGTGCGGGAATCGAACCCGGAACACAACAGTACCTTTAAGTGTTTACGGTTCTCGGTAACAGTATAAGTTTATTAACTTTTGGCTAAGCAAGTGTAATTACACTTCTTCGTTAGCCCGCTTTCAGGTATTGACTTGAATTAAGACACCTATCGCAGTACAGGATTGTTATAAGCAGCGGTACCTACAAACCACAAATAAATAACGAGTCATACTGACGTCACACGAATTCTACATCTCACAATCAGAGTTTACCGTGTAACTAGCATACCTACAACTTCCCAATTTCCACCATTGAGCAATTGCCCGCCAGACATAACACCCGTCTGGTCGGAGGATTCTCCCTTTTCTATGGAGGATGAGTGAACTTTACACTCTGTTCCTCATGCCTCCACATTATATCTGAGACAAAAACATAAGCCTATTTGATACGGAAAAAGAAAAATTAATATTAATTAATCTCGTTCGATGGACTGTAATTGCACCATTAATTACACTAGAATGCATTATCCCGTCGTCAGCACTAAAATGCCACCGAATTTATAGACATTCTTTGTCAACTTTTAAACAAAGATTTATCTCGTCTCTTGTCGTCACTCATTAAGATAAGAATTTTCCTAGTACATTTTATGATTATATATTGTGTTAATTTCATAACTAAAATAATAAATGACAAATTACTCATAGGACGAGCGAACTGGCAGCGCCGGCGATGTGTCAGACCTAACCCGCGAATCCTGGGAGGTAAGTCCTCACATTTATTCAAAAACAGTCCTTATTTACATAACATTAAACACCTTTTATAAACTAACAAACGCTTTTTTTAACACACTCTTATATCAAGGACAATGCATCCCACATCCCACATTACAGTACACATTGAACATGGATGTTTTTATATTACAAATGTACCTTTATTCAAATCCTTTTTTGGCACCGTCAATTGTTATCTTTATAGATTTAATTATCATACAGACTTCGTTTAGCCGCATTAGGACGAGACAAACAGAATATTTATGATTTTCCTTTTATGTAGACATGAAATACATTGATACTAACAGGCTGTCATAATGCTGTAGGAGCGTTAACTATTACTAATCATAACTTAGCTATAACGTAGGCAGACTGATGTTTGTGCCTATAACAGTACCGAAGAGTCAATATTTTGAAGTGCCAAGTTATCGTCAGTACCTATTAGTAAAACTCTTTTGTGCGACAATTGTGAACTGTCACCGTTCAAGGTTTGTTATACAAGACATAATAACACTTGTGACATGTTTGCCCGTCACTGTCAAGATAAGGGTACCCGCAGCGCGTACTATTATACTCCATCGGTTTAAGTAGTTAACTAAAAGAAAACAAAAAAAAAACACATGACTCGGTTAACTTACTAAACATGACACCAGCCACTTCTGTTGTCATGTTATGTTACAGGTGTGCTTTTCAATTTAGCACTCTTATTAACGAACTATAATATTGCTAAATTAAAGAGTACAACTGTCATGACATCTGGAGTGACGGGTATCACGTTTAGTCGGTTAACATAAATCTATGGAGTAACTTACTGTATAGTATTATAATATAACAAAAAGTGATGCGCATTTTATTTGTGGTTACCAAGTGTAAAAACAAGCTGTGAATGTGTGTAGAATTACAGGAGCTCTTGGTACCCTCTGAGACTTTGGTGAGTGTGAGTGTTATGTGCTGACGCTACTCATCCTCACGCATACAATACCCAGCGTGTTGGTACTCTTGGTAACCCCAAGTAAAGCGCACGTCGCTTCGTGAGAAAAAATATATGTGGTATATACGCCTGCGCACTGTACTACCTTACCAGGTGCGGACTTGTCTATAAATTATGGCAGATAAACAATCAAATTCTTTGTTTTTATTTTTTCTTATCTTATTCTTGATGAGGGTAGGTGGCTTTGAAGTATTGGCACCGTTTAATCAAGTCTGTACCTACAATTTAGTCTAGATAATGACAGTAATATTAGATTAAATTATCTTTTCGGTACTTCTGAACATATTTAATGTATATCTTTTAATTTATTAAGTCGACTGAATGATTATAAGTAATCTATGAAATTATTTTTTACAATTACTAGTCAGGACAGACAGCCGTAAGCACATTCAGTTTGTGGAAAGTAGAGTTTCGTCTCTAAAAAGCTGGACACAATCCTCTAGTTGTTTATAACACTCTATGATATCTATGAGAAAAGCCTCTTTCCATAGTTTGGTGTATTAAATTCACATGTATATTTATACTGACATAAGTTCATGTAGTTCTTGGAATTCCCATGTTTATTTACTGAAACACAAAAAAACAGAACACGACGGCATACAATACAACGCTGCAAACATACATATAAGAACTAATTCACGGTTACGCGTAGCTCCTGAAGGCGCCCTACGTGAAAATATATTCAATAATGAAGAGTCAGGCAGAGGCGCTGGGCGACTCGCTCGGCGAAGAGCCACGCCCGGAGGTACCACGATGACTACACAGGCTGAATATGACCTTGTTACTGTTGATATCCTTGTACTTAAACCTCTACATACCTTATACAATATGTAAAGAAAACCCTGTCCGATCCCTGAAGGTATTGTTAGGTATCGTTAACTGATTCCACTAATAAATACAAAGCCGGGCTGAACTTAAAAAAATCCCCCTAAAAAAATAATTATTATTTCGAAAAAGCGAGGTACAATAATGCATGTGCGGTAGACAACACGGTAGGCATACATGCGCGGGTGAAGGGGGGCAGGGCACGCGGTACGAGGTCGCATCGCTATTCGTTCCGTCACAAATGGTGATATCACTTTTTTTTAAATTACCAAATTTTGGGAAAATTGGAATTAATTCACGGAAAAAAAGATTATTTCAAAATTCATTACTATTGTGACTATGATGATTATGTAAAATTTCATATTTTATTTGGTCATGTGTATACCTAACATTTATTATCCTTTTGGGTCGGACGGGATTTTGTTTACATATTGTATATAGTCTAAAAATATAAAATAATCGAAAGCCTTAAAGATACAGAGATAATCCTAGATATAAAAAATATATCTCTATTGTAATACTTAGTAGTAATAAAGATGAGACAATCGACTCCGTCTTTAGACGCGTCGCGCGTCGATTCAATATTTCGGTAATTTTGAATGACAGGAAACGGCTAGAATTTCCTAATTTGTCTCCATTGTGCTTGTAACCTTGACCGACCATGAATTACCTTGTTCGAGAACAATATAATAAGCACAAATCACTATTTTAGTCAGGTGTCATTTTTCTATAATGGAAGTCGTGTTAAACATACAATGTCATATTCAGCCTATGTAAATACCTCGTAGTGCGATTGTAAAGCACTTATTAGTGAAATGTTGAACGCACTGCCCTTAGATTGCATCCGAAACTATGTAGCAACCTGCGATGTTCAGATTATTTTCATTATACGAATTTTTTTAGGCTAGAAATGTCAATGTTATGCCCCAAATTCATGAAAAGCAGAAGTTGCACTACATTGTTGCAGCAACATGTTGCCAGTGTTGCGTAGAACAATGTTCTGCAACTACTGTTTACCATGAAGACGGGGTTTTAGTACGCACATTAGCTGTTATGTATACGTTCTAGTTTATAGAATGTTTATTAGGAAAATGCACTATCTGTTTAAGATAAAACAAATTTTGTGTACATAAACTTGTATCTAAGAATAATCGAGGTATTTGTTTTTACTTCTCTCAAGAGAAATGCCTGATTGGCCACACTGTTGGCGATAAAATAATAGGTATTATTATGTTCATATTATCGATATTAAATTAAAGCGCATGTAGATGTGATTATTAAAACCGATAAAAGGGTTTAGTTTTTCTTCATTATTAGGTACAAAACCTGGGTCGGTTATTTGTGTTATTACATAACACATGATGTTAGAACAGCCATAGTTATCGTTACATTACAATGGATCGCGAACAATGCCCGCACGACTGAACGCTGTATAATCTTCTTGCACATGTAGTTTATTTGAAAAACTGAAGCTCATTACATGTTCTAGAACTGCGACATTGGGCCTGTATTTGTTTAGCTTTAATTGTTTTAGGCATTAATATAATTACAATCCTAATAATATTACAATTAAATGTAAAATTTTGTATGTTTTAAATTTGAATATTTATTACTCAATGAAGCAATAACGGCTGACCGGTTTTGAGTGAAATTTGACATACAGATAATTAATAATAGACTTAATTAATAGATAAATAATAATTTTATCTCGGTAGGACGATCCTGTGGGAAAATATCCGACCTTCTCTTGGGCATAGCCGCTGTTAAGTTAGTTTTCAATAAAAAGTGAATGATCTCAGGAATGCGGTATCTTTTTTTATAAAAATACAAATACTTCTTTAGTCATTCCGGAGGGTGTTATACGTCAATCGACCATTGTTTTCAAACGTAAAAAGTAAAATTGCTGAAATGCTAAAAAATAGAAAACAAAGGTGTTTACTACACAAGTTTCTTACATCAAGTTATAAAAAAGAGTTTAGTGGAAAGCGTTATTTGCATTGAAGTATGTCACGGCGCGTTCCAATACCGTCACTGGTATGTTCTTGTTGACGCGGCGTTTATCCACTTCGATACAAACTGCATGTTTAGTACTACCACAGACTGACGCACGCCGCTCTCCTGCCTGATGTTACATTATTCATAACCGGCATACAGTTTCATCATATTTAATTAGTTATTATGTCTTGGTAATGTTGACATTAGTTCCAATGAATATCAAAAAGGATAGGTGTTTTTGTATATTCTATTATTTACTTATTTACTACCCGATATTTCTCCTTTTGAGGATCTAGAATCATGGATTACAGTTTGCGCATTATAGTGATACCTGCCGCCTTTATAGACGTGAAAGTTTGTATGGCCGTTGGTTACTCTTTCACTCAAAAACTGTTGAACGGATTTAGATTAAATTTGGCACACGGATGGCTTATAGCCAGGATTAACATCTATGATATATTTTTTATGCGAATATTCCCACGAGATCGAAACTTATAGGTACGGGTGAAACCGTGAGACGCAGCTATAGTTTAATAAAAAATCAGAATTCTCAACATACATTATTTCTCAAAAACTAAAATAAAAGTACGTCAAAGCCTTGTGTAGGTAGTACGCAATTGAAAATCATGAAAGAAGATCGCGTTCAAAATTAAAAAAGCAACTATAACAACCTACTCCATGGTGCTTGTCAAAGCTACAGACAAAGCAAAACATTTTTCATTAAATTCAAATTGTCAGTGAAAGTAGAAGAAAAAGAATTTAAAAACCCCACTATGGAGTTAAACGTAAGCTGCAGACGAATTATAATCTCTTGTGCGGCCACAAAGTATTCCTATATTACCTTAGTTTGATAACATTTTCGTATTTATTAATTACATTATCCATACTAATATTATAAATGCGAAAGTATCTCTGTCTGTCTGTCTGTCCGGCTTTCACGCCAAAACTACGTAGGCGACATAGGCTATAAAACATCCCGCTATGACCAATAAGAGCAGAGCAGGAACAAAAAATGTTGAGGAAAGGGGAGCAAACGCGGACGTACATATTGCTCCCTTTATTTTAACAGGCGCTTATTTTATATCAACTGAGCTCTTTCGGTTAGAAACTTACGCGGGTGAAACCGCGGGGCACAGCTAGTGTAAAATAAAGCAGAGGGGAAGCCCACGCTTGCATAGTTTGGAAAATGGTGCGCAGATGGTGTTGATGTATGTTAAAAGTGGTGTTAATATGTTTATCTTTTTCGTGTGCTCTTTGCTCACATTTTTCTTAGAGAGAATAACTACTATGGAAACTTGCTGACACACGGTCTTTTTAGGTGCAATTTATACGCTGTAACTATCTGAAACCGTGCCATATGCAAAAGGCCTATGGTCGGTTTCACCAGCTCTTTCAAATATTTAAAAAGATCGCTCTTACCGATAAGACAGCCCATTGTGTCACCCTTTGTAAAATCTTTATATTTATGTTATGTAATTTATATGGTGCCTATAATAAATTATATTCTATTCTATTGCCAGTCAGCTAGTTAGTAGGAGGGCTGACCGCCCATGCCCAAAGTCGAAAAAATATGGCGATAAGAAACGTGTCTTTAATTCAATGAGCAATAAAGTAATAATAATTTTATTATTATTTCTATATTAAGATTGTTTGGTCCTATACGCGTCGATATCACTTAATTTACAAATAACTTGATACGAGGATTGTAATTGTATGATAAACGACCCAAACGGTCATACAGATATACTGCCGTCATAAGGAAAAAAGACGCATCTAACATTTTTTTTCCAAATTGAGTTACATGCATATTGCATATTCTAAATCAGTAAAAAAAATGGCATCCACCAATATTATTATTTTTCGCATGAAAAAAAATGTTAGATGCGTCTTTTTTCCTTATGACGGCAGTATAAGTAGGGTTGCCAGACCGCCGGGAAATCCGGGATTGTCCCGGAATCTTGCCTCTTGTCCCGGAATGAGCGGTAATTGTCAAGGATTTTAAAAAGTTATTAATTTTGTAACAAAATACACCAGCAACGAATGAAATGGTGAATGCCGTGGTTGCCTCCTGTCTGTGTGATGATTTTTAATTTCTCGACATCATGGGCTCTGTATAGTACTCTCTACTACTACGTAACTCTCTTACTAGTCCGTACTACTAGTATACGTCCCGGATTTCGAATGAGCTTTTTTTTAGACGTTCTTTCCGAGTGTCTCTGTCGACGACTGTCCCGGATTTGGTAAGTTCCTATCTGGCAACCCTAGATATAAGTACATACATAATATGTACAATTGTACATTGTGTCAAATTTCACATACCAATATGTTTCTATTCTAGTCAACTTTTCTACCTACAACTTTTTAAATAAGGTCATATACTTAATATGCATAGAATTTCCTCAATTTAAATAACTAATAGATAAAAACATTAGTTGCAAAACTGCCATAATGGAATTTTTCGATGTTGCTTTGAATAATAATACAGGTGTCGTATCTTTAACGAGCTAATAATGTGCCTAGCTCTTGTTTAGTAATCGGCAAATTTACGAAAACAACAAGTTGAACAAATATTCTAGATAATAGATGTACTGGTATAGATAATTTGCATCAGTGTAGCAGTATAAATATTTACAAATTAGCTGTTCCCCGCGGTTTTACCCGCATTACTGTCGATCCGGAGGAAATGTCGGGATAAAAGTATGTATCCTTTGAACTAATCCAGCCCACTAATAATTGCGACTAGTTGGGATCAGTTGGACCGCTCATTGGTCAGTTCGGTCCAAACGATCCCAACTAGTCGCAATCATTTGACAAAAATGTGTTCGCCGAGGCCGATTAGGGGGCAGGTCATGGTCCACCAATGTGCCCAACTTCACCTAAATCCGTTTAGCTGTTTTAACGTACAACCGTAAATAACAACCTCAAGAAAGTCGGATCTTTTCTCTTTATAATATGTAGGTATTAAGATAACAAATATGTAATTGTATTTGCTATACACCGTAAATCGAATTAAAGGTGAACCTTTTGTGTCCGATAACTACTCGTTATACGTAACATACAGTACCAACGAGATTATCCAATTGTGTTCACCGCTGTCCTCGTGGTGGATAGCTGCAGGCATATTCCACAATCGCATATAAAGACTCAATTGTATCCAACCAATTACCGGAACGATATTAAAACATTTTGATGTGAATACACGACAATTCGTAAATTATAATGAATTATCACATTATACACAAAATGATAATGATCGTGGATACAGAGGGCTCTTATTTCGTTCGCGTGTGTAACAACAATAAACAGACAATTTAACTTGTCGCTGATCCGCACCGTACTGGAACTGTTACATTCTGTTATGGCAGGTGTTTCCGCCACAAAATTGGTTAAATTCCGCGATGACAAAAGTGAAATACCTGCTTGCCTTGAACCCTCTGAATTAAATTACTAGTATCATGCAACTTTTAAAACATTCCATATTGCTTGGTAGGTGATCTTTTATATTAGGAAATCCCTACCTTGAAGTCAGTAGGTTAGAGTAGTAAGTTCTGACTTTCTTTCTCAGAACGGTAAAGTAAAACATAAAAATTTTGGTGACTATTGGCGTCTACCACGCCTCACTGGTCCCACGTGGTGGATTAATGCTCCTTTTTTTATAATTATAAACTAGTGCTTGACCGCAATCCCGCCTGATGGTAACCAGTGACACAATCGTTGATGGTAAAGCGCGCTAGTTTATTAAGAGCCTATGCACTCAAAAAAACTGAGTGAATAGGAAAGAAGACGGCAGATGAGCGGGGTGATGCCATGTTAAACCCAACAATGAAACAAACAAAGCTGCGCCAGAGGAAGATTGATCTGGACACCCTCCACGACCAAACTCCCGACACAACATCGTTTGGCGCATCGTAACCGGCACACATCGCAACACAACTGCTCAGACCCCTCCTCCGTACGGCGTCACCCGACATCACAACGGGACACTCGCTTGGCGGCAAGAAAAGTTTCGCCTGGTGGGTGGTAACTTCTACCGGGCAGCCGATGTTATGGCCTACCACCGAGAACACTTCCACAAAGACGATGCCTGCCCCTAACCAGTGGAATAACATAATAAATACCTCGAAGTTTAAATACAGTTTTAAAATTAAGAGCCTTATGCTAAGGAAGGTTATTCGAGATCATCATTTAAAACAATAGCTGATGGATGCAATAACAATCTCATTATGATGTTATGCTATTGCAACTAGGCGAGCCATAACTTTAATATCAGGTTTCAGTTCATAATATTTTTTCAGCTGTTGTTGACATTTTTCCATGACAAAGGAAACCGCGCAGCGTTGATTTAAATGACGGTGTTTCTATAGAATTGCAGTTAAAGGCATCAGCGCGCATTGCAGACGATAAATAATATATATTTGTATTGTGTCTCATACAACATTATGTTCAACTTTTGATTTTGTACATACCGTATCTTTGCCATAAAAATATTTCTTAAATCCAGTCAATAATTTTATTTTAACACAAATATGAATCTTACCAAATTGAAGTATTTGGTTGCATAATTGTCTCAATTGGAACCAGTATCATAATCTCATCATCTTAAGATCTTGTGTAGCTTCTAATTATAATAAAACTGGCGCCTGACTTTGCAAGTAGGTATTTTAAACAATATTTTATACCTCATCAAAGCGAGAAACTTCTTGACAAAAACGTTAGGCTGAGAGGTCTTATTAATAAATGCAAGAAATAGATTAAGCAACATCAAAGTCATGCCAGTAGATTACTCTTAATATAGCTGGTGTCGATTTCACCTCATAAGATATGTCATAAAGTTAATAGATATGTCACCGTCGGTTATGGCGTACAATATATTTTATGATGCGTTCATTAATTTGCATGTAGTTCTGTGTGAGACATTTCAATTAAACGCGTCCCAGTTGACAGCGTCGTAATCGCCGCGTTTAGCCGAGATGTTGATCGCGATTAATTGTAAGATCGTTATTGGCCGCGTGCATAAATATCAGGGGATTTATGCAACGCAGCCTGTCACGTCTCAAAAGATATTCTATAACGATAGAGCTCAGTGAGCCACATCCTGCTGTGAACGCACGCACCATGATGCACTTCTTTCGAGCTGTAAGACAATAATAACTTTTGCATCGTAAGGCTAGGTGCATACATCTGCATACTACCACATGCTGCGCCCAGCCAAGCCGTGCCACTACATATGTGAACGTGCCTTGTATCCATTAACAGGTTTAAAAATGAAAGAAATAGTGAATGTTTGTGTAGTTGACAGTTTTGTACAGTGATTTCGTTTTAACGAGTATAATATCCTGATCCAAGATCGCTGTCTGCTTTTGAACGTAAGACCTTCCAAAGTAACAGGTAATGGACTCAAAATATCTCATACCTATTTTGAAAATCATTGTTTTGCTTTAAATTGGGTGTGCATTTATAATCGTCTCATTCCTTGGGTAATTTTGGTAACGTGCGAAAAGGTCACATCACTGAGCTAATGCGACAGGTTATGTGACAACATTCTTGAAAGCTCAAATGATTATAATATATAATGATCAGTAATGTAGGATATTGTAACCAATCAAGAGTTTGTGTTGGTCCTTACAGAAGGCTGTATCATGCTCTCTTGTGCTTCCGCCATATTTTGTTTAAGACTTGAAACAAATTTAGAATCATAGTGTTTTTAATAATGAAATAATTCATGAGTAGTGTGCATGCAGTGTTGGAACTTCGTTCGTAAACATGAGGCACAGTATCGTTACCTTCAACCACGGGTCGAGCCAAATCATTGACATTACTTCCAAGGTTAACATCCATACTCCTGAAAAAGTAACTTCATTTTAATATCATTATTTTTGTTCATTACAGCTGTAACGCTAATTTTATCCCAATTTTGGTAACTGATAACTAACAATTTTACGTTTTATGCTTCATTATTCATTAGCAATAGAGTCGTAATAATCTCGAATTCTGGCCAGACTCCTAGAATTAAGTTGTTAGTGTCGTAAACAGGCGCCAGTCTGGAGTTTTCTGTCCTGCCTTCAGTTTACAGCTAATTGGTTGCTTATAGTCGTTTCCGAGCGAATGGTGCTGGTGTTCGGTCTCGGAGCAGTACATACATATTTGTCGCGCACCGTGCGGTGGGGTCGTCGGCGGCCGTATGTTGCGCTCCTTTCTTTTAGACTCTAGTTTCCAAGCGACCACGCTTCGTCGTGCTCGCCTCGCGCAGCACACTCTTTGCAATCCTTTGATCCAAGTTTTCGTGCATTAATTACGACGTCAGCACGACAGGCCATTAACTGCACATTAAGAGTGTTTCCGCGATTAATAGGGGCTCATTGTAGCCGGCACCTACAAACGAATACAAACCACATTTGTTTATAAGCAGAAGCCCGCGACGCTAGTGTTCAGTGTTTAGTTATGAAACCTTGTAATCGCGTGGGTGATTTCTAAATTAAGCGCTGGCAATTGTGATGTGAACAACGTGTTTTTTGTGGTGCATCGCTTGTGTTTACAAATCTGAGTGTGAATGCGCTCGAGCCTTTGTTTAGTTCGTAAAACCGTGTGTACTCAATGCAGACTGTTAAATGGATAGAGATGGTGCGGCTCGGGCCAACCACCACGGAAAGGTCTTCCACTTTCGGCGGCGAAAAGGTAAGCAGTGTACCGTTAGCTTTACTTGCGTATGCACGCTCGGACATCAATAAAATTGTTGGTTAAAATATACGTATTTATTTATGAACAGCGGTTCAATGTCATTTTATTTATTTGGAGGTGGGGATTACGCCAACAGCATATCATTATGGAAGCAACAAGTTTTAAAATATATGTACTTAGCATCGCGCATGCACAATAATAAATTAAATATTTGCATTTCTGGCTGTGTCAACTTCGTCTTTGTGCTATCTGCTGATTAGAAGAAGCATGTTATTAATCAATTACCATGGCACACCACCACCACGCTCTTATCTTAAAGTTCAACTTTAGTATAAACTACATGAAGATATGCATAGATAGATTATCTAATTGGTTACGAAATGATTCTCGCGTTCTTTACATTCCACTCGGTAAGCATTCCATAGTGACCTTTCCGTGTGAGGAAAAACTGGTTGACTATTTACACATCTCAAATCAAAAAAAGTGGATGAGAAATAACTTGTTTGATGTTAACTGTTGTATAAATAAAGCTTGAGTAGTATACGTAAAACTCAATAAATTAATAGACGTACCACTTGGCCACAAAACTATACATTTAAGTTAAATTTAAAACTGTAAACACACCAATCCTAAGATCCTTATTATGAGCGAAGTTCTTAAAACGGGCTTTTAAATAAAGGCGTAATATCATTATAATTATAACATGGTCTGTTTTTATGCAGAAGTAAAAAATAGAGCTACTGACTGGTCGAGTACTTACCTAAATAACAACTACAGAATTGATTTAAAATGGTTTTTTTAAACATTTGCTTGGAAACTGAATACTGAACTAAATTAAAATTGTAAATCCTCAACACTTTTGGTTAGAATTCAATGAAAGCTATTTCTTTATTTGATTTTGAGATGGACGGTATCGCGAAGCGTAATATAGCATAACTTCAAGTGCTAAGCCACGTGTTTCCTTCACCACATAGAGCGGGTCGGTAATTATTCTACGATAAGATTGTTTACAAAAAGGTTCGATTACATGTCGATAGCCTGTTGATACTGGTTTATAAATTAGAAGCGTTAATCCACACTATTGTTGATTATGATGGTGAAATATTGAATGACATCATCATAGTCATAGTTTACCTCCGCCTTGCATAACGACAGGTTGTCTTTGATCAGAGCCTTCATCGGCTCTATCTACTGCTAAGTCTCGTTATCCTACCTGGGAGCAATTAGTAACTAAGTCTTCTATAAATAGAGAGAGAGGCGACCAACCGTTGTGGTGTATCCAATCGCAAGGTCTAGGAACTATTTATTTATTCTAACTTTAATCTATTACTCCAGATATGCCTCTAATGGCCAGGCGGAGACATGAAATGCTTTATACTTAAGGACTGATCGCGTATTGTTTGTCATAACCATAGTTTATTCATAAAGATTTATTTATTTGTTCTCTCTTCTTTTTCAAAAATCGTTGCCCCACACTAGGAATTTCTCCTGTATCCACCTGAAACGCTCTAAAACGATCTGAATCTGTTTCATCTTTGATAAGTCATCACAATGTCGACGTCCACGCCTTGTCCAAAATCATTCGAGCGTTTATAAAATGGCGCAAGCGCAGCGTAGAATCAGTCTTAAAATAACATATCCCTTGACTTGCGACACCTATAATAAAATTTACATAAATAAGAAGGGTTCTCAACCAATTTGGAAAGACAATTATGGAAACTTGTTAAGTTTACGTGTTCTTTATTTAGATTAGATCGCAGATGTAGAAGCTTGTTTACACCAATCAATGTCAATGTTATATTGGTACCTACATAAATACTTAGAGAAGTGGAAGTTATTAATTAATGAATTGTTACTAAAAATACGAATAACAAAATCTTATCATCTTAATAGCCTCATTGGTCTGCATTATCGTGCAATGTACCGGTCTTTAAACAATAACTGGTATAATTATGCTTTTATGACGTGCCTCCTCATTAAATAATTACCTAGCCATTAACTGAAGAAGGACACGGAAGCCGAAGGCCGCGGGAAGCCGATGGATGCGGGCAGCACAAGACCGGTCAGTGTGGAAAGCCTTGGGGGAGGCCTTTGTCCAGCAGTGGACATCTATAGACTGAAGAAGAAGAAGAAAAATTAAATCAACATTTAGCATTTGAAACCATATTGTTCTACGATCTACCACCTACTGATTAAAAACGAAACGTTAAATAGGTACAAAATATTTTTATCATTACAAAGTCCTTTTATAAGACAATACTTAAGGTTTTTTATATAAAAATAAGTTACTAGTGTTACTACACAATATTATCAAAATAAAAATTGGACACCCATTGAGCCATTTTTATAATTAACTAGCTTTCCGCCCGCGGCTTCGCCCGCGTGGAGTTGAGCTATATCGCGCTTTTTAGATTTCCCTCGGGAACATCAAATTTTTCCGGGATAAAAGGTAGCCTATGTTCTTTCTCAGGGTCTAAAGATTGTCTGTGCCAAATTTCATCAAAATCGGTTGAGAGGTTTAAGCGCGAAAGCGTAACAGACAGACAGACAGACAGACAGACCGACAGACAGACAGACAGAGTTACTTTCGCATTTATAATATTAGTATGGATTAGTACCTACATCTTCTGCTTGATGTTATTTACAACAGGAAAAATACCTGGCGACATGCACGTTCTTGTTTACGTGCGCAATAATATATTCAATATATTCATACAGAAGCAATTATAGCGCCTGCATGTTACTATATGAAACAGGACAACATTTCTAAATAAATGACGTCGAGAATTGCCCATGTGCCCGTTTGAATAATAATTGTCCTATATCATCATCATCCCAGCGCTAATCCCAGTCGCATCCGAAGTCTTTTCAGCTTTGGAGTCTGGGGTCCGCTTTACCAGTTCAACTGCTGATATGGCTAAACTTCGACATTTTTCGTGAAGCGACTGCCGTGTGACCTCCACAACCCGAAGGCGACATCGAAGCATTGCAGTTAGACCAATTGTTGGATTTTTTTGAGGGCTCCAACAACCCGTAACCACTGCCATTAGATGTTCGTATGGCAACCGGGACCAACGGCTCAACGTGCTTTCCGAGGCACAACCAGACCAGTGCAAATATTCATTATTCATCATGCATACAAATACTTGCACCGCCGCGTCCGCTACCGCTACGCCACGGAGGCTGTCAAATAATAATTGTTCTATAAAAACGAATTATAACTAGTACAAAAACAAATATATCCCTATTTGAAACCAGCACGAATTCAACAAGTATGCCGCTCTTCTTCCTACGGTATTTGTTACCTCCCGTCTCAAGAAAATACATAATGTGTCCGCACATACACGTGCAATGGATTTTCTTTCATTTACCATATTTTTTCCTAAGAAAGATATTTTTCTATTAGGTAGGTGTAATCTATAATAAGTATTCAATTTTTTTTCTTTCAAAGGTTCTTCTTCTAAAGATGTTGTTTAGTTTCGTTGTGAACGACACTTTTCTTTCACTTGACTTATGCCTATCTCCTAGCTAAAAAGTTATCAGCACATATTTATTGCTGATTAGCTGCTATAGTAAATAATCTGTAATCCGAGCTCTAATCCAGAGGTAGTTGCGTACCACATTGATGTTTAATATATTAAGATAAAGGCGATAAATTGAGATTATGGCGACAATTCTTTTTGGACAAGGTGGCGACAGGAAACAGTTCATTTAACGCCGCGAATGCAACCGCAACCGCTCGCAATATCTCCATGACCCAGAACATTCAAATAGTTTTGGACAAGTAGTGCAAAAATAAAATGCCATCATGTCCCCCGTAGGTATTCAGCCTTAAATTGCAGTTGCACTTGATATAAACAAGTAATCTCAAAAAGCGAAGTAGCTCAGAAGGTGCCCGGTAAACATTTACCAACACGTGTTCAAGGTTTTAATTCCAATATATAAAAAAAAAAAAAAACAAAATGTTTCGTTTCTTACGTCGAATCGCGAACATAATTGCTACGAAGTTGCGGAAGATTGAAATTATTGTTTTTAACGCAAACTTGAAAAGAAGGGGGACTGTACACTCAGTGTGCGACCGGGGAACACTAGGCCGCGCCGCTCGGAGGCGCACGACCATCCACTCCGTACGTGAGGTGAGAAGCGACCAACAACATTATAATCTTATTCTGTTTCCAAAAAAACTTATTTACATAATTCCAAGTTCACTGGCATGTTTTAATTTTCATTAGTGTCTTCGGTTGTCTTGTTTTTTAATTCAATAATTAAGTGTAGCAGTGGTGAACAGTCTTATTATGACATAAATTTTATTAGCAATTTTATTTTAATTGTGTTAGTCTGTTACACTGCGTTGTAACATATGTAATATGTTGAGTAATTATCTTGAGTTTACTAAACACTGGTAGCCAGTGACCGGTAGGTGCTAAGCATTCACGCTAGTTAATTAATGTTTAACAATTCATTTTAAGTATATGAATACCTATCTATGTATACCGCATTAAACAGCTAAAGTGTAATTGTATTTTTATACTTTGTAAACGGTTTGGCCTGATATTTGAAAGCCTAAATAGTAAATTGCAGCTAAATCATGAATAATCCGTTGTGATTGGCAGACGGTACATGATAACTGATTGCCTAATCAGGCATACAGGAACATCACTCTACGGACACGCTCAGAATGAAAGTCCTTTCATTTTAATAATCCAACGATATCCATTGCGTTATTTTTGCTACAGAGCCGACGAATTTTCTACAGGAATTATGCATTGGTATTGAATAGTCAAAATAAACGGGTTTGCCATTCTGAGCGTGTTAATAGGGCGTAAGGGATTGTAAACTATACCTATTTTTGTATTTACTTACTTTCCTACCTATTATAAATAATTGTGTGCACAGGACTATAAATGTTCTTTTTTCTTAAACTACAGACGCTTCCATAGGTTTTCAAACACATTTTCTTAGGATTTTTTGTTACAATAATTGTAGATAGTATCGCAGCAAGAAATAGCAGCAACACACTACTGTATGTTAAAATTGTTAAGGATCGTTGAACACAGGTTCTGTTGTAGGTATACTTGTGCATCATAATTATTGTAATTAGCTGAAGTAGTGCGCACGAACTCGCACTGTCCTGTGAATGTTGAATGTGAACTGTAGATCGGGAATGCATCCCCTGCTAGTGCATCTTGTCGACTGTACCATGAACTTGTCCGGTGTTGCCAGTTTTACGACCATTTGGCAGATTGCAGTATCAGTAGAATCAAAGTTTTGGTTGTTCCAAAAGTGGCAGCACTGTAAACTATTGTTCACTTCACTAATCATTGCAATATGGTTATCACATTTATACGTATTAATTTTAGCATGATTTAAACATTTACCATGTGAAAATATCATTAAATTTCATACCTCATATTGTCACATAGTTTGAGACACGTATGTGAACTGAATCAGATTGATGAACCTATTATTGCATAAGCATGCAATACCTAATATAGCACAAGCAATTTCTTATTAGAACTGCGCTTGCCTTATATCCTCATTAAATTGTAGTAGATTTTGCACATTATTGTTCAACGAACTTTTTCTTTTTCCATTAACTGTACAGTTAGAGGAGCTATTATTTCCATGAATGATCCATACTTCATTCATAATCTCAGATAATTTGCCTCGCATCGCCACTTACTCAACTATCTACTTTAGGGGTGTACTTGAAATTTCAAATTATTATAAAAAGGCCCCAAATCAATTTTGGTAGAAAAATAATTTTAACTTTGCTCTGTACTGTGGTTTGTCATTGCGTTGGTTGTTTCAAAACTTTATAATTATCTGAGAATCTGAATTCAAATATAGCATCGCCTTAGCGCGTACCTGTCTACTTACTGTTAGTATATAAACTTACGTTGTGTAGGTGTTGTCCATGAGCGATGAACTCCGCCGTGCTCTGTACTCGTCGGGCGCCTCCATCGACATGGAGTTCTCTCCGCCTGACCTCATCGGCACCTCAGAGATATTCACCATGGAACACAGGTAACTGTCACATTATTAATTATATAAATCTCCTGTCATCGTCATCGGCATCAAGAGGGGCACTATAGGAATGCACACGACTTATCCATCTATTAATTTACAGTTTAAGCTGACCTACGGAAAAGTACGCAAAATCAGCATACACTGAAATTGTATAATTTGATATATTTAATACTGTATCAATGTGTAGCATAATGTTGTATAAATATACAATATTATGGAATAAAGATCGTATACCTACTTGTACCCACACAAATATTACACGTCAGATTCTTGATTATAGCTAAAAATATCAATGAGTTTCTTTATTTAGTTCTTTTTGTGGTTGATTATATTAATGTGGTCTTTTTGAAACGCTGAAGTAGTGTGTGAATTTTCCGCTGACGCCAGATGTGGCTGATGCCGTTAATAGGAGACTCCGCCTTACGACTTCAATACCAACTTTTGTTTTAACGTTGTCGCAACTGGCACGGTATGGTACACCAGCTACACATGTCATCAAGCTATGCTTGTCCAGTTTTAGCTGACCTCGCATTGTGTATGTGATTTATGGTACAATCAGGATTCAGCTTATATGGGTATAGCTTGATGTTAATGTGTACCTAGCCGTGCGAACGAAATATAAGCGTTCTGTTATAATAACTATAAAATGGTTACTTAGAATTTCACATTTACTTGTATTTTCCTTCGGAAATAAAAGAAGCTTCTTCCATTACCTACTTTAAAAATAGTTATAAAAAATGTTTCACTATAGATATAGATTTTAATCAATTCGATAGCGATAACTCTTTTAGTAAGTAGGTACTTATGGCAAGTTTAATAGCATGCTTTGAATGTTGATAATTGAATTGTTTATAATGCTGTGTTTTTTCAATGTTTTAATCTATAAAGTATAAATATAGGATTTTGTTGTCTATAGTTGTTGATCATAACATGGTGATATTTCAGAGAGAAGCTGTGTGCGGTACTGCCGGCGCGCGCGCAGGGATACATGTGGTCGCTGACGTTCAGCACGAGCCAGCACGGCTTCTCGTTGGCCTCCATGTACCGCAAGATGCAGCGCGTCGACAGCCCCGTGCTGCTCGTCATACAAGACACGGATAATAACGTGAGTACTCACTACACTAGGTTCTACCATAGCGAGTTGTCCCGTTTATCACTATTTAGCACTACCACTATGAAGGGAGCTGAATGATCCAACACAATGCGCTACCATTAGCAAAACATGGCAGTGAACATGACATACCTCGGCCGCCAAGGTACCTAGTATGTAAATGGTAGCTTTATCTTTATAGGGTGTACTCTACTCGTACACAATACTCACACATGTGCTTCAGTTGAATTCCCGTATTTTACTCTAATATTTAGGTATCACCGTATCATTACCACTTGGTAAGACGTGGGTGTCAGATTTTCAGGATTTCAATCTGACGACAGATTAATGAAATGCAAATAACAGGCGGGAACATCGTCTTAACCTCCAAAAAATGTCTGCCAAAGATAATTAGAATATTATGTCTATTAGGTGTTCGGAGCACTGACATCGACAGCACTGCATCCTTCAGAGCACTTCTACGGCACCGGCGAGTCGCTGCTGTTCTCGTTCCAATGCAGCCCCGAAGAGGCGCGGCGCCAGTCGCACCCCGCCATCGAAGACGCCAAGGATAAAGACCCTAAAGACGATTGCAATAAGGATGAAAAAAAAGGTAAGAATTGAAAGAATCTGTATCTGTGGATATTACACGTGTTTGAAATTTGATGGCTCCAACAACCCGTAACGACTGCATCTAAATGTTCGTATGGTAACCGGGACCAACAGCTTAACGTGGTTTCCGAGGCACGACCATGGTCTGGTCGGTGCAAATATTCATATTCATACATACAAATATTTGCACTGCGTGGGGATCGAACCCGCGCCTCCTTGCGCAGCGGCTGCGGCACTACCTCTGACATACCTTATTAGCATGACATCACTCCTGTACTACCTAAAGGGAAAAGCAGAGGTGTACCCGATATACACCTTGGAGTTCTAGCAGTCTTAAAAAAGACAGCCCTCTTCATCTATCCAATGACTACTAAACATTATTTAAAAAAAATCGGTTCAGAGAAAAGAAGATTGAAAAATATCAAAATTACTAAATATTATACACTTACACGTTATTTAACGTTAACTAGGGCGAATGAACTTTGGTAAAAATGTCGCCGCCCTATTCCGCATGCTCTTGGAACACAAGACTCTTGACTGCGTTCGCATATAGGGTGATAGGGTGTAAACTTCGCCATGCGTCATAATAATGGATGACATTTTCAATTTTTAAATTATTCATTAGTCGTTTTACTAATGTTAATAGTCATTGGATTGATGAAATGAGCTGTCTTTGTAAATCGACTAAGGTGCGTATTACAGAAGGAAACTCAAGCATTGATCTCTGCTTAAGCATTACTTAAAACTAGTTTCAACCAATCAAATGGCTTGAAACGAGACTTAAGTAGAGCTTGAGTTTTGAGTGACGTTCTGTAATACGGACCTAAAATTCTACGATAGTACTCAAACTGGCGAAGTGCCAGTTTATGTTGTAAAACATAATAATAATTCCAATGTAATAGGAGATGAGCCTATTACCATAAACCGAACACAAATCTAGACTCAGGGTTGCCACTGAAATATTCAAGATAGAAAGCCTATTAACATATTGCCCAATTTGAGAACTGAAACCAGGACCTTCAAAAAATTGGGTCTAATCTACTATAAAGTATTATCACATGAACTGGTTCCGTGTACCAATACAACGGAGAGAACTCGAATTTAAGGTTCAATCTAAACCTTAAGGTTCTGTTTAGTATTGCCATACTAATTTATAGTATTTACATTCATCTCTTTCTTACGAGCTCTCTCTCTCTCTCTCTCTCTCTCTCTGGTCAAATACTATAAATTAGTATGGCAATACTAAACAGGTTCAATCTATCTTCCCGAAGCTGTGCCGCAACACCCGCTCCTGAGCCGTTCGCGTCTTATCTCAAAGGGTTGCCAATGTGAAAAATCCGCTTAAAACTCTGTACTCCTTGAGTCTTATTCGCAATATAGTACATTTTATTTTTAAATAATGCATATATTTTGAATAAAATTACAGATCAACAAGCAACAGGACCAGCGATGAAAACCAAATTCAAGTATTGGGGCTGGACCGGGGACAATATGTATTTTATTCGCGGCAGCAACGACAACATCTCCATCGGCGCCGGCGAGTAAGTATTGTTACTAGTTCAAATAATACAATGTTAGATCTTAAAGGTTTGTGAACACTTTTCACAGTCTGATAAATACAATAAAATGATATATAGTGTGCGGTAGCACAGTTTTGGTGTGCGGCCAGAATAGGAACTAATGCCGCCATCTTGTTTTACATTTCATTTCACAAATGTTTACTAACAAAGTTATTCGTCGTATCCACATAGCCACATAAATGAACACATTCTTTTTCATAAACCTGAAAATGGATCGAATGTTCGCCATGATCAAAGACTTCATGGTGCTGTATGGTGTACATAATAAAGAGTATTCTATTCTATTTTTATCGACTGTGATTATCCAACTTTCAGCGGCAAGTTCGGCCTGTGGCTGGACGGCGACCTGTACCTGGGCCGCACGCAACGCTGCATGACGTACGGCAACGAGCCGCTAACCACGCGCGAGGACTTCATCGTCAAGATCATGGAGTGCTGGACCTTCATCTGAGCGCCCTCTCCGCCCGCCCTTCGCCCCCCGCCCGGACTCGCCGCACGCGCCGGCCACTACTCACTTTCAAATCAAAAATAAGCTTTAGATTATCTTATGAAATTTGCTACGAAGATTTGACACTTTTACAAGTCAGTCTTTTCGACTTTAGTACCGAAGAGTCTGAAAACGATTTTGTACTCGCATTATGACTCGAAACGTAGCGGCGCGGATCAACATCGATCGGCCGACATGAAGACAATATATTAACGTCTACGCGCATTTCTAGTCAAATGTACTGAAACCTGACCAATGTTTTCATCCTCTCCGAATTTAGAGGCGTGTTCGGATACGAGTGCCGCCGCTCGGGCGCGGGCGCCCGCCCGCGACCTCTACTGAGCAAGTGCATTAATCCTAGTCAATTGTCATTTGTATGTAAGTTGAAAGTCCCGGAGTCGGACAGAGCTCACTGCACGCTGTGGGCTCTAGAAGGCGTCTACGATGTATGCGGTGTCCGGGTCGCGTCGCACGCAAACACGTGCGCCCGGACAGGCCGATAATTATTACGTGTCAATTCATACAATTAATATTGTGCATTGTTGTTAAGGAAATTAAAAGCATATTTGTAACTATAAAATCTGTATGTTATGTAGAAGTTTATATATTAACGAATCAATCATTACCTATATGTTTAGAGGCCGACATATTGGCGTGTCCAAACCGAGCAATGTAACACACATTAATTTTATGAAAATGATTCTGGTTCATTGATGACTTCTTGGAGGTAGCTAGCTCGTATTTGGCAGAAGGCGGAAGCTGGAATGATTCTTGCCAGAGTAACGAGAGCCTCGTGCCACTCATGTGTAGCCCGCGCAAGGGTCGGTGACACTGTCAGTATAAATATTTTATTTATTATTAATTTGTGTAGATTTTGTATGTTACGTTGTCGTGTCTGATTGTATTGAGTCATAATAATGTTAAGTTAGTGAGCATAATTATGTTACACTTGTACTGTGATTTGATTATTATGGTTGCATTTTTTCACTTATTGGAGCGTAGTCACTGATTACCTAATATAAACATTATCACAATATGCTGATCAGAAGTTTAGTGAATATCTAACATATCTTCATTCATGTCACACATTCATAAGAATCTTTACGATAGTCCACAAGATATAAACACGCAATCATCATAGTTGTCAAAAACCATAGATTATTTTTGTGATGTGACGCTTCAGTACAGAGATGAGTAGCCAATATAATATGAATATTATTAATTAAATAGTAAAAAATCTTAAATAGTTATCTTAGAATGCTTGATGAATGTAATCGTCATTGTGCTTAGTAATCGTTAGCATGATGTTACTCAGATCTATCTGGTCGTTTAACATTATTTATTTGTCCTATGAAAGCGTGTGCGCACGCACGCTGGCGCTGAAGCCGCCGCGCCGCGTTTCCATCTACCGCTATGGCCAGTATAATGGCGTCGTCTATGGTTTTGTTTCATGTATCTACTGTATATATAATACAACATATTCCTATGTGAAATTAAAAGAGATAATATATATTTTTGTGAAAGACCACGCGAAATAAATGTTATGTATATTGGTGGTAGAAAGTACAAATACCAAAATGTGTCCCAGCTGTTAATGAAGTAGAGAATATTGCGCGTGCGTCTTCAGGCAGAATATTTTGAAGTTGTTATTGTTTGTGTACATCAGGAATGTAATAGATGAACTTAGGTTTTAAAATTATATCGGCATAATTATTGTTATAAATTTATAATCATTAGACTTGTTGAGTAGCAGTGAGAATTAAAATATTTATTTATTCTGTTATGGTTTCCATCTTACGGTTGCTGTAGCTGCATTACTTTATCGGTGATGATTTATTATGTAATTCTAAGTTGTTAAAATGTAAATCAAGCCATAATAATTGAGAATATATTCTTTTGAGAAAGTGAATATTTTATTTATTATAATAAGAACTATACAATAGAGGTTGAGCTTTCAGTACTGTACTATCTGTGTCTTGGCCGGTACCCTGCGCCTCCGTCGTCGTAGCCCCTGTTGTAGTCGCTATATCCTCTGTTGTAGTCATTATATCCTCTGTTGTCGCTGTATCCTCTGCTGTCGCTATATCCTCTGTTGTCTCTGTGTCCTCTGTTGTCGCTGTGTCCTCTGTTGTCGCTGTACCCTCTGTTGTCGCTATACCCTCTGTTGTCCCGCTGGTCGAAGTTCCTATCTCTGTAGCCATCTCTATTGCCATCCCGCTGGTATGGGTGGTTTCGTCTGTTACCACGACGGTCATTGCGGCGGGCCGAGTTGGGAACCCACCATGGGTCGATCACAGGTGGTTTTGAGGGCAACTCATTAAATACTTTCATAAAATCTTCATCTTTCTCAGTAAACCTATCTTTTAGTTCTTCCTCGCATTTTGCTAAGAATTCTTTATCTTCAGCTGATAGTGTATCATTGGCCATTTTTAATCTGATATATTATTTACTGGATACACAGTCAGGGAGTTGAGAACTGAAAATAAATAAATAACATATTTTATATTCTACTATATAAATTGGTTAGTGAAGCTATAATAAACTCAACTCATCGGATCTACTGGAAACAACAGTAACAGACAAAGACACCATTTTCCCCTGAACCATTGTTTACATAATTATAACAAAACAAAATGGTAATGTTCTATACTAAAACAAATTGGGCCATAATAAGCTATGTAGTTGCAGATGTTAGGACGCATCCTGTAGTAACCCACAGTAGTTTAATAGTGATTGGGTAAAAATTTAGTAAAGTACAAAACAACAAAAGAGAGCAAGTAAAACAAGGATATGTTGCACTGATGCAAGAAACATCCTGAATACTGGCTTGGTTATGAAACTACCCACTCTTATATTACATGCATTATAATAAACAGTCGAAAACATTCCACCATTTCACTTAATAAGCAATATTAGGCTGAGAATCAGCACTTTTTGAATGTATTACATAAGACAGTCCCTCAAAATGCCTGTCCTACATTTCCTAGTGGTTTTACTGAGTAGAAGTGGCAAACAAATTTCCCAGCAGCACAGCTGTCTGTTCAGTGAAAAAAAAAAAACCAGACTATACAAAAAATAATTTTTTTTGCTCTCTGTTCAGTTAAAAAAAAACAGACTACAATACTATGCATGTAAGTAACTACCATAATGAACACAGAGCATTAAATTATTATTTACTATACAATATGTAAAAAAGAACCCTGTCCGACCCATAAGGATAATAAAGGTTAGGTAAACATATGACCAAATATAATATAAAATTTTACGTAATCATTATAGTAACAATACTAATGAATTTTAAAATAATATTTTTTTCCCGCGAATTAATTCCAACTTCCCCGAAATTTGGTAATTTCTATAAAAGTGACAACATCATTTTGACGGTACGCTTATGCGATTCGACCACGCGTTGCATGCCCTGTCCCCCGTCGCCCGCGGAAGGGTGTCGTACCGCACATGTATTAAGTTACCTCTTTTTGCAAAATAATATTTATTTTTTTAGGGGGATTTTTGTTTTAGCTTTAGTCCGGCTTTGTCAGCATTCGTAGAATCAGTTATCGATACCTAACAATACCTTCACGGGTCGAACAGGGTTTTCTTAACATATTGTATATGCCATCATCATCATCATCAACCAAAAAGTTTAATGATGATCATAATGATATATGCCAGCTAGCCACCAATATACCAAAAAAAAAAAATGTTAGTAAAACCTTTTTACCTATTAAGTCTCCAGGCATAAAGGGACAAATAAACAATTATATGAACTCAAAAATTCCCTGGACAACACAAAATGCAAACTAAAAACTAGAGCATAGGTTCTCTTTGAGGGTGACAACACCATGTTGTGGGCATTTGAGACTTTCAGGGAGCAATCTAACAACTTCTGAAAATAATTTAAATATCAAATGTTAGGACTATATGATATTAAATGTTTTATTATACTTAATAATATACAAAACACACAGCCTCCGTGGCGTAGCGGTAGCGGACGCGGCCGCTGCACAAGGAGGCGCGGGTTCGATCCCCGCACAGTGCAAGTATTTGTATGCATGAATATGAATATTTGTACTGGTCTGGTCGTGCCTCGGAAAGCACGTTAAGCCGTTGGTCCCGGTTGCCACAAGAACATCTAGCGGCAGTCGTTACAGGTTGTTGGAGCCCCAAAAGTCTAACAATTGGTCTAACTGCAATGCTTAGATATCGCCTTCGGGTTGTGGAGGCCAGACGGCAGTCGCTTCACGGAAAATATCGAAGTTTAGCCAAAATCAGCAGTTAGACTGGTAAAGCGGACCCCAGACTCCAAAGCTGAAAAGCTACGGATGCGACTGGGATTAACGCTGAGATGATGATGAATATACAAAAAATCCCATGATTGGCCAAAAAAGATTGAGAACCTATGAACTAGACACACAAAACAACCTAACCCACAAAACAATCCCAAACACCCTAGAATACTGATAATATTTACAGTGCTCGCTGATAAGACTTGTTAGGATGAGACCATAAAATTTTTCAGATGGCTCTACCAAACTAGGGTTGTTAGGTTCAAAAACAAATCCAATATATGCTCCACAATCTGGACATATACATGGTTTCCAAATATAACCAGGAAACCAAGATGTACTTTCCTCCCACTAAAATTTATTTATTATGTTATAGTTGTTTTGTAATCATAAAATGAGACAAATATTTGTGAATAAATAAATATTACCTCCCCAGTTGGAACACAAGTAGAAAATGCAAAGGATACCAAGGGATAATGGAAAAACACATCAGTGGCAAACACCTGTACTAGGACCTCGTCTTTGTAAAACAAAGTATCATTGAAAGAATATCGAGCTTTCGGGCTAGACTTCGAAATTAGAGAGCCGGTTGATGTAACGTTGCCGCCACAGTTGCGGCACAGAATATTTCCTGAAATAACAATAAAACGTTCTGCAGTCCGTATGGTCACGCACAATCTGTTAAATAATTATCTATTTGTTTATCTACCCATATTCTGCGGCATCACGTGGGCGTCTTCAAAGGCAATCACAGAAGCTAGAACAAAAGTTAGGTACGAAACTAAATAAATTATAAACGTCATAATACCTTAATTTTGACAACAGTATTAAAAACTAATTATAAATCAGCACTGAGCAAGTAATCACTGTATTCAGCTACAGAAATTGAATGTACACTAATTTAACACAAAACAAGTAATCACTACGTTTTGCGACTAAATATGACACATGGCTGACGGCGTGATAGCTTTAGCTAGGGATGGGCAACAAATATCGATATATCAAAATATCGATATTTTTTCAGAAAAATATCGATATTTATCGGCGATTTTTTTTCACGCGATATATCGATTTTCAATATTTATTTTCAGATATCAAAATCGATATATTTTCAAAGCTCTGCTGTATGCTCATGCGTCAAATCATGTATTTGACCAAACCGATTTCTTAAATTTAGAACACGAATAGGTATGCAGTAAGCTGTATGGGTTTAGTTTCTTTACTTCAAATACAAACAAAAATTACAGTCTATGACGATACGGGATTTTAGTGCTCTTCTTGGCCTTTGCAAAGAAGCTACCGAGGAAATATGTGGTGCGAATTATCATACGTCAAGCTTAGCCATTCCTCTTACCAATTTAGTAACCCAAGTTACAGATCAAGCAACTCCATCAACCTCTTTAGGGTTGATTGTAAAAAAAGCTTTACTCAAAAAAGTTGAAGGCAATCTGGCTTCTTTAGATAGAAAACCTTTTCTCTCAGTAGCTACTATTTTGGACCCTCGGTTCAAAATAGCTCCACTAGTATCCACTTTACCTCGCCAATTGCATTCATGCATACATACAGAACATCGGCGTAGAGGACAATGTTCTCCTGATAAAAATCCTGATCAAGCAGTATCAAAGCAAGTGGGTCCTCTATCTGGACCAGACATGAGAAATTATTAAATCTGAACATAGCTTCGTCAGAGGTAGCAGTAGCTGTGACCCCAGTGAACTGAAGCAGTATTTAGACCAACCACTTTTATAACGAAAATCTGATCCAATAAAGTTCTGGGTAAATTGTCAACATTTCACGCCGATTCTCACAAATATCGGTCTAAAATATTTGATTTGTCAAGCTTCTTCAGTGTCGTCTGAAAGGGTAGCTTCAGTGTTAAATTTGGCCGTGCCAAATGGTTGAAGTAGATTAACAAGGGCACACATCAAACAAAGAGTGCTCCTTATGTCAATATCAGACAAATACTGGTTTGAATAATGTTATTTTTACTGTTGTTTTTTTATGTCAAGCAATTCGCACGCCTGATGGCAAAGATCACCTCTGCCCATGGATAGCTGCAGTGCCAAACAGTAACCAAGAATTACTCAGTTACTGCTTTAATACTACCCTGCGCTACAGTTATTAGGTCTCATATACCCAGTAATTACACTAGCAAAGTGTTGTGTTGAAGATGTTGATTTTTCTGGTACATGAACCTGTTTTTTTAATAATAAAACTTATGTCAAAACAGCCATAGGTGTATTAGCTTTAAAATTTCGAATATTTTGGCAATTTTTATAACTAATTGCAAATTGGGCAAAAAATATCGATATATCGAAATATCGATATTTTTTGGGTGATTATATCGATATATTTTAAAAATATCGATACGATAAATATCGATATATTTTTTCCATTTGCCCATCCCTAGCTTTAGCTGTTCTTCTGACTGACAGTGACAGGACAGCAAATATGACAGTGACACGTAAACTTTTTTTTTTGGATTTTATGGCCTTGTTTCTAAGACCTTTAAGCCATAAGCTTGACACGTAAACAAGTCACATGCAATGTTGCCAGAATACTGCTTTTGTAATGTTTTATACTCTGTTTTTTAATCTCGTAGACTAAACTGACATTACGAGTGTCGGCAGTTTATTGCAATTCATAAATAGTGCCGAAACTTTCGCGTTCATAAAATCAAGTATCGTTTTTTTACAATAAGTTATCCAGAAATAATGTGTAGGTACTTATTAAAAACGTAATAATACAAAAATAATAATGTAAATTTGACATTTGCATGTGTCAATTTAGTCTACGAGATTAAAAAACAGAGTTTAAGTTACGAGTGTTACGACACGTTATTTTTACGTTATATTTCGTACTTGCAAAATTATTTTGATTTTTAAGAACTTCAGTTTCAGACCCTATTAGTAAACTGAAATAATGAAATAGCGCTACAAGTTCAAGTTGCTTACAATAGGGAATAATATAGTTGGTCTATTAAGTTGTGAAAATAAATGAGCGCGCTGCGGTCGTGCATATAGCAACCCTGTTAGTGTGACTGAAACAAAGAATTTGCATAAATACCTAGAACGCTGACGAGCCGGCAAAGGCGTTCCTAGAAAGAGAAACGCACGAAGGACGCCCTGTGTCCCTATTTAGTAGGGTGTACACAGTTCATAAGAGAATTGGGACATTTAATAAACTTCAAATTTTTTTTTTAGTAATAGTCTAATAACAGTAAGAGGTAGCTACAAAATAAAACATGAACTTTATTTATATTGTACTAGCTTTCCGCCCGCGGCTTCGCCCGCTTGGAGTTCGGTTATATCGCGCTTTTTAGATTTCCCTCGGGAACATCAAATTTTTCCGGGATAAAAGGTAGCCTATGTCCTTTCTCGGGGTATATAGATTGTCTGTGCCAAATTTGATCAAAATCGGTTGAGAGGTTTAAGCGGGAAAGCGTAACAGACAGACAGACAAGCAGACAGGGTTACTTTCGCATTTATAATATTAGTTAGTATGGATACTAGCGACCCGACCCGGCTTCGCTCGAATAAATGCATTATATTAGGTATACAGTATGCTAACTAACAGAGGGCGTTCCCGTTAACCCGAAATAGTATAGCATACATACATGCTAAAAAAAATTTTTCCATTCGAAAACAAAATGTTTTAAAATTTTTTCCAATAAGAAAATATTCAATAAAAATTTTAAATTGACATGTAAAAGAAACACACTGTACACGCGAATATGAAAGACGGCAACGTCGCAATTTATTTATACATGACGACTACTATTTTGATTTAAAACAGGAGGTTTCAAATTTATTTCCAATTAGAATTTTTTTTATTCGGATTTTTTTATGCTTATTTTTCTATGCTGATATTTTTATTTTAATCTATTAATGATATATATTAACGAGTTTAAGGGAACGCCCTCTGTTATTTAACATACTGTATATAACTTTATCTTGAATCACTCAATTTATTAAAGAAAAGCGCATCCCGTTACTTAGTTTTATGGATCTAAACATACATAGGGACAGTTACAGGCTCGCGTTGCCCCTGTGCGCCGCAGCCTTTATGTCTCTGTAATATCTTCGAAAATATTTATTAAATTACAAGCTGTAAAAGGCAATATTGATTTATATAAAATGCATAATGAATTAAGTGAATAAGGTTTTCAGTACGTTGACTTAATAGAAACGCTTGGAACCCAAGTCATACCCACGCCTATGCACCTCAATTCGGGTGCCCTCTCGGTACTCTAGCTAGAAGTCTAGCTAGTAGTCACGCACGCACCGCTATTATAAGTGGACGACGCGGCGCGCTACGCTGCGTAATATAATTAAAAAATAACAAAAAACCATGTTCAAGAAATCAACACATTTATTTATACAAAGTGTTACAGACATAACAAATACAAATACACTTTGAAAGACAAAAAATTGTCAACCATCATACTGCAAATGTATAAAACCTTATTTTAGTTGTTGGTTCCAATTGAATAACATCAGGCCATTATTCTCGAATTCCATCATCACTTGGAACACTGCAAGATAATTATGTTCACCAACAATCAATAAATATCGAACCGGACGAAGCGTTTCTCCTCGTCCTTTATAACGCGTACATCGAGGGACTGGAACAATTTGCCAGCCGGCGATGTTTCTAAGGCTAGAGTGAATAGGCTCTTAATAAACTAGTGCGCTTTACCATCAACGATTGCGTCACTGCTTATGATCAGGCGGGATTGCGGTCAAGCAAAATAATATATATAATATACAATATGTAAAGAAAACCCTGTCCGACCCATAAGGATAATAAAGGTTAGGTAAACACTTGACCAAATATAATATAAAATTTTACATAATCATCACAGTAACAATAATAATGAATTTTGAAATAATCTTTTTTTCCCGGGTATTAATTCCAATTTCCCCGAAATTTGGTAATTTTTAAAAAACTGACAACACCATTTGTGACGGAGCGAATAGCGATGCGACCACGTGCCGCATGCCCCGCCCCCCTTCACCCGCGCATGTATGCCTATCGGGTTGCCTACCGCACATGCATTAAGTTACCTCGCTTTTTCGAAATAATATTTACTTTTTTTTTTGGGATTTTTTTTTAAGTTTAGCCCGGCTTTGTAGGCATCATTAGAATCAGTTAACGATACCTAACAATACCTTCACGGATCGGACAGGATTTTCTTTACATATTGTATATTAATAATACCTTTTACATCCTCGCACACAACAAATTCTTGTCATTTTAAATTAGATTTTTACCTCAACCTTCGAAAAAATAGCGTGATACCTTAAAAATACGACAAAGAAAAACTTGCATCGACCTTAATGATTATTTAACCCAATATGTCATTGGTGTTGCCATTTCATAGTTTATACTATCTGCTAATATTGTTTTATTTTTATTTATTGTTTAATCACAATAAATGCATTGATTACTCACACTGGCAGTCTGCGGGAAAGGGACACAGGGTCCTTTCGATGCCTCTCATGCGGAACTTTAGGTATTTATGCGTAAGCTTTGTGACAATATAAGCTTTATGGTTTATTTTTGAATGTTGTTGTTTAGATATTATTATTACTCGTAATCATTCTATATATTTAAAATTTCTTTGGACTGAAATCAGGAGTTTTTGGCGGGAAGTCAAACGAGGCGGTAATTTTGATTTTACAAAAAGTATATTAATTAAATAATTGCATAGAAATACCATATTAATACGATCTGATAAGATCACGAATAACCATGAGCGTCACCAGTGGCGGTGAGGAGCTGCCAGAGCCGGGAGAGAAGAGGAAACGCAAGTACAATAAGAATCGAAATTCTGGCTCAAATAATAAGTACAATATTTTCACCAGACCAAACTATAAAAGACTGTTTATAGAAAACACCAATTCTGTATATGTAGTATATGTCGAGTCAACAGAGCAGGAGAAGCTAGGGAATAAAAACCCTATCACGCTCACCAACTTAATATCGGATAATGTTAAGGGAGTCTTACACAGAATAAATTCGCATAAAATTGAAATAACATTCAGGAAGGCGGCTGCCGCAAACAATTTTCTGAAGATGAAAGAATTTTTATGGCAAAATAAATTCAAAGCCTTTATACCATCATATTTGACAGAAAGGATTGGTGTATTGAGGTTTGTTCCCAAAGAACTATCCAATGAAGGAATTTATAAAAATATAGTATGTGACTCTTCATGCGAAAACTAGACGGAAACATTAGTACCCCTCAATACTGTTGCCGTCACCTTTACAGGAACATCTTTACCGAAATATGCTTATATACAGCTATTCAGATGGTGAGGTAAAACCATACATACCACCATTACTTCAATGTTATAAATGTCTTAAATTTAACCACTCTGCTAAGACTTGCAGAGGCGAGCAACACTGCTCTTTTTGTGCTGGTCGCCACTCCTACAAAGAATACGGTTTCGAAGAAATCACATGCATCAACTGCGCAGGTAATCATCTTGCAATTTCACAAGACTGTCCTATAAAAAAAAACAAAAAGGGAAGAGAAAAAAGCCAAATTTCTGCAGCAATCGTATGCCACTGTCTTGAAACCACCCCCTGTATTTAATGAGAAATCTTTCCCTGTTTTACCCAAGGTTACTGATAAGTCTAAATCCAATGAAATTTTAGGTATTAAACAAGTAGCAAATAATGACATTATCATTAACGCTATTATCAAATCGTTGGTTACATTAGGAAACAAGAGTGACTCCGATGGGCCACTCACATATAAGAAAATAAAAGAAATATTTATATCAAACTTAGTTTAATGGAGGATTATTTACATGTAGTCCAGTTCAATAAACAGAGTTTACAGAGCAAGAAAACATTGTTACATAAATTATTTGAAGATAAGAAAATAGACATGTGTTTACTTAATGAAACTTGGCTTAGTAATAAATCTATTATCCCTTATATTCCAAATTACAATTTTATTTACAAGAACTCTGAAAATAGATGCAATGGTGTAGGTATTTTAATTAAACATGGGTTGAAATATTCTGTATTGAGCACAAACTTTCATGAAAGTTTTCAAAATATAGTCATAAATTTTGAGACAAAGTCGGGGAATATCAGAATACTTTGTGTATATTGTCCACCTAAAAGTGGCAGATTTAATACTAATAAACTTAGGCATATTTTTAATAATATTCCCAAACCTTGCATAATTATGGGTGACTTTAATGCACATCATATCAGTTTTGGTTGCAATAGCAATAATAATAGAGGAAATAATATATATAACTCAATTGATGACTTAGATTTTTGCATATTAAATGATGGTACTCCAACAACATGTCCATATCCCAACAGGCAGGCTTCTGAAATAGGTGTCACTCTTGTTAGTCCTTCGATTGCTCATTTGTGTAATTGGCAGGTTCAAGATGATGCTTTAGGCAGCTACCACTAAGTTTCCCTTTATGTAAATATTCAACCATGCATGTATGAAGTAGGTCCTGTGGAAGAAAGATTTATTTATAGTAAAGCTAACTGGTCTGAATTGTATGCTCTATCTGAAAATTTGTTTTCCAATTTAACCATTGATTCTGAAGATTGCCTAGAATTGTATAATAGTTTTGTAAATACTTTAAATGATTTAAGAGATATAACTATTCCTAAGAGTAAGTGCGGAGCTATTGCGCATCGCAGCCTCTACCAAGTTATCGCTGAGATCGGATGAAGGTTGTAAGTTAACCCCCGAGCGACGGCTTACACTTAATGCTTTCATTGAAGACCGCGCGCAACAGTTTGCATGCGACGGACCGGGCGGCGGAGTTTGCCACGCATTGTATAAAGGTGAGTCCACACCAAGAACCTATTGCGGGTCCACCATACAGGATGTCGCAAAACAAGAAAGAGGCTTTGCAGAAGGAGCATGAAAAACTGCTCCGAGATGACATCATCGAAGAGTGCGAGTCGCCGTGGGCCTCCAACGTCGTACTTGGGGGTAAGAAGGATGGGAGTTTAAGGCTCTGTATAGACTACCGGAAGCTCAATGCGGTGACGGAGCCGGACCGGTAACCTCTCCCACACATCGAGGATATACTGCATGCCGCCAAAACCAGTGAGTATATGACCATTCTAGACCTTCGGTCAGGCTATTATCAGGTGAATGTCTGCCCAGAGGACCAAGATAAGACTGCGTTCACATCACCGCTTGGTACACTCCACTTCCAGAGGATGATAGACAGGTTCCGCTCCAACTTGAAAGGGGTAGAACTGCTGGCATATCTGGACTACCTGATCGTGCTGTCACCAGGGCCCTTTGAGAAGCAACTGGCTGACCTGGAGGCAGTCTTCGAACGATTGATTCAATAGAGACAAGAGTTTCTTTGCGAGGGAGTCTGTCAAATTCCTAGGACATGTTATCGTCCCAGGCGGCATCCAAGTGGACCCAGACGAGACAGGCCATTGACAATATAGTCGCTCCTCAGAACATAAAGCACTTAAAGTGTTTCTTGCAGACGTCGAGTTGGTACCGACGTTTTATTAATAACTAGCTTTCCGCCCGCGGCTTCGCCCGCGTGGAGTTCGGTTATATCGCGCTTTATATGATTTCCCTCGGGAATATCAAATTTTTCCGGGATAAAAGGTAGCCTATGTTCTTTCTCAGGGTCTAAAGATTGTCTGTGCCAAATTTCATCAAAATCGGTTGAGAGGTTTAAGCGGGAAAGCGTAACAGACAGACAGACAGACAGACCGACAGACAAACAGACAGAGTTACTTTCGCATTTATAATATCAGTATGGATTACGCGGAAATCGCGAGACCCCTCACTAACCTCCTGAAGAAGACGAGTACTTGGCGGTGGGACGCTGAGCAGCAGGAACCGTTTGAACGCATCAAGTCCCTGCTCGTCTCAGATGAGTCGAAACCCTTTGTTCTTTGCACTAACAGCAGCACTTATTGTCTTGGGGCTGTTCTTATGCAGGGGGAGAAACACAACGAGAGACCAATCGAGTACGCGAGTCGACTCCTCACCAGCGTCGAGCGGAATTATTCCACGACCGAGCGAGAGGCTCTCGCTGTCGTGTGGGCGCTCGGTAAGTTCCGCGGTTATGTAGAAACCGCGAAGGTCACAGTTAGGACGGTCCAACAACCCTTGCGGTGGCTGATGAGCTAAAGGTCACCTAACGGTCGACTGGCCAGGTGGGCCTTAACATTGCAAGAGTTGGACCTCAACATTGAGTACGGTCGCGCGAACGTGGTTGCAGATACGCTGTCGCGACCAGCTTGTTCGGGGGACCAGGATGAATGTGACCTGTGCATGACGGTCATTGATATGCCGAAGAGGAGTGGTGGCGATATCCGCAGCAATCAGCTTTTGGATCCAGAGGTACAGTAGGGGTCAAAATGCACTACCACTTTTGAGCTTTATTGCAATAACAATAAGTGTTAAAAGTGGTACTCCACTTTCGACCCTTTACTGTAAGTAAAATTATTGAAGACATGGAGTCCGACGAACAATCTAGGGGGAGACCATGGTCTGACCGCGGGTACACCATTTCCGACGGTATCTTATACAGGTACAGCTTGGAATCAGACGATGGAGAGGACTGCTGCTTAGTTGTATCCGAACATGAACGCAGGCAAGTCATGGCCGACCTCCACGATGCGCCAACTGCCGGCCATTTCGGCGTGGAACGCACGTTAAGCCGCGTTCGGGCTAGGTACTATTGGCCTGGCATGCGTACATTCATCGTGAAATACATAAGGGAATGTGCGCTTTGCCAGAGGTATAAAGCCGACAACCGCAAACCAGCAGGACTGCTGCAGACTCCAGCCGTGTCGAGACGATTCGAAGTAGTTTCTGTGGATTTGTTTGGTCCACTCGTCGAGACCCCTAGGAAGAACAGGTGGGTGCTTATCGTCGAAGATGTCTGCTCGTGCTGGGTGGAATTGTTTCCACTGGAGAATGCTACCAGCGTCGAATGCGCTCAAACGCTCGCAAATGAAGTGTTCCTTAGATATGGAGTACCGCGCCGCCTTATTAGTGACAACGGCGTGCAGTTCGTGAGCGAAGTTATGCAACAGGTATGCCACGTCTTAGGGATCAGTCAGTCACTCACCCCCTATTATCATCCCGAAGCAACCCGATCGAGAGGAAGAACCGGGACCTCAAACCGCAACTAGCCATGCTTGTAGGCCGCGACCACTCCACGTGGGACGTGCACCTCGCTGCAATTAGGTTTGCTATGAACTCCGCGATCACCAGCAGCACTGGGTATTCGCCGGCTTATCTTACCTTCGGGAGAGAGTTACGTGCTCCTTCCGACTCCGCCATAGATATGAGGGCCATCGTAGTGTGATAATTTCGTGCCCAGCATTACACCGTATTTAAAGAGGATGGCCGCGACCCTGGATGACGCCAGGGATATTCACGAGAAGGCGCAAGCCGCCCAAAAGGAGATGCTGATCAAAGTTGAAGGTCGCCACCAGAATATAAGGTAGGTGACTTAGTCTTGTTAAAAACACTGGAACCTAACGACACAGGCCGCGGACAGACCGCGAAGTTTATCCCACGTCGTGACGGCCCATACAAAATAGGGAAGGTTATCAGCCCGACTACTTATGGACTGGAAAATATACAGTCCGGGACGAACGTAGGAAAATATCACGTTTCGCACCTCACGCCTTTTGCCGGTTGCGTAGAACCCCCCGTTCGCGAGAAGCGCAAACGTGGTAGGCCGCGCCGATTTTTGGACTAGCCTAACTGCGGGAGGGCGCTTGGTTAGGCTAGAGGCGGAGGATGTAGCGCGGGAAAAAATATGTTGCTACACTATGGCTCGCCTCGTGTTTACACGCACCCTTTCCGCCGCCCGCGCACCCCACGCGGGGTGTGCGTGGGATGTCGCGGGGCCGCGGGCGCCGCCGCCGGCCCGCCGCGCGCCAGTGCGCTACCGGACCGCCGACCGCGAACATACGAAGTCGGCGAAGTAAAAGTACCTCCGCAACTCCCGCAATACGCCTCCATATTATTTGTTAATTGAACGTAATCCTATATCTTTAACGAGACTGTAAATAAAGTGTGTAATTGAAGTTCTTCAATACAAGATTTGAATACCAAAAATGTTGCCAATCTTGTTACCATAATCGATAATTCTAAATAAATAAAATCCTGCCACTCTAATCGATAATTGTATTTTAAAAATATTTTTTTAATGTTTAGATAGTTCTAAATAAAAAATATACTCTTTACTTTTATTTACCGCCTCAATATTCTATTTTCTTATTTATATTTTCTTGATTAATACGTTCGTCCTGTTTTACAGTTAATAGTTTCATAGATTATTATAAAAAAAACGAAATTAAAAAAATCATTTTTCCACAAAGAAATTATACAATTTCTTTGTTTTTCCATCTGTGTTAAATAACATAATCGTCTTGTAATGGCAACCCTGTTAATTGCATTTCTGTCAAAATCTCGTACTACTCTGTGACTGGATAAAATAATTTGACATTTTCTTATCTTCGCATTGGCATCGTCGACGTTGCGATATAATTGTATATTTTGAGTACTTTGTTACTGCAAATGTAAATATTATTTCGGTTTCAAAATGTCTGAAAATGTAAATATTGATCTCTCAGGAGAAATTAATGCCACCATAGAAAAGAAAGGATTTCAAAAGTATGTCAATAATATGGAATTGTAAGTCTTTCAATAACAATGCTACGTGGTGTTTTCTTTGCTTTGAAATTTGTTTTAAGCTACATCATTCGTCATTAAAACACACTATGAGTAAAATTCTGATTGAGTCTGATATTCGTGAAGTGGTGCAATTGCAGTATAAAGAAATACCTAATTTTATTTACAAGCGATAGACATATTTGCTTCATAACTATTTTTGTTATGATGATTTATTTATAAAAATAAAGATTTAAAAATTCCTAGTATGAGTAATATAGGTAACGCATATGAAGTACAACTTTAAACGAGTTTTTTCCAAACACCACCTAGTGCTTAATTTCAGTTATTCTTTCATACTAACATGACTGATAACTTCCTTTCTGTGTAATTGTAGTGATCATTACATTTTAGCTTTTCAATGTTATTTCTTGTTTTTTTTTTTTAAGAATTATAACTATACATTAAATTTTTGTGAAGGTTGCTTCAGCATGTCCGCAGCGGAGCTGGACCAGCACTACTCATGGGAGTCCTTGCATCACGCAGACCATGGACACAGTTTGTTGCCACTGATAACTTCAAGGTTGTTATGATAGGTTATTAATTATTTTAAGTACTCTTTACTGTTGTTTGAATGAATTTCCAATTTTCCAAACTTTTTCCAAGTTTTCATAATATGTACATAAGTATTTAATAATTGTAATAACTTGTTGGCCTCTGTTTGAAAGTTATTTTCTTAATTAATACTGATACTATGCAGTATGGCAATTTTACTGTGAATGACTATTTCATGAAAATTCTATTGTTGGCTTCGACGGGAAATTATTATATTTATTCTTTCATTGCAGTTGGCAACATTCTAGATTTGTTTTACACCTTATTATAACTCCTCTCTATTACAGGAACAACATTCATTCTTATTTCTTAAGAAAGATTTTGTATTTAAATATAATCCTCCTTATGTTTATACAAGCAATCTTTAGGTATGAATATTTATAATTTTAAAATTACTTTACTATAACTATCTATTCATACACAAGGAGGAGTCTATAGTCATTTGGAGAATTTAATGATTAAAAAGATGCCGACTACACCCATTTCAGGCGAAAAATATAGCCACCACAATATGATGCTTACATACTTCCTTTTGTTTTATTATTATACATATTTATTAATCAAATACTGAATCAACATAGGTTTTTAAAAATTGGACTTTTTTAACAGTAAGCCCACAATAAAATACAATGGCGGGATTTTATTGCACACTATATTTTCAACTCTCGTTATTGAGCCAAGCTTTGAGATTCCAACAGAGCACATTTCACAACGAAAGAAAACATACCTACCCAGTTGTATTTAAAACGCACTCTTAAAAAGCGGTAAAAACGCACTCTTAAAAAGCCTGGGCTTATACTTAATCTTTTTGTTGTAGGCTCCTCCATCAATACCCCGGCTATCACGACGTTTTTATAGAAATGTCGAGTACTTTCAAGCTAACTACCTGATGGTTTTTCTTGGATTGTTTGCGTACTGCCTGTAAGTGGTTTTATATCAAGGTAATAAATAATAAATCTCGAGTCAAATTGCCAACACGAGATCAGCAGGCTAAGGTCCATATTCCAGAAGGAAACTCAAGCATTGATCTCTGCTTAAGCATTACTTAAAACTAGTTTCAACGAATCAAATGGGTTGAAAAGAGACTTAAGTAGAGTTTGAGTTTTGAGTGACATGTGAAGTGAAGTGAGTCTGGTTGTGAGATTGGCCATTATGGATCTCGGCTGACACTTATATGAGATGTACAGACGACAGCACATCAACCTACTACAATCTGTCAGATTTTTTCTTAGATTTTTCAACAAATTCTCACAGTATAAAATAAACTTGATGCTCTTTTAATCAATGTTTAAATATAGAAATAGTGTTTAAATCACGGCGTTTAATCTAGTGTTAGTGTTTTTTTGTTTAATCTAGACAGGAGTGAGTTCCACAATGTTACAGCATGGATAGAGAAGGAATAGAAATAGTAAATCGTTTTATGAGGATGAGATTTAAGATAACTAAGTCTAGAGACACGAAAAAAGTATCTAAAATATCTAAATTTCTTTCGAAACCGATACTTTTGTATTACCTAGATAATTTTACTTACTAGCCCCGCACGATGATATTGCGATGGAACCTTGTCACAATAACAGCGTTGTGACGTCATCTGTCACACAGAAGGACAGCTAGCAAAAAAATGTTAAATGCAAAATTAATATTAGGGTTAAGGGTTTATTTGTATTTTATAATTTTATTACACTCTTTATAAAGAGTGTATGTATAAATTAATATTAGGGTTAAGGGTTTATTTGTATTTTATAATTTTATTACACTCTTTATAAAGAGTGTATGTATAAATTAATATTAGGGTTAAGGGTTTATTTGTATTTTATAATTTTATTACACAATTTTATTATTATAAACGGTGTATGTATAATAAAATTAATATTAATTTTGCATTTAACATTCTTTCTTAGGTATACCTACTCACCCATATTATGACAAATAAACTCTCATTATTAAAAATTTCAAGGAATAATTTTTGTAGACCTAAGAAAAATATACTTATTCGTATATCTTTCTTACATGTATACTATGTTTTTCTAATTACATTTCTGTTAATTTGCGAGCGGGAATTGAACCAGAGTCCACTGTGTAGTAGTCATGTTTTAATTACTACCTAAATCTATCAGCTTATAAATAAAACCAGGATAATATGTAAAAAAAATTATATAGTCTTCCGAATCATAACTGCTTTCTGTGTCTGTCGTTTCCGATTCACTGTCGTCGCCGTTTTATGAGAAATAACTCGTCAATTATTCGATCTTTATTCCAATAGGTATTCCTCTTCAAGCCGTTTAACATGATTGACTTCCTTTCGCCAGTCATCTGGAGTTATTGACGCCAATGACTCCAACGTCAGAGCTTCAATGCGACTTTCCAACTGCTCCACATTCGTTTCTGACACCCTCATCTTTACCAGGTTCCAGATGTACTCAATGGGGTTGAGGTCGCAGTTGTAAGGTGGTAATCTAACGACTTCATGGCCATTGCCAGCTAATAAATTGTCAATTTTATAATTTTTCGGCGGTCTGTGCCGTTTAATTAATAAATACAGTTCAGGTTTTGTACTATCGTTGGGAAAGTCTCAACAATCAACTGTTTTTTATTGTTCATACTTGGTGGCCTATTCTCATCCCTACTGTGATAAGGGGCGTTGTCCATCACAATTTTGGAGTTGCGTGGTATGTTGGGTACTATTTTTTCTGTAAGCCACTTGGTGAAATTCTCAGCATTCATTTGATCATAGTAATCTCCTGTTTTGGTGTCTGCTTTAAACATTAAAAGGGCATTGTCAACAAAACCGCTTTAACATCCCGCGTGAACTATTATCCACCGGCGGCCGGGGCTGTCGTTCCGTCTCACTCCATCGGTTGCTGTTTGCCAACATTTTTCTACAGTTAGTGTGCATGTATCCACGTTTCGTCGAGATAAATAACGGGTCTTTTGTTATTACCAAGCGAGTCATTTTCTTTCATACGTCGTAGGTAAATATTTAGCCCTCCACGCTTGAATTTGGGGTCTTTGAATTAGGGCCAGTTTTTTTTGGTAGCATCGTTTAAATTGGTAGCCTAAATGACATTTCATTATTTTTCTTAATGTAGTTTCACTACCAGTATAATTAAGGTCTACTTTTGAAGCCGCCAAGATTTTGCGCATTGTTGGTATTTCTCTCCTCACCGTACACATTGAATCTATAAAATTTCTTAAAGCTGTTAAGGAAAACCCGTCGAAATATTTCTTCTTTTGTCTTTTTCCTTTAGTAGGAGTTCTCATTTTGCTGCCACTGGCTGTTGCTGACTCATGCTCTCGTCTCAATTTCGTCACAGTATTTTTTGCAACGCCTGTGGCACATGCCACACACTCCGTGACTTTGATAGAATTTTGCAATATATTTTTAATAACTGTAAGCAGTTGCTTCGGTATTAAAATGTCCGAAGCACTTTTTAAAGCACGGTTTATACTTTCAAGAACTAACTTACAATCCTCTTTCTCTTTAACAAAATAATTGCCCACTTTAATTATAATTTCACGAGCACGACTATTAATTAATTTCTTACTCATTTTAACGAGTAACAGTTAACAAAACTAAACATCAAAACTAAAGAACAACAATAAAACAGGGTAACAAAAACAAAAAGCTAACAAAAATTATCGATGTGCGTAAGTGGGTAAGCGCGGACTGAACTTGCGAACGGTACCGACGGTGCGAGTTCGACTACGTCACCAAGATGGCCGCCAATCGCAATATCATCGTGCGGGGCTTATAACAAGTATTAACTTCAGAACCTTGCGCCCAACCTGCTAGCGACTTGGCCAGTATTACATCCTTTAGTGATGAAAATGTGACGCACATTTTAATATTCGCTATAATTTGTGACGGCCTTGGTTTGGTCGATATTGCTTGTTGAAGCAATGGCTGTTTACACCTTGCGCCCACCAGTTTTCTTATGATTATTAAGTAATTACTTAGTTTCGGTTTCTCGTTTCTTGTCACGACAGCTAAACGCATTCGTCACTAATATAAAATTCAGGTTTCAACCCTGTAAAATCTCAGGTTGTCGAAATATGAGGAGGGCGCAAGGTTGATAATTATGAACGTTACGCCCACCGTGTATCTCGACAATGGCTGGACCAAAGAGTTTGGTTTTTGAAACTTTGATTATTCTGCAGTGATGAATTTGTGACATTAGTGCCACGAGCATTAAGACTTCGTTACTGTCATTTAGAAAAGTTATAGATAAAATAAAGTTTTCTATAGAAAGGAGTGACCATCAATTTTGGTGAGAACTCGGACTTTTGTTTTTGTTTTAGAAGAAGTACCTACACTACTGCATTAGGTAGTATGAAATGTAATTAAAAAAAAAAAAAACACATTTTTAGTTAACTATTTATTATAAATCATCATCACAGATTGTTGACATAACCAAAGGAATATTTGAGCTTATACCTATTAAATAATATCTTCACACAGTTCTTCTTTGCACAGTAGTTGAGTGTAAGTATTATTAAAATTGTAATCAAACTCGTTCAACAATTATTGTTATAGTTTTTATATTAAAAAAAATACTACGTCGTTGTGTCCTTCATAAAGAAGGACACAACGACGTAGTATTTTTTTTGAAATAATATTTTTCACATTTTGTTATTTTTTTTTTCTATTTTGTTAAGTCTTTGTTTCTACAAAAAATATTGTTACCCTTTTCAATGTATGCTAAACTTTCATTAAACCATATCTTTTCTAATTGACAGTAACGAAGTCTAAATGCTCATGGCACTAATGTCACATATCCGTCACTGCAGAACAAGCAAAGTTTCAAACTCTTTTGTCCAGCCATTGTCGAGATACACGGTGGGCGTAACGTTCATAATTATGAACCTTGCGCCCTCCTCATATTTCGACAACCTGGGATCTTACAGGGTTGAAACCTGAATTTTATATTAGTGACGAATGCGTTTAGCTATCGTAACAAGAAACGAGAAACCGAAACTAAGTAATTACTTAATAATCATAAGAAAACTGGTGGGCGCAAGATGTAAACAGCCATTGCTTCAACAAGCAATATCGACCAGACCAAAGCCGTCACAAATTATAGCGAATATAAAAATGTGCGTCACATTTTCGTCATTATAGGATGCGAAACTGTCAAATATTCCCAATCAACCTTAAGCCATAATGCTTTAGAGATAAATATAAAATTCTAATAAAGAAATCTGACAGATTGTGTGTAGCTTGATGTCCTGTCGTTTGAACTATTTGTTAGGTATTTTTTCATTTTGTCTAACTGAATGTAGGTAACCGACGATACTTATAGGTACTAACATTGACAAACTAAAGTATGGCGCAGGCGTAGGCCCTGGCCGAGAAAAGAACTCTGTACTTTGAGGTATCGATCCTTTTACGAGCACGATACTATTTTATCGATACTACTTAAGAATAGAGTATCAGCACTTTCTATTTGATGCCGTGTCCCTACTAATACGTACGATACTTTTTTTCGATACTACTCATGAGTACAGTATCAATACTTTCTATTCGAGACCGTGTCCCTAACTAAGTCTACTCAGGGCAATGGGCATGGGGCAGCTTCAAAGTCGAAAAAATGCTCGCCATCTCGAATTAATATTGTATTCCCTGGGGGTAGGTACAGGCAAGGACAAAATTAAATTCAACTGCATCCGGTTAGCCTGAAAGCCCACTCCAACATTGTTAGGAATAATCTAGGCAGATGAGATGGTGAGGTAGGACAAAATTAATCTGTTTTAATCATGACATTTATCTATTTTAGAATAACTTCACCACTTCTATTAGTTGCTATGGTGGCCAGTTTCTTTGGATATAGAAAACTTACATCTGGACCGAACACATGGAAGGTGAGATTCCCCTTTATCTAGAAATTAATTTATTGTAGAATTAAAAGAATGTACACAATGTAATGTAACCTACTATTTCTTGTTTCAGGCAAAAGTAAGTTGCTTAGACAGACCTTTCTTTATTTTCATTTCATGAGTGTTTTTGCTTTTCTCCTAATCTGAAGAAACACATAATTAACATAACCACAAGTACTTGTAAAATGTGAGGTTTTCTAATCTATGACCATCATCATCATCCCAGCGTTAATCCCAGTCGCATCCGAAGCCTTTTCAGCTTTGGAGTCTGGGATCCGCTTTACCAGTCCCAACTGCTGATATGGCTTAACTTTGACATTTTCCGTGAAGCTAATTTTGTTTCTAATCTATGACCATATTTTATGTAAAGTCAAGGAAAATAATTAGTTTTATTGAAATGGAGTTTTTGATTTTTCATTATGGCAGGGCCTTTATTCTGCTTAACAATTATTTTCCCTATGTCTAGTTTCCTCTTTATGATTTTAACTCTTCTACTATCACTTTGCTAGATTGGTGGATGGGAGCTTACGAAAACACAGCAGTATGCAGTTGCGGCGGCATGCTCCATGGCTCTGTGTTGGTTAGCTGGGGCTGGAGCTGTTCTCTTCTGGGTTTTAGGTGAAAAAAAAACTTAAAGTTGTTATAAGATAATCTAGTTAATATTACTTAAATTGTAAAACTAGTAACTTATGAGTGCTACTTCACAACTCTACAAACAAACTAAGTACTATCGTCACTCCTCAAATCTTCCGTCTTATAAAACGCTCTATTTTGCAATATTTCAGGCGCCACGGTGACAGTAGTAGCTCTTCACGCTAGTTTCTTCGACGCGGAGGCTCTCCCTGCGTCCGACGACCCGGAGCAGTTCCCGATGATAGAGCAGGTGTGACACGGACACCTACCGTTGTTCCTGCCACCACCCGGACGCGTCACACAACGCCCTAACGAACCTAACTGACTCGTACACAAAATCTATGAAATTATTTAATAAACAATTAACGATTTTTAAATATAAGTAGGTACATAAAATATAAGTAGCTTGGCAAAAAAGTGTAGAAACGGAAAAAAATATTTGTCTCTTGGCAACATTCCAAAAAATAATGACGTTCCTTAATAAACAAAGTTTATTTGTTGTGTTTAATAACTTTATTTTTTAAACGTTTTATGTTTCAATTTAATCAAGTAATTAAATACAAATAATGAATAAAACTACTTTTAATGAATAGTGGGTTGCCATACAAACAGCACAGTGGCGCCCCTATTATTTTCTACTCTTTTTTGCCAAGCTGTACATAAATTCGTGTCAGTGTTATGCTTTGAGCACCAACATTTTATGTAACAAAAAGAAGCTGCGCATTTAGCAATAAAGTCTCATGATTCAGTTGGGTCCAGTCAATAACTGAAAGCTGCCCCCAACATGGTTGGGAAAAGTCTAGAAAAATAATGATTCAAGTACATATACATATAAGATTGTGTCTGTATTTTATCTGTGACAGTTAAAATTATGATGAAAATTTTCTGTTCTAATATACTGGGCTAACGGCCAGTATTGGTACCTTGACCTAATTTAAGTATAATCTTAAATTAATTTCTAATAATGAATTCTAAAGGGGGCTTCTTAATTTATGTGAAGGTTATATTTTTTCTCTTGTATTATTACACCTACATAGTATTGTATAAACTACTGTGTTTTTTTCTAAATGAACAGACAGCTGTGCTGCTGGGGAGTTTCTTCCGCCACTTCACCTTCCCAGCGAAAGCACTAGGAAGTGTCGATGGGTGGGCGCTTTGGGGGACTGTCTTATGTAATATTGACGTTCAAAAAGTGCTGATTTACAGCCTAGTTTGAATAAATGACTTGATTTGATTTGAGTATTTTACACTTAGCTGGTTTTAGTTTATAATCCTTGAAATTTGATTTAATTAATAATTTAATTTATAGTGATCTAAATGTATTTAATATATTAAACTAGCTTTGGTACATCTTTATTATAAAAATAAGTAAATTAGTAGTGTGTATATTCATTTATTTATAATCCTGTTTAATTTTATGTGTATATCTGTAAATATTCTCTATTGCATCTTGAATGTAAATAAAACCTAATTTCGAAGACATTGTTTTACTCCATGAACTTCTCTAAATGAATAATGTCTAATCTACCAAAACAAAACCGACAGTAGAAAGTATTCTTCTCAATCTTTTTTCAAAGCCTGTAGGTATAATGGACAGGACAGATATCATTAACTAGCGGCCGCCAGCGACTTGGCTCGCGTGGAGCTATTTATGCTAAAATCCTATTGCCCTATTGGCTCCTTACCCTTCCCTTCCCTATTGCCTATTGCTCCTATTGGTCCCGCTGTGACCAATAGGAGCAATAGGATTTTATATAGCATAAAGCCTTCCTGGATGAATGGGCTATCCAACGCAAAAAGAATTTTTCAAATAAGAACAGTAGTTCCCAAGATTAGCTCGTTCAAACAAACAGTTTATACTAGTATAGTCGTTAACGTTATCTCTTATACATACGTGTGTATTCATTGCCATGATTTTGTATATAGACTAAGAGAAATTTATAATTCTTGGAGTAAAAAAAAATGAAAAAGTTGTATTAAACAGAAGCGACATACTAGTAGTATAATAAAAGACAAGTCTCTTATTTCATTTGACAAAATATCATCGCCCAGAAAAAATAATTGAATGAGACATAGGATATGGGGATGTGTAGGGCTGTGAATGTTAAGGCACCCATTAACAAAGGTTTTTAGAACTTGTATTTGGGAGACAAAAAGGGAGAATTTTGTTTTTAAGAATAAAATTATTTCTGTGAATTTATCAAAACAAACTTTGAAGGGAGTAGTAAAAGTAAGAAACTAATTTTTTAATACAGCTATAGATGTTCTCACGAGTCACGATCAAGGTTTGACTTTGGTTGTAGTAGTGGCGTATACAGATAGGTGCGTTTGTGTGTGTAAACTGAAGGAGCGTTAGCATAGAAGTTTGAAACGCATTTTTAAATTGTTTTAATTTTTGATCATTAATTAATAATGAATATTTATCAACCTTTTATTTATAGGGAGTAAATGTGGTAAATTGCTTGATAGAAAAAAACAAGTAAATTGTTATAATAATCGCCAGCTGTAGAGTTGGCCTTGTAAATCAAAGCGGCATTCATCAATAAACCCATCCTTTGTTCCCGCGTGCACAATTATATAACGACTTTAACGAGTTCCTGTGTGTTCCTAATCTTTTTTAGAAATGGCGTGCTTTCTCTGTTTTGTGCCTAGGTATTGTTTCGCACGTGTGTTGAAAGGATATAACTTTTATCGGTGTAGATAATTGGTCGTCCTAGAGATCGATATTCCGACATCTTTTTTAAATATTTTGGACGCCACATCTGTATGTCATGACGTTCCGTCAAAACCTTGCGATTATTTTCTGTTTTACGCCACTTGTATCCCAATTTCAGTAATAACTTACGAAGCGTTTCGAGACAACAGTCTAAGCCAATTTTTTCATTTAGAGCTTTTCTTAATTTTGTCAACGTTGGAATTTGACGACATGGAAAAGTTGTATCGTACTTCGGACAACATCGGCTGTGAAATTATCTATTTCTATCTTATTATCTCTTCTTCTTCTTTTCTTCATAGGAGAAGTAAAGTTTGAAGAAGTGCATGGCAATTCCTTCTCTTCTTTTAAAATCCGTTGGATGGTTGAAAGAGTAACACCTGTGGCCTCAGCTGTACGTTGTGTAATATTTCGTAAATGAGACAAATGACAGTTAGGCTCTCTATCTGATTTCGTAAATTCATACTCCTCTTTCAGAAAATGGTAAACGCTAGCTATTATGCTTCGACCCTAAAATAAAACGAATTCAAATTATTAACTTTTAATTCTACCAAATTAAATGTAAATAATAATAAAAAAAAAATGTTACCTCACTGCGGATGACTTTTTTGCGTTTAGTTGCCTTGGTAACGGTACTTTGTGTACACATCTTGCGCGGAATCCAATACACTAGTGACTCGGACCGCATCGCGATTATCACACTAACACAATGTATATGTGCACGGCTAACAACAACCATGGTAAAACCTTCATCGTGAAATACTGTCGTCATAAGGAAAAAAGACGCATCTAAAATTTTTTTTATGCGAAATATAAAAATATTGGTGTATGCCATTTTTTTTACTGATTTAGAATATGCATGTAACTCAATTTGGAAAAAAAATGTTAGATGCGTCCTTTTTCCTTATGACGGCAGAATAGAAATACTATAGTGTTATTAGAAAACAATATTCACAACTCAATGAAAACAAAAAATAAAATAAAAGTATAAGGCCATTTCATTTATTATGATTACAAGATAAACAAATACAAAATAAAAGCTAGTCTCTATAAATTCATGTCCATAGCTAGCTGCAAGGCTATACATAATACACTCCAAGCAAAAAATCATAACTGATATCATAATTTCTTTTTTGTCATTAAATAAATTCTATAGAAATGCAACTCCTAGACATAAACACCACAATTAGAAAATTATATATAAATAATAATAAAATGGAGTCCAGTCTAATCTCTCACACATGAATATACTTTAAGCGCTGTACAACATATTAAACATCCTTTATGTATTTATTAGCAGAACCCGAGGTTATTACATATTATTGCATCAAATAAAATTAATCTGCTCTGAGCAACAACTGAATAAAATTTAAATATAGGAACAAAGTACATTATAATTTTGTCTATATAATAATAGTCACTATGACATTCTATAATAATTCCTGGAAGACAAGAATAGAATAAAAAAGAACTATATAAAAATCTGAATTATTACAATATAATTGAATTTATTATTAATCACAAGACTACTCCTTTGTTAATTCTAGTCAGTTCCATATCAGCCACAAGCAGGATCTCATCCCACTTGTGAGACGGTGTGTGAGGTGGGGTTGTAATACCAAGCTTCAGTTCTTTGGTGGAAGTTGGAGTTGTGAACTCCAATTTCCGTTTGGACCGTCCAGCAAACACATGGCAAGCCGTGCTCCTTTGCACACCATCCAGTATTGACAGAGGTGTGATAGGGGATGGAGTTGTCACTGCTGTCTTGTCACATTTCTTCATCTGGTAGAGCCCCACATATTTAAAAACTGGCTTCTTTAATATTAAATTACCTGATACTTTTTCAATGAGACCAATAGAAATAAATACATTGGCAATATCATAGAGTCTTCTCACTTTAGACTTGTGTTGACGGTCCTGCTGTTCCGGTGTAAGGACAGTTTTATTCTTATTAGATGTGTCTATCAAGACTCTCACAGCCATCTCCAGGTTTATTAGAGTATTCTGCAGAGGAAATACAATTAAATAATTACTAAAATTTTTATTAAGTAAATTTTAAACAATTGGATCAATCATATTTATGGAAACATAAGTTAATTAGGTATATGCTGTTCAAAAATACTCACAGGAGGTTCTACTAAAAACAGCATAAGGAATCTTTGTGCTAAAACTCCCAAAGTTTTATGTTTGGGTGTTGGGGGCTTAGGAGCCTTCCCACGCAGTGCCTCTGACAACTTGAGATGCTCTCCTTGCTTTTTCAGCATTTTCAAAAATGAATTCAGACGAGATCCGCCATGCCATAGGTATGTGTTCTTTCTTTTATGAACTGCACACTGCATAGCCTCAAGTATGTTTATTATGTCATACATTCGGCGCTTCTCGACACCTAACCGGGCTGCAGTGCTATCCAGTTGTATTTCCACTGGACCTTCGCCATGAAGTGGATACAGATTGAGGAATCTGTAAAATTTCCAATAAATTAATGGTTATATTTTATTGAAATTCCGTAAAGTGCAATTAGAAGCGTATGGATGTTTACCTGTCACATAGTATCTGAAGGGACTTTTCTTTTCGGTGTACAGCACTTTGTGGCGGTGTGGGATATTGTAACGCGACATTAGTCAGTAACTTAAGGTTAGCATTCGGCGACACATAGTTAGCTGAGTTTGTAACTTCAGTAAGCACGCAGCGCTTTGGAGTGCAAGTTATGTTGTCATCTTCATACATCGTGCGATAACATTATGTAAAAATCCTATTTTACAAAATAGTCGCGTACTTTTTGACAGTCAGACACAAATCCAGTTGGCTTATTTATGTTAGAATTTCAATAATGAGAAAACTTAATATTAAAAAAGAAGTATAACTTTAATAAAGAGTAAGAAATGGTGGTAAATCATTATAATTCTATAAAAGTAACCTCACGATAAACAATTTTGACAGTAGTAAATTGCGCGCGAGGCTCGAACTTTTATGAAACTGGCCGCTTTGCTATTTACGTTTCGTTGTAGTGTAGCCTTAGAAAAGAAAATAATATTTAAAACAACTGTATAATTAATTTCTTCCTATTTAATTTTTATAACCAACAGAAAGTTCTAGGGAATAAAATTTAACAATTTTGACTTACTTTTTAAATAATACCTTGTTAGTATGTATGTGTATTGGCTTGAATCATAGATATAAAAATATTATCATTATTTTAATTACTTATCTAATTGTAATACAAATTAAATTTTAACATTTCATTACTTTTACTATTAATATGTTATAAAGTAATTATTTCTAAATAGTAGTATACAAGAAACGGAAGTCTCGATATGATAGTTTATGGAAGGAAATTCTTTTTTTTACTTGCGTCACGTCATGGCTGGCATGAAGCTTGATTACTTTTCTTGCAAAAGTGAGCTTGGTTTTCTTTGAAAGTGGAGGTTTCTACCAATGTTTTGACTTTTATTTACGTTTCGATCAGTTTTGACTCAGAACTCAATTAGTTTGGTTATTTGTAATAAAAAGGAAGCGTTCATTTGAGGATATGTATTGTTTGCTCTAAAGAAAGGTGTAAATCCATAACAAAATGAACGACGGGGATTGGATATGCAGTGATCCGAATTGCGGAAATATCAATTTTGCACGCAGGGTTTCATGTTATCGATGTAATAAAGAGAGACCCGACACTTCTAAAGCCTTAAAAAAGAAATTAGGCACAGAAATAGGAAAAACTGCAGCTGAAAAGTCTCGTGGTTTATTCAATGCCGATGATTGGCAGTGCAATAAATGTGCTAACGTTAACTGGGCCCGGCGTCAGACTTGCAATGTTTGCAACGCACCAAAATACGGAGAAGTAAGTATCTTTCTTTTTTAACAGCAGAATTAACAATAAGGTGAGCTTTGTAATTATTTTTTTGTGCATGTTTCTAGGTGGAAGCTCGCACCGGTTACGGAGGAGGTTACAATGAGCGCGGAGTTGTGGAGTACCGAAGGCGCGAACCGTCCTCTGATGATGAATATGACGAATTTGGTCGAAAAAAACGAAAACGTAAAGCAGACTCTGAGGAGAGAGAGAGGCTAGAAAAGGTTTGTACGAATACTACTTTTTGTAGAAATGCCATGATAATGCTTGAGTTAGTTGAAATAACATCTCTTCTAATTAAATTATATTTTAATCACTAAAATAAAACTATAATTTTGATATCATTAACATCATCTTGTAATAAAATATCTGTCTTTTCATATAAATTCAATAATGACAGCTTTTTTGTGTAAATTTTTCTTCTTTAACAAATATTCAGGGAGTAATGGATTTTGAAGCTAAGAAGACTTGATGTTATATTATAAGTGCAATAACTTTTGAAGCACATCGTTATTAAAGTGGAGATAATTTTTCCTGCCTTCAGGTTGGCATCACTGAAGGAGCAGTATTCAAAAACTTGCCACCAAAAGTGCTGCAGAAAGAAAAAAATAAAGAACATAACATGCCAGTCTTTGGGTCAAACTTACTGACAAGCACAAGTAATACAAATTTGAAAAAAAACGGCAGTCTTAGTGACAGCTCCATGTGCGAACTTCCTTCACTCACAGAAGCAGCAGTGAGTAGACATCAACAGATGTCCAATCCTAGACAAGGTTATATGTTGCCGACCTACAAGAAAAATGGTACACAATCCAGAAAAAGATTCCTAAGTGCTAGTGACAGAGACCAATCTGCTACATCAGGCTATGAGTGCATCACAAAGAAATCATGTTATGAGGGCAACACAAAGAAGTGTAAACGAGAAAGCAAAGATTCATCTATAACCAAAATGTGTAACCCTGTCATGGAAAATAGTGTTTCTTCCACAAAAACTGAGATGATTGTCAAATTAAACAAACTCAATTCTGCTGAAGATATTCAAGTTACCTACACTCTTGAAGAAAGAATAAGGTGTGCAGCTTTCGCTGTTACATACAATAACTGCAAAATTGCTACTGACAAGTTTGAATCATTATTTTCCAAACCAGCCCCAGATTTTAACACAATCTTTGAATGGAGACATAGGCTTATAAGTACAGGCTGTTTAATTGATTCACATATAGAAAAAGAGAAATCTTTTCAAACAAAATCTGTAACTAATACTGACAACACTAATACTAAAGTAGTTTGTAAATTGCCAAATCCCGAAGAAATAATCATTCCTTCAGAGAGTGAAGAAGAAGATGAAGAAGCAGAAGCATCTAATAAGACTTTAGAGAAATCAGTGCGATGTATGAGCTCTGAAACTTTGTTTATTGGAGGTAACACAGAATTACAAGCAGCAGGAAGCTTAGCGAGTACTGTGGATGGGAGGGGCTCACGAGCAAGAAGTTGTTCCCAATCCACACACCTACCATCCCGTTCAAATTCACGTGACAGCCAAGATTCTCACTATCCAGATACTGAATCAGAAAAAGCCTCAGGAAGAAACTCAAAAGAAGTTCTAAAATCAACTAATGTGTCAGCACGGCAGTCAGTCCATGGTTCTGATTCAGAGTCAGTGTCATACAACAGTGGGGAAGATAATTTCTTATCAAGAGTATTTGGGGAGGGCAGGAAGAGACGGAAAGTTAAGAAGCATATTATTCCTGCTGCAGTACCACAAATGAGTGATTATGCTACAAATGACGTCAACACTTTTGGATATAATACTTTTAAAAAATCAGAACAGTCTCCTTTAGTGACTGGTAATATCTACACAAACAATTTGCGTAATATGAATACAAGAACTCGACAAAATGTCGACATTGATGGCTGTTCTAGCGAGTATGTCCCTACCAAAATGGGGTCCACTGCTAAAAAGAACTACCAAGAGTTCAAAGACAATGTTCGGAAGAAAGGTTATTGGGCAAAGGGCAATGGATCTTCCTTAACAATAAATAGACATAATATGTCAATGGATGTTATTCATAAAACAAAAGGCATACCAAATCAAACTGTTGAAGAAACAGTCAAACCTGTGAGCAGTCACCAATATGATACTATACAGACTGAATCCACGAAAAGTCAAGCTAATGATTTTACTAGAGTCAATATAAAAAATATTACCAGCACAAACTCCTACCTGCCTTTTGATAAACCAATCCAGACAGTTAACAATATTATTTTAAAGGATAAAAGTTCTGAAAACACTGATCGTATTTTTGCTCAAGTTCAGTCAAATAATGTTTCAAGAAATAAAAGCATATTGGATATTTTTGATATTAGTGATCCAGCCCAAAGGAGTCCACCAAGTAACAATGATTTGGACAAATATGATAACATCAGAAGAATGTATGAGAATGAGTGGGATGAAGATGATGATGCACTCTACAAAAATACCGATTGTGAAGGAGAGCAAATAGAGTCGCATCGGGTACACTCGCCAACTGTCTCTAATAGAACTCAAAGCCCTACTTCAGATATGCTCTATACAACAGAAAAGGCCACTCAGTTGCAAGACACTTGTGAGAATAAATTGCTGCCAGACTTCATTAAAGAGAAACATGATTTGCTTTTAGATATGCTAAAAGATTTTCAAAATAAAGAAATAAGTCAAATGGTGTCACCACTGAAGCATATACCACAGTTGCCATCTGTAGAAGACAACAATGTGTATCAGAAGTCTGTAACAGATACAATGCCAAATTCTCTCATGACTGGGTTTGAATCCATTTCTTTACCTGCACCTAGACCTGATCCAATGTCAAATCTTCTCATGACTAGACCTGACCCGATTCCAAATACTTCCATGGTTAGATCTGACAGAATTTCAAATCCTGCCTTGGACAGATTTGACCCTGGTCCAAATCACATTATTGATAGGAATGATGCAATTCCAAGATATCCTGTGGGCAAACATGATAGAGCTAATAGATCTGAAACGATGTCTAATCATAACACAAATAGACCTGATACAAGTCCTAATTACTTCATGTCTGGAATTTCCCCTATACCAAAGCAAAGCATAACCAGTCCTGACCGTATTTCAAACCTCAGGTTGAAAAGATCTGATTTATCAACAAGCCCCATGACTAGACCTGATCCAAATTCTAACCTTTGTCAACATAATGAGGGTCTAAATCACATGATTTCTCAATCAGATTTTACTCAAAATCTTAACTCTAATACAATTGACCCCATTTCAAATCTCCCCATGATCGGAGCTGATCAAGTTCCTAATCATACCATGACTAGATCTGAATTAAACTCAAACTTTACTATGAAAATACCTGATCCAATTCCTGTAGAATTATCAAATGAAGTTTTACGCCTATCGGAAGGTAATGTTGAGAGTACACAGCATGCTTCTAACGTTATAAGTCCATCAAAGCGCGTGCATATCCTTGAAAATATCACAATTCAGCCCGGTTCACCTCATCAGAACATCACTCCATCTTATCAACAAAATACAAGTCAACATTCAAGTCCTGAGGCAGCCCAAAGAAATGATACCAAATTCATTTCATCAAGCCCAAAACTTGATGAAAAACAAGATACAATTGAAAAACCCCCAGAAAAAGAACAACCCCTGGCACAACTAGATTTTTCAAATTTATTGACCGGGATAAATACAAGCAACTTACTATTAGCATTGCAAAATCTTCAACAAATAGCTCAAAGTTCTTCACCAAAGCTAAATGAAGAAATCAATACAGATCAACCAAGTGGAGAAGAACAAAGTACAGAAGAACAGGCTGTAGTTGCCGAAACAATTAATTTGACAAATGATGAGGAGTGGGAGAAAGAATCTAACAGAGATGGTAGCATTGAAAGACAGTTGGAGCAAATGGATGGTACTGGCGACACACCTTTTTTAAGTGATATTTTTGATCCGGGCCCAGTACTAATCCCAGCCAATGTAATGAGAAAGTTAAATTTGGAATCGTCAAATCTCGAAGGAGCTGGAACAGACACAAATTCTAATGAAAATGCACCTGTTATAGGGAATTTTAAAAGTTTTGCTTTGCCAAAACCTATATTACTAAATAGGTTAAAACTAACCGTAAAAACAGCTGAGAAGCCAATGAAAAAATCAAGCAAAATGGTGAAACAAAAAAATAAGGTTTGTATTAATGATTTATAAGATGTATGTTCGGTATTTATGGGATGTAATTGAGGGTTTAACACGTTATTTTTGATTTTAATAATGCACGTTATATTTTAGTTTAATGAGCTAGGGTTGGAAGTAAAAATGAGTCCTGTGTGCTGCGTTGGTTGGTCAGGTTGATAATGTTGGTGCATGCTTGTTGCAGAGCAAGACGTCGCCCTCACCGGTGCCTGGTCAGCCCGCGGCAGAGGAGGAGGACGACGAGGAGTCTGGCGACGAAGCCGACCTCTCCAAGTATGACTTGTGGGGCAGCGATGCTGAACAAGGCAACTCATCTAAAGCCGGTTAGTAGGGAAGATGAGTTTTCTATTCTGAGTACTAGGTTCTCAGTGTAATTGATAAAATTCCGAGAGAAATTTCTTCCTCCACCGTCCCCCGACCCACCGCGTTACATCACATCGCAGCACTTCGTTTTGGCTTAGCGTTATTTTTGACTTGCTTGATTCCTAAGGGTAGCTTGTTGTCAAATAGCCTATAATTTACGTCAAGGATATTGGGCTATGAAATGATTGATTTATTTTTTACCAACTGGCAATTCCACAGATTACTTGTGCTTTCAAAAAAGAAAAAAAAAAAACTATGTAGACTGGTAATATTTTTGTCTCATTATAGCTTCGCGCCCTTGCAAAATATTATAAAAGTGTTGAGAGTGAAGCAATAGCCTTTATCATAGAATTATATGAATGTTTTTCAGAAAATACGGAAAAAATAAAGGATGGCGAGCGTTCCAAAGAAGCCGGGTCCGACAACCAGGAGGATAATAATGATAAGGTGTCCCCAAACAACAAGAGTAAGAGAAGGTTGGTCTTAGATGTAGGTAATTATTTAACAATGTATTTAATCCCTGACAAGGATTTCAAGATCACCATTAGTAGTGCAGTATCTTCAAACATATGATGGTAGGTATATTTAAATGAACATAATTACATAACCACTGTTTATGTATTCCAGGTCTAGGAGCTCCTCCTCGTCATCAAGCTCGTCTTCGAGCTCCAGTTCTAGTCACAGTTCTACAACTCCACAAAACAAGTGAGTTCTTCCATTCAGTTAGTTGTGAAATCATAATCACATCAATTTTGTAAAAATTATAAATGTTATGAACGCTGCCGCTTGGAATGATGGTAAGTACATTCCTCATTTATAAAATAAACCTACTTATTGATAGTTTATTACTTTTTTATGATAAGACTGTTTTTACTTTATGATATTGGTTTTTATGAAACAATGTTGTGTGTAACAGATTCGACGATTTCGACTTGAATAGTGAACGCGGGTCTCCGCTCCCGTCAAAGGGTCGCAAGTCGCGGTCGCGGTCACGGTCGCCGCGATCAAGAGCCCCCACTCGCCGCAAGTCGCGGGACAGCCGCTCAGCAGGAGAGGCCAGGTTCAAACCCCCTTTTAAAGTAGTTAGAAAGAAACACCTAAAGACATTGAGCAAGTAATATGCTTTGCGTGTTACCATTCATTCCTAGCACGGCCATACACATGATATTATAAGGCAACTCAAAACATCTTTTAACTACAAGCTATGCACAATTGCATTGCGAATACGCTCGCGATGATGCACTATGAGGACAATAAACACAATCTGTCGATTAAGTAAGCGACGCCAATCTGCGACGACATTTGCAGTGTTTAGTGTAAACCTTAAAAAAAATAAAGGAAATGCTTAAAAAAATGGCGAAATGTGGCTATATTAATTACTCTTTCGGGAAACACAGGCAAGGTGTATTGTTAATACTAACATCGTTATCACCAGGAGCCACGAGTCATCGCGCGACAAGGAGTATTCGCGCGAACGCGAGCGACGCGACCGGTCGCGCGGCAACCGCGACGACCGCAAGGAGAGGCGCTACAGCCGCGAGGGGGGGAACCACTACAACTCGCGCGGCCGCCACCGCTAGCCGCCGTGCGGAGGACGTCGTTGAGACCTCCATATAATCCTATAAGCCTCGGAGAACACCCGTGCAACTACATATAAGAGACCACCCAACCCCTGCCTTATACTAAATAAGCCAGTCGCTGCCGCGTGGGTTGAAGGCGATGGGTGGAACACGTATTTTACAAAATAGTCGTAACTCATGTATGCAGTTCTGTGAAACTGATTGTATGTAAAATAAGTGTGGTAATAAAATAATTTTTTGGACTGTATTTTCGTTGTACGAAAGTAATGCAACTGAATCTTGTCGAATGTGTTTCCTATGTTAGCGATGGCTTTCATGTTTTTCCTACTTTATAGGTAAAATTAATAACTATTGTATATAGTCTGGGAATGTGTTGGAATCCACACAGTTTTAACTTTAGACATAGTAAGTACATTAGTGTTGATTGCAAATTATTGAATTGGTAAATGTGAAACATTTAAACGTGTTTATTTTTTGTGATACTTGCTTATTAGAAATTCAAAGAATAACATTAATACATTAATCATGTGTAGCTCGCTTGGTAGAAAGAGATCTCAAGATGTGTGAATGCAATAGAATATTCAGATTATGTTCTCTACGAGGTAGGAGGCTACATTAAAAAGGTATCGTGAATTTATGTTTGACATCTAACAGTGTTAAGAAAAATGATGCATTGTAATTCTTAAGATAGATATATAATACACATAATGGTACCGAATGTCCAAATCCTAGAAATTCTTTATTAGGAATTAATTAATAACTCTGCAAATAAAAAATGTAAAAAGAGGAGTAGTAATTTTTTTATTTTTTATTAATGTGTTGTCAATGTTAAAATCCCAAACTCAACATATAAATTATTTAGAGTTTGGGATTTTAACATTGACTCTATGGGAACTGGACGAGCCCAAACGTAGTATACAGTTTAATGTCTATGTTTGATAATATTTATCAGTAAACATTAACCGTTTAGAAAACAAAGATGCGAGCTCTTGTTGTTTCAGATTTGTCATGAGTGCTTTTGACACTAGGGCACAAGCCCATCATCATCATCAATCAATCATGACAATCATGTATCTATTCAAGGACACAAGTCTTGGTCCTTGAATAGGTATTAGCTTTGCAAGACGCATAATATATCGAATACCTAGTATCAAGAAAGACTTGTTTGTACTATTTACTAGCAGCCTCCCTCTTAACTCGGTTCAAAAACCGAATCATCGATACCCTATATTAAATTCGATATTCCTATCTTATGAAATATTTGCCATACAAAAAATAAATTATATTTCTGCGTAATTAATTTTATCTATATGTATTTTGAAGTTCAATGTTCGACACAAGCCGCTCCCAAAAGACAAAATACATTTTCACCTGTAAACCTAGGCCTTATACCACAAAACTTCAAGTCTACAAAATTGTAGAAAAAACAATGGTACACAAAAATTACAAAATACATTTTAAAAGGTGTAAAACATAGCATGGCGGCTATGCAGGTACAAGTAGTAGACTTTTTTTTTAAAAACAAATTTGTAACTTGCTGCAAATTTTGTGATATAGGGCCCTGAAGTTATGAAGGGACAGGGTTAATAATTATTCCCTGTGTATGCTTGTATAAAGGAATGCTCCTGTACAGCTGGATAACTGGATGTAAAATATTACGCATATAATAAGTAATTTTATACTGTGTAATAATGATGAGAAAGACTGATTGGTAGAAGGTTAAGAGCCGTGTAAATGAGTTGCCGGACGCGTAGTGGGTTCGTGCACATATACTTGGGTTACGGATGAAAAATGACGTTACAACAGTGCCAGCCTTCCTTTAAGGTGTGATATTGTGTTCATTTTGTAAATAAAAATTAAAGTCCAAAACATGGTGGTAATCTGAATGTGTCGGATAAACATGTATATCACAGGAAATTTGTTTTTGTCTTGATATCTTTTATCTAGAGGTAGTGTTGCTCTCAATGATATCATTTTCTTTCAAAAAATATCGAAGTTTGTCAAAAGACAGTGTATTTTTTTTTTGAATACCTAGCGATACGAATTACATCTAAGCTAATGTTGTATGGTAATACATTTACCATTAAAATCATAATATAAGTTGTTTTTAATTTTATTATAGACTAGCTGCGTCCCGTTACACCCTCGTAACTTTTGATCTCTTGGAATTATTGGGATAAAATTATACAATATGTATCCTCATTATAATCCATCTACGTGCATCAAAATTGACGTTTGGACGTTGTGAGTGTAAAGAAGTAATAAATATAAACAATCTCCTTTATAATATTAACTATATAACGTGTGAAAATAACAAAACCAAAATTTACAGTATATCTTACTTAAGTTATTTAACATTAAAATGATTAACAATGAATTAGGTAGACAATTTATAAAAATAAATTTAAAAATAAAAAAAGGATTACATAAAATGACGAAAAGTTAACATCCATTCAGTTCTTTGGTGGAGGGCGCTCTGAAACAAATGGGCAAATTAAAATCATGACAAGGAGCGACCAGAAAGAAAAATCAAGAATATTAATTTGTAATCACTAGATTTATATACATACTAATACCCGTAAAGAATAGCTTTCATAAACAAGTTCAATACCTTTGAAATACAAAAATATAAAAAAAAAGTTACTGCATCGATTTACGATATCGATCTGCATAGATTTTTAATAGTCACCTCATTTAACACATAAGTAAGGTACTCGAAAAAAAAAAATAAGTTAGGGTAATTGCATAACAAACTATCAGTAGCAATCTGTTTCATTTTGATAGTTCTACAACATTCATTGCGTTACTTACGTTGTTGAGCAAACAATTTTTTTTAACTTTTGAAGCATTGGACTAGCAATATGCTTCGAAATTATTCCAATTGATAGTGTGTTACGCAATTAGGGTGCTATTTGAATAATTTTGAAGCATAATACTAATTTATTGCTCTACAACGTGTAACTTAGAGGGTATAAATACAAAGACATAAGAAAGGCATGGCATCTTTACATGATATCAAACGATATTGGAAGGGTTTTTTAATCCTATCTCTTTATGTTAGGAAGTTATGAGCAAAAACACCGCCTGTGATAGGCTACTATCATACTAGTCGCACAGAGATATTGAAGACATTTATCGGATTTTGGCAAGTAACGAGACGGCTAACGAGTAGTTATTAACGTATGTAGTGTGCTGCCACGTTTGTTATGATTTTATTTTAAGAAACACACGAAACCGAAAATTTGGTACTAATTTTTTGAGTATTTTATTTGGAGTTGAAACCCTTCCGATATCGTTTGATATCATCTAAAGATGCCATGCCCTTGGTATGTATATACCCTTTTTGTTACACGTTGTATATGTTTGAAAACCGTTTCCGCTCAACAATGTGAATAACGCAATTAATGTGGCTGAGTTGTCAAAATGAAATTTATTGTTACCAATAATGTGTCAATTACCCTAGGTACTGGTCCAGAATATTGACCGTGGGATCTTGAGAGCAAACTCACAAAGTGAAACTAACTTTAGCAGTACCTAAATTTACATACGAATATTAACTTATTCGTATAAAGTTACTTTCATATTTCTATGAAACGCTTGATTTAAAGTTTTATTATTTGTACACAAAGTTCGTAATACGAATACGGTTCATTTTTGTATGAAACAATGGGGAAGAAATACTGACAAATCTCGCCACTAGAGGCGCTGATATCGTTTGACCCAAATAAACTGTCAAAACCCATTGTAATTTGTACGAGTTTAGGTTGTTTATAAAAATTTTAAAAATATGCGCGTTGTGTAGCAATTTCTTGCAATAATAATGGAAATCACTCTTTCCCTAAAGATATGCATTTCAATTTAGAACAGAATATATGTATGTATAAATAAATTTCAGTAAAGATTATGTTGATGTCTCTATAGCTTTCTGGGCGGTAAATCATTTCATTCTCTTGAATTTCTTGTTCTTGGTGAACCTCGAAGTTAAAATTTCGGTCATACGATTCAAGTCTGGATAATAATTTTAGGTTAATAGGGTTGAAACTTTCAAAATATGGCAATAATAAGTACATTAATATTTACTTAAATATAACTAAAGAAACATTAAACCTAATACAAAATTAATGTAACTTAAAACACTAATAAGTCTGCATTCAGTTTAAAGTCTGGGCATTGTTATTTGCCTGGTAATTAGATCAGCTTTTCGTCCTTTTACTGAAGCTCCTCTAGACTTTTAACTCCTTTTTAACTTGAAACAGTCCATGTACAATACATTGCTCTGCTTTACCTAAAAAAAAACTCGTCAAACACAAAAAAAAACTCAACATAAAACGTGATACGACTGACAGCTAATATTGTTATGAGTCAAACGCCATCAGCGACATAAATAGCTTTGCGTTTTCTTCCCCATTATGTCAGTCTCAGGTCTGAAATTGCGTTAAGCGGGTAGTCGCGCGGTTTCATACTAAAGAGACCCGCGCGGGCGTCCGTCACGGGCAGGCGCGTAGACCCGCTTAGCTTAGTTTCAGCCCTTACTTAGAATATCTTGTCCATGTCGATTCGACGTTACGATCTTGCCAGTCTAAACGTACGAACGTAGTCAGTTCAAATATAGATACATAGTATTTTTAAGGATTGAACATCAGTTTGATATCAATACATATTATGGCTATGATAATAGAAATAGGAGTAGGTAACAGATTATGGACCTAAAGAAATCAGATCTTTCCTACCTGCTGTGGGGTCCAAACAACGACATTCCTGAAAGCATTTATATGAAAACATTAGAATATTATTGATTATGTAGACCATATAAATTAAAAAACATAAGCAACTTAAAAAAAAAAAATGTATTTAAAAAAATGCACCGAACGAAGATCGCAAACCGCCTATTTACAGTAAGCAACTGTTTTTTATAAGAGTGTGATTTTGAACTAGGATTTTTAAAACTAGATAAAAAGTTGTTTCCGATAAATCGGCGACTGCTCACGGAAATTCGGCTCGAAATATTTTAGAAAAGAGACGGACTGCATCCTAAATAAAAAATGAAGCCATCTACAGGTTGCAGTAAAGAAAAAAAAATCTTTCAGATAGAAATAAATAATAGAACAATGAAAGGTAATGTATTAAAATAAAACTAACAGCGCTGATGACGATAGGTTTGGATCCTTTGCAAGGCTCCAATTTCTTGACTGGAGACTTCGGCGTGCATACCGCCGCGCCTGCGCCCTCTATTGCACCGCCTTTAAAATCAATTTATTTATTAATCCATCCATACTAATACACGATAGACAGCCTCCGTGGCGTAGCGGTAGCGAACGCGGCCGTTGCGCAAGGAGGCGCGGGTTCGATCCCCGCACAGTGCAAATATTTGTATGCATGAATATGAGTGTTTGCACTGGTCTGGTCGTGCCTCGGAAAGCACGTTAAGCTGTTGGTCCCGGTTGCCATACGAACATCTAGTGGCAGTCGTTACGGGTTGTTGGAGTCCTCAAAAGTCTAACAATTGGTCTAACTGCAATGCTTAGATATCGCCTTCGGGATGTGGGGGCCAGACGGCAGCGCTTCACGGAAAATATCGAAGTTTAGCCAAAATCAGCAGTTAGACTGTTAAAGCGGACCCCAAACTCCAAAGCTGAAAAGCTACGGATGCGACTGGGATTAACGCTGAGATGATGATGAAAGGACATAGGCTACCTTTATTTTGATATTCCCGAGGGAAATCTAAAAGCTCGATACCTATAACCGAATTCCACGCCGGCGAAGCTGCGGGCGGAAAGCTAGTATAAAGTAGAAGGCAAAAGAAATCAAGCTATACTTTGCGATAAAATACGACGCATAAAAAAAAATAGATGAATCAATTAGTTTGGAAAATATGTGTCACATCCACGCAAAACACTCCTACATACCATACCTCTTGCCTAAATATTTCTTCTGCTAAGCGAACTCCTGATGACTGATTATAAAGTGAACAAAAATTTTTTGAGGAAACCTGGACTTTAAGTCTGAAGTCACCAACCCGCATTGCGCAAGCGTAGTGATTACGCTCAATCCTTCTCTGTATGAGAAGAGACCTGTGCCCAGCAGTGGGACGATTAAAAGGTTGATGATACAAGCGAACTCCATAATTCCCAGGTTAGATAAAATGTTATTATAATCAGTGTTTTAATAACATTTTATCTAACCTGGGAATTAGAGTTCGCGATAAAATGTTATTATAATCAGTGAGGAATTTCTCAGAAGCGGTCCGGAGTCAGGATTGATAGCCTCGCCTCCACATACATGGGGCTTGATGAAATGTAGATGTATTTAGGTATAGGTACACCTTTGTCTAAGCCTTCGGGAAAGCCGTTGTTAATTATGTTATTTATAATGAGGGTAATAAAAGAACATCATCAGAAACCCTCCTGATGCTGGCTTATTTTTTATAAAAAAATCCCATGTATGGTAGGTACAGACGACAGCCCATCAAGCTACTATAATCTGTCAGATTTCTTTATTAGATTTTTAAATTTATCTATAAAGCGCTAAGGCTCAAGGTTGAATGGGAAATTTTGACAGTTTCCGGTAGATTTACCTGCTGTCGTACGTACAAGAATTTCTAAATATTAAACTTTGAAGTCAGTAGATTGAAGGTTTAACTTGTTTGTAACAACTGTACCTACTTAGGTTCTGCGCTGTCTTCAGGCTAACAATTTCCTATTAGAACGATTACTAAAATTATTGATGGCATTCCGAATGCTGTTCAACATACTTTTTATGCTTGGTGATTTACACCATTTGCGAGACTTCAGTATAAACTCTGAAATAGATACAGACGACCAGCACATCAAGCCACAATCTTTATTAAATTTTCAACTTTATCTCTGAAGTATTAAGGTTTAAGACTGATTGGGATTTGACAGTTTTGGGTAGCTTGACTTGCTGTCGTCCGCACTTACCTGGACCAGCGCTAGCGCCTTCTGAAGTGCTGATTTTATAAAGCTGAAAGAACAAAAAAAAAAGTAATATATCTTTGTAAATTAAATAAAAATATAATAAAACATTTAAATATACATAATTGGAACGTATTTTTTCAGACCTTTTTATTTTAATATACAGGATGACGACTAAAAAATCTATGCGATAGACGGACATGAAAGTGAGATTAAAGATTCCATCGCACTTTAACTTTAGTCGTCTGTAAAGAGTGATCAATTAAATCCAAAGGAAAAATACTTACCCTGCCATCATCTCCAGCTGCAAATCCAGAAGACAGTGGGAGCACCTCTGGCCCCCACTGCTTAATGAAGTGTCCGAGACGTGCGACGCGCTGTGCAGGAGTCGTCACAGTGTGCGACCCGCCACAGTAGCGGTTGCACAAATGCTTGTCCGTCTCCGATCTGTATAGACGATAAAAAAAACACATATCGTGGTCAACGGGGCCCGGATAGCTGTCGAGTCCACCATAAAGTTTCTGGGATTGGTGCTCGACAGCCGTTGGGAATTCGGGCCCCACTTACGGCAGCTGGCGCCCAAGCTGATGGGTGCAGCAGGCGCGCTATTAACGTTGCTTCCCAACATGAGGGACCCGAGCGCCGCCTGTAGGCGGTTGTACGTGGTAATCGTGCGGTCCATGGCCCTGTATGGGGCCCCTGTGTGGGCGATGGACCTGACGGCCGGAACACTCGCCATTCTGCGTAAACCGCAGAGGGCGATGTCCGTCAGGGTCGTTCGCGGGTATCCCACGATTTCCTACGAGGCGGCTTGTGTCCTGGCCGGATCCCCGCCCTGGGACCTAGAGAGAAAGTACTCGCGTCATTGTACCGATGGCGCGAGGAAGAGCGGACATGGCTCCAGTCCGGTGCAGCAGCAGATCAAGCTGCGCCGAGGGGAGCTCCGTCAGGTCCTGGTGGTAGACTGGCGGCAGCGGCTTATGCGCCCTAACGCCGGCCACGCTACCATCGAGGCGATCCGGCCAGTACTCGACGACTGGCTCGGGAGGAGGCACGACTCCCTGTCGTTCAGGGTGACGCAGGTACTGTCGGGGCACGGCTGCTTCGGCAAGTATCTGCGACGCATAGACAGGGAGCCGGACGCTCGGTGCCATCACTGCGTCCAATGCGGGGAGGACACGGCGCAGCACACGCTCTCCGAGTGTGTAGCTTGGGAGAAACAGCAACGTGTCCTCAAAAACGAAGTAGGAGGCGACCTGACGCTGCCGGCAGTAGTGCGGAGGATGGTCGGTAGCGCAGAGCCCTGGGACGTGATGGTGTCCTTCTGCGAGGACGTGATGTCGCGGAAGGAAGCTGCGGAACGGGAGAGGGAGATCTCAACTCCCTTCCCGGGCCGCAGAAGACGCATCGGGCGCCAAGGAAGGGCGGATAACGCCCTCTTCCAGCCCCTATGAATGGGTCCAGGGGAGGCGAGGGATATGGGGAAGTCCCCGCCCCCTTATTCATTGGACCCCGAGGCGGAGGCGCGCGCGTGTGTCGGCGTGCGCCTCAGAGGCGATGCACGTGGAGGAGGCGAGGCCCGGACAGACCGGGCCGGCACGATAGTGTGGGGCCGCGGCAGAATCAAGAAAAAAAAAGATATTGCGATCAATTTGGTTTACACGTGATTGGTTAGTTCCAACCTAAAGTATAATTTAGTTAGTTAGCCGCCGTTTAGTTAAAAGGTCAGTCGGTTGACTAAACGGATAATTTAACCAGTTGCCTGCGACATATTCTATACCTACACATAAATAAAATGGATGTTTCTGGAGGTAATGTTAATTAACAGCATCTTACTAAATGCCCATTAAAGTATAATACCTACGGTAGAACTAAACACAAACAGTTTTTTTATTTAATTTTATCTGTCTGTACTGGGTAATCTCCGAAACGGCTGGACTCATTTTGTTGACACTTTCACTGGCAGATTGCTGATGTTATATAGCTTAGATTTATTTTTGACAATGATATTAGGGAATTGCGCAAAAAGCCCAGGAAAGCCAATTAGTTTCCCGACATGCACGTACGGTACGTAGGTACTCGCGGGCATTTGATATTTAAATAAGATGGAATCAAACATGGAACATGGACATATCCAAGCGAGAGAGAATTTATTGATTAAACAAAATGAATGTTTGAATATCAAGTCCGATTAAGTAGGTATGCTATAATGTTAAATATATTAGTCAGGTGTACACCGATGAGCCGCAATGGGATTCAACGATTCGAAAAAGTGAAGCATTGCTTGTGATGTAGCGCTAACTTCACAAGCGATGCTTTATTCTTTGTGCAATAATACCTGTCCAATGGAATATCTACACGAGGCCAATCTTATCGCCTTCCAAGTGGCTGAATTTTGGCCTAGGGTTAGTCAAACTTTGATAAACAATACCCAATCCATACTAATATTATAAATGCGAAAGTATCTCCATCTGTCTGTCCGGCTTTCACGCCAGAACTACTGAACCGATTGTAATAAAATTTGGTACACAGATTGTCTAGAGTCTGAGAAAGGACATAGGAAAGAAAAAGAAAGAAAGAAAAAACATAGGCTATAAAACATCCCGCTATGACCAATAGGAGCAGCGCAGGAACAAAGAATGTTGCGAAAACGGGATCAAACACGGACGTATATATTGCTCCCATTATTTTAACAGGCGCTTATTTTATATCAACTAAGCTCTTTCGGTTCGAAGCCTACGCGGTTGAAACCGCGGGGCACAGCTAGTACAAAATATATTTATTTAATGAAAAAATATCTACCTGACTTTGTGAGGTTTATAAGGTTGCATTTGATGCTGCACGTGCTCCCAGTCATGCATGTTGCGTTGCGGCAAGTTGCTCGCTTGGTTCTTACGAATTGTGTCTGCGAGAATACATCATCATATTACAACGCTGTTTAGGTGGGAAACTCTGTATCTATCTATACCATCGATCACTTATACTCTATACTTATAGATTCACAATCAGCGTAAAAAGATGGTTGAACTGTACAAGCGCACAACACCACACTTGGGTGCTTATTTCATTTAGTACTTACTTTATAATTCGGACTTTAATGCATGCGTGTAAGGTTGAATTTGCTTTGATGTTTGATGCACCATAGACTCGATCGTAAAAAATAATGGCTTTTTGTACACTGCTTTGTGATAAGAACTTTATACACTGCACTTAAGGCTGATTTTAAATTAATGCATATTTATTTTGACTACTTTAGACTGCTTAATACTTGTCGCCATTTTTGATAAGAATTTTGGTCGAGACTGTGTATCTAGTGTATAAGTGATCCATGATGTATATACAAGTAATCCAACATCTATACTAAAATAGGGAATAAAGTTTAAGAGTTTCTTTGTTTCAACGCGCTAATAGTCCAAAGTTTTTTATTTGCGTTCAAACAACCAGGTACCAGTCGAATTTAAAAACATTCTACTTACATAAGTTTAGTTTAGTTTAGTCCTGTCAAATTAGTCAGCGTCTGACGTGATTTAACGTATTATTAGTAGTAACAGTTGTTAAAGGCGTCTAATTTTTCTATGGAGAATCATAATTTGACAGGACTATAGTAGGTAATATTTATCTTCTGCTTTTTTTCTGAATGAAATAGAAGGAAAAAGATACACTGAACTAAACATAGTTTAGTTTATGAACAATGGGAATCGGTTCCAAGAGCCTACCTACTATTAGGAGTCAAGCAAAGAGAAAAAACTGAAGCTAGTCATGAAAAAGATACACTGAACTAAACATAGTTTAGTTTCACTTCCCTCCGCGCGCCCGCGCCGTGTGGTTTGAAATTAATGCGCTCCGGGTGTATTTACGAATATCGCGTTCCGATTGTTAGTTTCCGGCTCGTGTTTTCATTCTAGACTGTGAAATTGTGTCTGGCTTGGTATAGTAAGTTTATTCTTAGTGTTTGTTTGGTATTTATTGTAAATCAAATAATTTCGGTGAGTACATTTATTTTCTTACTTGTGAGGGTAACGTAATTTATTTTTCTTTTCTCCGCGCGACGGTTTTGTTTTTTTTTCTTTTCGTTAACTTAGATTTGTTTTTCTTGTTAATTAATTAGCTATGTCAACTTCCAATGACCCCCCTGATCGTGGGGGGGACATTTTCCGCAGAGATAACAAGACGTTTAGGTCGCCGCCGCAAGCATCCGCTAAGCGTTTGTTTTGTGAAATGTCTCCGACCGACAATTTAATAGATGATAGGTCGAAGCGTTTACAAACTGCACCCAATTCTCCCGAAAAGTCGCCTACATTAAATATTTCCAATCGTAGCGACGGGAACAGTAATTATTGCGATTTGATGACCGAGGCGTCTGTGTACCTGGCCAAAATCAACGAGCTGGTTAATGATAACGGTTCTCGTATAAATGTCGCGAACAAATCAGCAATTATGGATATGACTCAACGAGTTACAAGTATCGTGTCTTTGTTAGCTTTAAAATCTGCGTGTAACGAGACAAAGCTTGCTAACACCGAGCGTGAATTGGAAATAATTAAATTAAAATCCTACGCTAAAACCGTTAATGAGGACAAAAACATGTCGTACGCGGACTCTTTGAAACTGCGGTTGCCTAAAGTTACCCCGGCTATTGAATCTAGAGTACCTCTTCCTTGTCTCGTCGCCTATCCGACCCAGGAGCGATCAGCTGACTATGCGTCATCTTCCGCCACTAAACAAGCTCTTATGAAGGCGATTAGACCGAGTGACGATGGTTTTCAAATAGTCGGTATTAAAAAAACCGCCAAATCAGGCGTTGTACTGCGCGTTGCAAATGAAAACCAATTGAAAAGACTAGAATCGGTAGACGCTATAAAGTCTGCGGGTCTTCGTTTAGAAAAACCAAAAGGTCGCCGACCCCGTCTATTAGTTAAGGACATTCCCGCCTCTATGGAAGACAACAATTTTTTGCAAGCCATATACCGCCAAAATATTAAAAACGAGTTGCCAATAAAAGAAGACGACTTCATTAAATGCACGAAAATAGTCCGTAGGCGTTCTACCAATAACGGTCGTAAATGGTTAGGAATAGAGATTGAACCTGAGGTACGGAAACATCTTGTGTCTACCAAGGATAAGTTATTTATTGACTGGGCCACGTGCCGTTTTGTTGATGATATCGAGGTAGTTCGTTGCGCGTATTGTCAGCAATTCGGTCACGTGAAAAAACATTGCGCTAATAAATCACCAACCTGCGCTATATGTTCTGAGGCCCACGAAACCAATGTTTGTCCGCATAAGGACGATTTAAATTTTACCCCGGTTTGCGCGGCGTGTAAACGTTTTAAAAAACCTTTTGACCATCGCTGCGGGTCTGAACAGTGCGGTACCTATAAATTAAAACTCGAACAACTTATCCTACATACTAATTACTAATTAAGATGGATAGTCTAAGCATAGGGCAATTAAACCTTCACAACGATAAGGTGGCGACATCAGAGTTAGATAAATTAATTATTGACTACAACTTAGACCTTGTACTCATTCAAGAACAATATCAAAACTCAAGTTTACGTCACAGGGTAGTGCAGCTGGATTGTAGGGCGCGAGCCGGAATTTATGTTGCGCGGTCTTCTAACTTTACGGTAACGTCTATACGTGACCTCATGACGCCACACTGTGCGGTTGCTGAAGTCTCATCAGCTTCTTTTAAAGTATTCGTTGTAAGCTGTTACTTTCAATATTCAGATCCTGTTACTCCTCATATACATAATCTCCGTCATGTCTTGCGGTCACTCGCGGGCTGCAAAGTGATCGTTGGCGCGGATGTCAACGCGTCATCGTCTCTGTGGTATGGCAAGGTTCGGGCAACCGATACCGAACGACGCTGCGCTGTTGAGGATTTCATTGCTGAGATGAACCTATCGATTCATAATACCCCCGATGCACCACCTACTTTTTGCAGCCAAATAGGCGAATCTTGTATTGACGTCACACTTTCTAGTGCCGACGTACGTTTGGATAGGTGGCGTGTCCTACCGGACGCGTCTTGTAGTGATCATCGCCTGATCGTGTACGAATTTGTTCCTGGTTATATTCAGGGTCCGTCTCATATTCCTGGTAATTTCAGATATAGATGTAAAGGTGCGAACTGGGAATTTTTTGGCTCGCTTTTTGCGTGTCACGCCAAGGAGTTCACTCGGGACGGGCTGTCAGCCGAAGAAAGTGCTGACATTATGTCAGAAACCTTTACCTACTGTGCTGACATCGCCATTGGTCGTGGATCTATGACCAATATTCGTAGATGTGACTGGTGGAGTGATTATTTAGTTGAACAGCGCAAAAGATATCGCAGAGCGCGTAGACAGTTAAATAAACTCAAGAGCCGAAAGATTACTGGAGATCTTCTTACGTCCGCTTTAAATGCTTTTAGAGTTGCCAAGTCACGCTACAAAGCATCGGTGGAAAAATCTAAGGGTAACTTGTTGCGGAAAATCGTTGACAAACTTGACAGGGAGGGTCCGTGGTCTCCCTTATATCACGAATTTAAAGCTAACAGATCGGTCGACCTTGCATACGTTCAAAACATTAAGGTCAATGATAAGCATACCACGGGCATAGAGGAAACAACAAAAGTACTAATTAATACACTTATCCCTGATGATTCACCGGCTAACGATAGCGACTACCACCAACAGATTCGAGCGTGGGCTCCTGTGCCACCTGAATCACCAATGTCAGACGTACCATCTAATGACGAATTTATAAATATTGTTAGAAAACTACCGGTCAACAAATCATCAGGGGAAGATAAAATATCTAATAGGATGATTAAAGAAGCGTGTAAATCAGCGGGTGATGCCATCTTAACTGTATATAACCGATGCATTGCTGAAGGCGTTTTTCCTCGTAAATGGCGACGCGGTTTCATACGAATAATACCAAAGTGTGGTGATAAACCACCGGATGATCCGAAGTCATATCGGCCTATCACGCTTCTACCATCTTTGGGGAAACTTCTTGAGCGCCTCATCGTTCCACGTTTACTACCGAACGGTCCAAAATTTCATAGTAATCAATATGGCTTCACCATCGGTAAATCAACAGTCGACGCGGCGCTTTCTGTCAGAAGAACCGTTAACCAGTCGGAACACAAGTACGTGATTGGTATCTTTTTGGATATTTCTGGGGCTTTTGATAACGCTTGGTGGCCTATGCTGTTGTTAAAATTAAAAAACCGCGGTTGCTATAGAAACATATATAATCTCGTTTACTCGTACTTTATAAACGGTTCCGCGGTACTTAAGCTCGGTCATTTTTCTAGTACTAAAGCACTAACCATGGGATGTCCTCAGGGTTCAGTTGTCGGTCCTTATTTATGGAATTTGGGTTTTGATGATTTTCTCGCGATCCCGCTTCCTTGCGGCTGTTCACTTACTGGTTACGCGGACGATGGCCTACTGCTCATTCAATCAAGTACCCGAGCCGGACTTGAGAACTTGGCCCATACTTGCCTAAATCTAATATCTCAGTGGGGTGATCGTAACCGCCTAGCGTTTGCGCCGCATAAAACCTATCAACTTCTACTAAAAGGTAATCTTAAATCATTGCCTACTATTAAATTTAATAACGTTCCCGTTAAAAAACAGCAATCCGTATGCTACCTTGGTATGGTCTTAGAAAGGAATTTTTCATTTATCGAACATATAAAAATAGTTGGCGAAAAAGCTAAAAGGAACTTTTATGCCCTAACTAGAATATCCAAAGCAACTTGGGGTCTATCATTCCTAACTTTAAAAACTATATATGGAGCTACCTACTTAGGATGTATGTGCTACGGTGCACCTGTTTGGGCCGATAGGGCCAGCATAGGGGCGGCGCGACGTAAACTGCTTCAAAGCCAACGTTTGGCATTGATATTTTTATGCAAGGCGTATAGAACAGTCAGTACTGAAGCCTTACCCGTTCTGGCAGGTGTACTTCCAGTCGATCTTGAAGTACAGCGACGTGCTTCAATGTACTACTCCGCGAGGGGGGAGGCCATGGACACTAACTTTGTTACACAACGCGACCTCAATAGAATTTCTAGATTATTTAAACCTCAGACTGACGTCTGGGAGGACCTCTTATCCGAATGGCAAAGTAGGTGGGATAATTCCATCAAGGGCCGGCACCTCCATCTGTTCTTTCCATCCGTTGGCGATCGGCTGGCTAAGACATGGCTGGAGGTTGACCACTGCGTTGCCCAATTTCTCACAGGTCATGGCAACTTTAAAAGTAAACTGTATTCTTTTAAACTTGTTCCTTCGCCTTTGTGTCAGTGTTCTACATCGAACTGTGAATTTGAACAGTCCGCACATCACATCTTGTGGGAGTGTATTCTTTGGCAGAATGAACGCAATATTATGTTGGATAGTGTACAAGTTACATCCGGAGTTGTTTATTATACGGACCTTGTTGAAACTAGAACTAATTTCCGTGCGTTCAGGCGCTTTTGCCATACCTATTATTGGAATCAATTGTAACAGCAAATACCTACTTAGGACCCATTAACTTGATCAAATGTTATTCCGTGGTGCTTGGCAATCTGGGCTTCTCCCAGTTGCAATAATGTCCCTTTGTGCCGATTGGCCTAGTTCTATTCTGTCTCCTGCTTATTATGGAGGGAAGTGGAAAAAATATCTTTTTTCTTACTCCTCCGCTATTCTTTTCTGATTAATTTCGTTGCGGGACCCAAGACAGTTGAAACATTTCTCCGGGACTCGTCGAGCTTCATTGCTCGGCGTTTTTCTGGCGGTCTCCACTGTTGATTCTGGCTTTCAGGAGTTGCAGTGGGTTGGGAACAGTGTGGCGGGTTTTGTAAAAAAAAACATAGTTTAGTTTATGAACAATGGGAATCGGTTCCAAGAGCCTACCTACTATTAGAAGTCAAGCAAAGAGAAAAAACTGAAGCTAGTCATGAAAAAGATACACTGAACTAAACATAATTTAGTTTATGAACAATGGGAATCGGTTCCAAGAGCCTACCTACTATTAGGAGTCAAGCAAAGTGAAAAAACTGAAGCTAGTCATGAAAAATACCAAAGTAGAAACCTACTTTAATGGCTGCGTAGTTACATATATTATAAGACCCTTCTCTAAGGCCGGGTGGTGATAACAGTGGCGCTACTGAGATCGTGTGCATAATGAGCTTTCATAATGGCCTAGCCCATTATGAAAGCTCATTCTTGGTCCTATATCTACGATCAAATCTGAACTCAACCCCAAGGACTATTACATAATCAGTCAATCTCTTCGTTGAAGTATATACATACCTAATTCGTAACTGAGATAAGGTTTCATAGACAAGCTGGCCGGCAGAGGCTTGCTAGGTTGCGGCGGGGGCGCATCCATCGACATCACAGCCTTCGCATCGCAAGATATACAGTTGACATCCCTAGTGAGAAAATAATTTGGTCAGGAAAATATAATTTATCATTAAGTCTATTATATTTACGGTTTCCTAGCTGAAAAGAAAAAACAGAATCTTTATGAGATCGCTTTGTTTTCCTCCATCTGTCAACTCAGAACCCTTTTTCTCACCGATTTTTGACTTTTTCGTCCGATTTGAAAAATTCTTTTGCGTTGTATAGCCCCTTAATCCAAGAAGGCTTTAGGCTATAAAACATCACGCTGCAACCAATAGGAGCGGAGCATAATTAACTCCACGCAAACGAAGTCGCTGGCGGCCGCTAGTATCAAATATGATACCCAGGGCTTCAATTACTTCAAACAGTGAAAAATTTAAACTACTAAGTCAACGCATCAAAAGACAGGTACCGGCGATTACGTTTAGTTATGCCACATATTTTGACACTTGCAAAAGAATCAAGACTCGTATGGTGTTTCCCGTTGATCTAGAATCATGATATTTGGTAAGAAATAATGTCACGTAGCACAAGTAAAGGTAAAAAATCAGCAAACGTTTTGTACCTAGTTATTAACAAAAAAAAGTAAAAGTAGGTATCATTAGGCGTAGCTAGATGGTCAGGGTGGGCGGGGACGACCCTAGAATGCAGTGGGACCACACCAGAAAAATACCTTTCCTCGTACATAAAATAATTTTTAATTACGAAAAAACCTAAAACTGTTTTAAAAAAAAAGCTATAGTTATTAATTACCTAAGCCTTTCCTGAGCTCACTCAGGAAAGAACTAAAAAACTTCAAGTTTTGTGCTCTAGATGGCGGGCTTTGTTATACCTAAAAGATGTGACTTTGTCTTCCACAACTTTGACTAGGTTGTGGAAGACAGAGCATCTGGGAAATACAATACCCTTCGATAATATTGATTGCCAGATTTCGAGCTTCTGACTATACCATCGCCTAGCTCCATAAAGAATAGAGGTAAACAAACCAATCAAACTACAGACAACAAACAAACTAATTTAGGGTTATCACAACTCAGGTTTTACAAATCTCCTGTAAGTACATGAATCGACTTTTACATGCTAGCTATTTATTAACAATTCCTATTGTAGCATATTCCAAAAGAACCACTAAAATAACATGCATAATAACTTGATATTTCGAAAAACCATTAAAAATTCGACATTAATTTTACGTGATACGTGAAAAAAGAAAGATGGATGAAATCCAGGTATTAAACACATTTTGTGGAATTCAACCAACGAATAAAGTTGAGGCATTTGTTAATACAATTTTGCGTATTTTAATTACTTTCAAATTAACTGCATAACACATGCATTGTAATACTTTCAAGTATGGACTAATTATAATATATATGCATCAAAAAATTTAACCTATTAGGAAATTAGCTTACATGTGTATGATATTTTCAAATCCGTTAAGCGTTCTATGTAAATCATAAATATTTAAACATAAACTGTTTAGATTAGTAGGAAGTAGGATTACTTTTATGAAAATCATCTATGTAGAAAAGGTTGTTAACATCTGCCTTTTAGGCGTAAACTACTCGTTGTCTAGCAACGGTTTGTTTACCTCTATTCTTTATCGAATTTGGCTCAAATATAGTTAGTCGCAGGTGACGTTACAGCTGTAACGACTGTCAATGATCTACGAATGACAGTTGGGACGTTGCTCTATAGCAGTTGTGCTTTAGAGCTTTCCGAGGCACGGATATTGCTTGGTATGTATGGTCACCATCCACGAAGCAACAGCGGCAATCGTAGTACTTGATAGATCGTCGTGTGTAGCTGTTATTGAACAGCCATATAGGGTTTTAAAACATCACTAAGGTTACCTCAGTAGTCTCCTCTTAGTACCCGCAGCCTCTGCTTCGCGGCGCAGCGCAGCCATCTGTTTCAGATTCTCTTGGAGCTGCTTAAGCTTGTTGTTGAAGAAGTCCTTCACAGGAGACAGCTCCATCTTGTCTAATTTCTGCTCGATCTCGCGCTGAATGTCATCTAATGCTTGTTGCCATAGAGATTCCTATAACATTTTTTTTTTTATGAAATCGGCAGATAGATTCTAATTTAAAAAATATCTGAAGCTCAGTGGTAATAACATTTCTCCAGACAGTATCTCGGCCATGGCGGCCGATCTCAACGGAGACCAATCTTTGTCGCAGGATATACAGGTGACTCTTTCTTCACTCTCATTGACTATACAACCGGAGACAGATCAGTGTAGCTACCATGAGTTTTCATTACGAGACTCGATTGTTGATATCGAGCGCGTTTGGCGTTCTCATTGGTTGAGAGTTCTTATAACCTTGAAGCGGGCCAATCGATGAGTCAAACGCGCTCGATATCGACAATCGAGTCTCGTAATGTAAACTCATGGTAGCCACACAGGCACAGGACCAACCTCATCTTTTTGTTTTATGTGAAATCATCAAATGACCTCTCCCGCTCTGGGCGGAACGGAAGGACGTGTCAGACTTTTACTGGATAAAACCCACCCGTGTTCCTTTACTTGCCTGTGCGCCAGGGCGACGGTTTCTTATTTAACCAACCCGTAACCGTAACCCAGGAGGCATCGGTCTTCGTGACCAATTTCATAACATTGTTTTCGATCCAAGGAGTTCGAGGTGAGTAGTGAAATATGTAATAATTTATACAAAGTTGAAGAATACAATTGTAGTCCTACTACAATTATTGTATTCTTCAACTTTGTATAAATTAATAGCGAAGTTAAGTTACAGGTAAGTTCGTTTGACTTATAAAATAGGCTTGAATCGGTGTGAGGTATCTACAGTTCCTGATCATGATAAAATTTTCTGCTATGGCTGAATGAGTCCGTGTACTGAGCGTCATTGACCTTGCACAATGTAACATTCAGACGCTGGTCCTATCTAAATACCGGAACGAGTTGGAGGTATCAGTGAACCTTGTTAACCGGAACCTCTATTTACGTGTCCAGTTAGTGAATGACTGATATTCTGGCGATCTTATTCTTTTTATTTTTAATAAAATAAAAAGAATAAAGTATAAAGGGTCCTGTCCTTTATGATTTTTTATGTCCAAATATTAGTTTCGTCCTGTCCAATTAGTCAGCCCCTGACGTAAATTAAGGTATTTTTACCCGTCTACGGCAAAGCAAAAGGAGGGTGATTTTGACAGGCTATGTATGTACCTATGTATGTATGTTCATCTGTTCCCTCGTAACTTCTAAACTACTTATCAGAATTCGACAAATGACATATCATTAGAAGCGTCCTAATTGTCCCCTGGTTATAGGCTATATGGGGTTTCACAAAATCTAATGTGGCGCCCTCTAGCGGACAAAACATACAGAGTAAAAAAATAAAGTGAAGATAAATATGCCGTGTTTGGTATCATTTGAAAGCGCTTTACTTGTACATTTTGAATATATATATATATATTGCTAGCATTTGCTTGTGGCTTTACCTGTATTCATGGGCTGATTGCATATAATTCACATCTTTTCGTTCATAGCTTCTTTATTACTTATCAGAATACGACCACTGCAGTACTATTAGAAGGGCCTTGATATTCTGTTAGTTATGAGCTACAAAGCTTGTCACCAAATTTAGTATTGCGCCCTCTAGCGGACAAAAGTTCTATGTTAATATAAAATTAAAATAAATATACCGTGTTTGGTATCACGTGAAAGAGCTTCACGAGTACTTTATGCTTGTACATAATTACAAGAATGCTTTAATGATGTTAAATATGAGCGATAAGAGTAAAGCGCGGATCACGGGAATTGCGAATCGCTTTATGCAATGTAGAGCAGTGTGAACATTAATAGAATATGTAATGCACTAATGAAAACGACATAAGCTGGGAGTATCTCCACGCGGTGAAGGCGGAAACAGTTTGAGAACTGGCTAAAACTCCCATAAAAAGGTCCTCTGCACTATATGCCTTCGGGCTTATGTTGTTACAAATACACTTTAACACCAAAATAGTACAAATAATAAAAAACTAAAACCCAACTACGACAAAAAACGACGCTGAAAGAGTATAAAACAAGGTTTTCAGAATACTGAACTGATCAAAGTTGCTAATGTAGTTGCAAGTAAATGGATACAGTCGACTCTACGACAGCCTCCGTGGCGTAGCGGTAGCGGACGCGGCCGCTGCGCAGCGTGGCGCGGGTTCGATCCCCGCACAGTGCAAGTATTTGTATGCATGAATATGAATATTTGCACTGGTCGGGTCGTGCCTCGGAAAGCACGTTAAGCCGTTGGTCCCGGTTGCCATATGAACATCTAGTGGCAGTCGTTACGGGTTGTTGGAGCCCTCAAAAGTCCAACAATTGGTCTAACTGCAATGCTTCGATGTCGCCTTCGGGTTGTGGAGGTCAGACGGCAGTCGCTTCACGGAAAATGTCGAAGTTTAGCCATATCAGCAGTTGGACTGGTAAAGCGGACCCCAGACTCCAAAGCTGACAAGGCTTCGGATGCGACTGGGATTAACGCTGGGACGATGATGATGATGGACACAGTCGACTCTACCAAGATGCCTTACCGGATTTACCTTACTGGATTACCTGTATTAAATCAGCTGAAGTGACGTCATTCCAACTGACACACATCAACGAAATTTTAGTGACAGCTAAATTAAGACTGGGAACTTTGACTGCAGATTTTACTAAATCATTGCTTCGTAATTTTCGAAAAACGTGTCTGATCAGTAACGTTAATAATGTATTGATTGTTACTGAATTGTAAAAAAGAAAACGTTTTACTGTACGGTTAACGCAGTGGTTAAGCTATTGACTACTGCGCTGCGTGTCGCGGGTTCGAAGCCGCACGGAGGACGGGGCTGAGCAGTTGTGTGCCGGGTACGATACGCCCATAATTCCCCAAATGTTGTTCTGTCGGGAGTTTGGTCGTGGAGTGTCCCAAGATCAATCTCCCTATGGCGCAGCATCTCCGGTACTTGGTAGTGTTGTTGGGCTTAACATTGCATCACCTCGCTGAACTGCCCTCTTCCTTCCTATTCACTCAGTTTTTTTGAGTGATTATTGCTCTTAATAAACTAACGCGGTTTTTCATCAACGATTGCATCACTGCTTACCTGATGGCCTTGACCTCAATCCCGCCTGAAGGCGGGATTGAGGTCAAGGACTACTTTATAAATATAAAAAAAACGGAGCAAATATTTGTACGACCTATAAGTAGTTGTTCCCGGTTCGGCTATTTAAAAAAAAAAAAAAAAAACATTGGAAATATGTGTACAAATAATCACGGACCTGCACGTTAAGTTTTCCAAGCGCATGTTCTAATCCCTTGGAGAGGTCATCACAGGCGTTCTCGAATTGGTCGTGAGACACCTTCCTTGCCAACATGCGCAAGTCAGCCTTGTCTGCTAGAGCTTCCACCATATCCTCGCGGTCCAGCTTCATGACCTTTAGCATTTCGATTTGTTCCAAAAGAGCCTGCAATTATAATATGGCTTTTATGTGTGTGTGTGTTTTTAGAAAGTGGCTGTTTAAGTTTTACACCTGAAGTTAAACGTTTGGCGTTAGGTAGGTATAGTTTAATGTTTTAATTAGTATCCATTGAAATACTTACACATAACTAATTACGTTACGTTGTAATACAACATTTTTTTTAATGCGAAACTCGAAACACGTGTCCAGTATTTTTAAGTAAAGAATCTATGTAAAAAAATTAAAAATATATAATGAATTCAACATGAATGATGTAATTGAATACGTTGTACCATTTGTAGATAATTTAAAAGAGTGCCGTAGAGTGTCTTCTCCATAGGTACTTACGCTTTGGAATGGGCAACTGGCTCCATTTTTTTTACTGACAGTTTTTTTTTAAACATGTAATTTTCAAGCGCATGCACGGGTTGACGATATATGTTTAATTATCCGTTTTTTTTTAGCTTAAAGCACTTTTTATAGTACACTACTTACAACATAATATTAGGTACTTTTAAAATTTTACAGTTAACTTTTTTTCCATTCGCGTTAGCTGTAGACATGAGAGGGTCATAGAAGCAGAGAAGAAAATTTCGCGTCATTTACGAATATGAGTTCCGCCGTGGCACCAGTGCTGCAGAAACGGCTCGAAGAATTAATGATGTGTATGGCAGTGGTGTCGCTAGGGAAAGTATAGTGCGTTTTTGGTTTTAACGTTTTCGTTCTGGAAATTTCAACCTGAACAATCCCCGTGGACGGCCGGAGACCAAAGTCGGCAATGAAGAATTGAAGGCTATTGTGGAAGCGGATCCATCGCAAACTACGTCCGAGTTAGCTGCAGGCTGCGGTGTTAGTGATAAAACTGATTTAATCCACTTGAAATAAATTGGGAAGATAAGAAAGCTCGAAAGGTGGTCGGAAGATGATGATAATAAAGATATATTGAATTATCAAACACGTATTACAAATTACTATGCCCGACGGAAGTCCAATCCAAACTGATGGGAAAAGCGGTTAGAATCGCTTACGAGAATAACAACGGTTTCCTATTGCATTGACGTAAATGCAATGGAAAACTCAGCATTTTTAATTTATATTCTAAGTAATAGTTAATCCGATATAACAGTACCTCATGAATTGAGTGAAGCAAACCGACAAACGCGCGTCGACTGGTGCGCGTTACATTACTGGATAGGCACAATAATAAAGGGATTTTAAATCAAATTATTACCTGTGATTTAAAGTGGATACTCTAAAATAATAAGAAGCGCACATCGCAATGGCTGAACCCCGGTGAACCATCCAAATTCTGCCCTAAGAGAAAATTAACTAGAAAAAAGTTATTGGTCAGTGTTTGGTGGACTAGTGCCGGTGTGGTGCACTACAGCTTCCTTAAATCCGGCCAGACGATTACTGCAGATCCCTACTGTGAGCAGCTCCTTATAATTATGGATAAACTAGCCGCTAAACACCCGAGACTGGTCAATCGCACAAGGCCACTGCTGCTTCAGAACAACGCGAGACCACACACTGCACACAGCACAACAGACTGGTACCAAATTAGAGGAGCTTCAATTTGAATGTTTAAAACATCCACCGTACTCCCCGGACTTTGCTCCAACAGACTATCATTTTTTGTAGAAATTTTGATAACTTTTTGCAGGGGAAAAATTCAACTCCGATGAGGCAGTCCAAACCGCCCTCAAAGATTTTATTGATACCGGTCCTAATGTTTTTTTAGAAAAGGCATAAACGAACTACCTATGAGATGACTTCAAAATACATCGTGAACACTTCGACGTTTTACGCGAGCGAAACCGCGGGCAGCAGCTTATTTGTAGTTATTGTGTTCTCTATCCGTCTTTATTTGACTGTACTTTTTATATGCGAGCGAGTTGATGACAAAAAAAGACAGTTAAGTTTGACGAATAAGTCATTAAAATGACTCAGGGTTTGCGGGCAAAACGAAGCGGTCAATAAAACGTGCTTGAGGGTTGTAATTACGTCGATATGGCTCTGCCGGTCGTCCTTCTCAGTGGCGAGGCTCAGGGCTGTATGGTGAACCTGTTGCAATTGAGCCTGCATGTCCTGCACCGTTTCGAACAGCTTCATCAAACCTGTAGCATTGAGATAAGTAAGTTTTTGTAAGGTTTTACGAAGGTCCACTAATACAATCTTTATTTATGTATTAGTGGACCTTTGTATACCTATATGACTGTGGACTGCACAGTTCATGCATGGGCGTAGCCACACTGGGGCAAGCTGGGGCAGTTGCCCCACCCTGGTGATGAGTGAGTGATCTATAAGGTGCCCAATTAAACAAAAAAAAAAAGGAATGAAGGAATGAAAGTGGCGGATTTGATCAAGATTTCGGAAATGCAATTTCATCCTAGTGTAACAACTGCGCTCGATATTTATTAACCGAGTTCAAATAAAAGGAGGAGGTTCTCAATTCGTCGTAATCTTTTATATTTTTTATGTTTGTTCACCGATTACTCTAAGACGCCTGGACCGATTCGTAAAATATTTTTTTTCTTTGAAAGGGTATACGTTCCAAGTGGTCCCATAGTCATCAGGTCAGGGTCTGATGATGGAAGACTATAGCAATCAAGGGGAAATTTAAAAATCATAAGGGCGACTAGTGCTTTTCTTAGTATTTTCATTGAGTATTTTAATATTTTGAAATTTATAAAAGAAGTTTTTTTTAACTAGCTGGAGCCAGCATTTCCTAACTGACTACCTCTGAGAAGAAAAGCCGAAACAAACTCAGAGATCATCGTCTTTTTTCAAGGCCAGACATTAAAAATGAAACTGTTTACAAATACGAGGAGTGTGGAACCGGCGTGAGATGTCGTGCGGTGTTCCACAGGGATCAGTCTTGGGGCCGCATCTGTGGAACATCGGGTACGACTTGGTGCTGCGCGCCGACCTCCCTATCGGCGCGAGCGTAGTTTGTTACGCTGACGTCACGCTAGTTCTGGCATATGGGAGGTCGCACCAGGCGGCGGCCGATGCAGCGACCCTCGGGGTTGCGACAATCATCGAAAGGATCCGGCAATTGGGACTCGAGGTGACCCTGCACAAATCCGAGGCCATGTGGTTTCATGGTCCTCGGAACACACCACCGTCAGATTCCCACATAACTGTAGGAGGATAAAGTACCTGGGGCTCGTCCTCGACAGCAGGTGGAAATTCGAGGAGGACTTCCGACGTTTGTCTCCCAGACTGGAACGGGCTGGGGCTACCCTGCGGCGGGTCCTCCCCAATTTAGGAGGACAAAACGTCTCCTACCGGAGGCTCTACGCGGGGGCCGTGCGGTCCATGGCCCTTTACGGAGCACCAGCATGGGCGCGATCGCTAAGGAAGCGACCAGCCTGATGCCTTACCGCCTACCAGAGGGTCATGGCCGTTCGGCTGATCCGGGGATACCGCATGGTCTCCGCTGAGGCGGCGAGCCTCCTTGCCAGATTGCCGCCATGGAATCTGGAGGCCAAAGCCCTCGCCCACATGTGGGAGTGGCGAGAGGAGGCAAAACGCCGGGGCATATCTCCGCTGCCGCGAGAAATCGCAGTACGGCGAACAGAACTCCGGCGGGATCTCATGGCGACATGGAGAGTGCGATTGTTGCAAACCAGTGCTGGGCACGCCACAATAGGGGCGATAAGTCCCCTCTTTGTGGAGTGGATAGAGAGGCGCCACGGCGCCTTCACCTTCCGCCTGACGCAGGTCCTCACCGGACACGGCTGTTTCGGGAGGTTCCTGTTCCGTATAAGGAGGAAGGAAACACCACTGTGTGGATTGCCGTGAGGACACGGTGGAGCATAGGGTGGAGGTCTGCCCGGCTAGGGTAGAACACCGCCGCGTCCTCGTGGCGGCGATCGGCGGCGACCTCTCGCCCTGACCACCCTGGTCCAGGCTATGGTCCGGAGCGAGAGTGCATGGCTGGCCGTCACCTCCTTCTGCGAAGCAGTGATGCTGGCAAAGGAGGAGGCGGAGCGCGTGAGGCAGCGGAAATCCCAGCGCCCTCATGCCACCAGCCGCCACAGGAGACGCCCTGGTCGGGAGACAACATAGAAGTCCCGGCCACTGCGGGCCTGCGGGCGGTGAGCAGAGGGCAGCTCGCTGCCCGGTAAGGACCAGGCCCGAGTCGACGGCGCGTCGTGTTTCACGAACACAAAGAGATGTCAGAACATCGTGACAGGGTGCACGAAGACCGATGCCTCCTGAGTCAGAGTTGCGGGTTGTTTAAAAAAGAAACCGTGGCCCTGGCGCACAGGCAAGTGAAGAACCACGGGTGGGTTTTAGTCAAGTAGTAAAAGTCTGACACGCCCTTCCACTCCGTCCAGAGCGGAAGAGGTCATTTGATGATTTACCATCCAGAAAAAAAAGACAGTCGAGGGAACTCCTCAACGATTCATAGCAGAAACTTTGCGTTTGTGCTTGATTAATTTGTATTGATAAGAACTTTACACCTACATGGGTTGAGACTCTCATTAAGACTCTGATGATGAAAACAAAGGCCAGTTCAGGGAGCTCTTCAACGATTTACTTAGATACCTTGTGTTTGGACTTACATAATTCATTTATATTCATGAGAACTTTGCACCCATATGTGTTATAATTGAGATCTGCAGTAGATTTCATGATGGAGCTGAGAGACAGTCGAGGGAACTCCTCAACGATTCACAGCACTACCTTTTTTTAAATTATAAATTATTGCTTGACCGCAATCCGCCTGATGGTATGCAGTGATGCAATCGCTGATGGTGAAAGGCGCTAGTTTATGAAGCCTATTCACTCAAAAAAACTGAGTGAATAGGAAGGAAGACGCCAGTTGACCGAGGTGATGTAATCTTAAAACCAACAATACGACCAACGATGCTGCGCCAAAGGAAGATTGATATGGAGACCCTCCACAACAAAACTCCCGACACAACTATATTGGGCTCATCGTACTTGGCACACACTGCAACACAACTGCTCAGACCCGTCCTCCGTGCGCCTTCACTAGACATCATCCGGAACACGGCGAATCGCTTGCCGGCAAGACATTGCCTGGTGGGTGGTAACTTCCGCCGGCAGCCTTAAATTTGTGCTTGGTATACACCTAGATGGATTGTGATGGTCATTAGGGGTCTAATGATAAAGACGAAGGACAGTTAAGAGACCTCACATAAGCAACTTTGTGATTAGACTTAATTCATTTATATTGATGAGAACTTTGCACCTATATGCGTTAATATGATGGTTTGCAGTAAATCTGATAAACCTAATTTCAAAAACGAATATACAAAAACCAACGACACCGACTTCAAAAATTAGTTATTTTTCACTTTGTAGTGTTTTTCGGCAGTCGGTTGTTTTTTTTTTTTTGCAAAAAAAAACAGCGTCTCAAAATCTATTTAGTTTCCATAGTGGTGGCCCAAAATGACACATCTCCTTTACTGATTAACAAACTAGCATAGTCGCAGAGCCCAAACGACTCAAGACCCAAAAAATACCGGGAGAGGGGAGGGTAGGTTGACTGCTGTCCCACCCTGAGCTCAAGGCTGGCTACGCCCATGCTTTCATGGGTAATAGTAACTACATTTGAATGACTCAAAGTGTCGCCACATTCACGGCGACAACATGCATTGAATAGTTGTCACAAAGGCTCGTTTCAGTTTACCTTGCAGATCCTTAACAAGTTCCGGCGATAGCTGCCCACCTTCGCCCTGGAAGGCCATTCCCGTGACTTGTTTGCCCATATACTCTAGTTGATCTTGGAATGAAGTCAGCTGTAAAAGAATTATATTTTGTATATGCAAAGTCTAAGTCCGTCAACAAATATACGGGCTCTTGGGAAAGTAGTTGATCCATTGCAATAAGTGCCAAACAAGTGACCACTGTCAAATCGTGTTGTTATTAATTCTTATAGGCCAAGAACTGATCTTATGTCCGTGAGTGAAAAGGATTTGGAAGCAATCTAAATAGACCGCAGTTTAGTCACAACATGGTGTCCAACACAATATTAAAAGATGTAGGCACTCTAGTTGGTATGTATCTACAATATGTCTTTTTAGATCGTTATTACATAAAGTTTATATACGACATTAATGGCAGGCATAACCAATATTTCATAACAATAGGGGACATATCGAGACCATAATATTACTATTACGCTTCGGAATGGGTAACTTACTTCGTTTTTTTACTGATTCCTTGTCCTTTGTAATTACCATTACATGGTTTATTTCAAACAAATGTTTTGAGTTTGAGTAATAGTGAACTTCAATATTGAATACTGCTCCGAAATACAAACGTGTTCAAGAATAAACTATTTGTTTTGTAACATTTCCGAAAGTAGTACCTGATCTTGAACTTTTCCTTCTATCTTCTTGGCAGACTCGCAGCACTTCTCTATTTCATTCTCCAGCATAGCAAGCCTCCCCAGCAAACGACCTTCCAACTGATTGAAATGGTCTTGCTGGATTTGAGACACTGGAAAAAAATATCGTTTCCGTTAGCATGAGGCTTTTCGGAAAGTCTATTGGTACACCACCATGGACATCTGTCTATACACACCTGCCTTTTTACATGTTTAGAGTACTTAATTCACGGTCTACGTGGCCTGGAAAACAACTGATTAAGATTCTGGTTGCAGGAGCTTTGATAAAGACGCCTAAATTCACAGTAAAGTTAGGTGAGTACACAAAGTTTGGCCGCAACTAGTCTGCCGGTACATCATACGACTGAGTCGTTGCAGCGATAGTCATCATCATCATCGTCATCAGCCCATAATGTTCCCACTACTGCGATACAGGCCTTCTCTCTGTGAGAGGGCGTGGGCCGTAATCTACCACGTCGGCCCAGTGCGGGTTGGTAGATTTCACATGTTTTAGATATTTCTTTTTTGGCTTTAGGACATGCCGGTTTCCTCATGATTTTTCCTTCACCGTTTTGTTGAGCAGTGGTGATGAAATAATTTACACAGAGTAAAGCTTCTAATGAGGTTCGAACCTACGACCTACAACTTGTAAGTCGCTGCTGATACCACTAGGCCACCACTGTTCACTGAGCTGCAATAGTGAGCGATGAATATTGGTTGGTACTTTATTTGTTGTGACTTAGTAACTAAGGTCATCATGAGCCTGTTTTGAAAACCTTCTGACACCGTGACTGAAACCCTTCAGTCACGGTGTCAGAAGGTTTTCAAAACAGGCTCCCCGCCTTTGTTGACATTATTATTATTAAAAGCCCGTGATGTTTCACTGCAGGCCAAAGGCCTCCTACGCTACTGAAGACAGGTTGTTATTGAAGGAGTCTGGTTTTAAGAGCGATGACTGGTGCCTAGGACCTACCGAATTATTTTTACCCGACTACGGCAAAGCAAAAGGGGGGTTATGATTTTGACAGGCTATGTATGTATGTATGTATGTATGTTCATCTGTTCCCTCGTAACTTCTAAACTACTTATCAGAATTAGACAAATGATATATCATTAGAAGCGTCTTAATTGTCCGCTGGTTATAGGCTATATGGAGTTTCACAAAATCTACTGTGGCGCCCTCTAGCGGACAAAACATACAGAGTAAAAAAATAAAGTTAAGATAAATATGCCGTGTTTGGTATCATTTGAAAGCACTTTACTTGTACATTTTGAATATATATATACTATATGTAAAGAAAACCCCGTCCGACCTAAAAGGATAATAAAGGTTATGTAAACACATGAGCAAATAAAATATTAAATTTTACATTATCATCATAGTAACAATACTAATGAATTTTAAAATAATCTTTTTTTCCACGAATTAATTCCAACTTCCCCAAAATTTGATATTTTTTTTAAAGTTACAGCACCGTTTTGGACAGTACCTATTGTAGCGTGCCTTCAGTCACACGTTGTCAAGGTGCTATGGTAGGTAGGTATATGTAACGTGTGACTACGCCTTTTCAAACATGAAAATTTATCTCTACATAGTGAATATTGCATACTTCAGAATAGTATTGTATGACATTACTACTGTGTCCATTTACTTGCAACTACATTAGCAACTTTGTTCAGTTCAGTATTCTGAAAATCTTGTTTTATACTTTTTCAGCGTCGTTTTTGTCGTAGTTGGGTTTTAGATTTTTTACTTTTTATTATTGCTTTTAGTAGATACATTGGCTAAATAACATAAGTTCAATCTTTGTTTCAATAAAAACGTTTATATTAAGAAAGTCCTTATTTTTATTTTGAAGTCATTAGTTTTTAATTTTGTCGAAATCTTGTAATTCTTTTTAATACAGTCAATGCCTCATTATTACAAATTTTATTCACCTGCCATTTAGTTGGCTGCCACTGTGATTTTCATATTTTTTGTTCATAACATAGGTATATATTCATATTGAAGGGGTTGTGAAATGAAAAATGAACCTACCATTTTATTGGCGATAATACTGAATTTTTAAAGAGATCTTTGTTCTGCTAATCAAGCCATTTCATTTCATATCCATATTTAGGAAATATTAAAAAAATGTGTAAGCCTCATTTTTTGTAGCCTTCTTGTATTTAAAATGATACCGAAAGTATAATATTAACTATTATTGTCATCAGAACCAAAGATGCGTTCCAAATTTCAGATCAGTCCATCCAAAGGAAGGGGGATTCAATTTGGTTACTATATTTGACTTAAACAAATAAATAAATAAACGGACAAGGTTAATAAAACCGCTTAATGGGTATTATATACCTGAAATTAATTAAAAATTAATGAATGAATAGTGTCTATTTTAAAATATTTTGCACAAATGGGTATAGAGTACAGTCAGTAATGTTTTGTTATATGTATTACTAAAGTTACCTGCTCCTGATCGACCGGGTGCGGTCGTGTCACTGGGTGCGTCTGTGGCACTGGGCGAGGCCGTGGCACTGGCTGCGATCTTGGCACTGGGTGCGGCCGTGGCACTGGGTGTGGCTGTGGCACTGCGTGCGGTTGCTGGTGTGGTCGCGGCACTGGGAGAGGGCCCGTCACTAGGTGCGACCACTGCAGCCGGTGGTCCTACCGCTGACGATTCCCGCAGTTTCAGTTCTAACTTTAAGGGTGTAGAAGATACCGGTGCCACTAAAAAGTATTCATGATGTTGTCTACAGTGATGTTGGTGAAGAAGTTTAAAGCACATGTGGCATCATTTTCGGCAGTAGGAATTCACCCACCTACGCAGTGCGATGTAGCCGATGTTTTAAAGCGTTTGAAGATTTTTTTTTGTAGGAACCTACCAACTTAATATATAATTTCCCAAAGCCAATATATTCATAATTTCTTAAGCTATTCTTATTACGATTCCTAAATAGGTAATTTCCTAGGAATAATACCCGGATATAAGATAATAATACTTGGGAATTTATACTGCTATTAGCGATGGTAAGATAAGCATTTGTTAAGGGCCGAGGAGGCTGAAACGTAGGCGCTATTAGTAATTGTCAATTAGCACTTAAAGTGCTTGATATGCTGGCTTCTGTACATGTGAACTTAGCCCAGGCGTGGTTCTGTTTAATAGCGTCATAAAGATCTATTTACAATAAAATACTATTTGCAACGTACCGAAGTCAGGCTTTAGATCTTTTAGAGCATTGGAGAAGACTCGACTGAGCTCCTTGAGGTCGTCTCTCAAAAACTGCACAAGATTTAGCAACTGTAACAGCTCATCTTTAGTTGCCAACGTATCATGGTCAAAACTAGGTTCAGTCCTTATTCCGAAGCCACTAGGAGCATGTTTGCTTGGTGTCGCATGAGATATAGCCGATTTCGATAATGCGTTGGCTTTTTCAGCCATTTTGGTTGCCGAAGGGCTCCTAAAACAATCGATTAAACATATTTTGACTGAACAGTCCAAAAAAAAGGTTTACTTCAGAAGCATGAAGCTTTTAAATGAGCAGAGTCGGGTCTACTTTACCGCTACCTAACTAATAACTTACGGAGGGGCACCGAGAGTTTTTTGAATGTCAGCCGTTTCTCCGATAAGATCCTCAATAAGCGAGCTCAGCTTGCTGATGCCTTCTTCAGCAGCATCCAAACGAGATGCCACGTTCATGTTGTTCCACATTTCCGTAATAGCCTTCAGATTCCCTGATGATCTGGAACATATCGAGAATTAGTACATAATCGTTAAAATCATAGTGTGATTTTCGAGATAATAGCCATGGTTATATGCTTCTGATACTAATAGGGTTATATTAGGTATGCAATAATCATAAATTAAATTAAACTTTGAAATAGCGCACGTAGGTCTTCACCCAAATCCCCAAGCAGACTGACTCAGTGGAACCTGATTAGAAGGTTCAATATACATAGATTGTGTGGAGAAGGGCAAAATCTCTTAAATGCCTATTAAAGTCTACACGGGAGGTGATCAGATTGATTTCTTCAACTGTTTAATATATCACCAAAAATATCTACTGTATGTACCTAACTTCTTGCAATATTTCCTCGTTCTTGGGTGAGGTTCCATAAACGCGGTCCTTGAGGTCTGCAACAGTGCTCTCTAACAAGTTGAATTTACTGAGTGTGACGAGGGATAGCTTCTCTGCGGACGGTCTATGGCCTGTTCCAGATGCGGTTGCGGAGTGGGGGCCGGGTGCGATTCTGCTGGGGGCTTTAGATGATGCTATAGCTCTAGGGTCTTCTGCGGCGGTATCTGAGGCGGGAGCTGTCTTAGACGCGTGCGTCGTCGAAGAGGATGCTGAGCTGGCGTGGTCTGGCACCGCCGCCCGGGGGGTATGACCAGGACTTTTAGGAGCGGAAGGCTGGGTTGACGCTTCTAATGAGAAAAAAGGAAATAATATTTCATCATCCACAAGGTGGATCTACAATTGATGTTAATTAAATACTCATATTCTCAATAAAAAATATTCGAAAGAGTTTTATTCCAGATGTTTTGTTTCATTTCAAAACTTACCCGTTTGTGGCCCAGTTTTTCGTTTGCGCTCAACTGAAAAGATAATTCAGTTGATATAAGAACGGCCAGTAACACAAATTTTAATATGTACTTATTCTAAGGAATATTTTAATACTGAAAGCTTACCGACTAATACACTTTCTTGCTCAGGAGATGGCGGTTCGTGCGCTGAAAATTTTAATGATAATAGAATAAAAACTTGAAAAAATATTTACAGGCCAGTACTTATATTTGTTAGCCAATTGTATGTCCAACGTTTAGACAATAATATTCAAACTTTAGAGCGAAAAAGTAACTTACCTTTTTCATACTTTCCAGGATCCTATAAATATAGAATAAAATTAATAAACGTGTAGGTAGATTTGGGCTGACTGAACAATAATTTATTTTGGAACATATAAAATGTTTACCTGGGCAAGGAGTTACCTAGTAAAGACTGAATGATTACCCCTGTATCAACGATGAACTCGGTGATGGCTATAGTCTGGGCATTATCTGTGGGCCTCCCGATTGGTAGCGACGCCATGCTGCCCCGCAACTCCACGTTCTTCCCTAACACCCGCATCTGCTGGGCAAGGCAGTGCAGAACAGTTTGCAGCATATTGAAGTCCACCACCCCAATCTAGAACAAATTACATAAACAGCCTATTATGTTCCCACTAATGGGACACAAGCCTCGTCTCGGTGAGAGGGAATGGGCCGTAATCTACCACTCAGACCCAGTGTGTGTTGGTAGATGTCACATTTCTTTCGACGTTCTTTGCCTCTAGGACATGCCGGTTTATTCACAATGTTTTCCTTCACCGTTTTTGAGAGCAGTGGTGATGAAATAATTTACACAAAGTAAGGCGCCTGACAGGGCTTCAATCTACTAGTTACAACAAGTGTATTTCGCGGCCGATACCATCAGGTTACCGTGCCTCTTGCTGCTCTAGACAATTAAGCATATTATACAACATGTAAATTTATTAAGGCACTTCTTTAAAACTACGGAAATTATTGTCAACTAACCCTGTTGTATGTACAGACTTTTTAAATCGAAGTTTAACTTGTATGCATACAAATTTAATCATTCAATACAAAATAAAGAAAAAAAAAACCTTATACCAAGAACGTTAAGGTCTTCGTTCTCCAAGAATCATCATCAACCTTTTTATCGTCCCACTACTGGGCACAGGTCTCTACTCATACAGAGAAGGATTGAGCGTAATCACCACGCTTGCTCAATGCGGATTGGCGATCTCCAAGAATGGGTATAATTAATTTATTAAGTAACAGTGCAAGTATGATTATAATATACTAGCTGCGCCGCGCGGTTTCACCCGCGTAGGTGTCGATATGTTTTTTTTATACGCTCCGCTCCTATTGGTGACAGCGTGATGTTATAAAGCAAGGCTGCTCAAACAATTTTGCGTGGCCCGCGCAAGTTTAGTAAGCTTTGAAAATATTTATTTGTTCGCTACCCGGACTGCTACCTAGGTACTGCAAAATCATATCACAACATATTATTGCTCGTGGATGACACTTCTCTTATTTTTAAAGTCAAGCGTCAGCTAACAAATTTTGACGAAGTTAACAATGCACTCTCTAAAGTTGTCCATTGGTAATGTAAATAACCTTCTTTTAAATGAAAAAAAAAAAAAAAAAAAATCTAAAGTCATTAAATTTTCTACGCCAAATCTCGGGAAGCTAACTACCAATGTTCAACTGAATGGAGTAGAGTTGATCCCTGTCGAGTCGACAGTTTTTCTTGGATTAACTATTGACGCCAAGTTACAATGGGGTCCTCACATTGAGAAGCTGTCGGGTAGACTCAGTTCTGCCGCCTTTGCTGTTATGAAAATTAGACAGATAACTGATGTGGATACAGCCAGAATTGTTTATTTTAGTTATTTTCATAGTCTTATGACTTATGGGATTCTTCTCTGGGAACTTGTGCGGACATCAATACCATCTTTGTTTTACAGAAGAGGGCTGTTCGAGCCATTTACAACCTTGGTCCTAGAGATTCTCTTAGAGAAAAGTTCAAAGAGGTGAACATTCTGACTGTAGCTTCACAATATATATTTGAAAATCTGATGTATGTTCATAAAAATATCTCGAATTTTAAGAAGATAAGCGATATTCATTATGTAAATACCAGGAACAAACACAATCTTGCTTTACATCACACTCGTCTCCACAGAGTAGGCAACTCGTTCATGGGTCAATGTATACACTTTTTTAACAACCTTCCCATGGACATTCGAAACTTACCCATTAAACGATTTAAGAACCATATGAAGGCCAAACTTTGCAAAAGGGGTATTATAAAATCACAGATTATTTAGAAGACAAAAAAGCTTGCGACTGAGCTGCTCGCTCTGTTAAGCATTGTTATTAACCAATATGCGTAATTATAAGGTAAATTATTGTAAACATTTTCAGTTTTAATGTCTGGACTTGAAAAAAGACGATGATCCCTGACTTTGTTTCGGCTATTTCTTCTCAGAGGTAGTCAGTTAGGAAATGCCGGCTTCATCTAGTTAAAAAAATAAAATAAAAAATAAACATGACGTGTAAAAGTGATCCGTGATCCTACGATGTACGACGTGTTTCAGAGTGTGCGTTAATTAAATTACAAGTTCTATACTAGTACTACCTAGCTGATCGGTCAGAAGTTAACTGATTCCTAGAACTCGATTACAGTGCCGCCTTCAGTCCAATAGCAAATCTAAACCACTCAGTGACCAGGCGATCGATTCTGTAAAATCATTGAAAGTTCCCTAACACGAGTTTGAATGACAGCTCACTGCAGGCTTACTTTATCCAAGTTTTTAAGTAACCGAATCAAACAACTGCTTAAAAAATGAACTAGCCGTTTAGGAATACAGCGACATACACTCGTATATATAATGTGTCATAGGTTTATTAATAGGTAAGGAGGTGGTCTGTAGTTTATGCCTTCCCCATGGGTACAAAAACCTCGAGTAGTACGTCTGTGAAAGTTCATAAGTAAATAAATTCCTGATTTTTTCATCAACTTGATTATAAAACGTTAAAGTAAACGTCAATTATTTCGACCAGATTATTTCGGTTAGGTTAGAATTGTGATCAACTGCGAGCGTGCCGAAGAGCGAACATTACTTCTACGGGCTGAAACTGCGTTAAGCGGGCACTCGTGCGGTTTCATACAAAACTGCTCCGTCGCGGGGACCCGCGCGAGGCTCCATAACGGGCAGGCGTGCCCCGCACTCGCACAACGAGGCCCGCTTCCGTGCGAAGGAACGCGCGTACGCACGGACTTGTTCAGTCAATAAGGACTGAAACTGCGTTAATCCTGTAATGCTTAATGTTATATTAAGTTCTCCATCGACATCCGGCTCCCGACTGGCATCCGCGACCGGGACCGTCGCGTTCCCAAAGGAGACCGTCCGCGTGTCCACGCGCGTAGACACGCGACGGTTGCCCGCTTAAAAAACCAACGTTTGACTAAACGGTTATTGTAATCAGTTGGCTGCGCTGCATAATTGCATATACACCTCATAAACACACTATAAGGTGGATACGCGGACACGCTTATCCGAGAATCCCTAGAGATAGGTTGAACTTGTATGTATAATTTTTAAAACAATGTAATCTGGCCCAAGATCGTTAGTAGAAATTAGCATACCTTCATAGGAAATTTTGAAAATGCTTGTACATTAAAACGGGTAAATTTACCCACTCGATAATAAAATTTATTAGTGTTGGTCATTTCCTGTACTTACATATTTCAGAATTTACAAATCAGGTAAATTACTTATTATTTAATCTGAGAAAGTTTAATTTAAATGCTATCGTAATATTAAGTTTGTTTAAGTTTGTTGTTATTCTTCTTTTTCTTCGTGTTGTTGACACGACAGAATAATTACAAATGTTTTTTTCTAAAAGTTTGCTACTTTCACACCATTGTCGGTGGCAGGCATGTGGTTATTAAAAAGTTACTGATGACTGTACTTACTTGAGGTGAAAGTCAAAAGAAGTTATTTGCGATTATATACTCTGTCTGGGATGGATACGATGTACCCTAGGCCGGACGGTTGTTTTAAGCTAAACGGAATAACCGTGTATGACGGTTTAAAACAATTGCTTTCTGTTTCATTAATGTGCTTACAGCAGTCTACAACTCTACACCATAGACTGATCCCCCACTTTGATCTTAAATAAAGAATGCTACCACAATTTTCTAATCCCAGAAATGAAAATGTGCAAAATACTTCCATTGTCTCCGATTTTTTTTTGCATCTGCGCCAATAAAGGAAATCAATGGAAATAAAAGGAACAAGGTTTTCTCACTTTTTTTCGTTCGTGATTGTTGATTAATGCTGTGGGAAAAATGAGAAAATTCACCTGTCCTCATGAATCGTTAATGAAAGTATAAATACACGTCATCATACGGATGTAGCAGGCGGGGCGCCTATCCTCATTCATTGGGCAACGTTCCAACCTCTCTGTATTTGTATCTAAGGATTTTCAAATAAGAATACCGTATTACAAATTGGACAGCTACAATTTTATACCAGTTCATAGGAGATTGAAATATTGCAGTGCCATTCAGCCATACTGTCCAATTATTCAGTCTTTGTGGCTTGATTCTGGGGAAAGCAGGTTAGTCGTGGACATCGTTTTACTAACGCAGTGATGATGAAGCAAAGCAGCGGGTTTTTTAGGGCTAGAAGTGGCACATAACGGCCGCAAGGACTGCCATCACGAAAATGTTGGCACTGGTGTTTGACTATGCGGTGTCAATATTTTTTTAGTAAAATATGCCATGCTTTCATAAATTAAATTTCAGTGACGTCGTTCGACAGTAAACTGTAGACACTAAGTAGGTGGCCGACCCTTAACTTAGCTGAAGCTCGGGTAGCTTTAAAGGCTATTACGGGCATCTCATGGTGACTAAACATTATATTGAGTACTTTTAGCATAATTTTGAAAGATCCTATCTTTTTCTTCAGTTAACAGATACTTTCACAATGCATTCTCAGCTTATAATTTTCCCACTGCTGAACGTGGGACATGGGAACATTAGAATAGAACTCCTTCGTCTATCACGCGGGCCCCTGGTTGGTAGATGCACCAAGTTGTAGTGCCTTCGAAATTTTAAGTTCGGTTTTCCAGTAGTTTTACTTGATCTTCACTGCTTCCTCCCAACATATGTAGGGTCTAAACAATTGCCAACTAATACCTACTTAGGATCATCATCATCATCATTTCAGCCAAAAGACGTCCATTGCTGGACATAGGCCTCCCTCAAGGATCGCCATGACGAGTGGTACTGTGCCTCCCGCATCCAAAGGTTTTCCGCGATCTTCACCAGGTCGTCGGTCCACCTTGTCGCGGGCCTACCCACGCTGCGTCCCGCAGTGCGTGATCGCGACTCCAGATCCCGTCGGCCCCATCACGCATCTGCATCGGTCCTACGGGCAATGTGCCTGGCCCACTGTCACTAAAGTTTTGCAATTCTTCGGGCTACAGTGACTAAATTATTAAATAGAAATAAAATGTTTGTGGATTTACCTCCGGCGTACCGATAGCCAGGTCGATCATTTCAGATATGTTCGTAAGCAATACATCTCCATCTGTTGAAATAGGTAAATATAGTCAATCAAAAGGATGTAAATATATTTTTTTTAAATAATTATAAACCGCTGCTTGACCGCAATCCCGTCTGATGGTAAGCAGAGATGCAATCATGGTAAAGCGCATTAGTTTATTAAGGCTTATCACCCAGAAAAAAGGTGATGCAGTGTTAAATAAACCCAACAACACTACTATGTTGCACCCTTCACGACTAAATTCCCGACACAACAACATTTGGCGCACCGTACCCGGCACGCAGATAATATTCACACCACAGGATGGTAAAGATCACGCGAAATGGAGGAGAATGTGCAGGAAAGCGGACCCCGGGCTCCAACGCGAAAGCCGCGGAAGCAACCGGAACAAACGCTGAGATGATGATGAATCAGTGTTGCTATACTATCTACAAATGTGTAGCCATAAAACATATTGTGCAATGTAATAAAGGACGAGTTGAACTACGCTTGCCGGGGTGGGTCCGTGAATGAGTGACCATATTTTTTGACAGTCCTTACGGGCCCTCAGAAGCCCGAAAGCTTGACAACCAGTCTACGTATTACCCACTGGGTCCTTAATGTCAGATAGGCAGTTGGTCTATGCAAAAAACTGGTATTCAATTGCATTTGGGTAGACGAGAAGCCGACCACAAGATATTTTTTTTTTGCTTGTTTTGTGAAAAGACTAGGCAGCAGGGTAATTGAGTAACATGCTATCAGTAGCAATGGGTTTCATTTTGACAGTTCAACGACATCCATTGCGTTATTTACGTTGTTGAACAGACTCTTTTTCAAACGTATGGAGCAATAGTTAAGTAATAGGCCTCATAATGATTCCAACTGATAGCAATAGTGTGTTACGTAATTAGGGTGCAGATGATGTTAATGACATTGTTAAACTATTGTAGAGCTCAGATTGTAGATTAAATTATTTGTCGGTCGTTTAAATCCAGTCGGTTGTCGATGTTTACAAATCTAAAATATTTATGAGGCTGAATATACAATGGTAAATTGCTACAGTAATGTCAAAATAGGAAAAACTGCATAGCCCTATAGAAACGTTAACCCCGGTTAGGTAAATATTACTTAGTAAGCTACAAATACATTTACAAATTTTAAATCTTCTTTAAGTTTTAAATCTCTTTGATAAACTAATACGTGACAAAGTTTAAATCATATTGTTTTTTAGCTTTACTTTTGTGGTTCAACTCCTTAAAGGATTGACCCATAAAGGCAGTGAACTGGAAAATTGGAAGATGGAAGGCAGGTCTTTGCACTGCGGAGAAACAACATAGGCATAAATAGGCATAAATAGTTACTAGCTGACCCGAGCGAAAAATTCGCACTATACTAATTAGAATTTTTAAGTCGTTTTTATAAATAAACAGTGAAGCGGAATAATTTGAAAATAGTACTCCATGGTACCAGGGACGAATATCTGTCGATTGGTGGGTCGGACGTTCAGATTGGTTCGATAGAAAGAGAAAAAGGGAGAAAACGGTTTCAGACTCTTGGATATGTTGATATCAACCATTGCGTATTGATAAATTTCTTATTGACTACTTTGTTAATTATTTAACTAAATCTTTACTGAATATTATTATTCTAAACGCAGTCTATTTAAAACATGACTCATTAAATAAAATTATTTTGTAAACAATAGTAACTACATGTTAGTAAAGCTATATTTACCAACAGCCGCCATATTTATTAATTTATTTATTATACTTTATTTCAGTTACACTTCGAAAATAAAAAAACAAAATTCTTGTGTGATGTTCTTGAAATACAAACTAAAATAAATAAAAATCTGTAAGTACAAAATTTTAGTAAACATGAAAATCGAGAAAATCCTTTTGAAGATTTTGACGTTTGACGCTATAGTTTTTTTTTTGTTTGGAGAATAAAAGTCACGATGCGTGTTGCAAGTTATGTTTGGACTTTTTCGAAAGAAATACTCCTATATCACCCTTATTGGATGGAATTTGGGAAAATCCTGGTACTTATAATATTAGATCCGACTGTGTCATTTGGCTCGTATTGAAAAAAAAAACTGTTTTCCAGGTCTCAGTCAGCCAGTGGCAGGGTTGCCAGGTGTAAACTGGTATATTATCTTGGCTGACTGAGAGCTAGCAAGCATTTTTTAGGGTTCCGTAGCCAAATGGCAAAAAACAAAAAAAAAATATATATATAATAATAAATATAGGGGGCTCCCCATACTTAGAACTGAAACTGAATTTTTTCTTTCAACCGTGTGGAGTATCTATAGATAGGTCTTCAAAAATGATATTGAGGTTTCTAAAATATATTTTTTCTAAACCGAATAGTTTGCGTGACAGACGCTTCCAAAGTAGAAAAAACTTGTTCCCCCCCTCTAACTTCTAAAATAAAAAAGTGAAAATTCTAAAAAAAAACATATGAGGTATATTATTATAAAAACTACCAACGAAAATTGTTTTGAACGAGATCTAGTAACTAGTTTTTTTTTAATACCTCGTAAATCGTAAACCGCTTATTACCGCGTAATCTTTCATACCAATTACTTAAATCCTTTAATTTCATAAATCAATGGTACGGAACCCATTGTGCGTGAGTCCGACATGCACTTGGCCGGTTTTTTTAATTCGTGGCGTCCTCAAATTAATAATAATAATAATAAAAAAAAATTGTCACGGCAACACGTACGTCAACAAATTCTTTAATAAAAAACTGATATTTTTGGATTACATTATATTTTACAGGAGTTATTATACACAAGATATTTATAAAAATCAAAGGAAGCAACACAATATTCATACTTTTTTCAACGAACATCAAAAATGAATACAATGAAGAAAATGAACCGAACCGCAGGTGACATGACAGGTGTCACCGCACAACAACTCCAATAATGAAAATAAAATAGATAATGTTGATAAGATCTGCCGCAAGGAAACGTGCACGCCCACCATCCCCGGACTCGTTGCTCAGCTCCGCCTCGCCGCCGCCGGTCTCCAGCCCCACTGTAAGCGCTGTGACGACCCCGGCCGCGGCAGTTGCGTCGAGCTCGAGCGACGAGTACTTCTCTCCGCCGACGACGCCACCACCTGTTCGCCGACGGGGAGGACGCCGGCTGCCGGACCGCTTAAGACCTCGAGGCCCATCGGCTTCTGACAGGGTCCCAGCTCCCGGTGGAAGTGTGCAGCGCATGAGATGGACACAATCCATTAATGAAAATGTCATGCGCTCATACTATGGGGCTACAGAGGGAGGAAACAACCTGACCGCGTACCGTGTTCGAATGCTCTCTCTGTTTCAGGTGCTTGAACCAGCTGTCAACGTTTCGGCACAACGTCTATCGGATCAGGTACGGGTTATCCAGCGTAATCATATGTTGGATGATACTGTGCTTGATCGCCTGCGCAATGAAATGCAGAGTAGCCGTGTCATCGCTCACCAGTCGCAGACTGCGGAGATACCACCGCAGTCAATAAACTATGCTGACGAGGGGAGCAATGACAGGGCTACAAATGTAAGTACTCAGTGCAATGAGGAGTTAATAAATGCTTTGGAGGCTGCGATTCGGGAATATCGTTCCACGCCGGCAGAACTAAGACCACGCCTGCCACGTTTGCCCATGCATAACAGAAATAGGGCACTGATGGCTGCTCTGGATGCGCAGTTGTCAAATTATTTTGACACCTGCGAGGACCTCACTGATACTCATTCAATCCTGTACTGCGCAGCTGTCGCAGCTTGTCGTGTAGCTCATGTCAAATTCCCCAGTGACTCTAGAGCTACACGACCGAAACCAGTAGTACCAGCTTGGCAGCACAGGATTGTACGTCGTATTGGTGGGGCCAGAGCACTCATCGGTAAACTAATCTGCTTTAGGGAGGGTAATACTCGTCCTAGAGTGATGCGCTTTGTGAGGCGGGCATTTGCAGGTACAAATATCAGCCCACAGAATTATATTGCCCGTGTCACGGAGCGCATCGACTTCCTGAAGCAGAAAGTGTATGCATGGGCAAACCGTATCAGAAGATACAAACGACGAGTGGAACGGTACACCCAGAATCGCACCTTCCAAAGCAATGAAAGGTGGGTTTATAGGGACTGGGAACGACCAGAACAAGGTGTGACTGACACGTGCCTACCGGATGATGATGTCATGTGTTCATTTTGGCGCAGCATCTGGTCGGTACCTGTCAGTCACACTGAAGGTGACTGGGCCCGGGATGTCGAGAGAGCCTGCGATCCAATACCTGAAATGGGGGCTATTACCATCTGCCCCCAAGATGTAGCTTGTGCAGTCCGTCCATTACCTAACTGGAAGTCTCCAGGACCGGATGGGCTGCATAACTTTTGGATAAAATGGTTTCCAAGATCGCACGCTCGCTTGGCATCTCAATTCCAGACTGCTTTGGTGTCTGGTTCGTTACCTCAGTTCCTAACTACTGGAATAACCCACCTGCTCCATAAATCAGGTAGCACCGCGGAACCCAAAAATTATAGGCCGATCACCTGTTTACCGACGGTCTATAAAGTTCTTACATCCATTTTGAAAACTAAAATTAACAAACATATTGACAGCAACTCCATCATGTCTGCCTCTCAAAATGGATGTAAGAGCGGGTCCCGCGGTACTAAGGAGCTACTCCTTATTGATATGGCCATTAGCCAACAGGTTCGTCGTTCCCGAAAGGATCTGTCGACATGTTGGATAGATTATAGGAAGGCCTATGACTCAGTCCCACATACATGGCTCATGCGGGTGCTGGAGTTGTATAAAGTGGATGCAACTCTGCGCACCTTCCTGATGTCGTGTATGAGGGACATGGAGGACAGTCCTTCGCTATCCAGGATGTCGAAATATTCAGAGGAATAGCGAACCGATAAGGATCGAGCGAGGAATATTTCAGGGCGATAGTTTGAGTCCACTTTGGTTTTGCTTAGCATTGAATCCTCTAAGCACACTATTGGAGGATTCAGGTCAAGGCTATCGGTTGAGGAGAGGTGGTCAGGTTATATCGCACCTCCTCTACATGGATGACCTGAAACTTTTTGCTCCCAACAATTCACAACTGAGGGAGCTACTGAAAATTACTGAAACTTTCAGTAGCTCCATCAGGATGGAATTTGGTGTGGACAAATGTGCGGTCATGCATGTAAAGCGAGGAGAGATTATGGAATCCGTGGGAACCCAACTCACTGGTTCCATAAACCTTAGAGCCCTCTCCGCATCCGAAACCTATAAGTATTTGGGTATGTCGGAAGCGTTGGGTATCAATGTTACTGACATGAAGCAATCGTTGAAAGAACGCTTCTTTGGCCGCCTGAAAAAAGTACTTAATAGTCTTCTATCAGGCGGAAACAAGGTGCGCGCTTTCAACGGTTGGGTCATGCCGGTATTGATGTACTCTTTCGGCATACTCAAATGGACTCAAACCGAACTTGACGCCCTGGATCAGAGGGTCCGTACGCTGCTGACTGCAAATCGATTGCATCACCCACGGTCATCGGTTATGAGGCTGTATATCCCGCGAAAATGTGGAGGTCGTGGCTTTTTAAACGCCAAGACCCTCCACAATCGCGAGGTATGCAGTCTCAGAGAATATTTTCTAGAAACCGACGTGGGGATGCATCGAGATGTGGTTGCGGCTGACAAGGGCCTCACTCCGCTCTCCTTGGCTAAAGAGAACTGGCGTAAACCAGTAGTGCTTGACACAAATGATCGCTTGGAGGTATGGAAGAGCAAAGAGCTTCACGGACGCTTCTTCCGAGCCCTACACGGGCCGGATGTAGATTTTCAAGCGTCTGTAGCCTGGCTACGTTTCGGTGACCTCTTTGGGGAAACCGAAGGTTTTGTCTTTGCAATTATGGACGAAGTTATGATGACGAACAATTACCGGAGATTCATTGTGAAAGACGGCACAGTTGACATCTGTCGGGCATGTCACCGGCCGGGAGAATCAATTAGACACATTATTTCCGGGTGTTCTCGTCTAGCTAACGGAGAGTACTTGCATAGACACAACCTTGTAGCCAGGATAATTCACCAGCAACTTGCTCTTAAATACAAACTTGTGGAATCGGAGGTGCCGTACTACAGGTATATGCCCGACCCAGTTCTCGAAAATGGCCATATCACATTGTACTGGGATCGATCCATCATCACTGACAGGACTATTGTTGCCAATAAGCCTGATATAGTGATTGTGGATCGATCAGAGCGGCGTGCAATGATTGTTGACATAACCATCCCGCATGATGAGAACCTCGTGAAAGCCGAGAAAGATAAACAAATCAAGTACCTTGATTTGGCTCACGAGGTTGTCGACATGTGGGAAGTGGATTCAGCAATCATTGTACCGATAGTTGTGACAGCCAATGGCTTAATAGCCAAGAGCCTCGACCAACACCTCAGGAGGCTCTCGTTAGGCGGCTGGATCAAGGGCTTGATTCAGAAAGCGGTACTGCTGGACACGGCTCGCATTGTCAGGAAGTTCCTCTCTCTGGAGCCCTGACCGCCGGTAGCTTGGACCCTGTTCCCGATACCGGTGGGCTACTATTTTTTATATTTTTAAATGTTTTTGTTTTTTTTATACAAATATTTAAAAATGTAAATTATATGTAAGGAAGGCAAATAAAAGAAATAATAATAATTTATTTCGGACAGTATGTATCCATATTTGGTTAGTACTATAAAGATCTTAAGCCTATGTTAGTAATAATAAAAAAGTAAAAAAGTAGAAAGTAAGACAATATTACATTATTTGCGAGCTCAGCCAGACCCTCCTTAATATCCAATAACAGGTGATTGCGGCTATGTTTTTTATAAGCATCTCATCGCTAATCTCTTTTATTTTCATAAAATTGCATTATAAATAAATTCACAAAAAAAAAAAAAAACTAAAAAAATACCTGCAGAATCTAGCAGCATGATTCTGTTCTATATGTTCGCCAAAAGAAGCCCGTTCACCTTGGCTCCTACTTTTCGGTATGTATCCTTGGATTGCACCGACCGCCTTCAGCTTTTGAGATTTCCTCGATCCTCAACTTTGGGCGGTTCATTGGGTCCAAGGCCAAGGTGGCTGCCAGGAAACTTGGCGTTATTGCAAAGGTCCGGCGGTACCTACTTCACACCAGGACAGCTTCTAATGTTAATGTATAAAGCACAGGTCCGTTCGTGTGTGTAGTACTTCGATGCCACTTCGGTGCCACTTCGATGCACTTTGGTGCCTCTTCGGTGGTCTTCCGCTGGAACTTCGGTGTTACTTCAGTGCCACTTCGATGCCACTACGATGCCACTTCGGTGCCACTTCGGTGCCTCTTTGATGCCACTTCATTGCCACTCCGGTGCCGATTCAGTGCCACTCCGGTGCCATATTGATGTCCCTTTCATGCCACTTAGGCGACACTTCGATGCCTCTTTGATGCCACTTTGCTGCCTCTTCGGTGGCACTTCGCTGGCACTTTAGTGGCACTTCGGTGCCACTTCGATGCCGCTTCCGTGCCACTTCGATGCCACTTCGGTGTCACTGCGGTGCCACTTCGGTGGTACTTAGGGCATGCAATTACCGTAAATTTTGTTTCACAGGTAAAAAAAACGGTAATTGAAATATTTTTACCGGTAAACCGGTAAAACGGTAAACTTATTTTTTTTTTCAAAAATATGTAATTACTTGCTTAACGTTAACGAAGTCCAAGGACTTAAGGGAGTCCCCCTTAAGTCCTTGGACTTCGTTAACTCCCTGGACTCCTTGGACTCCTTGGACTCCTGGGACACTTTCGACTTCTCGACTCCTTGGACTCCTTGGAATCACTGGATTTTTGGACTCTTTGGACTAATTCGACTCCTTTGACTCTTTAGACTCCTTGGACTCTTTGGACGACTGGACTCCTTGGAATCACTGGACCCTTTGGACTCTTTGGACACTTTGGACTACTTCGACTCCTTGGATTCCTTGGATTCCTTGGACTCCTTGGACACCTTGGACTCCTTGGACTCCTTGGGCTCCATGGACTCCTTGGACTCCTTGGACTTCTTGGACTACTTGGACTCCGTTAAGTCCTTGGACTCCGTTAACTCCCTGGACTCCTTGGACTCCTTGGACTCCTTTGAACTCCTTGGACTCCTTAGACTCTTTGGACTAATTCGACTCCTTGGACTCCTTGGAATCACTGGACCCTTTGGACTCTTAGGACACTTTGGACTACTTCGACTCCTTGGACTCCTTGGAATTACTGGACCCTTTGGACTCTTTGGACTCCTTGGACTACTTCGACTCCTTGGACTCCTTGGACTCCTTGAACTCTTTGGACTCCTTGGACACTTTGGACTACTTCGACTCCTTGGACTCTTTGGACTCCTTGGACTCCCTGTCGCAGTCAAGCGTAAATGTCGCACCTTTATATTAATTTAGACAATCAGAAAGAAAGAAAGAAAAATCGTTTATTTGCAGTGAACATGACGCAAGAGTTTACAAAAACATAAAAAATAAAGAAATAGTTGAGGGAAACATGCGTCACGGATGCTGGTAAATCTACATCAAGCTCGTGAAGGTCCCGGAAAAAACCTCAATGTAGCTTACAAAACCTCTATGCAATCTTTAGTGTCAAGTAGGTATACTGGGTTGCACCAGTTCTCTTTAGCCAAGGAGAGCGAAGTGAGTCCCTTGTCAACCGCAACCACATCTCGATGCATTCCCACATCGGTTTTTAGAAAATATTCCCTGAGACTGCATACCTCGTGATTGTGGAGGGTCTTAACATTTAAAAGGCTTCGACCTTCACATTTTCGCGGGGTATACAGCACCATGACAGTGGGTGATGCAACTGATTTGTAGTCAGCACCGTACGGACTCTCTTATCCAGGGCGTCGACTTCGGTCTGAGTCCATTTGAGTATGCCGAAAGAGTACATCAAAACGGCATGATCCAACCGTTGAAAGAGCGTACCGTATTTCCGCTTGATAGAAGACTATTTATTACTTTTCTCAGCGATGCGAAGATGATGATGAGATGCGAAGCGTTTCTTCAGCGATTGCTTCATACCAGTAACATCGATACGTTGGGTATCAATGTTACTGTTATGAAGCAATCGTTTTTCAATTATACCCAATATTTATAGGTTTCAGATGCAGAGAGCGCTCTAAGGTTTATGGAACCCTTGATTTGGGTTCCCATGGATGCCGCAATCTCTCCTCGCTATACATGCATGACCACACGTTTAATCACACAAAATTCCATCCCGATAACGCTACTGAAAGTTTCAGTAATTTTCAGTAGCTCCTTCAGTTGAAATTTGTTGGGAGCAATGAATTTTAAGTCACTCATGTAAAGGAGGTGCGATATAACCTGACCACCTCTTCTCAGCCGATAGTCTAGACGTGTATTCTCCAGCAGTGTACTTAGAGGATTCAAGATTAAGCGAAATCAAAGTGGACTCAAAGTATCGCCCTGGAATAAACCTCGCTCGGTTTGCTATTCCTATGAATATCTCTATATCCAGGATAGCGGAGGACCGTCCTCCATTAGCCATACACGTCATCAGGAGTTGCATCAACTTTATAAAACTCCAGCAACCGCATGAGCCTCGTATGCGGCACCAAGTCATAATAGGCCTTATTATAATCTATCTAACATCCTTTCGGGAACGATGAACTGGTTGGGTTATGATCATATTATTAAGGAAAATGATGATGGATGAATGTAAGAACTTTAAAGATCGTTGGTAAATAAGTGATCGGCCTATAATTTTTTGGATCCGCGGTGCTACCTGATTTACGGAGCAGGTAGGTTACTCTAGTTATTAGGAACTGAGGTTGCGAACCAGACTCAAGCGACCGTGCAACCTTGAAAACCATTTGATACAAAAAAGTGATCGACAGGCATCAACCAGATACTGCACCAGAATGAACACATGGCATAGTCATCCAGTAGGTAAGTGTCTGCCACACCTTGGTCTGGTCGTTACCAGTCCCTATAAACCCACCTTTCATTGTTCTGGAAAGTGCGATTCTGGGTGTACCGCACACTTTCTGCTTCAGGAAGTCGATGTGCTGAGTCGTATAATCCTGAAGACTGATATTTGTACCTGTAAACGTCCGCCTTACAAAGCGTATCACTCTAGGACGTGTATCACACTCCCTGAAGCAGATTAGTTTACCGATGAGTGCTCTGGCCCCACCAATACGGCATTCAATCCTGCACTGCCAAGCTAGTAAGACTGGTTAGTTGCTCAAAAACATAAAACCGATAAATTACCGGTTTTATATATTTTTTACCGGAATTTTATAATTACGAAAAAGGCGATTTACTGGTAAAAATGAAAACTGGTAAACCGGTATTGCATGCCCTAGTGCCACTTTGCTACCACTTCGGTGCCACTTCGGTGCCTCTTCGGTACCACTTCGGTGCCACTTTGGTGCTACGTCGGTATCACTTCGGCGCCACACCGGTAGCTTTTCGGTGTCACTTCGGTGCCACTTCATTGCTACTTCAGTGCCACTTTGGTGCCACTTCGGTACCACTTTGATGCCGCTTCGTTGCCACTGTGTTGCCACTTCGGTGCCACTTCGGTGTCACTTCGGTGCCACTTCGGTGCCACTTCAGTGCTACTTAAGTGCCACTTTGGTGCCACTTCGGTACCACTTTGATGCCGCTTCGGTACCACTGTGTTGCCACTTCGGTGCCACTTCGCTGCCACTTCGGTGCCTCTTCGGTGCCTCTTCGGTGCCACTTCGGTGCCACTTCGGTGCCACTTCGATGCCACTTTAGTTCCATTTCTAGGTTTAATTTACCATAACAATGATAAAAAGTAGATAAAATATTTTTTAATGCTTTGATGGTGTTTGTTTCACTGATCTTTAGTCAAACCGCCTTCGAAAGCTAATTACAACAGAAATAGGCTGATTAAGTACAATTTTTTTTTATGATTTTGTTAATTTTTATAAGAATGCGGAGTTTTTAAACTTAGCCAGAAGCTGCAAAAAATATACTACAAAAAAAGATATGAATTTTTGAAACCTCGAGGGCAGAAATCAGTAAAGAAAAAAGATTTTATTTCAAAAACATGTACAAACCTTTACAGTAAATCTTACGTAGGGACCTCCTTTTAAGTAAAAGCTATACCTGTGCTAGGAGGCCCCGCTCCTCATAATATTATGTATTCGTAAAAATACACAAAAAAATATAACACGAAAACTAAGAAAAATCGCAGAACATAATCAAATCAAATCAAATCAAATCAAATCATTTATTTCAAATAAACCAGTTACAGGCACTTTTGAATTGTCAGAAGGTCGGTCAGTCGAAGATGAAGCTAGTCGCCCATTCCAAAGAGTAGGTACCTATGGAGAAGAACGGGCAAGAAACTCCATGGACACTCTTTTAAATTTTTAAGCTATTGTTACAAATATTTGATTACATCATTCATGTTGAAATCAACCGCGTGAGAACGATGCAGAAATATATTGTGCGCCGAGAGTGTCCATTATGGAAAACACACAAAAATCAGTTCAGAAATTAAAATACGCCGTGGCAGCTAAGAGATGACCAGTCCCCTCCGACGGCGTCCGTTCACGAACATGACGTATGGATCAGCATCATTCAGCTCAACCATATCGAAGGGAACCCAATGACCCAAAACACACGCCACCATACATAGGGTATTTTTGGATAACCCCAGGTGCGAGGACTCTAAAAAAATTGTTTGACGTCACTAGTTGGACCACCCTGTATATTCTTCACGAAGAACACACCCTGCAAAATTTCTTGTCTCTAGAACCAGCGGCTTAGTCTGTGCGTTGTGTATCAGTCAGTCATTCTTCTTCTTTTTCTTCTTCTTCAGCCTATAGAGGTCCACTGCTAGGCAAAGGCCTCCCCCAAGAGTTTCCACGATGACCGGTCTTGTGCTGCTCGCATCCATCACCGCGACCTTCACCAGGACATCGGTCCACCTTGTTGGGGGCCTCCCTACGCTGTGTCTTCCGGTACGTGGCCGCCACTCCAGAACCTTACTGCCCCATCTCGCTCACTGTCACTTAATTTTAGCTACTCGAAGAGCTATGTCGGTGACTTTGGTTCTTCTGCGGATCTCCTCATTTCTGATTCGATCGCGCAGAGAAACCTCAAGCACAGCTGAGGCAGCATCAGCATCGCCCTTCAGACTGACTGAAGGGTGATGCTGATGCTGGACTTTGAATTTGATATACAACGTTAGTTTTTGTTTATGCGAAACCTGAATATAGTTTGTTCAGAATAAGCAACTGAATCCATTCCAATCATTTTTACACCATGTTATATTTTTTCCCAAATACATTTAGAAATTGTTGCAGTGTGGTTACCGAGCGCGGTACGCTACAGCTTACGGTAAATCATCGCCCACGCAACAGCTGACGCCAGAGGTCAGCGTGGACCATATTTCTGTTGGGACAGCCAAGTAGGATAACAAGGTTATAACTTTGTGAGTTTTCATGATATCTTTTTGAAATTTTGTACATAAATTCTTTACTTCAAAATTACTGGACACGTGTTTCGAATTTCGCATAAACAATATATATATATATATATTTAATAATTATAAACTAGTGCTTGACTGCAATCCCGCCTGATGGTAAACAGTGATGCAATCGTTGACGGTAGAGCGCGCTAGTTTATTAAGCTCATTCACTTAAAAAACTTAGTGAATAGGAAGGAAGACGGCAGTTGAGCAACCCAACACCACAACCAACGATGCTGCGCGAGAGGGAGATTGATGTGGAGACTCTCCACGACCAAACTCCCGACGCAACAACTTTTGACGTATCGTACCCGGCACACATCGCAACACAACTGCTCAGGCCCGTCCTCTGTACGGCTTCACCAGACATCATGCCGGAACACGACGAATCGCTTGGCGGCAAGACTTTGTCTGGTGGGTGGTAACTTCTGCCGGCAGCCGATGTTATGGCCTACCATGTTGTATGTAGATTCATATTTAAACTCCAAACTTTCCTCACATCATGGTACCTATAATAGGTGTTGACTTAGAACTTGATTGTCGTTTCTAACTTGATTGGCACAAAAGAGATTAAAGTACAAACCTACCAGTTATTTTTATTCGAAATCTGACGAGTTACACCTTCAATTTCTCACGTTTATTCGACTGCGACTCTAAGCTACTCTGAACTAAATTCTAGTTTGACCAGGATACCCCAGATCGCTTTATTTCAAAAACAAAATATTAGTACAAGGACCAGTGCGCTGGCTTGTGTAGTTTGCGGAGTGCAGGTCTTTTTGCTTTTATACAGAGCGAGGAAACTGCGACCAGTATTTATAGCCCAGATTTAATACTTATACATTTTCCCTGCCCTAAAGAATTTATGAGTGGATAACTTTGATCAAATTAATAGGTGTTAGTAATACAGTAAACTAATTGGATAAAAAAACATTTCAGTACAATCAGAAATACTGAAAAAAAGATCCCTTTTTTATATGCGTTATGGACTTGACCTTGACCACGTCAGATGGCAATCGATTATCAAATGATTTGTATTATTTACGCCTCTTCCACTTACTGTATGTGTGTGTGATTGAACTTTTAACCACACACCAAAGGACCACATTATTCAATGGACTAATCATGTCACATGAACAATAATATAATAAAATTCATTCAATGAAATTCACCTGACACCTGCAATGTATCACGTAGTCCTCGGTCAAACGTCATGAGCACATAATATTATGTGGTAATTTTAACACGTAAACAATCCTGCCGTTATAGTTTTCCATTGAACTGTTACATCATTCGATATAAATGCTGCAGTCAATATTAGAGGAAAAACTCGATCCTTTGTTCTTGGCCACCAGTGCAAACTCGCCGTAAAAGAGCGCTTTTAAATTATTGGTGAAGTCTATGAATAAAGGTACTCGCGGGCTCCTTTAATAGGATTTAAGAGTTGTGAGCGGTTTGCGGGTGCTTGGACTCTATTTTAAGCCTGGGGGTGCTGACTTTCTGAGTGCTTTGCCGTGTCATGCCCGCGTCGCCGTTGCGTCAGGCTAACTCTGTTTCGTCTTAATTTGAGCCCAAAAAGGAACGAAGATTTACATTAAATACGTTGTGGCTATAGATAAATATGTGTTTCGTCAAAGGCTAAAGTAAATAGGCAGTGAAGTGCCGCCGCGGCCCCTCGCTGATGCTATCAGACCGCAGCGCGCAGAACTGCTTATGTGGCCGGTTCAACATTTAAAAGTTCTTCATTACAAATTTATTTGCACGTACTCTGTAACTTTGCTGAAGTTGTAAGCTCGGTTCTCAAATTAGGATATCGTAAAATTTAATGGGCGTCAGTTTGCGTATTTGCTGAATAATGGTCGACCTAAATTGTTTAATTGTTGGAATTAAACCCAAATAGTTCTACGAATTAAATCGCGCAGTTACCATTACGGCAGGATGTTATCTCTCAGGGTGGCATATCAGTGGAATCAAGTTTGTTTAACTGTGGTGCTCGAGTCAACAGAACACCGTGCTTGCTTTATATTGTGCCTTCAATATTGACGTAGGAGGTTCTTAGCGGAGATAAAGCGGGAAAACAACGTGTAATTGAATTTACTACTGGGAAACGATGGGTTAGTTTGTATCAGTGATTACAGTCGGAGCGCTAAAATGTTCTCCTTGTTTGTTCAGGTCATTATCAACGACACGAAATATCTTTCGTTATAGACTGACCAACCACAAATCTCTCACGGCGATGCAGTAATTTACGAAGCTGCAATAATAGATAATCTAGCAAAATTGCCATCTGGGCGTGCGAACACGCATCCGTCTGTCTACGAGTCTCAGGGAATACGTCAATCATGAATGGCGTGAACGTATCTGAACGTACATGGCCCACGTAGAGAACTCCCCATATAAAGTAGTCCCCTACCTGTTTGTATGAATGTAAAATGTTTGGTTTGGTTCACATTTCGCCGAAATGGGAGGCTTCTCATATTTTTTTAACCGGCAGGTGACCGCCTGCGCGAGCGGGACGGGCGCCGCGGTACGAAAGCTCGACGAGTGACGACGGAGTCATGCGAGATAGTCTTGCGCCGGCTCGAGCGAGGGCCGATCGCGTCGCGTGACGTCGCGGCAGACAACTTGTATCGTCAAAAACTTTACGTAAATATTTAAACCACCTGTAGTTGTTAGCTGTAAACCTGTAAATATTGTATCAGTGTGTTTAGCGATTTTGTAGCGAGCTGTACGCTTACGTTTAATTAAGTTCTCCTGACCAGTTTTTATAGGAATAAGACCGTGTCTTCAGTTTTGTGGAAAGCATCGGTATCGAGTGTATGCCAGGAAGATCCTGTTGCACCTAATAACGGTGAGTATTTTTAAACTTAAAAATCTTTATTTATTTTGTGGAGGATGATGTATTTACCTCGCATTGCTTTTTCTACAGTAGCATAACATCATCTCCTGAATAATCACACATTGATTTCATATCAAATTAATGGGGTGCATAATAATGGTATGTTAAGTATATAGGTTACGGTATTATTGGTTGGTTAGTATGATAATCAATGGTATTAAACTCTGTATTTTTTATTTATTTTGCTCAACTGTAAGATAAAGAAAAACACAAAATTGGTGTTGTAAATGTCAATAGGTACCCGTCGATCTGTCTGTAGATCAATAAACAAAAACATTTTGAAATAGGTACTTCTGAATTATTTATTATAGCAATTCTAACAGTACGGTAGGATTGTGACCTTCGACGTTATCCTACCCTGAAATTGTTTGATATCTAATAAGAATTGCGGTTAATGTCTCCTCATATTTGGTTATAATCACTGTCAATAGTGTCAATACTTATACTGACATTTTGGCTACTGCCGTTATCCTAGGATTATAATTATATATTGTTACTTTGATATGTTTAAAATGTACACACGACAGCACATAGAGCTACTAAATCGGTCAAATTTTGTTTATTAGATTTTTTTTTTTTTTAATAAATATAAACTAGTGCTTGACTGCAATCCCGCCTGATGGTAAGCAGTGATGCAATCGTTGATGGTAAAGCGCACTAGTTTATTAAGCCTGTTCACTTAAATAACTAAGGAATAGGAAGGATGATGGCAGTTGAGCGAGGTGATGCAATGTTAAACCCAAGACCAACACGACCAAACGAAGCTGCGCTAGAGGGAGATTGATCTGGAGACTCTCCACGACCAAACTCCCGACAAAACAACATTTGGCGCATCGTACCCGTCACACATCGCAATACAACTGCTCAGACCCGTCCTCCGTACGGCTTCACCAGACATCATGCCGGAACACGACGAATTATTATTTACTAGCTTTCCGCCCGCGGCTTCGCTCGCGTGGAGTTCGGTTATATCGCGCTTTTAAGATTTCCCTCGGGAATATCAAATTATTCCGGGATAAAAACTAGCCTATGTTCTTTCTCAGGGTCTAAAGATTGTCTATGCCAAATTTTAACAAAATTGGTTGAGAGGTTTAAGCGGGAAAGCTTAACAGACAGACAGACAGACAGAGTTACTTTCGCATTTATAATATTAGTATGGATTAGGTAGATTTTCAAGTTTAGCAATAAAGTATCACGGCTCTAGGTTGATTGGGAATATTTGACAGTTTCGGGTAGCTTGACTCTTCAAATTCACTTGATCTGACTAATTGTGAGATTTTGTTTGGTCTTTAACACTGAACGGTGTATAGCTTCGGCCTGTCTTAGAATAGTTGGACTGGAAGAATCGCCAAGCTCATTTAGATTATTTTTTTATAATAAGTATGACGTTTAAAAGTGATTCCGATTAAAAGAAGATTTGCATTTTTTTCAAATAAAATGTAATCCATCCATAATAATATTTCGTTTGTTTGATTGGAATGTTCCGTTGGTATGGTCAGTTCGTTTTATTATCAGCTTACCTACCCTAGTAACTTATTGCCTCACATAGCCTTTTTCCTTCATCCATTACTTTGTGCACGGACGACAGCAGGTCAGGCTACCCGAAACTGCCAAATATTCTCAATCAATGCCCCCCCCACCCCTTAATGCCCCTTAATGCTTTAGAAATAAAGTGAAAATTTAAAAAAGGAATTTGACATTGATGATGATGTACTGTCATCTGTACATTATGGCTTCCTTCAGGAAGATGATCCGCAGATGTATATACATACCTATATGTATACTATACTAGCGACCCGCCCGGCTTCGCACGGGTGCAATGCTGATACTAAATACATTACAAAAAAACTGTTAACCTTTGTATAAAAAACATAGTGGCCCGCCGCCCAACCGGCTGGTACCGCCGCAAATGCGACGCCCCACAATTTTTAAATTTGTAATATCTTCAAAACTATTTATTTACATCATGTGCTGTAAAGGGCGATATAGATTTATATTAAAAAAAATAGGGGTGGATTACTCTTAACATTTAGGGGGATAAAAAATAGATGTTGTCCGATTCTCAGACCTACTCAATATGGACACAAAATTTCATGAGAATCGGGAAAGCCGTTTCGGAGGAGTTTAACCACAAAATTTCGAAACCAGGAACCTAGAAAACTATTTCGAACGATAGTACCTATTTGAGAAACTGATCAGGCTCGATAGGAACAAACTGCAGATTGCTCTGAGCGGTTTGATCGTATCTACCGGTGTGCGGTACGGTACGCGTGAACCGTGTCCTATCCGATGGATGGTTTCAGATTTCAGATATGTGTCATATTCGGAACGATCGTGGATATACGCTCCACGTATTTAAGTACCGATAAAAAATATTAAGTTTTGAGAGATATTTCTTACTTTATTTGCTTTCTCAATTAAGTTATTGTCTGTATAGACTCACTTACTTGTTTGCTATTAGATTAGCAAGTTGGTATTTGAAGGACTTGAGAATCTCAGTGTTTGCAAGTCAATTGAGTTAGAAGTATATAAGTATTATATCTAGCTACTTCTAAGAATATGAAGAATGTTGAATCTTGATGTGTTGCATACGTTGTTGCTTTTGTTGATGTGTTTGTTTTGCCATGTTGCGATCATTTTGGTCCTAAGTATAGTAGGCTATATGCCTATAACCTATCAATTCCACTGCTGGACATGCCCCTTTCCAGACTGCGCCGGCTGACCTGCACTTTCTTCAATTTTGTCTCAGCCCCCTTTTTAAGGTCGTCGGCTAGATAAGGAGCGCTTGGAGTCTAGTGGTGCTTTCTCTATAGTTCTATACAAACGTAATCCACGTTTTCTAACGTTTAACGTAATAACGATTTTAGAGAAAGGTTTTATTTTTCAATTTTACACCTAGATTATAAGTAGGTATGCCGTATGATATCATTCGATTTTTTCACCCATTTTTACCGCGATGTGCAGACGACTGTGATAAGTTTTTACAAAATAATAAAAGCATATATATAGTTTTCCTCTAAATTTTGATATAAAAATAATTAAGATGTGTCATGTTTTGAAAAAGAAAACAGCGTAATACATTTACCCTGTTTTGGTTAACGTTTTTGTAGGTAAAATCAGCCTGAACTGCAACGGTGCAACGGCAAAGTGCGTAACTTTACGGGGAGAGGTTGGAAGCGGCTTGACGACAATTGTTTCTTCAAATACCTATTTTATGATTTCCTCGGCACTAGAGTCTCCTCTTAAGCTTGCCGATACGCGATCTCCAGTCTTGGACTCGTCTGCTGTATCCGCTCCACCTCTGTCCTTCAATAATTATGGCCAGCTAACTGCTTCAGCTTGCTTATTCTGCAAGTTATGTCGGTTACTTCGCTGTTTATATTATAAAATAGAAATAACATTTTGTCTAATCTTACGTCTGTAGGACCCGATATTCTTATACCGTCAAGGCTTCAATTAGAGTATCTACAAGATAGCAAATATATTCTGGCCCTAAAGACAAAACATCATGAATGTATGTAGGTTCTAATAACGGAACTCTTAAAGCAAAATTTTAGATAGGTACCTACTGAATCAAGGTGGTCAAGTGAACACGACAAAAGAAATTGTTACTTCCAAAAGACAAAAGTACTTTCTAAAAACACTGGTCAGTTCAAAATAACTAACTAAAAAAACAAAGAAAACAATAGTACCGAGTGTTAAACAACTTACCTACTGAATCATAACAAGAGCACAACAAATGCTCACACTATAAAAGGAGTTTTTACGGTGTTTGGTAAAGCAGGTACTTCATAAATAACTGTTATCAGGGGCTGGCAAGAAGCCCCTTCAAACGATTTGAATGAAGAACAATGAATTCTGGGAATCATACTTTAAACACCTTCCTTTAAGATCAAGCGTTCCTTGATATGTAGTTAAATTGACCTATGACTAGAGAATGTTATACATTTTTCCTTTTCAAATCCTTCAATAGATTCAATATGGCTATTATCAAAAAGTCATTAACAGATTGCAACAGAATATATAAACTGAGTCACAGAACAGTTTCGACGTTTTCTGCGAATTCGGGCTGCAAGGAAGTACCGTTTTAATTTATTTTTATCCTGGCAACATTAGCATTGTTCAAAAAAGGATAATCTGCAAGAGAAATAATTTATGAATGAACACGATTTATCTTTAGCGAATATTATGGCGCCGCCGGTCGCAAAGGCATGTTATATTTGGAATTAAAAGGGTTTTAATTGTTTTCTTACATCAATATTTGGATGACTAAAATTAAAAGCTGGATAAGAACGTAAGCGAGGCAAAAGTAGTATGTAAAGATAGTAACAGGCGGCCTTCTATAGTCTTTACCTACCTCTATTCGAAGAAGGCATGAGTTTATACCTACGTGTGTATGAAAAATTAGAAGAATGATGAAGTGTAGATTTTTTTCCCTTATTTTTTTTAAAGGCTATGGCCACTTTTATGCTCTTGTATCTACTTATAACTAATGAAGATATAAAACATTTCATGTATGTATATACGCATAGTGTTGTCAAGATGCGCAGCCGCAAGTTTTTTCGTCGTTCTCACGGTGCATGGACGAGTTTAAAAGCGGCGGCCGCTAATTGCGGATAATGTGCGTTTAATGTGTTATGTTACATGCATCTTAATATCTACGTAGATGATGTTATGTAGGAAGTCACGCGACCGACTGAAATATGTTACGTGGAAAGTGGTTGAAGAAGTAGTCTTGGATCTTGGTTGTTCAAATTAGACTAATCCCTGAATGGTCGTTGTTGGTTTTTGCAAGATTTCGGCTATATTTACACTCTGGTCTATCCTTGGCCCTAGATTGCTTGATTCAATATAGGGTTTTTGAATTGGCTTCAAACGACGAAGACCTTCATGCCCATTGGTATCTATCTAAAGGAATATATTAGAAATTTAGGTATGTAAGTACTAAGTAATGTACAATTTCCAAATTGTAACTTAAAATAATTGGACGAACAATATTACCTAATTAATTAAAATATCCTGCAACGCTGTCATCATGATAAACTTCGTTGGATATTTAGTTTTATCCCCAACTTTGAATTCAAATGCATTTAAATTGCACCTCGCTCTCGAATTCATTAACCGTTTGGCTACATTCCACAAATTTTAACATATTTCAAGTCCCGCATCCCCCATGTCGAATGATCGAGGCAGAGCTCTGGCCGTAGCCGACAAAGAGCCCACAATGGCCCGATTGAATGACAATAGGCGTCCATGGTCCACCGCCGCGCTCCGCTGCGACCCTGGTACATCGACCCATTAGATAATATCAAGCTGTAAAATTTATGCCCATTTTGACCCAGTTTTACGTTGAAATCATTTTAGATTGTCACGGTCGTAGGTCAATTCGGGATGCGTTTGTCATAAAGAGGTCAGAATGACCTACTTTGTTACCTTACTTAATGGGCAGCAATAGACAAGAACTTGTTGATATTGATATATCGATAATGTATTCTGTAAAATTGTATAAAATCAGCGAAGTACAATCAATAAAGTACTACTGTCCAATTATAATTAATCCTTATGGCAACAATTCCCTTACAATATCTATTTTAAAACATGCCTTGACACTGGCAATATCCTTTGCCAAGGAAAAAGCGAACGTTCTTAATTCAATATTTAAATTATATTGCTATAAATATTTCATGGCGAATTGTTTATCCCAAAAGTTTTTACCTAGAAATCTGCCTGATACACTGAACAGACGAGATAAGAATAATTATTGTGTACAAGAGTGTATTGTGTATAAGACGAAAGTGAGACGGGGAGCTGTAGACCTATATTCTCAGATCAGATAATCGAGTGCTAAACCGGATTACTGGACCTTATCGCTTGAGCATGCGTTGTAACTCTCGTACGATTAGCAAATGCAAATGGCACTTTAGAGCTCGTAACGAAGTGTCGCTGATCGTATATTATTTGCATTTATGTGAATTATTGGCAAATTACCATGTCCAGTTATCGATTTTAGGTAGTTCCAAAAGTAGATCATGTAGTTAATCGAGCTTGCACTGTTTATAATTTGGTTAAAATTTAGATTGGCACCAGCGAAGTCGCCTGCTAAATTACTCCTACGTTATCACTATAGATCTGGACTTTAAAATGTATTTATACATTATTTTAGCAGTATTCCTACGACTTCAGACGTTTCTATGTCAAATTACTTCAGCATTTTTACCCCTTTTTGGATAGACTCGAAAACAGGAGGTGCATGTTTATTGATGCATTTAATATTAGCTAAAGAATCAGTCACACACGAACCACCAGCCTCTCAAGTATGAGTGCGCGGGTTCTATTCCAAGTCAGGCAAGTACAAATGTAACTTTTCTAAAGTTATATGTACTTTCTAAGTATATCTTGCACACCAATGACTGAAGGTGAAGGAAAACGTTTTGAGGAAACCTGGACTTTAAGTCTGAAATCGTCAACCCGCATTCAGCAAGCGTGGTGATTGCGCTCAATCCTTCTCTGTATGAGAGGAGACCTGTGCCCAGCAGTGGGGCGATATAAAGGTTGATAACGAACGATAACGAACGAAAGAATCAGTCGCCCAACGCAGGAATAAAAATCATTACAAATAAGAATCTTATTAATATAGATTCGTACCTGTAGACACTTTATAAAACATGGAACCATCAATCGAAGCCGAAATGAAATGACATTGATTTAGGGTTGCCAGTAATTTCGCTTAACCAGAAAATAAGGAATAACGACAAATTGACGACAGTTTGGAAATAATTTTATAATTTATGTGTACAGCGATAAAACCGACGATACCTAATGTTTTTAAATGTTTCGCTCAGTGCATAAAAAGGATTTCGAAGAAAAATGTGGCCGTCTTTCGTTAATTGCTTCTTTATCGTATCAGAATTACTTCTCATTGATAGGACAGGACAAGTTGATGTCGTGGCCCTGACTCCACTGACTTCAATTACTACTCTCTAGAATAACCATGAAGAAGACCTTTCTTATGCAGTACCAGTCTATTAACTCCAGACTTGTTTATTAACCCCATCGCAACACACACATAAAGACACCGTACATTAGAAACGTTTATGTATGTTTACATCTGAACAATTAAGTACGTAATATTATTATAAATACATACTTTGTAAAACGTGTAAATTTTGCTACAAAACACAATCCAGATGCATTTTTTTTTAAGTTTCTCTTCATCTGTGATTAGGGTTTGGGCACAGAATAAACAGTACATGTAGTCTGGGACGAGGCTAGGACGTCTCATGTCTCAAAGACCGGGGACTTTGTGAATTTCTTGAGTTTTTGGATAACATTGACCACGATTGCTTACAGTCCCAAAATACAGAGTTATTTATATCGGATTTCAGTAAACTTTCTTATTGTTTTTGCAGAATAACTGTGCTATAGATTTTTTGAATATTTCCCTCGTATCCAAAGGGCAGGCTTATAAATAATTGGCGCCGAACCTTTTACTTACCAGTAGCTCCAGAATAGGTTTACAACAAAGACGGCGAGACTTTTCAAAGTCAATAAAATCGAAGAAAATGCACTCGAAGTTTTTGCAAAAATTAAAAAGTAAGTACTTACATTAGAAAAGAAGTTCCAGTTGTTAAAAGTAACCGGGAAACGTCCTGAAAGTTTCGAATACCTTTAAACACAATAAAATCGACATCTCTTGGAAATGAGGGAGTGTCCTTCTTGTCCAGTTGTAGTATTGTAAAACTCACAAACAAATTACAATTTCAATCGATCGAAGATCAAATTAAATTTTGGGACATCTGGCCAAATATTAACTCTATTCAAATTTAATTCTGAGAAGTGTCGAAGTATTTTGTTATCTGGTGTTGGGAGAGTTTGAGACTGTCGAGGCTTTCCAAAGCCTGTCTGCAATAGCCATTATTACAATATTTAATTAAAACAACATTAATGTTACCCAGCCTAAGTTTTGTGGTAAAAAGAGTTAGGTACTTATCAGTGACGTTCTACAGATCTGATGGATTCTGTATTAAAATACTTGAATAGATGATCCTCTAAGTAAATGAAAATAAAAGCGTAGATGAGCAAAAAAGAAATATACATACTTTCTAAAATTTTATTTTTATTAAACACTTAAGTCCAGATAATGATTTATTATAAACACTTTCTTGCCGACTAATTTTTTTTTAATAATTATAAACTAGTGCTTGACTGCAATCCCGCCTGATGGTAAGCAGTGATGCAATCGTTGATGGTAAAGCGCACTAGTTTATTAAACCTATTCACTTAAAAAACTTAGGAATAGGAAGGATGACGGCAGTTGAGCGAGGTGATGCAATGTTAAACCCAAGACCAACACGACCAAACGATGCTGCGCTAGAGGGAGATTGATCTGGAGACTCTCCACGACCAAACTCCCGACACAACAACATTTGGCGCATCGTACCCGCCACACAACGCAACACAACTGCTCAGACCCGTCCTCCGTACGGCTTCACCAGACATCATGCCGGAACACGACGAATCGCTTGGCGGCAAGACTTTGTCTGGTGGGTGGTAACTTCTGCCGGCAGCCGATGCTATGGCCTACCACCGAGATAATGGAATAAAATATAAGTTATTTTCTTTGCAATGGATTAAGTCAATGGCTAAAGCCAGGTCGTGTTGTTTGGCGCCGAACGCAGTCTATACCATAAATAATACTTATCATTACTAATATTATAAACCTGAAAGTGAGATTGTTTGTTTGTTCCGCTTTCACGCCGTAACTACTGAACTAATTGCTTTGAAATTTTGCATACGTAAAGTTAGAAGTCCGGATTAAACATTAGGGTTTTTTATCCCGGAAAAAAAATCTATTACCGAGAGAAAACTAAAAAGCGTGACATAACCAAATTCCACGCGGGCGAAGCCGCGGGCGGAAAACTAGTTAGTTATAAATTGTAGTCATAGGATTAAGAGATACTCAGCGGGTGCTTTATTAAAACTCGATTATACTGCTAAATCTTGTCGGGATTGGTTGAAAGAAGGCGGCAAATGGTTTTTTATTGGACATATGGACTGGACATCACGATTGCCCATTGCTTTTTGCATTTTCTGCCATAATTTTCTGCTAAATAGGGAAAACTACATGTTACAAAAAAATTACACAATAGCATGAAAACATGTAAAGGTGTTGTTGTTTGCGTGGTACCTGGGATTAAGAAGTGTACCAATAGTACCAATCCATATCCTCCCGTGGCGACTAAGCGACTAAGGCGACTAAGGTAACTCTTACCAGGGAAGCGAGCCGCATCTCCTGTGGAATAACAAATTACTGCGATCCCCAACCCGCCTGCCAAAAGTAGGGATTATGGCAATGCCCCCCAATGCCCTCCCTTGGGGGAGGCCTTTGTCCAGCAGTGAACCTCTATAGGCTGAAAAGAAGATACTTATCTCATTGTCGGTTATATTCTATCAGGCCTTGATGACCGTTGCAATAATTTTAACCACTTTTATGTCAACATGGGTTACCATGTTGACATAAAAGTAAAAATAAAAAAAAAAATAATGGAGGCTGTCTCCATCACTGAGTGTTAACTCAGTGATGGAGACAGCCTCCATTATTTTTTTTATCTTATCGCAGTTATTAACATACAGAAGTACGCAAATAATATGCCTTTCAAAATATGTTTACCTACTTTGTTCCTCTCACCACGCCGTATTAACAAAGCACACTGCGAAATGTAAGTGCATTGAACATTGGGTTAATAGAATAGACGATTGTTGACTTATCACCAGATTAACGTAAGCGTCATTTCATGAGTCATAGTTTTACTTGTAAGTGTAATATAACGACAAAGGCGTTATGGCACCTAAATAACGGGTCAAGAGATTGAGAGACGTATCGACTGCCGCACCCATTTTTTTACATGCTTTTTATTAGTTTCATTTGTATGTTTGCTTTCTTGCTTGTTTGTTTGTTTGTCCGTCTCTAACTCTTTGGACTACGAGTGAGCGGCTCATTACTGTAAAATGTCCCACCGTTTTCAATACGTTCGTTCGTTCGTTTTTTTTAAAGAATATCGAATTATTGAAAATAAATATAGTTTAAAAAACTAAAAAAACATGTTTTTATTTAGTTTTTTAAACTATATTTATACGCGGGGTACCCTACATAAAGAGGTTTGCCGTCTAAAGAGTTCGGACAGTTATGTTGGACTAAAACCTCCACCGTATTTCCTACTGCTATAAGTCGGGGACTCTGGAGATGCCACCGACTGGTATCAGTTCGCCATGCTTAACGGGCTCCGTCATCAATTGCGGCCGAACCCACAACTGCGGGTCAAATTAAGATATTCCATAGAGAGTTTAGACGCGATTAAAAACATGGCAAATAATAGGTACGCCAGTTTACGTCAGGAGCGCACTAATTTGACAGGACGTCTAAACTGACATTTTATCTTCTGTCCTTTTCTTAATGAAATAGAAAGAAAAAGATGCACTGAACTTAAATTTGATTTAGTTTGTAAACATGGAAATCGGGGCCAATTTATGGAACCTTAAAACCATTGATAAAATATTAAACAGATACGATATTTATTCTAACAAACTGACCAAAAAAAATGTGCCGAACACAGCAGCAGCACACATGCATATTTTTATTCGGCATACATTGGTACAGTGTGAGTGAGATGGGGCGCAATCTAAAGCATAGAGAAGAAAAAGATGGCTAGTGTTTGTCGTTTGTTTTTACGAGTGTATCGAGAGTGACTAAAGCGAGATACAGGACTTACCTCCTTTTGTACGCTTCATTTTTAGTGCGCTAGTGACATATCTACCTTAGTTTAATATTTTATCAATGCTTAAAACACTATTACTTTTAATACATTATTTTCTCTACAGCATTTTCAGAATAGGCAACGATCTTTTTTACAAACTACTGCTTGGTATACATACATTGCATGCTTGATTCGAGCCGCAATCCCGCCTGATGGTAAGCAGTGATGCAATCATTTATCTTAAGGGCGCTAGTTCATTAAGAGCCTATTCAGTCTAGCCTTGAAGACATTTACATTGTAGTCAGACGGAAATACCGCCGCTGACAAATTGTTCCAGTCCCTTGATGTACGCGGTATAAAAGACGTGGCGAAACGCTTCGTCGGGATCGTAGTGGTGTCAACAACGTCGATGACGGAAAGGAGATGGGGAATTGAGTCATGCAATTTTCGCGCAGTTTGACAGCTGCGCACCGACAGGCTGGTTGGCTGGCTCTTCGCCTGTGCTCCAGGCTTTGGAGATGGTTTTGAACCAAATCTGGGTCGCCAATTTGCCTCTTCGCAGGCCTCTCCACCGAATCAAAAGTTGCTGCTATTTTGCAGCACCAGCCCAAATGTGGCTGCAGTACTCCACACACAAACGGACCTGTGCTTTGTATGACATTAGAAGCTGTCCTGTACTTTTCACCAGTAATGGGAGAAGAAAGAAAGAAAGAAAGAAAAATGTTTATTTGCAGTACCAAGTGTGTAAACGTGACGCAAGCACCTCCACCACGCAAGCAACACAAACAGGAATATAATAATAAAAAACAGGATAATATAAAAACTACGAGAATATCATCCTCAAAAATGACATCAAATAATAAATAATCTTTCGCATCATTATAGATAGTACATAGATAAAAATAGGATTTTTAGGATACCTATCTGAAAACATCTATACTTCCATTGATAAAATATTAAACTAAGGTAGATATGTCACTAGCGCACTAAAAATGAAGCGTATAAAAGGAAGTAAGTCCTGTATCTCGCTTTAGTCACTCTCGATACACTCGTAAAAACAAACGACAAACACTAACAGCGTAAACGACAAACACTAGCCATCTTTTTCTTCTCTATGCTTTAGATTGCGCCCCATCTCACTCACACTGTACCAATGTATGCCGAATAAAAATATGCATGTGTGCTGCTGCTGTGTTCGGCACATATTTTTTGGTCAGTTTGTTAGAATATATCATATCTGTTTAATATTTTATCAATGTATACTCCAATTAAATGCACACCCTACTTTGGTAATTGTTTATTAGATCGCACTTACAATTCTAAAGATTTGAACGAAAGCTTTTACTTTTTAAGGTTGTCAAAAATTAGTCTATGTTGTTGATGTCAAAATAATATCATTGCTATTGTAAGGGTTACTTGTATTCCTAGATAAAAAAAAAAAAAAAACTCATAAACTAAATACTTGGACCACCCATTTACTCGTAATTACTTACGTGTTAATAATACGCTCGATCAGCGTAAATTACTGCGATCCCGTAAATAGCACATCGTTTACCTTCATTGGTTAAGTTTTTTATTAACAAGCTGCGTTGTTTAAGCGCCTATTAGTTTTTTCGTTTGTGGTTTTTTAATTGAAACGTTTATCAGGTAGCTACCTGCATTCTACGTAACATGGAAGAACTAATTCATTAATTATGGCTCGCTTTGATATGAGGAAGTTACTTGTTTTCTTGTTTTTTTTTATGGCATTTCCATTATCATTTTAAACTCAGACGGTATAAAAAAAATCGAAAGCTTTAAAAATAATGTTTATCCACGTAATATCGGTGTTCAGTAAATTATGGTGTCATAGATTACATTACAATGGCTTTGTCGGCACAGTTGGCGCAATGGTTAAACGATTGACCGCTGCGCTGCTTGTCACGGGATCGATTTTGGCATATTTGTATGACCTACAATTAATAGTTATTCCGGGTCTGAGTGTTTGTGTATGTGAATTTAAATGCTTGTAAACCCACGGCACAGGAGAAAGTCCTAGTGTGGGGCAATGATTTTAAAAAAAGATTGCTTTGTCGATTCTATTATTTAAAAATACTGCGTAAAACTTCGAAACAGCGAATGATCTAAATTGCAATGATGATCCTGTATTCCGTCCATAGTTGACGCAAGCGTATGTTTGTCTAATGCAAGGGACCCTTATCTATGTACACACGCCTTATCTTGTCTATGGATGGCAACAGTAGCACGCCTTGCGTCCGTTTATGGGATTTCTCCAGCTTATCTTATGCTATGATCTCCTTGGATTTCTCAGGGCACCCATTCATGTTGATATCTGTGAATATTCATGTTTGGGAAAACTTTACGAATAACACTCTCTGTGTTTTATCTTGATGTAGTTTTGTTTGTGTTTTGTTTTCCTGCCTTTGTGCTTTGTTTACACTTATTTAAATTTCCTATTGTTTCATTAACCTATTTACAGTGTCGTATATTTTGTTTAAGGCTGACTTTTCCATAGCCTGATAACGTTTTTTCGAGGAATATGTAAAATTAACGTTTGAAATAACTGTCAAAATTTCAAAATTATTTTTCGTATTTATCAGATTGAATAATCTGCTTGCATAAAAGCAGCGACCTTTTTAGTGGTCTTTCAACCGAAATAATTTCATTTTCAGTAGTTTTTTTTAGTTTTTGGTTTTGGATTGTCTTGTGAGAATTTGGGATCATAGTCAACTTTAAGAAAATTAGGTATCGTTTCTAGATCAATAGAAATAATAGGTATTTGAAACTGAATCAAAATATTTTTCTCATTATCTTCAGTTTCGGCGTGGTGGTTTTCAATGAGCAAATGTTTCTAGTTTATCGCCTTGATAAATAACACAGTGAAAGAAGACATATGTTTTGTAGTGGAATTAAAATCCATACTTTTCACAGTCGATTGAATCCAGCCTCATTTGCACAAATATTAACACATAGTCTGAACGTATACCACAGGAGAACATTTTCCGACACTTTTATTGCATATTTATGAAGATTGTATTCATGAATTCATGAGACAAAGGCGTATTTCAACGGCTTGTTGGTGGATATTAGATTTTTTTCATATCTTCTAATGTTGCGCAGCATTTTTGACATTCTTATGAGCATGACTATGAGTTAGATTTTTGCGACGGATATTAAACTGCATGGAGCGAATATTAGCAGCTTATTTACACATGGAAATACAGCAGAATGTGGGTCAACATAATGTTTCAAAGCAGACATATATTTAATATTCGTGTGTCTTGGAATTTTAATCGATTAGGTATCGAATGATTGATCGCTAACGGTTGATTAAATTAATAATAGTGAAGCATGTCTGAGCAACTATTTTAAAACAAAATACCTGAGAGAAAAAATATCGGACTATATTTTGAAACGAATAAACTTTCTAAGAAATTCTTTATGAGCAATGTTTCAAGCTGTAACGAGCCATTATGGTGATCTCGCGTAACCGTGGCGGTAAGGGCGCCAACCTTTTTTTATCGGCGTGCGCTAGCGGCGGGTAACAAAAGAAACTTCGAGTTATGAATGACTGGCATTCTCTCATTCAGACTGAATAAGCCATGTTGTCTACCTTGTAAGTAAACTTACTTGTATTATTATTACTAATAATATTTGCGAGTTTATGTAAGAATAATAACATACTTGTCGTTGGTGCTCTTTCATCCACTGTAAGCGGCGTATTTATCCCAACACTGTGAAAAGATGGATGAAGTGAGCTTAAAGTAGGCTGTTGATCCCTTGGCGCTAGTTGGAATCAGGGCTGTTACGTATCCGTGGATGGCGGATGCGGATGTTTAAGATATACTTATAAATAACGTACCTAAGTATATGAATACGGCCCTTGTGAGAGTAGCTTTTAATACATATTTTACAATCACCTTTATCATGGTCCTCTTTATTTGGTTCAAAATAATTCCATATACTACTTTGTATCGGTCGGATTGCGAAATTGTTGGGTAATTAACTAGTTAGAAAAACTATCAATAACGGGAACAATGGAAAATAATGAATTTTGTAATAAAACGATGAACTTTGCCTACTACCAATGTAACATAATGGAATTCCGCCTTCTCTTTTATACCGCGTACATCGAGGGACTGGAACAATTTGCCAGCGGCAGTGTTTCCGTTGGACTACAATTTGAGTGTCTTCAAGGCTAGAGTGAATAAGCTCTTAATAAACTAGTGCGCTTTACCATCATCGATTGCATCACTGCTTACCATCAGGCGGGATTGCGGTCAAGGGCTAGTAAATAATTTAAAAAAAAACATCTAACGATTTCAATATGCTGAGTTAGGAAGAAAGTAGGTACTTAGGTAGTCTTACCTATATTAGTCTAACTAATATAAAGTTTTCTCATAAATAACGAAAACCGTATCAAAACAACACTCAAAATATCTATCTAAACAGAAATCCATAGCTCAAGCAAACACATAAAATTTATTTACAAGAAACAAACGATGTAGAACAACAATCGTCGGATCTTGTCACCAATTTCTTCGCTCCATTGGTTATTGTCACGTGCGAACTGCACGCGCCACTCGCCAGCCCCGCCTAATTCCTTTTTCGTATGACATCCGTATCTGCATTGATTAGGTACTATGAATGCGGATGCAAATATCCAAATCTATGTGGATACTCCATTTGCGGACGCGGATGCGAATATTCGCAACATCCCTAGCTATAATGACAGCTAACTCCACGCTGACTTCAACTAAGTTTTCCCTGTGAAAGGGTTACAGAATCGCACTGCAGGGGCTTGTCTTCAAGTTCTGTTAACGAAGAAACGGAAAAGAAATTCGATACATCGGAAACAACTTTTGGGACGGATAAAAACAACGGTAGTGAGTACAACTGTCCGATCGAACTGATTCATTCATAGGAAATTCCCGTAACTTCAGCCGAACTATGGATTTTGTTCTTAGGGAAAATGAAAAATCTAATCCGGCATGATGTCTGGTGAGGCCGTACGGAGGACGGGTCTGAGCAGTTGTGTTGCGTTGTATGGCGGGTACGAGGCGCCAAATGTTGTTGTGTCGGGAGTTTGATCGTGGAGAGTCTCCAGATCAATCTCTCTCTAGCGCAGCATCGTTTGGTCGTGCTGGTCTTGGGCTTAACATTGCATCACCTCACTCAACTGCCGTCATCCTTCCTATTCCTAAGTTTTTTAAGTGAATAGGCTTAATAAATTGGTGCGCTTTACCATCAACGATTGCATCACTGCTTACCATCAGGCGGGATTACAGTCAAGTTCATATTTATTTAAAAAAAAAAAAACAGACAAAATACTAATTCTGGTACTGGAGCCTAAGATACCAGCCTGGTCTAAGATACCAGTACCGGAATTAGTATTTAGTTTAGCTAACTTACACTGAACAACACGTATTTAGCGTTTTCTTTTAAGCTTCTAGATATCTATGAGTAGTAGAAGCATGTAACCTTGACTTATTGCTTCCACTGAGTCTACAATGAATGTCTCTCTCATGCGTACCAAATTATAGGAAACATATTTATTCATTCTTCATTTATATGTCGTGGATCGTCGGTCTAGTTTTGATAAGAGTTGCTCATTTGATTTATGTAGTAGTAGGGTAAACGCCATGACGTTATTTTTGTAATGGCGGCACGAGACAGAGTCGTTTTGGGAAAGTAGGGATCGTCAAACGGCCACTTTGTACTGAGGTGCGGACCAAAGCTCTTCTCCGGGGCGATTCTGTCGATTTGCGTGTTTAAATTATTATTGTCAAGATTGAAGAGTATATGGATACTTCGTGATTTAATTCAAAACTTCACCTACCAAATGGACCCCTACCACCACACCAAGATGCTGTCAACCCTACCGCTCCGCCGTCGCTGACTCCGACATATATAAAGTAGATTATTATGTAATCAGGTGTCCTGTATTAATTAAAACAACGAATTAACATCTTTGTGGACTAGGCGTGTTTAATTTAATATACATATGTGTATTATCAGCTTAGTCTGTGTTTTGCATGAACAATGGCTCCTTGCTCGGACAGGCGCCTTCTGTTTAGACTAGAAATATTGGCGCCACGCTGCTCCCCGATAACCCTGCCCAGTTCAATGTTACTGTGTTCGTGACCCAAGGCTACGGATAGGCACTATGATCTGTGCAGTTTGGCAAATGGTAGTCTATGGTTGGGTTTCTCCAGCACTTTTTTTTTTTTGGTTCGTTTCTTTCCATTCGGGCGAATGGAAAAGGCAAAGGCATAGTACGCCATACAGCCAAGTCTTCAGTATTTTTTTTTCATTGAATATCTATCCTAACTTATCCTAATTTATTCTAACTTATCCTAACATAACTTAACCTAAACTAACTCCTTTCGTTTTACGCGTTTGGACGATAAGGAGCGGTTTAGCGTAAAGACATGATGAGGCCACTATGCTACAATATTTCACTGTTCTTTTTGAATTATTCACTGAATGCACTTTTTACTACATAAATCACGCGTTTTTATTTAGTAAACGACACTATAAATAATTTTAAAAGTCCAATGAAAAATGAGCGTGACACTCATCTTGACATTCCCGCCAAACTCCTTCTCCAGCACTGGGCTGACAGGTGACTCTATTGCCATTAGCGTCAGGCACTAGTTTCCAGGCCTTTTTGCCGCACTGAGCCTACATCAGTCTCCATCCTTATTATTTGATTTTTATTTGTTGCTATCTGATGTATTGTGTGTTTTTTAATCTGTGCTAACTGGATGTTTTAAAATTAAACGAATGGGATGATCAACTGGTAGGCTTGTTGTGTTAATTTTTGCATTCAGCGCAGTGGCAGGCTAATGTTATATAGTTTTAATTTTGATTGTACGGACGGCACTAGGTCAAGCTACTCAAAACTGTCAAATATTCCCAATCAACGTTGAGCCTTAAAACTCTAGAGATAAAGTTTGAAATCTAATAAAGAAATCTGACAGATTGTAGTAGCTTGATGTGCTGTCGTCTGTACAATCCTATGCATGCTACTATAATATTACTTATAATGCGAAAGATTGCAAGGATTTTTGTTATTTTTGAAGCAAGAACTATATAACAGATGTTGTTGAAATTTGGCACACAGATGGTTTATATTTTATAACCAGTAATAACACATAGGGTATTTTTTATCCCAACATTCCCACGGAATCGAAACCTGCGGGTGAAACCGCGCGGCGAAGGTAGTTATACTATAGAATTCAAAATACGTGTGTTTTGTATTCGTTAACGAACCTTTTTGCACAGCGAAACACGTTCTGAATAATTACATGACATATTCATTGGATAAAAATAACGTGAACACTTAGCGAACCTTATATTTATATGAATAATGTAGTCATTAATTATCTTTAAAATGCAGGCAAAAAGTTAAAACGTGCATTATTTGACAGACACTTAATACCTACTACATCTTATCTCAGATTAAACTATCAGCTAGGAATGTGCAATAACTGGATATGCCTTTCTTCTACATTGCCTGCGACAGGTTTTTTTGAGGTCGGTGCCATCATTCGTCTTATAAAAGATTATACGAATGTTTTTAGGAAAATTTGCACCATAGAATAGAATAAATACCTACTCTATGTACATCATCATAATCATTATCTCAGCGTTAAGCCCAGTCGCATCCGAAGCTTTTTCAGCTTTGGAGCCTGGGGTCCCCTTTACCAGTCTAACTACTGAGTTTGGCTAAACTTTGACATTTTCCGTGAAGCGACTGCCGTCTGATTTCCACAACCCAAAGGCGACATCGAAGTTTTGCAGTTAGACCAATTGTTGAACTTTTGAGGGCTCCAACAACCCGTAACGACTGCCATTAGATGTTCGTATGGCAACCGGGACCAACGGCTTAACGTGCTTTCCGAGGCACGACACCACACCATATAAATTACATATCTAATAATTATAAATATAATGATTTTACAAAGAGTCGCGATCTTTTACAGACAATCTCTTCAATCATAACAAACCTCTTTAATTTATCTCTTTGTTAATTACTGTGCAAATAGCCGGCGCCAAATATTTTGACGGATATCAAATGTGGAATGCCGTTTGATATACCTATATCAATATGCACAAACTACGCAGTAAGTGGTTTGATTTTGTTTCAGTTTTGTTTAATGATAGCCATTCGATGTTTAACGAGTCCGCTACGTCGATTTATTAGTCTACATGGCAACGATTTAATCAACTTTTTATTCGATTTTTTGTGTGGACTCTCCCAGGAATGGCAGACAGCCTTATCTGTCGGAACTGGTAGATAGTTTTTTGCCGCGTCATAGGAGAGGGTGACAAATATGGCGCGGTGTAGGGAGCGGTGTACCAAATACGGCACATCGGTACTCTTGAATAATTAATTAATTCCGACTAGCGCAGCCGCTAGGATTGGATTTATTTAGACAGGGAGCGGATGGCCCCGAAGGATTTTATATTAATTCAGATTGAAATGGGTGGTCTATGTTTGACTAGAGATTGTCCCGTTATGTTTTGCGGTTATTTTAGACTCCCATGTTTGGTACGGGGGCAAGGGTGGTCCAATTAATGAAGAGTAAAAAAGGCCTGTTTCTAAATCCTATCTCAATCCCTACTAATAATATAAATGCGAAAGTAATTTTGTCTGTCTGTTAAGCTTTCACGTCTAAATCACTGAACTAATTTTATTGAAATTTGGTACAAAGATAGAGTTGACCTTAAGAAATAACATAGGATAGTTTTGATTCCGGAATTTTGAAGAGTTCTCTTAGAAACGCGATATAACCGACCAACATCCCTCCTATTGCCATTTCCTACTGTTTAGTCAAGCTTCGTCTAACTTTCGCAGTAATTCGTAACTCAGTTTGGATAAGTTAATCAAGATAATGTGCAATCAAGAAAATAAATTGACACCCTACGTCACTACGCCATTTATTCAGTCAATCACTTTGCATAAAAATAAACTTTCCAAGTCGAATTCTACTATATTAAGGTGGTCATATATCTAGAGAACTTTGTACTTAGCCGACCTAGGGCTTATCCCTCGCAGCGGTGGTCGGCACTTATCGCGCGGCGATAGATTGCTAGCCAGCGTAATGGAAAATCGTTGTAACAGCCGTCTGTCTCGCAAAGAGAGGCGATCATAGTCTTTATGTGTTACACAAAAATGGCTAATGAAGATCTAAATATAGTTTAAAAAAACATGCTTTTAAAGAATAATAAAATAAATAAATAAAAAAAAATAAAAAAGCCTTATATTTCCAGTAAACATTCTTAAAATCTATAAAAAACATGTTTCAAAATTTATTCTATTTTTCTACTGGAACCCCCCTCAGGTAAAGGCCTCCTCCAAAGCTTTCCATTTTTCGCGGTCTTGAGCTAATTGATGCCATTGTGGGCCAGCTATCTTCTTAATTTCATCATCCCATCTTGCGTATGGTCTTCCTCTGCATCGTTTGCCTGATGGACCTCTCCATAACGTGACTGTTTTTGTCCATCTTTGATCTTTAAGTCGCGCTATGTGACCGGCCCATTTCCATTTTAATTTCTGGCTGTAACTAAGTGCATCTATTGTTTTCGTTTTAGATCTTATTTTTGTGTGGTTAATTTTCTCTATTTTCTTGATGTTCATCATACTACGTTCCATACCTCGTTGACATGTGACTATTTTATTTTTTATTTTGTTAGTAAACTTCCATGTTTGACATGCGTACGTAAGACAGGGAATGAGACAAGAGTCCATAATTGTTTTCTTTATTTTGATAGGCATTTCGGTTTTAAATATTTCCTTGTAACTCCAATACTTGTTCCATGTATGTTTGACTCTTCTCTCCACTTCTAGGGCATTACTTTCCCTGTTAAATCCAATTTGTTTCCCCAAATATATATAATGATCCACATAGTTTATGAGGTCATTACCAATTCTTATATTAGACTTTTTGAAATTCGTCATTACTTTGGTTTTTGTGATGTTCATTTCTAGGCCAACTTGTCTGCTAACTTTATGTAGAGTTTCTAGCATATATTGTAGTTGTTGGCTCGATTCTGACAGTAAAACCAAATCGTCCGCAAAACGTAAATGACTTAGATATCTACCCTTGATGGATAATCCACAATTTCTCCAGTCTAGTTCACTTATGATGGATTCCAGCACAGCTATAAAAATGTTTGGTGATATAGGGTCTCCTTGTCTAACTCCTCTCCTGATTGGAAACTCGGGGCCCACTGTTTCTAGTTTTACTCTACTTGAGCTGTTACTATAGAGGTATTTGAGTATATTTATGTATTTTCTCTCTACATTTTGAGATTTTAAACTGGCCCAAATACTTTCGTGAAAAATTGTGTCGAATGCTTTTTGATAATCGATAAATATGATATAGAGCGGCCGCTGTTGTTCTTGATATTTTTCGATTATCAATTCTAACGTATGAATGTGGTCTATGGTAGAGTATTTTTTCCTGAAACCCGCTTGTTCAATAGGCTGATTCTTCTCAAGTGTTGCGCTGATTCTTTGATTGATTAATGTAGAGAAAAGTTTATAAATGCTTGGTAGAAGACTTATGGGACGGTAATTGCCGATGTCTTTTGGGTCCCCTTTCTTATAGAGTAATATGATTTTTGATTCAGACCATTGTGATGGAGTGATACCAGTTTCTAGAATTAGATTAAATAATTTTGCTAGTGGCGTAGCTAGTATGAAGCAGGCGGTTTTTAAGGCGTCGTTGGTGATGTTATCCGAACCTGGACTTTTGTCGGATTTTAGCCGTTTTATGGTCTCTATAACTTCATTATCATCTGTTTCAGTATCAGTACAGTCGTTTTCGATAAGGTTAGAGTATCTGATTGAATCTGGTGCGCTATATAGGTTTTTATAAAATTTTGAAGCGATGTTAATTATATCTTTTCGATTGTAAACAGTTTCCCTTTCTCCCATTTCTTTTAAGCTTTCAATCCATGTTTTATTTGTTCGTAGTTCTTTGTATCCCTTTTTTATACTTCCGCTTTGTTCTATATATTTTTGAAGAAAATTTATCCTATAGGTTTTGTAGTCTTTTTTAATATATTTGCTTGTCAATTTGTAGAGTGCTTTGAGTTCGTTTTTCATTGATCGTGTTTTGTTTTTAGCCCTTTGTAACTCTTGTCTTCGTTTTAGAAGTCTTTCTGTATTTTCTGTGAGTACGCTGTATGTTTTTGTAGGATGTGGAATTCGTGCGATCTGTAAGCTGTCTTTAATGCAAGTTATTATTCTATCGTAATAGTCTTGTACTGACCCTGGTACTGTTGGTTCAATCGTCAGTATTTGGGTTTTTAAGGTTTCCTGATATATTTGTATTTCTTCTACTGTTTTGAGTGTACTATTTTGCTTGCTTACAAACTTGGTTCGTGTTTTCAGTGGTTTATTTAGCGAGATTCTGGCTCTAAGTGGTCTATGATCTGATGCGAAATTTATGCTTAGTGTTTCTATGTCTTGAAATTGTCGAGGATAATTAGATAATATAAAATCGATTTCATTTTTATGTTGACCATTCGGAGATTGCCATGTCCATTTTCTTTTCTCTTTTTTCCTATAAAAGGTGTTGATGATTGCTAGCTTGTTTTCAATGGCAAAGTCAATAAGTCTTTGGCCTCTTGAATTTCTTGTTCCATATCCGTATTGTTTCATTATCAAATATTCATCTTTTTGTGGCTTGCCAATTTTCGCATTAAAATCGCCCATCAGAATAAAATCTTCATATGCTTTGTCTATTGCTTCATATACGCTGTCATAGAACGTATTCACTTCTTCTTCATCTGCTGCTTCTGTTGGGGCGTATACTTGGATAAGAGTAAGTTTCTTTCCTAGAATCATCAGATTAAGTAGAGCAACCCGTTCAGAGATGCCAAGGTAACTTTCTATGTATTGTTTCAGATCTTTTTTTATTATGAAACCAACTCCATATTTGCCCTGTGTTTTACCTGTACTGCAGAGAATAAATTCTTTGTATTCTTCTATATTATTTCCCATACGCCGTACTTCTGATAATCCTATTATGTCGTACTTTATACGTGTTAATGCTTTTTCTAATTCTATTATTCGCTCATATGATAGCAAGGTTCTCACATTGTAAGTTAGTATGTAGAGCTCGTTTTCTCTTCTTTTTATTACTTTTTCGTGAACTCGTTCATGATCTGCTGACTTTGGAGGGTTTTGGTCGTACTCTTCCACGGTGACCAGCCGGCTTGGAAGATGATCCTTTTTTTGTGTGTTTAGGGTATAGCTTTGTTTGTGAGAGGGGGTCGTTAATTGTTATAAGTTATTATTTTTGTTTTCTTGTTTTCTTGATGAATTAGATGAGTTTTTAGTACTTGTATGTAAGAAATTCAAAAAAAAAAGTTAAAAATAATTTAAAAAAAAGCGTGAGGCTCTTTGTGCCGTAATTTTTGTATATTAAGCGCCTCACGCTTTTTTTAAAAATTATTTTTAACTTTTTAGTTTGATATTGTTTAAAAGAACATTTGTTTTAATTTTTTAAACTATATTTATTTTTGACTCTTTAGTTCGATATTCTTTAAAAAAAAACAAACGAACGAACGTATTGAAAACGGTGGGACATTTTACAGTAATGAGCCGCTCACTAGTAGTCCAAAGAGTTAGAGGCGGACAAACAAACAACCAAGCAAGCAAACAAGCAAGCAAGCAAACATACAAGTGAAGATAATAAAAAGCATGTAAAAAAGATGAATGAAGTATAGAAATGTAAAAAAAAAAAATTGTGTCCGACCGAATGTCTCGGTTACGCTTTCGGCTGAGTTTCGGCAAAATACGAGTTTCGGTTTAGTTTAGTTTTCGGCGGCATACTTGCCGAAACTAATGTTTGAAAACGGGAGTTTTTGTGCTATGATCGGTCATGTTCGACGTGTTGAATAAAATTATTGAATGCCATCGGAACCAATGTCGTGATTCGCTTGTTTGTTTGCTGTTCGTTTTGTTTTATTGTGGTGGCGTGTTTTCGAGTGATTGAGAGTCTATCCACTCAAATAAATATTTATTATGAGTATTTTCGAGATGCAACTAATATTTTTTCTTATTTTTTTTTATTATATATTAGCGCTTGACCGCAATCCCGCCTGATGGTAAGCAGTGACGCAATCGAGCGCAAGCCTATTCACTCTAGCCTTGAAGACACTCAAATTGTAGTCCGACGGAAACACAGCCGCAGGCAAATTGTTCCAGTCCCTCCATGTACGCGGTATAAAGGAGGAGGCGAAACGCTGTGCATTCTTATGTTGATTATTAATAAATGAAAATGTCGATCACTGCTTATCTTTGTAATTCAAAGAGAAAACAATAACGACTGATTGATTATAATAACGTTTTCTTTATTCTCCCCTCAAAATACCTTCCTTGTAATGTCCTTGTAAGGAAGTTTCGGTTTCGGCAGAAAAAGAGACCGTTGCCGAAATACGTTTTCGGTTTCGGCTGTAAAAGTAGTTTCGGTCAGCCACTATAATTTTTCAATAGCCGGCTGAGATGTAAGTTTCGAACCTCGTCAGGTGCTTTACTTTGTATAATTATTTCATCACCATTGCTCTAAAACAGTGAAACAGAGCTCTTAGAGGCAAAACTCTGAAGACATGTGAAATCTACCAACCCTCATTGGGCCCGCTAGTGGGAACATTATAGGCATTATTATTTATGTATATCGGCACTGGGATGAATTAAAGGTGACTAAGAAAAGGTAGGTTACACAGTCGTGGTGGCCTAGTGGTTAAAACACCAGCTTCTCAAGTCTGAGTGCGCGGGTTCGATCCCAGACCAGGCAAGTACCAATGCAATTTTTCTAAAGTTATATGTACTTTCTAAGTATATCTTGGCCACCAATGACTGAAGGTGAAGGAAAGCATCTTGAGGAAACCTGGACTTTAAGTCTGAATTCACCAACCCTCATTGAGCAAGCGTGGTGATTACGCTCAATCCTCTATATGAGCGGAGACCTGTGCCCAGTAGTGGGACGATAAAAAGGTTGATAATGAAGAATAGGTCTCGACTGGAGAGGGCGCCCTAGGAGGATTAATGGTGACCTTATTGATGATGTTCTTTTGAAAGGTCAAGTGCGTACCAACTCGCAGCCAGAGTGCGTGTTGATGTATGAACGTAAACAAAGCAAATCAGGAGTGAAGAACTTATGAAATACCTAGCGTATTATGGTTTCTGCCTACACCCTTAGAAAAGAGGGCTTAGGTTTATATTATGTTGTGGTATTCTTGTAGGTTTTATTACAAAGGCACTGATGAAAGCTTTTATTACGTTTTAGCTAACAGGAGACCACCTCTTCTTGGAAAAAGAACTTAATCAAGAGTATTAGGTATGGAAACCGCACATAAATTAATACACCCTGTAGGTGCGGAAGACAGCAGGGCAACCTATCCGTAACTGTAAAAAAAATCCAATCAACCTTAAGCCTTAATGCATCCATCCATACTAATATTATAAATGCGAAAGTACCTAACTCTGTCTGTCTGTCTGTTGATGAAATTTGGCACGGACAATCTTTAGACCAATCTTTAGAAAGGACATAGGCTACCTTTTATCCCGAAAAAAAATGATATTCCCGAGGGAAATCTAAAAAGCGCGATATAACCGAACTCCACGCGGGCGAAGCCGCGGTCGGAAAGCTAGTATTATAAATGCGAAAATAACTCTGTCTGTCTGTTATGCTTTGCCGCTTAAACCTCTTAACCGATTTTGATGAAATTTGGCACATACCATCTTTAGACCCTGAGAAAGGACATAGGCTACCTTTTATTGAAAAATTTTATATTCCCGGAAAATACCTGGGAAATCTAAAAGGTGCGATGTAACCGAATTCCACGCGGGCGAAGCCGCGGTCGGAAAGCTAGTTATACATAAAGTTTAAAATGTAAAAAAAAATCTGACAGTAGCTTGATATGCTGTCGTCTGTATATTGCCCTTTTCATAAAGTCTTTGACCTAAGTCTACCTTTTAAAGGTACCGGTCCTCAGATAAAAAATAGAATGTTCGTTCATAAAAATACATATTTTAAAATCGTAATTTATTCTCACAATGTAGTTTTGATGTCTGTTAATAAGGATACCGAGCAGTCGGCCGCCTTTCACATCCTGGCATCCATCAAATGAAGTCGGTCCACTCTCGTAACAAACGGGGCTGAAAGATGAACAACATTCTTGAGACATACTAACCCGCAATATAAACGAAATATGTTAAACATTTCTGATTCGTTCCAACTTGGAATAGGCGCTGACGAAAATTTAAATTCCCATTTTGAATAATCCCACGCCTCCGAGAAGGTCTCGGAGAAAATTACATTCCATTTTGCGCGTTAACACGTACGAATATTATTATTATAGATAATCATCAAATCTAACTAACCAATTACTCGATTATCACGCTTCGCAGTAGGTCTTATCTTAATCCGACGGCCGTTTGAAAGCGGTAACTTATTTAAACCAGTGTTTAATTGCATCTCGACGCTAACCGCGTTCTCTATGCTAACCGTGACCATCGAGTTTATTCCGTACACATTCCAAAATGTACGTTCGACTCGAATGTATCGACTACTGTGGGTTATAAACAGGGGCGGACTTGGCAATAAACTTTTAGCACTTTATAATCGTTTCTTTATACAGACGTCAACCTAAGAGCAGCAGTCACGAGTTTAGTTCTTTTGACGATAAACCCTAAGTACCTATGTTCATACGTGGTTTGAAGTATTGTATAAAGGACGAAAAAATGGCGGACAGGATGACAGCATGGATTTATGCCAAGTCAAGGTTTTACTCGCGAAACATAAAATTTGTAACCATTTCAGAACGGTGCTCACATAAAATAAACCGTGGAAAATCCTTTAACGTACAGGCACGTCTTCAATAGGCAAGCGTTGCACAGTATGGTAGGTGGTTGCTATTTTAACTTTTTGTCTCTGCTTCAACTTTGAATATTTACATATGTTTAATAGTAAGTACTACTTAGAAGGAAAGGATATTTTCTAGCGAACCTTCTTGGTGAAGTGGTATTTTGTAGCTAACTTTTAAATACATAGTGGTCGGGTATATCGACGCGAAACTGTAACTATAAATTTAGCACATACTAAAGTAACGTAAACTTTTTCGTCAGTTATCAGAAATAGGTAGTATCTTTTATAATTAAATTTATGCCTTTTTGAAAATAGGTACTTTAATTATAATAAATCATCATCATCTCAGCGTTAATCCGAGTCCCATGTGATGCTTTTTCAATTTTGGAGTCTGGGGTCCGCTTTACCAGTCCAACTGCTGATTTTGGCTAAACTTCGATATTTTCCGTGAAGCGACTGCCGTCTGACCTCCACAATCCGAAGGCGCTATCGAAGCATTGCAGTTAGACCAATTGTTAAACTTTTGAGGGCTCCAACAACCCCTAACGACTGCCACTAGATGTTCTTATGGCAACCGGGACCAACGGCCTAACGTGCTTTCCGAGGCACGTACCAGACCAGAGCAAATATTAATATTTATGCATACAAATATTTGCACTGCGCGGGGATCGAACCCGCGCCTCCTTTCGCAGCGGCCGCATTCGCTACGTACCGCTACGCCACGGAGGCTGTCAGTTTTATTATAATAAATATCATAGACTTACCTATTATTGGTGCTAGATTATTGACCAAAAGAATATTTAACTTCCGTATAATTGGTATGCGAAGCAGTTAAAGGAAGTTTATTTAGATTTCAGACGTTATCTAATGCCCAAATGTATTCATCCTTTTGCACTATCGAATGCGGATCTAATCGTAGCTGTCATGAATCATGACGTGAATTTATTTCACTTCATTATACAATATGGACACTAAATTATTATTTTGCGTTGCGTTCGCTTGACCTTGATTTGCGGTATCAGTGTTAAGTTCTGGAGAATTCTGTAACATCTATATTTAATATAAGTAATAAAAATTAGTTTGTTCATAAGTTTGCATGTTGAGGTAACTCCTGTATTACCAGTTGGGTTTGAAAATTTCTTTTTACATTTAGTAAGCCAATTATCGTGCTAACGGATATGGCGCCAGGGCCCTAAGAGGAGAATAAGGACAACAGCCAGAAAGGCTGCTAAGCGAAACAAAAACAGCGTGTATCGTGGAAAAAGACATTTCATGCGGACGAAGTCGCCGGCAAATACTATTTGAAGATTAACATAGGTTTTTTTTTTTTGTAGTTTGGCACTAGTTATTTATGACTTTGTACCAATTTCAAGTAAAATAAAAATCTTCGAAAGTTCTTCTTTTTTTCTTTTTTGGCTACGCACGTTTTGTAAATTTAGCCAATGTCACGTAATGAATTATTCATATCGAAAAAGACGGCCGCGTGAACCGTCTTACGAGGGAGGTTTGAGGCAAAGTCATGATGTGGCCACTATGCTGCGATATTTCACTGTTCTTTATGAGTTATTTTCTGAATGCACATTTTACTAAAAAAATCACGCACTTTTATTTAGTAAACAACATTATAAATAATTTTAAAAGTCCAATGAAAAATGAGCATGACACTCAGCTTGACTTTTCCGCCAAAACCTCTAACATAGATTTTCTAACAATAAGTTTGACAGATAATGATTATGTTTTGACATAATTGGCCATTTAATTTAAGGAAAACTTATCAAGTAATTGAATGAATGAAAAAAAAAAGTAAGTGTTTCTCAACTTTAGAACCATTAGGGCATTAAGCATTTAGATCGTATGTATAGGTCCAAATATCTAATGCTCCTAAGGTCGAGATTTAGTACTTTACAAAATATAATTTAATAACTAATCCGTTCTAAAGGAAAAATTGTTAAAATAGGCTACGGAACTTTTTTGCAGAACAACGCCAACAGTGTAAACAAAACTTAAGACACTAATTTGTCAACTCCAGTGACGTGTAAACACGTATAATTATAGTCTAAGCTTACAAAAAGCCCTCCAAATATAACCCGGGGTGTAATAGTAAACTGTCACTGGTGTAATATTCCCCGACCAAACCACCTATACCTACGTAAGAGGAGAAGCAATGTCTTGCGAATTTATTGCCAGACGGACCAGACTTTAATGAGAACAGCAGGTGGTCGCCGAAATGACTGCCTTACGGCACGACCAGTATATCTTGGCGGGTGGCGATTTCTAGAACTAAAGTTATTGTGTATCTACTTGTTTTGACACAATTAGTAGCCATTGCCGGCGACGCTGTGATTATCAAGGTGCACTCGACAGGTTGTCATTGTTACAAATAAATTTAGCATTAGCTACCGGGTTAACCTCTTATTAACGTTTTGTTTTTGTAATATAGTTTAGGTCTTTTTACAATTTTTATTGATTTGATCATTGATAGATCAGGGACTAGGGAACTGAAATGTATATCGGAACTATGGAACGACAGATGAAGTGAATTGAGTGAGTGAAGTGGCTTGTTTTGACACAATTAGTAGCCTTTGCCGGCGACGCTGTGATTGTCAAGGTGCACTCGACAGGTTGTCATTGTTACAAATAAATTTAGCATTAGCTACCGGGTTAACCTCTTATTAACGTTTTGTTTTTGTAATATAGTTTAGGTCTTTTTACAATTTTTTATTGATTTGATCATTGATAGATCAGGGACTAGGGTACTGAAATGTATATCGGAACTATGGAACGACAGATGAAGTGAATTGAGTGAGTGAAGTGGCTTGTTTTGACACAATTAGTAGCCTTTGCCGGCGACGCTGTGATTGTCAAGGTGCACTCGACAGGTTGTCATTGTTACAAATAAATTTAGCATTAGCTACCGGGTTAACCTCTTATTAACGTTTTGTTTTTGTAATATAGTTTAGGTCTTTTTACAATTTTTTATTGATTTGATCATTGATAGATCAGGGACTAGGGAAGGTTGATGAGACTTTCAACTCTTGTTCTTTTGATTATAAAACTAATGGAAAATATGTGGGTTCCTAGACGGCCGCTGTACTTTGCCTAAAATTAATTGCATCAAAACGGTGAAGGAAAATGTCACGGAAGAAACGGGGCTGTTGTAATTTGATGCAATAACACGAAGATATGTGACCAATTCGCAGCGGGCCCGCGTGGTTAACTACAGCCCACTCCCTCGCCAAGAGAGGAGGTTCGTGTCCCATGTCCCGTGTGTGGTAACATTGTAGGCGGATTATTGCTTATGCTTATGGCAAAGAAAAGATAGAATGTTGCAACTAAAGAAAACTTTACATAAATTACTACCTACTTTAATCAAACTAGTATTTATTACATACTAGCTTTCCGCCCGCGGCTTCGCCCGCGTGGAATTCGGTTATATCGCGCTTTTTAGATTTCACTCGGGAATATCATTTTTTTTTCAATAAAAGGTAGCCTATGTCCTTTCTCAGGGTCTAAAGACTGTCTGGGCCAAATTTCATCAAAATCGGTTGAGAGGTTTAAGCGGGAAAGCGTAACAGACAGACAGACAGAGTTACTTTCGCATTTATAATATTAGTATGGAGTATGGATAAAGGCGAAAGTTTGTGAGTGATTCTATGTGAGTTTGTATGTTTTTTACTTCTTCACGCTCAAACGGCTGTATAGATCTGGATTAAATTTGAAACACAGATGGTTTTTTTAAAATATGGATAATTTTTATTCCGATATTCCTACGGTATCGAAACTTTTGCGGATGACACCGCGGGACGCAATTAGTAATAACATAAATGTCATTTTCTTATTTACTACTTACTTCGGTATCCGCAGATTAAGTTTCGCCGTCAAGTAACCAAGTTCAGCGGTCGGTTATAATATAAATAATGTGAGATTCGAAATTAAATCGTCGTTAACGTCTGAATATGATTACATGATCTTAACTAGAGATTAACTTTATTAAGCCTGTCATTGAATTGCTTCATCGAATCTTCAAGAGTATTTTTATATCATACTAGCTTTCCGCCCGCGGCTTCGCCCGCGTGGAGTTCGGTTATATCGCGCTTTTTAGATTTCCCTCGGGAACATCAAATTTTACCGGGATAAAAGGTAGCCTATGTTTTTTCTCAGGGTCTAAAGATTGTCTGTGCCAAATTTCATTAAAATCGGTTGAGAGGTTTAAGCGGGAAAGCGTAACGGACAGACAGACAGAGTTACTTTCGTATTTATAATATTAGTATGGATTTATATCCCAATTTTCCTACGGTATCGAAACTTTTGCGGATGACACCGCGGGACGCAATTAGTAATAACATAAATGTCATTTTATTATTTACTACTTCGGTATCCGCAGATTAAATTTCGCCGTCAAGTGGGCAAGTTCAGCGGTCGGTTATAATATAAATAATGGGAGATTAGAAATTAAATCGTCGTTAATCTCTGAATATGATTACATGATCTTAACTAGAGTTTAACTTTATTAAGCCTTTCTATGAATTGCTTCATCGAATTTTCAAGAGTATTATCATAAATGCTTCTCAGGAATTACCGCTACCACGACCTTAGAGAAAAGAATTCATTAATACAAGAAGCTTAATTGTTTTAATATCAAACACCACACACGCATCATTGCTTACCATTAGGCGGGATCGCGGTCAGGCACTAGTTTATAATATCATCATCATCATCATTTCAGCCGAAAGACGTCCACTGCTGAACATAGGCCTCCCCCAAGGATCTTCACGACGACCGGTCCTGCGCCTTCGGTTTCCCGCGATATTCACCAGGTCGTCGGTCCTGAAAGTCCTGGAGGGAGGGAGGATGTCTTCAAGGTTCTGGACTGTCACACATCTTCGGTTTGCTGAAGATATCGTAGTCATGCCTGAGAACGCGGAGGACCTGAGTACAATGCTTGAAGACCTCAGTAGAGCCTGCGGGCGAGTCGGTCTTAAAATGAATATGGCCAAGATGAAAGTCATGTTTAATGCCCATATTATGCTGATTCCTATAAAGATTGGACACTCTATTCTAGAAGTTGTAGACAGTAAAGTATACCTGGAACAAACTATCCAGTTAGAAAGGTCCAACTTCGAGAAAGAGGAGCTTTTGTAGAATCCTCTCGTCCGAAATACCGCAGTGTCTCACCACCACCATTGTGAGTTTCCAGTGATGACATATGGAACTGAGACGTGGTCACTAACAATGGGCCTTATAAGAAAACTCAAGGTCACTCAAAGGGCAATGGAGAAGGCTACGCTTGGGGTTTCACTGCGTGATCATATCAGTTTATAACATTTAAACAACTATATAATTATGATATCTGGATTAAATTGACTGCCAGAGACGTCAGTAGTAGGTAACATGCAAATATGTCAATGAAAAAAAATAACATAATAAATACAAATTATAATATGTAAACTATGGCGCGTAATGCATAAATTAAAAATATTTTCCTACAGTCTATACAAGTCTACTAAAGTGGTCTTAAATATGTCTCATTAGTAGCAAATAGCTTTAAAAAATCCTGGCAATACCACACCGTATTAGACAGTAAGAGAAGAAATATAATTTGCGTTTGAAGCGCGGCCATGTTTGGTGTTACAGCCTCTCAGTCCCCGCCGGACGTGTTTGACGACTGACTAATATTGCTTGCCCTCCATATAAGGGGCAAATAAATAGTTCCTACCTTGCCACCCTCACCTTAACTTGAAGGAGAGGCATCGACCATAAACATTGAAACGCATTCTGCAAGTTCGCTGTACAAAAAGCAGAGATGCTCTACGCTATATGCTGATGATGATTTACGATAATATTGCAATGGTGTTTTACTACTAAAGAAGACTAAGTAGTGGAATATTGTCGAAGTTTAGTGTCAGAGCATAATGCGCCTTATAACTCTTGTATTTTTTACCATTAATGAACTTCTTGTGCAATTGTGAAGAATGTGGAGTTATCGAGGACCTACAACATCTATTGATGGAATGTGTCCAATATGAGTCCAGTAGGAATAATTTAGTAAGATTATTGAATTTGAACAGATAGGTATGTTTCTACAATTGACAATTCTACTTCAACCAAATGGTGATGATGCAAAAGTTTTGTTAAAATTCATGACCCACGTGTTGTGAAAGTGTAAGTGTTTAGGTTACGTTGGGACTGACAGACGCTATGCGTAAAAGTCCCTATAGATCAATAAAGAAATAAAAGAAAATCTCCTTGTGTCTTTACAAATAATGTTTCTTATATTGTAGTTTAAGAAAATTTTATTTACGAGGTAGATAATGTTAGGGCTCTCATGTCTATGGAGACAAATACCCCTAAATAAAGATAAAAAAGTAACGTTTAGAAAGAAACTCCTAAGTGTTTATTTTACAATTTTTAAGATTTGCGCCTGAAGTTCTGATATAAAATTTATGACCAGATGGTGTCACGAATTTTGTGAGATGGGGTATTTTATATTTGCGTCCTGAAAAGAAAAGCATTTTATTATAACCAAATCTTATTGATTATTCAATGGGGTAAACAGACTCGCAACCGCATGCCAGCCCGCATGCGTATGCATCGTGTCCTTAGTAACAGGAGACGAGTTTTTTTTTTGCGTCTCGATAGTAAGTCATCTACACGTTTGTAAATTTCCATGATTACCAATAGTCACCGTTGGTGGTCGCTAACCGTCGATGTTCTCCATAATTACGTCTCCGAGCATGCACAATGTGTCATAAATGTATTGTGGACATGCAATTGTCTATTGTCTCTTGTTAAGCAGCGCTTAAGTTTACTGACTCTGATTAAGGTTAAATGTAACCGACATTTAGCACCGTACGCCTTAAATACGAGGTGCCATATACAATATGTCATTGAAATGTAAACTTCCAAGATTTACTGTAATTGTTTGCAGTAAGGTCAGTTTTTCTCTGAACACGGATTTAAAGCTCAGCCTATGTAGTTCTTTCTTCAAAAGACGCTCTCAGACATCGTTTCTACGTGTTCTTTTTATGAACTGATCAAGATTATGTTCGGACTTAAGAGACTGTGACCTTTGAGTTTGTGTCGGCCTTCCTTTCTTCAGAGTAGGTAGTCAGATAGGAAACTCCATACAAATATTTGTGTATACAAGCCTACTTGCAGAAAATAAAAAATTAAGTCATTTAAAATTAACATACCTAAAAATGTAGTGACTGATTCGTCTGAGTATATCTTTCTTTTTTTGAACTGTCATTGGCGATATCCGCCATTATTGTCAAATAATTTTTTAAAGAATTTCTATAATTGGTTACACATGTTATTGGCAAAATTGTGGTATCTAACCACAGAGGCCATTGAAGAGTTGAAGTAGTATTCACTCTAAAGAAAAGAAAGAGTATATTTTTACAGAAAATAATGCTGATCAGAAAAGAAACAACCGATTTCCAAAAACCACTACAAAGTGAAAAATAACTAATTTCGGAAGTTGGTGTCTTTGGTTTTGTATATTCCTTTATGACACCGACTTCCGAAATTAGTTATTTTTCACTTTGTAGTGGTTTTTGGAAGTCGGTTGTTTTTTTGTAAAAAAGTTTTTATTTTACACTTTTTAGTTGTTAAAACTACTATGTATTCAGTTGCATCCGGTCAGACTGGAAGCTGACGCAAATATAGTTGGGCAACGACGTAATTTTATTTACTTTAATTTTTACCCGTAAGTATTCCCTCAACTGCCTATGGTCTTCATCATCAAATTTACTGCAGACCATTATTTTAACCAAATCGGTACAAAGGTCTCATCAATATAAAGGAATGAAGTCCAGACACAAAGTAGCTACTGTAAACCGTTGAGGAGTTCCCGAAACTGGCCTTTGTCTTCATCATCAGAGCTCTTATGACAGTCGCAACCCATCTAGGTGTAAAGTTCTTATCAATACAAATTAATCTAGCCCAAACACAAGGTAGCTGCTGTGAATTGTTGAGGAGTTCCTTCGACTGTTTCCCGACTCCATCATCAGATTTACTCCAGATCTTTATAAATTGTAGTGCTTTATAATACTTAATGAAAATGCTAAGAAATGCACTAGTCGGCCCTGCAATTTTTGAAAGTTCCCCTTGTTTTCTCTGGTCTTCCACCATCAAACCCTGATATCCTTATCATGGGACCACCTTGAGATCGTCTCCTTTTCAACAGAAAAAGAATTATCAAAATCGGTTCATAAACGACGAAGTTATGCGCGAACAAACATAAAAAAAAAACATATATACGGTCGAATTGAGAAACCTCCTCCTTTTTGAAGTCGGTTAAAAAAATAACACAGCCTTTCTTATAAAACCAGAACGTACCTTACCGCTTCATGAGAAAGTCTACGTTTTCAACAAAATGACGTTAGTAATGTGTCTGGGTTAGGGCATGGCTGAAAAGTTGAAACTTGAAAGCTTTTCATTCCGGGGCGGGCGCGCCCGTGCAGGCGCTGTTTGTATCCTGTCTTACGAGGGATTTGTGATAGACGCGCGCCGTCTACCTAAATTAGGAAATGCTTTCACATAAATTGACCCCTGTCTAGGATGGGTTTATTGACTTACGGCAAGGTCGCCAGAGGACCCGACGTTCAAGGCAAATAGTAACAAACCGGAGCTTCAATAAATATACGAATTCGTCACCTGCTCGATACGCGATCAAAACTGGTTTACTTAATCAGCATATTAATTTATTTATTAAAAATATAATTTTAGTAAGAACTTGTTTGAAGTTTATTTAATATGCTTAGCAGGTGCTTAAGATTTGAATGGTCCATCAAATAGAAACGTGTCAATGATGATCAAACATGACATGTTCGTGGGCGGAGCTACGACTTGCCGATATTTGCTTTGAAATCGTTTAAATTGATTTACATCAATGTTTACAATGTGTTATATATTGTAGGTAGTAAACCTACCTACATAAACTTGTGAATACAAATATGAATAAATTTAATTTCTCGGACATTATTATTGACTATGACTGAATTTGTCATTATTAAATTAAATATATACTTAGTAATAATTGGATTTAATGTTACTACGTAAATAACCGCTGGAAACTTAGCAAACTCTTAGAAAATTAAAGTTCCATTGATGCTGCAGCTATATGAACGAAATAGCGAATTTTATTATGGCGAAGTAAAGCCGAGAGGTAAGCGTTTTACTATGGAATGCCGACAGACTGGTCCTCGCATCCATAGGATCAGCGCATACGCACATAATGTTCGATCAAAACAATGCAACCGGCCGCACAACGTGCATTTAACCTTAAAACTTTCTTGATTACTCCTCTCTAGAAATAATGACTCATAATGCAATCAGGACCAGCTTGCTTGCACAATTATGAACTTAATTATAGTTTTCAGCGGTATTTAAGTGTATTCTGGTGCAATTTTATTTGTGGCCGTAGTGGTCATGGCGATTTACGATGAGGTCGTAGATTCGAGCCAAGTGAGACGTTTTACTTTGTAAACCAAATAATATATATAATATATAACTATAATATTTTAATAATATTAAAATATTATATTATTCGAAGACATCACTCTTGCAAATGTCAAATTCCGGCCATTCCGCGCGAAATCACTCCGCACATTAGGGACCCAGTGAACCAAGCGCGTGCGCAGACTAATGAGCGCACAACCGCTTCCTTTAACCGTAGACGATTCTGGCAATACGCCGAGACATTAAAACTAAGAATGAGAAACTGCTTGCGAATTATAAGGAATCAAGCCAAGTATAAAAATAATATGACCAGCCTCTTCTCAAACAGAGAAAGCACCAATATTGAACAAAATGTTTGTTTAAAATGGGTTGATGCTTTTAGACTACTAAATACCAGTTTCAGACCGCGTAGCGGTAGCGGACGCGGCCGCTGCGCAAGATGGCGCGGGTTCGATCCCCGCACAGTGCAAGTATTTGTATACATGAATATGAATATTTGCACTAGTCAGGTCGTGCCTCGGAAAGCACGTTAAGCCGTTGGTCCCGGTTGCCATACGAACATCTAGTGGCAGTCGTTACGGGTTGTTGGAGCCCTCAAAAGTCCAACAATTGGTCTAACTGCAATTCTTCGATGTCGCCTTCGGGTTGTGGAGGTCAGACGGTAGTCGCTTTTCGGAAAATGTCGAAGTTTAGCCATATCAGCAGTTGGACTGCTAAAAGCGGACCCCAGACTCCAAAGCTGAAAAGGCTTCGGATGCGACTGGGATTAACGCTGGGATGATGATGATGACCAGTTTCAGACCGTGACTCTGCATTCGCGTAAAATTTCTTATTCAACCTACCCGCTAAGTCGGATCACATTGTCTGTCCACGTCTCAAACTATTTGCTCTCTTGTTTAGTCAATAAGTATGTATCTATGAGTTATCGGTTTTACATTCATTTTCAGGAGTTGTTAAATTGTGTATGTGTTGTATTAGGACCATTGTTTTCTTTGAGTATAGTTAGATAAGTCATAAGGGTGAGGGACGTGAGGGTGTGATATATGTATTGAGGATAGATTTAGATTTATATTTTCTCTTTAGATTTTTGTGGGTAGTAAGTGTGTCTTTTGTCTTCGAATACAAGTAATTAAGAACGGACGTGTTTTAATTGCTATCCCGCTAAGACAGTGCTCCCAAGTCCTACCGGATTTCTCACTTCATACCGATAATAACCATCCCCAAGGATTGCTCATTCAAATGAAATAATATTTTATTTAAATACATAGCAAAGTATGATATATATATCATACTATTCTATGTATTGAAATAAAATATGAAAACACAAGCATAATGTTGAAAAAAACTCAGGTTTTTTTCAACATTATGCTTGTGTTTTCATATTTTATTTTTTGTGAACCGAATCATGCTCAGGCATGATTCGGTTCAAATGTTGTTGTTGTTTAGTAAAAACATCATCGGTTGTCGAAGTGTGGACCAAGTGCGACCAAGCACCATGGCATTTGGATGAAACGGGTCTTAGCGAGCCTTCCAGCCTGACGGTCACTTACAATGGTGTAGGTAACACCTACAAGGTTTAACACTAATGTAGCTTAAAACAATTTTGTTACGTCAGACCTTATGGACCGTAAGGTACCTTATGGTCTGACGTAACAATGTTTTTAAGCTACATTGGTGGAATAGAAGAGCGGGAGCAATGATGTAGTACAGTACCTACTCTTACTGTACTCGCAACAACTTTTTTTTTAATTTATCGCAATCGTTGATGGTAAAGTGCTCTAGCCTTGAAGACACTCAAATTGTAGTCCAACGGAAACACCGAGGCTGGCAAATTGTTCCAGTCCCTCGCTGTACGCGGTATAAAGGAGGAGGCGAAACGCTTCATCAGGATCGTAGAGGTGTTAACAACGTAAGGGTGGAAACTCGCCGTACGACGGGTCGTCCGATGGTGCAACGGAAATGGGGGGATTAAATCATGCAATTCCCTCGCACACTCCCCAAAATGCACTTTCATTTACAGTTCCAAAACATTTATTATGTTATTGAGTAGACGTCATTTACGTCATTTTTTAAATTTAGGAAGGGATTAAATTCGCGGTATCCCTTAGGAATTGTTTAGTTTGTTACTGAAAATTTGTAAAGCAATTAGGGTGCTGTTATTTTTTACGTAAAAAGCGAGAATGATAGACCTTAGTGTTGGTTGTTCATTCAGCGAGTTACAGCACAATCTGGTGACTGACTCCATTCCCAGACGAGCAGTCACACATACACAACAATTACCGACGGTAGTGTGCTGTGTGTAGCTCTGTAAGAGGAAAGCAAGTGAATTCGTCACTGACATCATTCGTCCTATGCACATTTGTGAACATCTAATATTAGCTCTATGAATGCTGAAATGTGTATTTTAGAGTTTTGGCGACGCGAGAGCGACGGTGGCGAAATACGAACAAAATAACATCGGTAATCTCTAGGATTTCAGGACGAAACCGTTCCTATCTAGACTGATTTCCCGGTATTTTTGATTCAGTTTGTTTGTTTAGTTTCCCTGGATTCTTTTGAACTGATGAGAAAATTACTGTCGCGGTAATGTTCCGTGAAGACATGATGTTTGCGGGGATTTAGATTACTATGCGGAACTTTTTGGCTTGAGACTACATTGTTTAAGACGAATGTGAATGTGCTTGTTTTCTTAATGTCAGAATTCGTGAATTCGTGTTTGATTTATAATATATATTTTGACTCTTTCCTATATTTGATACGTTTAGCCGGTGTATTTGATGTTAGACGGAGGCCTCGTTATGTGGGGGGAGTAGAAACCGGCATCGTGTAGTAATATGGCTTTCATATCTTCCATATTAAATAAATACATATTAAAGCAGCTAACGAAACGAATAACTGGCATTTAAATTAGGAAGTTATTTAATGATATTCTATGTTAAAAATATTCGTACCGATTGGTTTTTTTGAAATTTCATATACAAATTCCTCATAACCCCGAGAGGTTTAACCTAAACTGCACCCAACTTGCGTACCTATCACACTATGAATCACAATTTGAATAATTATGAAGGATATCGCTCATCCATTGCTTTATATGTTAAAAAAAAAAAAAACTCTGCGTAAATAATGCAATGAATATCGTTGAACTGTCAAAATGAAAGCCATTGCTACTGAGTGTGTTACGCAATTACTTACCTTGCTGGTTATCGTTACGAAAATTATTTCAATGTACCTAGTATCTACTCTTTAAGGTAGCTTAAATATTTATTAGGTTATGATTATGATTGAGGTTATCAAAACGGCATCGATTGCGGGGATTTGCATAAACTAGACTGAATATTTGAACAATAAATTCTACAAGCATAGACACTAGACAAACATTTGACCTCCTTTGTGTATTTAAAATGTTAAACTTCATGTTAACTGCAAATGTTCAAAGTTTAAAAAGAAACAGTTACGTACCTAATAAATTTCCATTTTAAAATGACTTTAGAACGGGCCTTTTATTAAAATTTTTGCATTATTCGACGAGTGAGTTTTCTTATTCCTGAATTGCAACCAAATTCGGTTTAAAAAGAAGGACATTTTCGGTAGGTACAATTAAAATTTCATTTATTAGCTTTTTAAATTGATAATTTTATATTTGTTTTCAAAGTTACTACGGAGTCCCCGCATAGCTCTGTTTGCTTAACCAATAATGATGAGTGATATAACTATAATTTTCATTTTTCTTTTTTTATTGCTCTAATCACGCCGAGAAAACGGTTGTGAACAGAAATAACTACTAATACAATGTTTATGTAGGCACATAGAATAGCTGGTACCATTAGCTAGATTTTCAGGAATAGGTGGTCTATGATAAAACAAAGCCAGTAAAAACAAACAAATCAGCGTGCCTAGGAGTCGCATATTGTTTAGTCTGTGGCGCTGCGTGACGTGTGCGGCTCCAGTGTTGCCAGAGGTGCCACCAACTGTGTCAATATAATGGACGTATTTATTTATGTTGGCAAGATTAAATCTTTATGATTTATTATTAAACGATTCAAAACAGCTGGCAGTTCACATAAAGATTATAATAGTGTGATTAAATTTGAGAGTATTCTAGATCTAGTTGTGGCGCTAGACGCCATATGGCTTGCGCGCGCACGTACCGTGGGAATGGACAAACTGTGTTTACATGTTGCAGATTTGTTCACATTGTTTTTTGTTTTATTGTGATAATTAAAGATTCAAGTATTTACGACGCAGTATGTTCAATGTTGTGGATATTTTACAGATACTAAAATGGTTGGCCGGAAAAAACGTATATTTTTATTGATTTACCTACTATTTAAGTTAGCTAGTGAACGAATAAAAATTAAATGTTGGAATTAACTTGAAATACTTTATTTGAAAAAATATTACAAGTAGCTACCTAAGTAACATACCTAGGTACTTACTTGTAACTTTTTTCGGCTTTTTCTTTGCTTGAAGTATTTTGAGTGGAGTAAACACTCTTTATTCAAACGCCTAACATGATAACCAGTCATGACATGAAGTTTATCTAGAACCGAGGACCCTCATTACTTATCTCTTTGGCCACTGTATCAGATATATTACAGTACATACACTGTTTTTTGATTTTATGTATGTATTTGATATTCTCTTCTATTTTGAAAGACGTTGTCTTTTTTATAATTTATCATGAACTAGTGCTTGACAATCCAGTCTGATGGTAAGCAAAGATCCAATCGTTGATGGTAAAGCGCGCTAGTTTATAGTTTTAATTGGAAGGAAAACGGCAGTTGAGCGAGGTGATGCAATGTAAAAAACCCAACAACACGACCAACGATGCTGCGCCAGAGGGAAATTGGAGACCCACCACGACCAAAGTCCCGACACAACAACATTTGGTGCATCGTACCCGCCACATATTGCAACACAACTGCTCAAACCCTTTCTTCCGTACGGTTTCACCAGACATCTTGCCGGAACATGACGAATCGCTTGGAGACAAGACTTTGGTAGGTGGTAACTTCTGCTGGCAGCCGATGTTACCTATGGCCTACCACCGAGAATTTCATTTTTATCTTAGTTACTGTCGCAGATAGTCATGCTAGGCTAGATTTCTATGGAAATTAGTATCACCTTTATACGTAGTTACAGTCAGCAACAAAAGTCGATTAACACTTAAGTTTTCGAAATAATTACTGAGCGAAATATTTTATGAAAATCGAAACCGAAGTGACATTTAACTAAAGAATAACATTCAGATTCTTTCTTCTTTAACTGTGAGCTTCTATTATAGAATGCCAAAAAATACATAATTCCGTTGCTGATGTTACCTGTTTTTCTATTCCTTTTTTCTGGCCGTCAAATAATACGTACGTGCCTACATCCCGATCACCAATTTCCACCATTTTCTAAATGAACTTAAGTAAAATCCTGAAGCGGTGCATAATGAAGCGTCATTTCCCGTTGGCCGTTACATTTCCTCTAAACTTTGATAATTTCGTCGAGAATCATAATGAGCAGCTGTTGTAATTAATTACACGGAAGTTTCATGAGTTCAGCATAAATCGTACGTTATTACAGATTACAGTCACTCGCCGCGTTTGTCTCATTACTGAGGTAGTATTCAGAACTCTGAAACTGTTTTAATTAAATGCATTTACATATTACTCTTATTAGTTATTAACTAAGTTTCAATTACTGTTAACCACTGTCACGAAGTATTAATTTTTTCTCAATTACGTACTGGTTAAATGTTTGACTGCTGCGCTGCATGTCGCGGGTTCGATTCTCGCACGGAACAAATATTTGTATGACCTACAAGTAGTTGTTTTGGGTCTGGTTGTTTGTGTATGTGAGTTTATATATTAGTACACACACACAAAAAAAAAAAATGAATGCAAAGTTTCGTAGACGCTCCCTTAGAGGCAAGATGTGACGATGCGATGTGATTCTGGTACAAAAAACTGTCCATAAAATTTTAATAGGAAATGGTCTACAATGAGTCGCCGAGACTTTATAGTTATCATATACGTATAATAGTGTTGTGTGTTAATTGGGCAAGAAACAAAAAATGAAAGTGTATCATTACTGGATCCCGTGAATATTGAGATGACGACTAATACCTCGTAATCTCGATAGTCGCACTTCCTGACATGGAAGAAAAATACATGTTGCGCGAACCAAATAAATTAGGGTGAAGGCAGGACCGCAGGAGACGAGTGAAGGTTTAATTGCATTTTCAATCAGTACTCATCGGAAGTATCTACTACTGAGTTCTTCGTCCTGGGGCCTCGAATTGGGTTCAAACACGATTGTCTAACAACTAACCAATATCTTACTTATGGGCTGACAACATTGCTGCTGACGAGGGCAGATCGGGATGGAGGTGGTGCGTGGGGATTGGCACAAAATAGCAGATGTCGACCTGCGGATAATGATGATCATGACCTCACAACTAACGAACCCCTGGTTAGCCTACAATGCCTATACCTTTAAATACAAACGTAAAGTTTATAATGCTACATAACATATCAGTTTAACAATTCATGGTTGGGAGGGCTCATTCATAAGCCCCTCAAAGCTCAATTTGCTGCCGACCGTACACACGAACGTTTTAGTGCACGATACGATCGGTGTGTGAATTCCTGTGTAATTAAAATTGACATTTCATAATTGGTGTGGTCAGTTAGACACTGTAATTATGATTAGTTTTGTGTGGTCGGTTGGACACTGTAATTATAATTAGTTTGGTATTTTTGACGGTATTTTAATACATAGTTTCATATTATGATTTGATGCGGGTTCACTTTATTTTGTACTAGCGGCCGCCAGCGACTTCGTTCGCGTGGAGTTAGTTATGCTCCACTCAACTCACCTGCTATATAAAAAAATATTATATAGCCGACAGCCTTCCTGGATAAATCGGACCAGTAGTTCCTGAGATTAGCTCGTTCAAACAAACAAACAAACTCTTCAGCTTTATATATTAGTATAGATTAGCTTTCCGCCCGCGGCTTTGCCCGCATGGAATTCGGTTATATCGCGCTTTTTAGATTTCCCTCGGGAACATCTTTTTTTTTTTCAAAAAAAGGTAGCCTATGTCCTTTCTCAGGGTCTAAAGATTGTCTATGCCAAATTTCATCAAAATCAGTTGAGAGGTTTAAGCGGGAAAGCGTAACAGACAGACAGACAGACAGATAGTCAGAGTTACTTTCAAATTTATAATATTAGTAAGTATGGATTAGTTTCTGACTACGTCTCCGTTTGCGTGGAAGTCGTAAGACACAATATACAAAACTAACAGCCACATTTTTGTAAAATGTTCCTGTAAACTAAATTTCTAGCTTTGAAGAAGGTTGTGCGTGTGAGAAGCAGCTCGTCCTGAGAACAACACCTGAATTCTATAGTAGCAATTTCCCACTGCTTTGTGTAGGTGCCTACTACTCTTAGACGTCAACTCAGTGAAGAAGATTTGAAGATTAAACCGAGCTTCCTTTATCCTAGCTGTTGTTAGTCGATCTCTAAAAAGTCTAGCAAACTGTATTGAATTATTATGTATGCGATATATTGGGCCACAAAAGCGATGAATGAAAGGCAATTGCATGCAGCTGAGATAAGAATGCTAAGAGGAATGTGTGAACTCATTTCTTACTCTATCCACTCGTGTAACACACGAATGCATTTTGGGGAGTGTGCGAGGGAATTGCATGATTTAATTCCCCCATCTCCGTTCCAGCATCGGACGACGCGTTGTACGGCGAGTTTCCACCCTTACGCTGTTAACACCACTACGATCCGGATGAAGCGTTTCGCCTCCTCCTTTATACCGTGTACATCGAGGGACTGGAACAATTTACCAGCGGCGGTGTTTCCGTCGGAATACAATTTGAGCGTCTTCGCTTTACCATCAACGATTCCGTCACTGCTTACCAACAGGCGGGATTGCGGTCAAGCGCTAGTTTATAATTTATACAAAAAAAGTACATAAGAGGAAGTCTGAAAGTGGCACCGATAATTGAAAAAATGTGTGGAAATCCGTTGTCATGGTATGCGTATGTATGTGTTGCGGAGAAATAAGGAAAATATGGCGATGAGAGTTTTGAGTATGAATGTCGATGGTTATAAGAGTGGGGGAAGAACAAATAAACGATGATTTGGTTAAGAAGGGGGTGGCTAAGGATTTGACGTCTAATAGAAGTATGGAAGAAAAAAACATTGCGCCGACCATCATTAGGTTGGGATAAGGGCAGCAGAATGAGGAGAACGATAATATACAATGCATTGATATTATATGCATCTTTGGTGATTTTTCAGGATTTTTTTTAATAATTATAAAATATGACTGCAATCCCGCTTGATGGTAAATCGCGCTAGTTTATTAAGCGCCTATTCACTTAAAAAACTTGTGAATAGGAAGGAAAACGGCAGTTGAGCGAGGTGATGCAATGTTAAACTCAACAATACGGCCAACGATGCTGCGCCAGGGGGAGATTGATCTGGAGACCCTCCACGACCAAACTCACCCGTTACAATAACATATTTTGGCGCATCGTACCGTATATAATTGTAATAATATAATAATTCATCATGAAAAACATCGATATTTCTGATGAACGATAATCTGAATTTAAAAAATATTCGTGTGTAATTTGCCTAGAATCTGAGCTGCATGTAGTTTTTTGACGTTTACTTTCATCGGCACGACCCAGTTACAACTCATAATCTAAGGAGTATGCATGATCCAAGTAGTGGCACTATGTGTATAAAGAAAAGAAAGAGGAAGAATTATAGATTTAGGATTTCATTGTACTTCCTAAATCAATGGGAAGAACACTGGGTTTTTACTCTTTATTATAGTTTTTTGGCACGGCTCCTTGGCTTTTGTGGCATGTGTTCTTCCTTCGCTCTCCTATCTTATCTATGCTGTACTCGACAGGCTCCATAATGGTGACTAATGTAATCATTTCCCTTCCATCGCTATACATTATGGTAGGTACGTAATAAAGAATTATTGCCAAACGAAGAGATGTCATCTTTGACGATTTGTCCTAAAACTTAGCAGGGTTATAAATATGTAACTATCTGGCGTAATGTTGGAACAGAGCCCGTCCTAAGCTAATATATTTAAACGTCAAAGCTCCTTTTGAGCAGTCTGTTTAAACTGGAATATATCGCTGGCATTTCTCGCTTTGAAACAATCGCACTGACGAATTAGTTTTAGATACAAATAGCATTCGCTTTATAGTGAGTGGTAAGTTTATTTTGTCGTTTATCTAGCGTATCTAGGTATAGGTTTACCAATGGTCATCTTATTCAGCAAGTACATGAGAAATCTATACTTCTCTACTAATATATAAAGCTGAAGAGTTTGTTTGTATGTTTGTTTGTTTGAACGCGCTAATCTCAGGAACTAATAGTCCGATTTGAAAAATTCTTTTTGCGATGGATATTCCATTAATCCAGGAAGGCTTTAGGCTATATAACATCATGCTGCAACAAATAGGAGCGAAGCATGTAAAAAAAACATATCGAAACCTACGCGTGTGAAATCGCGGGGCGCAGCTACAAAGTACATTTAAGTGCATGTATGTGTTATAAGTACATATGTTTGTCTACCTTTGAAAATAGATATATGTACTACATTATTATCTTGTTTCCAGCCCGTAATGCTCGTATGACTACAACAAACAATGCATATTTAATCTACATTATGAAAGTTGTTTCCATAAAACTGTAGTCCTCAGCTATGTGTGTGCCTAATGGCCTCATCACTCAACATTTGTTCAGCATCCATCGCTTGATTTGTACAGTAGATGGTGCGTCAAACTGTTGGTTATCCATCTATGGAAGTTACATTGCAGGCCTCGTTTGCCATAATAAGTAGCACAGTTTCTAAAAATAGACAGTCACGATTTGTTACCATTTACTTCCATTATGTCTTCTAGGTCTGCCCGATCTTGAGTTTAAGATTTAACTTCCGTAGAAAGGTGGGAACGACTTTTTCGGCGTTTTCTTAGAGATTATTTACTGGAGTCGCGTTGCGCTTTCGCGTTTGGCCTGCCTTTATCCCATCTTTCGTGCTTACAAGTAGGGATGTAGCGGAGGTAGTTATATCGGAAGTGGGATTTTTTATTTAAACACAAAAAACATTATTTAGTTAATTTTATCATTTAAAACGTTTATTGTAACACAAATAGTGAAAAGAAAATTGACATGTTTCCAAATGAACAAAAAATTAAATGAACTTAATTAAAACCCAAAGTAGCATAGTATATGACATTAAATGAACAAAAACAATGAAACAAATTAAATCAAATGTGTTGACTTCAAAACTAGCGAAAAATTAAAACAAATAAGTCGTCATCTTTAACCTATGAACGTGTCGTGTGGGTAACAAACTAATAACAAGGTAACAAGTGAAAAAATAATTGACGATAGAGTGCACGCAGCACGAGTCAGGGAATTCCCCGCGTGATATATTATATGAACTAGGGTTGTAACGGAGCTTCGCCTCTGCTTCCGTTACTGCGGAAGTTCCGCAAGAAATCGTATCTACGCTTCCGCCTCCGCCTCCGCAAAAGTTTTGCGGAGTTATAACGGAGGTTTATTTACGTATTAATAAAATAAAAATACGCGCAAGCTGCGGCGCTCGACAACCGTCCGGCCGCGTTTGAGCGCGATATGGTCAAGAATCAAGTGAATCAACTAGTGCGAGGCGGGAATGCAGCAAACACAATTTGTTTCTCTTTAATTTTCATTACAAGAAGGTAATATTTTTTTTTACCAAGTATACTACTATTAATGTACGTATTTAAAATATTTTTTTTGTTTTAATTAACCATAAATTTCAATTTTTTCTATATGTACTTTCACCTCCGCCTCCGCCTCCGTTAACCTCCGCATCCGCGGAGTTGAGACCCGTCGCCTCCGCATCGGCCTCCGCCTCCGCTAACAGGCCTCCGTTACAACCCTAATATGAACCTGCACCCCAATCGCGTAACGCACTATTACTATCAATTGGCATCATTTTAAAGCATATTGCTAGTCCATTGCTCCATAAATGTGTGTGCTCAACAATGTAAATAACGCAATGAATGTTGTTGAACAATGAACTGTCAAAATGAAACGCATTGCTACTGATAGTGTGTTACGCAATTACCCTGCTGTTCATAACAGTCGGCAGGCCGCCGCCGTTATGGTATGCTTTAATAACTTCCGATTAAAACCTCCGATTTAAAAGTATCGGAAGCGACGGTATGATATTAATCGGAAGTTCCGACTTAACGGAGTCGGAGTCGAAGCTCCGTAACATCCCTGCTTACAAGACATCAGTATCGCTGGGAAAAAATAAGCCGCTATACTATTTTGGCGTCGTATAACGATCGTCGTATATCCACTGTTTCTGATTAAAACACAGGTCGGCACGGACAATTTGACTTGGCAGTCAGTTAGCTTCACGATGAATTTGCCTTTTTTTTTTTTTTTTGTTCATCCAGTGGAAATCTCTACCAGACCGTCCTCCGTCTGGGGGTCGACGGAGGGTGTGCCGGGCTCTCACCGGCTAAAACCACTGGAGCGTTCCTCTTCTTGCCTATGGCCAGGGGTGCGGGTTCTAGTTTGCTATAACGCCGCATCCCCGGCAGGCCTTGACCCGCCGCGCGCGAGATCGGCGGGTCACTCTTCCCCCCCTCCTTCCATCAGGTAGGCGTGTAGGAACAGCCACTACACGCCTACTCCGGCCCTAGCGACGGGCGACGGACTCCCCCGGTCCTCGGCCCGTCGGTCTCTCGTTATGGAGGAAGCGGATCGACCTCGGCTTCCCTCCTCCTCCGGCCAGCGCGCCGTCGGCGGGACGGGAGAGTGCTCAGTGCCTCCCTCTCCCGTTCGGCCGTCTCCTTCGCGGAGATTATCTCCTCGCAGAAGGAGACGACCGCGTCCCATGACCCCTCGCTGTCCATCATGGCTCTGACCACGGCCGGCAGCGAGAGGTCATTTCCGCCGATCGCTGCGGTGAGCGCACGGCGCTGCTCGTCCCACGCTGGACACTCCTCTAGGGTGTGCCGCGCCGTGTCCTCTGCCCCGCCACCGCAGTGATGGCACGCCGGTGTCGGCTCCCGACCGATACGACACAGGTAACTGCCGAAACAACCGTGTCCGGTCAGCACCTGCGTCGCACGGAAGGTGAGTGCCCCATGCCGTTTCCGGTCTATCCACTCCTCCATGCAGGGTCTTACCGCCGCTATGACAGCGTGCCCTGCGCTGGGTTGCGCAAGTCTCTCTCGCCACTCCGCCACCAGGACTTGGCGGAGCTCGGACCGCTTCGCCTCCATCACTCTCGGCAGAAACGATCTTTCGCCCCGCTCTCGGGCCTCCCCGCGCCACTTGTAAAGCGACGCGAGGGCTTGGGCCTCGAGATCCCAGGGCGCCGATCCGGCTAGGAGGCAGGCCGCCTCGTAGGAGATCGTGCGGTATCCTCTTATTACCCTGACTGCCGTCGCTCGCTGCGGCCCGTGGATGACCGCAAAGTTGCGAGGCGTCAGGTGATCCGCCCACACTGGGGCCCCGTAAAGGGCCATCGACCGCACGACTCCTAGGTACAACCTCCGGCACGATGAGTCGGGCCCCCCCAGGTTCGGCAGTAGCCGTGATAGCGCAGCCGCGGCCGTTCTCAGTTTGAGGGCCAGTTGCCGGAAGTGCGGCCCGAAGTTCCACCTGCCGTCGAGGACGAGACCGAGATATCTCATTGTCGCCCCGACGGCAATGCGAACGCCTCCTACCTCGATGTATGAGCCCGCAGGTGGACCCCGCCGAGCCCCGTGGAAACACAGGGCCTCGGATTTGTTGAGGGCCACCTCCAGGCCCAGACGCCGGATCCTCTGGACCACTTGCGCAACCCCTGCCGTCGCTAGGATGGCTGCGTCGCGATACGTCCTCCCTCGCGCAGTGACGAGCGTGTCGTCAGCGTAGCACGTGACGACGACGCCGTGGAGGAGCGCGCCACGCAGCACCCAATCGTAACCGATGTTCCACAGGAGTGGGCCTAGAACCGACCCCTGTGGAACACCGCACGTTGTGTCTCGCCGATGCCAGCCACCACCGTGACCCGGGTAAATAACATGCCTCTCTGCAAGGTAGGCCCCGACTGTTTGGCGGAGGTAGGGCGGCACCCCGTGGAATCGGAGCGCCTCCCTAATGCAGCTCCAGGGCAGGGTGTTGAACGCATTGGCGATATCCAATGACACCGCCAACACCACCTCGCCCCGAGAGACGGCATTCTCCGCCGAGGCCTTCACGCGCATTATGGCGTCGACTGTGGAGCGCCCTTGGCGAAAGCCGAACTGGTCGTCCGCTAGGTCCGGCCCGATCGTGTTTAGATGGCGGACGAGGCGGTCTGCAATTACTCTTTCAAAGAGCTTGCCCACCTCGTCCAGCAACACTATGGGCCGGTACGCAGACGGCGAATCCGCCGGGCGCCCCACCTTTTTCAGTAGGACCAGTTGGCCCGTCTTCCATGGACGGGGAAACTGGCCCCGCCCCAGGCACGCGCTAAAAAGGCCCATCAGTCGAGGCCCAAGAGCCTCCGCGGCCAGGACCCACGCTCGGCCAGGAATGCCGTCTGGCCCTGGGGCGGTGTTCTTGGCTTGAAGCCGGGACACCGCCGCTCTCAGCTCTGCCCGGGTCACGTCGGGCACGTCGTCGTCGTCATCTTCCGCGTTGGCGTTGGCGTCAGCGGATCGAGGCGGAACCATAGGCGGCGGGATGTGCTCTGCCCTGGCTGGGAAGAGGGCACTCACCACCTCTCGCAGCAACTCGGGCCGCATACCCTGGGTGAGCGGAGGTGCCCAAGGGCGCAGCTTGCCTTGTACTGCGCGATAAGGGCGCCCCCACGGATCGCGGTCCAGGGTCGCTAACTGCCGCTCGCGGGCCTCTGCCTTCGCTTTGGTGATGGCCCCCTTCAATGCCTTCCTTGCTTCGCGATAAGCCTCGTACAGTTCCGCCTCTCTGGCGTCAGCGTCTGGCGGGCGGCGCCGCCTTCTCCTATGCCGGGCATACTGGCGTCTAGCGGCCACACAAGCGGCACGGAGCCGTTCGATGTCCGCCGACCACCAGTACACCCGCCGCCTAGATGGCTGTTGACGCCGTCTAGGCATCACCGCATCGCAGACGCTGGTCATGGCCCGCCGGAGCTGCTCGGCCTCCTCGTCGATGTTGACAGGCCTGTCCGGTGTAGTCACCCAGGCCTGGACGATCGCGGCTTCGAGGAGCAGCTCCCGATCCAACTGCTTTAACGCCCAACGCGGACCGATCGAACCAGGGGTCGGCACGGCCGGCGCAGGCGCAGGCGCTGTGGGCAGGGCGGAGACGTCGAACCGGATATACCTATGATCCGACAACGTCTCCGCCCCTTCCATAACACGCCATCCTTGGACACGGCGTGCGAAGGCGGGGCTAGCGAACGTAATGTCCACTATGGAACCGCCCCGCTGGCGCACGCACGTGTTCACCGAGCCCTGGTTAAGGATGGCGAGACCGTATTCGACCGCCCATTCTTCCAACTCCTCGCCGCGAGCGTCAGTAATCGGGGAACCCCAGGCGCCTGACTTGGCGTTGAAGTCCCCGAGCACGACCACGGGGCGAGGGTGGTTACGTCTGACGACTGTGCCCAACTCCTCCAACCATGCCTCAAATTCGGCGAGAGACCTGCTCGGAGAGAAGTAGACCCCGACGATCACCAACTCTCCGAGCAGTACAGAGACGAAATTCCGTCCCTTGGCGACGGCTTCAAAGGACGGAGTCCCGGCCGATCTTCGCAAGATCATGGCCACCGAGTCGTGGGCGTCACTCACCCAGTCATCCCTGGGTGGTACGAACCACGGCTCGGCGATCACCGCAACGTCGATCAACCACTGCGCCATGCTCTGGAGGAGAAGATCCTGAGCACGGGCGCAGTGGTTGATGTTGCCCTGAAGGAACCGAAGGGAAGCGGACACAGACATTATTCAGTGTCCATGGTCCGCTCCCCCTCCGGCGGCGAGTCGGCTGCCTTAGGAGATGGGGTCCGCCGCGCTATAGGCGCCGCAGCGCCTTGGGCAGCAGGCCCAATCCCCTTGGTCCCCTTCTTTTTCTTGTTCTGCTTGGTGTGGTTGTCGGCGCAGGATTTGCTGCCGATCCGGTGATCGGCCGGCTTGTCCGCCGCCGCACACTTAGGGCAATTCGGCTGGGCATCACATGCGGCGGCCTTATGACCGGGCCTGCCGCCCCGGAAGCAGAGCCCGCCGACTTGGATGGTCGACGAGCAATGCACCCCCAAGTGCCCCACCTCCAGACACCGAAAGCACCTCTGCGGTCGGGGCAAGAGAATCTTAACCCGCGCCAACACCCACCCAACAACCAGGTTGCGGCCACTCGCTTCTATACGGCGGGCCGCCGCAACAGGGCAGGTCACTACTGCGGACCAGAGTCCCCGGAGGCCGGGCCCGATCTCGTCCGGCCGGACTGCTCCAGGGGGCACCCGCCCGCCTCCGCGACGGCGGCCCCGAGCTCCTTCGACGTAACTGTGTCATCTAGGCCCGAGACACGCATGTTCAGTGTCTTTACTGGCCTGGAGATTTTTGCCTCCGGGAATTGCTCCTTCAGAGAGGCCTTAAGCCTCTCTGCAAGCGCGTCTGCCTTATCATCGCTTGTGGCGCCGGGCACCTCTAGCAAACGGGCTCCGGTTGCTGCCTCCTTCCAAACGATGCCCGTTATGCCCAGATCTTTCAGATTAATGTCGGTCTTGGCTTTTGCCAGGACCGACGCGTATGACACGCCCCTCTCTATGGCCTCCGGCGGTAGCTTAATAGCCACCGCCGTGGACTTCGGGGCGCGGAGCGTTCGTTTCTCCTTTTCCTTCGCCGCTCTTGTCTTCTTCTTCTTTTTCTTCTGTTTCTTCTTCTTTTCACCAACGGTGACCCATTCTTGGGAGACCGTTGGTGCGCTCGTCGCCGTCGCTGGAGCTGCTAATGCAGCTGGGGCTGCTGAAGCAGCCGGAGCAGCGGCCACGGCCGTGGTCTTTGCCCGTTTGGCCGGGCTCGGCGCAGACGTATGCGCCGGCGGCGTCTTTTCGTGGGCCAATGGAGGCCGCAATACTTTTCCCTCGATGACCGAAAAGCGGGCAGACAGCGCCGCCATCTCCGTCTTGAAGAGCCGGACAAGCTCCGACTCCTCCGCCAAAGGCCGGGAAATGGGCTGCGACTCCGCCGGCCCAGAGGTGTCCTCTCTCCTCCTTTCCTTCATCAGGTTGCGAATTTCCGCACGGAGCTCCTCCTGTTCTTTACGGAGCTCCGCAACCTGGGCAGCTAGGCGGGCGTTTGCCGCTGTGAGACGCCGCGTCTCCTCATTTGAGGAGCGCTGTAGTAGCTCCTCGGCGACCTCAAGCATGGTGGCCGCTGCCACCTTTAGAGCCTTCTGGCAGGTCCCCTTCAGTCCACGGGACACCCTAGACACCTCCTTCACTGTGTCCACGGCGCTCCGGAGCCTTTCGCCCAGCTCCGTCGCCTGAAGGTCCGAGCCAGGTCGGCCACCCTACGCTCCTCCACCGCGCTGCGCTCCTCTTTTTCGGCGGCTTTCGGGCGGCCTCCAGTTCCTTGCGGGCCTTGGACAGGCCCACATAGTGGCCTGTCGTAGGCGGCCGTCCCCTACCGCGCTTAGCAGTCGGGGTACTGCTCATGCTGATATACAGCGCCGTGTCGTCACTTGTGCCGGCCAGTGTCGCCAACTCTATCACCGACTGCGAGTTAGTCCTCTTTAGGGATGGTGTCACGTCCGGTTCCGACCGGACCGACTCCAACGAGCCCGTACTGTCGGCGCCCGACACAACGGCCTCGGGAGCTTTCTCCGGGCCGGAGACTGCTCCCTCCTCTCTCCTTACTCCTCCGTTCCTCTTAATTATGGTTTTGTTTTTGGTTTTGGATTTCTTCATACTGTTCCCACGAGAATTAGCGTTCTATACGTCCATCCGGGCAGAGCGTCGTACCCTGGATAAGCCTGATTACTGCTGGGGGTCGGCAGGTACCCAGCAAGTGAGCGTTAGCGACCGGTCTCCCACCGGCCACTCATCCCCTCGGCACGCTCCCACCTTGGGATTAGGCTTGTAGGGGGCCGGGCGGTTAAGCCAAGCCCCCAAATGACGTCGGCATTAGACATGCCTCCGTGCCGCTATCCAACTAGGCGTAGCGGCACCCGTCACCATCCGTAAACGGATATTCGTTGCACTGGAGCGCCCGCCCCAGCGCAACGTTTGGGCCGAACGGTGGTCTGTGTCAGACCGTGTCCCGAACCGGGACCCGTCGCCCCTAGGCTGGGTATGTCTTCTTAAACAAGAAGACGCAGCAGCCAAGGGTTTCAAGGGTTTTTTAGAGAGGCGTCCTTCCTCTTGGCCCCACTCGCATGCACGCATGCGAGCAGGGCCCCCAGCTCCTCTCCATGAGGAGTCCGGGTTGTCCGACGGCGACCCGGAGTTCGGATCACGTCAGCCACCTGTAGTGGTGGCCGACCCGTCGCACGCATGACCGCCGAAGCAGTCCCGCGTCTGGCTTTGGTCCGCGCCGGTAAACCGGTAACCCCCATATCTGGGGGCCGTTCCCCTATCCGCCACCTGGGGACGCGTCCGATGGCAGGCCAGAAACTGCACACGGAACGATGAATTTGCCTGACTTTACATTCGTCAATATTAGACCCACATATGTAAGTCGCAACGCTTAACACCAGGCTCTTAAATAACTACAATTGGGTTGTATTTTTTTTTAAATTTTTTTTTAAATTTTTTTTTAATTTTTTTTTATTAGTTATAAACTAGTGCTTGACTGCAATCCCGCCTGATGGTAAGCAGTGATGCAATCGTTGATGGTAAAACGCACTAGCTTATTAAGCCTATTCACTCAAAAAAACTGAGTGAATAGGAAGGAAGACGGCAGTTGAGCGAGGTGATGCAATGTTTAACCCAACAACACGACCAACGATGTTGCGCCAGAGGATGATCTGGAGACCCTCCACGACCAAACTCCCGACACAACAACATTAGGCACATCGTACCCGGTACACATCGCAACACAACTGCTCAGACCCGTCCTCCGTACGGCTTCACCAGACATCATGCCGGAACACGTCGAATCGCTTGGCGGCAAGACTTTGTCTGGTGGGTGGTAACTTATGCCGGCGGCAGTATCCTAAAAAATAATTTAATGTCCATCAGATAGATTTATAAAAAATATTGAACACGTATTTTTTATTTTTCTTTCATTCAAATAGGTACTTAGGAAGATATATTGATTTGAAATGTCGCATGATGTCACGCCGTGGTACAAAATATACCACGGCCGGCGTGACGTAATTAGCCCCCACTCCGTAACTTTAATACGCTATATCTCAGTAGTTTTTGGTAATTTCGACAAAATAAAAAATAACGGTCTTAATTTTGTCTATTATCTATAGAAAATAAACAAAATTAAGAAAATCAATTAAATCAAAAAAATAATTAGTCCGTCTTATAAGACGGACTAATTATTTTTTTGATTTTCATACCTTGGATACATCCCTATTATATCAGCTAAATAAAGCTGAATAGCAGAAAGGATATCTATAAACTAGCATTTAAACGTAATTGTTTAGCTTGGATTATGTTGTAGGCTTGTATACGATCTCTATCTTTATTATAACTGGTGGAAGTAATGACTACCCAACTAGCAGCTAATAACTGTAGTCACAAATAGGTGCACAACGTTGCCTAGTAGTGTGAAATATTATATACCCTGTCCTAGGCATTACATGTAGTATTCTGTAATCTGTGGCATTATAAGCCCCGCACGATGATATTGCGATGGAACCTTGTCACAATAACAGCGTTGTGACGTCATCTGTCACACAAAAGGACAGCTAGCAAAAGAATGTTAAATGCAAAATTAATATTAGGGTTAAGGGTTTATTTGTATTTTATAATTTTATTACACTCTTTATAAAGAGTGTATGTATAAATTAATATTAGCGTTAATATTAATTTTGCATTTAACATTCTTTCGTAGGTATACCTACTCATCCATATTCTGACAAATAAACTTTCATTATTAAAAATTTCAAGGAAATAATTTTTGTAGACTTAAGAAAAATATACTTATTCGTATATCTTTCTTACATGTATACTATTTTTTTCTAACTACATTTCTGTTAATTTGCGAGCGGGAATTGAACCAGAGTCCACTGTGTAGTAGTCATGTTTTAATTACTACCTACATCTATCAGCTTATAAATAAAACCACGATAATATGTAAAAAAATGTATATAGTCTTCCGAATCAGAACTGCTTTCTGTGTCTGTCGTTTCCGATTCACTGTCGTCGCCGTATTTATGACAAATAACCCGTCAGTTATTCGATCTTTATTCCAATATTCCTCTTCAAGCCGTTTAACATGATTGACTTCCTTTCGCCAGTCATCTGGAGTTATTGACGCCAACGCCTCCAACGTCAGAGCTTCAATGCGACTTTCCAACTGCTCCACATTCTTTTCTGATACCCTCATCTTTACCAGGTTCCAGATGTACTCAATGGGGTTGAGGTCGCAGTTGTAAGGTGGTAATCTAACGACCTCATGGCCATTGCCAGCTAATAAATTATCAATTTTATAATTTTTCGGCGGTCTGTGCCGTTTAATTAATAAATACAGTTCAGGTTTTGTACTGTCGTTGGGAAAGTCGATGTTGTGAGCTTGTAGCCACTCAACAATCAACTGTTTTTTATGGTTCATACTTGGTGGCCTATTCTCATCCCTACTGTGATAAGGGGCGTTGTCCATCACAATTTTGGAGTTGCGTGGTATGTTGGGTACTAATTTTTCTGTAAGCCACTTGGTGAAATTCTCAGCATTCATTTGATCATAGTAATCCCCCGTTTTGGTGTCTGCTTTAAACATTAAAAGGGCATTGTCAACAAAACCGCTTTAACTTCCCGCGGCCGGGGCTGTCGTTCCGTCTCACTCCATCGGTTGCTGTTTGCCAACATTTTTCTACCGTGTAGTGTGCGTACGTTTCGTCGAGATAAATAACGGGTCTTTTGTTATTACCAAGCGAGTCATTTTCTTTCATACGTCGTAAATATTTAGCCCTCCACGCTTGAATTTGGGGTCTTTGAATTAGGGCCAGTCTTTTTGGTAGCATCGTTTAAATTGGTAGCCTAAATCACATTTAATTATTTATCTTAATGTAGTTTCACTACCAGTATAATTAAGGTCTACTTTTGAAGCCGCCAAGATTTTGCGCATTGTGGGTATTTCTCTCCTCACCGTATACATTGAATCTATAATATTTCTTAAAGCTGTTAAGGAAAACCCGTCGAAATATTTCTTCTTTGGTCTTTTTCCTTTAGTAGGAGTTTTCATTTTGCTGCCACTGGCTGTTGCTGACTCATGCTCTCGTCTCAATTTCGTCACAGTATTTTTTGCAAAGCCTGTGGCACATGCCACACACTCCGTGACTTTGATAGAATTTTGCAAAATATTTTTAATAACTGTAAGCAGTTGCTTCGGTATTAAAATGTCCGAAGCACTTTTTATAGCACGGTTTATACTTTCAAGAACTAACTTATAATCCTCTTTCTCTTCAACAAAATAATTGTCCACTTTAATTATAATTTCGCGAGCACGACTATTAATTAATTTCTTACTCATTTTAACGAGTAACAGTTAACAAAACTAAACAACAAAACTCAAGAACAACAATAAAACAGGATAACAAAAACAAAAAGCTAACAAAAATATTCGATGTGCGCAAGTGGGTAAGCGCGGACTGAACTTGCGAACGGTACCGACGGTGCGAGTTCGACTACGTCACCAAGATGGCCGCCAATCGCAATATCATCGTGCGGGGCTTGTACGTATACCGTTTTCTGAAAGATGGACCTGCAATTACACATAATATATTGATTGATACACGTAAGGTATTATGTTGTATGTAAGAAGCCATTAGATAAGCCAGGTATTTTATAATGCATTTGAAGTTAATTTTTAAGTGAAATATGTAGGTAGCAGCAGGTCAAGCTACCAAAAACTGTCAAATATTCATAATCAACCAATGCTTTAGCGATAAAGTTGAAAATCTAATGAAGATGTTTGATAGATTGTACTAGCTGATTGTGCTGTCGTTTGTACGCACTAAGACAGTTGTTAATAAACGGTTAATTTAAATATACATGTTTAGTACCGTTCAGTTTTTAATAAGGCTCTTATGAATGTACACGAAAACTACCTAAGTACGAAGAGGGCTAAATTTGGATAAGTACATACACAAACGAGATGTTTCATTTTGGGCCACCACTCATCATCATCATCCCAGCGTTAATCCCAGTCGCATCCGCAGCCTTTTCAGCTTTGGAGTCTGGGGTCCGCTTTACCAGTCCAACTGCTGATATGGCTAAACTTCGACATTTTCCGTGAAGCGACTGCCGTCTGACCTCCACAATCCGAAGGCGACATCGAAGCATTGCAGCTAGACCAATTGTTGAACTTTTTGAGGGCTCCAACAACCCTTTAACGACTGCCACTAGATGTTCGTATGGCAACCGGGACCAACGGCTTAACGTGCTTTCCGAGGCACGACCAGACCAGTGTAAATATTCATATTCATGCATACAAATACCTGCACTGTGCGGGGATCGAACCCGCGCCACCTTGCGCAGCGGCCGCGTCCGCTACCGCTTCGCCACGGAGGCTGTCATTTTGGGCCACCACTATGTACGCTATATAGATAAAAAGGAAAAAAAAGAAGATTTTCATAAAAATACTACTAAATTAATTTGAATAAAAATACAGGTACTTATATGTAATTAATTATTTGAAACGTTTTTAGTGAGATAAAACACTTTTTATGACGTTTGATTGGCGACTTTGACAGTTCTATTTTCCCGTTGTGTTCGTGTCGAGTGTTGATTTGAGTTGATTGTGTTTATTTAATGGGCCGTATGTTCGGAATTCATGTTTTGATTTTTTCGCAGTCATATGGTAGATAATATAAATACATGACACATCAATCAAACGTCCCTGTCAAAATCTTATTTCGCTTATTGCTGACCACCATATTTATTAGTAGTTGTGTTGCACTCCTTGGCCGAGTTAAATTGAATCTGTATAAAAACTAAGCCAAAATATAGGAAATTAACATTAAAAACAGTTAACTACAACAGTTAGCGTAACTATACCTCGCATTAAGTGTACAATGTGCTGGCCCAGGCTCCATACATTTCTGGAACATCTCTGATGACTTTCTCGTGATCTTTCAAACAGCTTCAAAAAAAAAAAAAAAACAAAAAACAAAAGGTTTGTGCATTCCGTATGAGTTATTTTTTATTTTTACGTATTTATTAATACAGGTTCAATGTTCCAAATATAAAAAAAATAGTATACCTAACATCTATTGTTTTAGACGTCCTGCCTGTCTACAGTGCTGCCACCTGTTTCAGTAGCTTGTTTGTTTATGACATAATTTAGAAATCGATTCACTGACTTTCAATTAAATCGTAATTTAAATCGTATCCATTAATTATTAATGTTTTCGTAGTATATGTATTAATAGTCGACTGAAATTAAGACTTCATATAGGTACTTATCATAAAACTACTTTTTTTATTCCTTCTCTGACAACCTGTAAGATTGTAGAACTCACTTACGCCTTAGCATTAGTGATTTAAAGACTTTATCGCCACACAACTACTCCATGGAAGAAGCAATTTCCATTAAAATTTAATATTCCATTCATTCAACCGTTCAATTTTTGTTAAGCATGATTGTTCTCCACAAGTACGAGTCGTCAATTAAAGATGATTCAATGAAAATGAAACTCATAGACATTCTGTCTGCGTAGTTGGTGTCATTCACAGAGTAGGCAGTACATGGAGCAATAATGGTACTGATTTTATTACAACAATACGATGCAAGAGACCTTGCTTTGGAGACTGTAAATTAGTTTGCATATTATACTTTGTGCCGCTGTCATCTTACTATTCATTATATGCCTGTATAACTAGAGCTAGTTGAACTCACACTCACACAATTTCACATGTTTTCTACAACGTCCATGTTTTAATTTTCTCAGTCCAAGTTTGTAGATTTTTTTGTCATTGCACGAGAGTGAAAAGTACAAACTGTTTAAAAATCCATATTGGTCAATAAGATCTCTTATCTGCGATACATTTAGTTGTCTCATTGGAGTTATTTCTTTTGTATTGAGAGAACGCGAACTATACTAACTCGCTGTATACCAGAGAGTGCGAAAATTGGGAGCAGTTAAACAGAAAGGTCCCAAACCATTATGTAACTTATTGTAGTTTAACTGCGTACAATTGTAGTTTGCATTCTTGTGGCAAATCTCAGTTTAAACTAAGATCTGTCGCAATATTATGCACGTTATCACTCCATGTACTAACTTGTCTGAGTAGTTCTTGTGACGCGACACCCACGCCTTCGCACCGGCTGCCAACCAACACCAACTGTCAGGTGTGCAACCTTTTTGTTTTCATTACCACTCACTATTTTAACATTAATATGGAATACTAGCTGTTGCCCGCCACTCCGTCCGCGTGTACTTCAGTCTATAGCGCGATGTGGTTCCCGTTTCCGTGGGAATGTCCATTCCGAAAAAAAATAAAAAAAGCTCAGTTGATATAAAATAAGCACCTGTTAAAATAATGAGAGCAATATAAACATCCGCGTTTGTTCCCGTTTTGCCAACATTTTTTGTTACTGCTCTGCTCCTATTGGTCATAGCAGGATGTTATACATATAGCCTATGTCCTTTCTCAGGCTCTAGACTATCTGTGTACCAAATTTCATTACAATCGGTCCAGTAGTTTTGGCGTGAAAGCCGGACACACAGACAGACAGACAGAGATACTTTCGCATTTATAATATTAGTATGGATTTCTGCGGATCAGTGGATTCCTAGTAATGTTTCTCATACTAGTAATACTAGATTTAATCTTTGTTTTCGATATGCGTCATTGTCTATTGTATAGTCATGTAACACGTTTGTTTAGGTCAAGTGGATTCTCAATAAGCCTGCAATGTAATTTAAGAGCCTTTTCTAGGCAAAGATGAAATAATGGATAGTATTTGAAATGAAAATTAGTTGTCAAAGGTTTATTAATGAAGTTCATTTTTTACTTCGTGTTGAGAACTTAGAAGTTGGGACTAAGAAACGGAACTTCTTTTGGTAGCATTAAAAATTCTACCAACTCTACTTCCTACGTACCTACGATGTACGTATATTATGTAGATGGATGGATCTTTGTTACTCTTTTACGCGAAAACTTCTAAACAGATTTGGATGAAACTTGACACACGGATAGTTTATATCCAAATAATCATAAGTATATTTTGGACACCAATGACTGATTATATGGTGAAGGAAAACAACTTGAGGAAACCTGGACTTTAAGTCTGAAATCGCCAACCCGCATTGAGCTAGCGTGGTGATTACGCTCAATCCTTCTCTGTATGAGAGGAGACCTGTGCCCAGCAGTGGGACGATAAAAAGGTTGATGTTAATGATGATGATGATGACGCTAATGGTCGAGGTGTTGTTAGTGTTTCTGACCTATTTGCTTTCGGAAGGGGTGTTAGACAGGGGTGTATTCTGTCTCCATTCCTTTTTAATATCTACGGCGAACAAGCGTGGTGATTACGCTCAATTCTTCTCCTGTGCCCAGCAGTGGGACGATAAAAAGGTTGGTGATGGTGATGATGATGAATCATAAAGGATGTGTCCCTGAAGGGTACGAAAGAGATGTACCTAAGTACGTAAAGAAATCTCTTCATTAAGCAAACTGAGATAAAATACTCCCATTCACGTGTTCGTGTAATAAGGCAGATAGCACCGCTGTGAGTTAATAGTACTCTAACCGACTATTGTGTGTTTACCACGGTTTACCGTGGTTTACCGGCTGCAGCTCTATTTGTTGGCGGACGAGGATTAGCTCATTTATAGCGCAGTTATCGCGCACAATGGCTCAGGGGTCGGCGCCCCGCGGTACGTTACTTCTAATGAAATTCTCGCTCAGCCCGGATTTAAGGTCTCATACACAAGTTAGCAAAAACAAGAATTAAAACACTTTTTGCAGAAATTACCTTTTTTAATTCAATCTACGTTGGTATATTCTGCAATGTTTTCCACCCTGAAAAGCTTTTTCACAAAAGCTCGCTCATATTTTTTGTGCAGCCATACTGTACTAGATATTGCACACAAAAAGAATAAAATGTAAAAGGTTTTATTCAGTTACGAGGTTTTTCTGTTACAGCTACGTACCTATTGCGCATTGCGATACGTTCGTTAGGTATCACCTAGCTCTGTTTATAGATAGGTATAGATAGCTATGGCTAGAAAGTAATTCCATGACTGATTGAATTATTGACTAATAGGAAAGAACTATGCACGCCACAGCCTTAACCGCTAAAGTTGTAAACTTGAGAAAGTATCCCTACATTCAATTTGTTTTACATAATGACCCCCGATTCATATGTTCACAAACTAAACTAAATTTAATTTTATAAGAGATTTTTCTTTATATTTTATTAAGAAAAGGACAGAAGATAATATGTTAATTGAGACCTGTAAAATTATTGATGTATTTTCGGTCGCCATGTTTATAATCGCGTCTAAACTGTCTATGGAATATCTTAATTTGACAGAATTAAATTAAAATATTATCTTCTATCCACTACTTAATGGAATAGAAAGAAGAAGATGCACTTAACTTAAAATCTGTTTAGTTTCTGAACAAGAGGTTCGACGCCATTGAAAGGATATTTTATATAAACCCACTTATTGAATAACTTACATACTTACAGTGGGAATATTCATTGTAATTTCTTTCATTTTGAATTCAGTCACGTTCATTGCGTTAATTTTCATTGTTGAACTGACGGATTTTTCAAACATCTAGTATGAATCAAAGGTTAAGAATTTCCTTGAAGGAAATTCTTAACCTTTGATTCATCTAACCCCCCCCCCCTAACCCCCTAACCCTAACCCTAAGATTCTGTTTGAATGTGTGTTACATAATCGGGGTGCGGGTCCAGTGGGTAGTCACAGCTAGTAGCAAGCAGGGTAGGTACATAAAGACTTCCGTGTATTAATAAAACTTAAGAAGTCATGATTGATCAATACTAGAGCATAGTAAATGACATAACCAATAAGGCCAATTACATACAATATGAGAAACAAGGCGAGTGCACACGACGCTCGTAAATATACCTTAAACGAGTGTGCACGTCATTACCAATCAGTTAGGAGTGTGGTGCTTTCAGGCACTTGACATTGATATTCGAGACGTTACTTTTACGACTTCTATATGAAGAGATAAATTATTATGGTTATAGATTGGTGTAATGAGGAGCTTGTAACATGTCTGTCATGTTTATGTGTCATGTTTCGAGTGTTTGTGAAGTAAATTGAGCATGATTCGGTTGTAACATTTATTAAAACTTGTCTTTGAACTTTGAAGTTATTCATGAGTTCTTTTTTCAAATCTTTATTGGTGGAAATAAATAAAGGAACTTTTAAACACGTGTTAACTCCAGTTCATCTTACCTTATTTTAAACTCCGTGTTTTGATGCTATAATATTACATAAGTAGGTACTAATTACTTACTAAAAAAAAAGTACTTACTTGTAAAAGTGTTTGTAAAAACCTATGTACTTACAGAAAATAAATCATTTATCATTTAAGAGTTTGTATCCTCTTGATCTCATTTGAGGATGGTTTCGACATTAAATTTAGAATAATATCTACATCTAACAAGTCATTCGTCAACTTGGGGCTGATTTCATCAAACTCTTATTCGTTGAATGAAAACGTCTGTAGGTAAGTTCTAGTAAGTCAGAAAGTTTAAATTTATTCGCATGATAGAAATTAGGAATTAACCATAGCGGAAAAGGTTGCTCACCTTTAATAATATATAGCCTACACATTTTTTATACCTACACGCTATTTAAAGACGTTTTGACAATTTTGTGGCAATGAAAAATGTTCACAATCTTGCAGTCAAATTCTATTTTTGGTGTTTATCGTTATAAAGTGTCAATTAAATTAGTTTCCATGTCAACGCCTTCTTGATATGATTTCATTGACAGCAAAAGGCAGCTGTGAATTCGATAACATACATTGAGTGGTTAGCAATTGACTGATAAGTTTGAATAGTACAAGCGCCACACCTCATGGGAGTGTACAAAGAGATGCCGTTGTCTTTAGATTGTGTGTCAAATTTTATCCATATCCACTCAGTAGTTTTTACTCAAAAGAGTGACAAACATCCACTCATCCTCAAGAACTTTTGCATTAGCAACATTAGTTCCTACTAATGTTGTAGGAAGTTGGTGTATTTCCCTAGAGAGCGTTTTTTGACACCGTAATGTCTATCTCCAGTTATTATTATCATGGCAGCCGTCCCTGCCGCCGTTATATGGTGGCTACTGCTCTCGTAGGAGACCAAACTTTAACAAAGTTCCTTCATTAGGCTCCCTAAGGCGAGGTCCGTGTGTCTAGTTGGTCGCTTCATTGATATTTTTTCCAGGAGCTAATTTATTTTTCGGCGTTAATCCGTCTTACGGTTTAACTACTTTGATTTGGGTTACACAATTAGCTATACAATAGGTATGTAAAGAAAACCCTACCCGATCCGTGAAGGTATTGTTAGTATCGATAACTGATTCTACAAAGCCGGCCTATCCTTAAAAATAAATCCCACAAAAAAAATCGCAAATGGAGGTAACTTAATACATGTGCGGTAGGCAATACATGCGCGGGCGAAAGGGGGCAGGGCACGCGGCACGCGGACGCATCGCTCATAATAATACCGTGAAAAATGGAGTTGTCACTTTTTTAAAAATGACCAAATTTTGGGGAATTTAAAATTAATTCGCGGAAAAAAAAGGTTATTTCAAAATTTATTAGTATTGTTACTATGATGATTACCTACGTAAAATTTCCTATTTTATTTGGTCATGTGTTTACTTAATCTTTATTATCCTTATGGGTCGGACGGGGTTTTCTTTACATATTATTAGTCATCTGCCTGCTTGTCATCAACTGTTTTGGGGTCGGCTACCAGTCTATCCGGGTACAGCTGAATACCACAATTTGACATGGAGGGATTGCGCATCTGACCTCCCCAACCCAAGTTACTGGACAATACATTACCCCTTGTTAAGATTGGTTGTCAGTGTTTCTGGCTTCTACCACTATCGAATGACAAAGATCCATGAAATGTAATGCAGACAAAAGATATTAAGCAGCACAGAGTGTGTTCTTTGATAGGCATTAAGTACGTCTTTGTACCTTTGTGCGAAAAGTTTAAATACACAAATAATGACAGCTTGAACTTGGACCAATGGCATAGCATGCTTTCAAACCTATGCTACGACCTACAACTAACTGTAGTATGACGCTGCTGTTACCACCTAGCCAATTAATATAATTTATCATTTAGGTATTCTCTCTTTACAAAGTTGATTTATACATAGGTATTATAGACTTTTTTCTTGTACACACTATGTTTACAAGAAAAAAGTCTCAGCTAAATTCCACCTTTGTGAGAGACTGGTGCCTGATATAGGTATTTGAAGGAAAACCTGTGTTACAGGTCACCAGGCCTAGCCTTCCATGGCTAGAATTTGCTTTAACGAAGATACCGTGCAAGAATCAAAGACAAATAATAGGCACAACAAAATAAAAGTTATAAGTACACAATATGCTTAACAGATAAGAGCAAAAGTAATATGTTATAATAAAAATAATTCTAATAAATATAAGAAATACCTGCCTAATGTTGCAGAATTAGTTGCGGAGCCATGTTGTGAGACGATTCACTGTTCAGTGTGTCCAGATAACGTAAATTAATTTGGGCAAAACAATTGCACCGCTTGCGCAGTTGTGCATCTACGGGATGTTATATGTGAAAACAACTCCATAAAATATTAATTGCGACGATGACACAACAGCAATTACATATAATGACTGCAGTAATGTACTTGATGATACCATGATGCCTGCATTTTAACAATAATATCACACACTATATTTAACATCATAATATTTACGTGTCTACCCACAAGGACGCCATAACAGATAAAAGGATAATAAACAACAATGTGTTTTTAATTACGTAGAATAGGTATACTGAAACACATGTTTTTTAGATTGTTATAACAATTTGCGAGTTCTCATCACCATATTGGGGTTTCCATCTTGAATTTACGGAAGTTACTCATGTTTATTAAGCAGTTGTTATTATATGATTAATATATTAATAAATTGTGAAGACATAAATGTGTCATGTTAATTTATTAATTAAGGGAGTAATTGGGACTTCAATAACAAAGCGAACGGCAAAGGGTATATGGTAGATGAAAATAAAACAAAAAAACAAATAAATAAATAAAAAAATATGCAGGTCTGCTACACCTTTGTACATCTTAATTTTGTCATATCCTTATGTATTTTATTGTGTATAGATAAACAATAAAATAAATAAAAAAAATAGATTAAACCACAATATAACTAGGAAGACTAATGCCTTCTCTGATTTGAGTTTTAATTGAGTTGAGTACTTTTTTTATAAATTATTAGCATTCCGCCCGCGGCTTCGCACGCGTGGAATTCGGTTATATCGCGCTTTTAGATTTCCCTCGGGAATATAAACATTTTTCAATATAAGGTAGCCTATGTCCTTTCTCAGGGTCTAAATATTGTCTGTGCCAAATTTCATCAAAATCGGTTGAGAGGTTTAAGCGAGAAAGCGTAACAGACAGAGTTACTTTTGTATTTATAATATTAGTATGGATGGATAAACTAGTGCTTGACCGCAATCCCGCCTGATGGTAAGCAGTGGTGCAATCGTTAACGGTAAAGCGCGCTAGCCTATTCACTCTAGCCCGACGGAAACATCGTCGCTGACAAAATAATGAATCCAGCATTTACTAAGTACAATGTATTCGGAGAATAAACTTTTTATTCCAAATAAATTAGTAAGCTGTTTAAATAATAACCATATACATTCCTTAGTTAACCATAACATGGTAGCGACAAAATCAGTATTTATCGTATTTAGCACTATCGACTATCAATTTCTACGAGCGGCATGCGCTCTCAGAGCGGACCATTTTATAAACTTTTTGGAAAATTAACGATATTCATGATTATTTACGAGGCAGAATTTCCGATAAATTCTATGCATTTTGATACCTGGTTTGTCAAGTTTGGTTGCGTACCTATGTAATAGAGGAAAAAAAGGGATCTATCCAACAGAAGTAATGTATATCTTGGTTGATTTTATTAGGTACCTATAAAACAAATTAACGCCCGACAACACGTACGTAATCTATACTAATATATAACGCTGAAGAGTTTGTTCGATTAGAAAAAATCTTTTTTGCGTTGGATAGACCATTAATCCAGGAAGGCTTTAGGCTATATAACATCACGCTGCGACCAATAAGAGCGGAGCATAACTAACTCCACGCGAACGAAGTCGCTAGCGGTCGCTAGTATTTTATAACAGAAATATAACACTGACTAAGTCACCAGATTATGTAAAGTTAAATCCTTTGACGACCACGCCTTCAATCTTATTTATTGCTCCTACATCTGAAAGTATTGCCACAGTATTGCACACTATTGTCCAGTACAAGTGTCTATTTGATTATAATCTTAACATAAATGTAAGCAACTGAATTATATGTTAAGGATAAATAGCTCCAAAGATTGGATTTAGATTTTCGATTTTCTTGCACGAAGGATATTGAGAAATATGGTAACTAAGTCTGATAATGGATACTGATTGAAATGGTTGGATTTAAATGTGGTTGATGACTAAGTGGTTAAGAATTTAATCAATTATGTGGTAGATTCAGCGACTTAATTAATACTAAACAAGAGATATATCTAGGTTCTGGACTGGAAAGGACTGGGCATCAACATCAAATGACACACCTTCGGTTTGCTGATGATATCGTAGTCATGGCTGAGACCGCGGAGGACCTGAGTACAATGCTCGAAGACCTCAGTAGAGCCTCCGAGCGAGTCGGTCTTAAAATGTACATGGACAAGACGAAAGTCATGTCTAATGCACATGTTGTACCGACTCTTAGAAAGATTGGAGAGTCTGTTTTCGAAGTTGTTGACAGTTACGTGTACCTGGGACAAACTATCCAGTTAGGAAGGTCCAAATTCGAGAAAGAGGTCAATCGTCGAATCCAACTCGGCTGAGCTGCTTTCGGGAAGCTACGTAAAATCTTCTCGTCCGAAATACCGCAGTGTGTCAAGACAAAAGTCTTCGACCAGTGTGTGTTGCCAGTGATGACTTATGGAGTTGAGACGTGGTCGCTAACAATGGGCCTTATAAGAAGGCTCATAGTCACTCAAAGGGCAATTGAGAGGGCTATGCTTGGGGTTTCACTGCGCGATCGAATCCGGAATGAGGAGATCCGCAGAAGAACGAGAGTAACCGACATAGCCCGAAGAATTGCAATATTAAAGTGGCAGTGGGCTGGACACATTGCCCGTAGAACCTCTGCCCGATGGGGCCGATGGGTTCTCGAGTGGCGACCACGCACCGGAAGATGTAGCGTGGGTAGGCCCCCGACAAGGTGGACCGACGACCTGGTGAAGGTTGCGGGAAACCGCTGGATGCGGGAGGCGCAGGACCGGTCGTCGTCGAGAACCTTGGGGGAGGCCTATGTCCAGCAGTGGACATCTTTCGGCTGAAATGACGAAGAGATATATCTGATACTCTACATGTATTATAATATTTATATAGGTTACAACATAAAGCTTTCAGTTTTTGTACAATTAGAAGTCAGCTTATACTGGTTAGGTTTAGCTTGATGTGTAGCCGTGAGTCCACTGAATTATAACAATACTAGCTTCTAAGATTTAGAAATCCATACTAATATTATAAATGCGAAAGTAACTCTGTCTGTCTGTTACGCTTTCCCGCTTGAACCTCTCAACCGATTTTGATGAAATTTGGCACAGACAATCTTTAGACCCTGAGAAAGAACACAGGCTACCTTTTATCCCGGAAAAATTTGATGTTCCCGAGGGAAATCTAAAAAGCGCGATATAACCGAACTCCATGCGGGCGAAGCCGCGGGTAAAGCTAGTAAATAATAATAAAAAAGACATAAAATACAATATAGCCAAAAGCCTCGTACTCCAATATGAAACTTATATGGTTCTTGAAAAATATGAAAAACTCATCAACTTTGGTTTCATAGGTTAGGTAGGATAGTACCACTGTGAAAATGCATGATCAAAAAGAAAGATATATTTTCGATTTTTCATTTCTAAGCTATGCCAGTTTCCTTACAATATTTTCATTCACCGTTTCCAGAGTAACATAACTTACACAATTTGAAACTATTTAAGTAGTTGTTTACCTACATTTGTACTCCGACCCCTACAGACTAACTATATAGTTTGAGGATTACTAATATTGTAATCTAGCTAGCCTACATTTTTTAAATAAGTATTATAAACTAGTGCATGACCACGAAAGCGCATTAGTTTATTAAGAGCCTATTATTCTAGCCTTGAAGACACTTAAATTGTCATCAGATGGGAACACCGCCTCAGGCAAATTGTTCCAGTCCTTCGATGTATGTGGTATAAAAGTATACATCTTCGTCCATCGTACATTGTCTTAATTTGCTGTTTACCAGTGATTCTGCTTACTGTAATACCTGAACAATATATCTATTTAGTCGTGGTGGCCTAGTGGTTAAAGCACCAGCCTCTCAAGTATGAGTGTGCGGTTCGATTCCAGGTCAGGCAAGTACCAATGTAACTATTCTAAGTTATATGTAACTTCTAAGTATACCTTTGACACCAATGACTGATTACAAGGTGAAGGAAAACACCTTGAGGAAACCTGGACTTAAACTCTGAAATCGCCAATCCGCATTGAGGAAGCGTGATGATTACGTTCAGTCCTTCTCTGTATGAGAGGAGACCTGTGCCCAGCAGTGGCACGATAAAAAGGTTAATGATTATATATCTATTTTCCATTTCTGTTCTCTTCAATATCTACCTAATACCTGTCACCTGTCTGTAAGCTGTCATCAGTTCTTTTAAAATTCTGTTGTTATGACATTTCTTTACCCCATTTTTTTCTCGCTTGTAGGTATGTCTGCTTAAAATTTAAAAAATGTAGCATCACGATTAAAGTTTTATAATGATGTCTTGTTCAGACTCCCGGTGAAGATGTTATTAGGGCGAAGGGTAGCGATCGTGACCGAAATCATACGGAGCCAATTGGATCCCCACTATACTATCTACTAATGAACTAAAAACTTCATGGAAAAGCTAAACTTAAGAGGGCAGGACAAATCTTTTAGGGCTGAATTCCAATCGACGGATAATAATTTTTAAAGAGATTATATTTGGACACTCGAAAATTCGTACATCTATTCCTCTGATAAAATTATCTGGCATTGGAAAAATCCAGAAAAATCAGTCCAATGTGTTGTAATGTTTATGTACATATACACATATACTCACACACATACATGCACAACTTTACGGTATTTAGTTAGTTACTCGCATTTGCATTCATTCTAACTATTTTGAGCCTCACTTCAAAAAGTATATTTTTTTTTAATAAAGCATTTCTAAAAAACAATCTAGTACAGTAGACTTCATAAAAGTCGTATTGCAAAAAAATGCGATATCCTATTTTAATTCACGATTGAATGCGGCCCTTTTCTCATTGTAAAATAAATAAAATGTCTAAAATAAACGTCCGCTTTATTCTGTTTCGATTATTCAAAGTACTGACAGTACTCTGGGGTTCACCCGGACCAGTGCGGACGTCACGGCTCTCATTTATTAACTATTGCATTTAAAGTGCATAAATATAGAACCACTCGACTGACTAAAAATGCAGCCAAGTGCGATTCGGAATCGCACGCAAAGAGTTTCTACACCACAAGCAGAAAACGCCAAACAAGAAGACCCTCTTTAATTTTAAAACTTTATTTTATTGTCATTATTTGTTGATATACAGCAAAATATATTTTGTGAAAATTTCAATTTGTGTCAACTTATTACTGTTCATAGGACGGACCATAGATATCAGAAACAAAAGACATTTTGACATTAACTTAATATCTCTGTGGGACAGACGGATGGTCCGCTGACAGACGGGTGGACGGGCGGATGAACAGCGGAGGCTTAGTAGGGTCCTGTTCATTGGCACCATTTGGGTATAGAACCTAGCACCAGCTGGCCTCTTGTTATATTGAAAACACTTATTACACTAAGTCAGCTCAATATTAAAGTATTACGGGCATCTGCGTGGCGAAGTGCGGACGACCGTACAGCAGCCCTAGTCTGCTAATACAATAGTGTCAGAATGGTCAATCAGTGATCTCATCATGACCGATTTTGACAAGTTTGGTAATCTACTACCAAACTCACGTCATTATGGCTATCCAGTGATCAATCACTGACACTCCACTCCATATCAATAAATGTTCAAATTGAGTATTAATTAGTTTTTAGAAAATCATTTCTACTAACGGGTTTTATAATAATGGCAATACGACAATGTCATTCTATCACCATTCCATTACGAGACGACTGATCGATAGTTGATCTAACATTATGAATTTAGCAGATTACCAACTTTTAGAACAATGACAATGGAATCGTGTCGGAATGATAAATTTAAAACAAGACTAGAAAATAATCAAGGGTTTCTTTTGGGAGTTTGGAACGGGAAAGCTAAGATGCGCATTTCTCATTGGACTTTTAAAATTATTTATAGTGTCGTTTACTAAATAAAAGCGCGTGATTTATGTAGTAGAAAGTGCATTCAGTAAATAATTCATAAAGAACATTGAAATATTGCAGCAGAAGCTGTTGTTGCTGTACGGTGTCACATCATGGCTTTGCCTGAAACCTCCCTCGTAGACGGCTCACGCGCTGTCTTTTTCAACTGTCATTGGCGATATCTTATTGTGAAATTTCAAAGAATTTCTATAATTTGGTACACGTGTTATTGGCAAAATTGTGGTATCTATTCCACAGAGACCATTGATTGAGTTGACGTTAAATCTCACCTTGAAAAAAGAAGAAGACAAATTTATACAAATAGCAGACTATATATTATATGACCCTGGTATCTCTTTAATACCAATAATAAACATTTTATGTTGTGTACTAATGAGAACAAACTACGTTTACATTTTAATGTGCATTCTACATTTCTTGTAGAACATCATTGGCGACTGGTTCTCGATCTGGATTTCAATATATGTAGAGACTTTACTACCGTGGGCGTTTGTAATGCAATTTTATGGGACAGCCACTAAAATAGACATCATTTTACAATATCGTACATAAGTAGTTAGTAATCTAGTTTATGGGTGCGTAATCACTATACTTGGTAGTATTTTGCTATACATAGAAACCTTGTAATAGACCCGCTCTCTATTACGGAGGATTTAAACATAACTGCGAAATGTGGGGGTCTGATGGTTATTGAGAAGGTGGATGGACGACGTTCTAAAGGTCCCGGTCCAATAAGGTGGACTGACCAAATTCGTTCATCTCTGGACATCGGCCTGCATGATACTATACTCGCGGCCAGGGATCGTAGCAGATGGCAAACTATCGTAAAGGAGAAGATAATTAATTCCACAGGGACTTCACGCATCTCAATAATGAGGAGAACAAGTTGAGGAGAAGGAGATATATGTATCTCTTTAACTCTTCGGAAATTACAGGCGTGGTGTTATGTGTAATTATTAAATAATTAATGGAAAAATAACTTTAATTTCAACACAATGATGTTCAGTTTGTGCTACAACTTCAAACATTTTTGTAACTTTTTCAAGAGTGTTAGTCACTCTGAATCACACGTTTTCTACTGATAAAATCTTGAGTACTTTGAGTACAGCTTTCATTTTTACATGCTTTTTATTAGCTTCACTTGTACGTTTGCTTGCTTGCTTGTTTGTTTGTTTGTCCGCGTTGTGACTCTTTGGACTACGAGTGAGCGGCTCGTTACTGTAAAATGTCCCACCGTTTTCAATACGTTCGTTCGTTCGTTTTTTTTTTTAAAGAATATCGAACTAAAAAGTTGAAAATAAATATAGTTTAAAAAACTAAAAAACCATGCTTTTAAAAAATATCAAACTTTAAAGTTAAAAATAATTAAAAAAAAAAACGCCTCACGCTTTTTTTTAAATTATTTTTAACTATTTAGTTTGATATTTTTTAAAAGCATGTTTTTTCAGGTTTTTGAACTATTTTTATTTAGAATATAGCTTTCATTATTTACTTTGCAGTGGCCATTGCAGTCAAAATTACACTTACACTAGAATGCTAGGAGTTCAATCTTCACAACATGACGAAATTATATAGACATATCCCTGAACACTTGCCTAGATGACTCAGTAACTCCGCTCTCTTAGTTCCCGTTCACGCACACCATAACCACATGACGTCACAGCGACAAAATATGAGCAAGCAGTGGTTACGTGTGAGTGGTGTTGCTGCAGCAGTTTCTTGATAATCGGAATTATACAACCAAATCAAAGGTAGCCTTAACTAGCAAAACAGAGGTGTTACTTAATTAGCATGTTACAAATTTGGACTTAATTGCTTAGAATGGTTCTAGCCCAGAATAATGTGTCACGCTTTCGTTGGTATGCTAAAACGTGAAACACTTCTAGGCATACTCCATAAATGTGTCTGCTGGCGGCAATTTGCATTCAGCTATTTCCGATATCGGGCAGACCTAACGGTTTGCAGCATGTATTTCGTAATATCTTTATTAACAGTTGTCGTTTGCGGGGCTACAAACTAATATTAGGTCTCAATCTCTTCGATACGTAGGATTATCTTGATAGCATATTTGTTTCCACACCTTGTATCCATGGTTACGGTACAGATTGCTATGTGCCATCAACAGCAGCCGTATTTTATTCCTAGTCTTCCGTCGCTGGTCTAAAACCCCTTTATTTTTAAAAGTTGCTTAAAGTTAACTAATGATTAGCGACTGTTTAACCATACATTTTTGAGTCACTTCACTTAACTTTAATTATCGATGATCAAACGATGATTAAAGTTAAGTGACGTTAAAATGTCAAAGATGTATGGTTAGATTGTTTATCTAATTAGTTAACTTTAAGTAACGTTTATGAGTAGAGGGATATGTGTTGTATGCACTTCACATTTTAAAGAACATCATCGGATAAGGATTTCACAGATCTAAATGATAATAGCCACTAAGGTTTGCTTGCTTGGTTGGTGGATGGTTGACCACCCTTTGCATATTTCGGGTCCCTCTGTGGCTCGGAAAACACGGTAAGCCTTTGGTTCTCGACTCGGCTGGCGATCGCAGATCTTCGATAGCCGTTATGGGTAGTCAGATGCACACAACTCTGACAATCTGTTAAGAATGGTACAGCCCTTGGTAATAATAGGTACAGCCAAATCGTGTCGTGTTACCCAAAAAATGGGTTGTGCCTTTCGGATAATCAGTCGCTCCATGTAATGATACTGGTAAGTACCTACTTAGTTTATTGTTGAGAAAAATAGCATATTGACTTGCTGTCTTGCATTTGTGAAATGCACTGTACAAGGTACAGCTGGCCTGACCTAAATAAAAAATAAGGTACTAGAAAGGACACTGATAAATTTTTGAATTTATACCGCGTACATCGAGGGACTGGAATAATTAGGCAGCAGCGGTGTTTCCGTCGCACTACAATTTAAGTGTCTTCAAGGCTACAGTGAATTGGCTCTTAATAAACTAGTGCGCCTTACCATCAACGTTTGCATCACTGCTTAACATCGGGCGGGATTGCGGTCAACTACTAGTATAAGATTTATAAAAAAAGAAATACATAGACATTCACTTGTAACAACCACTACCCGTAAGTAGCGCGATAAATCATAATCTGAAAAATTTTAAAGGAAAAAACCTTACCTTACCTTACCCAGGCATCTCTAGATCGTTATATAAATGTTCAGACAAACTGTCTGCAAAAAACCTTAAATAACACAAGGAATGATATTGAACTATCAAAAAATTATTACGATATTATTCAACTGAACAAAGAACGGGACATTATACAACTTCAAAGAACGAATTTTATGAAAAAACTTATGAAAACAGACCTACAGAGCACTTCTTCCTTAGTTTTATCTGCATATCCCATCGAGACACACGTAACCGACGTCGTCGGGACGTATTGTCGGCGTCTCGTTAACGAACAGTTAAACGAGTGCACTTAAACTTACGACGCTAAAATGAATTTGGATTAAGGATGCATTCGCTCTTCACGAATAATGAGCTTTCGAGAAGTTCTGTTGTTCCGTAGCTGCTAGACTGCGTAGATTCCAGGTGTAGCGGCTTGGTAACCGCAATGTGCTGAGTCGCATCTTTAGCGAAATAAGGGGACGCGAGCGTACGGCTCGCCAGTCGCTTACAATACACCGCCCTGCCTCTACATGTACACAGTATATAGCTAGTTATAGTAAAACATTGTGGAACCAAAATTATAAGCATTTATTATAGTGAAGTCACATTTTATTTAATAACCTCAAGTAAACGAAGAACACGCTCAACACAGGTTTTAGAGAAATTTATTGATTAGTTTCTTAGTGATGTAAAGTAATCTGAAGGCCAATCTCAGAATTACCACCCATCAGACAAAGTCTTGCCGCCAAGCGATTCGTCGTGTTCATGATGTCTGGTGAAGCCGTACGGAGGACGGGTCTGAGCAGTTGTGTTGCGATGTGTGCCGGGTACGATGCGCCAAATGTCGTTGTGTCGGGAGTTTCTCCAGATCAATCTCCCTCTAGGTTAAACATTGCATCACCTCTCTCAACTGCCGTCTTCCTTCCTATTCACTCAGTTTTTTGAGTGAATGGGCTATTAAACTAGCACGCTTTACCATCAACGATTGCATCACTGCTTACCATCAGGCGGGATTGCGATCAAGCACTAGTTTGGAATTATAAAAAAAAATGTCTAAGATTTAACAAAAATGTGGAGATTTTGAGATATTTTGCAGATTGAGACTCTGATCATCTGATCATAATCTCAATTTCAATCTTGTGAAGGTTCTTACACTTAGGTAAACGAGTCGGCAAGGCTAGAGTGAATAGGCTCTTAATAAACTATCGCGCTTTACCATCAACGATTGCATCACTGCTTAACATCAGGCGGGATTGCCGTCAAGCACTAGTTTATAATTTATAAAAAAAAAGATTTGTCTAGGATTTCTGCTTATTAAGACCTAAAATAAAGCATTTTCATATTTTTCCACTACTTAATAAGGTGATAATATATATTCCGCCGGGTCCTTTTTGGGGTTTTATAGTTTTCTGTCATATTAGGTACGTAAGGTTCGTTGTATTTAATATTCTTTGGTTAACAATTGTGACTATTAGTAATCATCTTTTTCATCACGCTAAAGTTTCATTCAGTTTCTTCGTGAAATTTTTCATTACGACGCCGCCAAGACGTGAGTTAGTTGGCAAAGAAACTCGACAAACGAACGTAAATAAAGATTAAAACGTTAATCATCTTGAAAGGACAATTTTATCACAGTAATTAAATAAGCCGCAAAAAACCCGCTCATTTCAACTTTACGAGGGAATTAATGTTATCAAGAGAGAGAGAGAGAGAGGGAGAGAGAGAGAGTTAGTAAAGAATAAAGTTAGCCACGGCGCCATTACATAGATTGACATGGCAGGTCGGCTCAGGGCTGACGCGAACTTCGCCGAACGATCGGCTGATTACCTTTTAATTTATAAACGCTCATTAACAGTGTTTGTACAATTTCCGACTTTCTGATTTTAAGGTAGACAAGATGTTATTATGTTTTAAGGTAGACAAGATGTTTTTGTTGTTTATCCCATGTTTCATTTAAGGGTTTAGTTAATCATCATCAACCTTTTTTATCGTCCCACTGCTGGGCACAGGTATCCTCTCATACAAAGAAGGATTGAGCGTAATCACCACGCTCGCGCTTGTTCAATGCGGTTTGGCAATTTCAGACTAAAGTCCAGGTTTCCGCAAGATGTTTTCCTTCACCTTTTAATCAGTCATTTGTGTACAAGATATACTTAGTTTAGTAGTTTAGTTAATAAAGGCATGCAAAGTCATGAGATGAATGCTAGTTTAAGGCTAAGATGCCATTTGAAACAGTAGTATTATCATAATGCAGGAATATTAGCCAGTATTGAGTAACTGCTCATTAATCAATTCGAGCATTTCGATGAAATCATTAAAGGAGGTTTTTATGAAAACCTATTTAGATTACCTATGGTGTGACTACGTAACTGAATGTAGGATGTGTAATAGATACTTAATGTAGGATGAAAGTATACAGCTGCACCGGGCTAGCTGCAGCTATAGACGACACAAATTCCTCTAGTTACACGAGATAAGCTTCCGCTAAAAGAGAAGTAGACAAAGAGATCGAATATTCCTATCATGATGTCGAAGTACCTATCGCAACCGTGAGCTCCGTGAACGAAATCCTCTAAACGCGCTTGATCCCTTAAATGCGAAGGCGACATCGAAGCATTGCAGTTAGACCAATTGTTGGATTTTTGAGGGCTCCAACAACCCGTAACGACTGCCACCAGACGTTCGTATGGTAACCGGGACCAACGACTTAACGTGCTTTCCGAGGCACGACCAGACCAGTGCAAATATTCATATTCATGCATACAAATACTTGCACTGTGCGAGTATCGAACCCGCGCCACCTTGCGCAGCGGCCGCGTCCGCTACCGCTACGCCACGGAGGCTGTCATGCCCTAGCATGCAGGCTGTCATGTCAAAGCGCACTAGTTTATTAAGAGCCTATTATTCTAGCCTTGATGACACTTAAATTGTAATCAGACGGGAACACCGTCTCAGGCAAATTGTTCCAGTCCTTTGATGTATGTGGTATAAAAGTATACATCTTCGTCCATCGTACATTGTCTTAATTTGCTGTTTACCAGTGATTCTGCTTACTGTAATACCTGAACATTATATCTATTTAGTCGTGGTGGCCTAGTGGTTAAAGCACCAGCCCCTCAAGTATGAGTGTGCGGTTCTATTCCAGGTCAGGCAAGTACCAATGTAACTTTTCTAAGTTATATGTAATTTCGAAGTATATCTTGAACACCAATGACTGATTACAAGGTGAAGGAAAACACCTTGAGGAAACCTGGACTTTAACTCTGAAATCGCCAATCCGCATTGAGGAAGCGTGGTGATTACGTTCAATCCTTCTCTGTATGAGAGGAGACCTGTGCCCAGCAGTGACACGATAAAAAGGTTAATGATTATATATCTATTTTCCATTTCTGTTCTCTTCAATATCTACCTAATACCTGTCACCTGTCTGTAAGCTGTCATCAGTTCTTTTAAAATTCTGTTGTTATGACATTTCTTTACCCCATTTTTTTCTCGCTTGTAGGTATGTCTGCTTAAAATTTAAAAAATGTAGCATCACGATTAAAGTTTTATAATGATGTCTTGTTCAGACTCCCGGTGAAGATGTTATTAGGGCGAAGGGTAGCGATCGTGACCGAAATCATACGGAGCCAATTGGATCCCCACTATACTATCTACTAATGAACTAAAAACTTCATTATAAAAGCTAAAATTAAGAGGGCAGGGCAAATCTTTTAGGTTAGGGCTGAATTCCAATCGGCGGATAATAATTTTTAAAGAGATTATATTTGGACACTCGAAAATTCGTACATCTATTCCTCTGATAAAATTATCTGGCATTGGAAAAATCCACAAAAATCAGTCCAATGTGTTGTAATGTTTATGTACATATACACATATACTCACTCACATACATGCACAACTTTACGGTATTTAGTTAGTTACTCGCATTTGCATTCATTCTAACTATTTTGAGCCTCACTTCAAAAAGTATATTTTTTTTAATAAAGCATTTCTAAAAAACAATCCAGTACAGTAGACTTCATAAAAGTCGTATTGCAAAAAAATGCGATATCCTATTTTAATTCACGATTGAATGCGGCCCTTTTCTCATTGTAAAATAAATAAAATGTCTAAAATAAACGTCCGCTTTATTCTGTTTCGATTATTCAAAGTACTGACAGTACTCTGGGGTTCACCCGGACCAGTGCGGACGTCACGGCTCTCATTTATTAACTATTGCATTTAAAGTGCATAAATATAGAACCACTCGACTGACTAAAAATGCAGCCAAGTGCGATTCGGAATCGCACGCAAAGAGTTTCTACACCACAAGCAGAAAACGCCAAACAAGAAGACCCTCTTTAATTTTAAAACTTTATTTTATTGTCATTATTTGTTGATATACAGCAAAATATATTTTGTGAAAATTTCAATTTGTGTCAACTTATTACTGTTCATAGGACGGACCATAGATATCAGAAACAAAAGACATTTTGACATTAACTTAATATCTCTGTGGGACAGACGGATGGTCCGCTGACAGACGGGTGGACGGGCGGATGAACAGCGGAGGCTTAGTAGGGTCCTGTTCATTGGCACCATTTGGGTATAGAACCTAGCACCAGCTGGCCTCTTGTTATATTGAAAACACTTATTACACTAAGTCAGCTCAATATTAAAGTATTACGGGCATCTGCGTGGCGAAGTGCGGACGACCGTACAGCAGCCCTAGTCTGCTAATACAATAGTGTCAGAATGGTCAATCAGTGATCTCATCATGACCGATTTTGACAAGTTTGGTAATCTACTACCAAACTCACGTCATTATGGCTATCCAGTGATCAATCACTGACACTCCACTCCATATCAATAAATGTTCAAATTGAGTATTAGTTTTTAGAAAATCATTTCTACTAACGGGTTTTATAATAATGGCAATACGACAATGTCATTCTATCACCATTCCATTACGAGACGACTGATCGATAGTTGATCTAACATTATGAATTTAGCAGATTACCAACTTTTAGAACAATGACAATGGAATCGTGTCGGAATGATAAATTTAAAACAAGACTAGAAAATAATCAAGGGTTTCTTTTGGGAGTTTGGAACGGGAAAGCTAAGATGCGCATTTCTCATTGGACTTTTAAAATTATTTATAGTGTCGTTTACTAAATAAAAGCGCGTGATTTATGTAGTAGAAAGTGCATTCAGTAAATAATTCATAAAGAACATTGAAATATTGCAGCAGAAGCTGTTGTTGCTGTACGGTGTCACATCATGGCTTTGCCTGAAACCTCCCTCGTAGACGGCTCACGCGCTGTCTTTTTCAACTGTCATTGGCGATATCTTATTGTGAAATTTCAAAGAATTTCTATAATTTGGTACACGTGTTATTGGCAAAATTGTGGTATCTATTCCACAGAGACCATTGATTGAGTTGACGTTAAATCTCACCTTGAAAAAAGAAGAAGACAAATTTATACAAATAGCAGACTATATATTATATGACCCTGGTATCTCTTTAATACCAATAATAAACATTTTATGTTGTGTACTAATGAGAACAAACTACGTTTACATTTTAATGTGCATTCTACATTTCTTGTAGAACATCATTGGCGACTGGTTCTCGATCTGGATTTCAATATATGTAGAGACTTTACTACCGTGGGCGTTTGTAATGCAATTTTATGGGACAGCCACTAAAATAGACATCATTTTACAATATCGTACATAAGTAGTTAGTAATCTAGTTTATGGGTGCGTAATCACTATACTTGGTAGTATTTTGCTATACATAGAAACCTTGTAATAGACCCGCTCTCTATTACGGAGGATTTAAACATAACTGCGAAATGTGGGGGTCTGATGGTTATTGAGAAGGTGGATGGACGACGTTCTAAAGGTCCCGGTCCAATAAGGTGGACTGACCAAATTCGTTCATCTCTGGACATCGGCCTGCATGATACTATACTCGCGGCCAGGGATCGTAGCAGATGGCAAACTATCGTAAAGGAGAAGATAATTAATTCCACAGGGACTTCACGCATCTCAATAATGAGGAGAACAAGTTGAGGAGAAGGAGATATATGTATCTCTTTAACTCTTCGGAAATTACAGGCGTGGTGTTATGTGTAATTATTAAATAATTAATGGAAAAATAACTTTAATTTCAACACAATGATGTTCAGTTTGTGCTACAACTTCAAACATTTTTGTAACTTTTTCAAGAGTGTTAGTCACTCTGAATCACACGTTTTCTACTGATAAAATCTTGAGTACTTTGAGTACAGCTTTCATTTTTACATGCTTTTTATTAGCTTCACTTGTACGTTTGCTTGCTTGCTTGTTTGTTTGTTTGTCCGCGTTGTGACTCTTTGGACTACGAGTGAGCGGCTCGTTACTGTAAAATGTCCCACCGTTTTCAATACGTTCGTTCGTTCGTTTTTTTTTTTAAAGAATATCGAACTAAAAAGTTGAAAATAAATATAGTTTAAAAAACTAAAAAACCATGCTTTTAAAAAATATCAAACTTTAAAGTTAAAAATAATTAAAAAAAAAAACGCCTCACGCTTTTTTTTAAATTATTTTTAACTATTTAGTTTGATATTTTTTAAAAGCATGTTTTTTCAGGTTTTTGAACTATTTTTATTTAGAATATAGCTTTCATTATTTACTTTGCAGTGGCCATTGCAGTCAAAATTACACTTACACTAGAATGCTAGGAGTTCAATCTTCACAACATGACGAAATTATATAGACATATCCCTGAACACTTGCCTAGATGACTCAGTAACTCCGCTCTCTTAGTTCCCGTTCACGCACACCATAACCACATGACGTCACAGCGACAAAATATGAGCAAGCAGTGGTTACGTGTGAGTGGTGTTGCTGCAGCAGTTTCTTGATAATCGGAATTATACAACCAAATCAAAGGTAGCCTTAACTAGCAAAACAGAGGTGTTACTTAATTAGCATGTTACAAATTTGGACTTAATTGCTTAGAATGGTTCTAGCCCAGAATAATGTGTCACGCTTTCGTTGGTATGCTAAAACGTGAAACACTTCTAGGCATACTCCATAAATGTGTCTGCTGGCGGCAATTTGCATTCAGCTATTTCCGATATCGGGCAGACCTAACGGTTTGCAGCATGTATTTCGTAATATCTTTATTAACAGTTGTCGTTTGCGGGGCTACAAACTAATATTAGGTCTCAATCTCTTCGATACGTAGGATTATCTTGATAGCATATTTGTTTCCACACCTTGTATCCATGGTTACGGTACAGATTGCTATGTGCCATCAACAGCAGCCGTATTTTATTCCTAGTCTTCCGTCGCTGGTCTAAAACCCCTTTATTTTTAAAAGTTGCTTAAAGTTAACTAATGATTAGCGACTGTTTAACCATACATTTTTGAGTCACTTCACTTAACTTTAATTATCGATGATCAAACGATGATTAAAGTTAAGTGACGTTAAAATGTCAAAGATGTATGGTTAGATTGTTTATCTAATTAGTTAACTTTAAGTAACGTTTATGAGTAGAGGGATATGTGTTGTATGCACTTCACATTTTAAAGAACATCATCGGATAAGGATTTCACAGATCTAAATGATAATAGCCACTAAGGTTTGCTTGCTTGGTTGGTGGATGGTTGACCACCCTTTGCATATTTCGGGTCCCTCTGTGGCTCGGAAAACACGGTAAGCCTTTGGTTCTCGACTCGGCTGGCGATCGCAGATCTTCGATAGCCGTTATGGGTAGTCAGATGCACACAACTCTGACAATCTGTTAAGAATGGTACAGCCCTTGGTAATAATAGGTACAGCCAAATCGTGTCGTGTTACCCAAAAAATGGGTTGTGCCTTTCGGATAATCAGTCGCTCCATGTAATGATACTGGTAAGTACCTACTTAGTTTATTGTTGAGAAAAATAGCATATTGACTTGCTGTCTTGCATTTGTGAAATGCACTGTACAAGGTACAGCTGGCCTGACCTAAATAAAAAATAAGGTACTAGAAAGGACACTGATAAATTTTTGAATTTATACCGCGTACATCGAGGGACTGGAATAATTAGGCAGCAGCGGTGTTTCCGTCGCACTACAATTTAAGTGTCTTCAAGGCTACAGTGAATTGGCTCTTAATAAACTAGTGCGCCTTACCATCAACGTTTGCATCACTGCTTAACATCGGGCGGGATTGCGGTCAACTACTAGTATAAGATTTATAAAAAAAGAAATACATAGACATTCACTTGTAACAACCACTACCCGTAAGTAGCGCGATAAATCATAATCTGAAAAATTTTAAAGGAAAAAACCTTACCTTACCTTACCCAGGCATCTCTAGATCGTTATATAAATGTTCAGACAAACTGTCTGCAAAAAACCTTAAATAACACAAGGAATGATATTGAACTATCAAAAAATTATTACGATATTATTCAACTGAACAAAGAACGGGACATTATACAACTTCAAAGAACGAATTTTATGAAAAAACTTATGAAAACAGACCTACAGAGCACTTCTTCCTTAGTTTTATCTGCATATCCCATCGAGACACACGTAACCGACGTCGTCGGGACGTATTGTCGGCGTCTCGTTAACGAACAGTTAAACGAGTGCACTTAAACTTACGACGCTAAAATGAATTTGGATTAAGGATGCATTCGCTCTTCACGAATAATGAGCTTTCGAGAAGTTCTGTTGTTCCGTAGCTGCTAGACTGCGTAGATTCCAGGTGTAGCGGCTTGGTAACCGCAATGTGCTGAGTCGCATCTTTAGCGAAATAAGGGGACGCGAGCGTACGGCTCGCCAGTCGCTTACAATACACCGCCCTGCCTCTACATGTACACAGTATATAGCTAGTTATAGTAAAACATTGTGGAACCAAAATTATAAGCATTTATTATAGTGAAGTCACATTTTATTTAATAACCTCAAGTAAACGAAGAACACGCTCAACACAGGTTTTAGAGAAATTTATTGATTAGTTTCTTAGTGATGTAAAGTAATCTGAAGGCCAATCTCAGAATTACCACCCATCAGACAAAGTCTTGCCGCCAAGCGATTCGTCGTGTTCATGATGTCTGGTGAAGCCGTACGGAGGACGGGTCTGAGCAGTTGTGTTGCGATGTGTGCCGGGTACGATGCGCCAAATGTCGTTGTGTCGGGAGTTTCTCCAGATCAATCTCCCTCTAGGTTAAACATTGCATCACCTCTCTCAACTGCCGTCTTCCTTCCTATTCACTCAGTTTTTTGAGTGAATGGGCTATTAAACTAGCACGCTTTACCATCAACGATTGCATCACTGCTTACCATCAGGCGGGATTGCGATCAAGCACTAGTTTGGAATTATAAAAAAAAATGTCTAAGATTTAACAAAAATGTGGAGATTTTGAGATATTTTGCAGATTGAGACTCTGATCATCTGATCATAATCTCAATTTCAATCTTGTGAAGGTTCTTACACTTAGGTAAACGAGTCGGCAAGGCTAGAGTGAATAGGCTCTTAATAAACTATCGCGCTTTACCATCAACGATTGCATCACTGCTTAACATCAGGCGGGATTGCCGTCAAGCACTAGTTTATAATTTATAAAAAAAAAGATTTGTCTAGGATTTCTGCTTATTAAGACCTAAAATAAAGCATTTTCATATTTTTCCACTACTTAATAAGGTGATAATATATATTCCGCCGGGTCCTTTTTGGGGTTTTATAGTTTTCTGTCATATTAGGTACGTAAGGTTCGTTGTATTTAATATTCTTTGGTTAACAATTGTGACTATTAGTAATCATCTTTTTCATCACGCTAAAGTTTCATTCAGTTTCTTCGTGAAATTTTTCATTACGACGCCGCCAAGACGTGAGTTAGTTGGCAAAGAAACTCGACAAACGAACGTAAATAAAGATTAAAACGTTAATCATCTTGAAAGGACAATTTTATCACAGTAATTAAATAAGCCGCAAAAAACCCGCTCATTTCAACTTTACGAGGGAATTAATGTTATCAAGAGAGAGAGAGAGAGAGGGAGAGAGAGAGAGTTAGTAAAGAATAAAGTTAGCCACGGCGCCATTACATAGATTGACATGGCAGGTCGGCTCAGGGCTGACGCGAACTTCGCCGAACGATCGGCTGATTACCTTTTAATTTATAAACGCTCATTAACAGTGTTTGTACAATTTCCGACTTTCTGATTTTAAGGTAGACAAGATGTTATTATGTTTTAAGGTAGACAAGATGTTTTTGTTGTTTATCCCATGTTTCATTTAAGGGTTTAGTTAATCATCATCAACCTTTTTTATCGTCCCACTGCTGGGCACAGGTATCCTCTCATACAAAGAAGGATTGAGCGTAATCACCACGCTCGCGCTTGTTCAATGCGGTTTGGCAATTTCAGACTAAAGTCCAGGTTTCCGCAAGATGTTTTCCTTCACCTTTTAATCAGTCATTTGTGTACAAGATATACTTAGTTTAGTAGTTTAGTTAATAAAGGCATGCAAAGTCATGAGATGAATGCTAGTTTAAGGCTAAGATGCCATTTGAAACAGTAGTATTATCATAATGCAGGAATATTAGCCAGTATTGAGTAACTGCTCATTAATCAATTCGAGCATTTCGATGAAATCATTAAAGGAGGTTTTTATGAAAACCTATTTAGATTACCTATGGTGTGACTACGTAACTGAATGTAGGATGTGTAATAGATACTTAATGTAGGATGAAAGTATACAGCTGCACCGGGCTAGCTGCAGCTATAGACGACACAAATTCCTCTAGTTACACGAGATAAGCTTCCGCTAAAAGAGAAGTAGACAAAGAGATCGAATATTCCTATCATGATGTCGAAGTACCTATCGCAACCGTGAGCTCCGTGAACGAAATCCTCTAAACGCGCTTGATCCCTTAAATGCGAAGGCGACATCGAAGCATTGCAGTTAGACCAATTGTTGGATTTTTGAGGGCTCCAACAACCCGTAACGACTGCCACCAGACGTTCGTATGGTAACCGGGACCAACGACTTAACGTGCTTTCCGAGGCACGACCAGACCAGTGCAAATATTCATATTCATGCATACAAATACTTGCACTGTGCGAGTATCGAACCCGCGCCACCTTGCGCAGCGGCCGCGTCCGCTACCGCTACGCCACGGAGGCTGTCATGCCCTAGCATGCAGGCTGTCATGTCAAAGCGCACTAGTTTATTAAGAGCCTATTATTCTAGCCTTGATGACACTTAAATTGTAATCAGACGGGAACACCGTCTCAGGCAAATTGTTCCAGTCCTTTGATGTATGTGGTATAAAAGTATACATCTTCGTCCATCGTACATTGTCTTAATTTGCTGTTTACCAGTGATTCTGCTTACTGTAATACCTGAACATTATATCTATTTAGTCGTGGTGGCCTAGTGGTTAAAGCACCAGCCCCTCAAGTATGAGTGTGCGGTTCTATTCCAGGTCAGGCAAGTACCAATGTAACTTTTCTAAGTTATATGTAATTTCGAAGTATATCTTGAACACCAATGACTGATTACAAGGTGAAGGAAAACACCTTGAGGAAACCTGGACTTTAACTCTGAAATCGCCAATCCGCATTGAGGAAGCGTGGTGATTACGTTCAATCCTTCTCTGTATGAGAGGAGACCTGTGCCCAGCAGTGACACGATAAAAAGGTTAATGATTATATATCTATTTTCCATTTCTGTTCTCTTCAATATCTACCTAATACCTGTCACCTGTCTGTAAGCTGTCATCAGTTCTTTTAAAATTCTGTTGTTATGACATTTCTTTACCCCATTTTTTTCTCGCTTGTAGGTATGTCTGCTTAAAATTTAAAAAATGTAGCATCACGATTAAAGTTTTATAATGATGTCTTGTTCAGACTCCCGGTGAAGATGTTATTAGGGCGAAGGGTAGCGATCGTGACCGAAATCATACGGAGCCAATTGGATCCCCACTATACTATCTACTAATGAACTAAAAACTTCATTATAAAAGCTAAAATTAAGAGGGCAGGGCAAATCTTTTAGGTTAGGGCTGAATTCCAATCGGCGGATAATAATTTTTAAAGAGATTATATTTGGACACTCGAAAATTCGTACATCTATTCCTCTGATAAAATTATCTGGCATTGGAAAAATCCACAAAAATCAGTCCAATGTGTTGTAATGTTTATGTACATATACACATATACTCACTCACATACATGCACAACTTTACGGTATTTAGTTAGTTACTCGCATTTGCATTCATTCTAACTATTTTGAGCCTCACTTCAAAAAGTATATTTTTTTTAATAAAGCATTTCTAAAAAACAATCCAGTACAGTAGACTTCATAAAAGTCGTATTGCAAAAAAATGCGATATCCTATTTTAATTCACGATTGAATGCGGCCCTTTTCTCATTGTAAAATAAATAAAATGTCTAAAATAAACGTCCGCTTTATTCTGTTTCGATTATTCAAAGTACTGACAGTACTCTGGGGTTCACCCGGACCAGTGCGGACGTCACGGCTCTCATTTATTAACTATTGCATTTAAAGTGCATAAATATAGAACCACTCGACTGACTAAAAATGCAGCCAAGTGCGATTCGGAATCGCACGCAAAGAGTTTCTACACCACAAGCAGAAAACGCCAAACAAGAAGACCCTCTTTAATTTTAAAACTTTATTTTATTGTCATTATTTGTTGATATACAGCAAAATATATTTTGTGAAAATTTCAATTTGTGTCAACTTATTACTGTTCATAGGACGGACCATAGATATCAGAAACAAAAGACATTTTGACATTAACTTAATATCTCTGTGGGACAGACGGATGGTCCGCTGACAGACGGGTGGACGGGCGGATGAACAGCGGAGGCTTAGTAGGGTCCTGTTCATTGGCACCATTTGGGTATAGAACCTAGCACCAGCTGGCCTCTTGTTATATTGAAAACACTTATTACACTAAGTCAGCTCAATATTAAAGTATTACGGGCATCTGCGTGGCGAAGTGCGGACGACCGTACAGCAGCCCTAGTCTGCTAATACAATAGTGTCAGAATGGTCAATCAGTGATCTCATCATGACCGATTTTGACAAGTTTGGTAATCTACTACCAAACTCACGTCATTATGGCTATCCAGTGATCAATCACTGACACTCCACTCCATATCAATAAATGTTCAAATTGAGTATTAGTTTTTAGAAAATCATTTCTACTAACGGGTTTTATAATAATGGCAATACGACAATGTCATTCTATCACCATTCCATTACGAGACGACTGATCGATAGTTGATCTAACATTATGAATTTAGCAGATTACCAACTTTTAGAACAATGACAATGGAATCGTGTCGGAATGATAAATTTAAAACAAGACTAGAAAATAATCAAGGGTTTCTTTTGGGAGTTTGGAACGGGAAAGCTAAGATGCGCATTTCTCATTGGACTTTTAAAATTATTTATAGTGTCGTTTACTAAATAAAAGCGCGTGATTTATGTAGTAGAAAGTGCATTCAGTAAATAATTCATAAAGAACATTGAAATATTGCAGCAGAAGCTGTTGTTGCTGTACGGTGTCACATCATGGCTTTGCCTGAAACCTCCCTCGTAGACGGCTCACGCGCTGTCTTTTTCAACTGTCATTGGCGATATCTTATTGTGAAATTTCAAAGAATTTCTATAATTTGGTACACGTGTTATTGGCAAAATTGTGGTATCTATTCCACAGAGACCATTGATTGAGTTGACGTTAAATCTCACCTTGAAAAAAGAAGAAGACAAATTTATACAAATAGCAGACTATATATTATATGACCCTGGTATCTCTTTAATACCAATAATAAACATTTTATGTTGTGTACTAATGAGAACAAACTACGTTTACATTTTAATGTGCATTCTACATTTCTTGTAGAACATCATTGGCGACTGGTTCTCGATCTGGATTTCAATATATGTAGAGACTTTACTACCGTGGGCGTTTGTAATGCAATTTTATGGGACAGCCACTAAAATAGACATCATTTTACAATATCGTACATAAGTAGTTAGTAATCTAGTTTATGGGTGCGTAATCACTATACTTGGTAGTATTTTGCTATACATAGAAACCTTGTAATAGACCCGCTCTCTATTACGGAGGATTTAAACATAACTGCGAAATGTGGGGGTCTGATGGTTATTGAGAAGGTGGATGGACGACGTTCTAAAGGTCCCGGTCCAATAAGGTGGACTGACCAAATTCGTTCATCTCTGGACATCGGCCTGCATGATACTATACTCGCGGCCAGGGATCGTAGCAGATGGCAAACTATCGTAAAGGAGAAGATAATTAATTCCACAGGGACTTCACGCATCTCAATAATGAGGAGAACAAGTTGAGGAGAAGGAGATATATGTATCTCTTTAACTCTTCGGAAATTACAGGCGTGGTGTTATGTGTAATTATTAAATAATTAATGGAAAAATAACTTTAATTTCAACACAATGATGTTCAGTTTGTGCTACAACTTCAAACATTTTTGTAACTTTTTCAAGAGTGTTAGTCACTCTGAATCACACGTTTTCTACTGATAAAATCTTGAGTACTTTGAGTACAGCTTTCATTTTTACATGCTTTTTATTAGCTTCACTTGTACGTTTGCTTGCTTGCTTGTTTGTTTGTTTGTCCGCGTTGTGACTCTTTGGACTACGAGTGAGCGGCTCGTTACTGTAAAATGTCCCACCGTTTTCAATACGTTCGTTCGTTCGTTTTTTTTTTTAAAGAATATCGAACTAAAAAGTTGAAAATAAATATAGTTTAAAAAACTAAAAAACCATGCTTTTAAAAAATATCAAACTTTAAAGTTAAAAATAATTAAAAAAAAAAACGCCTCACGCTTTTTTTTAAATTATTTTTAACTATTTAGTTTGATATTTTTTAAAAGCATGTTTTTTCAGGTTTTTGAACTATTTTTATTTAGAATATAGCTTTCATTATTTACTTTGCAGTGGCCATTGCAGTCAAAATTACACTTACACTAGAATGCTAGGAGTTCAATCTTCACAACATGACGAAATTATATAGACATATCCCTGAACACTTGCCTAGATGACTCAGTAACTCCGCTCTCTTAGTTCCCGTTCACGCACACCATAACCACATGACGTCACAGCGACAAAATATGAGCAAGCAGTGGTTACGTGTGAGTGGTGTTGCTGCAGCAGTTTCTTGATAATCGGAATTATACAACCAAATCAAAGGTAGCCTTAACTAGCAAAACAGAGGTGTTACTTAATTAGCATGTTACAAATTTGGACTTAATTGCTTAGAATGGTTCTAGCCCAGAATAATGTGTCACGCTTTCGTTGGTATGCTAAAACGTGAAACACTTCTAGGCATACTCCATAAATGTGTCTGCTGGCGGCAATTTGCATTCAGCTATTTCCGATATCGGGCAGACTTAACGGTTTGCAGCATGTATTTCGTAATATCTTTATTAACAGTTGTCGTTTGCGGGGCTACAAACTAATATTAGGTCTCAATCTCTTCGATACGTAGGATTATCTTGATAGCATATTTGTTTCCACACCTTGTATCCATGGTTACGGTACAGATTGCTATGTGCCATCAACAGCAGCCGTATTTTATTCCTAGTCTTCCGTCGCTGGTCTAAAACCCCTTTATTTTTAAAAGTTGCTTAAAGTTAACTAATGATTAGCGACTGTTTAACCATACATTTTTGAGTCACTTCACTTAACTTTAATTATCGATGATCAAACGATGATTAAAGTTAAGTGACGTTAAAATGTCAAAGATGTATGGTTAGATTGTTTATCTAATTAGTTAACTTTAAGTAACGTTTATGAGTAGAGGGATATGTGTTGTATGCACTTCACATTTTAAAGAACATCATCGGATAAGGATTTCACAGATCTAAATGATAATAGCCACTAAGGTTTGCTTGCTTGGTTGGTGGATGGTTGACCACCCTTTGCATATTTCGGGTCCCTCTGTGGCTCGGAAAACACGGTAAGCCTTTGGTTCTCGACTCGGCTGGCGATCGCAGATCTTCGATAGCCGTTATGGGTAGTCAGATGCACACAACTCTGACAATCTGTTAAGAATGGTACAGCCCTTGGTAATAATAGGTACAGCCAAATCGTGTCGTGTTACCCAAAAAATGGGTTGTGCCTTTCGGATAATCAGTCGCTCCATGTAATGATACTGGTAAGTACCTACTTAGTTTATTGTTGAGAAAAATAGCATATTGACTTGCTGTCTTGCATTTGTGAAATGCACTGTACAAGGTACAGCTGGCCTGACCTAAATAAAAAATAAGGTACTAGAAAGGACACTGATAAATTTTTGAATTTATACCGCGTACATCGAGGGACTGGAATAATTAGGCAGCAGCGGTGTTTCCGTCGCACTACAATTTAAGTGTCTTCAAGGCTACAGTGAATTGGCTCTTAATAAACTAGTGCGCCTTACCATCAACGTTTGCATCACTGCTTAACATCGGGCGGGATTGCGGTCAACTACTAGTATAAGATTTATAAAAAAAGAAATACATAGACATTCACTTGTAACAACCACTACCCGTAAGTAGCGCGATAAATCATAATCTGAAAAATTTTAAAGGAAAAAACCTTACCTTACCTTACCCAGGCATCTCTAGATCGTTATATAAATGTTCAGACAAACTGTCTGCAAAAAACCTTAAATAACACAAGGAATGATATTGAACTATCAAAAAATTATTACGATATTATTCAACTGAACAAAGAACGGGACATTATACAACTTCAAAGAACGAATTTTATGAAAAAACTTATGAAAACAGACCTACAGAGCACTTCTTCCTTAGTTTTATCTGCATATCCCATCGAGACACACGTAACCGACGTCGTCGGGACGTATTGTCGGCGTCTCGTTAACGAACAGTTAAACGAGTGCACTTAAACTTACGACGCTAAAATGAATTTGGATTAAGGATGCATTCGCTCTTCACGAATAATGAGCTTTCGAGAAGTTCTGTTGTTCCGTAGCTGCTAGACTGCGTAGATTCCAGGTGTAGCGGCTTGGTAACCGCAATGTGCTGAGTCGCATCTTTAGCGAAATAAGGGGACGCGAGCGTACGGCTCGCCAGTCGCTTACAATACACCGCCCTGCCTCTACATGTACACAGTATATAGCTAGTTATAGTAAAACATTGTGGAACCAAAATTATAAGCATTTATTATAGTGAAGTCACATTTTATTTAATAACCTCAAGTAAACGAAGAACACGCTCAACACAGGTTTTAGAGAAATTTATTGATTAGTTTCTTAGTGATGTAAAGTAATCTGAAGGCCAATCTCAGAATTACCACCCATCAGACAAAGTCTTGCCGCCAAGCGATTCGTCGTGTTCATGATGTCTGGTGAAGCCGTACGGAGGACGGGTCTGAGCAGTTGTGTTGCGATGTGTGCCGGGTACGATGCGCCAAATGTCGTTGTGTCGGGAGTTTCTCCAGATCAATCTCCCTCTAGGTTAAACATTGCATCACCTCTCTCAACTGCCGTCTTCCTTCCTATTCACTCAGTTTTTTGAGTGAATGGGCTATTAAACTAGCACGCTTTACCATCAACGATTGCATCACTGCTTACCATCAGGCGGGATTGCGATCAAGCACTAGTTTGGAATTATAAAAAAAAATGTCTAAGATTTAACAAAAATGTGGAGATTTTGAGATATTTTGCAGATTGAGACTCTGATCATCTGATCATAATCTCAATTTCAATCTTGTGAAGGTTCTTACACTTAGGTAAACGAGTCGGCAAGGCTAGAGTGAATAGGCTCTTAATAAACTATCGCGCTTTACCATCAACGATTGCATCACTGCTTAACATCAGGCGGGATTGCCGTCAAGCACTAGTTTATAATTTATAAAAAAAAAGATTTGTCTAGGATTTCTGCTTATTAAGACCTAAAATAAAGCATTTTCATATTTTTCCACTACTTAATAAGGTGATAATATATATTCCGCCGGGTCCTTTTTGGGGTTTTATAGTTTTCTGTCATATTAGGTACGTAAGGTTCGTTGTATTTAATATTCTTTGGTTAACAATTGTGACTATTAGTAATCATCTTTTTCATCACGCTAAAGTTTCATTCAGTTTCTTCGTGAAATTTTTCATTACGACGCCGCCAAGACGTGAGTTAGTTGGCAAAGAAACTCGACAAACGAACGTAAATAAAGATTAAAACGTTAATCATCTTGAAAGGACAATTTTATCACAGTAATTAAATAAGCCGCAAAAAACCCGCTCATTTCAACTTTACGAGGGAATTAATGTTATCAAGAGAGAGAGAGAGAGAGGGAGAGAGAGAGAGTTAGTAAAGAATAAAGTTAGCCACGGCGCCATTACATAGATTGACATGGCAGGTCGGCTCAGGGCTGACGCGAACTTCGCCGAACGATCGGCTGATTACCTTTTAATTTATAAACGCTCATTAACAGTGTTTGTACAATTTCCGACTTTCTGATTTTAAGGTAGACAAGATGTTATTATGTTTTAAGGTAGACAAGATGTTTTTGTTGTTTATCCCATGTTTCATTTAAGGGTTTAGTTAATCATCATCAACCTTTTTTATCGTCCCACTGCTGGGCACAGGTATCCTCTCATACAAAGAAGGATTGAGCGTAATCACCACGCTCGCGCTTGTTCAATGCGGTTTGGCAATTTCAGACTAAAGTCCAGGTTTCCGCAAGATGTTTTCCTTCACCTTTTAATCAGTCATTTGTGTACAAGATATACTTAGTTTAGTAGTTTAGTTAATAAAGGCATGCAAAGTCATGAGATGAATGCTAGTTTAAGGCTAAGATGCCATTTGAAACAGTAGTATTATCATAATGCAGGAATATTAGCCAGTATTGAGTAACTGCTCATTAATCAATTCGAGCATTTCGATGAAATCATTAAAGGAGGTTTTTATGAAAACCTATTTAGATTACCTATGGTGTGACTACGTAACTGAATGTAGGATGTGTAATAGATACTTAATGTAGGATGAAAGTATACAGCTGCACCGGGCTAGCTGCAGCTATAGACGACACAAATTCCTCTAGTTACACGAGATAAGCTTCCGCTAAAAGAGAAGTAGACAAAGAGATCGAATATTCCTATCATGATGTCGAAGTACCTATCGCAACCGTGAGCTCCGTGAACGAAATCCTCTAAACGCGCTTGATCCCTTAAATGCGAAGGCGACATCGAAGCATTGCAGTTAGACCAATTGTTGGATTTTTGAGGGCTCCAACAACCCGTAACGACTGCCACCAGACGTTCGTATGGTAACCGGGACCAACGACTTAACGTGCTTTCCGAGGCACGACCAGACCAGTGCAAATATTCATATTCATGCATACAAATACTTGCACTGTGCGAGTATCGAACCCGCGCCACCTTGCGCAGCGGCCGCGTCCGCTACCGCTACGCCACGGAGGCTGTCATGCCCTAGCATGCAGGCTGTCATGTCAAAGCGCACTAGTTTATTAAGAGCCTATTATTCTAGCCTTGATGACACTTAAATTGTAATCAGACGGGAACACCGTCTCAGGCAAATTGTTCCAGTCCTTTGATGTATGTGGTATAAAAGTATACATCTTCGTCCATCGTACATTGTCTTAATTTGCTGTTTACCAGTGATTCTGCTTACTGTAATACCTGAACATTATATCTATTTAGTCGTGGTGGCCTAGTGGTTAAAGCACCAGCCCCTCAAGTATGAGTGTGCGGTTCTATTCCAGGTCAGGCAAGTACCAATGTAACTTTTCTAAGTTATATGTAATTTCGAAGTATATCTTGAACACCAATGACTGATTACAAGGTGAAGGAAAACACCTTGAGGAAACCTGGACTTTAACTCTGAAATCGCCAATCCGCATTGAGGAAGCGTGGTGATTACGTTCAATCCTTCTCTGTATGAGAGGAGACCTGTGCCCAGCAGTGACACGATAAAAAGGTTAATGATTATATATCTATTTTCCATTTCTGTTCTCTTCAATATCTACCTAATACCTGTCACCTGTCTGTAAGCTGTCATCAGTTCTTTTAAAATTCTGTTGTTATGACATTTCTTTACCCCATTTTTTTCTCGCTTGTAGGTATGTCTGCTTAAAATTTAAAAAATGTAGCATCACGATTAAAGTTTTATAATGATGTCTTGTTCAGACTCCCGGTGAAGATGTTATTAGGGCGAAGGGTAGCGATCGTGACCGAAATCATACGGAGCCAATTGGATCCCCACTATACTATCTACTAATGAACTAAAAACTTCATTATAAAAGCTAAAATTAAGAGGGCAGGGCAAATCTTTTAGGTTAGGGCTGAATTCCAATCGGCGGATAATAATTTTTAAAGAGATTATATTTGGACACTCGAAAATTCGTACATCTATTCCTCTGATAAAATTATCTGGCATTGGAAAAATCCACAAAAATCAGTCCAATGTGTTGTAATGTTTATGTACATATACACATATACTCACTCACATACATGCACAACTTTACGGTATTTAGTTAGTTACTCGCATTTGCATTCATTCTAACTATTTTGAGCCTCACTTCAAAAAGTATATTTTTTTTAATAAAGCATTTCTAAAAAACAATCCAGTACAGTAGACTTCATAAAAGTCGTATTGCAAAAAAATGCGATATCCTATTTTAATTCACGATTGAATGCGGCCCTTTTCTCATTGTAAAATAAATAAAATGTCTAAAATAAACGTCCGCTTTATTCTGTTTCGATTATTCAAAGTACTGACAGTACTCTGGGGTTCACCCGGACCAGTGCGGACGTCACGGCTCTCATTTATTAACTATTGCATTTAAAGTGCATAAATATAGAACCACTCGACTGACTAAAAATGCAGCCAAGTGCGATTCGGAATCGCACGCAAAGAGTTTCTACACCACAAGCAGAAAACGCCAAACAAGAAGACCCTCTTTAATTTTAAAACTTTATTTTATTGTCATTATTTGTTGATATACAGCAAAATATATTTTGTGAAAATTTCAATTTGTGTCAACTTATTACTGTTCATAGGACGGACCATAGATATCAGAAACAAAAGACATTTTGACATTAACTTAATATCTCTGTGGGACAGACGGATGGTCCGCTGACAGACGGGTGGACGGGCGGATGAACAGCGGAGGCTTAGTAGGGTCCTGTTCATTGGCACCATTTGGGTATAGAACCTAGCACCAGCTGGCCTCTTGTTATATTGAAAACACTTATTACACTAAGTCAGCTCAATATTAAAGTATTACGGGCATCTGCGTGGCGAAGTGCGGACGACCGTACAGCAGCCCTAGTCTGCTAATACAATAGTGTCAGAATGGTCAATCAGTGATCTCATCATGACCGATTTTGACAAGTTTGGTAATCTACTACCAAACTCACGTCATTATGGCTATCCAGTGATCAATCACTGACACTCCACTCCATATCAATAAATGTTCAAATTGAGTATTAGTTTTTAGAAAATCATTTCTACTAACGGGTTTTATAATAATGGCAATACGACAATGTCATTCTATCACCATTCCATTACGAGACGACTGATCGATAGTTGATCTAACATTATGAATTTAGCAGATTACCAACTTTTAGAACAATGACAATGGAATCGTGTCGGAATGATAAATTTAAAACAAGACTAGAAAATAATCAAGGGTTTCTTTTGGGAGTTTGGAACGGGAAAGCTAAGATGCGCATTTCTCATTGGACTTTTAAAATTATTTATAGTGTCGTTTACTAAATAAAAGCGCGTGATTTATGTAGTAGAAAGTGCATTCAGTAAATAATTCATAAAGAACATTGAAATATTGCAGCAGAAGCTGTTGTTGCTGTACGGTGTCACATCATGGCTTTGCCTGAAACCTCCCTCGTAGACGGCTCACGCGCTGTCTTTTTCAACTGTCATTGGCGATATCTTATTGTGAAATTTCAAAGAATTTCTATAATTTGGTACACGTGTTATTGGCAAAATTGTGGTATCTATTCCACAGAGACCATTGATTGAGTTGACGTTAAATCTCACCTTGAAAAAAGAAGAAGACAAATTTATACAAATAGCAGACTATATATTATATGACCCTGGTATCTCTTTAATACCAATAATAAACATTTTATGTTGTGTACTAATGAGAACAAACTACGTTTACATTTTAATGTGCATTCTACATTTCTTGTAGAACATCATTGGCGACTGGTTCTCGATCTGGATTTCAATATATGTAGAGACTTTACTACCGTGGGCGTTTGTAATGCAATTTTATGGGACAGCCACTAAAATAGACATCATTTTACAATATCGTACATAAGTAGTTAGTAATCTAGTTTATGGGTGCGTAATCACTATACTTGGTAGCTGTGGCGAAGGGTGAAATTTTGACAAAGGGAAGCCGGTCCAAAAAAATAAACACTTAAACACTTACCTACTGCAGGATATCTTGAATAATATTGCCGGTAGAATAATATAAGCCATAATAACAAACAAAATCCACAGTATTTAACCAAATCTGCGATTAAATTACCTTACAGAATCAGTCACAGTTTAAATAACACAAATATTAAAATATAACAAACGAAATTATCACGCACCAGTGGTATAGCAACATGTCACATACTAACAATAATTTATTTTCAACCTTACGAAATGGAACACGAAAATATGCCAAAATAAAAAGAATATGACTTGCGAAGGATTTCATTATAACGCTAATTCTTTTTAATTTTGTCGTGTTTTCTTTCTCCCGTGCCGTGCTTCAATAACAATAATTTCTTTGTCTCTTTCTAATAGAGGAGAGGAGAGAACTGCAACCCGGTCGCGAATAGCCTATCTTTCTTTAAATTTTACGTACAGTTAGCGAGCATTAGAAAGAGATGGTGACACGCTCTGTCTCTTTTCGCCTCATAGTAAAACGTTGGCCGAGATAAGCTGTAATTCGTCGAGTTACCTTTACGACTATAAAATTAAATGTGATACTTAGGGTATTGCTAAGAATTACTATTGCTATTGTAAATCGCGCAGGCATTTAATTAATAATACTTTGTAAATGAAATAGAATGTAAATACTTTTGTATGAATATGGAACTGATTTTTGAAAGGTAACCCGGTGGGAATCGGCTTGTATGGACTCTTCGCCACTGCTTGGTAGTATTTTGCTGTACATAGAAACCTTGTAATAGACCCGCTCTCTATTACGGAGGATTTAAACATAACTGCGAAATGTGGGGGTCTGATGGTTATTGGGAAGGTGGATGGACGACGTTCTAGAGGTCGCAGTCTTATAAGGTGAACTGACCAAATTCGTTCATCTCTGGACACCCCGCCCGCATGATGCTATACATGCGGGTAGGGATCGTAGCAGATGGCAAACTATCGTAAAGGAGAAGATAATTCCACAGGGACTTCACGCATCTTAGTAATAAGGAGAACGACTTGAGGAGGAGGAGATATATGTATCTCTCTAACTCTTCGGAAATTACAGGCGTGGTGTTATGTGTAATTATTAAATAATTAATGGAAAAATAACTTTAATTTCAACACAATGATGTTCAGTTTGCGCTACAACTTCAAACATTTTTGTAACTTTTTCAAGAGTTTAGTCACTCTGAATCACAGGTTTTCTATTGATAAAATCATGAGTACTTTTGAGTATAGCTTTCATTATTTACTTTGCAGTGGCTATTGCAGTCAAAATTACACTTACACTAGAAAGCTAGGAGTTTATTCTTCACAACATGACGAAATTATATAGAAATATCCCTGAACACTTGTCTAGGTGACTCAGCAACTCCGTTCTCTTAGTTCCCGTTCACGCACACCACAACCACACCACGTCACAGCGACAAACTGTGAGCAAGCAGTGGTTACGTGTGAGTAGTGTTGCTGCAGCAGTTTCTTGCGTTGTGGTTACATTATCCCCAGTAATGGCGATGTGGTTAAGTTGTTGCTAGTGTTTGTAGACAGACAGACATGGGTGGACCCGGTGGGTGCAGGAAGACAGGATTTTTTTTTAATAATTATAAACTAGTGCTTGACTGCAATCCCGCCTGATGGTAAGCAGTGCTGCAATCGTTGATGGTAAAGCGCACTAGTTTATTAAGCCTATTCACTTAAAAAACTAAGGAATAGGAAGGATGACGGCAGTTGAGCGAGGTGATGCAATGGTAAACCCAAGACCAGCGCGACCAAACGAAGCTGCGCTAGAGGGAGATTGATCTGGAGACTCTCCACGACCAAACTCCCGACACAACAACATTTGGAGCATCGTACCCGCCACATATCGCAACACAACTGCTTAGACCCGTCCTCCGTACGGCTTCACCAGACAGCATGCCGGAACACTATCAAATCGCTTGACGGTAAGACTTTGTCTGGTGGGTGGTAACTTCTGCCGGCAGCCGATGTTATGGCCTACCTACCAATTTGCTTCTATTTGCACTACAAATACCTAATGCTTCATGTAGATGTGCTTGTGTAGTTTGTGAGACAAAATAGCCGGGGATGATTCGACCCCAATAATTTGACTTGCTCCCCCCCCCCCAATCCCCCTCCTAGGCCAGAAATTGGGTACGCCCATTCACAGCACCTTGTGCATGTTTCACTGGTGATTACCCTGTGGCTGCTATGTGGGCATTGTGGTTGTAGATAATGCCCACACGATTGATTTTGACGACCAAATGGGGTTTGTGTAGATACAAGTAAGCGTCCGTCCACGTGTTGTCGTTGTGGTTGTTGTGTGATTGTATACTTAATCGGTATTAAACAGTCACATCACAACCAAAACAAAGGTAGCCTTAACTAGCAAAACAAAGGTAGCCTTAACTAGCAAAACAAAGGTAGCCTTAACTAGCAAAACAAAGGTAGCCTTAACTAGCAAAACAGAGGTGTTACGTAATTAGCATGTTACAAATTTGGACTTAATTGCTTAGAATGCTTCTAGCCCAGAATAATGTGTCACGCTTTCGTTGGTATGCTAAAACGTGAAACACTTCTAGGCATACTCCATAAATGTGTCTGCTGGCGGCAATTTGCATTCAGCTATTTCCGATATCGGGCAGACCTAACGGTTTGCAGCATGTATTTCGTAATATCTTTATTAACAGTTGTCGTTTGCGGGGCTACAAACTAATATTAGGTCTCAATCTCTTCGATATGTAGGATTATCTTGATAGCATATTTGTTTCCACACCTTGTATCCATGGTTACGGTACAGATTGCTATGTGCCACCGTCAGCAGCCGTATTTTGTTCCTAATCTTCGGTCGCTGGTCCAAAGCCCAAATAGTCTAAATATTACACTGTAGACTACCTACATTATTTCTTTATCCTTCCCCTTAGAATTCCATCCAAAGGTTGTCTGTAAAAGATCGCTCTTAGCGATAAGACCGCCCATTGAGTCACCCTTTATAAAACATTTTTCTTTTGTAATCTATGTAGGTATATGGTGTAAATAATAAAGAGTATATTGTTCTATTCTATTCCATTCTTTTCTATTCTATATTCTTAAAAGTTGCTTAAAGTTAACTAGTGATTAGCGACTGTTTAACCATACATTTTTGATGTTTGCACGTCAGTTAACTCAAATGATGATTAAAGTTAAGAACACTATGGTGTTTATTCATAAACGATGATTAAAGTTAAATGATTTTAAAATGTCAAAAATATACCGCTAAACAATCACTAATAAGTTTTAGTTTAGTTTCAAGCAACGTTTATGAATAGAGGGAGTATGTGTTGGATGCACTTCACTAAACTTCGGATAAGGAGTCAACAGATCGTTGTGCGAAAACATGTCTAAATGATAACAGCCACTAAGGTTTGCTTGCTTGGTTGGTGGATGGTTGACCATCCTTTGCATATTTCGGGTCCCTGTGTGGCTCGGTAAACACGGTAAGCCTTTGGTTCCCGACTCGGCTGTCGATCGCAGATCTTCGATAGCCGTTACGGGTAGTCAGGTGCACACAACTCTGACAATCTGTTAAGAATGGTACAGCCCTTGGTAAGCCAAATCGTGTCGTGTTACCCAAAAAATGGGTTGTGTCTTTCGGATAATCAGTCGCTCCATGTAATAATACTGGTAAGTAGTTTATTGTTGAGGAAAATAACATATTGACTTGCTCTCTTGCATTTGCGAAATGCACTGAACGAAGTACAAATGGCCTGAACTAAATAAAAAGTAAGGTACTAGAAAGGACACTTAGATAAATTTCTGAATTTATACTTCCTCTTTTATACCGCGTACATCGAGGGACTGGAATAATTAGCCAGCTGCGGTGTTTCCGTCAGACTACAATTTAAGTGCCTACAAGGCTACAGTGAATTGGCTCTTAATAAACTAGTGCGCTTTACCGTCAACGATTGCATCACTGCTTACCGTCAGGCGGGATTGCGGTTAACCAATAGTTTATGATTTTTGTAAAAAAAAAAAAAAAATAGATAGACATTCACTTGTAACAACCACTACCCGTAAGTAGCGCGATAAATCATAATCTGAATTTTTTTAAGGAAAAAACCTTACATTACCTTACCCAGGCATCTCTAGATCGTTATATAAGTACCTACGTATGTAAATTTTCGGACAAACTGTTTGCAAAAAACCGCAAATAACACAAGGAATGATGTTGAAATGTCAAAAAATACATCATCATCACTAACTTTTTTCTTTTTTTTATCGTCCCACTGCTGGGCGCAGGCACAGTAGACGAACAGTAAAACATCTTCATACAAACGAGCCGCTCTCGGTTTGAATGTATACGTGCGCGCCGTGCGCCGTGTCGGTACGCGATTTCACGCACACGCTGGCATAATATAGCCTGGATTAACACGGGGGCAGTACGGGCTGTGCCGCGTGACTATGAGCACGCGCTTAAATTACATGACCGCTCGTGTTCGTCAACTCTCGCCGGCCACTTACCATACCTAATATTAATTATTACGAGTATCATGACTACAAAACGGGGAAAAAAATATTGTAGTGTTTTCGGGTGGCTCAATAACGATTTTGCAAACCCGGACTTATCATTCTTCATAATTCCTTCTGAACCAGAAATATAAGTACCTATTTGTACTTAAATGTTATTAGAAAATATTGGTATTGTTTATTTCACAGTTTCTTTGCTTTATTAAGAGCGTACCCGAGTCGCATTTTTCCATATAAATGTATTCCCAAATTTACTTCCTGAATACTATGTTTAGAGCTAAAGTTATTTTAAGAAGCCTAGTTTTCTTATAAAACAGAGGATTGACTACGAAATATCGTTTAGGTAAACGTATTTGTAGCGTATAACGTAATAAGGGCAATTTCACAATAATTACCTACTACTGCAAATTACTATTTTTTTCTATTGTCTTACTTATTGTTTGATACAAATATGGCGTCTTAATCATAATATTAACTCAATAAAATTATAGTAAGGTGTGACCGACTCACGCTTAAGGTTACCACCACTTTTACTTTTAGCTAAATGGGACATAAGCTAAATAGACAACCCTGGGCATCAACGCAAGAGTAGGCAAATAACTCTGCGGGCGGCCTTAAATAATCTACTGTTCTGTCTACTGTGGCACAGGTTTCCTTTCATACAGAGAAGGAAAAAAAAATGATACAAAAAAAATGTGCAGTTATTCAACTGAACAAAGAACGGGACATTATAAAACTTCAAAGAACGAATTTTACGAAAAAACTTATGAAAACAGACCTACAGAGCACTTCTTCCTTAGTTTTATCTGCATATTCCATTGAGAAACACGTAACCGATGTCGTCGAGACATATTGTCGGCGTCTCGTTAACGAACTGTTAAACGAGTGCACTTAAACTTACGACGCTAAAATGAATTTGGATTAAGGATGCATTCGCTCTTCACGAATAATGAGCTTTCGAGGAGTTCTGTTGTTCCGTAGCTGCCAGACTGCGCAGGGTCCAGGTTTTAGAGAAATTTATTGATTAGTTTCCTAGTAATGTAAAGTATTCTGAAGGCCAATCTCAAAATTACCACCCATCAGAAGACAAAGTCTTGCCGCCAAGCGATTCATCGTGTTCCGCCATGATGTCTGGTGAAGCCGTACGGAGGACGGGTCTGAGCAGTTGTGTTGCGATGTGTGCCGGGTACGATGCGCCAAATGTCGTTGTGTCGGGAGTTTGGTCGTAGAGGGTCTCCAGATCAATCTCCCTCTGGGTTAAACATTGCATCACCTCTCTCAACTGCCGTCTTCCTTCCTAATTCCTATTCACTCAGTTTTTTGAGTGAATGGATTTATTAAACTAGCGCGCTTTATCATCAACGATTGCATCACTGCTTACCATCAGGCGGGATTGCGATCAAGCACTAGTTTGGAATTATAAAAAAAAAAAAAATGTCTAAGATTTAACAAAAATGTGGAGATTTTGAGATATTTTGCAGATTGACACTCTGATCATCTGATCATAATCTCAATTTCAATCTTGGGAAGGTTCTTACACTTAGGTAAACGAGACGGCAAGGCTAGAGTGAATAGGCTCTTAATAAACTATCGCGCTTTACCATCAACGACTGCATCACTGCTTAAAATCAGGCGGGATTGCCGTCAAGCACTAGTTTATAATTTATAAAAAAAAGATTTGTCCAGGATTTCTGATTATTAAGACCTAAAATAAAGCATTTTCATATTTTTCCACTTACTTAATAAGGTGATAATATATATTCCGCCGGGTCCTTTTTGGGTTTTTATAGTTTTCTGTCATAATACGTAAGGTTCGTTGTATTTAATATTCTTTGGTTAACAATTGTGACTATTAGTAATCATCTTTTTCATCACGCTAAAGTTTCATTCAGTTTCTTCGTGAAATTTTTCATTACGACGCCGCCAAGACGTGAGTTAGTTGGCAAAGAAACTCGACAAACGAACGTAAATAAAGATTAAAACGTTAATCATCTTGAAAGGACAATTTTATCACAGTAATTAAATAAGCCGCAAAAAACCCGCTCATTTCAACTTTACGAGGCAATTAATGTTATCAAGAGAGAGAGAGAGAGAGAGAGGGAGAGAGAGAGAGTTAGTAAAGAATAAAGTTAGCCGCGGCGCCATTACATAGCAGGCATTACATGGCAGGTTGGCTCAGGGCTGACGCGAACTTCGCCGAACGATCGGCTGATTACCTTTTAATTTATAAACGCTCATTAACAATGTTTGTACAATTTCCGACTTTCTGATTTTAAGGTAGACAAGATGTTATTATGTTTTAAGGTAGACAAGATGTTTTTGTTGTTTATCCCATGTTTCATTTAAGGATTTAGTTAATCATCATCTACCTTTTTTATCGCCCCACTGCTGGGCACAGGTATCCTCTCAAACAAAGAAGGATTGAGCGTAATCACCACGCTCGCGCTTGCTCAATGCGGTTTGGCAATTTCAGACTAAAGTCCAGGTTTCCGCAAGATGTCTTCCTTCACATTTTAATCAGTCATTGGTGTACAAGATATACTTAGTTTAGTAGGTTAGTTCATAAAGGCTTGCAAAGTCATGAGATGATTACTAGTTTAATTAAGGCTAAGATGCCATTTGAAACAGTAGTATTATCATAATGCAGGAATATTAGCCAGTATTGAGTAACTGCTCATTAATCAATTCGAGCATATCGATGAAATCATTGAAGGAGGTTTTTATGAAAACCTATTTAGATTATCTACGGTGTGGACGACATAACTGGTTCCTATATAGAATGTAATAGATACTTAATGTAGGATGAAAATTATACAGCCGCATCGGGCTGGCTGCAGCTATAGACGCCACAAGTTCCTCTAGTTACACGAGATAAGCTTCCGCTAAAAGAGAAGTAGACAAAGAGATCGAATAATCCTATCATGATGTCGAAGTACCTATCGCAACCGTGAGCTCCGTGAACGAAATCCTCTAAACGCGCCTGATCCCTTAAATTAAACCTGGCAGCTTAGCTCGCGGCGCAACCAACGAGGCGCTACATTCCCATTCTAAATAAATTATTATTATTATACGGCACATGTTTCGCATAATACGCACTAGCGACATACCGACTGTTTGTACTTCCAAAACGTGGGCGAAACATCAAATCAACGCAGCCATAACAATCGTTTGCATATTATTTTCATATTATATTTTAGGTTATTGCACTGCTTGTTAAAACAAAACATAGGAAATATTCTATTAATGTTGTAACGCTGAATTCTGCGTGCTTTCTTCTCATAAACAACGAACATGTTCAGCGAAAATATCGCCAGCAAAATTTACAGAAGTAAATAAAGTTTTGGCAAACATGAAAGACTTCATTTGTGGATAAAATAATTCGTTGTACACACCGCAGGTGAAAAGATCAGTTGAATTAAAATGCTGAATAGGGTGCTAACCTGGGGTTGGCTTTGTTCTAACTTGTATGAACACTCATTTATTAACGTGGACCTTAATCCTGAGAGCACGCGGACAGCGGACACTCACTGCTTCGCTCGCCAACATTTATAATTTTGTTATCGCGCGCGACCTTTTTGTGGACAGCACTCAAGCATTTAAAATCTAATTAAATTCAAGAAGCTTTTGTGCATTTAGAGTAGTGTCTGAACGTTTTATATGTGATGTAGTTATGTTATGACTGCACTGCACCCTAATTGCCTAACACACAATTACAATCAGTTGAAATCATTTTGAAGTTTATTGCTGTTCCATTGCTGCCTATTTTCGAACATGTATCTGCTCAACAACTTAAATAACGCAACGAAAGCTGTTGCATTGTCAAAATAAAACCCATTGCTACTTATACCTAATGTGTTAGACAATTACCCTGGGTCTTTTGTTATTTAGTCGGTGGCGTGAGCTGCTGGTACAATGATGAGAAATAAGTATTCCACGGAAGATCTCCATTTATGTATATTTCCAGGAAAACCTAGTTTATGGCAGTTTTGTATGTGGAAAATTACATTGCAGTTGAGTGCGGAGCCAAGACCATTCACACTCCACTAAGTATTCACATCGTAGGTATCTTAAACAGCAGTACTTCAGCATTATGCATGTATTTTCAACATAACTCGCCTCGTTCAGTGTTCTGACTACATTAGCGCCCGCGTGGACATGAATACAGCCTTTCTCATTTAGGTTGAATTGTTTTACCAGTACTACGACCAACTATCGAATAATAAATAGTGTAGAGGGGCAATATAATGGGATGGCGTGACGTCATCGATCGCATCTCGTCCCCTATCAATTAGGTAAGGCATATAAATCAAGATGAACGGGCGGCGTGCGCGGCGGCCGCCCGAATGCCCGGCTGCCGCACACGCGCTTACGCCCCACGAATTAATGAACATTGAGCTTTGAAAAACCGGTAGTAACGGTATTTTTATTTGTAAATAACGCAGTTTTATGGGGAATTAATATTGTTTATTAATTTAATTTTAAAAGTTGTGTTCCCAATATCAGGCGGGATTGCGGTCAAGCGCTAGTTTATAATAATAATAAAAAAAAAATGGAGATTCCCGAATCCCGAGGGAATGGTATCAGAATCTGAATTATTTTGAAAGAAAGGTGGGTATTTGTTCGTAATTTCGAATGTGTTTGATTAGCAACGCAAATAACGCAATGAATGATGTTGAACTGTCAAAATCATCATCAACCTTTTTTATCGTCCCACTGCTGGGCACAGGTCTCCTCTCATTCAGAGAAGGATTGAGCGTAATCACCACGCTTGCTCAATGCGGGTTGGCGATTTCAGACTTAAAGTCCAGGTTTCCTCAAGATGTTTTCCTTCACCTTTAGTCATTTTTGTCCAAGATATACTTAGAAAGTACATACAAGAAAGCCAGGCAAGTACCAATGTAACTTTAGAAAAGTTACATTGGTACTTGCCTGACCTGGAATCGAACCCGCGCACTCATACTTGAGAGGCTGGTGTTTCGTGTGTGACTGATTCTTTAGCTAATATTAAATGCATCAATAAACATGCACCTCCTGTTTTCGAGTCTATCCAAAAAGGGGTAAAAATGCTGAAGTAATTTGACATACAAACGTCTGAAGTCGTAGGAATACTGCTAAAATAATGGATAAATACGTTTTAAAGTCCAGATCTATAGTGATGACGTAGGAGTAATTTAGCAGGCGACTTAGCTGGTGCCAATCTGAATTTTAACCAAATTAGAAACAGTGCAAGCTCAACTAACTACATGATCTACTTTTGGAACTACCTAAAATCGATAACTGGACATTTAAGTTATATGTACTTTCTAAGTATTAGAAAGTTATATTGGTACTTGCCTGACCTGGAATCGAACCCGCGCGCTCGTACTTGAGAGGCTGGTGTTTTAACCACTAGGCCACCACCATATACTGTCAAAATAAAAGCCATTAATTCTATTAGTGTGTTACGCAATAACTAGCTGAGAATTTTGCACACTTTGAGGATACGTATAATGTTTGTATAGAATCTGATTTCGCACATACTCTGCGACAGTCTGTACTTACACCTTCAATATTGTTTTCGCGTCCCATAGAAACAACAGCATAAATAAATGTTTATATTGTAAACATAATTTCGTCTATAAACACCAAACTTCTCTATTAAATGTCAATGTTATTCAATATAATAATCGGCGAATATTTTAGTACTTGTTTATAGCGGTATAGTAATTGAGCTATTTGCTAAAATATTCATTCCTACTTTCATATGCGAGTAATATTCTCGTTTACTATCGGCCGCCAGCGACTTTGTTCGCTTGGTTTAGTTATGCTTCGCTCCTATTGGTCGCAGTAGCCTAAAGCCTTCCTGGATTAATGGGCTACCCAACGCAAAAAGAATTTTTCAAATCGGACCAGTAGTTCCCGAGATTAGCGCGCACAAACAAACAAACAAACGTACAAACAAACTCTTCAGCTTTATATATTAGTATAGATTTGATGAGTTGAGTCGGTATGATTTTAAAGCTCAACTATTTTTTTAATGTTTTAAATCGAAAGGCAAATTTTCCATTGTTGTTCCAATCCTAGGACATACGTAGTACAAAACATGAGGCGAAACGCTTCGTTCGGATCGTAGCGGCATAGAATAAAGAGGGGAAGTAGGTTTTCTGCGACCCAATCCGCGATTTAATTGCCTACTGTCTTAGGGTTGACGACTGTCCGCGCTTCGTCGGTTACGGTTGTCGCCCAAACCGCTAACAAATATTTATAGACTAAGAGCTTATGTTTAAATTACTTGCTTAGTATTTAGTTTACATATACTAGTCAGTTCTTTTTTTTTTTGTAATTTTTATTTTTAGTTTTGTACACATAAAGAACCATATTTATTTTTATTTTTAATTAATACAAATATAAATAATACAAACATAACATCTATTGAATCACACATTTAATACAAAATTACAAATTAGCTACAGAAAAATACCTACTTTCTTCGGTTTCGACTATTACGAAACGCGTTGTTATTAAACTTTAATGTGTAATATATCCGTATCCTTGTAAATAACTTTTAGAAATATAATTTGAAAAATATAAGTCTTTTATTTATTCATAAATAGACATACCAACTTTGCAGTTTATGTGATCATTTTTTAAAAGCTAATGTGCCGAAAAGCCGTGACGCGCGAACCTCGTTCCGTGCTAGCCGCGACTAGCGCAGTCATAGGCACTCTAATATTGTGTTTAGGTGTGCGTGCGGCGACGCATAGATACTATGGCGCAAACATACAAGCCGCGCGCGGTCCGTTTGTATGAAGATAACGTACTTCCCTCTCTTTATTCTATGGTAGCGGCGTCAACAATATAAGGGTATAGATATAGGTACTCGTTGTACGATCGTCCGATGATTGAATGGTGATGGCGGAATTAAGTCATTTACCTATTTCCTGTACACAATCTCCAAAATGCATCTTATAGAATGCCAAAAGTCTGGCTACCCTACGCCTGTGCTTTGGATTTTTTATGAGATTTCATTTTTAGGATTCCTGTGTATCGCTAATGCTTATAGATTGACCAGCAGCTATTAAAAAAAAATCTCGAGCAGGGAGTTGAACATTCATTCAGTCGTCCCGACCAGACCGATAGCAGTCCAATTCTGTTAAAAGCAATCCACGATGGATGACCTGGTCGGATGCTATTAAATGCTTCGATATTGATTGCGGACCAAGCGAAACATATTTCAATACCAGAGAAACACGGAATAGGCGTCCTCGGACGGATAATATAAACGTCCAGGTTATCGAAACAACTTTGAATCAATGACTTGCTAATTAAGGTTTATTATTTTGATTTTCGTATTCGATTGTTGGAATTAGTATTCATAAACTAATTATGTATCTCTCTTCTTGCAGTTTGTGCACGAAAATGGTGATTCAGTACCCGAGCCGATCCTCGATGTCGACAACTTATGTGGTGACATAAAACAGTTTACAGTGAAAACTATAATATACGTAATATCCAAAAAGTTATATTATTAACTTGAAATAATAAACCAATATGAATTTAAAGTTCATATCGCTAATCTTAACATGGAATTTCTTACTAATATCTGCAAGACGCGACTCGTATGAAGACGAAGAAACTTCGAAGTCCAGAGAATTAAGGAATAGAGAGAATAATCGGAATAGAACTACTTTCAATGGGACCCTTACCGATATACCCGAGAGAAGGAATCTAAGGCACAGGAACAGTTCAAGATATCGTGGAGACAGACGAAGGTGGGAAAGAGAACACGAAATAAGAAGAGACAGGCGGAAAGGAACTGACGCCCACTCACTAGAAGACAGTGCCAACAGGACGATAGAACCATACAATTTGAAAAAGGATGAGAAATCAAGGAAAGCAGAGAAGCACTGGAACAGAAGTAACATGGAGAAACCATGGAACTCCGCAAGGCGGCCAATGCCTCAGAGTAAAGCACCTGAGAGGCCACATGTACCTGTAAGGGAAAATTCCACTAGATCAAAGTTAAAGTCGACAAATAAATGGCAGACTGGCGGATACATTCCGTACCCCCAGCCAAGGGAAAGGAAGCCGAATATCATTTTGATCCTGACTGATGACCAGGATGTGGAGCTGGGCAGCTTAAACTTTATGCCAAGGACTATGAAGGCCGTGAGGAGCGCTGGGGCAGAGTTTCGTCATGCTTACACAACCACACCTATGTGCTGTCCTTCAAGGTACAGTATTTTATTGCAAGTCTCTAACTTTCCTTTAATAAGTTTACGATAGTTCAATATCCACTTAGTTTGGCAGTTTAAAGATAAATCTGCCAATATAAAGCTAAAACAACTCACAATTCATATCCAGCTTTATATTTCTATTAGCTCTAGTACTGCGATAATTCCGATCACTATTGACACCTTTCAGCAAATAACGGCTCAGTAAAGTGCCATTAGAATATAAATGACATACATCCCGCACCATTATCGCTTGCACTGAAATTACTCCAAGCAATGCTAGACTGACTGACAGCCTACAATTGCAACTGGTTCCAACGACTGTATTACTAATTGGAGGCTAATGTGACTGCTTTCACACTGTCCACCGTGAATGTTTATTCTAAAGGCCGTTGCGAAAAGCCTGTTTTGTTGTTTATGTCGATTAATGGGACTTACTTTATGGCCGTAATAAATTTAGTAATTTAAAACCCATAACTGTTAAACTATGCAAGTATTTTTGCTCAGTTTCAATTTCTTATTAACCAATTTCTAAAGATTTTTGAGATAAGAGATTATTATCTACTAGCTATGACAACGTCTTTGTTCATTCAGTTCAGGTTCGTTCGTTCAGGAAGTAACATTGCATCATCATCATTTGCACCCACACTAACCTAGCCGTCAGCATATCCACACGGCCATGCTATGCCTTCCGCTTATCTACGCCACTTCCTGCTAAACAACTGCCGTATCTTCTTCAGGAGTTCGTTGCTAACCGGCGTGTATGTCCACAATCACAACGTCTACACCAACAATGACAATTGTTCATCTCCAATGTGGCAGGCCACGCACGAGACCAACACCTTCGCGACCTACCTCTCCAACGCCGGCTACCGGACTGGTGAGTCATTTAATTTCACTTATTGTGTAGCGTTCCTTTGTTTTTCGATGAAATCAGCAAGTTCAGCATACACAGTGACATAAATGTCTCTTTTATGTTTTCCTGGCATTAGCTGTCTTCTAGAAAGAATCTTGTCAACGAAATGTGCAAAGGTATTTTTAGCAAACTAGACTTACATCTTCTTCTGTTTCATATTTTATTAACATTGTCATCAAACATCATCAGACACCATGAAACTTACTGCTCCTTTCTGGATCAAACGTTATTTTATAATTGCAGCATTTTATACCTATACTTTTTACAATATGTAATTGTAATTATAAACCACATTTAGAAACGAGAGAAAACCAATAGGTACTTCTTATTGCCCAACGTCCAATTTCGTAATTTTCTCAACAACGGAAAAAATAGATTGGATGACCACGCACTATGCCATGACTACGCGCTTCCAGTTTGCGATAATGACGACAAACTTACGCAAAAATAAAATATCATGTCAGTTGTTTATGATTTACATAGTAAGTTCCAGTTGTATGCACCTCACAGCCTGGAGAACGTTCAGGTACATATAATTGATGGTAATTAGTGTCATTCATTATCCTATTGCAATCACTAAACGATTCAGGCGGTGGGAACTCTTGAATTATTTATAACTAGCGGCCGCCAGTGACTTCGTTCGCGTGGAGTTGGTTATGCTCCGCTCCTATTAGTCGCAGCGTGATGTTATAAAATATTCCTGGATTAATAGGCTATCCAGCTCAAAAAGAATTTTTCAAATCGGTCCTGTAGTTTCTGAGATTAGCGCGTTCAAACAAACAAACTCTTCAGCTTTATATTTATATATATTTATATATAGATAATATGTAGAATATGCGTTTTTAATAAAAGGAGATTCATAAAATAAACTATTAAATATATCTTACTAATTTATACGATAACCGTTTTAGGTTACCGTTTAATTAATTTTTTTGGAATGGCGCCAAGTCAGTTACACCGAATTGTGAAATTAATTATTTAATTACAAAGTTACATTTCTGATAAGACTAATGAAAGAACTTTCGTCCTAGTATTCTTATTTGTAACTTCAATTCGTATCTATGTATATTTCGATCGACTTTTTATATTTCGCTATTGAGTAAATAAGATAGATGGCAGAAAAATAATATCATCTAAACGACAATCTACGCCTCGCAGTCTGAAATATTGCAAGTTGCAATTTGCTGGCGCTTTGGAAATCAAGGCAGATTGGAAGCTATACTACGAGCTAGGAATCAAATAGAATAAGGAGTATGGTATTTACGAGTGCTTTTTCAGGCACACTCAGTTTATAGCTACAGTGCATACTACGTTCAATACTTCTTCAAAATCCGAATAAGGCTTTCCGTTTTAAACAGTTTCGACACTTGGGCTTAGAGTAACCTGGAGCTGGGACTAAGTATTAAAGCCACCAGATAGGATTTATCGTTAGTTAAACTCCTGACTTCCCGTAGATGGTATCAAATTGGCATTCTTACATTGTAGTCAAGTAGGCAGCCAGTTTCTTCGAGTTTCTCAAACTTGTTGGGTTGTTCGGTTCGCAGAACTCTTTCTATGCACACCGATCGCGATGTTGGTATTTTAGTCCACAGCTTTTGCCGACATATACGATGATCGACGGTACGTCTGGCAGTGTAGTTGTTTTATTATGTAGAGTACAAGCCATCGTAACTCGACACCCGACCACCTGGGAATGCACTTCGTCTAGATACTTATAATGTAGGTACTTTCAAAGAACAAAGTTTTATGTGAATGTTCTCTAATATATTAATGAATTCAGTGAGGCGCCGTTAAAGAAGGCTTTATTTTATTATAGATATAAAATGTTATATTTAAGAGCTTTGTTGAGGAACAATTAGGAGTAGTTATTTCGGAGAACATGCAGACTTTACGTGTGAATTTAGATTTACTATGACTGATTAAAAGGTTGGGCTGATTAAAAGGAAAACATCTTGAGGAAACCTGGATGTTAAGTCTGAAATCGCCAACCCACATTGAGCAAGCGTGATGATTACGCTCAATCCTTCTCTGTATGAGAGGAGACCTGTGCCCAGCAGTGGTACGATAAAAGGATGATGATGATAGTAGATAAAGATATGATCACATTTTTTTTAATATTCAGAATTATATCGTAATTCGTAATATTTGACAAATTTTGATTGTGTAGATATTGCACCTAAGAAATCTGTTAATTGCTTTTATGAGTGGACTCAAGAGGTAAAAACGTTAAAATGGAAAGTAAGAAATTTAAAGTATTGATCATATTTCCGTGATTAAAAAAATGTTACAGCCACCAAATGATGTAAGCGCCCTTTAGATTTTCAAATAAACAGTTTCCACTCAAAATATCCATCTCAAACTGCGACATTATAAAACACGTCCACAATTGTGGAATATTTTCTTCCCGACCGTACTTACCAAGACGAGGCGGTGTTCAAGTATATTATGAAGACGTAATACTCTCCCTCCTGGTAATACCTGCGCTGCGGAGCGGAGCGATGAACGCTTATCCGCCAGATACCGCCATGATGCAATAAGGTCAGGAATGCCGACTGACTCACAGCCACGAACTTGTAACTTGCACAATTTGTTAAATGTTAAACGAATTTATATGGTAGGGATTGGTGAAAGATAAATGTTTACTTAGAGGTACAAAATACGTTTTTGTAAGTTAAGCTTAATTCATGTTTTTGAAGCACTTCTAACCCCAGAATAAAAAAAAAACAGCGGTGTGACTGACCGCCAGAAGTGAAAACGGAAATCGTTGAAGAAAAATGAATACACAAACAGTAAAACGATCAGTGTCGGTTCGGTCACGCTTACGTCAATTCTATGCTCTTCCCCCATCCAACAAAAGTGCTCAATGTTGCTTAAAAAGGTTTTCACTTCAAAAATGTATGAAATGTCGTATCAAAATGGTGTCACTTTTCCACTGAATTATTAAAATAAGACTCATTCATTGTAATATTCTGAATGTCACACAAAGATGCTGAAAATATTTAATAAAACTTTTGCGGCAAACTGAGAAAATTAAGTAGGTACTTTGGTAAATGTGAAGGTTGCATTTGTATCTAATAAACACCAATGTCTTGAAACGTCCTCCAGAATATAGTATTTTCCCACAAAAGAGCTAGTTTATCATTTCTGATGTGATGAGCAATGTATTGCCGTGCTTACATTAGCTTCCAAAGGTTAGTTGATATTTTTCCACATCAGCTGTGTGTGTAATTTTTAGGTAATCTCAAGCTTATTCTTTTTTATTTTTAGGAATGATTTAATACACATTTGGATCACTAATATTATAAATCATAAAGTGTTGTTTCAAAGTTGACGTGGATAAAAATCTCAAGTAACTTTTGAGGGTCACAGGTCTTTGGTTAATTCCTCAATTTACACCCGCAATTAAGAATCGGCTTTATTAAAATTTTAACTATACACAAATGCCTTAGTCTAGCAAGTACCCATATTAGTTTATGATTACAGAGAAATAAGTTTAAACACTTAAATGAATCACTTATATGTAACATTCACGTGATTCTCCAAACGCTGGTGTTAGAAACTTGTCAAATGTAATACATACCCAGGGTTGCCAACTGTACGAGGTTCCTCGTACAAATACGAGATTTGTGGTCTTCCGTACGAGGTACGAGGACGCTATGAACCTCGTACAATAATGTACGAGATTTTCATATTGTAGGAACTTCACACGTAAATCGCATAGATTTTCTGATCGACGGTATAGCTACATAGCTCCTCCGGTGTACGAGCTCCTACTCTTTTTTTTAGACGTTTCTTTCCGGTGACCCTGTTGACGAACCCTTGTTCTTCCGGTACTACAGTAGTGCTACGAGGTGTGAAAGTCAATATACGAGATTTTGAGGTACATGTGGAATCTTTGTTTTTGGTTGGCAACCCTGTACATACCTTAGTCTTATCTAAAGTGCAATTTAATTGATCTATAGCCAGGAAGGATTTGTGCCATAATCACGGCTAGAGCCGGCTGCTCTCAAGCAGCCGGCTCTAGCCGTGCACATATCTCAATATGTGCCACTTTCTATTTGTGTTAGATTAATGAGCCCGAGTTTGTCGCATAAACGGTTATTCTTGTCCTGCGACCAGCGATCACCATAATGTGTTGTTATAAGGCTATTAATAAGTCCTATTAATAATGTGTGAAAGGCTTTTATTAGCTTAACATAATATTTAGAAACGTTAAAATTTATTTCAATAATGATCTAAAGGGAAAATTATGTACAGACGACAGCACATTATGCTACTACAATCTGTCAGATTTCTTTATTAGATTTTAGGCTCATGGTTGATTGGAAATATTTGGCAGTTTGGGGTAGCTTGACCTGCTGTCCGTACGTGGTGTCTGGTGGGCTAGAGGTGTCCGCCACGACTTATACCGAGTCTGTAGGTCGTGTTGCCGAACCGGGCACTTTACTTTGTGTAAATTAATTCATCGCCACCTACTTTCAAAACGGTGAAGGAACATCATGAGGCAAATAGCATGTAATAAAAGAAAAAAAAATTTAACACAGTGACATCCGCCAACTCGCAATGGACCCGCGTGGTTGATTATGACTCAACAGTTCTCATAGAGATGAGGCATTTGTTATAGGAATTGGAATATTTTAGTCTAGGAGATGTAATATCTGTATCCCCCCTTCATCCTTCAGGTAAAATACTGGTAATATTCAGCTAAATCCGGTTAGACTGGAAGCCAATCCCAACATAGTTGCGAAAAGGTTAGGCAGATGATGATTCCCCCTTCATCCTCCCCTTTAATAATTTGAAAAGAGAACAGGATCTATCTTTTATATAAAATTCTTCTGTCACAGTGCTTGTCCTCGAGCTCTTCCAAAACGGCGGAACCGATTTTAACGAAATTTTGGTATATACATCGTGAGAATAGGTTTCATCTATTTTTAATATTACTACTACTACTTATACGGCTGAAACCGCGAGGCGCAATTAGTATGCTTTAAAATACCTACTCCAAAAAAACTTTATTTTGTTGCAATTTAAGAACTTCTCACGACGAAATTCTCTCAATTAGGTATAAAGTCCAGTTAAAAATATCTAATAGATGAAACTAGGGCGTAGAAAAGATGACTTCATCTCTATAACGAACTATTTAGGACGGCTCGGTATCACAAATTATGCTAGATTAACCAGTTCGCCACCAGAAGCATTCAAAACTATTAATTCAAAGCCGTAATTTTATCTGAAAAGTTCTTCTTAAAATAGTGCATCCCGTTTAAAACAATATCATGATTTTACTTCAGTTCTGAAACAGGTTTCAGGTATCATTAAATTCTCTACCTAATCTTCTTCGTCGAACTTGTCAAATTGGGGCAAACTTGAAACTCAGATGGAAGCTTCATCAGTCTTGATAGGTTGAAAACCAGTTTATTCTGGAATACCACTACAATAGAAGACAAATAACCGAAGTAGCTACTTCAGCATCTCAAAATTGCGGAAGCAGCTTGTTGCAGCGCAGTGCAAAATATCTAAATAGACTTGTACCGCCTTTATCTCCTACTTAACAGCGACCATAAATCAATAGTACGAAGCAGCGGACAGATACAATTTGTACAATGCACTATGCATCTTCTAAGATTTGTTCTAAATATCATATGTTGTGCGGCGTGGGTGCACGTGGGTCGCCGGACGTCGTCCATTTGATCGCATCACTCGTTGTACGAATAAATGTAGATGGAAGTGTCCTTGTCGGTATTTGGGGAGACCGATCGGGCGATATATCTCCATCCGGCTAATGTACGGTACCTCAGATTTGTCCGGTCTTTCTTGACCTAAGTCTGCATAGTTCACGAGGAGCTCATTCTTTTTGCCTGGTATATTGTTTTATTTTATAACATTGTTTTTTTTTTTGCATAAAAACAAGAATGTTTATGTTGGAGCTTTCCAGCGGTTTTAGTGATTGCATCATTTACGAATGGAGCAAATATGGCGCGTATAATTTATCACCATGTTAAATTGTTGCTAACATTTATCTCAGTTGAGGAAACATTTGTTAATTGCATGTGACATCGAACACACGGATTGTATGTCAACCATTTACAATGATATTGAATATGAAAGCATGTGCGATCTCCAAAGGTTGAACAAGTAGATTCTCGAGAATTTGCACTACGTGCATTCCTAGCGAAATATTCAGAAAAGTACCTTTTAGGACACAAAGCACGTGTCGGCACTTTATCACTGTTCTCTTAAGAATCCATTTGGCTTGTAAATTTATGCTTCAAACGAGGTATCATAAATTCGTCCCTTTAGTTTCCCTTCCGGGCCGGTCGGTGGGTGCGGTACACCCACGAACTCGGCTGGCACAACGTGTGGCCGGCGATAGAGCCTAATCACTTATATTGCCTCTTCCGTCCAGAGATGAAAGTTGAGACGTGTGGGAGTGCCAATTGTCGCTGATTGCTCTCGAACACTCTTTCTACAACTATTCTTGTCTGTTACTCAACTGTCGCATGTCGCTTCCGTCTGCTCAATTTTGTCAGACCTCTAAATACTATAGAAGTAAAGATATTACAGATACCTACATAATCAGCTTATTTCCACTGCTGGGAGTCGGATTTCGAAGTGGTGTGTAATCCATCACCCTGGTTGGTAGATGTGTGTTGTTTTCGAATGTTTAGTTTTAGGACATTTCGTTTTGTTCAAGATTTTTGTTTACCGTTTGGAAAGTAGTGGTATTGAAATAGTTAACATTAAGTATATACATATAATTGTCTGGGTAACCCATGACCTACAACTTGAAAGTCACGGTCGTTTACTGGCTACCACTTCTCTTCAAGGTACGCATAACTTTGTTATCGCCTGTAACTTCAAAGGCCATTACAGCGATTCGGCGTATAAATCCAATATCCCAATTTACTTACACTACATTAGTCCCGACATCTATACGTGCTTTCTACGCACAATTTAGCTGAAATCGCAACAAAATCAATATAACCCTAAAAGCCCAAAAAAAAAAAGAAAATTGATACTACAAAGGACACTTTACGTAAAACGGAATGCGTTGAGCTCGCTGCCAACAGTAAAATAAATAAGGTTAGAAAACCCACCCCCCTCCTGCACTAAAATCCTAGAAAATATATCTGGGGACATCTTGTAGGATAGCTCATAATGCCCTGTGATGGCGGGTGCATATAATAAAAAAAAAAAAAAAAAACAGTACTTTAATGAACATAGAGATTAGCAGCTGCAACTAACAGCCCCTTGTTGAAACTTCTCTACTCTAAGCCTCGAATTTAGCAATCTGTCTAAACAATATTATTCTGGGGCTTTGTCTTTACGGGACCTGTGAACTTAATTTTAAAATCAATTCCTATAGTAAGTGTTATTGTTTTCAGTTTATGACCAGTTTCAGTTAGTTGAATTCCTCTAGTTTTAACTGTCCAACTGTTTCGTTCTTTTGATCAATAATTAATCATTTATGATTACCAAAGATTACCTATAACTATTATTTATATTTCTTACTATTAAGACTTATATTTCATAGTCTAAATTAGAATGATTTATTTATTAATACAGACTGAAGATTAGCTGGCTATGGCGACCTCCAAAAGCGTCCATTCTAACTAAGCAACTAAGTAGTTAACAAGCTGTGGTTATCCCGCAATCCCGCCCATACACCCAGACAGCAATAATTACGTTTTACTCTACAGAATGGAACTTGAACACATAGTCGGTCATGTGTGATATTGTACAAACCTTTACTGCATTATCTGTAGAACGAGTCCCTTTGTGTAACAGTTAGCGCCTTCTTCACATAGCTGTTTATTTAATTACATAAGTCTCCAAGTGCATGCTTTTAAATCGTCAGAGCTGCAACAAAGTATGTTACTGAGTACAAAGTTAGAAACAATAAAGAGGTTTTACTATCCAAGCCTGCAGGGCAATGTGCAGGCTGCTATGCTGCCACGGCCACGTTACATCCCATTGTACTCCTCGGATGTAGAACTTGCTAACAGCGGCCTTGTTTAGCTGTTTATTCAGTTAAATTAGTTTATTCAAGAAGGAAACACGATTGTTATCCCGAATTATCTCGTCGTAAATTTTCTTGGCATTTCGGCGAATAATTTTGTGTTTGGATTCGTGTTGCGCTTCTAAGCTAAATAAATATGCTAGAATGAATTCACCACAACAGGCTAAACAGCGGATGAGGTTATATTCACGTTCCTATTATTTAGGCTCTTACCATAGCTTTATATCTAAAATGTAACATTATATCACATTTACACCTTGTGAAACGTTTCCGGCGATTGTTATAAGAAGCCCTTTATAGGTTGGATTACGCATTCTTACACTTGTGGCCACAAACCCGTGAAATGTATATCATTAGTCTTTATTGCATCTTCATTCCAAACTACTAATAATAAAGCCATCGAGATTGTTTTGTTGGAACACACATACAGCTACCTCTGGAACTTCGAATTGAATTTCGAAAATACTGTTTTTTTTTTACATTATACATATACTAGAGCTTAATCGCGATCTCGTCCATGGTAAGCAGTCCGCCGCAGGAGACGCTCTAGTCGGTAGACAACATCAAACTCCCGGCCACCGTAGGTGCGGGCTTGCGGGCGGTGAGCAGTGGGCAGCTCGCCGCCCGGTAAGGACCAGGCCCGGGTCGACGGTGCGTTGTTTCACGCGCGCCTCAAAGAGATATCAGCACATCGTGACGGGGTGCACGAAGACGGATACCTCCTGTGACCCAGGAGGCATCGATCTTCGTGCACCCCAGGGTTGCGGGTTGGTTAAAAAAGAAAACGTAGCCCTGGCGCACAGGCAAGTGAAGGAACACGGGTGGGTTTAGCCAGTAAGGTGCGTATTCCAGAAGGAAACTCAAGCATTGATCTCTGGTTTAAAACTAGTCTCAACCAATCAAATGGCTTGAAACGAGACTTAAGTAGAGCTTGAGTTTTGAGTGACGTTCTGTAATACGGACCTAAAAGTCTGACACGCGTTCCGCTCCGCCAAGAGCGGGAGAGGTCATGTGATGATTTCCCATCCAGACCAAAAAAAATGGCAAGCCATGATGCAATCGTTGATGGAAACCGAGTTTGCCTATTAAGAGCCTATTCACTCTAACCTTGAAGACACTTAAAATGTAGTCAGACAGAAAGACAGATGTTTGTTTTAGATAGCTAAATTCTTGATTGTTTCTCACTACATTACGACTCTTAGGAGCCGAGCTAAAGGAAAAAAAAGTAAGAAAGAACGCTACCTACGCGAAAACGAAAGTAATACCGCTGGCTGGCAGGCGATACAATACATCGGGGTAGGTCAGGAGATCTATAAATTTTCCCCCTTATTTATAAACGCTTCTTTTTCTTCAGCCTACCTATACATGTCCACTGCTGGACAAAGGCCTCCCCCAAGGCTTTCCACGATGACCGGTCTTGTGCTGCCCGCATCCATCGGCTGCCCGCGACCTTCACCAGATCATCGGTCCACCTTGTTGGGGGCCTCCCTACGCTACGTCTTCCAGTACATGGCCGCCACTCCAGAACCTTACTGCCCCATCGGCCATCGGTTCTACGAGCAATGTGCCCTGCCCACTTCCACTTAACTTTAGCGACTCGAAGCATAGCTCTATCCATTGCCCTTTGTGTAACTCTGAGCCTTCGTATGAGGCCCATTGTGAGCGACCACGTCTCTGTTCCGTACGTTATCAAACGAACGCTGCTTTGTAACGTCAGTCAACTTTAATAATCCTTTATGAATAAACACCACAGTGTTTAAGGGTTTCATTGATAAACGATGATTAAAGTTAAGTGACGTGCAAACGTCTAATATGTGTGTTTCTGTTTAAACAATCGCTAATCGCTAGTTAACTATAAGCAGCGTTTTGTGGATAAGGGGTTTATGCGGACGTAGATAGGGGTAAAAGCTAGTATCCTGTAAGCATAATACTACCATTGCGTATCTCATGTCGATGACGCAAACAAATACCTTACAATATCACAAGTGTCTAATGCCACTTGAACAAAGTACGCTATGGCTACTTTAGCAGCCGAGAGTAGCATTAATTCAAGGCTTCATGTAGAACTTTGTACCACCTTGAATATAATGCAGCCTGGTTCAATATATTTCAGTTTTATGGCTATGGTTGGTAGTTTGGTACGGCATTGCTATAGAGTTAGGTTAATAGTGACTTTTATGAGCTTCTGAACAATGAATTAGTGTTGGCAGCCTAATATTTTTAAACTAGGTTCTGTCCGACGCTTCGTGCGATGAAATATCTTGCTTTCCTGGCTGTCGTATCGCATCACCTGTCACGCTATTACTTCGTTTTTGCTTACATGGGCGTACCTAGAGGGGGGTTCCCCTAATTACTGAACATAGTATAAACGTAGACTAATCTGTAACTTTTAAATAAACCACGCAGTAGACACTGACAACATGTAGGGTGTAATTGCCAAAAAACCGTTTGCGCTCAAATATTACCTACTCACTCTAAAAATTTGACTTGGCGCCCATATGCATGACTTGCCCCCAAGGCTCTAGCCCAGCTTCTGAGCTGGGTACGCCCATGTTTGCTTAACATTACTTTTAACTTAACATAAGTTCTAGCGTAATTTTATCAGCCTTCCTCAATAAAGGGGCTACCAAATGCAAAAATAAATTATCCCACTGGTATTCCAGAGATTCAGCGAGTGCAAACAAACTCTCCGGCTTTATTAGTTTAGACGGCGATCGAAATCGACGTACTCTTGAAGATTAAAGTATTTCGCGGTCAATTTGGGGTGACGAGGGAATTATGTACTCTTCACCTAAGTATATTATTTGTTATTATTTTCTCTTCTAAATATGTTCGACCGCCAAGTTCATTTCCAAAACAGACTCCGTCGTTATCAAAGTTTGAATTTGTTTTATAGCTATCATCGCCATCATTAATTCTTTTCACACAGACATGTTGATGGAATGGAGCCAATAAATAATAGTTATTTATAGTGTATTAGCGAGGTGCGTGGATACGTGGGCGCAGCGCCGTACTGTCTAGGCAACCTGCCGAACATCACGGCTTGTTTAACAGCCTACCGACACGGAATGGAAATCGTAAGTCATGGTGCATTGATATAATATTAAACAGATATGATATGCTCTAACAAATTAATCGAAATAAATGTGCCGATCGGAGCAGCAGCACACACATGCAAATTTTATATTCTGCGTACATTTCACATGTTGGTGCAGTGTGAGTGAGAAGGGGCGCAATCGAAAGCATAGAGAAGAAAAAGATCGCTAGTGTTTGTCATTTGCGCTGTTAGTGTTTGTCGTTTGTTTTTACGAGTGTATCGAGAGTGACTAAGGCAAGAGATTAGAATTATAATCTTTTGTACGCTTCAAGTTCAATGCGCTAGTGACTTATCTACCTTAGTTTAATATTATATCAATGCCATGGTGATAATATTTTATTGGAGTGATTAACGGTTCCGATTGTGATTGGTTTTTTCTACAAAGTTTTGAATGTTGATTAGAGTATTTGTTCGTTTAATTTCGTCTGTACTTTCTTAGTTCAAAGTCAAAGCATTTAGTTCTAATGGGCACATAAAAGCTCTCTTAAAAGTTAAATTTAGAATAAAATATAATTGTTCCAAGTCCCTTTCCAATAGTTTTCGTATGGCAGAGAATTGGCAAGTAAATCCACCATTTAATAAAGATTTATATGTATATATAGGTAGGATAGGTATATATAATTATCTAAAATAATTATAAGTGAAAACGTTCGGGCCTTAAATCGAAAATGGAACCTTTCTAAGATGACTTTCTTATTCGCCTGTAACAGAGGTCTATGTTTGCATTTCGGATTAATGCGCTTACTGCTTAGGATGCCATATTATGTACAGAGGATAGCACATCAAACTACTACAATCTGTCAGATTTATTTATCCGATTTTCAACTTTATCTCTGAAGCATTAAAGCTCAAGGTTGGATGGGAAAATCTGACACTTTCGGGTAGCTTGACGTGCTGTCGTCCGTACACTTCCAAAAATGTGAATGAATTTTCCATGAAGTTTTCCAAACCACAACGTAACGCATTTATTGCGTTAGGTCATAATCATAGGTATACAATCATTTCAACATGGAAGGATACTACTTACTAATCTATTGCTTCTGTGTGCTCGAAAAAAATCTACTCTTTGAAGTAAAGAACGTAATGAATGTTGTTGAACTGTCAAAAAGAAACTAATAGATGACTGATAGTATGTTACGCAATTTCCCTTAGGTACTTATAAGTTGAGTATAGTTTTATTGTTAGTATGATAGTTAAAATCATTACTATCTATTGAATCGAGAGAGATTTAGGGAATGTCTAATAAAAAGTGGGCATGTTTGAATAAATCCGTGTTTCCCATCAAACCACTTTAATGCCGTTATAAGTATTGTTATGTTTACTGAAGCCGCAGCTGTTTGCCTCTCCTATTAGGTTTCGCTGATTGAATTATCATCGCTTTAACGGAGATATTTCATGGAATATTCACCGTGTTGTAATCAGATATCATACACTGTGTAGCTTGAATTTAATAGGTAACAGCGTAAATATAAGTAATTTTATTTATTAATAATAACTGGAAGTTGATAAATAACTATAAACTAAACAGTTTTATGTGCTCTGCACTATGTGTTTCACTAGCGGGCTAAGGATGGGTCCTTTAGAGACCCCAAAACTCCAAAATACTTTTCAAGTAATCATGTCCAAACAAATCCAAAACATGATCTGCATTTAGTAAAAGTCAATTTGTAGTTTGGGGCTAAATCTTAGCGCACGGTAGTGCCCAGGCCAAGTTCCAGCAACAGGCCGCGCGCATTCCTTACACTTGTATATAGCTTCAGTAGGTCCTGATATATGTCCCTGTGACAATATTATTTTGGCACTGACTGACTCAATCACTGACCGGTGAACAAAACCTACGCCACTAGGCCTACCTACCTAGGCCACTTCCCATTATCCTAGCGTTATGCAATACTCATGTCGTGTGATGTAGATTACCAAAAAATTAAGAATTTTAAGAAACCGGTCCAGCATGAATTCACATTTAGAAATATTAGGGTCAGGCTGTTGATGAAGATGATTATGAACGATTTTAAAGTGCATCTAAACTTGGCATTACATATAAACAAAGGGTGCTAAAAGTTTGGACAACCAATGGCAACGTATAAAACTTATTCATATTTTCCAAGGACCTCCGTGGCGTAGCGGTAGCGGACGCGGCCGCTGCGCAAGGTGGCGCGGGTTCGATCCCCGCACCGTGCAAGTATTTGTATGCATGAATATGAATATTTGCATTGGTCTGGTCGTGCCTCGGAAAGCACGTTAAGCCGTTGGTCCCGGTTGCCATACGAACATCTAGTGGCAGTCGCTATGGGTTGTTGGAGCCCTCAAAAGTCCAACAATTGGTCTAACTGCAATGCTTCGATGTCGCCTTCGGGTTGTGGAGGTCAGACGGCAGTCGCTTCACGGAAAATGTCGAAGTTTAGCCATATCAGCAGTAGGACTGTTAAAGCGGACCTCAGACTCCAAAGCTGAAAAAGCCTTCGGATGCGACTGGGATTAACGCTGGGATGATGATGAGTTATTAAACCTTACGTATTCGGGGCGGAGTCCGTATATTTTCTAACCCGTTTCGTCTGGTGCTTTAGCTTTTCTGTTGTCGACAAAGTATCTCCTATTTCTTTATCAAAAGTCGACGGAAACAAAGAGAAACCGTGTTCAATATTTTAACATTCATTCCTTAGCATTTCGTTCTGCCGCCTCGGGCCACGACAGACTTACTTACCGCACTGGTATGTTCCAAAGCTTTCAACAAGATAGATGTCTTTGTTATAGGTAACTTTGAAAAGAGTTTCATTTAAACAAAATACGTATATATGATACTAGCGGCCGCCTGCGACTTCGTTGGCGTGGAGTTAGTTATGCTCCGCTCCTATTAGACACAGCGTGATGTTATATAACCTAAAACCTTTCTGGATTAATGGGCTATCGAACGTAAAAAGAATTTTTCAAATCGGACCAGCAGTTTCTGAGATTAGTGCGTTCAAACAAACAAACAAACTCTTCAGCTTTATGTACTAGTACTAGCGGCCGCCAGCGACTTCGTTCACATGGTTTAGTTATGCTCCGCTCCTATTGGTCACAGCGGGATGTTATATAGGCTAAAGCCTTCCTGGATTACAGACAGATATGACAGAAAAATTGGAAATTATTGGCTACTTATCTTGAGTTGTACAGACGACAGTACATCAAGCTACTAGAATCTGCCACTTTTCTTTGTTAGATCTTTAACTTTATGGCTATAGCATTAAGGCTCAAGGCTGATTGGGAATATCGGACAGTTTCAGGTAGCTTGCCTTGCTATCGTCCGTACTTAAATCTATCTTAAGAATTATTTATAGATACTAGCACTCCTCCTCGGTTTCAGTTAATCGTATCGTTGTCGGAATAAAAAATATGCTGTGTGTTAATCCTGATATCTATTGTATATGTACCAAATTTCATACAAATGCATCAATCCATGCTCACACGCCATCGTTGATGGTTAAGCGCGCTAGTTAATTAAGAGCCTATTCACTCAAAAAAACTGAGTGAATAGGAAGGAAGACGGCAGTTGAGCGAGGTGATGCAATGTTAAACCCAACAACACGACCAACGATGCTGCGCCAGAGGGAAATTGATCTGCAGACCCTCCACGAGCACGACCAAACTCCCGATACGACAACATGTGGCGTATCGTACCCGGCACACATCGCAACACAACAGCTCAGACCCGTCCTCCATACGGCTTCATTAGACATCATGCCGGAACACAACGCATCGCTTGGCGACTATATCTAAATCTCGGAATAGAATCCCAACTTTTCCTTTTTCTATATTTGATTTAGAAATCTTACAATCTTCTAAGGTCCCGATTACGTTAGCACGTATATTAGCAAACAATGAGGTAAAGAAAATTAATGCCGAGCGGCGCTGCGCCTGCGCTGGTCGGTGCACGATAAAATGGGTAGTTTGTGGCGCGCCGCTCCGTCTGCCGGTGCCGACTGAGTACGTTCGCATCCTAGCACAGGGCTGTGATTACCTGTGTACATTATGCATTGTATATTGTTTCTATCAAAGTGCGTACATGCAGCCATGCGTCCTTCTTAAGGAAAGACGGGAAAAAAATCAGAAATGGATAGAAAACTCTTTACAAGTTTTACAAGTTCTTTACAAGTTCTTGTGATATTTCAATACAGATTTTTTTTTTATAAGTTGTAAACTAGCGCTTGACCGCAATCCCGCCTGATGGTAAGCAGTGATGCGATCGTTGATGGTAAAGCGCGCTAGTTTATTAAGAGCCAATTCACTCTAGCCTTGAAGACACTCAAAATGTAGCGTGACGGAACACCGCCGCTGCAAATTGTTCCAGTCCCTCAATGTACGCGGAATAAAAGAGGAAGCAAAACGCTTCGTCCGGATCGTAGTGGTGTTAACAACGTGAGGGTGGAAACTCGCCGTACGACGGGTCGTCCGATGGTGGAACGGAGATGGGGGAATTAAATCACGCAATTCCCTTGCACACTCACCAGAATGCATGCTATAGAAGACTGAATTGATGATTAATTGATCTTTTGTCTTATGTAATTAAAACTCAAAAGGTCTATAAAGGTCACATTCATCCATTTTGTATCTAAGTATTGGGTTATATAAATAAATTGGAAATAAAATCTTTCTCTTCTAAAGACCCTCTTAAAACACATTTCATCGCACACTTATTCGTAACTTCTAAAATAAATAAATGTTAAACATTGTAGCATAACTTAGTCTTAGAATGTTGTATTTAATTACAGCCACGATGAAATATGTCCGTCATACTTCACGTCCTGTGTCTAGATATATTTTCCACTTAGTGTTGATAATTACCAATTCCGTTGTGTCGTAATTTTCGCAGTGTATAAAGCTAGTTTAAAGTTATTAAATCTAGATGTGATGGTGCTATAAATACCGAGAGGTTTTATAAGCTTTAGATCATAAAACTGGTAATTAAACTTATTAACTTGTGCTACGTCTGCACTAAACCCTAAAGCCTACTTATAGCAATTTCCTGAACAGTAAATTATAGGGAGCTTGACAGCGCTCGATAAATTGAAAGCGGTTGCTTCTTCGTATACCTAATCTTACTAGCAAAAACGGTTATCGATAACTAAGAAAATGTAAGCCGACATAAAACAATCAGGCTTCATAATCTTACGTATAACTCCGAATCAATCTCAGAACAATATATTGTGTTGCCAACCGTTATTTCAGCAGAAAATGATAGATATCGCGCAACCCTAACGGTGCAGTAAAGAGCATCTCTACTTGCGAGTCTGTGACCTCGTTGTGGTCTCGTTCAGCCGGTATACGTTACCAAGTGTTGTCTATACACACCTCCAGTTCACTTCTCTACCGCCTTGTGTGCGGGACAAGATATTTGATAACCACGCGTTTTTATTACCTGCTACAAACAATAGTGTCGGCTTCCATGGGAAAGTGTTTATGAATGGTGAATCTTGTGGAATTGTGGTTACTGTTATTGGAGGATTTACCATTCAATGGGTGAAATTCCTCTGAAAAACCCAATCACATCATCGGATAAAATTTGACAAATCTGATAGGTACTGTAAAATTAGGCGGTGAACGCCCTGTGCGTACAATAAATTATCGCAATATCCGAATAAGACTTGTTAAAAGTCATGGTAGCCTAGTGGTTAAAACACCAGCCTCTCAAGTATGAGTGCGCGAGTTCGATTCCAGGTCAGGCAAGTACCAATGTAACTTTTCTAAAGTTATATGTACTTTCTAAGTATATCTTGGACACCAATGACTGAAGGTGAAGGAAAACATCTTGAGGAAACCTGGACTTTAAGTCTGAAATCGCCAATCCGCATTGAGCAAGCGTCGTGATTACGCCCAATCCTTCTCTGTATGAGAGGAGACCTGTGCCCAGCAGTGGGACGATAAAAAGGTTAATGATGATGAAAGGACATAAAAATGACTTTCGCAAGCAACTCTACATTATACAGATAGATATCAATCATTTTGAATGATTTTGCTAATCCAATCCATGTATATTCCAATTAATTGTCTACTCAACAACCTAAATAAAGCAATGAATATTCTTAAACTGTCAAATCGAAAGCACCGGTGAACTCTAAAATACGTGGTGCATACAGGTTGTATCACAAATATGTAAAACCGAAGAGCCTAATAGGACTTGTTCAAGACCATAAAGATGTCTCTTTGAACTCTTCATTATACAGATATCCAGGTGTATATAAGCTACAGAATGACACTTGACTTACAAAGTAACTCACTGGAAACGCCTCATCGGACATTCAAATTAGTACTGGCGCGAATCCCCCTGAATACCTATTGAATTTTGCACTTATTGAGATGTTAAAAGGTCGCTCGCTTGCTCGCGCGTGCATAACGTGTAACTAAAGGCTGTTTGCATTCAACTGAGGTACTTTCTCGGCATTGCAGCACGGAGGGAAAGTGGCCAGGTGTGTGAACACCCGCTAATTATCCAGCTCAGGGCATGCCCTTCGTGCCAAGAGTGATTATCAACTCTTCACCGCGATGTGGGAAGGCATGACCTTTTCTCTATGTACTCGAGTGTTTGCTGAAAATATACGTAGGCAGTGCGTAAAACCATAACATTGACTGCTGTGTTTAAGTGGAAATAATGGTTTGTTTGGAAATGTAAAGCTGTAATCGTAAAAGTTAGTCGTAACTATTAAATTTGAAATTGTAGCTTTTTGTAAATGTGTAGCTTTGATATAATCAATATTAAGCAAGTAGAACCTTTAATGACATGTGTAAACAGCATGATTTCGATCCCTTTTTAACGAGTGTCTCCTCAGCCAGAAAGTGCATGAGCCGTAGCGTTTTTGGTTGAGGCTTTAATGTATGTTAGGATTTTTTTATACCATTGTTTTCTTTGTGTGTAACTTAAGCTGAAATGTTTTAATTTCTGTTTTCTTTCTTTTTTGTGGTGTTATTTTTTTTATGAGCTAGGTAGCTGTGTTGTGTTGTCCACATTATCTCTGTACATTCTGTTTTTTATATTATTCTGTTTCTTTTAGCTGTACTAAGTTGTCCATAGTCAATAAATAAATAATATTAATATTTACTTTATTATCTAATGTTGTGTTCAGAAAATAATAACGATTAGCGCAATAACAAAAAAAAGTGTTCCTTTTCAATGGAGGATTGGTATAACTTGGGCACTTAAAGAAAAGATCTGTAAATGGCGTCCGCGCGCATGCGTTCTCGCTCACTCTCTATCGCTGTCTATACTCACACAGTGAAGTAAGAGCTGCAAAAAAATAACAATCAGTCAGGATTCGCTTTCCAAGCTACTTTGACGCACTCCGAGTTATCGTTACTTTCGTTCCGCTAAAGTCTCTGTTATTTTGTTGATATTATTGTTTTTGTTGAGTTTAATTGTTATTTGTTTGCGTTACGTTTGATTGTTATTTATTTTTGTTAAGTTTTTAGTACTAACGTTGACATTTTATTATTTTATCATTTGGTTTGTGATTGAACAATGGCTTCACGAAAACGTGGAAAGATTCTACACAGTGATGCGCGTGAAATTGTTTACAACGTGATAAAATACTTTGAAGAAGAGAAGAACTTGGAGCGCTACCATCCGCTCAAGTACAGCGCTGCACGCGCAGCGATGGCGACTAATTTATCGATGTCTACTATATCGAAAATTAAGAGAGAAGGTAATTACCAATAAACTATCAGTTTGTGCTTAGCTCTGTTCTGTCTATAATATGTTTTTTCAGTTAAATTTACCATCTATATCATGTGACATTTTTTGTTTTTGCTTCGCTGTTATTAGTAACAAAGTTAAGTTAACTTCTATAAAGTGTTAAGTTCTTTGAAGTTAACTTCCATACTAAAACATACTATTAAACTGATACTAAAAGTATCCAAGAAACTCGGATAGCATGCTTATTGTCATCAAAACTTAAATAAACTTAGGATAACGCAAACAAAAATCGACCTTTCATCATATTGATAGCCTGGGCGACTCAGTACCCAAGGTGCATTATCATAGTAATTTATTCTTCTAACCTAATAATCTCTGGACTCTATAGTACCCACGTGCAGAGAAAGGTATATTTTAATGACTTCACGCTATAAAAGAGCGTCCAGCATATTTTAGCATGTTTCAGTTCATAAAAACCCTAATTAAAATAAAGCCATCATATTACTATTCTATTATAATATTTTACTATTATTTCAGGTAAACTTGCAAAACAAACCAACACTAAAATCCGTACGCCGAGTAAGGGTAGAAAAGGCAAAAACAATACGCGTGTCCCCATGGATAACTTCAGTATATGTGCCATTAGAAATATTGTGGCCTCAATATATGACATTCGAAAGGAGGTACCTACGCTGAACAAGATTATGGCATCAGCAAAAGCTGATTTAAACTATACAGGCTCCAAAACGACGTTAAGAAAGATTTTAAAAGAAAAGCTCGGATTTCGATTTAAAAAATGTCGCCAGAACCGAATGGTGCTCATAGAGCGCGATAATATAAAAGCCTGGCGAGTGAAATATTTACGCCGCCTCCGACAAAATGATGCCATGGGTGCGGAAAAAAAGAAAGTTGTATACATGGATGAGTCGTGGATCCATGCTCATTATACTGTCAGCAAGTGCTGGCAGTCATCCACCAACGAAGGCATTCGAAAAAATGATAGTCCTGGACAAAGGTGGGTGATGGTTCATGCCGGCTCAGAGGATGGGTTTGTGGAGGGTGCAGGATTATTATTCAAAGCAAAATCAAAAAAAGGCGACTACCATGACGAGATGGATGGTAATAACTTTACAAAATATTTGAACGAAAAACTTATACCAAATCTGCCTCAAAACTCCATTCTCGTCATGGATAATGCATCTTACCACAGCATGCAGTTGGATAAAGCGCCAACGACTGCAACCCGCAAAGCGGATATAAAGAAATGGATGCACGAGCACGGTGTGGCATTCGAAGAAGACTGGACTAAAGCAGAGCTGCTCGTGCATCTAAAACACCATCGCCCCGAAAAAAAGTATGTGGTAGACGAACTTCTACGTGAGCATGGCCATGAAGTTCTCAGACTCCCTCCTTACAACTGCGACCTGAACCCCATAGAACATGTTTGGAATTTAATAAAACAACGGGTCGCAGATAAAAATGTGGAGCAACACGAAAATAAAATTGAGGACTTGACAAAAGAGGCCATAGCTTCAATTACACAAGACGAATGGAAGAAACAAATAAATCACATAAAGAAAGTCGAAGAAGCATACTGGAATCGCGATGTAGGCAGGGAGAGTGAACTAGAGGATTTCATTATCAGTGTGGGCATGAATAGCGACACCGAAGATGAAAGTGACGAATGTGACGACCAAGACTGTGAAAGTGACCAGTCCATGGATGATTATAACGAATTGATGGAGGGGATTGAACCAATAATGGGTTCAGATGATCCAGATATTGCCGGGCCAAGCGGTTTATAAAACCTTTTTCTCAGATATTTTATTAGGTATTTTTATAATTAATAAAAACAAATTTTAAAATCCAGTATTTTATGTACCTTTGCTCCTTACTTAGTAATATTATTTTTACTATTATTGGCTAAAAGAATAATTTAATATTAGTAATATAATTATATAATATTTGACAAACTATATTACAATTATATAATAGAATATTAGCTAAAAAAATAATTAACTGTATAACAACACACTCAAGAAAGTGATTTAATTTAGTTTCGTTTCGTGAGTAACTGTATAGTTGGTGGAGGTATAATTATGTAAACAATCACAGTAGTCGAATGAAAATAACTAGCTACAAAAATATCTCTTTTTATTCGACCAAGTAACTGGTTATGTTACGTTTCTTGAAAAAGGCGTAACGACCCATAGAACCAAACTTGTTTTGTAAACCGTACCATAAGTAGCCGCCGCCATTTTCAGATCTTTTCTTTAACTGCGCGAGTTTTAATAACCGAAATCCACCCGAAGTTGCGGTTTGTTGAGTATTCAATCTATAAGTACATAAGTCGTAGCAAAGAATTTTTGTCCGCTTGCTTGTTTGCCTGGGTGTATTTTCCAAATTGGTCCAAAAACGGCTGAACGGATTTGGATTAAATTTGGCACATAGATATTTTATAAATAACTTTTTAGTAGGTGTCCTCCTCAATTCGCTGGTTGGTAGTCCAGCGAATAGTAGAGTAGTTGAGGAGGCTACCATGATTTAACTGCGAGTTGTTCGAGATATGTACCTATTTCAAAGACTATTATATAATTAATATTTATTTCGTCATTTCATGTAATTAGCTTTGTTGCTCCTCTAGTTTAAATATGTGAGAAAATAAACAATAGATAATTTTGAAAGCATGCTAAAAATGTTGTAACTATCAATAAACATTATTTAAATACGGAATACAATAATACCCTTATTATTGTATTCCATATTTAAATAATGTTTCACACTTCCTAGTGTATAACATGGATTATTAAAACATAAGGAACTTTTAATTATTACGAGCTCCAGTGTATATTTTCCGACATCCACGCGTTCAGACCCATGAGCAAAAGCTAGTAAAAGTGTACAATTTCCGTATCGGCTTTATGCGCTTACCAAGTGGCAATGTATATATTACATTGCAACTTAGCTAAGCTTATGGTAACGGGTCTTTTATTTCTTCTAATGGCATATAATTATATAGAACTACGTGAATCAGCTTGTTTTAAAGCCTAAGATTGTTGAGAGTGGTAGAACGTGAGAGATCATAAGTTTCTTCGCATAAGTATAATCATTTATGGTATCTATTAAAATCGTATATTGCACCCATATTGATGCTAACGGGAGAAATGTTCGCATTCTTTCTCTTCCAAGCGTTAGTCTTCGACATTTAGACAAACTTTCTTGACGTCGATAAGCTTCGATTAATTTCAAGTTTTTATGCATGACCGTGAAAGAGAGAAGATGTTACATCGACCCGTAACTTGTTATCTTGGATTCAGTAGACAGTACCTACGGTGAAACTTGTGCGTTTTAATACATCGAAGTATTGAAAAAAAAAATTCTGCTCCATATATTTTGACCTCGTAGTAGAGTTTCACTTTTCTAGGAAAGAGCTGATTTTAGGTTAATAACCTATGCAAAATTTTGGTTTTTTTTCAACAATGGCATTAAACTTTAGGTACTGTGCTTCTGCTTCATTCACTAATATTACATTGTAGAAACACGCCAATACAGCGTTGTAAGACTGCATCATGTACGTACTGCTTATATAAGGCAGTACACACGTGTAATAAAATCCCGGCTAATTACTATATTTTTAATAATGACAACATTGTGTGTATGTGTACTTAAGCTGAATTTTGTGCCGTTTTACCAGAATTAGGAAGTTTATAGACTGATTATGCATACGTATACAGAGTGGTGCTGATAATATGAAAATAAATGAAAACACGGACAATGCTGGTTCATAGGAATAACCCTAAACCATAGAAAAAAAACCTAGTATCAAAAATAAACAAAATAAAATTTCAAACAAATTAAATCGCATAAAATTGGAAATATTAGTTCACTGACCTCCGATCGGCGACAGTGCGGTCCTGTATGGACTTGCTTTTTTGGCGCCATTATTATTAAAGTTTAGTATCGCTGGATGCGGCGGTCATCAACCTGTAAGCGCTTCCTTATCAATATGTACATCATGTAGAAAATGTGAAAAATTAAAAACAATTTCCTGTGTCTAAACTAATGGATATGTGTAAGTATATGATTTTTTATGGGTAGAGGATGTGTTGAGGTACACGATGTTTAATTTATTGTCGTATCACAACTTTGCATATACCACGTCTAGACATCGAGTTACTGTACCACTCACAGAAATCGTAATTTGTTATTACAATTTCTGTGGTACCACTGCATCACAATCACCCAAAAACCAAACAAAATAAAGTGAAGTTCCTTTAAATAAGCAAATAAGCCTGCCACAAATAAAGCTTCAATTATTTAAGATATCACCGTTCGTATCAACATGGCAACAAATTCCAAATACCTCGAGGTTGTATGCATGAGAAACATTTAGTTACCACGAATCGTTTCGCAAGACTCCGCTTTGCGTGGGGCGACGCTTACCGGCCCTTTCCTAAGGTCGTGGGTGCACAGTGCACACCCGCGGGTCAAATACGACGCGGTGATCAAACATCACTGTGAAGACTGTCAGGTTTTAAAAGAAAGGTGTGTTACTTTTACTAGCCTCTGCGGCGTCTTCGGCCACGTAATATTTGAAAGAAAGAAAGAAAGGCATTTATTTAAACACAGACTAAAAGACACAAAATACATCATATCAAGACAATCATTAAAAAAAACTTTTTTACAAAAAAACAACCGACTTCTAAAAACCACTACAAAGTGAAAAATAACTAATTTCGGAAGTCGGTGTCTGGTTTTTGTATATTAGTTTTTGACACCGACTTCCGAAATTAGTTATTTTTCACTTTGTAGTGGTTTTTAGAAGTCGGTTGTTTTTTTGTAAAAAAGTTTTTATTTTACACTTTTTAGTTGTGAAAAGTAGGTACTATGTATTCAGTTACATCCGGTCAGACTGAAAGCTGACGCAAATATAGTTGCGAAATGACGTAATTTTGTTAACTTTAATTTTTACCCGTAATTTTGAAGAATTCTCTCGTTTGCCTATGGTCTTCATCATCAGCTTTACTGCATACCATTATTTCAACCCAATGGGTGCATAGTTCTCATCAATATAAATGAATTAAAACCAAACACTAAGTAGCTACTACAAACGGTTGAGGAGTTCCCGGAACTGGCCTTTGTCTTCATCATCAGTGCTCTTATGACAGTCATAACCCATCTAGGTGTAAAGTTCTTATCAATACAAATTAATCAAGCCCAAACACAAGGTAGCTGCTGTGAATTGTAGAGGAGTTCCTTCGACTGCCTCCCAGCTCCATCATCAGATCTACCCCAGACCTTTATCAAATTGTAGTGCTTTAAAATACTTAATGAAAATACTAAGAAATGCACTAATCGCCCCTAGGAATTTTGAAAGTTCCCCTTTATTTCTCTGGTTTTCCATCATCAGACCCTGATGTCCTTATCATGGGACCACCTTGGGAATGTCTTCTTTCCAACAAAAAAAGAATTATCAAAATCGGTTCATAAACGACGAAGTTATGCGCGAACAAACATAAAAAAAAAGCATATATACGGTCGAATTGAGTAACCTCCTCCTTTTTGAAGTCGGTTAAAAAAAGTAAAATGGGATAAAAAACAAAAGTAGAACTAACGAGTGTGTGCCTCCCGACTGCGCCAAAAAGGCCCAGTTCAGCAAAAATGCCAGATAACACTAGTGCCTGATGTGTGAGGTGACGAATGTATTTGAATATAAATACGTATACAGTAACGTGACTTGTGTATGCATCCATACTAATATTATAAATGCGAAAGTAACTCTGTCTGTCTGTCTGTCTGTCTGTTACGCTTTCCCGCTTAAACCTATCAACCGATTTTGATGAAATTTGGCACAGACAATCTTTAGACCCTGAGAAAGAACATAGGCTACCTTTTATCCCGGAAAAATTTGATGTTCCCGAGGGAAATCTAAAAGGCGCGATATAACCGAATTCCACGCGGGCGAAGCCGCGGGCGGAAAGCTAGTAATAAATAAAATAAATTTGTGTTAAGTATAAGTATAAAATAAAATGTGATGCTCGTCATCATATTTTACTAAAATAGAAACAAAAAAAAAAATACTACTAAATAAATCAATTAATGGAATATAATTATTTCGAGTTTTAATATTTTCAATAAAACTGCAACTTGGACAGATCAATATAATAATTTTATTGTTCACAACAGGTAACAGCCAATATATTATACTTAAATGGAATACATAACGGACGGACTCCAATATTTGTTAACTATTATGTCCGAGTGATTCGGATGACAACCAAGAACTGAGCGTACTGGCTCTAAAAAGTAAAAATGCTTATTTCTAATTTCATTCCCGCCACCACTCTGACAAACTAAAAGAGGGTACTAGAGAGTAGGCGCGATTTCCGGTTTCGCTATTTCTAGATAACAAAAATAATGAAATTTAAACAAAAACTAATCGTTAAAATACAAATAAATGTTCTTAAGGGGTCATCCATAAAGTACGTCACACATAAAGGGGGGAGGGGGGTGTCGACAAAGTGTGACATGGTGTGACAAGGGGTGGGTGGGGTAATATGTTTCGTGACATCACATTTCAAAATCGAATATAGCTAGAGGTAATAATCGCGTTATTTGAAATATTAATTATAAACTAAAAAATATTTCCAACTCTATCTTTGGGACAATACGGTTTAAATTGTTTTCTTTACTAGATCATACTCGCTTTAGTGACACTCGCCGATCGAGCCCTTTGGGTTTCTTTCTTTTCTTTATATTCAATAGTTTATTGCTTTGTTATTGTTTCAAATAATTGATATAATGTTGATTTCATAAAAAAGTACTTTATTTAAATGGAAATAAAACTAAATTCGGAACTGCTGCTTTAATTTAATAATTTTTCGATGTGAAATTGCAAAACATGTGACGTCACATTGGGGGGGGGGGGTCTCAGAAATGTGAACACCTGTGACAAGGACGGAGGGGGGGCTCAAAAAATCATGAAATTCGTGTGACGTACTTTATGGATGGCCCCTAATAATTTAGATACAATATAGAGTGCTTACATTCTGTGACACTCAGCTATTGCTTCCCAATAAGGGGTTAAATAATTTTCAGAATCACTAGTTACAAAGATTACCACCACCTACATATAAAATTTACCTCTGTATAATGCTTACCTATTTTTTATAAACATAAAAAATGAGTATATTTATTAAAATTTCGACAATATAAATTAATAAATTCAATAGTGAATGATTGCATGTTAATGGTATTCATTAATAATGTAACAAGAATGTAGGATAAATGTTGTGAATTTAATAATAATTTGCTATAATATTTAAGTTATATGATCTTACCTTTGCCAAACCAATGTAGTAAATAGTAAATAAACGTTTGATTTACTTAGATAGTATTGACAGAAAATTTAGTCTTATAGCGAAAATCCGGTTTTTAATTTAAAGGCTAATTGATAATAAATTCACTATACATAGTATTGTATAAAGTTATGTGTTTTTCTAAACGAACAGACAGCTGTGCTGCTGGGGAGTTTCTTCCGCCGCTTCTTCTTCCCAGCGAAAGCACTAGGAAGTGTCGATGGGTGGGCGTTTTGTGGGACTGCGCTGATTCTCAGCCTACTTTGAATAAATGACTTTTGATTTTGATTTTTTGATTTAGATAAAGCTTGTTCCTTAGCTTTATCAATTACCTACAGAACATGTTTACCTTATTTCTTTATCGATTAATTTATAATTATTGAAGAAATTTCAAAGATTAACCAAGGAATGTTGGTTCTGCTTTCATGCCTAAAGTACTGAACAGATTTGGATGAAATTTGGCGCACAGATATTTATGATCAGGAATAACGCATAGGGTATTTTTGTCTCGATATTCCCACGGAAATAAGCAACATTACGATTTCCAATTACCTAACTGGTGGCAGATATGTCTTGGTCTCTTTTATCCAAGAGAGCTTTATTTTTAGATTGGAATGTCGGGACACTCAAATCGTTGTCCGTGAACTTGAGTAGATTTTCATTACAAACGTAATTAGTGACGCGGAAATGACGCGTCAGAGATTGTCAGATACCCTCATTTGACGCACAGAATTCATTAGGATAGGATGTTAAGATATTGTCAAGAAGGGACAGTAATTGCTTCATTATCGAGATTGGACATCGATTTTTAATTAGAAACATTTATATAATTGTGAAGACGTCATAGGTTCAAGTGAAGATTGAGTAACTGGACTTTTTCATTAAAGGTTTGGTCACAATATCAAATATCATTTTGTCACCCTTTGTAAAAAAAAAATATTTATGTTCTGTAATTAATATGGTGACATAATAAAGAGTATTCTGTTACTAGCGGCCGCCATCGACTTCGTTCGCGGGCAATTAGTCATGCTCAGCTCCTATTGGCAATATTTACGGCTGCGTTAGCTCCCGTTTTCGCAACATTTTTTGTTACTGCTCTGCTCCTATTGGTCATAGCGGGATGTTATATAACCTAAAGCCTTCCTGAATTAATAGGCTATCCAACACAAAAAGAATTTTTCAAATCGGACCAGTAGTTCCTGAGATTAGCGCGCACAAACAAACAAACAAACAAACTCTTCAGCTTTATACAGTATGTTAACTAACAGAGGGCGTTCCCGTTAACCCGAAATAGTATAGCATACATACATGCTAAAAAAAATATTTCCATTCGAAAACAAAATGTTTTAAAAATTTTTCCAATATGAAAATATTCAATAAAAATTTTAAATTGACATCTAAAAGAAACACACTGTACACGCGAACATGAAAGATGGCAACGTCGCAATTTATTTATACATGACGACTACTATTTTCATTTAAAACAGGAGGTTTCAAATTTATTTCCAATTAGAATTTTTTTTATTCGGATTTTTTTATGCTTATTTTTCGATGCTGATAATTTTATTTTAATCTATTAATGATATATATTAACGAGTTTAAGGGAACGCCCTCTGTTATTTAACATACTGTATATTAGTATAGATATTTTAATGTCGAATGAGAAATAGAAAAGGAGGGAATGCCTTTTGCCAGTAACGGGTGTGTAGGATAATTTGGTCAGGTACGGCAATGAGAGGTGCTTAGTAATTAGTCCATCTTAGCCACTCAGACCTATAGATAGTGCAATATTTACTTTTGTTTCCATAACCCGCAGTAATCCCTTACACCTAGGTACCTAGATGCACTTGCACAATGCATACAGGACTAATACGACATATTTTATTTAACGACTTAAAATAGAAACAAGATAATCTCCCCGTTTTTTATATACACAGATAATACTAACCCAGAATATTAAAATAAACTATTCTCCATAATATGCTAGCTAGCCATGCCAAAATACCAAAATAATAATAAGCAAAAAATTAATAAAACAAATCTTTAAAAATGAAAATGCAAATAGGTAAAAACTTATTAGGTACCTAAACAAAAGCCCCAGGGATAAAGGGCGTGATAGCTCACATGATTTTGCATTGTAATAAAACGACAATTATATGAACTCGTATAACGTGCCAGTAAGCTAATTCTGGAGACACAAACATTGTCGACTAAGGAGCATCTGCGAGTTGGGTTCGGGCACCCTAATTGCGTAAGATATCTACTTATTACTCTCAATTTGAATAATTTTGAAGCACACTGCTAATTCGTTGCTCCATATTCTCGAAAAATGTGTCTGCCCAACAACGTAAATAAGGCAATTAATGTTGTTGAATTCCATTGAATAAAAGTAAGTATGTTACGTAATGATTCTGCAAAACTATTCGGGATCACGTTGTCGCGGGCGATGTTAACATCATTTAGGTAATAGAAAAGTCTATATTTTTTTTTTTTTTTACAGACAAATCACACAGATTGAGCTAGCCCCAAAGTAAGTTCGAGACTTGTGTTATGGGATACTAACTCAACGATACTATATTTTATAATAGATACATATATAGATAAACATCCAAGACCCAGGACAATTAGGAAAAGATCGTTTCCCATCATGACCTGGCCGGGGATCGAACCCGGGGCCTCCACGTCGCAGGCAGGCGGGTTGACCGCTGCGCCACGGAGACCGACAATATATATTAAAATACTAGCTTTGCGCCCGCGGCTTCGCCCGCGTGGAAAATTCCACGCGGGCGAAGCGGCGGGGTAACCGGGCGAATAAATATTCGCCCGGTTATATCGCGCTTTTTAGATTTCCCTCGGGAATATCATTTTTTTCAAAAATAGCCTATGTCCTTTCTCAGGGTCTAAAGATTGTCTGTGCCAAATTTCATCAAAATCGGTTGAGAGGTTTAAGCGGGAAAGCGTAACAGAAAGACAGACAGACAGGGTTACTTTCGCATTTAAAATATTAGTATGGATTGTGTGATCTTCGCTATCACAACATTACATAACACACGAGAGTAATTAAAATCTCATCATCCAATTAACCATTTAATTTATAAGTGGGTTCAAAAGCTAATCGTATTATCTACCTTATTAGAAAATTCATGTGGGTTGATAACGCTGACTTAATTAGGCAATCGTCACGCGATACTTTAGTGAACATAACACGATGTTATAACTTAAGTAAGTAAGTTCTCTTAGGTTCTCTTGTGCTTTTGTCCGCGACTTCGTACGCGTGATCATTTTCGCTCCCCCGACCTACCCAGTCGCAATGCATAGCCAGCCCGCGCTATTAGGTACATCGTTTTCGTGTTTTTTTTACTCGTTGCTGAGCTCCTACCTCGATGTTAAATTACTTATAACTTTCTTCAAGAATCGGGCTAACATATTCATAAATATTTCTCTCCCATTTCCAGACCCAGAATCAGAAAGTCTGACATTAAGACCAAACAAATAAACAAACAATTTCAGCTTTATTATTTTAGTAGAGACTACGAAATAAGGCTTAGAATAGAGTCTGTCTCACAAAAGAAGTCCCTCTGCAATAATAATATTCTAATAAAAATTAAGGTTAATTTACTAGAGCTACAACACAAAAACTCACTATTTATTAGTACAATATTTAAAAAAAAGACGTTGCCCACTCTAGGAATTATTATTCCTACAACAACTCTTGTACCTCACACACCTTTCTCTATTTAGCATTGTGCATCTTTTTTTAACAAATTGGGTTAAATAAAATAATGTCTTCATTGCATGCCTGTACCATCGCGACTTCTTTCGTGAAACCCTAGCAGCGAAGCCAAAAACTGCCCCTCGATTTTCAAAAGCATAGATAATCTGTCTAAACATTTTAAAAAAGTTTTATAAAACAAATTGATGCCCTTCCAAATTCAAATACCAGCCTTGCTCTCATAGACAAAAACGGTCATTAAATAATAATTCTTAGCAATTGAATCCCCCATTAGAAATGTCAAATGAGCGAGAAAATCAAGGAAGCTTCATCCCACATAGCGGCCACTAATTGAATATAATTCTACTTTTTCATAATTGCGTCTGTCGTTTGAAGATTTCTTGTCGTAATTTTACGACACGCCAATTGTAGCAATTGTTCTGTTAAAAATATAGCCCTCTGGATGTCCTGCTCAACGACCGGATAGAGACTAATTCATTGTCCACACCATCGTCAAATTAATGCTATTAGTCCATTTTGAAAGTTTTTTTACTATTAGATACATTTACTTATATAATCGCAATCTTTTGTGAAGAATATTAGTTGAACTGTTATTGTAGTGATAATATGTCATCACTTGCTGTTTTGAATTTGTTTTATTTTTTTTTGCTGTTCTGTATTAATTAAAGTCTTGCCGCCAAGCGATTCGTCATGTTCCGGCATGATGGCTGGTGAAGCCGTACGGAGGACGGGTCTGAGCAGTTGTGTTGCGATGTGTGGCGGGTACGACGCGCCAAATGTTGTTGTCTCGGGAATTTGGTCGTGGAGAGTCTCCAGATCAATCTCCCTCTAGCGCAGCATCGTTTGGTCGTGTTGGTCTTGGGTGGTTTAACATTGCATCACCTCGCTCAACTGCCGTCATCCTTCCTATTCCTAAGTTTTTTAAGTGAATAGGCTTAATAAACTAGTGCGCTTTACACTCAACGATTGCATCACTGCTTACCATCAGGCGGGATTGCAGTCAAGCACTAGTTTATAATTATTAAAAAAAAAACCATCTTATAATTGTACTATTTTGCACGTGTTCACAAAATAAATTGGATATAATCACACATTTACAGATATTTATTTGATTGCTAGTAGACCACTTTAGTACCTATTTATCTAACGCTAACAATAACACTATATGCCCTTTCAAGTCTCGAGCAGTATAATGCATTAGAAGATACATAATATTATGGAAATAAATGTAAATTACGATCAATAAACTTTTTATTTGGTAGTTCATTCATTGATCGTGATAAAGTATGAATGAAAAGTACTGGCCCGCCCACACCACTCACCAGTTGTAAAAGTTAAGTGTATGCGGTATTTTACATATGTCATATAACTAAGTACGTAACACGACATGATGAGGCAAATGTTTAGCGACACATTTCATAAGAATCTTTAATGACAACGACATCTTACACCAGCGAATGTAATATGTAGGTAAGTATATCTATACAAAACTTAAATCATTTATTAAAACTTTATGCTCGAGTAAAAAAGATAATGGCGCCGAATATCTTGTTCACAAACTAAACTTATTTTTAAGTTATGTGCATCTTTTTCTTTCTATTTCATTAAGAAAAGGATAGAAGATAACATTTTAGTTTAATCCTGTCAAATTAAGATATTCCATAGACAGTTTAGACGCTATTATAAACATGGCGACCAAAATTACTTAAGTATATCAATTTACGTCAGGCGCGGACTAATTTGACAGGTCTAAACTAACATATTATGTTCTGTCCTTATCTTAGAAAAAATTAACCGAACCTAAATTTAGTTTAGTTTAGTGTGAACAAGGGAATCGGGGCCACTGTCTCTATACAAGAGCTTTTATTGGATGAGGCATTTTCTATCAGTCAACCTTAGGATGATGAAGTGACAAGACATTTCAGGTGCAACATACGGGATAGCAATTAAATAACTATAAAACAAAAGAATAAATAGTAATACTTATCTATCTAGATACATATCTGCCCCCTAATCGGCGAACATATTTTTGTCAAATGATTGCGACTAGTTGGGCTCATTTGGACCGAACTGACCAATGGGCGGTCCGAACGATTCTAACTGATGCCCACTAGGTGCAATCATTTGACAAAATTGTGTTCACCGATTTCGTTCGCTTGAATTAAGGACAAATTACTTATTGAAATCAAGTATAACGAATACTGTAATTATTTAAATGAAGTACCTATTGGGACAGATATGTACATTAAATACACGTCTCCGAGCCCGCCAATATGCAAATTAGCTTGATCGAATAGTTGAATTGAATACCAGACAGTATTTCATTTATAAGTGAATTTATTGGAGCTGAAACAACCAATGTTATTATTGGCAGCTCTGTCTAACGGAGCCGAAATATTACAGATTGCAGAATAAATAGGAATGTCTCCACTGAAGGGAAATAGGAAATATTTTCAGATGATGGTATTGTGTTAGTCTTTTAGCAATATCCGACGGTACCTACTTTCAGAAATAAATTTTGCTTCGCTGAAGCTCTGTGAAGTCTGTAAATAAAGGCTGGAATATTTGCAATGTTTTTATAATAGCGAATGAATAAAAGAATCTTGCGTTTCTGGGATTTTTTAACACGTAGCCTTGGAGTAATTTTGAACATCTAAACTTAATATCAAGAAGAGGAAAATTTTATATGGAACGAATATACAAAATTTTCCTGTTATGTTGTCACGTTTAAACGGCTGATCGGATTTGAATAAGATTCGGCTCATTGGTAGACTATAAACTAGAAAAGTCTATATGATAAACTTTTCATCCAAGGCCCTAATTCTATATCTATGGTAAGAGGTTTTGGCGGGAATGTCAAGATGAGTGTCACGCTCATTTTTCATTGGACTTTTAAAATTATCTATAGTGTCGTTTACTAAATAAAACGCGTGATTTATGTAGTAAAAAGTGCATTCAGTGAATAATTCAAAAAGAACAGTGAAATATTGTAGCATAGTGGCCTCATCATGTCTTTACGCTAAACCACTCCTTATCGTCCAAACGCGTAAAACGAAAGGAGTTAGTTTAGGTTAAGTTATGCTAGGATAAGTTAGGATAAATTAGGATAAGTTAGGATAGATATTTAATGAAGAAAAAATTACTGAAGACTTGGCTGTATGGCGTACTATGCCTTTGCCTTTTCCATTCGCCCGAACGGAAAGAAAAGAACCAAAAAAAAAAAAAATCTATGGTAATTATTATTAAGTACCGGCGTAATCTTACTACGTGCAAACTCTTTAAATTCGTGTACATTTCGCGCAGTTTCGTTCATTCTTCTTCTTCTTCCTCAGCCTATAGACGTCCACTGCTGGACAAAGGCCTCCCCCAAGGCTTTCCACGATGACCGGTCTTGTGCTGCCCGCATCGATCGGCTTCCCGCGACCTTCACCAGGTCATCGGTCCACCTTGTTGGGGGTCTCCCTACGCTGCGTCTTCCAGTACGCGGCCGCCACTCCAGAACCTTGCTGCCCCATCGGCCATCGGTTCTACGAGCAATGTGCCCTGCCCACTGCCACTTAAGTTTAGCGACTCGCAGAGCTATGTCGGTGACTTTGGTTCTTCTGCGGATCTCCTCATTTCTGATTCGATCACGCAGAGAAACTCCTAGCATAGCTCTTTCCATCGCCCTTTGCGTGACTCTGAGCCTTCGTATGAGGCCCATCGTTCATTATGTCATGAAGAACCCATTATTAGCAGATGTCGTGATTTAGAATTGAAGCCGTAGATCAAATGCGATCATCAATAAAATTAGTAAGTACGTAATATTAACATTAACACTTTTGTAATGTCAGCAAAATTACAAAAAAAGTTTTTTTTGGAACATAAACATATAAATAGACTAGCTTTCCGCCTGCGGCTTCGCTCGCGTGGAATTCGATTATATCGCGCTTTTTAGATTTCCCTCGGGAATATCAAATTTTTCAATAAAAGGTAGCCTGTCCTTTCTCAGGGTCTAAAGATTGTCTGTGCCAAATTTCATCAAAATCGATTGAGAGGTTTAAGCGGGAAAGCGTAACAGACAGACAGACAGAGTTACTTTCGCATTTATAATATTAGTAAGTATGGATGGATGAAGAAAGAAACGATGATAGCTGCAAAAGTTAAGAATGTTAACGTAATACGTATAATATTGTTATACGTATCGTACAAATTAATGTCTGTAATTGATACTTCTACTACTTGAGGCAAGATTCAGTTTTTGTACCAGCTCGCCACTTATCCACCGACTCACTATTGTATTCCTAATTGAGATGTCAATAGGCGACCGTCCTTGACGCGCTCTTCGTGAATCCTCCGCGGTAGCTCGTCAAATCAAGCCCATAGACAATTATATTTTTTATATTTATACTGTGCCCGTGACTTAATTGAATTTTTATAGGTTTTAATTTTTTGGGCGGATTTAGCTAATTATTTTTTAATATACATGTATGTAGAAGTAATCCTGATTTACTCTTTATAAGTTATCAGGCTGGATGTACCAACGAACAGCCTGAAAAAATAACACCTTTTTTATGTTATAAATCGTATAATTTTCACTAGCTCTGCACTGCGGTTTGACATACGAATATCGGGATAAAAATATCCTGTCTTAATGCTGGTTATAAACCATCTGTGAGTCAAATTTCATCCCAATACATTCAGTAGTTTTGCATGAAAAAGTAACAAACATCAATCCATACATTCTCACAAACTTTCGCATTCATAATAGGTATTTGTAAGATATAATGTCATTTTAATATTACAAAGAGACACTTTAATTGTATTTATTTGTTGAGATATAGAATACCTAAGTTTCCATTACCAACTCACGCAGAGAACTCATTTTATGAATGGAACTTAGAGAACGGAAACACATTCCATGCTACGTTAAATAACACAATATTACAAATCCCAATAAGACTTTAACGAGACATTAAATTATGATTTAGACTATTATTCATATTGGTTAGTTGCAAAATAATGTGACGTATTTATTGATTAACATAATAACAATTAAGCATATTATACTGATAATATTTCATAACGAATACAAAGTACATGTTGTCATGATCAAAATTTATATTGGTTAACGAAACATTATTCAAATGGTCGGTGTTGTCAAAGGCGTGTAAATAATTCAACGATTTATAGTCGCTGCGCCTACGCAGGTCACGGCACGCAATCACATGCAACTTACACCTTTGGGCGGCGTACCTATGGTCTGAGGCATAGGATGGAGAGAATTAAAACGTTAGATGAACTAAAACTTTAAATAAATATTATCTAAACATTACAAACATAGACAATATTAGTACATAATTATTATACAAACTGATACCTACCTAGTTTATCAGTGGCTTTTATTACAAGAAAAACCTCAGTGATTTTTCTCGATTACCCATACAAACCCTTTCATTTTATTTGGTGAAAAAATATATTGAGTACTAGCTGTTGCCCGCGACTCCGTCCGCGTGTTGATATAAAATAAGCGCCTGTTAAAATAATGGGAGCAATATGTACATCCGCGTTTGCCCCCGTTTTCGCAATATATTTTCTAGTTATATAGCCTATGTCCTTTCTCTGGCTCTAGACTATCTATGTACCAAATTTCATTACAATCGGTCCAGTAGTTTTGGCGTGAAAGCCGGACAGACAGACAGACAGACAAACTTTCACATTTATAATATTAGCATGGATTACGTCTTTGTGTGTTCCTACTAATACACAACTTGAAGTTGGCTTGAAATCTTGAGATCAAAAACATTAAGAAACCTTAAATCGTTATCACTTATGACTATACCACCTCGTTACCCGCCTACAGTAGCGCAACGGACGAACAAATCGGACGGCACTTCCGCTCCGCCTGTAACTAAACGTGGACCCATACGTGGGCGAGGCACGTGGCTCGTGGCTAGTTGCTTAGCCAACTAGCCGCCTCGCCTTGAAGCCATTCATAAACGGTTAGTGAATGAAAGCCCACCGCCTCATCAATAAACGTATTATAGTAATGTGATTCCTACGACATCTACTATTTCACTTTACAAAACGCGTTTCCGAACCTAATGAAATGGAGAAAGGCAATTTACGAGTATGTTTGCTTTTCTTGTCTTTTTTACGTTTTTACTAACAATAAAGATGGCTAGACGGTTTTATGGAGATTTTACTTGAATTCGTTTTGTTTTAAATCACATTTTTGACAAATAAGGCAAAAACAATGTAATTAATAATATTTACAGGAAATATTGTTACTTACCCTGTGTTTCGTTGCGCGTCTCATTCGTTGTAAGACTGATCTCTGTGTCCTAATCTCTGTGTCCTTAATAAAAATATCACAGCCATCCAAATAACATTTGGATGTGTGAACCCAACCCAGTTTTGCAATCAGTGTCTCAAAAGCTTACCTTAACACTCAATGTGAAACCTCTTTTTAGAACACCAAGAAATCCTAGCAAGAAAGAAAAATAAAAGCCATATGTTTGAAAAAAAAAAAAACACAGAATGTTTTTTTTAATGGCTTGCCTTTATTTTCATTTCGTGAATCGGCCAGTATTTATTTCATTATTACAGTATAAAACAAATAGTATTGGAAAAAAGATCATTGAATGTAAAATGTGTACCTATAATACTTAAGCGAAACATTAAATAATTTCATATAGTATTATTTTGTTAAAAACTTTTATTGCTGAGACTTTCTGTAACAATATACCTACTTCGTAAAGAAAAACTATTGGATTATTTTAAATTATTTGTTACGCTTGCTCGGAAAAACGGTCTCATTTATCAAAATTTTTGATAAATGAGAAGACCATAACCTGATCCCGAACACGGATACTATTTTTTACCTATATTCCTGCAGGATCAAGACTAATGCGGCTGGAAATACGGAATGCAGTTAGTATTACGTACAAAAAGATGACCATCAAGTCGTCTAACAGGAAAGCCATTAGTCAAAATAGAATCAAAGAGAACAAAAATATTTGGAAAGTTACTTTGAAGTATCTAAACGCAGACCAAGTGACCACCATTTGCTCATTCGACAGTCGGATGAGACATAATTAAACCAACAGTTTATCGTGTTTGTTTTATAGACAAGCGACATTTTGTAGACGACGAAGATTGGATAAATTATGCTTAAGCGAGTATACACTTTATATTATTGAATTGGTAGGAACTTTTACAATTTTGTCATTTCTAACGTGACGATATAATATATTCAAAACTAGCTATATGTCCATGACTTCGTTTAAGTGCATGTTGGAAAACAAATTACATGTAAGAATTTTTTCTTGGTTTCTCGTTTTTTTTTTGCGTAGAATCCAATTTCTTATTTCTAAAATGAATTATTTATTAGTTGTTTTTCATAGCATCAATAGAGAGCAGAGATAACAATCACCAACATTTAATTTTCTTTCTGTGCTGTTCTTATGTATACTTATGTAGATACTTTTATGCATTTAGTAAAAAGCGGTTATTTTGATACTTATTACGAAATCAATTTTACTTACTTACTTGTAGATATAGTGTTAGCGTTTTCATATATTTCCGAGCGTTTTATTTCCCCGTGTTATCGTGACGCCGTAAGAAAGTTCAAGATAATATCGTTTCGGTATAAGAACGCCCTTGATACTTTCTTCTTATAATGTCAGTGGGGTAATTAAGTAACCCACTAAGGCGGGTTCTTTACGTCCACCTGAAGTATACAACGGTATTTTATGTTTATGCGAAACCTGAATATAGTTTGTTTAGAATAAGCAACTGAATCGATTTCAATAATTTTACACCATGTTATATTTTTTCACATTTAGGAATTATTAGAGTATGGTTACTGAGCGCGCTACGCAGCTTACGCGTGCGCATGCCCGCGCTCAGCTGACGCCACAGGTCAATGCACCTCGCCCGTCCAAACGGAGCGTGGGCCATATTTTTGTTGGGACAACCAAAGTCATAACTTTGAGGTTTTTCATGATATCTTTTAAAATTTTGTAACATAGATTCTTTACTTAAAAATACTCATACTTCACACGAACAGGTCTTTTGGGTTTCGCATAAACTAAAAGTAATGTACATTGAAAATGTCGCTAATTAATGCCAAATGAAAAAAACGTTATTTCAAATTACAATTACTAAATTATGGCATTGCCGTAAATCAAAGGCACACGGCGGCATCAATGACATCATCCGTCGCGCTCTTGTCATCTGGTGCCAGTTGTTTTAGAACCCAATGCCTTGGCATGCGACAATGGGAAGAGACAAGACGGAAAGATCTTAATGCATTGATGATGGGATGCTACGTGTGTCGACACCCTTACGCCAACCCATCTTCCAAACACGGTGAACTGTGCTGGGGCGGCTGCTGCAGGTGCGGAAAACCACAAGCAGCGCAAATACTCTTAATAATGAGACTCTCTCTCTCTCCCTCTCTCTCTAATCTCTTTGGAACTTATACATAAATTTGAGCCGTTTGGGGTTGAAACTTGAAACACTAGGGCCATGGGGTCCAAGTGCTCACTTACTATTTCGTGATATCGCCAAGTGGTTACTCGACTCTTCACGTGACTAGAGGAGGGCTGGTCTATTTTTATCGGCCAAAGAATCAGCATTGCCTGCTCGATGGCATTGCCATACAAAGTGACTATGCTGCCAGCCTTTTGAGCTCGTTTTTTGTTGACAACGATGCGGATGAATTTTTGATGCCCTCTGATTATTTCTCTTCTTGTTTTATATACTTGTTCATATTATTATATTAATTAATTCTTCTGTATTTTTAAATAAAGATTCTCATATGTCACTTGAGTTCCATTTTAACAATTCAAAAACATTAATCGCGGTATTTACGTTGTTGAACAAATAAATTTTTTGAACGTATTTTGAAGCACTAGATTTGCGATATCATTCAAATTGTGGCTGATAGTATGTTGCGCATTGACGATTCAGACTTCAATAAAAAACAATGAATTGCTTATGAACACATTCATTTCTGAATTCTTCACGCCCTCATAATAGTCAGCAGAGTAATTCGATGATTTTGGCGTGTCCCGCATATACGTAAAAAGCTTGTCAATTGCGTCTCTATTAGCTTAGCGAATGGTTTTATTGGCTCGCAGTACTTGAGTTTCATTATGTCACCCTATTAATCAGAGGAGAATATTTCGAAAGACCGTTTGTTGAAATTAAGTTCTCTAACGGAGCTTGCGGTAGGAGTAAACTTGGGATATCATCGCGAAACAAAATGCGCTATGCGTCTCCATGTTTCCTTTTTACACATGTCTAATAAAAATAGAGAGATAGACAGGTAGTTTAGCTGGGCTGATTCTAATAGTGAGGACAAAATGAAAACCGAAGATGGTGGCTACGAAAGTCCTGAAGCCAATAAAGAGAAAATTACTAAATAAGTCGTTATTTTTAATTTTTGACGTCGCCGTTTCTGTCGGGGTTGCCCGAACCCCACATGATTATTATGTACACCTAGGTATTTAACATAGATATATTGGGTTGCATGTTTCATTAGCGACGGAGCTTTGCACGGTTCTTAGGCTTGACTGACTTCTTGAGGAGGCCCCTAAGTTCATTACCCTATTACCCTTTTGAAAGACTATTTTTCATGAAGTCATTACTTTCGAGGTCAATTCAAGTCAACCAACATAAGGAGTTACAGACGAGAATCATATCTTAATCAGTACCTATACAATTTGAAATTACAAAGACCGTAAGTAAATTTGAATTTCGCAGGATATTTATTAACCCGTAACAAAATCTTATTTTATACTAAGCCTCGTTTACAGCATGCGAGTAGTTAGCGCGGGCAAAACTGACTTTTAGGACACACAGTGGTACTTGAACCTTATTGAACTCGCCGGTGTATTTCACAGGGAAGTATTTATCCTTAGACCTATCCCACGATTGTTATCTTAGCTAGAAGTCATGACACATTGGAAAATGCTTTACGTAATAAGTCAAAGATTTGTTTGAAAGCGGCATTTCCGGGAGCTAAAGTTCTAATAGCGCGTGGGAATTCAAATTCCCTGCATACTAACTAGAATGAAATTAGCTAAGATCATGATTATTTCAGTTGAGTACCAACCGCGTAGACTGTTTTCGATCACTGGATTATGAAACTATGTGTGGTAAAGCAGCAACATATTAGGGAAATATTAAAACCTGCAAAAACTCCTTAAAACTTCAAATATAGCTAGCGAAAGTACTATCAAAATCGCACTGGCTGTTTCGAAGAGTAGACGAAAAGACAGGCAGCCATACAAGAATTAAAAAAAAAGTTTTTTTTTAAGGAACTACCGTATATTCTTTTATAAGCATTTATAAAACGCTTTTATCTTAACACTAGCGGCCGCCGGCGACTTCGTTCGCGTGGAGTTAGTTATACTCAGCTCCTATTGATCCCAGCGTGATGTTATATAGCCTAAAGCCTTCCAGGATTAATGGGCTATCCAACGCAAAAGAATTTTTCAAATCGGGTCAGTAGTTCCTAAGGTTAGTGCGTTCAAACAAACAAACAAACTCTTCAGCTTTATATATTAGTATGGATAAAGATTACAAAGAGTCCCTTTAATTGTTTTCATCATCATCCCAGCGTTAATCCCAGTCGCATCCGAAGCCTTTTCAGCTTTGGAGTCTGGGGTCCGCTTTACCAGTCCAACTGCTGATATGGCAAAACTTCGACATTTTCCATGAAGCGACTGCCGTCTGACCTCCACAACCTGAAGGCGACATCGAAGCATGGCAGTTAGACCAATTATTGGACTTTTGAGGGCTTCAACAACCCGGAACGGTTGCCACTAGATGTTCGTATGGCAACCGGGACCAACGGCTTAACGTGCTTTCTGAGGCACGACCAGACCAGTGCAAATATTCATATTCATGCATACAAATACTTGCACTGTGCGGGGATCGAAACCGCGCCACCTTGCGCAGCGGCCGCGTCCGCTACCGCTACGCCACGGAGGCTGTCCCTTCAATTGTTTTATTTGTATAAAAGATCATTGCTATATACTTAAATACATTTCACGCTGACTGGTGCTGACTGCTCCATATATTGCAAAATAAATCCCAGCATTATTGATAATACATAACAACGCGAAAGGCCGGTCTGACATAATAAATAACACTTAAAATCTATTATCAGTATCTCGGGCTCCATAAATTACTGCCAAGCTGGTGGTGATATGATTAATGGCAGTCTGTATGAATGAAATAAATCAGCGATGGTAATTATATAAGCCTTCGGTGTCAAAGAGTCCGCCCACAGGTTTGAACGATATTTGTGTTGTTAAGTCTTTGTAAATGTTTTCAACACAAACAATTACTTATAACTTTTAAAGTAGATAAATAAATTTTTAAGAAAAAGAAAATTGACACCCGCAATCTATTTGCCGTGTTCGTCGCAGCAGTGGGAATAGAATCTATACTAATATATAAAGCAGAAGAGTTTGTTTATTTTTTTTTAAACGCGCTAATCTTCGGAACTACTGGTCCGATTTGAAAAATTCTTCTTCCGTTTGATAGCCCATTAACCCAGGAAGGCTATATCTATACCAATATATAAAGCTGAAGAGTTTGTTTGTATGTATGTTTGTTTGTTTGTTTGTTTGTTCGCGCTAATCTCAGGAACTACTGGTCCGATTTGAAAAATTCTTTTTGCGTTGGATAGCCCATTAATCCAGGAAGACTTTAGGCTAAATTACATCACGCTGCGACCAATAGGGGCGGAGCATAACTAACTCCACGCGAACGAAGTCGCTGGCGGCTGCTAGTGCTATATAAAAGCACGCTGCGAGCAATAGAAGCCGAACAAAGTCGCGGAGACGGCCGCTAGTACAATATAAAATTATAGAATTCTCTTTATCATGTAAACTACATATATAAATTACAGAATATGAATATGAAACAACAACAACACAATAGGAACACCAACTACAATAACAATATGGAAATTGGGAAGCCTACCCGGTCGATAAACAATAAATAAGTAGCCACGTGATTGTTATGGTTTGTGTATACCATAAATGAGTAAAAACAACAAATCTATGTACATATTCCACCCCGTTCCATCAACTCTACAACGACTCATCATCATCATAATAAATAAATAAAATAAAATAAAATAAAATAAAAAGCCTTTTATTTCTTGTTACAAATATAGGATTAAATGTAGGTTTACAATTTAAAAGAAAGAAAATAAATAAAATAAACATAGAAACAGTTTGCTTGCATTAATTAATTATGTGCTTTATTCATATCGTGTTTTTATATTTTATAGGTACAAGAACCCCTCTCAACGGAGGGTAAAGGCCTCCTCCAAAGATGACCATTTTTCTCGGTCTTTAGCTTTTCGCATCCAGTGTGTGCCTGCTATTTTTATGACATCGTCTGTCCATCGCGTATTTGGCCTACCTCTTTTCCTCTGGCCCGATGGTCCTAGCCATGACGTTGTTGCTTTGGTCCAGCGATTATCCTTGAGTCTGGCTATGTGTCCAGCCCATCGCCATTTTAGCTTCTGTGAGTAACTAATTGCGTCGATAACTTTAGTTTTCTGTCTTATGGCGGTGTGGCGGATTTTTTGTATCTTTTTGATTTTCAGGATGCTTCTCTCCATACTTCTTTGGCTGGTTATGATCTTATTTTTTAGTTTGCTTGTGAATTTCCACGTTTGACAAGCGTACGTTAGTGATGGGAGTAGGCAGGTGTTCATGACTCTACTTTTCAGGTCTAGGGACATGTCGCTTTTGAGGATTTCTTTGAGGCTCCAAAATTTTTTCCAGGTGATGTTGGCCCTTCTCTCTACTTCTAGTTCGTTGTTGCGTGGGTTAAATGAGATTTGTTTTCCCAGGTAAATGTATGTATCAGCATATGATAGTGCCTGATTATTGAGGTAAATAGGTATTTTAGTATGATTCGTCATGACGTTTGTCTTATCTAAATTGATTTCCAAGCCTACTTTACGACTTTCTTCATGTAAAGAGTTTATCATCAGTTGTAGTTGGGTTGTGCTTCCTGATAGTAGAACTATATCATCTGCAAATCTGAGATGGCTTAGGTAGCGTCCGTTTATGTTTATGCCCACTTTTTCCCAGTTTAGTTTGCCGATGATAGACTCTAGCACCGCTATGAAGATTGTTGGAGAGATTGGGTCTCCTTGCCTGACACCTCTTTTTATCTGTATGGGTGGTCCAGTGGTTTCCAACTTCACTCTGCTGGTATTATTGTCGTAGATGTTTTTTAGGACTTGTATGTATTCCAAAGGTACTTCTTGTGCTAATAGAGCTTTCCAGATCGATGAGTGGAGTAAAGTATCGAAGGCTTTTTGGTAGTCAATGAAAACTATATAGAGTGGTTTGTTGAACTCTAGGAATTTTTCTATAAGCATCTCTAGCGAGTGTATATGATCGACTGTAGAGAAGCCTCGACGAAAGCCCGCCTGTTCGATAGGTTGAAATTTTTCTGTTGTTATTTTTAACCTTTTTTCTAATAGTGACGAGAAAAGTTTATATAATGATGGTAGTAGGCTTATCGGTCTGTAATTACTTATGTTACTTGGATCCCCTTTTTTGTAGAGCAGAATGATTTCCGATTCAGACCATTGGCGTGGAGAGTTTGTAGTGGTCAGTACCATGTTGAACAGTCGTGTGATAGGTGTAACAAGGCACGTCGATCCTGCTTTTATGACTTCGTTTGTGATCCTGTCAGGCCCTGGGCTTTTATCTGATTTCAGAGTTTTAATTCCATTGGTTACTTCCTCTTCGGTAAAGGTAACCATCGCTCTTTCTGTGTTACGACTCGGTAGCTCGTATGTTGACTGATTTGGTGGGCTGTATAGGTCTTTGTAAAAATCTGTTGCTATTTTGAGTATTTCCGATCTATTTTGTGTAATTTTGGTTCTGTTTTTTAACTCTTCAATCCATGATTTATGTGTTTTTAATTCTTTGTATGCTTTCTTAGCACTACCTGTGGCTTGAAGATGTTTTTTGATCGTTTGTGAGCGATGTACCTTATAGTCGTGGTTGATTCGTTTACTTATGACTTTGTAGAGAGCTTTTAGCTCATTTTTCATAGCCCTTGTTTTCGGTTTAGTCTTATGTATTTCTTGTCTTCTGCTGATTAGTGCCTTAGTGCGTGCTGATATAATTTGCTTTGACTCTGTGTTTGTGTTACTTGTTAGCCCTTGTGTACTTTTTAGGCCGATATCAATTGCATTAGTTATTTTATCGTAGCAAGCCTGAACGGTGTCTCTATCATTCCTGTAGTCTAGCATGTCTGTTGACAACTTGTTCAGCGATTCTATATAGGTTTGAACTTCTTTTTCGTTCTTTAACTGAGGCTTGGGGCATCGACCGAACTTACTGCGATTTTTTGATTTTGGAAGTATGTTGAAAGCTGCCCTCACGGGTCTGTGGTCCGAAGGGTATGTGATATTCAGAACCTGTATATTGTTTACATTACTCGATAGGTTTGTTAGGATGTAATCTATTTCGTTTTTTGTATTGCCGTCAGGTGCTTTCCAAGTCCATCTCTGCTTGTTTTTCTTTTTAAAAAAAGTGTTCATTATGGCCAGGTTGTTCTCATATGCAAAGTCAATGAGTCTATTTCCCCTACAATTTCTGTTACCGTAGCCGTAGTTTCCAGTGATGGTTTCATTTGGTTTGGGTTGACCGATTTTGGCGTTAAAATCGCCCATGACGACTATGTTGTTTCCTGAGAGTCTTATGGCATTATCAACAGTACTGTAGAAAAGCTCTAGTTCTTCTTCCTTCGCGATTTCTGTTGGGGCGTACACTTGAATGATGCTTAGGTCTAAACTGTTGATTTGTAGTCTGAGTAGCGCTACTCTTTCCGACAGTCCTTTTAAACATTTTATGTAATTTTTCAGGTGTTTTTTTATAATAAAGCCCACTCCGTATAATCCTGGCGTTTCGCCAATGTAGTACAAAATGAACTCCTCGTGTTCTTCTATTTTGTTGCCGTGTTTTCTAACTTCTGAGAGACCGATAATGTCGTACTTTATGTTTCTTAAGGATTCTGTTAGTTCCAATAGACGTGAGTAAGTAGAAAGGGTTCTAACATTATAAGTCGCTATGTATAGAGTTTTGTGGAAATTGTTGAATAGCGTATTTGAAAAAAGTCGTGTTTTCTTTGGAGGGTTTTGGTCTTGATCTTCCACGGGGACCAACCGGCCTGGAAGATGTGGTGTGGTAGTGTTCGTTTCTAATATGATTTCCGTGAGAGAGGGCGGTAATTGCTATTGTTTGTTATTTTCATTTGTTTTGTCGTTTAGTTGGTTTTTGTGGTTTTTGGCAGTTAAGAATCCGAGATTACCTGGTTTACTAACTCCCTCAGATAGGCTTGATGATCTTTGTAAACCTGATTTAGTTTGAGTTTTGTTCTTTTTATGTGCTTGAGAATTTGGCTTGGAATGCAGTAGATCTTTGTCGCTTGGTGATGTTGGTAGAGTTCTTTTCTTGTTGCCTATTGTTGTATTATTATTTTTTGTTGAGTGTATTATTAGTTTGTCGTACCTAATAGAGGCGAAGTTCCCTTTTTCTTTTTCGATTTTCAGCTGTTCTTGCAGTTCCTTTCTTTTAGCTAAAACGTGCTGTGGGAAGTCCTCTTTTATATAGTAATTCGTGTCTTTTAATACTTTCCTTTGTTTGAATATTTCTATTTTCGTTCCCAATGAGGTAAATGTTATTGTTATAGGTCGGGGTTTATCTCCTTTCTTTCCTATTCTCCTAGTTTCTTGTATGTCTCTGCGTTCTAGATCTAGAGAGAAATATTGATTTATGAAACTTAGTATGTGTTTTTCTAGATCTACATATGATTTTTCAGATTCCGCCAGTCCAAAAATTACGATATTCCTTTGCTTTGACTGTTTTTCGAGAAAATATAGTCTTTTTTCTTGGTTATCCAGCTTTTGTTTGAGGTTTTCGTATTTTATTTCTAATGAATTAAATTTTTCCTCCAATGTGTAGTTTATATTTTTTGTTACTTGTTCCGTTACTTTTTCTGCTGACTGTACGATTGTCGCTTTTTGTTCGTTCAGCTCGTTTTGAATTTCTCTAAGCATATTCATAACTTCTTCCATGATGTATCGGTTATAAATACAGTATTACGTGCCGTAGTTATTTATATCTTCTGTTGTGACACTTGTGCTGCCCTCCAATAAATATTAATAATAAACAATAACAAATATCCGAAATAATGCAAAACACGGTTAGATCACTCCCGGTTACTGTCCACAATTTTCTTGATTTTCACTTATCTTTCGGCACTGACTGCAATTATTATTGTTAATTACATACCCATCTTGCAATTATTGTTCTTTTATTGGAAGTCGATGCACTTTTTTAAACTTTAGAACCACAAGAAACACGGAGCCGAAGTCTACAAGTAGTTACTAGTTTAGAAGTAGTTCCATGTTTTTATCCATGATTAAGGAAATTTTGTTTCTTGTGTGTTAATACTGATTGGTAGTTTTTATTTTTCTTGAGTAGCAACCCTGCTGTTGGCAATGTCACTGTCACACTGGCGTAATGTTGGTATTAAACCGAGACGAGTCTATTGTCTATGACCGTAACGAATTTTAGGTTATAATTCCGAGGCTGTTTTTTCAACAATTATCGCACGAAGTGTAGCACTCTCACTGTGTTCTGTTATAAGTAGTGGTTAGTGAACTTAGTTTTAATGTTTTTACGTTTCACAGCACGAAAATGTCACTTTAAAACACTATTTTACGATTAAAATCCACGGACGACGTTGACGTATATGTTATCAGTTTGACCGCCGGAACCGGAATCATCATCAATCATCATCATAATCCCAGCGTTAATCCCAGTCGCATCTCCGAAGCCTTTTCAGCTTTGGAGTCTGGAGTCCGCTTTAGCAGTCCAACTGCTGATATGGCTAAACTTCGACATTTTCCGTGAAGCGTCTGCCGTCTGACCTCCACAACCCGAAGGCGACATCGAAACATTGCAGTTAGACCAACCAATCAACTCTAAGACAATCAACTCTACAACGACTATCTGTCAAGTTCAATAACAGATTGTCAATTTGATCATTGAAGCATTAAGATTTAAGTCTTATTGGGGAAATTTGACAGATTTGGGTAGCTTGACCTACTGGCGGCTTAACATATAAATAAAAACTTTTTTACAAAAAAAAAACAACCGACTTCTAAAAATCACTACAAAGTGAAAAATAACTAATTTCGGAAGTCGGTGTCTTTGGTTTTTGTATAGGTATTAGTTTTTGACACCGACTTCCGAAATTAGTTATTTTTCACTTTGTAGTGATTTTTAGAAGTCGGTTGTTTTTTTTTGTAAAAAGTTTTTATTTTACACTTTTTAGTTGTGAAAAGTAGGTACTATGTATTTAGTTACATCCGGTAAGACTGGAAACTGACGCAAATATAATTGGGAAATGACGTAATTTTGTTTACTTTACTTTTTACCAGTAATTTTGAAGAATTCTCTCGACTGCCTAAGGTCTTAATCATCAGATTTAGGTACTGCAGAACATTATTTTAACCCAATGGGTGCAAAGTTCTCATCAATATAAACAAATTAAAACCAAACACAAAGTAGGTACTGCAAACCGTTGAGGAGTTCCCGAAACTGGCCTTTGTCTTCATCATCAGAGCTCTTATGACAGTCACAACCTATCTAGGTGTAAAGTTCTTATGAATACAAATTAATCAAGCCCAAACACAAGGTAGCTGCTGTGAATTGTTGAGGAGTTCCTTCGACTGTCTTCCGGGTCCATCATCAGATCTACCCCAGACCTTTATCAAATTGTAGTGCTTTAAATATTTAATGAAAAAAAAGTAAAAACTAAAACCCAACTACGACAAAAAACGACGCTGAAAAAGTATAAAACAAGATTTTCAGAATACTGAACCTAACAAAGTTGCTAATGTAGTTGCAAGTAAATGGATACAGTAGACTCTACCAAGATGCCTTCGTTGTAAATTGACAATAATGTCATACAATACTATTCTGAAGTATGTAATATTCACTATGTAGAGATAAATTTTCATGTTTGGAAAGGCGTAGTCACACGTCGTCAAGGTGCTACGGTAGGTAGGTATATGTAACGTGTGACTACGCCTTTCCAACCATGAAAATTTATCTCTACATAGTGAATATTACATACTTCAGAATAGTATTGTATGACATTATTGTCAATGTGCTACGGTAGGTAGGTATATGTAACGTGTGACTACGCCTTTCCAACCATGAAAATTTATCTCTACATAGTGAATATTACATACTTCAGAATAGTATTGTATGACATTATTGTCAATTTACAACGAAGGCATCTTGGTAGAGTCTACTGTGTCCATTTACTTGCAACTACATTAGCAACTTTGTTAGGTTCAGTATTCTGAAAATCTTGTTTTATACTTTTTCAGCGTCGTTTTTTGTCGTAGTTGGGTTTTAGTTTTTACTTTTTATTATTTGTACTATTTTGGTGTTAAAGTGTATTTGTGGCGCATAATATTACCAAAAGTTAAATTGATGAACTAAAAACTAGATACTTGACATATTACATCTACACGCACATATAACAACATAAGCCCGAAGGCATATAGTGCAGAGGACATTTTTGTGGGAGTTTTAGCCAGTTATCAAACTGTTTCCGCCTTCACCGCGTGGAGTTACTCTCAGCTTATGTCGTTTTCATTAGTGCATTACATATTCTATTAATGTTCACATGGCTCTACATTGCATAAAGCGATTCACAGTTCCCGTGATCCGGGCTTTACTCTTATCGCTCATATTTAACATCATTAAAGCATTCTTGTAATTATGTACAAGCATAAAGTACTCGTGAAGCTCTTTCACGTCTAAACACGGTATATTTATTTTAATTTTATATTCACATAGAACTTTTTGTCCGCTAGAGGGCGCAATACTAAATTTGGTGACAAGCTTTATAGCTCATAACTAACAGAATATCAAGGCCTTTCTAATGGTACTACAGTGATCTTATTCTGATAAGGAATAAAAAAGCTATGAACGAAAATATGTGAATTATATGCAACCAGCCCATGAATACAGGTAAAGTCACGAGCAAATGCTAGCAATATATATATATTCAAAATGTACAAGTAAAGAGCTTTCAAATGATACCAAACACGCCATATTTATCTTAATTTATTTTTTTTACTCTGTATGTTTTGTCCGCTAGAGGGCGCCACATTAGATTTTGTGAAACCCCATATAGCCTATAACCAGCGGACAATTAAGACGCTTCTAATGATATGTCATTTGTCGAATTCTGATAAGTAGTTTAGAAGTTACGAGGGAACAGATGAACATACATACATACATACATACATACATACATACATACACATACATACATACATACATACATACATACATACATATACATACATACATACATACATACATACATACATACATAGCCTGTCAAAATCATAACCCTCCTTTTGCTTTGCCGTAGTCGGGTAAATACTAAGAAATGCACTAATCGCCCCTACGATTTTTGAAAGTTCCCCTTGATTTCTCTGGTCTTCCATCATCAGATCCTGATGTCCTTATCATGGGACCACCTTGGGAATGTCTTCTTTCCAACAAAAAAGAATTATCAAAATCGGTTCATAAACGACGAAGTTATGCGCGAACAAACATAAAAAAAAAGCATATATACGGTCGAATTGAGTGACCTCCTCCTTTTTGAAGTCGGTTAAAAAAGCATATATACGGTCGAATTGAGTAACCTCCTCCTTTTTGAAGCCGGTTAAAAAATAAAAGTACAACAACTTCAATAGATATGCTAAGACAAAATAACTAATTAAAAAGATATGTAATTAGTATGTGTGGTCAACAATTGTTGCTTATTGTTAGTTTACATTTGTACATACTCTGTTTGACGTTACAATGTGATGATTAGCGACTATTTTTGACGTTTAAACATTATTACGTTACATAATAATGTTTAAAATTATAGGGTTCAAGTTTTCCTGAATAGTTTTCCATGCGTTTTTTTTAAGAACCAAGACCGCTCTACCTCTATGGATCGCGTTTTATTTTAGGCTTTTTGTTTGCTTTTAATTTGGAACTTTCTAGTACACTCTTATCCTATTGGTAATGTCTCCATTAACAAATTCTTTGTTTAACTTTGTGCTTTAAATGGCTTAGTTTTAAGCTGTTCTATACACGATAGCTCCACAAAGCTGTGTACACTCGCGTGCTAACCAGTAGTATCGGGTCTTGGCCGAGCTTTGGTCGTGAATGACGCTTTAACTCAGCTAGATAACGTGCAGTTTACCGCGACATGACACGACATTAGCCTGTGCGATGGACTCCTGTTAGTACCCAGGCAGTAGTCACTACTAGCATCTAAGTACTTGTAATGCTCCCACGCCCGTGCTTAGAGACCAAGGGACCTAAGGCACTTTATATTTCAGCCCAAACGCTGAAGCCCTTTCGAATACACTATAGTATATATGTCGAAGCAAGGCTAACTTAATCCTTTAAAATATTAACCTTAAGTTCAGACTTAAAGTTAAATTTGCCTGGATAGGTATAAAACATGTTTTAGATTTATTTGTTGTAGTCAGTTAGCTACTTTTAAATGTAGAAATCCAATGTTACTTTAATAGCAAACTGCTACCTTAATTACATAACTAATTACATTACACTAGTAATTGGAATAATTTTGAAGCATATTTCTAATACATTGCTCTATTGTTCAAAAATGTGTCTGCTCAACATCGTCACCAACGCAATGCATGTTGTTGAACTGTCAAAATCATCAAAATGAAACCCATTGCTAACGGTTTCTAAAAATTCGTATGACCACGGTACTCCGTTATACATTAAAATGGACGGATTATAGCAGGGCAAGCTACCCGAAACTGTACAATATTCCCAATTAATAACAATGCTTTAGAGTTTAGAGATATAGTTTAAAATCGAATAAAGAAAATCTGGTAGCTTGATGTACGGACGACAGCAGGTCAAGCTACCCCAAACAGCCTAATGTTCCCAATCAACTTAAAGCCTCAATGCTTATCCATACTAATATTATAAATGCGAAAGTAACTCTGTCTGTCTGTCGGTCTGGCTGTCTGTCGGTCTGTCTGTCTGTCTGTCTGTCTGTCTGTCTGTCTGTCTGTTACGTTTTCCCGCTTAAACCTCTCAACCGATTTTGATGAAATTTGGCACAGACAATCTTTAGACCCTGAGAAAGAACATAGGCTACCTTTTATCCCGGAAAAATATGATGTTCCTGAGGGAACTCTAAAAAGCGCGATATAACCGAACTCCAAGCGGGCGAAGCCGCGGGCGGAAAGCTAGTTAGGGATAAAGTTGAAAATCTAATAAAGAAATCTGACAGATTGTAGTAGCTTGATGTACTGTCGTCTGTACTATCGCATGTGCTATGCTAAAACAATAAGATTTTACCTCGTATTCATTAACACTCAAGTTACCTACTTGAACGAATTTACTTTTGTTAAACAATTTATCTATAATGGTAATACTAGCTGCGCCTTGCGGTTTTCCCCGCATTAGTTTCAACCCTTTGTAACTCTGACGTAAATTCAGGGCAGAATATACCATTGACTGTATGTATCTACATGGCAAACGATGTTTGGTTGAATTGATAATTGATGTGATGTTAGATTTCTAACATCACATCAATTGTCAATTTAACCCAACACATCATTACAAGACACACACATTGATTTACATTTCAAGACTTCATATCTATGAAGTCTTGAAATGTGTGCAGACAGATTTACATGACCGTTGTTATTGATTCAGACTTGGAGTATCCATACTTTGGACTCCAAAGTCCCCATACAATAGTACTTCTCTATGTCTCACTATAGAGAGAAACAGTGGGGTCTAGAAAATCAATCGACTTGAATGCAAAATTTACTTTTGCCGATTTCAAACTCTTTTAGAGCTTTGATTATGTGTATGCTGTTTGGATAAAGTCAGATTTTGCATTTATTCGACCAAAATTACAGCAGCGATAGTTACGAATTGTCATTTTTAGTCTAGGGAAAAGAGTTTAGTTTTCTTTATATACATAAGTACGTAACAATAGAAATGTTGCCACTGGCATTCCTAAGCTTTAACTACTAATGAGGAATTGAAAATTGCAGTAGGTACTTAAATGGTATCACTTAAGTGTATCATTTAAGTAATTACTTAACAATTAACAGTTACTTAGGTAAGTACAAAGATAATTGCCCCGATAATGAGTTTCAAATAAGCCAAACGTTAAAACCTAAACGTTATTATTAGGTCTTTAGCAATAAAATTGCCGTTTTGTATGAAAACAATTTACATTTTTTTTATTACTCGTATTCACCCATGCAATCAATGCATCTTTGCCAACGCTAACGTCGAAAGCTGCTGCTAATTCAGCCGTAGATTGTGTATCATCAGCTTCCATGAACGCCTTTAATTCGTCATTGTCGACCAAAGTCTTCGGACGACCGCGAGGTTCATTTTTCAGGTCGAAACTCCCAGAACGAAAGCGAGCAAACCAATAACAGGTGGTGCTTGGGTTTGTAGTGTTAGCTCCGTTAACCTCGTTGATGTTGCGAGCTGCTTGTGCCAGCATGTTGCCACGACGGTACTCATATTCCATAATTACTCGAATTTTTAACGTATCCATGATGACGAAAAGGATTGAAATGCGATGAAAGTGTAACACTAATCAATAAAATATAAATTACCACTTTTGGAAAAAGAATTCCATGTTTTTAAAATAAAATTAGGTAATTTGAAATTAGAATTCTTAGCCAAACAAAGTTTATTTTGATTTGAAATGACCAGTCCTTCAGAACGGCAATTTTTATGAAATTGCCGTAAAGACGTAAAGACCTACTAAGTCAATACTAGTAATAAGTTAATACCAGTATTTACACAGACAATTCTACTAAAAGCTTCCAACGAAGTACACAATTTGCTAAAGGACCGAACCACAAACAATACAGACCGCATTTTGTGAGTACCAAAGTACTTATCAATCAGCTGTCAAATCCTACAAACTCGACGGTGAAATACCTCGTTTGTCTAGCTAACGTAATTACTGCCGAGCTGGCTGGTCGCGGCGGCAACCAGATTAAGGTTGCCGACAGCTAAATGAAATTCCAGTTTCAAACGTGACCCGCGGTTGACACGGGCCCTGTCTAACTATAGTAAGTACGTGCCTTTTGAATCGTAACGTAGAAAGGTGTTGGGAAAAAGGCCTGAAAATATTTAAAGGTTGCGTGATCTGTAATAATGTTTGTTCTGTTTAGTGTAAATTGTATATTTAAGTTATTTGGGTACCAACACTCAAATGGGGAACTTCCCAAGCGCCCCAAAACTATTTATAATACATATTAGTGGTATAAATAAATGAAAAAACAAACATATACTTAACAATATTACGGCTTATCGACTGTTCCCAAATGTGTTGTGGTCGGCTAGCAGTCTAACCGGTGGCAGCTGAGTACTATTATTTTATAGGTATGACGCCTGATATCCCCAAAAGGTGTTACCCTATACAAACATGAGTTGTGTTAATAATTTGACAGTGAAAGCACCTTTATGTCATACCAGTAAGTGCGGTTTTCGTAATGCAAATTACCTCTGATTTGCGGCTGACTATATAAATGGGCAGACATTACATGTACTTGTACTAATATTATACAGGAATGCGAAAGTTATATAAATGTAATTGGAAAGTTTCTCTTTCATGGCACACAGATAGTTTATGGCCTGGAATAACATATCTAGGATACTTTTTATCCCGATTTTCCAACGGGTTCAAAACTTATGCGAGTGTAACCGCGGGACGCAGCTAATATTACGTTAAATATATGAGGCAATATTTGCACCCTCACGCCCCTAGTCGCCGCTGTTCGCCACAGGACACCCTGGTCGTCGGAGACAGTATCCAAGTCTCGACCATCGTAGGCGCAGGCTTACAGGCAACAAGCAGTGTGCAGCTCACCGCCTGGTAAGGACCAATCTCAGGTGGACAGAGCTCAGCGGGATCTCGTGTGGATCGCCCTGAGAACACGGTGGAGCACACAGTGGAGGTCTGCCCGGCTTGGGTAAAGCACCGTAGTGTCCTCATGGCGGCGATCGGCGGCGATCTGTCGCGTCTGACCCTGGTCCAGAGCGAAAGTGCATGGCAGGCCGTCATCTGCTTCTGCGAAGCAGTGATTCTGGCAGAGGAGGAGGCGGAGCGCCTGAAGGAGCGGGAACCCCGCGCCCTCACGGCTCTAGCCGCCGCAGGCGACGCCCTGGTTGGGAGACAACATCGAAGTCCCGGCCATCGAAGGCGCGGCGAGTGATGCGGAGCTCGCTGCCCGGTAAGGAGGCCCGGGTCGACAGCGCGTTTTGTTTCACGCGCGCCTCAAAGAGATCTCAGCACATAGTGATGGGGTCCATGAGGATCGATGTCTTCTAGGCCAGGGTTGGTTAAAAAAAGGTCAGTAAACCGTGGCGCTGGCGCACAGGCAAGTAAAGAAACACAGGTGGGTTTTAGTCAGTAAAAGTCTGACACGCCCTTCCGCTCTACCCAGAGCGGGAGAGGTCATTTGATGATTTCCCATACAAAACAAAAAAAAGGAGGAAGGAGCGTTGTATTCCACGCGCACATCGTCATGGGGTCTACGAGCGTGCCAGGGCCTCGGGCTGTTCGAGAGATATACTGTGGCCCCTGGCGGACAGGTAAATGAAGGAACACGGATAAACAAAAAATAGTGTGCTTACATAAATGTTTGTATTTAAATACAATGATAAAAGTAGAGTATTGTCATAAAAACCTTAAAGTGCTGTACACTCTTAAGGTTTTTATGAGCGCCCTGATAACATGCACAATTTCAATCTCAAGTTATTGAAGCACATGATAAATGTCTCGGTGGTAGGCCATAACATCGGCTGCCGGGAGAAGTTACCTTCTACCAGATAGTCTTGCCGCCAAGCGATTCGTTGTGTGCCGGCATGATGTCTGGTGAAGCCGTACGGAAGACGGGTCTAAGCAGTTGTGTTGCGATATGTGCCGGGTACGATGCGACAAATGTTGTTGTGTCGGGACGTTGGTCGTGGAGAGTCTCCAGATCAATCGTTGGTAGTGTTGTTTGGTTTAACATTGCAGCACCTCGCTCAACTGCCTCATTATCATATCTTTTTGTTAATATGTGGATAATGTAGCGGGCTACAATACTGTTAATATTATTAATTATCCTTTCTCCAACTATGATCACTCAATTGTTTTTGTACACTTTATGTCATGTTTACCGCAAATAAACGTATTTTTTTCTTTCTTTCTTTCATTTCTGTGTGTGTATTTATATTGTAGCTGTTTATTGTCCCTAATTAAATAAAATAAAATATTAATGAACCAGCGCGCTTTACCATCAACGATTGCATCACTGCGTACCATCAGGCGCGATTGCAGTCAGGCACTAGTTTATAATTATAAAAAAAAAGAAAAAATATTTACCTATGTAAATTTATTTTCTCAGCAGGTAAGTGAATTACTTTTAATTCCTAATGAAAAATAATAAAGTTCTTATACCATATATTTATGTGGTTCATTAACTTTAAATAAGAACTAGCTTCTGCCTGTGACTTTGTCTGCGATGAACGAACCTACCTTGTACCCAGGTATTATTACTTTGACGTACAAGAGTAACTATTAGAGTTCACGTTCCATTCGGAGGTAAGTATGTTAGATATTCAGGTCAAATCACCTCAAAATTTACAACATACATGAACAATGCCTTAAATTATGTAAACTACAACTTAAGCTCATATTTAAGGCCTGAATACCCATAACAATAGAATTCCTACAACATTGCGCTAATAAATTGTAATCTTTATGAGGCTTTACAATGTCGCCGAAGTTATTAAATTACTAAGTGTTGATGTAGGTGGCTACGGAGTGGTAAGAGCTTATTAAAAATAATTTGGAAGTCTAATGAATGACTGTCGAAGTTCGAACTTTATTGAATTGTTACTTCAGTACTTACATAGCCTGCGAAATACATATTTTTTATGTTTTAATACAATTTGCAGATCACTGTCAAGTTTCATGCTAAATTAAAGTATGATTCGCGACCATACCAATACCAAATATGACTTTAAAAAAAAGATTATAAGAATTAATATAATAATCCTATATTTCTTTATCATATAAGTATTTCTTATTATTGGTTGTAATTTGACGAAATACTTATTTTAACTTTATTTAATAGGGATGCATTGAAGATTTAAATAATTATAATTCTGAAAATACCAATCTTTTACACTCGCAAATAATATATTTTTCAATATGTTACTCTTGTAAAAAGTGAAAGTTCTTTAAGACATCCTTCTTCTACTATTTAGAACTGAACAGAAATTGTATAAGAAGGTTTAAGGAAAATAATTAATGTTTACTGGATTGACATTCATACTTAGTACCTACTTAATACTTGCTAATTTTAATAGATTTATATTTATTTACTGATACAATAAAAAATGAGGTTAAGCTCAAATACCTAACCACTCACACGAATTGGATTTATCAAACGAAACATTTATCACTTTTACGTTCACGATAAATTCATTTGAATTTGAAGAAGTCTTTTATTTTATCGCTTTCTAAAATTATAATTAATCTATTATTCATTTTTAATTAATTATTTTTACGTCACAACTCATCGATGAGAAACCAAGATGGCGCGTAACAAAATAATGTCATATATTACTATAAAATCTCTCCCACACGTCAATAAAGAAGTTTCACTTGCAAAAATTATTTCATGGGCCACCCTGCCGTTTTCCTCGTAAATAAAGCCGTAAAGATTTTTTGAAAGCGAAAAAAATTCGGAGCTAACGCCGCCATCTTAATTTTTTAATATATTCCACAAACTTTTACCAAAAAGCCGTCGCTAAACCCCTGTCAATGTCATTCGGGCGCCAAAAGATCCTATAAGTACTGTACTTAAATACATAGTTACGTATGCTATAAAGATAGGTAAGTACAAATAGTACTTTCATAAAGTTTAGGTACTTATGTACTTTAATATTGTGGTGTACAATTTATGTAATATTGGATAAGTGTTATGTTACCTATAACTCATGTGTTACAGTTAACAATTTATTGACCAATATCAATTTATCCGACAGAAAGTACCAAAAAACCATTAATAAAATATTTGTTTCCATAATATAGACATTGAGTTTAGTTGTAGTTGATGCTGTCATACTAAGCTGTACCGTGGGATACTGACAGCTTGATAAGCCACTTCTTGAAGATAAGTTATTGAAGTGGATTATAAAAATAATGCAGGCAGGTCAGTTCATAAATAGCTGTTTAGAACTTATCATGTTTCATGTGAACACTTGAGTAAGATTTGTTGTTCGATTTTCAAATTCCAATCACAAACCAAGGGCAGGTAGGATGGACTTTCGGGCGGTGAGCAGTGGGCAGCTCGCCGACCGGTACAAAACGGTCGGCCCGGGTCTCGGTCGACTCGGGCCTGGTCCTTACCGAGCGGCGAGCTGTCCACTGCTCACCGCCCGCAGGCCCGCGCCTACGGTGGCTGGGAGTTTAGTGTCATCTCCCGACCAGGGCGTCTCCTGTGGCGGCTAGTGGCGTGAGGTCGCTGGGATTCCCGTTGCCTCACGCGCTCCGCCTCCTCCTTTGCCAGCATCACTGCTTCGCAGAAGGAGGTGATGGCCTGCCATGCACTCTCGCTCCGGACCATGGCCTGGACCAGGGTCGGACGCGAGAGATCGCCGCCGATCGCCGCTACGAGGACACGGTGGTGCTCTACCTAAGCCGGACAGACCTCCACCGTATGCTCCACCGTGTCCTCAGGGCGATCCACACAATGGTGACACCCTGGCATTTCCTCCCGCCTTATACGGAACAGGAACCTCCCGAAACAACCGTGTCCGGCGAGGACCTGCGCCTGGCTTGAAAAAAAAATGGCTGTGACATACGGATGGACAGACGGACAGACAGACATGACGAATCTATAAGGGTTCCGTTTTTAGCCATTTGGCTACGGAACCCTAAAAAGGGCAGTTAAGTTAGTAGGTATCTATGAAAGGTATGCAAAATCAAAAATAGTTTATTGAAATTAGGCTGACACATAACATACAAAAACATGATCCCTCAAAACGCTGGCCATCACCTCGTCCTACACAGTAGTGATGGGAAAAAGCAGCGCAAAAAAATCACCAGTAGCCCATTAGTAATTTTATTAAGTAAATCAGAATCGCGATGATATTTATGTAAATTACGGATAACAATAATTACAAATAAAATGTCACGAAGATAAATCAGGAAGCTTTTACAGTTGACATTTAACTCCGAACCGATATTTTATTTTACGTTACGTTCTTGTTTTATCCAATATTTGCTAGAAAGTAATTTTTAATGGAGCGGATTTAATTATGCAAAACAAAAATAAAATCTAAATGTCAACGAATCCGCACGCCTTGAGATTTGATTTCGCTTCTATATTTTCGTTGAGAGTCCATTACAGTAATGAGTTAATAGAATGCCAAAATACCTGCTATAAATAAACCTGCCCAGTACCTAGTTGGTCCAGCGGTGGCTTTAGGGCCATCTTTAACCTATTGGAAACCTAGGCCCAGCAACCTAGTGATCATAGGGCCCTTTGTAAATTAGAGATAATATGTGGAAACTTGGAAAGTCTTGGTGGTAGACAATAACATCGGCTGCCGGCAGAAGTTACCACCCACCAGACACAGTCTAGCCGCCAAGCAATTCGTCGTGTTCCGGCATGATTTCTGGTGAAGCCGTACGGCTGTTGCGATCTTGCAATGTATGCCAGGGACGATCAATCTCCCTATGGCGCAGCATCGTTGGTCGTGTTCTTGGGATTAACATTGCATCACCTCGCTCAACGGCCGTCTTCCTTCCTATTCACAGTTTTTTTTTTTTTTTGAGTGATTTGGCTCTTAATAAACCAGCACGGTTTACCATCAACACTGATTGCATCACTGCTTACCATCAGGCGGGGTGGCGGTCAAGCACTAGTTTATAGTTATTAAAAAAAATTAAAATCATTTATTTTGTCATTGAATCATAATAATACGTGGAATATAACCGGCCCTGGGCACTTGCCCAGAGTAGGTACCTACCCAATGGAAAAGAGAAAATGAAAATTATTTCATCACAACTGCTCTCAAAACGGTGAAGGAATACATCGTTAGGAAATCGGCAAGTCCTAGAGCAAAAGAACAAAGAAGACATGTGACATCTATCGACCGGCATTGGGCCGCGTGATAGATTACGGCCCACTACCTCTCACCGAGAGGAGGCCTGTGTCCCAGGAGTGGGAACATTCATCATCATCATCATCATCTCAGCGTTATCCCAGTCGCATGCGAAGCTTTTTCAGCTTTGGTGCCTGGGGCCCGCTTTACCAGTTTAACTGCTCATTTGGCTAAACTTAGATATTTCCCGTGAAGCGACTGCTGTCTGACCTCCACAACCCAAAGGCGATATCGAAGCATTGCAGTTAGACCAATTGTTTTACTTTTGAGGGCTCCAACAACCCGTAACGACTGCCATTAATGGTCGTATGGCAACCGGGACCAACGACCGGCTTTCAGAAGCACGACCAGATCAGTGCAAATATTCGTATTCATGCATACAAATATTTGCATTGCGGAGGGATCGAACCCGCGCCTCCTTGTGCAGCGGCCACGTTCGCTACCACTACGCCACAGAGGCTGTTATCAGGCTGTGTCAGAGGGAACATTACTTATAGGTTAATTAAGTTACAAAGAATAAAAGCATCAAAATGTTAAGTTTCTTAGGCATATCATAACCAAAATACGCGCGTTGACAATGAATTGCGAACACCACCTCATGTACTATCTTATTGACGAAAATTCTTTAAAATACCGTTGCAAGAGGCAGTTTTTCTTTAACAAAATTCTAAAACATAATACCGACAAAGCAAAATTAATGTCCCTAAGTTTAACTTAAATCGACGCGTATAGTGATAGTTATCTAACCGGCAAGACGTAGCCGCCCGTATTCGGAATTTAATTCTGATTGTTAACGTAACAGCTGCGTTCTCGGCGGAACATCGTTTCTCAGAACTTGCTCTCATTTGGCAACACTGCGGCGACATATTGTGCCTTCTAACTCCGCGTCCATTATTCCGATGTTATCTCCGACATATTAGAACAAAAGTGAAACTAATATCAATTAATTAACTGAACACTGATTGGTGATCTAAATTAGCTTGTCTGGAGTATAATAAACAGATTGTTTATAATTATGTACCTATTGATACTTTAGCACTTGCAATTACACTGCTTATAGCTAGATAATATATTTCTTCTTTGCTGTAGTTAAATAATCATCAATAGTGTCCTCTCTGTCTCTTCAAGTTTAAAAGGATTCGTAAGATTATACAGTATGTTAAATAACAGAGGGCGTTCCCTTAAACTCGTTAATATATATCATTAATAGATTAAAATAAAAATATCAGCATAGAAAAATAAGCATAAAAAAATCCGAATAAAAAAAAATTATAATTGAAAATAAATTTGAAACCTCCTGTTTTAAATCAAAATAGTAGTCGTCATGTATAAATAAATTCCGACGTTGCCGTCTTTCATGTTCGCGTATACAGTGTGTTTCTTTTAAGTACATGTCAATTTAAAATTTTTATTGAATATTTTCATATTGGAAAAAAATTTAAAACATTTTGTTTTCGAATGGAAATATTTTATTTAGCATGTATGTATGCTATACTACTTCGGGTTAACGGGAACGCCCTCTGTTAGTTAACATACTGTATTTTCATAATTTTCCACTTGCCCTCAATAAAACGTTTCAACGACATAGTAAATTTTTCAAACCGAGGAAAATAAAGCGAATATCTTTTTTGATAGCTTTTCACGGACTTACAGTCCGGTCGTCTAGTGTATGCCTCACTGTCACCTGACACCTGTCAGTGCGACAGCTCTAGAAGCTAATAAAGATTAAATAACCAAAACACGTATTCGTTTGTACGAATTTGACAGGTGTCAAGAACGCATTCTCTTGTCAGCCGAACTGTACCTACATACCTATTAGTCCATTTTCTTCGCGCTCTTTTTCATAGTAAGTACTGCTTTACTAGGCTGCACAGTTAACGTACTTAACAAAAAAGTATCGAAAAGAAAATCCTAAAGCATTTTATAAAGCTTTCGTGTTTACGTTGCGTTTACAGGACCCTGTTGTCTTACAACCAACAAAGAACGAAAATTTATGACCTCTCTACGATTTTCCCTATGGCCAATTCAATTTTTGGGCACAATGAGAAAATATTGCATTGTAAACGGAGCTAAAAGGTTTGATAATGGTATTTGGGTTTTCTTGAATTTATGGGAGTTTGAGGGACAATATTATTTAAGTAGCGACAGAATAATAGTATATTAGTAGAATTGGAATCAACTTAGGGAACGTTCAAGTATTGTGTAATGCAATTTTTGAATTTTTTAGAAATGTGGTAGGCCAAGCGATTCCTCTGGTTCCGGCATGATATCTGGTGAAGTCGTACGGAGGACGGATCTGAGCAGTTGTGTTGCGATGTGTACCGGGTACGATGCGCCAAATGTTGTTGTGTCGGGAGTTTGGTCGTGGAGAGTCTCCAGATCAATCTCGCTCTGGCGCAGCAACGTTGGTCGTGTTGGTCTTGGGTTTAACATTGCATCACCTCGCTCAACTACCGTCATCCTTCCTATTCCTAAGTTTTTTAAGTGGCTTAATAAACTAGTGCGCTTTACCATCAAGAATTGGATCACTGCTTACCATCAGGCCGGATTGCAGTCAAGCACTAAATAGTTTATAATTATTAAAAAAAATTAACACACTGTAACCTTTTTCTGTAATCCCCCATTGCATCCCCCAAGGTATTGCTTTCGTCCAGCTTGACCCATTATTTTCTAGGCACGATTTTTGCTGTATCAGAGCTCTTCATCCGTGGAATTAAAATGATGACTAAGTGCAATTCATTATGTTGAGAATAAGATGATGACGAAGTGTGTAATGCTTTCCTGGCCTGGTGCCAGGGTGAGTATGATAAGGTCTGCTATAACAAGCAGTGCAATTCGTCCTCGAATTCTCGTTACCGTAAATCTTTTAGTTCTGCTCATTTCAGCTTTATGCACATTTCTATTATGCTTCTGCTCATTTCCCTAATCATTTTCATTGCCGAGTTTTTACACATAGCTATAAGATTAGAACGAATTTGATCAGCTGAGCAGAGAATTGATTGGACGAATCGGGACAAACGAAAAACAGATATGGCATAATTTATGTATATAGCATTTGATACAAAGGTCGAAATCAGAATAGTAGGTACAGAATTAGGAAGTATGTACAGTGATTATCATTGCTACCGTGTCTGTAACCACAACGAAAAAACAAATGACGCTCAAGGCAGCTCCTCGCTCTTCTCTCGTCTCCTCTCGTCTCCTCTCCAATCGTGCTCATCGCGGGGCGCGAGTAATCATCGTCTATGTCCCACTTCATTGGAGACGACGGCGCCTCCCCGGCTGCCACGACACCGGCACTGAATTAAAACCCCTCTTCATTTCCCTTAATGTCGCCGAAATTAAAATTTGAGAACTATTGTCTCCGGTGAACAATGAACTCTTGTTACAGCACTTTTTATTCAGCGTTCTTCGTTTTCCTTCGCGCGTTGTCCTCATTCATTATTTGAAATGTTTGTCGTTTCAATTAACATTTATTATTCTTTTTGGGACTCGTGGAAACCAATTAAAATGTCTGAAGGTAGTGTAACGAGAAAATTGCTGAGAATCATAAAAGGTGAAATTCTTAACAAATTCGTTGCTCTGAGTACCTGAGGCTTTTATTTTTCTCTTCGTTTAAGTATTTTTTGAACGCTGTCGTAATTAAAGAACAATCGAATAAAAATACCCGTAAAGCTATTCATAAACTTGAACATTTCTAAGAAAAGAACTAAACAATAGATAGAGAGCAACTTTTAATAGTGATGTAGTAAAGTTGGTCATGTCTTTTGTACAGGTTACTTCGGCAAGTACTTGAACAAATACAACGGCTCGTATATCCCCCCCGGATGGCGCGAGTGGGGTGGACTCATCATGAACTCCAAGTACTACAACTACAGCATCAATATGAACGGCAAGAAGATAAAGCATGGTGATGATTACAACAAGGTAAGATTTCAGTGAAAGCAATCTGATTAGAAAATTATGGGGCGCTTTGGACGAAGAAACTTGAAACATTATATGTACATACAGCTCTAGAGAAATCTCACCCCCTAAAAGCGACATCTTTTGATAAGTGTTACGACGATGTTACGTGCGCGCCATCTCTGTGACATCAATGAAGTTATCATTCATGTCGGCCGTGTCGATTATATATAAAATAGATAATGAAGAAGGTTAAGGAAAAAAAAGGGTTGATGATGATGAATGAAGATGATTGAGAGTAAGCTTATAATTTTATTGAGTAAAACATGACGTCGCAAAATAGAACGTGAAGGTTACCCACTCTGTTAATAGTATAGGTTTCACCTCACAAGTTAAGTTTGTAGTTAAGTTTTTTATAATTACCTACCTTGTTTTATGTAAAGTTTTGAAAAATCTCGAGAGATGTTAATTGTTGTTCTGTTTGTTTCAAACGTGGGTAATATCTTGGTGGTCTTGAGATATCACCAAAACTAAATTATCAGTAAATAAATATTTATTAATCTAAATTGGGTAAATATATTAATCAATACTTTGAGAATATTAAATAATACTAGAGATGGATGATTTCTGAACATAACAATAAATTTCACCACTTTGTTAAGCAACTGAATGGCGCAGCGGTTTGGCTTGTGAGTATAAGGAACCAGGTTCGAATCTTTCTTCAGCTGATAAATTATAAAAAAATATTCTGAGTTTCTAAAAAAATATAATGTTTGTGGAACAAGTTTGGAAGTTTAAAAATATCTGTAGGTATGATGCACGAAGTAAATACTAAGATGCAATGGATATTATCTAGCGGTCGCTTGCATGAGCTCGAGCGCTGTTAGCCTTTTGTTTCCAGGGAGAATATCTTAGCAGTTTTATTGATGTCTCAGAAATGGTGCGCACGTAAACATCGTAAGGGATTTCTGCGGAGCTGTATGTACGTTAAATTTTTGGTTAATTTCTATTATATATTCAGACAGAATCGTCTGATGGACGCTATCTAAGGTTTCGTACCCTCAGGATGTCAGTGCGACCCAATTACTTAGCAATTTTTCTGTCACAAGGCTGCATCTTAGAATCCGTCTTTGCTAGTGATTACACCAATGATTCTTAACTAAATATCCTATACATTCTAGGACTACTATCCAGACCTAATAGCCAACGACTCCATAGCGTTTCTGCGAGCATCCAAGCGTCGCTTCTCCCGCAAGCCAGTACTGCTGGTGATGTCGTTTCCTGCACCACATGGTCCCGAGGACTCAGCGCCGCAGTACTCACATCTGTTCTTCAATGTCACGACGCATCAGTAAGTATCAATACTGTCTAACTTTAGGACCGATAGTATTTCTGATGTCGATCTTCGCACTGCACGGGGGCGAAGGTTTCTTGCCGCAGTATTTGACAAGATGTCTTCGGCGTGCTTGCTAAGGCGAAATGTCAAATTCTTTAGGTTTATATTTACTTTTCTAGGGCCTTTATGTAGCACCTCGGTGGTTTACCTACTTTGTCTGATCAAATCACAATGGTTATGGAAAATATCACCCTTTTCGCCCAGTCCCGACCCGACCCCCAAATAATGAGATAAGGGAATGATAGAGATGAATGACCACGTCTTGACTTATCAAATTTTTTGACTTATAAATTGTGTTAAGTACCAAACACGTATTTCACTGCGATCATTTAAAGTAATCTAAAAAGCTTTAAAAACTCATTAACAATTGTTTGAAATTGTTTCTGATAAGCTCCCTTGTCATAAGTCTTAATTACCCCATGCGAATGGCTGTCGCTTGATAACAGGCCTGCATACCCCTCCGAGGATTATTGCGTGACGGTAGTATGTGGCATGTGACCTACAGTGAATAACAGCCGAGTGTCGGCACTTTATCACTTTTGATTTATATCGTTTAAGTTCTAAGAGTAGCAAATAAATCACGTAAAGGTGATGGGCTATCGTTCTATTTGTTGTAACCGCTGTACTTGCACTGTTTTATAGCAATACCAAGACTTAGCACGTCGCTTCTTTGTAAGTCAAGGATTAGGATGCATGTAGCTCCGAACAAAGTTGAAAAGTTGGAATGCGACCTTGGAAGTTTGAGTGCATAAAGCTACTATACTAGTATGTAGATTTCCAAACAAAAGAAAGCTCAACTCAAAAAGTTGTACGTACACTTATAAAGTCATAAGTTCAACACTGTATGACGTACGTTCGCGAGTCTGAAAGGTTAGGAAGCTGGTCAACTTTGGTAGAATAGAAGAGACTACTAAAATGTTAATTTTCAATGCAACATTCAACGCTTTTTCAATATAACTTGCTAACATTATTTTTACCCACGTAAAATGTTTTCTTATACTAATGCTGCTAAATGCACTGAAAAGCTCGTTCCCCTAAACGATAATTCAATTTCAGAATTTTGTCCTCAGAGAGTACTCGATTCACTTCGTTCGCCGTCCGTTGAAATTAAAAAATATAAATCGATATTCAGTTTAAAATCGCGGCAGACTTGCGTCGTAAATATTTCAACAAAAACATTACTTAATTGCTATAGGGTTTGGCAACAGCAGCGGCCAATTTGCTCTCTTTAAATATTTAAAGAGCCAGAGTTTTTGGAGCTTCATCGAAAGCAAATAGTTTTTAAGATGCCACTCTGATGTTTGTGGTCGCCCTCGCTACATTTTACTGCAAAGATACGCCCAAGGATGTTACGAGGTCCTTAGCAAATGAGCACTGGAGCGCGAGAACAATTAACTTTGAGCAAGTCATTACTGCGTTATACTCACACATAAAAGATCTGGCATAATATACTTACATTTTAAGCTTTTATGAGCTGCAAAATGAGTCTGTATTCAACATTGTATCCAAAGTTGGCCTAGTAAATTATTCATGCTGAAATAAAAACTACATAGAAATTTCCACACATTGCAACTTCTATATACCTACGAGGCACTAAAAAGCTGTCCACTTTACACTGCGGTGCATGTACTCGCGCTCATAATCGCGAGCGGCCTTTTTTCGCGGGAATTCTCCGAAAATTTTACGTGCACTTACGGCGGACGATGCCCTGAATAATTTTACTTGAACTCTGGAGGTGGCGCGAGGCTGATTTATGTTTCATAAGAGTGTTTAGAGGTAGACCGACTTTATATTCTGGCATCAGATTCGGTCGCTAACTCAGCAGAAGTTGTAGGTGCGGTCAAGTAATGTAATGAGTGTGGCTACCATGACTTGGGGTACCTCTGACCAGTTATGTTGCGATGTGTGCCGGGTACGATACGTTTTTATATTGTTGTGTCGGAGGTTCGGTAGTGGAGGGTCTCCAGCTCGATCTCCCTCTAGCTCAGCATCGTTGGTCGTGTTGTACGGTTTAACATTGCTCCATATGCTGCACCTCGTTCAACTACCGTCTTCCTTCATATTCACTCAGTTTTTTGCAGTCAAGCTTGATTGCGGTCATGCACAAGTTTATAATTATAAAAAAAAGGTTATCGTACCTTACCTAGCCGTTCACTTCAGGTTATGCTATGGTCCTTAGACAGTGAGATATGTTGCTACAATTTTTTTTTCGATTCTACTTTACTATTATCATATATTTTTTATTGCGCAAAAAATCTATACAATGCTTGGTCATATTAAATAGAAAATGTGGGTATAGCTTGACGTGAAGATATTGCGTAAGCATATTTGCTGAAGGAAACCTTTAGTTAGTACAGCGGCTTTTGTTATAGGAATCGTAAAAAAAATATGAGCGCAATTAAGAGTACCTACACTGCTATAAAAACTCGATCAGTAGTGTCGACAGCTACCGGTTACAATTCAGGCAACTTATAGTAAAGTAAGTAATACCTATAAAGTCGTAAATAAGTATCTGGTGTTTAAAACGAGATATTTCACAGTAAAACTTTAGAAAAAATTGCTTGCTCTGATGCGTGCATGGCGAGAAAATACAATCAAGTTAACATAATATCAATTATCTACATACAATGTAATTTTAAACCAAATATTTAAAGAAACATTCCTTCCCACGTACCTACTGAAGTAAAGGTGAAGAAAACACACGAGATTATTCTATTTATAAACACTTGTAAAGGTAAAATATTTGACGCTTTCACGTTTTACGATGCTACATAGTGAGAACAACGAATTTATTGGGAGGATTTCAGTTATTTTATATCTTAGCTTCTTGGAATCGTTCACTGCACATATTCTGCTTTCGCGTTTTAGCTTCGCAAAGTAAACTAATGTGTATTTCTGAAAACTTCTTATATGTACTTATACATTAGCCGTGGAAGATCCCGTAGAAGATGGCGGGTCGAGCTAAAGGAGGCTTTTTTTTACTTTATAAATAGTAATTGACATTTTGTAATGTAAAATTGTGTATATTTTGTGTTTAAACACATTGAATATGTAAAGATTTTATTTTACCGTGTTAATGGCCTATCAGCAGGTTTCTTAGTGCGCTTAGAATGTTATGCAAAATATCCTGAAAAATACTTATCTCACGAAACAGCAATTTGATGCACTACGTTGAATGAAAGAAGGCAATTTATCTTCAATCAAGTAATTTTTATTTCTAGTTTCAGATAAGTGCATTCCCATTAATTTTTAAACATCGCTTATGGCAAAGAGGTGCTTATACGTCAAAGTTGTTTAGTTAAGCAGCCGCTAATCAAGACTAGCAAGTTTTGGCAACGTTTATAAATAAAACACTAAAATTATCGGACAAAGTGTACATTACACCTTTATGTGAACCTAGCTATTTTCTGATTTGCACAAAAGATTGATGATGGCCAAAGATACAAGACGAAAGTTTCCATTTCTCTGGCAAATGTATACTCTTAATGGTATAATGAGATATCGCGTGTCAGACGCTCCAATGTGCGGTGTTATCACGCGGAGAGGCGGTGCACCGGCATCCCCTGACAGTTCATAATATGCACGCTGAATATGTATTAGATTGCAAGCGGCATCTACTCCAACCCATTGCAAGTTCTATCATATTATTGTTACGGGCTAGGGGTACTAAAACGCCGGTTAAGGGTTGCGAAGTTTATTGGCAACGAAGGTACAGTTGATTGTAGGCAATGACAAGTAGAATGTAGCTGACGTTGCACCGAAGTCTTCCCTTATGTCTACGAAGTCCGTGTCGTAAACACATAATAACACTACAGATGTTACTTCAGGTAGTAGTCGAAGTTCTCGTTATGGTTGTCGCAGTAGGTATTCTCAAAGATCGCTTCTTAACCGTCGCTTGTGTTTGTATCGCTAGTCGAATGCAGACTGACTCTGCGCCGGCGTCACGGCGCTATATATAGGTCAGCTGATCGAACATTCCAGATTCGTCTAGACGTAATAATAATACCGCATAACTTCGAGGTCATTCAGTAAGTACCTACGGTAATTCCCGGAAACGGGTTTCTGGAAATTTCGATGTCGACACTTTGTTCACAAAATTGTTGAGACCTGTACCATTCGATAGGCCATCCTATGTCTAGCAATACGTTTTTATATTGCACCTAGAAAATGTCTTGATCTGGGGATATAGGGCTTAAAAGTGACACACTACATGTCACGCGATATTGAACCTTATGCCATCGACATAAGGTCCATTCGTAACATTATGATCACTAGATTTTAATGCTACTTAAACCCTTGTTGAATGTTATTTAATCCGGAAGATTTATTTACATAAAAAATAATATTTAATTTAGATATAGCACGGAAATCCCGATGTTTTGACATTTCGCCTCCCGCTTTCCCGCCCATTGCTCCCGTGCGAAGTAGATAGGTAGGACGCTAGTAAAAATATAATTATTTTCAGTGAAGTTGCCAGATGTCACGTTTGTACAAACGTGACATCTGGCAACTTGCACCAGCTTGGTGAAAACTGGCTTCCTTTTTCGCGTGGGAAATACTCTAATGATCTGTCCCGTGTGCTCTAGGGGCCAGGGTATCACTTTCGAAGAACAGCAGCAGAATATTAGCAGCTTCTTTTACTATTTTTTGTTTTTTAATAATCTTAGATTTCTTTTAATATTTTCTATTAAGTAGTTGTTTTATTAGTAAAACTGTTTTCCTTAAACATGAAGATATGACCTGCGTACCTAAGTCACTTGATGAAACTACAGTTAGAGACACAAGTTACCGAAAACTGCTACTTTTACTCATCATAATTAAATTTGATACCAAGTTATTCGATATAATATTTCAGCACATTTCAATATATTTACATTTTGATTAAATATCAAGCTCGATAAATAAGCTCATTTATTTTTACTGATCTATTTGTAATTGGGAGGCTCGTAGCTAAAAATAAAAGCCGCATGGGTCAATCAGTAAGGTAAAGCTACGCTTGCCGCGGTCGGTCTGTGGATGGATGATCATCCTTACATACCAAGACCCCTTCGTGTCTCGGAAAGCACATTAAGCCGTTGTCATTCGTAGATCTTTAACAGTGGTTAAGGATCGTCTGAAGTCCAAAAGTCTAATTACCAGTCTTACCAAGGAGTCTGACCAGTAACTGGGCTGGGGAGGTCAGCTAGGCAGCTAGCTAGCTCGCTCCATGTTAAATCATCATCATCATCTTCATCAACCTTTTATCGTCCCACTACTCGGCACAGGTCTCCTCTCATACAGAGAAGGATTGAGCGTAATCACCACGCTTGCTCAATGCGGGTTGGCGATTTCAGACTTAAAGTCCAGGTTTCCTCAAGATGTTTTCCTTCACCTTGTAAATCAGTCATTGGCGGCCAAGATATATTTAGAAAGTACCTACATATAACTTAGAAAAGTTACATTGGTACTTGCCTGACCTGGAATTGAACCCGCACACTCATACTTGAGAGGCTGGTCTTTTAACACTAGGCCACCACGACAACCAACTAATAGTATGTTAAAATGACCCCATTTGGATATAGACATTTGTAAAAGGCTAGGTAGATGATGATGATAATGATTCATATGACGTACAATATGAATCAGTCATAATATCTTGTCTATTCTATTGAAAAATAGTATATCAATCGAATAACGAATCGAGTATCAATAAACCCATTTACTTCAAATACGCCATTAATTTCTCTTTTCTTAAAATACGTACCAAATGAACAAACACGAAAACTTCGAAAGTGCCGAACTGGGGAATTGTTTCCAGCGAATTTCAGTATTAAATTAAAAGTATTAACGTGGTCCGGGATTAAGAGTGTACTTATCAAACCGTCTATCAAGTTTTCAAACCCCTCTGAAACAGATTCGAGTTGTATGACGCTGAAGAATTTTCACTTCGTCGCACCAATTTCGTGCGGAAAAACAAAATGTTTTCCGGCTAATGGTGGATGAAGTTTACCATTCTAAGTTTACTAGAAACCTGATAAGTTTTTTTTAAAACTTTAACAGGCAAATGCTTGAAAATTCAAATAAGACCCGCGGGGTATTTGCGTAACACACTATCAGCAGCAATTGCTTTCATCTTCACAGTTCAATAACATTCACTGCGTTTTTACGCTATTAAGCAAAATTTCCGAACATAAATATTATGAAGCGACGGATTAGATTTTCTTTCAAAATTATGTAGATTGATAGTATTTAACGCAATTAGGATGCAGTTTATCGTATTCTGGACCTACCTTCCTTACTTCTTCGACTACTTCGGCCTAGCTTCTCGTATCAAAATAAAAGTATCTTGATTACACCTCCGTTTTAATTGCTACCAACGCCATCTAGTGAGTAAGTCTGTAATTTTCTTGAAAATTACAGATAATGCTGGTTAGTGAACCTTATGTTGCGAATTAATAGCTAGCCAGTTTTAATAGTTTCACTTGCCATCATTCTTTTAACTTAGATTGTTGTACCTAAGCATTTTAAACATTTTTTTTTAACGGAGTAGAACATCCTCATGGATATCCGCCGCCTGGGGTAGGCGGCGGGGTCTGTCAGACTCTTACTGACTAAAAACCACCTCGGTGTTCCATCTCACACCTACGCCGGGGGTTGCGAGAACGAACAATGCTTCCGCAACCCCCGATTGGTGCCTCCTCGGGTCAGGGGTGTAATGAGTTGTCTGACTCCGCGACGTCTAAGAACACTTCGAGCCGCCACCTCGAGTCCTGATGTTTGGGGGACGTAGTAGCGGATTTTCCGACTTTTTTTTTTTAGTAATCAGATACTTTGTACTCAAAACGCTGTAGGAAAACGTGAAGAAAACAGCCTACGCCACAATTCACCACGCCTGCTCAATGCAGAGAATTACAGAGTAGATGTTCTTTCGAAGACATACGACTAGTTATGCTAGATATTCTAGGGGATTCCTGAAGTTTCAAGTACTGCTTTTACCGAGTAAACATATCAAGACCGTAAAAAGAACTGTACCTATTTCTTTTAGATGCGTTAAATTTTAATATTTCCTTTTGCGTAAACATAAAGTAAAAAGAGCTTTATTTTTTATGCTCAATTAGACCAGTTGTTACATTCAGAAACACAAAAACAGCAAAGCTGAGCCGCTGTTCCACATAAAATACATCACCGATGTATGTATGTGCATATTTTACGTTATTTTTTATACGGACGACTTCCTTGCATGATTTTATTTATCGTGCAGTTGAAACATTCGACGGGTGCATCTCTGGCTGTGGCGATCCTCGCATAAATTATACCGGTCTGGGGAGTCTTCAGTGTGTGCTTGAAAGTTGCCGATGCAAATAAACAAGACAATCTTTATCCCAATCATTGCTTAACATATAAATGTTAAGCGGTTTATTTGTAATCGTGCTAAGACACCAGAATGAAGTCGGTGGTTCGTTAAAATGTAAGCTAGTTTTGTTTCGTGCTTCCTTTGATGTTAATGGTAAAGGAATGTGAGCTCGACGAAAACCTAATCATGTAGTGATTCATAGATGACTCCTCCTTGAACTGTAAATGTTGTGCAGTTCCTCAAAAGATGAAGCACTTGTGCTACATGTCCTGTCAGCTACATTGGAACTGATGGACGCACGTTTCTTTTAAGTTTCAATTGTGATATTTTAACATCATTTCATCAATCATCATCGTCCCAGCGTTAATCCCAGTCGCATCCGAAGCCTTTTCAGCTTTGGAGTCTGGGGTCCGCTTTACCAGTCCAACTGCTGCATGATATGGCTAAACTTCGACATTTTCCGTGAAGCGACTGCCATCTGACCTCCACAACCCGAAGGCCACATCGAAGCATTGCAGTTAGACCAATTGTTGGACTTTTGAGAGCTCCAACAACCCGTAACGACTGCCACTAGATGTTCGTATGGCAACCGGGACCAACGGCTTAACGTGCTTTCCGAGGCACGACCAGAACAGTGCAAATATTCATATTCATGCATATAAATACGGGATCGAACCCACGCCACGGAGGCTGTCATATTTTAACAGAAAATAACAGCAGTTATCTGGTGATATGCGTTTAAAAGTTTGCACGTCTTTTTGTAATAAATAACAAAAGAACAATATTACTTCCTAATCATAGATATAGGAAGTAATAGCAAAAAAATCCTACATCTATGTTCCTAATAGATTCCGGAAGCGCGCCCAGCCCATTACCGAAATATTTATGGGCACTGAAGTATGTAGCTTCGTAGCAAACTTTTCCGTTCACATCAAGAGCTCTAAATAGTATATTTAAACTCCATATAAGGGTATCATAAATCCATTCTGAGCGAATTCCCTTACGCTTGATGGCTTCAGAAGATTCATTTTACTGGAAGCTTTCACATTAATGCCAAACACATAAAGCAAGGCACATGCTTAAGAAAAATCGGCCCCTGTAAAACATTGTTGATGAAGATTAATAAATATGGCTTGTTATAAATATGGACGCTTAGGGACCATTGTTTCGCCGGTACTATAACTTTTATGCCATCATTCTGAAAATTGTTTTCCCGCACGACTTTTACTACTAAGTGCATTACATTCCTTTAGTTTTATAACTTCCCTGTAATAAATCAATAAACCATTACGATCACTTTTATAACGATTATGACTACGATTATTGGTTTTCGTGTAAGCGAGCGACGAGATTACTATTTAATTACTTAATCGGAATATAAGTTAGTATAGGTTAAGAATGCCATTCTAATTTTCTATATACAGGGAAATTTTTTTTCGAGTGCGCAAAAAAAATTGGGTGGCTCAGAATCAATAACAGAACAAATCTGCATTATTAGTTTAAATAAAAAATCATGTTTTTATCCGCCCTAAAATCAGCAAATGATAAACACCAATTATTCATATCAATATCGTAGTATTAGCATATGGCCGCGTAGTGAACATGCGGGCGGCGCGGGCGCGCGGGGTTCCTGTGATATTCCCGCCGTCCCCACTCCGCCGAACAGGAATGGGACCGCGTGCGGTGACCATAACATCGATTTCATAATAAACATCTTTCGTTATCAATAACAATTTTTTTTTTTACTAAAACATATCAAAGTAGTAAGTAATATTTTTATCTATAAAACTTATTTAGCTATAAGTTGACAAAGTTTGCTCACTGGATAAAATTTAATCCTGTATAGAAAAATTCAATACATCCACATGAGGCAACGTTTCATGGTTACTGGTGTCTCCCGCATTCAAAAGAAGATCTGACTATAATGAACTTCTGGCAAAACGGGTATTTCCAATCCTCACTCTTGAAGAAGTCCCTTTTGGCCCCGGACAGCCCTGGGGAAATTTATACGTAACACACTACCAGGGTTTTCATTTTGACAGTTCAACAACATTCATTGCATTATTTACATTGTTGAGCTGACAAATTTTCGAACATACAAAGCAATGAATTAGCTCTATTAGATTCTAATTGAGATTAATATTGTGTCACGTAATTAGGGTGTAGCTACTCTCAACTACAATTTAACAAGCTTTACAAATCACTGCATAAGTAGCTATCAAAGACTTGCTTAATGCTCGCCTAAAAATTGTACTAAAGAAATTTAATGTCTCCTAAAAGTTACACAGAAAGACATACATTAACCGACTTCAAAAAAGGAGAAGAAGAAGCTGGTGTAAATTCGGCTTTATATTGATTAAAAACTTACCGAATTTATCCATGGTTTTATACCTTTCTCTGTCCCTCAGTGTTCTTTTTCCAAAGAAACTTTTTTCTTTCTATTTAAACTTACATTAACATAATTATCGTGAGATAAAAAATGCACCTTCATTTCAATTCTAATCATTTGTTGTTTTGTAACTGACTTCAGACTTGTTGATAGATACATATACTAACATTTTTTTTTATATGACATGACATTTATTAGGCATTAATATTAATATCTCAACAATTACTTAATACGTACTGTATTATTTGCTTTTGAATATCAAGGAAGTATTCTTTCTTTTTTAAATTAATTATTGTATTCCATCCTCGAACCTATGAACTGCCAGTGTTAGTAAGGCCGTTATTGTCACATGATCAGACCATAAATTGAATAGTTTATGTTGTTTTAAATGTTAAATGTTTGTGATGTGGCAGTACTTTTTAAATAAATGAGGATTTCGTGAAATTAAATTATATATATCAGGCATACCATTAGGTATACTTCATTAACATCAGCCTCCACATAGGTACCTGTAGTAGACCTATTGCTACCAGCCAACTTGCGAAGATCGTCCCTCTAACCTAGCTTGGGCGGCCTACCCTACGTTTACCGACTCGCAGTCCCTGCCTGCTCAAGAACACGTTTACCCAGCGGCCATGGGTCTGTTAATACACCCTAAAGGCTCATGTATCATCATACTTTGGGTCCAATACCAGAAGGCACTTATTAACTCATGTTCACGAGTTGATACTGTGCTCTCTAAGGTAACAAACAGTCAGGAGGAATTAATTAAACCGTGGTTTATCGCGTATTTTCAATAAATTATTATTTATAGAAATCATTTTACGTATTTTACATCGTTTCTCTAAGCTTCCCAGCCAAATCTGATGCCTACTATCTTCTAACGATTAAAAAAGTCTTTATTGTGTGCCTCGTAGGTAATCCATGCACTCTCGCGAAGGTTGCATGTAAGCACCAAACAGGCTATAAGTACTCTCTACAATACCTACACCAATGGGCTAGAAAACGAAATAGCCAGTTAAGACTATTTAAACAGAAGTGGTGCAACTATGATTGGCATTCACTGCCAACAAAATTATCGTAAAATATTATCATAAGCATCTTAGTTCTGCACTTTTGCATACAAATGTCACGTAATAAGTTCTACTCTCACGGATTAAATTAAAATTGAAATTGGAACGCATTAGTCCACATAGCTAGTATTAGCTGGATTTTACATTTGATTAGTGTTTATGCATTCCGCATACATTCTGCGGTGGATCGTCCGCGCCCCACTGGCGCCGGTTACTAGAACCGAACATGAGTCTGTATGGAGCTTCAGGGTTGTTGAGCAATGTCCATCATTTCTTTTCATAAGAGTACTAAGTAGTACTTTAAATAAAAATTCTATAAGCATGTTGGATGTTGAAGAGAACGGAGGGAGGTCGTAGGTTGGCAGTCCGTCAGGTGCTTTACTTTGTGTAAATTACTTCATCACCACTGGTCTCAAAATGGTTAACGAAAACATCATGAGGAAACCGACATGTCCTAGACCTAGAGGCAAAACTTCAAGCAACACGTAGACATGTGACATCTACCAACCTATACTGGACCCGCGTGGTTAGGGCCCACTCAGCGAGAGGAGGCCTGTGTCCCAGAAGTGGAAATATTATAGGCAGATTATGTGACAACAAATTTATGGGTTTTAGTTCATATGCATAGAAGTCGCAATTCAAATAATTGATGGCGACAATAAACTTTAATTACAAAACAAATATTTATAATGGCAATTTTACTATCAATAAAAGCTATTAGGAACCATAAATTCTACCTAATAAATCTTGATTTAGGTCTTCCAGACAAGCGGTATTTCCAATACCTAAATGCATGTGCAGAGTCTAGCGTTTTTTTTTTTAATATCGGTATGGTAACCCTGTTCGTTTTAATATTCAGCCATCGGCGTATTGTGTGGTCGGGTGTATCGCAGGAACCTGTCCTCGAGTCGTGCCGACAAACGCGAATTAAAAAATGTCTAAAACGGACCTTTAATATGTAGGTAATAATGATGTAGAATGAATCCTTTTAAACCCTGATTTTTATTTAGATAATAATATGTGATCAATTTTGCAAACGGCCTATAACTTACAAAGTTGATTATAAAGATAAATCTTTTTAGAAGCAAAATTATGCATAAAATGGACTTCGACAAAAAAAATCCATGTTGGCATTTTTTAATAATACCCACGTAGCTGTAATTCAACCTTTCAATGTCCACACTTAGGCCTTTGACCATAGATATTAATATTGAATTAATCAAATAGAAGAATATAAACTGAAACTAGCTTTTTTGTAGATAACCGGAGTAGGATTTTTTGGTATTTATCTAAATAGTAGTGGAATAAAATGTTTATTTATTTATGGACGTGTTTACCTGTACGTAAATATTTTGTTTCGGCATCCACTTACTAGTTGACTGATCCCTGAAAGAAATACCGAGACAAACTCAGCGAATACGGTATTTTTTTCTGACTTTTTGAAAAAAGAGCATTTTAAGCTTTGAGTTGACCTGTCCCAACAGAGGCAAGCCGTCATTCGTACCTATATTATAATGATAAATGTATATATCTATGTAATTGAAGAATATTAGGTATCAAGTAAGATCAATTCGTCACTGGTACGGTAACCAGCTTGACCTATAGGTAGGTACGGTTGATATATACCCATACTATGATAAGTAATAGGTGTACAAATAACTTTCTGCCGTTTTTTGATCATGCGGACGAGCACGATTATCACATTGGAGAATAATTTTGTCATATCTGGAGTAGTAATGGGCGCATATTTCCTCTTCCTTCTATCTTCCTCCAATAATGCTTCCAATTCCGTGACTTTGTACGATTTCGGTCTTTCACTACGTTTTTTGTCTTCTCAGTTTCTAAACTTTTAAAACCACTCACGACAAGTTCTCTCTCTTTTAAAGCAGCTTCACCATAAGCTTTTACAAGCAATCGATGGGCCTCAGCTGCAGATTTCTTCAAATTAAAAAAGGAACAAAAGTTCCCGCAAATGACGTATATTCTGCACAAGACTTGACATTTTTGCACAAAAACAAATATGTGATACTGATACAGAGTCACTAATACTCTATGTGTATGTTATTACCAGTGTCCAAACTTACGATATCACATTTTAAATCTGACTATTTGAACGAAACCTCTTAGTGAGGATATGTTTTATTAAACGGCGGAAACTTATTTGTACACAGAGACAAATGCAGACAGAGTAGAGAGAGGTGTAGATAATTTTCTATTCGTAAAGGTAGCAAACTCTAAGAATGTGCCTACGACCTTTCCACCTCAACAAACACTGGCCATCGCCTTTTGTAGATTTTATTAACACACTAAAATAAACATAAGTAGGTAAGTTGGGTAATTTATCGCATGGACATCACGGCTTATCTTTAATAATAATTAATGTTCTACAAGATTTTTGTAATTTATTACCTCTTTGCATAATTTTCTGTGATTTGTTTTTAGTCTGTTACCTATGTTTACTACGTAGGATAGCTGGGCTCCTAAAATAGTTTACTTCATTTAATGTTAAATCGTTAAGTACGGTCGCCAAAGAAGGTAAGTAACTTGTGACGTCGAATATACATAGATAGTCGAAGTTTAGTAAGGAATCGATACATGATTACGAATGAAATTAAATTTATTTAATAAATGAATCATATGTTTTCTATTAATTACAATGAAAGGAGATGTTTCATTTTGGGCCACCACTATGTACGCTATATAGATAAAAAGAAAAAAAAATATTTTCATAAAAATACTACTAAATTAATTTGAGTAAAAATACAAGTATATATAATTAATTATTTTAAACGTTTTTTTTTTCAGATAAATCTTTATTAAGGTAGCCATGACACTGGTTATGACATTTGATTGGCGACTTTGACAGTTCTGTTTTCCCGTTGTGTTCGTGTCGAGTGGTGATTTGAGTTGATTGTGTTTATTTAATGGGCCGTATGTTCGGAATTCATGTTTTATTTTTATCGCAGTCATATGGTAGATAATATACTATACGATAGCCTTAGATACATGACATGTCAATCAAATGTCACTGTCAAAATCCTAACTGGCTTATTACTGACCACCATAGTTATTATTAGTTGTGTTGCACTCCTTGGCAGAGTTAAATTGAATCTGTATAAAAACTAAGCCAAAATATAGGAAATTAACATTAAAAACAGTTAACTATAGCGTAACTTTGTCGTCCTCCGTGGCGCAGCGGTCAACACGCCTGCCTGCGACGTGGAGGCCCTGGGTTCGATCCCCGGCCAGGTCATGATGGAAAACGATCTTTTCCTGATTGGCCTGGGTCTTGGATGTTTATCTATATATTTATCTATTATAAATATAGTATCGTTGAGTTAGTATCCCATAACACAAGTCTCGAACTTACTTTGGGGCTAGCTTAATCTGTGTGATTTGTCCGTATATATTTATTTATTTATATTTAACTATACCTAGCATTAAGTATACAATGTGCTGGCCCAGGCTCCATACATTTCTGAAACATCTCCTTTTTTTGTAAACATCTGATCTGCCAGGTAATTGCGTAATACACTATCAGTAGCAATGGGTTTCATTTTGACAGTTTAACAATACCTATTCATTGTCTTATTTACGTTGTTGAGTAGACACGTTTTTCGAACATACGGAGCAATACGCTTCATAATGATCCTAACTTATAGAAATAGTGTGGTACGCAATTAGAGTACAGATTGGATCAGAATACGCCCCCTCCCTCTTACGCAAAGGAGGCCAGTGATTACTAGCAGTGGAATATAACAGGTAGATTATGCTGTTCTTTGATTAGGTTCAGCAGAGGCCTAGCCTACTTCGTATGTTCTCTTTATTCTATCTAATATCTCTTGCCTCTCTTTGGCCTCTTTTTTGAACTTTTCCGTTGCGCCGGGTTCGGTTTTCTCCATCATACGACGCCATTTATTTCAGTTTCATGCGACATCATCTGTAAATTATATCTCTCTAGTTTCCTTTTGTATCTAATAGGCCTACTTTTTATTATTAATAGCGATGTATCCAAGGTAAGAAAACCAACAAAATAATTAGTCCGTCTTATAGATAATAAAGAAAATTAAGACCCGTATTTTTTATTTTGTCGAAATTACCAAAAACTACTGAGATATAGCGTATTAAAGTTACGGAGTGGGGGCTAATTACGTCACGCCGTGGTATATTTTGTACCACAGTGTGACGTCATGCGACATTTCAAATCAAATGAAAGAAAAAATAAAAAATACGTGTTCAATATTTTTTATAAATCTATCTGATGGACATTAAATTATTTTTTACGATACACCCCAATTCTGTATATTCCCATTGCTGAGAAAATGTCTCCCTCAAAGATTATTGTTACTTTTTGTATACCTAACATGAACTTTATTCCACAGCACGCCGACATACGATATGGCTCCGAATCCGGACAAGCAATGGATTCTCCGCGTGACCGACAAGATGAAGCCCATTCATCGGCAGTTTACAGACTTGTTAATGACCAAGCGACTGCAGACTCTGCAGAGTGTCGACATGGTATGTTGTGAACGACGTCACTATTCTGTGCTGAGTATGCCTATACACACGTAAAACACTGGTTAATTTAAAGTCTAAGAGCAATTTAGTGTATTTTGCTTCAATTTTTTTTTTGTTTCATTTGCATTTGAATTGACACGATTGGTACAGTGGTTCACGCACGGAACAAATAACCGCATCCACGATACAGGAAAAAATCTAGTGTAGGCCCACGTTAAAAAAAAGTGAAATAAAAGGACTTGGATAAACTGAAGTATGGAAGAGATCCCGCAATGAAAACGCATAAAATAAACATGATTCCTGGTAATAAGTAATGCTGAATAGCTCAAAATCCATATTCTGTAATTAGGAAGTTTCAGGAACTGTTCATATCTGCACAATACTGAAAATAATATCTCGTAACTCCCACGATAAAGGTACCAAAACTTAACATTGCTATGAACTTTTTTGTAGGCCTTTAAAGGTGTCTGCGACGATTTTTATTGATAATTATGTTTTTCATTGCTGATTTTGGGCTAAGGTAGTTGAAGTAAATATGTGTACAAAGAGGTAATTACAAGAAAAGAACTTGATACAACGGATACGGTACTCCCTGATTTTGTCAAGTCAAATAAAAATAATACATAAAAACAATTGAGACCTTTTTTTTGTTCACGAAAGTTAACCCGCCACACTGTTCCCAACCCACTGCAACTCCTGAAAGCCAGAATCAACAGTGGGGACCGCCAGAAAAACGCCGAGCAATGAAGCTCGACGAGTCCCGGAGAAATGTTTCAACTGTCTTGGGTCCCGCAACGAAATTAATCAGAAAAGAATAGCGGAGGAGTAAGAAAAAAGATATTTTTTCCACTTCCCTCCATAATAAGCAGGAGACAGAATAGAACTAGGCCAATCGGCACAAAGGGACATTATTGCAACTGGGAGAAGCCCAGATTGCCAAGCACCACGGAATAACATTTGATCAAGTTAATGGGTCCTAAGTAGGTATTTGCTGTTACAATTGATTCCAATAATAGGTATGGCAAAAGCGCCTGAACGCACGGAAATTAGTTCTAGTTTCAACAAGGTCCGTATAATAAACAACTCCGGATGTAACTTGTACACTATCCAACATAATATTGCGTTCATTCTGCCAAAGAATACACTCCCACAAGATGTGATGTGCGGACTGTTCAAATTCACAGTTCGATGTAGAACACTGACACAAAGGCGAAGGAACAAGTTTAAAAGAATACAGTTTACTTTTAAAGTTGCCATGACCTGTGAGAAATTGGGCAACGCAGTGGTCAACCTCCAGCCATGTCTTAGCCAGCCGATCGCCAACGGATGGAAAGAACAGATGGAGGTGCCGGCCCTTGATGGAATTATCCCACCTACTTTGCCATTCGGATAAGAGGTCCTCCCAGACGTCAGTCTGAGGTTTAAATAATCTAGAAATTCTATTGAGGTCGCGTTGTGTAACAAAGTTAGTGTCCATGGCCTCCCCCCTCGCGGAGTAGTACATTGAAGCACGTCGCTGTACTTCAAGATCGACTGGAAGTACACCTGCCAGAACGGGTAAGGCTTCAGTACTGACTGTTCTATACGCCTTGCATAAAAATATCAATGCCAAACGTTGGCTTTGAAGCAGTTTACGTCGCGCCGCCCCTATGCTGGCCCTATCGGCCCAAACAGGTGCACCGTAGCACATACATCCTAAGTAGGTAGCTCCATATATAGTTTTTAAAGTTAGGAATGATAGACCCCAAGTTGCTTTGGATATTCTAGTTAGGGCATAAAAGTTCCTTTTAGCTTTTTCGCCAACTATTTTTATATGTTCGATAAATGAAAAATTCCTTTCTAAGACCATACCAAGGTAGCATACGGATTGCTGTTTTTTAACGGGAACGTTATTAAATTTAATAGTAGGCAATGATTTAAGATTACCTTTTAGTAGAAGTTGATAGGTTTTATGCGGCGCAAACGCTAGGCGGTTACGATCACCCCACTGAGATATTAGATTTAGGCAAGTATGGGCCAAGTTCTCAAGTCCGGCTCGGGTACTTGATTGAATGAGCAGTAGGCCATCGTCCGCGTAACCAGTAAGTGAACAGCCGCAAGGAAGCGGGATCGCGAGAAAATCATCAAAACCCAAATTCCATAAATAAGGACCGACAACTGAACCCTGAGGACATCCCATGGTTAGTGCTTTAGTACTAGAAAAATGACCGAGCTTAAGTACCGCGGAACCGTTTATAAAGTACGAGTAAACGAGATTATATATGTTTCTATAGCAACCGCGGTTTTTTAATTTTAACAACAGCATAGGCCACCAAGCGTTATCAAAAGCCCCAGAAATATCCAAAAAGATACCAATCACGTACTTGTGTTCCGACTGGTTAACGGTTCTTCTGACAGAAAGCGCCGCGTCGACTGTTGATTTACCGATGGTGAAGCCATATTGATTACTATGAAATTTTGGACCGTTCGGTAGTAAACGTGGAACGATGAGGCGCTCAAGAAGTTTCCCCAAAGATGGTAGAAGCGTGATAGGCCGATATGACTTCGGATCATCCGGTGGTTTATCACCACACTTTGGTATTATTCGTATGAAACCGCGTCGCCATTTACGAGGAAAAACGCCTTCAGCAATGCATCGGTTATATACAGTTAAGATGGCATCACCCGCTGATTTACACGCTTCTTTAATCATCCTATTAGATATTTTATCTTCCCCTGATGATTTGTTGACCGGTAGTTTTCTAACAATATTTATAAATTCGTCATTAGATGGTACGTCTGACATTGGTGATTCAGGTGGCACAGGAGCCCACGCTCGAATCTGTTGGTGGTAGTCGCTATCGTTAGCCGGTGAATCATCAGGGATAAGTGTATTAATTAGTACTTTTGTTGTTTCCTCTATGCCCGTGGTATGCTTATCATTGACCTTAATGTTTTGAACGTATGCAAGGTCGACCGATCTGTTAGCTTTAAATTCGTGATATAAGGGAGACCACGGACCCTCCCTGTCAAGTTTGTCAACGATTTTCCGCAACAAGTTACCCTTAGATTTTTCCACCGATGCTTTGTAGCGTGACTTGGCAACTCTGAAAGCATTTAAAGCGGACGTAAGAAGATCTCCAGTAATCTTTCGGCTCTTGAGTTTATTTAACTGTCTACGCGCTCTGCGATATCTTTTGCGCTGTTCAACTAAATAATCACTCCACCAGTCACATCTACGAATATTGGTCATAGATCCACGACCAATGGCGATGTCAGCACAGTAGGTAAAGGTTTCTGACATAATGTCAGCACTTTCTTCGGCTGACAGCCCGTCCCGAGTGAACTCCTTGGCATGACACGCAAAAAGCGAGCCAAAAAATTCCCAGTTCGCGCCTTTACATCTATATCTGAAATTACCAGGAATATGAGACGGACCCTGAATGTAACCAGGAACAAATTCGTACACGATCAGGCGATGATCACTACAAGACGCGTCCGGTAGGACACGCCACCTATCCAAACGTACGTCGGCACTAGAAAGTGTGACGTCAATACAAGATTCGCCTATTTGGCTGCAAAAAGTAGGTGGTGCATCGGGGGTATTATGAATCGATAGGTTCATCTCAGCAATGAAATCCTCAACAGCGCAGCGTCGTTCGGTATCGGTTGCCCGAACCTTGCCATACCACAGAGACGATGACGCGTTGACATCCGCGCCAACGATCACTTTGCAGCCCGCGAGTGACCGCAAGACATGACGGAGATTATGTATATGAGGAGTAACAGGATCTGAATATTGAAAGTAACAGCTTACAACGAATACTTTAAAAGAAGCTGATGAGACTTCAGCAACCGCACAGTGTGGCGTCATGAGGTCACGTATAGACGTTACCGTAAAGTTAGAAGACCGCGCAACATAAATTCCGGCTCGCGCCCTGCAATCCAGCTGCACTACCCTGTGACGTAAACTTGAGTTTTGATATTGTTCTTGAATGAGTACAACGTCTAAGTTGTAGTCAATAATTAATTTATCTAACTCTGATGTCGCCACCTTATCGTTGTGAAGGTTTAATTGCCCTATGCTTAGACTATCCATCTTAATTAGTAATTAGTATGTAGGATAAGTTGTTCGAGTTTTAATTTATAGGTACCGCACTGTTCAGACCCGCAGCGATGGTCAAAAGGTTTTTAAAACGTTTACACGCCGCGCAAACCGGGGTAAAATTTAAATCGTCCTTATGCGGACAAACATTGGTTTCGTGGGCCTCAGAACATATAGCGCAGGTTGGTGATTTATTAGCGCAATGCTTTTTCACGTGACCGAATTGCTGACAATACGCGCAACGAACTACCTCGATATCATCAACAAAACGGCACGTGGCCCAGTCAATAAATAACTTATCCTTGGTAGACACAAGATGTTTCCGTACCTCAGGTTCAATCTCTATTCCTAACCATTTACGACCGTTATTGGTAGAACGCCTACGGACTATTTTCGTGGATTTAATGAAGTCGTCTTCTTTTATTGGCAACTCGTTTTTAATATTTTGGCGGTATATAGCTTGCAAAAAATTGTTGTCTTCCATAGAGGCGGGAATGTCCTTGACTAATAGACGGGGTCGGCGACCTTTTGGTTTTTCTAAACGAAGACCCGCAGACTTTATAGCGTCTACCGATTCTAGTCTTTTCAATTGGTTTTCATTTGCAACGCGCAGTACAACGCCTGATTTGGCGGTTTTTTTAATACCGACTATTTGAAAACCATCGTCACTCGGTCTAATCGCCTTCATAAGAGCTTGTTTAGTGGCGGAAGATGACGCATAGTCAGCTGATCGCTCCTGGGTCGGATAGGCGACGAGACAAGGAAGAGGTACTCTAGATTCAATAGCCGGGGTAACTTTAGGCAACCGCAGTTTCAAAGAATCCGCGTACGACATGTTTTTGTCCTCATTAACGGTTTTAGCGTAGGATTTTAATTTAATTATTTCCAATTCGCGCTCGGTGTTAGCAAGCTTTGTCTCGTTACACGCAGATTTTAAAGCTAACAAAGACACGATACTTGTAACTCGTTGAGTCATATCCATAATTGCTGATTTGTTCGCGACATTTATACGAGAACCGTTATCATTAACCAGCTCGTTGATTTTGGCCAGGTACACAGACGCCTCGGTCATCAAATCGCAATAATTACTGTTCCCGTCGCTACGATTGGAAATATTTAATGTAGGCGACTTTTCGGGAGAATTGGGTGCAGTTTGTAAACGCTTCGACCTATCATCTATTAAATTGTCGGTCGGAGACATTTCACAAAACAAACGCTTAGCGGATGCTTGCGGCGGCGACCTAAACGTCTTGTTATCTCTGCGGAAAATGTCCCCCCCACGATCACGGGGGTCATTGGAAGTTGACATAGCTAATTAATTAACAAGAAAAACAAATCTAAGTTAACGAAAAGAAAAAAAACAAAACCGTCGCGCGGAGAAAAGAAAAATAAATTACGTTACCCTCACAAGTAAGAAAATAAATGTACTCACCGAAATTATTTGATTTACAATAAATACCAAACAAACACTAAGAATAAACTTACTATACCAAGCCAGACACAATTTCACAGTCTAGAATGAAAACACGAGCCGGAAACTAACAATCGGAACGCGATATTCGTAAATGTACCCGGAGCGTATTAATTTCAAACCACACGGCGCGGGCGCGCGGAGGGAAGTGACGTCACGAAAGTTATTGGAAATTTAAAAAATTATAAAAATAATGAATGAATACACAATATTGTTATTTTATAAATTATAAACTAGCGCTTGACCGCAACCCCGCCTGATGGTAAGCAGTAATATGTAAAAACCTACTTATGTATGTGTGTAGAAAATGTGTAAAAAAACCCGTCCGACCCCTAAGGATAATAAAGGTTAAATACATGACCAAATAAAATATGAAATTTTACATAATCATCATAGTAACAATACGTCATCATCATCATCTCAGCGTTTATCCCGGTTGCAACCGCGGCTTTCGCGTTGGAGCCCGGGGTCCGCTTTCCTGCACATTTTCCTCCATTTCGCACGATCTTTAGCATCCTGTGGTAAGAGCTTGTTGGCACGCATGTCATCTCTTACAACGTCAAGCCAGCACTTCTTTGGTCTACCCCGCTTGTTCCGGCCCGGCGGAGGCGCCATAGCAAGAAATTTGTTACCCACGTAACATGCCGGTTTGCGTAAGACGTGGCCGTACCAGCGTAGGCGACCCTCCTGCAGTTTGGTTGCAATGTCACGGACACGAAGGCTGCCCCGGATGCGGGAGTTCCTGATGCGGTCTTTTCGAGTAACTCCACACATCCACCGCAGCATATGCATCTCCGTGACACGCAACTCCTGCGTGTGTCGCTCAAGCACAGGCCACACGCCTCACTGCCATATAGGAGAACAGGTCTAATGATGGTTTTATAGACCTGCCCCTTAAGCTTAACTGGCATTTTGGGGTCACAAATGACACCTGTCACCTCACGCCATTTCGACCAAGCTGCGGAAATACGTGCCCTGACGTCGCAATCAATGTCGCCAGACGCGTGGAGCACAGACCCCAAGTATTTAAACTGGTCCATGCACTTGACCATGTCTCCGCTTATGCGCATAGACATGGGGTCTGTCGTGATGCTGGCCAAGTACACTGTCTTCGCCACGTTGAGTTTCAGACCTCCGTTCTCAAGCGAGTCCTTCCACGCATTCAGACGCCGCACCAACCGTTCCCTGTCCGCGTCCGCCAGCACGATATCGTCAGCATACATGAGTAGCCAGGGAGGCTGCTCATGTGAGTCCTTGATGCTGTCCGACAAGACGTCTAATATCACGCTGAACAGAAACGGACTAAGGACGGATCCCTGGTGGACTCCGAAGGTGATGGGGAAGGGTTTAGTGTCGCCAACAACGGAATCGGAATTGAGGTACATGTCTCGAATTATGTCAACATAGGCTTCAGGTACCCCTTTGGACCTGACCTCAGTGCCCACCAGATCACCCCGCGAGGGACACAGTGGAAGGCCTTCTGCATATCTAGAAAGAGCATATGCAGAGGTGTGTTCTTCGATCTGTATCTCTCCATGGTGATTCTTAGTGCAAATATAGGGTCCATGGTTCCGTACCCTGGCCGAAATCCATATTGACACTCCGAGACAGCACACTCCTGCCATAGTAATAATACCTACTAATGAATTTTGAAATAATCTTTTTTTTCCAAGAGTTAATTCCAACTTCCCCAAAATTTGGTAATTTTTAAAAAAGGGACAACACAGTTTTTGACGGTATTATTATTGAGCAAATAGCGATACGACTGCGTGCCGCGTGCCCTGCCGCCCTTCGCCCGCGCATGTAGTGCCTACCTCCCGGACATGTATTTACCTACTTTTGCGAAATACCTAATATTTATTTTTAGGGAGATTTTTTTTAAGTTTAGCCCTGTTTGTAAGCATTAGTAGAATCAGTTATCGATACCTTACAATACCTTCACGGATCGGACAGGGTTTTCTTTATATATTGCTTAAATATTACTTGTTACTGTGAATTTTCTATTCGTTTTAGCTAGGGTACTCGTTTAGCCATCTCTTTTAATTAAAGAGCTTACGCACACTAAAGTTTATTTCATATTTTTGTGTTTTATAACTACTTATCACGTGGCGTCATTTAATATCATTTCAATTTATAATAAATCGTTTTTAGTTTATCTAAGTATAGAAGAAGGCTTTATCTATTAACGATGATTAAAGTTAAGTGGCGTTCCAACGTAGAAAATATGCCTACACTTAGTTGAACAGTCGCTAATCACCACTTAACTGTAATTAAAAAACTTTTTTAACTAAATGGGGTTAATAGTTAACTAAATCATGCGTAGGTATACTTACCTAAGATATAGACTTAACTTTAAATTTCAGAATACTTAATATTATATTTTTCTTTTCAGGCTGTAGAACGCGTTTATCAAGAGTTAAAAGCACTGGGTGAACTGGACAACACATATTTAGTCTACACGTCAGACCATGGTTATCACCTGGGACAGTTTGGCTTAGTCAAGGGGAAAAGCTTTCCCTTCGAGTTTGACATCAGAGTTCCCTTCCTTGTAAGAGGGCCAGGAGTGGAACCCGGCACTGTGTAAGTTTTAATTCTTGAATGTTTCAATAGAAGTTTTCTTTTCTCTAAAATGTATTCAACCTCTTTACTTTCTACTTCAATGTTGTAGTGTGGGTATGATTGGTTGAAATCTTTGAAAAAAGGTTGTCTTTTTAAATTCTAGTGGCTTTTTGTTTTCTTTTTTTTTTTTGCTGGTTAGTTTGAATACATACCGCATACTCCAATATAATATGTAATCTAGATGAAAGTGAATTCACAGCTATTCCTATGAAATTATATAAACCCTTTTTATATATATACTTCCTAGTTCGGTATTGTCGCTGGTTGATACATGGTAAAATTTTGTGAAATGCCTTTAAAAACAAGGAAACAATAATTTGCTTTTAATATTTGTCGGCATCTTAATGATTTATTTACTCATAGTGGCCAGCTTTTAATAAATGGGACTGCACTCTGACCTCTTTGGATTCCTTCGATTTCCCATTGATCAACCACTTTTGCTGTCTGTTAAAATTTAATGAACTAAATAAAGTCTAATGCCGTTGTTTTGGTAGTTAAAAATAGTATAAGTAGGTATAAAGTAAGTATACCTAACTATTGCACTTTACCATCAACAATTGCATCATTGCTTACCATTAGGCATGATCTACCTATGAAACTAGATTTAGTTTTTTGTGAATCAGTACCTACTGAAGGGTTATCCTGTCCATTTGAAAAGGATTCACTAGGAATTGATTGATACGCACGACACCGGTGTAGGTATAATAAAAATAACTAAAGGCGTTTTTTTTTTTTAATTTAACTAAGCTTTTAATTTTTACTACAGTGTTGACGATATAGTCCTCAACATCGACCTAGCGCCAACTTTCCTGGACATGGGTGGCGTTGAGCCGCCTGCGCATATGGACGGACGGTCCCTTCTGCCGCTGCTACAGCCGCGTCGCCGCCGCCATGCTGCCGCGCACTGGCCAGACACGTTCCTTGTCGAGAGGTAGGTAATGAAATAGAACTTAGAGAAAAACTTGAGCAAATTTTTATTGAGACTGAAAATATTTTTATGAGCTTTACCAATACCCAAAATTCCCCAAAATTCTCTGATCTACTTTTTTTTTTTCTTTATTTTTTTTTTTAGGGACTTTTATACAATTATTGCACATGCCAGTCCCACCAGACCTTATAATTAATAATATTAGCAAAACACAACAATAAAAAACCTACTTTATACCGCAAAACGTAATAATACAAACTTAATTAATTTATAAGCAGCTCCAGAGGTTGGTGTCGACAATATATGATGGTACATACAAACATCTTTTACATTTAAATTTAGCTCTCTAACTAGATCCTCTCTGGCGGACTGAAATCTGACACACTCCGCTAGTAAATGTACGATATCTTCCAGAGTGCCACACACCTCACAATTGGGTGAATTAATTTTTTTCATTAGATATCCAAAATTATTCAGCGGCATGTGTCCAGATCTCAATCTGTGAGCTACAACTATAAATTCCCTAGTTAACCTCTACTGTCTGATCTACTTTCTAGTTTGTAAATAATGTGTACAAATCTCAAAATAACCACAGATATGGTCAGACGACAGCATTATCAATTTTATCCATTAAAATTGATAATGCTGTCGTCTACCATTACATCGCTAAACCATTAAGGCTCAAGGTTGAATGGGCATTTTGAAAGATTTTGGGTAGCTTAACCGTAAGTCTTCCGTACAAACATACCGTTTTTGCCCCACCACAGTTCTGGTCGACGCGACATCCCAGGTATGGGCCACCGCTCCAGAGAGAACAAGTACAGCCGGGAGATGAATGAGAACAGAGCCACAACATCACCTCCACAGTCCTCGGAGAGCGGAGACTTCGATGAGGATACTGATGATGATGACTTCCTTGAGCCCGATGATGACGATGATGATGTAAGAATTGAAATTAATGAAGCTTAGGTTTCGATGTTTACTCCGAATCAGAACAAGTCGTTACTTTTTTTACTGACACATCCACGGTAACAAAGTCACGGGTAGTAATTTATAAATTGGTTATAGATATTTTTAAACACAAAAATTTTCTTACAATATGAAGTTTATGTCATTTTAGCAAGGATACAATTATTGCTAATGCGTAAATCCACATCATCAAGGAATCAGGTACCTAGGTACCTATCACATAACATCAATAGGTACCTATTATTGGTTAATTTAGGTAGGTACAATGATATAATATTAAACTAAGGTAGATAAGTCACTAGCGCATTGAACTTGAAGCGTACAAAAGATTATAATTCTAATCTCTTGCCCTAGTCACTCTCGATACACTCGTAAAAACAAACGACAAACACTAACAGCGCAAACGACAACAACTAGCCATATTTTTCTTCTCTATGCTTTAGATTGCGCCCCATCTCACTCACACTGTACCAATGTGTGAAATGTACGCAGAATAAAAAATTTGCATGTGTGTGCTGCTGCTCCGATCGGCACATTTATTTCGGTTAATTTGTTAGAGCATCTGTTTAATATTATATCAATGGGTAGGTAGCTACATAATATTTTACATTTCACAGTGGTACAAAACTTTTCAAAATATAATAAAAGCTTCAAGATGGTAGATCTTGAAGCTTTCATCTATTCGGTAGGTGGTTTTTAGTTTCAAACATTTTAAAACCATTTATAAAATTCTACTCATTTCTTTGTTAAGGTGGGTGTGAGAAACCAATAATATGGCTATTTACTAAAATAAAAGTAGATCTTACCGAGACCTACATTATTCCATATAAAAATCCCATCAAATTTGGGTCAGCCGTTTCGGAGTTTAGCCGGAACAGACAGAAAAAAGAAAGTTTTTTTTGTTATACCGTATATACTTTGTTGTGAATTTCGTGTAAAACTGTTGTTTTGACAGTACAAATAAACCTGTTTTTATCCACTTTTTTAAAAAATCTCGTTTAATATTACTTTTTGAAGGAAAGCTCAGAAAATGACTCTACTGATCTAAAGAAGTCATCGGAGCCACTGATAACAAACGAGAGTCACAATCCACTGCTAGAGGCGAGCCTGGAGAAGGTGCTCGATGCTGAGGAGCAACCCAACTACCTCACACCTGGGAGCAAACTGTTTGAACGTAAAAAACTATTTAATTTATTACTATGTGCATGTACATTGATTTGAAGGTAGGTAGGTAGGTACAATAGATGGTAGATACGTAGACGTACAATCTGCAGAATCCCTTACCATGGATTTTCAATCTCATAAATCGAAAGTATGGTAATTAATTATCAAAAAGTTTATAAAATAATATTAATAGCCTTCCTTTTTTTATAAATTATAAACTAGCGCTTGACCGCAATCCCGCCTGATGGTAAGCAACTAAGTAGTGACGCAATCGTTGATGGTAAAGCGCACTAGTTTATTAAGAGCCTATTCACTCTAGCCTTGAGGACACTCAAATTGTAGTCCGACGGAAACACCGCCGCTGGCAAATTGTTCCAGTCCCGCGATGTATGCGGTATAAAGGAGGAGGCGAAACGCTTCGTCCGGATCGTAGTGGTGTTAACAACGTAAGGGTGGAAACTAGCCGTACGACGGGTCGTCCGATGGTGGAACGGAGACGGGGGAATTAAATCATGCAATTCCCTCGCACACTCCCCAAAATGCATCCTATAGAACACTGAAAGGCTGGCTACTCTACCCCTATGCTCTAGGCTTTGGAGACCATCTCGAGTTAAGTCAGGGTCACCAATCAGCCTCTTCGCACGCCTCTCTACCGAATCCAGAGTATTCCTGCCGTGGATTTTGTAATGTACTTAGCTGCTTGTTTGCTCAACCATAGCATTCCCAAAAAACCGGCCTATTTAAGTAGTTAATTATTTGTCTTTGTAATTTCAGAAGCAGCTGATGCAACCGGATTGGAGGGAAAAGCAGCTCGTCTAGCAGCTGATTGCTCTAAGGCTGAACTGCGTGCGCCTTGCTCCGCGGGCAGAAAGTGGAAGTGTGTTCTAGTAAACGGACGATGGCGACGACACAAATGTAGATATGAGGTCAGTACGTAAGGAAACAATATCTAAACTACCTACATAACTACAAACTATAATTATACTGGATTGGTATTAATGAAATACTTCCAATTTGCAGACTGAAATGATTTCGGCACAATCAAAGATGAGCACAAAGAAATGTGCCTGCTTTACTCCGAGCGGACTGGTATACACAAGGTTAGAAACTGATGGAACTATAGCTAGGCGACTTGCCGAAGTCTCAAAACAGAACGGCACCCGTACTCGAAGATCTATAGACAATGAGGTTTACGAACCTAACACCGTTGATAGTATTCTAAAAGAAAATCCGAGTATTGGTCACTTGAACTTCAAGAATGAACCTATAGACGAATTAGAAAGTAGAAATACAAAGGACAAAATCGACAAACTTATAAAGGAAACTGAAGCATTCCTTGAGGCTTATGAACGTACCAAAGAAAATATAGATCATAAAAGAATTAAACGTAGGGCTCAACACTGGAACCATAATAAACATAAGAAGAACGATGCGATAGTTAACAGCAATGAGTCTTCATTAGAATGTAAGATAGAGAAAGATGGAACAGTAAACTGTTCCCAAATCATTTATAACGATCTTAAAGCTTGGCACACAAATAGATTGAGCTTGGAAGATCAAATAAGGCAATTAAGAACAAAACTAGAAGATTTGAAAGAAATCAAAAGACATTTAAAGATTGCAAAACCAGTCACTGAAACGCAAACTGTACATCCCGCTTTTATCAGCAATCACTTATTCAACAAGAGTTTAACTCACGAACATAATACTTCAAAGGAACATTTTAGAAAAAGTAGACCACATAGAGTGAAACCTAAACATAAAAATAGTACTGCACTGGAAAAGAAGTCCAAACACCCAAATGAAGAATTGGTTTCTACGATAGTTGCTAACACCAAAGACGACGTGATTAATATTCAGTTTAAGAACGAAACGAAAACTGAAGCCCCTACTGTACAAACTCTTAATATTACGAGTGACACGGATACGGCAATGAACAACACCGAACACAGTATCGAAATACAAAAACCCCAAGTTACTACAATCATCATAGAAGGAAACTACGAACAGAACAGCGTTGAACAGGACAAAAGTACTCTGCAAAGTGTAATAACGAGCACAGAATCGATAGTCACAACTGATTTTGCCATCGATGTTACCACAAAACGTGTCTCGGAAGAGAATTCTACCGATGAAGGATATTTCTCGCAGAATGTAAACTATTTAAGTTCCGCTATAGATAAGTTTCTATCGACGGAAAAATCGACCAGTACACCAAGTAAACCAACCACTGCTGAGACAACAACGACGAGTAGGCCGACAACCACAGCACCGAGGCATATGACACTAAGTCCTTTGAGCCTTGGCCCAGCGCGGTTGGATGCCTCGGAGTACGAACAGAGGAATCCTAATAAAGCTACAAAGAATATGGGTATTTTCGAAAAGCCCGCCGATGTGTTCCAGAGAAGACTTCACCCGCTCTTCATTGAAAATGAAGACAAGCATGTTTGTTACTGTGAAGAAAATAGGTTGGTATTAAATAACCATAATTCTATTCGTGGTTTTTACAGACGAAATGGGGGAGATATGTAATATCCTATTTATTTTTTTAGGAAAATGAGAGGACCCGGCCACAGTTACCTGGAAGCGGCACAGAAGGTAAGAGAAGAACAGAGAAAGAGGAAGGCACAGCTACTTCAAAAGAAGCTTAGGAAAGCTAGGAAGCGAGTATGTATAAAATATTTTTTTTTAATACCCGCTTTTATCAATATCTTGTACCAAACTGAGAACCTGATTGAAAAATCGGTAACATTGCAATGTATTATGATTTTTAATTCCAGGCAGAATTAGAGAAGCTATGCGAGTCTGAGCGTATGAACTGCTACCGACACGACAACGACCACTGGCGAACGGCACCGTTTTGGACGGCAGGCCCCTTCTGTTTCTGCATGAGCACCTCCAACAACACCTACAACTGCATCCGGACCATCAACGCTACCCATAACTTGCTCTACTGCGAGTTCATCACCGGACTTGTAACTTACTATAACTTGAGAATTGGTACGACCACCAAATACTTACAAAAACAACTGCTATTCACTGGCTAAAGTTCCGAAATAAATTTAAATTTTCAACTATTACAGATCCTTTTGAAACCCAAAATCGAGTCAAATATCTAACACCGGCTGAGAAAGATTACTTCCACAACCAACTGCAACAATTACTGGGTTGCAGAGGACCATCGTGTCGACGGTTCTCACACTCCAATCCTAATGGTAAAATAACATATTTATACAACACTAGCTAATTCCCGCGACTCCGACCGCGTGGACTTCAGTTTACAGCGCGCGGTGGTTACCGTAAATTAAAACTAAACAAAAAAACTAAATTAGAACTCAGTTGATACAAAACAAGCGCCTGTTATAATAATGAGAGCAATATGTACGTCCGCGTTAGCTCCCGTTTTCGCAATATTTTTTGTTACTGCTCTTCCCCCTCTTGGCTATCTGTATACCAAATTTCATTACAATCGGTTCAGTAGTTTTGGCGCGAAAGCCGGACAGACGGACAGAGATACTTTCGCATTTATAATATTAGTATGGATTATTTTTTCTTTATGCGAAACCCGAAACACTTGTCCAATATTTTTAAGTAAAGAATCTATATAAAACATTTCAAAAAGATATCATGAAAAACCACAAAGTTATGAGCTTGTTATACTACTTGGCTGTCCCAACAAAAATATGGTCCACGCTCCACTTGGGCGGGCGAGCGGTGCTTTGACCTCTGGCGTCAGCTGTTGCGCGGGCGATGATCTACCGTAAGCTGCGTGGCGCGCTCGGTAACCACACTGCAACAATTTCTAAATGTATATGGGGAAAAACGATTGGAATCGATTCAGTTGTTTATTCTGAACAAAGTATATACTATATAGGTTTAGGTTTCGCATAAACAAAAAATAACATTGTATTTGAAAGAATAACAAATGCACTTTGATGAGTGGTAAAATACTTATTCGAATTACAGGCAGCAGTGAAGAAACTGTTAACAGACGTTTTGACGACCGATTCGAAGACCACTTGTACAGAGGTGACTCTGTCGGATATAATGAGAGGTAAACCTGAATTCAAGGTCTTAAAAATAATACTCATGATCATCATTACACTTTAAGAATAATATTGTTCCTACCTTCTATCAGATCCACAATATGAGGTTCCTTGATTACCTTAGTTAGGATTAAGTTGCTTTAGATAGGATTAAGTTGCTCAATGTGCGTAGTGCTAGTGTGCAAGCACACTAGCGAAAAACGTCGACGACGGTCGCAAACGACCATCGACTTGGCCGCATTGACGGCTGCAGCTGCTAATGTCGTCAACACGTGTCACGTGTCGCTTATATATACGAGTCTACTACTTATCTGTTAAGTGGATGGGTGTACCTATATGACTACTTCCAAAACCAGCGTTGGGTTAGGTTAGGTTAGCTGTCTGTTATTCATAGCTAAAAAATAAATTCTACCCTCAGGGCATGGCGATGGAACTACGGTCGAAGATACGCGCGTGCGAGGGAGCTGCACAGACGCAGGCACATGACGCCGTACTAGTCTATTTTCTGTAAATATTTTTGGAAAATAACGCCACAAGCAGACACGTGAACTGCTTTTTTGTGAAGAGGACTTTTGGCAGGCAGCATGGGGTGGGAGCAATAACGATAGTTGGTAAATTAAGAACGCAAGGAGTCGTGATGCGACGAGGACCTTTGATGAGACTTCCATACTCTCACTGAAGCTATAAAACAGTGAACAATTTCGTAATTAGCATAGAGATTGAAAACATTGTTTACATCTAAATACAGATCAACTCAAACCTTTTTATGTATAGATTATAAACAGTCTGATTTCTGATATTTCTAGAATCTAGATAACTATATCATTTATAATATTTATTCTAAGGTATTCTTATTAAACATCGAAAGTAGTAGGGCTTCCTATGTATTTACATTCTAATATATTATGTGGCTGTCTTTTCTGTCTTCAAAATAATCAAAAAAGTATGAATATCTACAAAATGTAGTTCCAAGTTTGTCAGTGTTATATCTATTTGACCCACTGCCTAACACACAGAAGTAGTTTTATACTCAAGTTTTTAAATGTTAATAACTAGGGACAAATCTAGCAATAAGTGTGACAATCTCTTTGAAAGGTCACTTGATACAATAAACTTTTATAGGTCTGTCTTTTTATGAGTCTGTGTACATTTAGCTTTAAACAAATATTCTGCAATTATTATGAATGTAATATTATTGTTATTCTTAACTTCAAGCAGTAATTATATCTGATAGTCCTGCCTGCTTATGGGAGATCTGCAGGATGGATATATGCTAACATATAAGTATGGGTATGATGTGCCCTCAGTGGGATGTAATCATTGAAGTTTGTTGTAGATGTTATGATGTAATAGTATGCCTGTAGAACACTCGCTATTTATCTAGTAGATATTAATGAAAGTGATATTAAACTGTTGCCATTGTGATGATAATGTGTATTGGTTGTAATAATAAAATTATTGGAAAGCTTGCCGTTTATTATTTGTTCTTTTCGAAAACATGCACACTGGAGATTAAAATGTAATATGTAAACTGCCTTATTTATTCATGTCTTCTTACACATATTACTGTATGTGTACAATCAATTTAGTTTTAGTATTAATGAGGTTAAGAGTATTTAAATCCGCATGACATTGTAAAGTGCCATCTTCATAAGCCATGACAACAAAAATTGAGTGATAGGTACCCTAGCCATCTGTATCTCCTGAAGATACTAATATATCCGTGTGCACGGGTTCTGAATGCTCTTGAATCATGAAGTCATCCCATTTTGAAGATATATTCATTGGATATTCTGGTATTAAGTATTCACGATGAAAGGATGTTTGCGAGTCAAAAGGAAAATTCTGACTTTTGGGATTTTGTGCAATGACTGGTGCAGGAATATCATTTTTGTGAATTTGTCCATGTTTAACAGTTAAAATATCATTGAAGGTGTTGGTATTTTGCTTTCTTCGCTTTTTGGGTATCTCTAAAACAACTTCAGCTCCTCCCAAGGTCATGTTTTCATTGGTATTTTCTATAATAGTTTCTGTTTCGTCTAAATACTTTGACCATTTACTACACTTTACAGGTTTGTAGTCATCTTTTACAGGCTCTGTTATAAAATCCTCACTGTTGCTACTGTCACTATCATGACTCATATTGTTTTTCATTTCATCGTGCTCCCCTCTCATGCCATTTAGTTTTTGAACATGAATTCTACATTCCTTTGCTGTGCCTAATCCATAGTATCTCTTGAATGACTGCTTTTCACCACAAAGCTTACATTTCCATTTATTTGATTTGTTTGTTTGGTGGACCTAAAATATTGAAAATAAATAGAAGATACAACATTTAAAAATACATGTAAAATATTAACATTTATTTATTAGAACTTTCACACAAGTACCTGAAAGAAGGAACATTTGTAACATTTTAAAACTTGAGGCATCGTAATGTAATATTAGGTACTTTATTTCCAAAGAGTACAAAAATTTAATAGGGTATTATTATTCATCGATGTAAGTGTGTGTATAGTTTCACTTTATTGTAGACTTGTAATTATTTTCACTTTTCAACGATTATTTTCAATTTCTAAAGTTCGGTTCGCTCGTTCGCTGACGACACTGACATTACTGACAACTAGTGATGGTCAACTCGAGTAGCTAACTCGAATCCACTCGAGTTGAACTCCTTCTAACTCGAGTTCGAAAACCGAATAGAACCGACATGGAGCGAAGTTTGCCGATCGTTTGAGACTTTAATATAGTCTGATATGAGCTAATGAAATGAATATAGTCGCTATATTCATTTGTTCAGAAAATACAACATTTGAGGTTATCTCTAATAAATGCGTGTTGTGCGATATTTGTTTTTGAAAAATGCCGGGTCCCAAAAGAAAATCGTTAGTTTGGGATGTTTTTGATTCGTCTTCAGTGAGTGGACGTGTTATGTGTAAGATGTGTTCGGATACATTCAAATATAGTGGAAATACGACCACACTTTTAAACCACATCAAAAAGAAGCATCCTACCATTGTCGCCGTCGAGGAATTTCAGGGTTCATTATCAACAAATAAAAGTAATATGTCACCAGAATTTTGCGTTATTTTTTTTTTGACACAGCAAGACGTGTTTGGGTGTACCTTAACGTTTTTTGAGTAGGCTCAGGCTCAACATTCATTGTGGTTGACGATACCAATAACTGCGATGAGGATGAATCGACCGAAGTACTCATATTACTTTTATTTGTTGATAATGAACCCTGAAATTCCTCGACGACGACAATGGTAGTATGCTTCTTTTTGATGTGGTTTAAAAGTGTGGTCGTATTTCCACTATATTTGAATGTTTCCAAACACATCTTACACGTAACACGTCCACTCACTGAAGACCAATGGAAAACATCCCAAACTAACAATTTTCTTTTGGGTTGTGTTAAAAAAACATTTACTTGTCCATCCAGGTAACTCGAGTTCAACCCGAGTTACGTGGATTTTAACCCGGGTTAACTCGAGTTATGTTTATTCCGAGTTGGCCCATCTCTACTGACAACGTTTTTTTTTTTTTGTTCAATTTTTTCCGTTCTTCTGAACGGAAAAGGCAAAGGCATAGTACGCCATACAGCCTAGTCTTCGGTATATATATTCTTGAGTAAACTTCTATCCTAACTTATCCTAGCTTATCCTAAACTTATCCTAACTAATCTAACTCCTTTCGTTTCCTGCGTTTGGACGATAAGGAGCGGTTTAGCGTAAAGACATGATGCGGCCACTATGCTACAATATTTCACTGTTCTTTTTGAATTATTCACTGAATGCACTATTTACTACATAAATCACGCGTTTTTATTTAGTAAACGACACTATAAATAATTTTAAAAGTCCAATGAAAAATGAGCGTGACACTCATCTTGACATTCCCGCCAAACCTCTGACAACTTTGATTAGAAGTTTGATTTTGACAGCTTCTTTTTTTTTATACATAAATTTTGGCACTGCTCTGTTTTGGCTATAGTCATATTGAGTATGTTTATTAAATGCCAGGGTTATGATTTGCTGAGCCTTCCCAAAAAGAACTTGCTATCCACATGGCAGGTGCAGTGGCAAAATACAAGTAAGCGGAAAGGTGCCTTTTATCACGCAATACAGCCTAATGTTACACTCAAACCTTGGTTTTACCCATATAAAAAAACCTCAAAGAAGGTAATATCTTCTATTTCTCGTCTCCGTATAGGCCATTGCTGTTCCCCGGTATTCCTCCACAAAATCCGGGTCAGAGACACATCGCTCTGTGAATGTGGGCTGGATGAAGGTACATTGGAGCATATATTTTTCCATTGCTCCAATAATAACCCTGCCCATGATCTGTATAGTAGTCTTCCTAAGTTACATATCCCTGTCCCAACTAACTTTCCATCTTTACTAACACATTCTTCCCCAAAGCTATTTGGAGCTTTGATGGATTTTATCCGTATTAATGACCTCAAATTATGATTTTTTTTTTTGTGTATTTGTCTATGTTCATATTTATTATATCTAACCATAATATATCTAACTTTTTTTTAAATGTATTTTTTTTTGTTACAGTGTACCTACTAACACTATACAAGTTTCACATTGAACACAGTGTTTTTTTTTTATATTTTTTATTTTATTTAGCTGCCTTCGCACGTTTTCTCATATCACATTGGACATTGGCAGAATTGTCGACATCGGCACCATTGCCATAAACAAAAATAGAATAGAATAGAAGAATAGAATAGAATAGAGTATGTTTATTGTTTTTGTTTTAAAAGTTATTTATAAAACAAAAAGAGAAAGGAAAGAATAATATGAGTGGATAGAGGGGAAAGGAAACCTAATCTACAAAAATATGTTAATAGGTTAAATAAAACATATGTTATATTATACAGTATATTGTAATCGTGGTGGCCAAGTGGTTTTTTTCCACAGCCTCTTAAGTATGAGTATGCGGGTTCGATTCCAGGTCAGGCAAGTACCAATGTAACTTTTCTAAGTTATATGTACTTAGAAAGTACATATATCTTGGACACCAATGACTGATTACAAGGTGAAGGAAAACATCTTGAGGAAACCTGGACTTTAAGTCTGAACTCGCCAACCCGCATTGAGCAAGTGTGGTGATTACGCTCAATCTTTCTCTGTATTAGAGGAGACCTGTGCCCAGCATTGGGACGATAAAAAACATTGATGATAATGTTGTATATTCGACGCTATAAAAATATGGTGTTGAAGGATATCAAATTATAAAGAGTAATAAATTGCTATACATTTACACACAGAAATTTTATTTAGGTACCTACGTACAGACGACAGCTGCACATCAAGCTATTACAATCTGTCAGATTTCCTTATTAGGTTCCACTTTATCTCTAAAGTATTAAGGCTCAAGGTTGATTAGGAATATCTGACAGTTTGGGGTAGCTTGATCTGCTGTCGTCTGTACAAGAGAGATTGTAGGTACAGAACAAGAGAGATTGTAAGACGGAACAAGGATACAATCGCGCGGGTTCTCTTGTTCACAAACTAAACAAATTTTAAATGCATATTTTCTTTCTATTTCATTAAGAAAAGGATAGAAGATAACATTTTACTTTAATCCTGTCAAATAAAAAAAATTAAAAATTAAATAAAATAAAATTTGTTTATTTCAGGTTTCCCCATATTTTGTTAGTAACATTATGACTTAAAATAACTACGTTAGTATCTAAATATAATAAAACAAGTAACAGAAAATACAAAAAACAAAATAGAATATTAAAAAGAAGAAAAAAAAAAAAAAAAACCTAATTCATGAACCTGCCACCTTCAGGGGCACCTGGAACAAGCACATGCGATCGTACCCAATGCCGCTGAATGAGGCAGTCTGGCTTGTCAACAATGACCGACAGGATAGTGTTGGTGCTCCCCCTCACCCTGCGCATTAGCGAGGCCACGCGGCGCCTCACTGTCGCCCCGAACCCGTCCTTACGGGCGTGTGCAAACATGGCCGATGCGCTGCAGTACCTAGGGAGCCCCAGCATCACCCTAAAGGCATTGCTGTATTGCACTCGGAGCGCGTTGAAGGCCCGCAGCGTGTAGTTGACCCACAGACTGTACGTGTATAAGCTTCGACAGTATGCTTTGAAAAGCGTTATTTTTACTTCCACGTTTCACCGCGCGAATCTGCGAGCCAGCATGTTGCAGCACACCGTCAGCGCCCTCCTTTCCCTTTCCATGTCTTTGTCATCCTTCAAATCCTCGGTAATCACATGGCAGAGGTATTTGAATTCCTTAACTCTATTAAGTGCGACACCGTTAAACAGTTCAGGGGGTGCACATAAAACATTTCGATCCCGGGACCTAAATATTAGCAACTCACTCTTTTTATCATTATATAGAAGTCCATGTGTTTTTGCATAATCCTTACAAACATCTAATAACCTCCTAAGTGCAGAGATTGATGGACTGAGCAGCACCATGTCGTCCGCGTAGCTTATGCTGTTGACCATGTAACCGTCAATCGAGCAATCAACTCCGGTACCACTCAGATCAACAATCAGCTGGTTAATGTACAGGTTGAATAGTGTAGGTGATGTAAGTCCACCCTGTCTCACCCCACATTCCAACCCATACTCGTTCGAAAGCTCTCCAAGCCATTTGACTTGGTTAGTTTGGTGGCCGTACCAGTACTTAAATAGGTTAACTAGTTCCCCAGGCACACCCGCTTCAGTTAATTAAATATTCCATTTAAAATATTCCATAGACAGTTTAGATGCGATTAAAACATGGTGACCAAAAATACATCAATTTACGTCAACCGCGGACTAATTTGAGAGGTCTAAGCTGACATATTTTGTTCTGTCCTTTTCTTAATGTAATATAAAGAAAAAGATGTACTGAACTTAAATTTAGTTTAGTTTGTGAACACGGGAATCAGGGCCAATGTCGTCTAAGTATAAAGAGAGAATGGTCAACAATTGTACAGGAGAACAAGAGGTGGTTAACACTTCACTCTTTCTTATTTCCACATTCACATTTATTGTCATCAACAATTATCATTTATTGTCTCGTAAACCCATAACACCCTTAACTCCACCTCTTCGCATTTCGCAGTTCTGGCGTTTTCCCCGCCTTATACGGAACAGGAACCTCCCGAAACAACCGCGTCCGAGGAGGACCTACGTTAGGCGGAAGGTGAGGGCGCCGTGGTGCCTCTCTAGCCACTCTTCAAAGAGGGGACGTACCGCCGCTATTGTGGCGTGCCCAATCATTGGTCTCACCAAGATGTAACATAAAATCTACACGATTAATTATGTCCTTTTTTCTTACATTAATCTATCCCCATATAATAATATAACAATTGAACTGGGTTTATTTTTATCAATTTAATATTATTAATTAAGCCTAATTGGCTAATACTGGCACCGAGAAAACAATTATTAATGATATTTTGTTGAGAACATATACCTATTAATATACTACCAAAGCGAACACATACTAATATACTATCAGAAAATACGTAAGTAGTGCCAATCAATTTATTCGTACTATTGTTATCATGATTAATACAAGCACCTATTGGATGAGCTGTGTATTAAGTTGAGGCTGGGGTAGCTGGGAGCAGATACAACTTAAGGGGAGGGTATTTGTCAGAGACTCATACCTGTCTGCATTGCACTTGAACCTGATCAGGACTGTCAACTCATTAGCCTGATGGAGAAACTGGCGCATCTCCAACCAGCATTAGTCAATCGCTCCTCTCCGCTGCTCCTGCACGACAACCCGCGACCAGCACACATTGCACAGCAGACGGTCTCCAAGTTGCATGAACTGGGATTGGAAGCTCTCCGTTATCCTCTCTACTGCAGACCTTGCGCCTCCAGACTACCTACTAGGGTTGTAACGGAGCTTCGCCTCCGCCTCCGTTACTGCGGAAGTTCCGCAAGAAATCGTATCTTCGCTTCCGCCTCCGCCTCCGCACAATTTTATGCGGAGTTATAACGGAGGTTTATTTACGTACTTATTTATAAAATAAGTAACGCGCAAGCTGCGACGCTCGACAACCGTCCGGCCGCGTTTGAGCGCGAAATGGTCAAGAATCAACTAGTGCGAGGCGGGAATGCGGCAAACACAATTTGTTTCTCCTTAATTTTCATTACAAGGAGGTAATATTTTTTTACCAAGTGTACTACTATTAATGTACGTATTTAAAATAAACATTTTGTTTTAATTAACCATAAATTTAATTTTTTTCTATATGTACTTTCACCTCCGCCTCCGCCTCCGTTAACCTCCGCTTCCGCGGAGGTGAGACTCGTCGCCTCCGCATCCGCCTCCGCCTCCGCTAACAAGCCTCCGTTACAACCCTACTACCTACCTACCTACTACTTTTTCCAGAATTTCGATAACTACTTGGCGGGAAAAAATTTCAATACCCGAGAGGCAGTACAAAATGCCTTTGCATGGGTGCATTGATTGCATGGGTGATTACTTCGATTAATACAAATAAAAAGTACACAAAAAAAAAATTTTTTTTTCATACAAACGGCAATTTCATAAGTAAAGACCTAATATTCAGGGATTAGTGTTTGTCCATCGGTCCCCAACTCCGCAGACTGACTCGCAACACAGTGTATAAACTGTATAAATGGACACTGACTGGCGAGCTATGTAGGGTGTACCTTTATTGCTGAATTTACAACATGTGGATAGATAAAAAACCAAAATTATCTTGCGAAATACGTATATTTCTGAGCTACATTCATCACAGTTTTTGTATATTGTAAGTTAAATTAATATATACAATTTTGACACATTTAGTGAATAGGTAAATTACCTACTTACTATTATTACTTATTTAATTAACAGAAAAAAAAAACAAGTATTAACAATGACATCATAAATCAATAAAATAAGTGGGATGGCAGGTATTTAACTATCTTAGTCAGTAAAATACTGTAAAATTAAACAAAAATGGTAATCCTGATGCAGGATTTCTATTTTTATTTTATAAATACCTATCTAGCTAGACGGTACGATTACCTAGGTACGTACTTTATTAAACAACTATAAATAATTTAAAAAGGTTACATATAACAACAAAAATTGGTTGTATTTTTACTGTGGGATGACGTAACGTAATTTAATAGGCAATAAACGTATTGCAAAACGGGTCTTAAACATAATTATATTGCTGATTAATTACACAATTCCCTTATATTTTCTCGTAACGTAGGCATTTCAGGAGAATCTACTTTTTATTTTACTTTCAGTCTCACGTTTCATTCCTATATAATTAAGCCGTTATGTAAAAAAATCAACATAGGCAAAAACGGGACAGAATTTGTTACCTTTGGCACCTAAACGTAGGCCTATACAAGAGAAATAGATAAGTGAAGAGGTGCCTGGTAGGGTAAAATACCCAATAGTCAGCGAGATATTAATTTTGAGTCATTTATATTTTAAATATTAAACACATATAAACAATCACTTTTTGGCGAAAATTGTTTATTAAATTTTCTAAAGAAATTAACAAAATATTAAACTTTTATTAAAATTATGTAAAAAATTAACAAGAATCACATTATGCCAGTTTTCTCCACTACTCAACCTCTTTTCGCTTATTTTTCCATATTTGGCATAGAAATGTTTTATTACATATGTTTTCATATATATCCCCAGCAAATTAAATGCATTTTAAATGGTACCATGCATCACATCCAATGTCTTTCAAGTCATTAATTTCGGTATCGCTAGTAAAATATTCGCCATTGATGTTGATGCCCAGTCCTTTCCAGTCCAGAACCTTGTAGACATCCTCCAATGCAGCGGTGAACAGTTTCGGGGATATAACATATCCCTGTCTGACACCACACTGTATTGTTATTGATTTTGAGGTCTAGAAAGGACTGGGCATCAGCATCAATGGCGAGCACATTATTTATTTATTCTTTATTGTACACCAATCAAATATCGAACAAAAACATTCACCACAAAAAAACGTAAAGTTAGTCTTAGAATGAACATGGACAAGACGAAAGTCATGTCTAATGCCATGCATACATGCATGCATGTGCACCGTCTCGGCATACGTAACTGTCAACAACTTCGAACAGGTTCTCGAAGTTGTTGACAGTTACGTATACCTGAGACAAACTATCCAGTTAGGAAGGTCTAACTTCGAGAAAGAGGTCAATCGTTGAATCCAACACGGCTGGACTGTTTTCGGGAAGTTATGTATAATCTTCTCGTCCAAAATACCACAGTATCTCAAGACAAAAGTCTTCGATCAGTGTGTTTTGTCAGTGATGACTTATGGAATTGAGACGTGGTCGCTAACAATGCGCCTTATTAGAAGGCTCAAGGTTACTCAAAGGCGAATGGAGAGGGCTATGTTTGGGGTGCTATCCTGCGTGATCGAATCAGGAATGAGGAGATCCGCAGATAAACGAGAGTAACCGACATAGCCCGAAGAATTGCAACACTAACCAATGCCCGATGGGGCGGACGGGTTCTTGAGCGGGGACCATGCACCGGAAGACGCAGCGTGGGTAAGGCCCCCGACAAGGTGGACTGACGACCTAGTGAAAGTCACGGGAAACCGCTGGATGCGGGAGGCGCGGGACCGGTCGACCTGGGGATCTTTAGGGGAGGCCTATGTACAGCAGCTTTGTCCAGCGTCTTTCGTCTGAAATGATGACGAGTCAAATATTCGGTCAGGGTCAGTCAAAATATTAATTACATTTCTATCTTCTAAATACTGTATCTAAATAACGATGGCGGCCGTAGTAATGTGTGCTACGTCAGTCCAAATGAACGAGCATTGCTCGTCTAATTGACATGATATTGGTTCATACGTGTGCGTATTAAGATATTAACTAATAAGAAGACAAGGATTCGATCAAACGTTATTACAATAGTGTACACAAACTTCAACACTATTTATAGGGAAATAACATCTACAAAGGCTGAGTACCTACTGCTGCACGGCTGACTATTAGGTGTGTTACCCTATTCAGTAGATAGATAATAATATTCTATTGTGAGACAAATTACAATATTTATATACGGAACTATACAATATTAAATCATTAAGTATTGAAAAAATAGAACTTTTTGTAAAAGGTTTCATTCCAGCCATTGATATAATATTAAACTAAGGTAGAGACGTCACTAGCGCACTGAAAATGAAGCGTACAAAAGGAGGTAAGTCCAGCAAGTCGCTTTAGTTTTCGTCGATTCTATTTAAGCGCAAACGACAAACACTAGCCATCTTTTTCTTCTCTATGCTTTAGATTGCACCCCATCTCACTCACACTGTACCAACGTGTGAAATGTACGCAGAATGAAAAAAATGCATGTGTGTGCTGCTGCTCCGATCGGCACATTTATTTTGGTTAATTTGTTAAAGCATATCATATCTGTTTAATATTATATCAATGATTCTAGCAGTGAATTCAATATAGCCTTCTTAATTCCGTGCATTTTTCATTGATATGATTTTTAGTACGAAGACTAACTATAGGAACATAATGAAGATTTTCAAAATTATTTCTCTTTAACCTAAATTCACTATTATAAAAACTTCACAAAAATTACTAGTTCATATTTAAAATGGAGTAGACACAGATTTTATATTGGATAATAAGTTTACAATAAATATTTACAAGATCTGAGAAAATTGTAGGCGAATCAATATAATAAAATAGATATTCTAAATAACAACTACATACTGGCACATATTTACAACATTTGGCACAAAAGTCAAGTTGGTGGGTGTCTACGTCCAACATTGGACTACGTTAGATCTCGGAGGACTGATTGCTTTACGCAAAAAAGTGAGCACACTTGTACATAAGCATATTTCGTTTTAAAAACAACTTTATCCTACATTGGCGATGCGGGACTGCTTAATATATTAAAAAGAGATAAAATATTAAACAAGTGTTGCCCAGAAAAAAGGCATCCATCGATTACTGAAACCCTAGATTCACAATCAGCGTAAAAACAATTGCGCAGCACTTAGGTGCTTCTTTCATTTAGTACTTACTCTATAATTCTGATTTTAATGCATGCGTGTAAGGTTGAATTTGAAGATAACGTGTTACGCAATTTGGGTGCAGAGTTCTGAACCACAAATGCAGTCTGATTATGACCACTCGTTTTCTATTACTGAATTTTATTCAAAACTTGAGACTGGGAAGGTTAATTAAAAAGAAACTTGCTTAAAAACTTTTCTATGGTACATTCCGTGTTTCGTGGCTTGCTTGCTTTTATTAAAAGCGGTTACACAGGTTATCTTTAGTTCAAAGTTAACACCGAGAAAATATTTGATCATATGTTTATTGTTATTTCGTCTCATTGGTGAATTCTTGAGCATACACATTATATCTAAGTCTTGTATTAAATATCACTTTATATTAATCATATGTTGTGTTCATAGTAAAGTTCTTATATTGCGATGACTGAATAGTTTTTAGTTAACTAACATTTTTGTGTATATCTGTATATGTAACTAGGTACTTATATTAATAACTATTGAAATCACACCGCATTTGAAGTGCTACAGCGTTTTAATCTTTTACGGTATCCTTACGTATGTAAGGCGCTGCGCACCAAAGCGCAACCCGCCAACACAACCCGGCTTATGTAGAAAAAAGCATGTCGGCAAACTTTGCCAGCGCGTGTTGCCGGCTGACATGTCGGTGGCAAGCGCTCAGTTGCCGGCGTCATTTCAGCTGTAGTGACGTGCTAGTATTTTAACTGCCAAATAAGTTTCTGATATCGAGCCACCGACATGCCGCCGGCAAAGTTTTACGACTTGCAATGACTGAAGCAGAGAAGCCGCCAACCTAGCCCGCCGGCAAAATGTTGCCAACATGTGCGCCGGGCTTTGGTGTGTAGAGCGCTTAACAAATCAACTCATTTAGTATTTTCATTCAATGCTTGGTGACCAGTTCACAATGGACCTTTTATCCTTGATCATTCTAAGGCGAATCCCATGCGGGACGCGTGTCGCGATTGCGCACTTCTCTTTTACATTCGGTCAGCTAGGCTAAAACTTTTATCCTAGGATTGCACTATGCCCCTCACAATGTTACAAGAGACGTCGTTTTTCTTAATATTAAAACTATCCTAGAGGAACTTCACGTGTCGTGCTTACGTCAGTGCGTCTGTTTGTCGCATCGGGTGCATAACTGTGGCAGTGCGGCGCGCATACACCCGTCGCGCGGACGTTGGCGGAGTGGGCTGAGCCTCGCACTCACGACGCACCCGGTCTATGATTTCAGCCACCAATTTTTCTTCTTTAGAGCGTTTTTCCTCCCTGTCTGCTTTATTCACTGCTGGTTCTGTAATCAGAAAAACTTCAAATATAAATATTTATTCGTTTTGAAATATTTTGCTCCTAATAATCCCGTGAACACGTCCCGGACAGTGTTATGTTAGTACATAAGTAATAACACTGATTTAAAAGTCCTTCATCCTTCGAAATCAGTATAAATGTTCCGTTATAACCAGACCAGAGTTTGAAAGCTTATACAAAATGGCGGTACAAAAAACTCGAGCTATGGAGCTCCGTGCGCATGCTACGGGAGCCTTGCTCCTGAGCCTCATAGAGCCGATTGCCGATTTATTGGACTATAAGAGTGAGAAAAGAGAGAGTATACTGTCTGCTCACCCACTTGTGCATATTTACCGTGCCAAAGGTTGAGATTGGCTGCCAAGGCCGAAATACGGTCTGAAGGAATATAATATAATCCAAAATATATATCGCGAACTATACGTTTGGGCCGTTTGGGGTTGAAACACTAGGACCTTAGGGTTCGAGTGCTAATCAAATTTTACTGGACTTCGCCAAGCGGTTAGCTGACTCTTCACGTGACCAGAGGTCTGATGTATTTTTAGCCCAAAAGAATCAGCATTGCCGTCCAACGTGGTAATGCTACCAGCCTTTTGGGCACTTTAATCCCTGACAGCTGACAGCGATTTGGACGAATTTCTTGATGCCCAATGAGCTAAATTATTACACTTAAAATCGTTTAAGTGTAATAATTTAGCTCATTGGGCTCTTTTGGCCGCGGATGCAACCGGGATATAGGCTGAGATGATGATGATCTCAGCCTATATTCCGGTTGCATCCGCGGCTTTCGCGTTGGAGCCTGGTTCCTGCAGATTCTCCTCCATTTCGCGTGATCTTTAGCATCCTGTGGTAAGAGCTTGTTGGCACGCATGTCATCTCTTAAAACGCCAAGCCAAGTTGGATTGGCAGGATTTTATATTGTCGATAAAAAATAAAATAAACATCAGCAGAAAGTTACCTTTACGATAGTAGCTCTTTTTTGTTTCTGTCGACTTCGCCGCTTGTTTCACGACAGATGTTTGATAGTTTGGTACACTGGATTTTGGTATCGCTAATTCTGGATCGGGTTCTTCTTTCGGATCCTGAGCAACAACAGGCTGCAGATTTTCCGTCACAATAGCTTCAGATTGGGCATTAGTTAATATTGGGTTGCTATCTGATAACAATTCGCTGTGTCTGCTGGCTACGTGTCCGATATACCCTGAAAATTATAGTTTGATGCTGTATAAACAGTTATTATATTACCTAATCTAAATGTTAGATAAGGGCATTAGCAGACCTTTAGAGGCTCTGTTCTGTTAACGTGGTTTGAAATAGGGAGTTAAAATTTCATATCTGTATGTAATTTATAGTGTTAGAGCAAAATGTTAAGTGACCCTACATCTAGCGGCTCAATATCATTACAGAGCAGAGAGAGAGAGAGATTGCTTTTTCCAGGGGTTCGATACTTCGGTAGGTGGGCTGAAATTTAATTTGTTCCGTTTCATATCTTGCAAGTTTTGAGGTCGAGCTTAAGTCAGAGGACTACATTAATAGTCGATTGACAGTCCTCAGATTAGTCTTAAAATTAAGCTTTTATTTTAACCCTTTACATGTCAACTACGAGAAAACTCGTGGTGCGGAATTTCGGCATGACGCCGAATACGAATATATTCGTAGATTTTGTAGGTCCTTCTACATAAAAAAAAATCTCTATTGGCACATAGGTAAGGATCGAGTTGGGCATTAGCAAAAAAACACGCATTATAATTTGAAACTTTAGACTTTTAATGTTTCCGTTTCATATCTTGCAAGTTTTCAGGCCGACCTCAAGCCAGCGGACATAGCGAAAATAGAACAGCGGAAATAGGCGACTGACAGTTCTCAGATTACTTTCAAAATTCAGCTTTTATTTCAACTTTGTCGTTGCCTGAAACCACCCGCTCTCTGGTATGACTTGAAAGCTGGGTATGTGTCTGGTCTCCAACTAAGTCGATGACTAGGCTTCCTTATATATTAATTGCATCTGCATCCTCAATGTGTTTCTTACCTACCCTAAAATATATGTATTTTATTTTCAACTATTGTTATGCTATATACACACATCAACAATGCCTAAGTTTAATTTTCACCTTATTTTACAAAATTCTGTAGGTATATATTTTGTTAAAACAATTACGTCGTTAGTCAATCTTACCCAGATTGACCGTAATTGATTGGTTCCGGTAACATTGACAGTGGGATCACGTTTTTTTTTTTATAAATAAGTACTGCTTGTAGCTTTGTATTTTTACACTAGCTCCGTAAACGTTAAATACATTTTTAGTTTTTATTTTTTAACTTTTACTTAGTTATGCAAAAAATATCTCAAACGTATTTCTAAAGGTTTTTTTCTATGCTCATTTAAAATTTGTAGAATAATGCCAAACGTCTTAGACTGATTTTATTGATTGTTTTATAAAATATACAATATGTAAAGAAAACCCTGTCCGATCCGTGAAGGTATTGTTAGGTATCGATAACTGACTCTACTAAAGCCCACAAAGACAGGCTAAACTTAAAAAAAAATCCCCCTAGAAAAATCAATATTATTTCGCAAAAAGAGGTAACTTAATACATGTGCGGTAAGCAACCCCTTCCGCGGGCGGCGGGGGGCAGGGCACGCGGCACCTGTGACGTGGTCGCGTAGCTATTCGCTTATAATAATACCGGTGTTGTCACTTTTTCAAAATTACGCAATTTCGGGGAAATTGGAATTAATTCGAAATGTACCTAATTATTAGTGCTTTTCTATCAATGTGTGTTAAAGTTACCCATGTAATACAGTTTTCTTCTTTTTGGTTTTAATGGCTCTGCGCATTTAGCGATTGAGCCAAAGACAAGTCATAAGTATTGTATTTTTTTAAATTATTATTTATAAAACGGGGAAACTTGTATTTACAAAAGGGAAAATAAAATTTTGAAACGGAATTTCGGATTGGATCAGGAAAGGACAGAATAATAGGATATACAATATGTTAAGAAAACCCTGTCCGACCCGTAAGGATAATAAAGGTTAGGTAAACACATGGCCAAATAAAATATGAAATTTTACATAATCATCATAGTAACAATACTAGTGAATTTTAAAATTATCTTTTTTTCCCGCGAACTTCCCCAAAATTAGGTAAATTTTTAAAATGTGACAACACCATTTTCGGCGGTATCATCGTTTGATTTATTGTTGGATATTAAATGTATAAATTTATGTTCAATATTTGGCGGTCTCGTTTGTGATGCCGGCGCGCAGCGAGTTGTCGGTGTCTTCAAAGGAAAAAGTACGTGAAACTAGGGATGTACTATTTTTTGCGTAATATCGTTTTTTATCGCTATTAATCGAAACTTGTATCTGGTTGAAGGATTTATTGTAAAAACACAGATTACCCAATGGTAAAAGTACTTTTGTTTGTTTATCGATTAATTACTAATAATATTATTATAACACAAGTATTAGTAAACAGAAACGAGAAAGACTTATGAAACACAATTTTAGTAAAGTTTTACAAATATTTTATCGGTCAATATCATCGATATTAAGACAGAAACTGAAATTAATACTTTGGCATGATTTTCATTTACAGCAGTGTACCTCGCTAATTTGAGTTTTGTAAAAGTTCTAAACAATTCCATGCGATGTTGAATCGAGAATAAGAATGAGAAACTACAATACTAAATCGATACCAAAAATAGACAAGTATCAATCGATAAAAAAAAAAAATATTTTGATTACTTACACATCTCTATCAAAGCATGAAGCCGCCAGCCCCGTAGATACCTATGTTTATAAAATAAAAATAATTTTTACTTTAAATTATTAGTTGCGCGGAAACATTGCTGGTGTACACACTATTCGTGTATTTTGTGATCATGTCGTTTTCTAACGTAGAGTAATGTAACATGCTGATGGAGGTAGTAACTGCAATTAGCTGTGTTGTGATCAGGTGTTTTGGAAGTGGGTACTTATCGGTCAATGCTGCACCTGCACGAGGGTTCCAGCATGACGGTGCCTCACGATATTTTTTCCGACCTGTACGTGAGTACATTATCATTATTGTCCATTATCAGTTCGGCGAGCAGTGGATTGGTAGGGGCCAACTGTAGCCAGCGCGGATTTGACACCACTTGATTTTTATTTGTATGCATGTCCGTGCTAATCTCGTGCGACGAAATATGGAACATCTCCGCCTGCAATCCCCAGCAATCCAATCCCTCCGCAATGAAATAATACATTCGGAGAGTCAGACCACCTTCCTCCTTAAAAAAAATTCTTTTCTCAAGCTGCCTAAGTATCATTGTTTCTTTCGAGAGTCGATAAACGTGAACAAGCTACCTATACCTACAAGCATGAGGTCAACTGCGGTCATGACCTGTGCCTGTGTTGCCATGAAATTACCTATTTATTTTATTTAAGTTATTTATTTTTTAGGGGGTATTTTTTTTTAAGTTTAGCCAGGTTTTGCAGGCATTAGTAGAATCAGTTATCGATACCTAACAATACCTTCACGGATCGGACAGGGTTTTCTTAACATATTGTATATACCTAAGTATGAAAATTACATATATTGAATCATATTTACAATTTAATGTTATTAATTAATATAAATAAAGAAAACACTTTATACACAGACGGTTCACCAGAGGATAAAAGGATGTTTACTGAAGTAGGAAGCGAGATGGGAATTTCAAGGAGGCTTTCATAAAATGAGACCCGATTATATCTAGGGCAGCACAAAAAGATATGGTTTAGGTCACCCACCTCACCGCATTCGCACAAATCACTGTCCAGTATTCCAAATCTAGCGAGCTGAGCAGGAGTGCAAACATGACCCAAACGCATACGAGTCAAAATACAAGTTACTCTCCTGCTCAACTTCAATTTAGAGAACCAAGGCTTTGACGGAATTGAATTTTGAATTTTAGCGTAAGCCCTTCCCTTCGATTGGCTTGGAGCAGACCAAGCAATTCTCCATGTTTATCAAGAGTGGATTTAGGCAAAGCACACAAATCATGAACACAATTGAAATAGTCCGACCAGTCACCACAAGAAACTCGTTGCCTGAAATACCAGAATGACCTGGCACCCAGGAAAACACCACTGTGTAACCCATCTGATAATTTTTTTTTTTTTTTGTTTTATAAATTATAAACTAGCGCTTGACCGCAATGCCGCCTGATGGTAAGCAGTGACGCAATCGTTGATGGTAAAGCGCACTAGTTTATTAAGCGCCTATTCACTCTAGCCTTGAAGACACTCAAATTGTAGTCCGACGGAAACACCGCCGCTGCCAAATTGTTCCAGTCCCGCGATGTACGCGGTATAAAGGAGGAGGCAAAACGCTTCGTCTGGATCGTAGTGGTGTTAACAACGTAAGGGTGGAAACTAGCCGTACAACAGGTCGTCCGATGATGGAACGGAGATGGGGGAATTAAATCACGCAATTCCCTCGCACACTACCCAAAATACATCCTATAGAACACCGAAAGACTGGCTACTCTACGCCTATGCTCTAGGGTCAGGGTCAGGGTCACCAATCAGCCTCTTCGCACGCCTCTCCACCGAATCCAAAGTGGCCAGGAGACACTTAGCAGCACCAGCCCAAATGTGGCTGCAGTACTCCACACACGAACGGGCCTGTGCTTTGTACAACATTAGAAGCTGCCCATGTGTGAAGTACTGCCGGACCTTTGCGATAACGCCAAGTTTCCTGGCAGCCACCCGGGCCTTGGACTCAATGAAGCGCCCAAAGTCAAGGTTCGAGGAAATCTCAACTCCCAAAAGCTAAAGGCACATGACATCAGAAGGTTACGAATTTTAATAATGATAGGGTTAACAATACCTGACTTGAATGGATATTTAGTTATGGCTTGTATTGTAGGGCACTCATACCTACTGTCTGAAAATATTACGGATTTTTTAAGTTTTGCATTAAGAATATATTCAACAGATTTTAGCAGTCCAAGACATTCTCCAGAATATACGGATGATTCAGGTGGAAGTCTTTTTTTTTTTAACTATATTACATTGGGTATTGGGAATGGACAACTCCAATCCCAACTATACCATTGGGTGAATGTTTAGAAGCATCACTATAAATAGAATGAAAATTTGCGAATTCGTTGTTTAATAGATTATCTACAAATTGTACAAAATCAAGTTGATTTCTAGGGATATTTACATTAATTCTAACATCTGGAGAAGTAACTAATGCGCCATACATAGAATCAAAAGTAGGATAACAGTAGGAATTGAGTTTCGGGGCTTGTATGGAACAGAATCTTTGATAACTCTTAACAAGACAAGGTAGAGATTTATGAGTCCAGTACTGACTATTTTCTGTATATTCTACAAGTAAATGAAGCTTAAATCGTAAAGATGTAATACAGTCATTACATGGGTAACTTTAACAGACTAGAAAATCAGGTTTTTTATGGACAGATGACTTTTTAGATAATTTCATTAATCTTTACGGATGAAAAGTACAGCACTAACAAAATAAAATACATTCGTGTCATAGGATTAAAATTTTAAAATATTGTGTAAAATACCGCATTAGATATGAAATTAATATTAGATTAGTAGCTAAGGCATCAATTGCAGCCCAAGTTATTATCGAGATATTATATTATATCCCATAGCTCGAGGGTGCCATTGATGCTTACACCCGAGCTAACTACTCTGCTTTATTTCAGGAAATTAAATTAGTAGATAAATTATTTATGACTTGTGATTACTTTTTTATTATTTTTAATCTTTGATTTTTAGTTTTATTATATTATTGTTGTCTTTTATTATTGTATTTATTTGTATATGATTGTTAATTTTTATTTTATTTTCTTTATTTTATTCAAATTTCTTTGTTAAAATGTATGGATCCAAGCTATCTGAAAATAAATAAATATTAATTAATTTACATCTCGATTGTGAGATAAGTAAAAAAAAAACCGGCATTACAAGAATAAAATATTGTTCATTGCTGCTTCAGGTTCCATTTTCATTGAATCGGGAGTGTAGCTTATATCTTCATCACTTGCGGTACTCATGATTTTTCCTGATTAGCACGTAATATTATATAAAAAAAAAAAACAAAAAGAAACAATATTTAAAGTAAAAGTTTTCTATTCCCGCCACTCCTATCTTTTTTTTGTTATTTTTTCAAGAACTAAATTGAACTTCGCCGTTCGATATTTAAAATTCATGACTATTATACTGATACGACAAGGCACATACTCACAAGAAAAGACTGAATTTCGAAGCAACCTCCTTTGTCATTGGGTTGAATGCATAATGTATATTGCTGTATGATGGTTAGATTAGATATACGCGAACTTGTTGAAAGAGTGAAGTGTTTTTTTAATTACATACCGCCTTAGGGCTTTTCTAGGTAGATTATTGTCCTTGGACGCTAATTGATCACTTACAAGCCCCATTTGGGGGTAATAAGGACCTACTTACCGAATATGAGAGATGTAATAGTAGATTAGTAGCCAAGGGCTGTAAGGCAACAATTACAGTCCGAGATATTTAGTAACCTATAGTTCGAGGGTGCAATTAATGCTTAGACCCGAGCTAACTAATCTGCTTTGCATCTCGATTATAAGTTAAGTAGAAAAAAACCGGCATTACAAGCGGCAATATGAATATTTGCACTGGTCTGGTCGTGCCTCGGAAAGCACGTTAAGCTGTTGGTCCCGGTTGCCATACGAACATCTAATGGCAGTCGTTACGGGTTGTTGGAGCCCTCAAAAGTCCAATTGGTCTAACTGCAATGCTTCGATATCGACTTCGGGTTTTGGAGGTCAGACGCCAGACGGTAGTCGCTTCACGGAAAATATCGAAGTTTAGTCAAAATCAGCAGTTAGACTGGTAAAGCAGCCCCAAACTCCAAAGTTGAACAGCTTCTGATGCGACTGGGTTGATGATGATACTTATACGAAGACAAGGATGAATAGCTAAACGACCTTTTTTTGTCTTTGGGCTGAATGCATGATGACTATTGCCAGTATGATGGTTTTTTTTTTTTTTGTAGTGTGGCACTAGTTTTGACTTTGTGCCAATGTCAAAGTATGATGGTTAGATGTACGCGAACTTTTTGAAAGAGTGAAGTGTTTCCACAAGCCCCATTTGGGGGTAATACTTACCGAATATGAGAGATGTAAAGTTTATTTTATGATTTATGCTTGCAATCCATACTAATATTATAAATTCGAAAGTAACTCTGTCTTTCTGTCTGTTACGCTTTCCCGCTTAAACCTCTCAACCGATTTTGGTGAAATTTGACACAGACAATCTTTAGACCCTGAGAAAGAACATAGGGTACTTTTTATCTCTAAAAAGCTTTCTTTTTTCATTGTAGTTACGTTCTGAAAGTGAAACCAAACCACTGATTTCATGATTTGGTGTTTACACTAACAGCCTATATATTGTAATAGGAAATTATGAAAAATAACAAAAAAAAAAGACTTTTGATTAGTATTTCCTCCCCTCACATTAATAAGAGTTCAGCATCGGTTATTCATGCTCAAAATTAAATTATCCAAATCCAGCTGCCAGGTTCTTTTCAGATGCAAGAAAAGATGTTCTTCTGTCACCAGAATTGAAGAAAAATTAACCATAGCTGTTCATTTGGAATCCATGTCGGGGGATTGATCAATCCATAACCCTGACTTCATCTTCCTTATGCACAGTTGATATCAGCTCAGCCGTATGGCTACGGGCAGTATCGTGCATAAATTGGAACTCCTGACACCTTTGTACCTTATGTGGGATAATCCACCGCAGAAGTAGTGGGGTTCCACTACCTCTGCGGTATTTCAATGCTAAATGCATTGAAAGTTGTAGTGGAAGTATTCGCACCCATACGAAATGGTATTCGTAAATTGGGCTGGTGCCCATACCACGATAGTCCCGTCTTGATATGTATGGACTTCATGTGGATGCTGGAGACAGCTTTGTCTATTAGGAACTCCCCAAACCCTTAATCTTCGTGAATCCATATGAAATCCCAACCAAGACTAATTAGAAAAAAGCACCATGGACCATTGCTCATAGAAACTCCATGCGAAATGTTGTCGAGCCTACAATAGTCTCCGCCCATGATTACCAGGCCACAAAGTTGGAACCCGAAGTGGTCTGTGAGAATGAAGACCAGCTTCATGTAATCTTCTTCTTACAGTTTGGTCACTAACCAACAATTGGTGGTCAGATTATAGGTAGCCTTTGAACCATTTGCATAGCCGTAGGTAATATTGAAGTCTCTTATTTAAAAGAAGACTCTATCGCAAGAGCAATAAGGTCGATCGGAAATAAAACTTTATTTGAAGAGAACACGGTCCGGGGGAGAAAGCGTCCCAGTAGCCCTCTGTCTCTTTCTAAGTGTTACCCGTATTTATTTTTTGTAATTTTGTTTGAAACCAACAATTTCGATTAGAAAGAAGATAGAGAAAAAGGCTGCCATTAATGTCTGCAATAGTGAGTTATACTCTGGATGCGGAATATCATTCTTTAAGTTAGGTTTTTGCGGTAATCATATACAAGTTATTTTGTTTGTATATAGGGTGACCATAAATTTCGGAGTAGTTAATAAATGTGCACTTAGACATTGTGTGAATAATAAGTAAGTGACTTTTATTGGGTATTTACAATGACATTAAATTCTGCTTTCTTGTAGCTCTTTTATTTATCGAAAGGTACAGTTTCGGATAGATTGACCTGCTGTCGTGCGTACATCATCAATTTATTCATCCATTTTTAAAATTCAATAATGAAATTAAAAAGTTCGCAGTCATGCCTAAATGTTCATTAAAACTCAGGTAATTTAAGTAAAAAAAATAACTATTTTACGTACATTCCTTATAAATTCCATTATAAGTCACCCTACACAACAAGGACAGAGGGCTACTGTGAAGCTATCTCCCTCGGACCGCATTTTGATCGATAGTTCACATTCCAGTTAGATAGAAATTCCTTGAACATGAACAACTTTCTGAATGAAAAAGTAGTGATGGAGTTTTGGCGGGAAAGTTAAGCCGAGTATCACGCTCATTTTTCATTGGTCTTTTCAATTATTTATAGTGTTGTTTACTAAATAAAAGTGAGTGATTTATGTAGTAAAAAGGGCATTTAGTAACTAATTCATTAAGAACATTGAGATATCGTAGCATAGTGGCCTCATCATGACTTTGCCCCGAACCTCCCTCGTAGACGGTTCACGCGGCCGTTTTTATGGAATGAATGAAAATTCATTACGTGATATTGGCTAAATGCACAAACCATGAAAAGCCAAAGAAGAAAGAAATAAATAAATAGTTGCTAATAATCAAAACACGTGACATTGGCTAAATGCAGAAAGTAGAAACCGTGCGGAGCCAAAGAAAAAAAAAAAATACTTCCCGAGCGCCAAATTCGAATAATCGATATTCTTTTGTTTCAAATGAATTTTTGTTATGTATTTTTTTGAATTTTGTAAGTGGTGGTGGATAAGAAAATATTTTTATTTCTAAAGAATATAATTACAATAAATAAAGTGGAAGTACCTTCATAAAGTATATCATACATGTTGGAAGAAATATATACATCTTATTAATAAACAAAATAAGTACAAGAGGAAATAAAATATAATGATACGTTTAAAGAGATTTCATGTAATATCCCTAAACATTGTTGATGTGTGTACCTATAACAACAGAGGCGTTATTTCGTGAAATACTAACAATGACAATACCTTTAATTTTTGCAATCCAAAAACATTTAGGAACCTTCTTGAGCAGACGAATTTTTCATACCTACCTACCTACATATAAAGGAATGGATTAGCAAAATCCTTCGAATTGTGATTGAAAGTGTGTACACCAGAAAATTTTATTGCAACAAAACGTGGAAAAAGCCAGAAAAGGAATCAGACAAGAAGAGCCAATTTTTCACTTAGGTACCTATGTACATATTTCTAGCAACCATTCTTTGAGATTATTTTTTTTTTTCTCTTTATTTAGTTTAGGGACTTTTACACGAATGTGTATATCCTTTGAGATGCTTTCAAGATTCTTACCTTTTCTACTTTTGAAATAGCCAAAACATTGTTCGCACTGGAAAAGTGGCGCAGGATTGGTTGGTTGCGCAGCGTGCCGCTTGTACTTGTGCCTATACCAGTGCGTGCGGCTCTGCAGCACTTCCCCGCACATCTTGCAGATTACACTACCGTCATTCTTCAGTAAGTATTCCAGCAGTTCATATTTCCCTCTCGTTCCCTCTTTACCATCATCTTTATTCTTCTCTAGTTTAGGAGCCAGTGCAGGCATTTGCTCTGTTAGAAAATGAACTCCAGTATCCTTACTCAGTGCTTCATCATAGGGTTTGCAATTCGTTGTTCTAGTTACATAGTTCGCTATAATCGGATCAGGATTAGAGGAATCCGACATTAATTCTAATGTTATAATAGGAAATCTGCGGTTGTCGCCATCATCTTCAAATGTGTAGTGGTATTCTGGAAGTTCTAATGACAAATTAATGAATTTATTATCAAAGCTATTGTAGGTACTAATTAAAGTTACATTAAACGGGGATACAATCTAATGGGACAGGTATAATTAAAGGCTTTCAAATTATTTTTATCTTTTTATTCGTAGTGTAGGTAAATGTTTTTTCACAATAATTACTCAATACGTGTTGGTAAGATCCTCTCTTTATAATAATAACTACTATATTTTTGTTACAATAAAAATAAACTTTTGTCTCGTTCTCATCAATTTATTGTTAAAGCTTTGATGTTTGCAACAATAATTAGGTATATACCTACTATAGTAATCTATTAAAATTATCAGTTAGACTGTGGTAGTAATTTTGTTAATAGCTATCGTTAATATAGACTATCGAATATCTAACGTTCTTAAATCACTATATCATTACAATATTGTAGGAGTAGTCGAAATAAAAAAAAAACATATTTTAGTATGGCCCATCTTATAAACAAAAGATGTATTTACTGACGGTTTTTAAAGTACAGAGAAAATACTACCTTGCATCGGTGTAAATAAATGATAGTTTTGAACGACTAATTGGTAAGAATCTCTCAAAATGTTGAAACAAGAATAATCAAATAAGACAAGTAGGTAAATGTTACAAATATTGGATGAAAAATATAATGGTTTATATATGAATTATAATAAACTATTAATACTCGATACCAAATAACTTATCAAAAACGGAGATTCCGGACGAAGGAATCTCTTGTCTAAAATGTTAATTCTTTATCAGTCTGATAAAACTAAATAGGTAAGGTGAGCTACCGGCATCGGGTAAGAATCAATAGAATATAGAAAAAAATCAACACTTGCATATAATCATTGCACTTGACACGAACCTAAATAGTAAAAACTTTTCTTGCAATATTAGTTAATAATAAACATTTTTAAACTTCTAGACGATTTTTTCATATAACATAGTTTAAAATTAGCGTATTATTGCTATTAGAACGTAGGTGTAATAATCGCCCTTCTGTAGGACTTATCTTGGAGGTATAAAATAATATATTTGAAGAAAGGTAGATATAGCTAAACTTTTGTAAAAGAAAATTCCAACAGAAATAAAGCCAGACAAAGATAATTACAATCATAAGATAAAATTTTTCATAAAACTACCAAGAAACTGTTATTTATGATTTTGTGAGGGACAAAATTTGTAATTTTGTAGTTAAAAGTAAAAATAACAAAATATTTAATCGCCGATATTTAAATTTACCAAATAACCCATTCTAACTTCCATAATACTTTAATCAATAAAGTAAAATATGTTTTGCAATGCTTTTTATATTAAAATTACGCTGCCTTGCAGCATGTGTTTAGAAGTGAGAAAGTAAGATTTACAATAACTCAACAATGAACATGATCGCTAACTTAGTTAGCACTAATATCACAAAATAAAATACTACAAAAAAGATAAAAGTAAAAGCATAACACTTCACCACTTCAAATAATAATGACAAAAATAGGTATGAAACAATTCTCCTCCAACTTGAGAAAGCTTATGGACAGAGTACCTAGGTAAGTAACAAAGCATAAGATGTTATAGAAGGAAGTGGTGACAAATAGAGAGAAGAAGAGAAAAGAAAATACAAACAAAAACCTAATCCTTGTCAAAGAAAAAAAAATCAACGTTTTGCGACGTTGAGATAATTTGTGCGGTTGACTGGCGCTGGCGTACCTACTTAAATAAAAATCACACTGCAAATTGTTAATACCTTGTCGGCGACTATAATATATATACCCTAAATGTTTATGTAATACACTGTTAACTATATACAAGAACGTGAACTAACAAAATCTTCTTATTCATTTAAACTTAACATACGTAGATGAAACTATATCAAAAGTTGTGCGCTAAAATTTAAAATACAGAAACTCAATTTATAACCGATTAATGCTTTAAGTAGACATTACGTTAATACTAAATAGTATCCAATCAGTAAAACATTAATCAACTCATAGAGGTACTTTCTCTCCCAAAACGTGAACTTACAATAACGTAGATTAGGCTTATACCATTCTGAATTCGAACTTAACGATATACATGAACGTTACAAGCGATATATTAACATTACCTAACCAATATTATTTCCCTTATCAATGGAAGAACTGCTGATTTTGTTTTAGTTTCTAGTGTACCTAGAACTTTATCGCTATCCACTAAATATAATCTAAAAAGTGAAATAATAAGAGTTGGAAACTTTAGTAATATTAAAAATTATACAAAATGAATAAAAATTGCGCTATGGCACTATCAAGTTAAACGTTAACATATTGATATTATCCCACTTACTACTTATACTTCTCTTGATAAAATAGATTCAATCAAATACGTACATATAGTACATAACAGTAGGCTCACTAATAGGTAGACAAATATTTTTAATATAATCTATATTATAAAAGTCTTTAGTAAGATAGAAAAGATTTTAATATTATTAAATATATCTATTTTTATTTTATTAATGCTTGCGAGTGATATTATGATATTGTCGCAATATACTTATGTCACGGTTTTGTCCATCGACATTATTGTATCATCCTAGATGCATGCCAAGATCTGGCCCGCCAGTTTCGATCACATACCGGTTATGTTGCAATTTGCGAACATAGACAACATATAAATAAGTTTTATTTGTAATACAGTCTTTGGTTGGTGTCTTGCGGTATCTCGAATAACTATAAGTATTTTTAGGCACTCTAGGCGACAACTCATTTAGTAATATATGTATTTTAATAAACTGCGTAAATGGAAGGCACATTTCAGACTTTTGAAGCACCTACAAATGCTATAATTTCAAAAACAAGTCATATTCAACACGCAGTAACTGGCCTCAAATATTACAGTGTATATTTATTGTCTAATATTTGCACAACCATACTTTTAAACAAGATAACGTAATGAGCTTTATTTTATGTAACAAACAAACATTCGTTATTAAATGCATAACAGTATTCCTGGAAATATTGTAATACGTACAATGTAAAAATGTACATGAAAATTTAACTCCAAAAATAGAACGAATACTATAATCGAAACTTCGATAACTTGACGACCTACAAACTAGCCAAAGGAAAAGTTTACACGTTCACGTGGAATCAATAACAATCCAGCGCAAACCCATCACTCAGACCTGCGCGGGGTCAGGCGAGGAGTGCGAGGGTGTGGAGCCGTGTGGCGAACCGGAGCCCATCGCCTCCAGCTTGATGCCGGGAGGGAGCTGGCCTTCCATCCCCGGTATCAAGAAGTATGCGTTCGGTGGATATACGCAATCTTTTGGCACGTAACAGTCGTGCGTCGTTTTCATGTGGTTCTTCATTTTGTCAGGCCTAGAAAATTCTTTGCAACAAACTGGACACGGAAATACTTTCCTTTGATGACCCTCGTGGTACAGGAAAGCGTGCCTCTGGAATGAATATTTGTTTTTAAAGGTTTTTTGAATGTTTTCTTTTGCGCACTCCGTGCATTGATACACCCCTTCGCTAACAGACGCGTATCTGAAGAGGTTGAGGCCTCTCACAGACATCTCAGTGAGCTGTTCCGCGGGGTCATTTGATGCTGAATTAGCTCTTCTCCTTATCCGTCTTCTGACAGCTGGCCTTTGCATTTGGCTGCCGGTCTGTAGCGTGTTATTATTTAAGGAGTCATTTTGGTACTCGTTTGAAGTAGACGCTTGTGTTGCCGGATTAACGCGGATTTTTCCTGATCCATCATTAGCGGGCGACGATCGAGCATATTTCATGTCCTTATTTTCTGAATCAGGGCTACCACGTCCTGGAAAACAAAGGTAAAAAGAAATATGAGTATGCATTCTTTTATTTGCAACATTATTTTATGATATTTCAAAACTTTTTGTATAAAAGGACAACACCATTGGTAAAGGTTAGCTGGTGTGTTAACTTTTATCAATTATTGTTGTTTTCTATATAATATTTAATCCTATGGAATTGTCCTTTATATACCTACCTATCTAGGTTGCTCAACTTACTGTAGTGATTACAGGCGCAAATAATTGCAAAATAATGAAAATTGTGTGATAACAGGTGAATAAACAAGGATAATAATGAAAAAGAAAAAAAACAAACTGAAAATATATTAACTTTATTTGTTCAAATTGAATGACGAAAAATTTTATTACACCATGATTAAAATGAAAAACCACGATTTATGGAATCACTCCATGAACAAGTTCACGACATAATTTGAAATTTATAGAGAATGAAAGATTTAAGAATATATAACAGTCGATCATTAATATTATAATATTTATAGCACCAGTATTAGAACAATTCATAATGATCACAATAATTATTTAAAAATAGAATAGAATAGTCGTAAGAGTAAACTTGTTCATGAAATGCATTCAAAATAAAACATTTAAAACTAGAAAAATGTGAAATAATATAAATTTTGGAATATATGTACTTAGTGTATATATATTAACCAAAATTTTAATCATCAGTCCTATAAATTAAAACTCACTAAGCAAATAATTTTCAATACATAACAGAAATTGTGTTCAATGAAAATCTGATGTTTTATCTTGTTTTAGATATATGATAGAACTTGTAGCAAAGTCAAACTGCTTAAACTATTTTAAAATAACCATATAAATTAATAAATTAAAAAATAATAACAAAAAAGAATAGATTTCACTATGATATAATAGGACTCAAGTGTTTGCATTTGGAACTATTTCGGCAAGTTCAGTAGTAGTAGGTACATAATTATAAAAATAACACTTCAGTTAACTTAAGCTCTTAAGATCACATAAGGTGGGTTGATAGTTGAAAAGTATCATTAAACTTACAGCAGTTGTGTGTCGTTATTACGATACACACGAAAACTTATTTAGAAAAAAAATAGTTGCCAATAAAAGGTGGACATACTGAAAAAATAAGCCGAAAGATACAATCATGTTTGAATAAAATTATCAGGAACATGTAATTAGCCTCATTAATCAATATCTGGATAATATTGCATCAGAAATATCTAAGAGTATGGTATAAATAAAAAATAAAAAGCAACAATTTGTACTGGACCAACAAATCAATACTTTGATCATTGCAGAGCATCAATTTGAGCAACATAGAAAGCATTAAACGTAATCTAGCTCTAACCACACCATCTACGAAACGTGAGAGTAGCGACATAGGATAACGTACCTGATCAGTCCTCTCTTCGTGACTAATGTAACATTCTATACAGTGTTCCAATGTCACTCCATCGTTAACAACACTATTTATGTCTATAATATTATAAATAACTTAACTTTTAATCTACTCTTTACTAATAACCCGTGTTGTTACTTTGCTACTATTTAAATATAAAAAAATAAAATAAAATATTGTTGAAATTGTTAGTGATCGTCATCGTTGCTGCATAAATCACGGGTGACAGATTATGTACCTACGTAAAAGTAGTTAAATCGTGTCACCAAGTTTAGTATTAAATCAAAGGCAAGACAAGACATTCTATAACAACTATTACAGCGTTTAGTAGCGCCATTTATCAGCACGCATGCGGCTGTTAGACGAAGTACAATAGATAGAAGAACTTGATAAAGATAAACAAAATAATTTTAACAGACAATATGAAAGACATAAAATCATAGACTTGTCAATGTCAATGTCACAATAAACAAAATCATAGAGGTAAAACTTAAAATAACAATAGCGAATCAAAACAAAATAATAAGCAAGAATCATTAAAATATTGGTTGTTTTGCTGTAACTTTTATTATTTTCTTTAAAGTTTCTAAAAATAGTAATTAACACCTTATTGTATACCATTGTATTTTGTTTCATTAACAAATAGGTACTCTATGTCGTGTAACTTTCAATTCTAAATTTATCTAAACATTACTCTTTGCATTGTCTATTGTCTAAGTGCAAATAACAAAAAAATATGGATTTGCTTAACATTTGGCTAAGTTCTAGAATTAATAATGATTATAGCTGTCGTGTGAATTTTAAATAGTATATAATAATTTAAATATTTATCTGCAAGTTTTAATACAACTTTTGTGAAAATTTAACATCTTATCGATTTTGGTAATGTTTGAGGAATTGGCATTAGGCAAGTTCAACTACAGCTTACTCTTTTGTGAAATAAATATTGTTAATTTGAATATAAACGTGAATAGACTAAATTACGACGTTGGTGTAGATATATACAACCCTGTAGTTTAAATATTATCAATAGATACTACTCTGTATTTTGTAACCACTTTGCCAATGCCTCAAAAACTCCTTAGTACATATTTATACAGAAGAAACTATATGATGTTATTCTGAAGTAATTTATATGAGATGAAAATTATGATTAATTTGAACTCAGATACGTTCTATGCCATAAATGTTAAACTATATTTCATTCATTAATTGCTTGTAATGATTATTTTAATAAATATTGCTTTAAGATTTCATAGTAAACTGTAAGTATCTAGACATCCTTATTATTTTGTTTCAATCAGAATTAATTATGATCAACATTTGAATTGAACTACATAATTGCGAATGTTCGAAGTCCCATGATAAGTTTTTCAACGGATAAAATGTAACGTCTGACTACAATGTTCTTGCAACCATGCTTTTTAAAACAACAATGTCAACAAACAATATATAATATTTATATTTTAGGGACAATCCATTTTATGTCACATCACATGTGACATTTTCTTAAGTATAATTTAGCACCAATTATGATATAACATTAACAAATAATAAAATTATTTATTAGTGAGATGATAAGTAATTATTATAATATATATATGTACTTATATACGGAGTTCAAATTAAAAACGAAAAACATGAAATTTATGAGTTTTGATTTACAGCTGAAATATATAATATTAAACAAAACAATACTACCTATATTAAATCGTAACATTACAAAGATGTTGAAGTAGATAGTAATTATTAGGTACCCACACATGAATGGGAGTTCAGGCACTGGCTAAATTGACTATCATAATGTAAGTGATTTGTTAATTAATCGATCAATAATAGCCTCACCATTTTAAGTCTAAATTTCCTCTTTAAGTACCTATCAATGTTCAAGGTAAATTTCGTATAAATATTTATGAAAGGTAGGTACAATAAATTCGTTTTTATGAATTTTAACAGTCTTAATATTGATTATCAAGACCCGACGCCTCGAAAAATTACACGAATTTTATATTCATTTTGTAAATAACATTCACGAGTTGTTCCGCTTTCCAAACAAAATGGAAAACATGAGATGATATATTCTTAATTTTAATTACATCTTTTAATTAACTACTTGGGCCTAAAAGGTTTCTAAACTCCTAAGGAAGCTTCTTAAAGTAGACATTGTAAACTCTGAATAATGAAAATAAATAATACATAACATTTTTGAAATTTCTTAGTAGTCTAGTAGTCGATAAATATTAAACTTATTCATATACAAGTAAAGGCACACTAATAGGCAAGCGTTCCCTGGACCTACGTTTATTATAATTGGAGAATTTGGTTTTTGGGTCGACAACGTATTTCTCTAGGTACCTATTAAAGTAGATACTACCCATATATATAATTGAACTTTTTATATATAATATTTATTAAAACAATTTAAGTTTTTCTCGTCATTACTGAAATATGAAAACGTGTCGCTATCATTACATGGAAGACTACTTTTGCCTCTAAATTTAACTAAGTAAATAATTTATAAGTACCATTCCTTACTTTATATTTAAGGCATTTTGTTTTCTACTAAAATAGAATTTACAAATCATCTCATGATTCCAGTGACATATAAACTTCATTCAAAGCACCTTGCTAAGATCACTTTAACAACAACGCCTTGTTGTATCTTTTCAATAATATATACAATTTTAACGTCAACTTTTAAAATATATAATATTTTATATTTGTTATAAAGTTGTTTTAGATAGTAACTCAAATATGAATAAGGTAGATGTGTTTGTGATACGATTATAATTCCGCGACTGCACCCATTGGCTTCGATGATTACGTTCACAATAAGCAGTAATGCACAAACTTATTTCTCAGCACGGCTGCATTGAAGGCACGAAGAACAATAGATGTAATACGCGATCTAATAACCTTTAATATATTAGCTACAGTAGGTATTTGTTATATTGTCTTTGACAAATAGATATTTCACATGCGTAAATAATTTAATCATTCAACAAAGTAATATAATCCTATTATATTATAATGTTAGGAATTTAAAACTTTTATTAAAATATCTAAATGATTTGGGGCTCTGTTGTTTATCCAGGAACTGAACGTTTAATCATAATTTGTAGGTGCACTACAATGATCGCCCTTGATACTGTTTCACCAATTATTCTATAGATTTATTGTATTTAACTATTGTATAATTTAAGCGATTTAAATAAGTAGATATTTGAATAGTATAATAACATTTACAACCAAATATTTCAACATTGATAAACTATTTTAAATTAATCTTAACAAATTCTAGAAAATAAAATCATAGCCTGTGTTGAGTTTTACTTCGAAGAAGTCAAATCGTCTCTACAACTAAGATCACTATTAAGGCAAGTTAAATGAAAATGCATTTTTCCGCTACTACTTACGCAATGGCATTTCATTCAAATCTTTTTATAAAGAGTTCGTTTAGCGCTTTAGCCTCTCTTGACACTTATCTGAACAGATACCAACATGCTAACATGTCACCCAGCACTACCTACACTCGATTTACAAAAAGACTATGCCATTGCTATAATTCATAAATATATTAACTAAACTTAAACTAACTAATTCAGTTCAATGAGAATTGCATTTAATATTCAGCACATAAAAAAATTACACTAGTTTTGAATTTACGATCACCATGAGTAGTTATTTTGTACCCTGAAAATGTTGTAACTAATAAAATTAAGTAACAAGTTAAGTGCAAAATAACAAGTAAATCATAGAAAATTTTATAAATCTCTTTGAAGTCAGCACTCTGAGAAACAAATGGAACAATATAAATAAATAGATAAATATTAACAACAAACGACCACAGTCGTCTAATATCAACAAACTTATTGACATATGCATGAAACTTGAGCTCGAACGCTTACTCAATACGCAATCTACGCTTTATAAACTATTGAAAATCCAAATTTTAAGTTAAATAACGTATAACATGAATAAATTCTACTCTGGCTAATCAGATCTTAATACATCTGCGACAAAGAACCTACTTGGTGTATAAGACAATTTAAGACTCCTGTTTCGCCATTTGCTCGTTGGCAGTCGGTTGATTTTTGTGAATGATCTTCAAGTGAGCGATCATATTATCTTTTCGGGTGAACTCTTTGAAACAAATGGGACAAGGGAAAACTTTGACGTCTTTCTTGTGAGAAGTGACGTAGTGCCTACAGAAATTACTTATATGCGTGTAGACTCTGGCGCATATTTTACATCTGAATACATTTTCTCCTTCCTTGATGCAATAATCTCTAACCGACTCGTTAGTCTCCTCGTGGTAATTACCCACACTGCCCATATTGGCCTTCCTTATAGGCGAGGGAAATATACGATGTTCCCAATTGGTCTGCGCTAAATCGGATACTTCGTTATTAGCCAAGTTGAGGTTATTTTGCTCTAATTCAGCGGCGAATAGCTGTGTAGCAAGAGCTGGCATTAGAACCGGGTCTGGGGGGAATTTATCAAACGTATTCAGCGCGGGATTCAAACTCGATAGCCCGGAAAGCTGATTGAACAAGTTTCGAGCTCTAATTTTGGACATTTGGGGTAGCAATTTTTTACTATTCTTTGGCTTTAAGTTACGACCTAGTCTGTGTTTGTCTTCTGTGTCTTTAATAGGACCATCTTGAGAATTAGAGTTCTCACGGCTTCTGTCAGGATTGTATTTATATTCGATTGGTTCATTATAACCGTCGTTAAGCTCAGCGGCTGGTTCTTGTTTAATAGATCCGTTTTCTATAGAAAGTACAGGCCCGTTTGTAGAAAAGTTTTGTTGTGTTTCTTCTTTTGGCGGTTTATCAGGATCTGAAAAGTTTGTTTCAGGTCTCAGTTTATACGAAATTCATGAAATAAACAAAATATTCATTTCATTCGACGTCGTCATTGGAAATATTTCAGTGAGACGCAAATATATTTACTTAGGAATTAATATAAAAATAGTCATAGAAACTACGAACCTATGTATTTAAAAGTTGATCGTGAGTGGCAAGCCACCAGAATATTTCCAATTGCTTCATTACCAAGGAAAGCTATTGGGAATAAGCCTTGTTTGTGTTCCCTTTTCTTATTCGTAAAGATAAATTATTTTTATTTTAAAGAAGTTTAAAAAGAAAGAAATTATCAATCAAACCATTAAGTACCACACCGAGTTTTGCCCCTGGCCATTCCTCTAATAGCTCTCCCCAAAAGCAGAAAAGCAAGCAATAGTTAAAATTGTCGATTTATAGAAGAAAAATAAGCATCTGTTACTCGTATACGTCAAAAAATTTCATAGATAATCACTTACCCCTTTTCAATAAAGTTTAAATATTATTAAATATAAAGTAGGCATTCGTAATACACTTCACTTTTCACTTATCGTATCCTAACTTCAAAGCTTATATCCCATTAGCTTTTCCCTTTTTAATTAAAATTTTACTGGTCTAAACAATGTTAGATGTTTGGAAAGGAAGATTAATACAGGTATTTACAAATAGTAAGCGAGTATAAACAACAATATCTTCATTTATTTACTTATGGCGCGTATATTTTATTTTTTTACAGTTGAACATTCTATACATCAATGCAACTGGTAAAAGGCAAATTGGAGATTATCAACATTTTATAAAATGAGAATATTATTTTATTAACAAGTGAATAGTTTCTACCGACGTAGCTGTAATATTACAAGTCTTATGGGGATAGACACGTACCTGCCGACTCGGAGTCTTTGCCAGCCACCGGGGCTTCGGTCGATTGAGCGTCATCACCTTCATCGATGAGTAAGGCCTCGCCAGCCTCCTCGCCTCCTGACGTTGCACCATCTTCAGCGTTGAAACTATCCATGGACATCTTCACTTCCAGCATTTCTGGAGAGCCCCTTATAAGTTGATCTCCAGCTCTGTTCGATGATCCATGAGAGGCAGGTTCAGGAATAAACTCTCCGGGGGGACTAGCCGCTGTGTTTAGAGCGTCACTTGAACTTCCACTAAGTTTTCTCGGCCGACCTCGTTTTCTTTTCGGTTGCATCAGTGCGTTACCCAATAGAGGCATTAATAAATTGGGAGGAGCCCCTCCGCTTGGCATCCCGGAAGCAGGCCGTTTCTGATGCATGTATGGATGTATTCTGTGAAGCTGAGGGGGAGGTGTGTGCGCATTCGTCTGCTGCTGTATTAACGAATTCGTTAAGGCTGGAATATCACACTTCTCCTCGTTTACTTCTGTAAGTCCTTTTATTCTCAAGCTCTCAGCTACTTTTAAGAAAGCCGTCAATCGTTCCTGGTCCACACTTACTTCCCCTCTGTACATGAAGTCTAATAAACTCTTCATGTCCGAATACGGAACGTCCTTCAATATAACAATGGGATGTTTCTCCTGGTGATTGACAAAGAGAGCTTGAAAGTAAGGGCTACAAGCCGACAAGACCATCTTGTGTGCTTTCAGCAACTGGCCATCGACGGCGAGAGTGACATCTGTGAACGTCTCCGCATGTAATAGTTGATCAAACACAGATAACATATTAGACTGGTGGTTGTTCCACCGCAAGCAAAACCGTTGCGTAGCCATTTTCGCTTTTGTATATTCTTCTTTGGAAGATATGATTTTTGCCAGTCGAGGCTTAAAATCTAATTTTACCAACAACTATTCAATCATGTATACATAGGTATTCTCTCTTGTTCCATGAACAATACAACAAAACGTCAACAATAGATAATGTTTACTTTTTAAAAGCCATTTTCAATTTATATGTTTCATAGTGCTTAGTGGAGTTTGTGTGCCGGGCGCAGGGGGACCTGTAATGGGATAACATTAACTTTAGAAATATAATTATCACACTTAAATCTTTATTACTACAGTATTATCTATGCAAAGTCACGCATTTACTTCTGTATAAGTAAAACAGAAAGTTCGGATCGCCTTGATTTCTCTGCTCTCGTGTCTATTAGAAGTAATTAGGTACACTGCTTATGTGATTACTGATTACAGTATTTGTGCACATTTGAGCGCACTTGCTTCGATCACGCCATTATCCTCCTAGGTTATTCACGCAATATGTATCTACTTGCCCGTCTACAGTCTACATTCAATCAGATTATTACTAACTAATCTATATAACTCCATATTTTTTAATAACTAGGCTAGTTAATAAACCTCTTTTGTTTTCATAATAAAATTGTAATAAGTACTTGGACTTTCAAGTATTCTACTATTATAACCTCTATGGTTTGTCTAGTAAGCATAGTTTATAAATATTGATGTTTATTGTTGAACTACATTGAACATTTCCTTACTACATAACACAAATACTGTTAGTTATAATTTTATATCTTTGACAGTTGTCGTATTGAATCACAATAGTAGAGGTCGTGGCTGTCGACCGTACATTTATTGTAGCTAAAAACAATATGCAAATCTAACATATTCAAATGCCTATTAAAAGTGAATGGTAAATGGTGTTGCTCACATCCTTACGGTGGAAAAAATAATGAAGATCAATTTTAATAGATTACCAGTCTATTAAAATTGTCATTGCTTTTTAAAAAAGGTAACACCATTAAATGTTTCATGAAGATATTGAAAAAGGCTTTCAGAGTCGTGTTGCTTGTTGTAAGTTCCTATTTATTACGGAATGAAGTATTGTCAAAATATTCTAAAGTGATAAAATATCATTTATCATAGGGATTATTTCACTGGCTTGTGAACGAGACCAATTGTGTAGTTGACAATTCAATCAAGGTTAAAAAAATCGAGGGCGTCTATAGTCTAGCGGCGTGGGGACGTGGGGAGCCTGTGCATCGCGTCGGCGAGCGCACTGCAGTAGGAAACTGAACTGTAAGCTACCACTGCACCTTACAAAACTGACAAACACCAAATAATAATCGTGTCCGCAACAAATCATGTTTTTTACAACGCCAGTCATTAATATTTTCTTTTAAAAATAATCCGGACTGGCGTGCGCTCTAATCAGACTCCAATTGGAATGGTCTCGAATTTATTTAAAAGCTACAAAAACACGAACATTTGCTCCACATCCACAGGTGCTGACCACAAACGTTATCGCGGTATAAACGGGCGCTCGAATTATTACTACGCACCCAGTCGAGCGCGTTACATTACGTCATCACAATGGCATTATTACCTCCGATATCCACATTAATTCACCCGATACATCGAGATAAGCACCGTTTAAGAATAATTATATCACTGCACTAACGTAAGGGAACGTACCACACGTATCTGCACCACAATCAACTCGACCCTTTTATGGGAATGAGGATCAGCCCTTCCGCCATAGTCCGAGTCCGCGTTTACGTCGCACCCCGCTCACCCGACGACTGACGGCCGCAGCCCGCAACCCCGCGCGACGAACACCGACTCGCTCCGCGACTCGAATATCTCTCACAAAAAATACGCCGTCATCATCGAAATGGCGGCAGCGGATATATTCAGCGCAGGGTGCACAGTAAAATATTGATTTATTGAAATTTATTGATTTCCTCTTTGGCGTGGAACATCACCCTTGTCAGGATTTTAGGTTATTAGATCGTTTACTGTAGTAGTTGTGGCCTAAGTACAGGTAAGTATGCTAATTATTTCCAAGCATTATTCAGTATTAAGGAGGATCTTGAAACTAAACCTTCGAGCTGTAGACGAAAATAGGGGCGACACCGGCTCCTCCAACACGCTATTACAACGAGGCCGATTTGTTAGATTTCATCCATTTGACAAATTGAACTTTAAACAATAATATTATAAAAAGTGAAGTCTTTCTAAGTGTTTCAATCTGTTTTATTGTAAAAAGTAGAACTAAGTAATGCAGCAAATATTTCTTCTCTCTTACTTCGGAACATACGTGATTTAAACTTTACAGAGTAAAATCATTAGACCTAAATCTAGTAGATTCAACTTGCATTATTAAATCAAGGGCAAATTAATACTTTTCTACTTAGTAGTTATACTACATTCGGTTTGGTTATATGAATCATCATTAACACCTACCTTTGCATAGATACATTCAAGGGATGAGTTTTCCACGTGAAAAACATCAATCCATTCGTGTTGTCGCCATGTCAGCAGTGTTCGCTGTCTCTGTCCCGCACGGGCGGGGTTGGATGGACGCCCTCTAAGCGGCGAGCGCCGCCGATGTTGGCCGAGTGCCGCCACTTTTCGCAACCGAACCAACCCGAGTCCGCACGGAAAATAGATCGCAGGGCGCACTTATATTTTTTAAGTTTCAAATTCACTTGAACAAACACCAATGTTTTTGATTTTATTTCCAATAGGTCCAGAAAATGTATGTTTGATTTGATATTAAACAAGCTACCACTTTATTATTTTTTTACAGTTTTTGAACAAAAATAGTAAGAATTTCAGGACACGAAAAAAAGAATCCGCGCGCGATGTTACTCGGAAGTATTTTTAATAAAAATGGCCTGCCGCCTCGGCGGGAGGAGTGGCAATGGGCAATGAGGTCGGTACCCTCTCTCTGGCACCCGCGCGCGCCCCTCCCTGCCGCTACACTCCGGCACAGGGTTAGAAAGTTTCAAAAGTGAATCGTGGAAAACACGAACACCGATTCCTGAGAGCAATACATTAACGCCTACCAAAGGATTACAGGAACGAAGGAATAATCGTCTAGCTCTTAATTATTTTCAAGTAAAAATTGAAATAAAAATCTTAGTTATGTTATAAATCTAAATTGTAGTTTATCCCTAAATATTTCCAGTAAAAAAGTATGCACATTCCTCTGAAAAGAATCAGGAAAGTTAAACGCTGTCCTATTTCCTAGTTATTGAATTATTAATAGCGTTATCGATGACACCCCCTTGATGTGGACAGATGCGATGCGACACTGCGTTTTATTTAATACGCCCAGAACTGCTGCATATCAATCATCACTGTCATTCCAAATTATCTAATATCCTATTTCTATGACTGGCGTATCAACTGACCTAAATCAGGATAGCCAAAAACTTATGTATTATTTATTCCACATCGCGTAGTTCCATCGCTGCCACGTAGCGCCGAACATTTTGATTCTATGATTTTTGGCGCGAACCCAGAAACTTTAGTATAAAAATACGAACGCAAGTGGTTTCCTGTGCACCCTTACAGTGATATATTTTTGTTTTATTTGCTCTGGCACCACGTGTGTAACTACGAATTTATGATTTGCAAATACCAAAGTGGGTTACAAATAACTTATTCCTTTAATTTTTAAATCAGTTTCCTTAATTTATAATAACACAGATGATATTCTTAATTGTTTCATTTTCTTAATTTATGAAATAAACTAGCGCGCTTTGCCATCAACAATTGCATCACTGCTTACCATCAGGCGGGATTGCGGTCAAGCACTGGTCAGTAATTTATAAAAAAAAACGTTACAAACAAATTAATGTAAAAATTAATAAATTGCCAACAAAAAAAGTCTAATTTTGAAAGACAACCCGGCCAATTTATTTTATGATACCTTGCCGACCAGACGTTTTAGTTTTGTCTTTAGGAAATAATGAACAGCAAAATCTTAGGTATACCTAATAAACTATGAAAGTTCCTAAGTATGTACCTAACAATTTATGTCCTACCTATGTTAGTCTCAACATCTTCTACAATACAAATTAGTGACGTGATTTCGTGTGGATGGACGACAGCAGGTCAAGCTACCCGAAACTATCAAATATTTCCCATCAACATTCAGCCTTAACGCTTAACAATAAAGATGACAATATAATAAATAAATTTGACAGATTCTAGTAGCTTGATGTGCTGTCGCATGTATCTATTTATAAAGTCCTTTCCGCCTCGGGGTGCGTAAACATCGAATCCAATTTTTAAAAAAAACATTTTACCCTAAACCTAAACCTATGTTTAATCAGCCATCATGCAAATCACGTGAATTGTTCTTAGCAATTTAACCACGAACTACGGTTTCAGGATTATATCTGAATGATAGCCGTCTACATCATTTGAGAATTCTCGCTTTGCATGTGGCAACCTCTTAAGCCTAGTGAGTATGGACTAACTAAAGGGTTTCAGGAACAATAAATCATACTTACACCCATAGGGGTCCAGTCGTCTCCTCAGCTCCTATGTTGTGTAGTCTAAGTGCTTTGCGATTTAAATGTAATTCAATTTCATTCATTTTATCTGCCATCTGCACTACCCAGACGACCTACTAGGTTATCTAAATAAAGTTTTTGATTTGCTGGTTATGAAAATGTCAATGTAATTAGGGTTTTCAAAGATTTATTTGACCTTAAGTCTCGAGTCCGTTCACTGTAGCATTCTCACATAGGTTTAGAGGGAGGCTAATGTTCAGCAATGGATTATTATTACTCACCGATATAGTTAGATACTCAGTTTAATGACATTTCTGTTTTATGATCATGTCTAAACAATGTCGATCTTTCTGTAATAAAATGGCAGATTTAAGCGAGAATCCGTGATTCTGTCTTTACTATATGTTCTATATTATTATCAGAAAAATGTGCACTGAAAACGCATACCTGATTCATATTTGGAACAATATCATTTGATCCAATTATTCTAGGTAATTAAAAAGTCAAAAAACGAATGAAAATGTTTTAGGCCAAGTTATATAGGTATACTCAATTTATAAGAAGAAACCTATGCGATGTTTTTACGAAAATAATCAATTTAACTCCTGCACATATCATGTTATCATAAACATCGTCAACAATATTCCTTGAATCATATCGACGTATTTTAATAACATTTGGATTCACACGTGAACATTATCACTGAATTAGCGCACCTGCCGCTGTAAACTTGGCCGTATTGATTATACGGAGCGAGAGCTATAATTCAGCAGTGACCTGACCTAGGTCAGGTCCTTACAGTCAGCTGACCCAGTTTTCAGGCGGCGCGGCTGATGCATAAAAGCTTGCCAACACACTTTCCCTCTAATAACAAACGCGCCCTGGAATAAAGGTGGCACGTTTTGCCAGTCAAGCGTTCTCGGGGAAATCACAAATATTAGTTATGTATTCAGAAATACACTGCTTTTTGATTAATGGTATAAGCTTTTACTTACATTATCATTTGGGCTGGTGCTGCAATATGTTACATGGCTACTTTGGATTCAGTAGAGAGGCGTGCGAAGAGGCTGATTGGCGACCCAGATTTAACTCAAAATGGTCTCCAAAGCCTGGAGCACAGGCGTAGAGTAGCCAGCCTTTCGTTGTTCTATAGGATGCATTTTGGTGGGTGTGCGAGAGAATTGCTTGATTCAATTCCCCCATCTCCGTTCCACCATCGGCGAATTTAAGCACCCTTACGTTGTTAACACCACTACGATCCGGACGAAGCGTTTCGACTCCTCTTTTATGCCGCGTACATCGAGGGACTGGAACAATCTGCCAGCGGCGGTGTATCCGCCGGACTACAATTTGAGTGTCTTATAGGCTAGCCTCGAAGACACTCAAATTGTAGTCCGACAGTCCTGGTAGAGTGAATAGGCTCTTAATAAACTAGCGCTTTACCATCAACCATTCCATCACTACTTACCATCAGGCGGGATTGCGGTCAAGCACTAGTTTATAAATTATAAAAAATAAATAAATGTAAATATCGAGTTAATTCATGTACCGCAATGAAGCTATTTTAATTTTTCGCGATATAAATCACCATATTATTTTTTTATTTCGCCTAGACGCGCTTGAATGACCACAGTGGACCGAGGTTTCACTGTAACTTTGTAAAGTAAAGAAATAGGATTGTTGTTTTTGCCAATACAATTAAATATCATTAAGTTTCTACGTCTAATATTTTAGATTTCAGTAATCACGGTTTTGTCCCTGTAAGTTCATACAACCTATTTTTGTTTTTGTGTTTTTAAAGAAGTTTTATTCGAGATGTTTCGTTTTATGAGTAAGCTTTGGGAGCACATTAAAACTGTAAAGAAATTTCTACCATGAAAACATTTTGTAGGATGTAACTTCATTATTGCATGTTCGCCACTGCGGACATCACCGATAACGGTATAATAATATGTTCTATTTCAAAATAACTAATGGTCTCTTTTCTCAACTTTGGGTCTTCGAGTGTCCAATGAATAAGCAGATTTTGTTGTAACGGCCCACGAAGAACGGTCGGCGTTAACTGTTAAAACTACGAGAGTGGTAAAAGCTGCGAACAAAAAGAAATCCTTCGGCTTTCTAACAGAGACGTGTGTGCACATCATGGACCCGACAACCTCATTGACTATGGGATGGGATATAGTCTTTTATGAGCTATTCAAATGCGTAGAACCAAACATGACGACTAGGTACCTATCGGTCAAAGTGGTACGTTCCTAACCTAAATTTCCCCAGGATTTATTGAATAATATTTGCATTTCTATGGAAACGAACACTACGCTAACTTTTAGTTTATTTTCAGGAATTTATTTTCTAACCATTTATTGAGATTGATAGAATAATAAAATAATATGCTAACGATTGAATGTCATTACTATCAGCGTTTGGTTCTAGATAATCTCAACAAGATACTCTATAGTGTAGTTTTTCAGTATTTTTATTTCAATGTATTTATATAAACCTACATATAGAAATAAAAATCATTTTTGCTATTATCAACTACAATAAATAAAAGTGCTTTCCGAAAAGCTTAATCTTTGCATCGTTAAGATCTTTGCTCGAGCTGCTGTAGTTTTGAACCTGTGTCGTCGTATGATCGTCCGAACCAATACATTTTGGTTTCCCAATATGATGGTGCATTAGTAAGTAGGTGTAGGTAGAAGGGCCCGTCCTGCTAGAATCGGTGCTTCTAACGGTCGGGTTTCGGTTCAATGACTTGATTCGGACGCTCAATTTTCGCCGTGTACTGTTAGATATCTCACGGCGGCAACACTGCAGCGACCAGACGAATCAGTCCCGAGGCGGTGATGTGGATGTAGCGTGATGTCCCCTTGCATGTTTATTTTACAAAATTTTCTTCAATGTTGGAAGTTCTCAGTTTAGGGTGAAGATTTATTTCCGAAGTTGGAGACTTTTCATAAAATGCCGCCGTACCTAAATACAGTTACAGTGAAAGGTTCTGTCAATTTTCGAGAAACCTTTTCCGAATTCCTAAAGCTCCAGCAGAAGAAAGAGGCCATGACTCATGCATGGGTCTTTATTTTTTGATTACATTGTGTGCTTGCATACCTACCATTTCACTTAAATTTCGTACTTACATATTTTTTTAAATTTACGAATAGATGAAACGTCATTATATAATTTACTTTTTTGTCATTATTTCATTTCTTTAGCCCCATTTGTTAAGTTCACGTTGGACACATACGAGTACACTAGGTACTTAAATATTTCATTGTGTTTATTTTCCTGTAGTGATATAAATATAGTTATTCTTAAAATATAACTACATGTATGTACTTTATTTTAAATATATAGATTCGTAAATATCCTGGGGCATGCAAACAAATTCTCCGTTGGAATAACATAGCTGTTACTCATATTTTAAATCGAAGAATTCTTGCCATATGTGTCAACGGCATGAAGTAAGGGGAGTGGCTGATTCCTGCCGACCAACTCCCTTTTCCGAGAAGGGCTAGGTAGTAGGTGAACGACAACCATCTCGTCTGAACTTCTTTTTTCTCAGACATTTTAAATCTAGTTTTGTAAGTAAATCATTAGCTTCGTCCCGTCAGCGATCCATAAAATTTACAAATGAAAATATTAGTGCCCATTAAAAAATCATTTCAGTACTGGATAGTTTACGAAACATGAAACAATAAGTAATAATTAATTAATGGGTGTATTAATATCATATAAACGATTTCCTGTTTTAATGAGTACTTAATTCTAATTTAAGTGACACTTGCATTAGTGAGCCTTAATTTAGCTCAATGACTGAATCATGGAATTTATTGCCCAATTTTATCGATTGTAAACAGCGTGAATTCCGACATTATCATGATAAGCCATGTCTTCTCACAGTTTATCGGGCCGCAGTCGCACAATCAGGGACACCTGTCGGTACGCAATGTGACGGTCCGGGTCCAATCTGTTATTCTGTACTCAGGCGCATTTCTTATTCGATTCGACATTTTTCTACGCTTTTCCTTTGCAAGTTACAACGAGTGTGAGCAAGACGAAATCTCAGTATTCTCAGTTAACACGAATGATCTATTCGAGTGCTTCAGAATAGGCAGGCGGTGGAAGGTATCAACAGCAGCCGTTAGCTAGCGATGTCCCGTTACTACGCGGCTCATCACTAATTCCATCTCACGAAAGCTCAAATTTTGGCGATGAATCAATTAACCCTAAATGAAATCCGGGACACGCAGCCACGCCTTACTGCTTTTTTTAAAATGCATCAGTAAAGGGATTAGTTAAATTCGTCTCGTGTTAGTGCTAAACTTCATTTAATTGGAAGGTATTCTCGATATATATACCTATGAGCTAGTTAACACAGCTCACAGCGAAATAGTGTCTAATAAATCTGTGTACCACTACCGCTGGAAATAAATATATGCATAACAACGGAAAACCCTTATCCGGCGAAGTTATTTAACTTAAGTAATCCAATTTTTAGAGTTAAGAAAAACTTTACGATTACCTAACCCTAACCCCCCCTAACCCTAAGTATTACCTAAGTTCATGATAATCATAATTGTGATTAACAATAGATCATGCCAGTTAGGTATTATGTAGTTAAGAAATTTATTATAGAAAATGACCTTTTTTAATTTTTCGTCAGGCAAAACTATGTAACGACATGATTAAATAAGTAATAAAAAAATCTCTTCATGTAAGTGTAGCTAGGTAGGTACAAGTTTGGAGGATATCGTGGAGTGGTAATCGGGCGCGTTGAGGTTGGGCGCGCAGCGAGCGTGTCGCGCTGCGCAGTGGTGTGAACGCGGAGGCGCGCGCGCGCCCGAGTGGTTGAGATTGCGTAAGCGCACGGGGCCGATTTCTAGCTCGGCTCCCACGCGGCAAGGTCAGCGCTTCGGAGGATTGCTCCCACTTGCCGCCGCCATCAATGTAAAAATATTACCGAGCCAACATATCAATATTGAACATTATGCAAAGATGGCTGTTGATAACGACTGCGAACGGTACTCCTTAGTGTACGACAATCTATTATGATTTTAATACGCTGATGTTCTATGCGTATTATTATATAACATAGAACTAAGTACTTACTGTTTTTACGACCCTTCGATCCTGTTAATATGGTAACTAGTATTATATATTATAAAATTCTTGTGTCACAGTTTTCGTTCCCATACTCCTCCGAAACGGCTTGACCGATACATTCGCTAGGCATGAGAACAGGTTTTAATCTAATTTTTATGTCAATACTATTTATGTGGGTGAAACCGCGGGACGCAGCTAGTAGTATATAAATAAGTCCCACATTTTCCAAAATACCTTCTAAGGATTGGACTGAAAAATACCCCATTAGGCGAAGACACGGCGAAACGACTTCAGGATCATGGCACATCGATACCATTGCTTGCAAAAAGACAGGTAACCTACCTAATACTTATTTTGATTGATCTTGGAGTCTCCATTCCGCTATGTTATTCTTAGCTTTAACATTATCGGTACAACCAATAAAAAAGACTATCAATGTCTTTTGATATTTTGTGTCATTACAGAAACAGGTAGAAAATCTAATGAACACCACGAACACGATTAGTTAAACTTGTTGTACACAAGCAATATATCTATTTAACTATTTATCTAACCGTCCATTGCTTTTCACAACGTTTCATGATGTTGTAAAACTAGACAAGAGTACTCATCTCTCTAAGATTTTATATGACTTTCGCGTACCTATGAATTTTCTCAGTGTCTTTAAAAGCTCTTTAAGCTTAAGAAACCTTAATTTCTCTTGTAAATACCCCTAGTGGGTATAGCTAATGGCGAAGTGATTTGAGTTTAGTATGTAAGTAACGATTTTATCGACATTATACGATACAGCGTTTCATCAAAGGGCTGCTACATCATAGCCGCACCAAACGAGTGGTACACAAATGTTTTAAGCTGTACTTGTAACTTGGCGTGTGGGTACGAATATGTAAATAGAGATAATATCCGCCACCACCGTGCCAACGTGAGGCCTTGAGAGGCGATGACGCCTACCTACCTTATTTGTTACGAGACTTATACTATAAGCGCAAAATTTGCGCATCATTTCTTATGACTCGTGGATCAAAGAAACAGAACATTACGAACATTCGCAGTGAACATAGTTTGTGTTTGCAAAGCATATACCTACTTAGCATATACTAAGTAGTACCTTCTATAAATGAAATTAGTAGAACCAAATACGTCAAAAACTATGGGTAACGGGTAGAAAAACTTTTTTTTTAAATTATTTTTTATGGTTTTACGCTTAAATATCCGTATTCTCAACAATATTCTTAAAAGCGAACTACTTTAGAAAAATCATTAAAAAATCGACAAAACTGCTCTATTCTTATTAAGTAATATTTAAAATAAAAAACTGTATAAAAGCTTGCAAAAAAAAACTTTTGAATAATTAAACGCAAAACTTAGATTACTACGTTAATATTAACATAGAACAATGTAAGCTTGATGTTATCTTTATAATTACCTTTTTTTTATTTTGATTGTTCTCGTCTAAAACATTAACTCAGAAAGTTAAAATTGAAGCTAACGCTCTAGCGAATTGAACCAGGCCTACATAGCGGTATAAAATGCGCTCACAAAGCCTCAGGCTACCAAATAAATTAAAAACCATGAGACAGACAAGTAAACGTTAAAAAAAGTTCTTACTAATTTTCTCATCTCCTACATACCTACTTTTACTTATAGTGATCTAAGAATGACCTGATAGGCCGGGGCTAGGATAAACAGATTGAAACGAGTCCGAGCGAAAGATCTCCTACGCGGCGTCTACGCAACTTCTATGGCGCCATGTAGTTTTGTCGCTGCTAAAGCGACTTCTACGCCGCTAAACGCCTTCTACTCTGCGTAGCGATTACTACGTTGCTACGCGCCTTCTACGCAACTACGCGGCTTCTACGTAGCTACGCGGCTTCTACGCGGCTACGTGGCATCTACGCTGCTACATGGCACCTACGCTATTACGTGTTATACAGCTAGTACGTAGCTTCTACGCTACTAAGCAGCTTCTTCGCTGATACGCTCCGTCTACGCTGCATATATGCTACGCCCAAACCTATGTTCGCGCTCTGGGTCATAGTGTGAAGACACTCAACTGTGGACAGTTCTATTATTTACTGTCTATAAAACATGTGCCTACTTAGTCATAGACAGTCACAGACTAAACACATTTTGCTGAAATACTTTTGCCTATTGATTGTAATATTTCTAAAATCTATCCTAGACACGAGTAGAACTTTTTGATAGGCGCCGCGTGCGACATAGTGCAGCGTGCGCGCACGTGAGAATGAGCGGAATGAACAGTGCAGCGATATTAGTATCACGTAGTGTTACGTAAGTTAAAAAGAGACAAGTAATGTGAAATCAGGGTGGTTCCACATGGGGTCAACGACCCACACGCGACACGCGTATCTGTGATTTTTATAATTTGGATTTTGGGACAAAATTTCCGTTTTGATGTCCAGAAGAGATTCAACTTCCAGGTACCTACGTGATAAAGCTGATTACTATAATCTCCTTTTTGTCAACAAAATATATGTATAGCCTTATATGTATAGCTTAATTTAATAATTCTGTGAAGTAGTAGGCACCTAGTAACATTAACTCTGCTCTTAATCAATATCAAAATCTACATATGTTTAATATCAATTAAAAGTACCTACAGTAATCAATTTACGCGTTGTTTTTTGAATAAATATTTAATTAATTACCCGTTAGCTCTTTAATGTAATGAAGATGTTAGGTACTTAAGTTTCTAAATAAGAAATGTATTTATTTATGTTAACACTTGTATCTTTGACTTCTGAATCAGCAGGAAATTGTCCAGTTTAAGCCGGACTCTTCATTATTGTGTTAAAACGTATTAAGTAGGTATAGTAAAATGTTTGGGTCTATGTGGAATTGTGGAGCGATTTCTGTCGCATGACTGTAATCAATATATTTTTTTTTCTATATAGTTTTTATTCTATTGCATGTCTGAACACACGAACTGTGAGAATTCTCAACAGAAGAAGGTGTACAAAATATTATTTTCTCCGTGGTTTTATTTTAAACATTCTTATTACTACTTGTTTTAGGTTTAATTTCATAATTGTCATATATTGTTAACTACGCCATGTATTGTATAACCTTCTGTATTGCTTTATTGTTTTTTTGTAACTATGTATTTGGTATTATTACAGTCAGTAACACAGAGAAACCTGTAATTGGCCATAATATACTGTAGTACTCATATTTGTAAAATATATTGTGTATCGCTGTTGGTTATCTAAATAAATAAATAAAATAAAATAAGACGTAATGTAAACCAGCAAATCAAATTTGAATTGAATTCCAAAGTGTAAGATTATAGTGACTCCTAAAAGCGATAGTCTTTTGTCGTTCAAACAAATAACTGTAAAGTCGTCAAAAAAGCGAAGCAGACGAGAAGCTTAGCACTTATTTAAATAAGTTGCATAACAACGATTCTGTCACCGTACGACGTCGCACCGACGACATACAGATCGGTTCGTTGCCATTGTATGATAATCGTGACCTTCACATTATGGGCGCATGTTTATCATCACCCCCTAAAATTTTAAGAAATATCTAGATTACGATCTAGAATGTATTTTATAATCGCTTGATTCGCTTGTAATCATTATTGAATATGCAATGGCTCAGTTCTATGTACTTAGTTTATAGAAGTTATTAAATAATGTCCTATTTCCAAACATGCTTTTGAATGGGTAAGTACCGATATAAAAAAATTATTGTAATATTACGCGTTAATCGGCTTTGAAAGAAATGTTTAATGTCCCTCCGTGAAGGGTAGTGACCGTAAGGAAAGTAGCGTTGCGCGGAGGCAGGCAAGCGTTGCGCAAGCCTTTTCCACGTGTAAACAGTTGGCGGGCTCCACGGCCGCAGTGTACAAACCATCCGTGGTATATCCCAATCAACTACATTGTCTAACACACAAATCTTCCAGTAACACGTTGTCACTGGAAGATTTGTGTATTATACAAGTAAGAGCAAAGGATTCATATAGAAAAGTATTGGGAACTAAATAGGAATCAACATGATTCTGTTAACCTTCCATGACCTGTTATAAAACCGTACTATGAAATACGTTTGAATTTGTTTGCCGTGAAGAGACCAGACCCACGTGGAATTGTTATTTAACATTACTTAACCACATTCAGCCAAACCAACTTATGTAAATATTAAGTAATGGCTCTAAGTTTACCATACCTACCATATTTTGACAATATAAAATACCCAAAATTCCGTGTTATATTGTATCGCATGACTTGCGTGAATTCCACCTTTCTCTGGTGTCCGCTCGTGGCCCCGATGGCCGCCTGCGGCCGCGGTTTGGGAGTCGCCTTGCGCAAACGCGTCCCACACGTGTGCATCCGAAAGGCGCACTCATCATTCTTTGCACCGTTAGTTTTTCCTACTTCTCAGCAGGTATATTATAGCGATGCGCATATCGTAAAAGTAGGAATCTTTAATTAGAGAAAGGGCTTCACCGTAGATTCTCGTACTGTTCGAGATGATTTGAGGGAGCTCAAGGCTTCAGATAAATGGGTCGATGCGTGTGATCACTTAGGTGTCATGACACTCATGACTTGATATGATACCTGCCTTAGCAATACTCAATAGACTTCGATCGGGGTGACGTCAAGCGATCAACGAAAAGTCCCCCGGAGAGTTGCCCTCGCGACGGCGTTGCAGGCGAATCAGCGGCTGCGCAGGCGGTGATCGAGAGGCCCCGGCGGGTGCGCACCGCCCGCCGCGCCCTCTGCGCCTTGAGCCGTGAGCCCCGCACCCCACCCCCGCGCCGCCGCGTCGCCTCCCTCACACACGAGCGCTCAGGAAAATTTTATAATAGGTACTGTTGATGACACCGTCAACTCATGACATATGACGTGGACGCGGCCAACGAGAAAATTGTTATTGGTCGTTGCAATAAATCTAGACACCGTGTTTAGTTTGTGCCGTATTCCTGCCACGACTTATCTCAACGATATTCGTCCTAAACATAAATTTTAGTCATTTCCTTATATAATCTACATTACATTAATTATAATGCCATATCAGAACGTACAAGGCATTGGGAAGATTTCCTGTTCTATATTATTATTATCTTAATAATTACCAACCAGGATTATGAAAACCAACTTTCAAGATTCGATCTACCTAGACTCAAATAGGTAGGCACCACACCTACCTACAAAATCTGGTGTTTGCTGCTCCTATTAATAAGCATATGTGAATTTGCAAATCTAGACGTAAACTAAACATTATAAAAGTAAATTCATGCATTCTAAAGGCAGTGAATTTAAGAATAAAATTCAGCTTATTGTTTTCACTCCCTTCATAGTACCTACCAGAGACGCTGCAAATTGCAGGAAAAAATCGTAGTTGCAAAGGAAAGGTGCAAGCGGAAAAGACATATTTCAGAAAATGAGCTAAGAAATGATATAGCTCAGTGATTACAGCGAGAGACGTGCAAAATGTCAATGAATCTTTCTTTTTGTGGATAAACTATACGATCATTAGAAAGCATATCAATACAATTGTAAAACCTTTAGTGGTGCGGTAAGAAAAGCTAGATCTGAAAGTTCTATGTGTTTGAAGAGATAAATAAATTCGAAGAGCAACCATAATACCAAGTAACATTAAATGTGTGACTCTGGCTTGGCGTCGTCGTAACGTCTCTCACGTGGGCTCAGCGAGTGTGCGATTCATTAAAGATGGCGCCATCGTTTGAACCAACGTTGGGGCCAAACGTTTGGCATTAGAGCATAGAAATCGTAGAACAAAGATCACGCAGGACGCGAGGGGCGAGCGTGTCCTACAATAATCAGAAGGTCATGACAGGGTCTCCGCCACTCCGCGCTCGCCACGATAAGCGCACGTCCATTCTACTAACCTCATGGAGAGCGTTTCAAGTACCTGACTTAAAAGGTACATTACCTACATATATAAAATTATATATTAACTATTATGATATTATAGATGGATGTAGCTTAACTCTTAACACGTTACGTGGGAGGGATCTAATCTACGTACTACGTTTACAGTACAGATTCGTTTTCTACTTTTGTTTAGGTAATTTGAAGATGATGATAATGATTTTGCTAGACTGCTGGAGTATTTTAGTCGTAATTCATCGGAAAGTAGCCAGTGTAATATGGATTAATTTGTATCGATGTCGAATCGATGGATTGAAACTAGTAACAACTGCAATGTCTTGTTTTTGATCCACACGGCATTTATCATAAACGTTCAATCCCTCTTAACGTCAAATCATATCAGAGTTCGTATTGTTACCTAAGTACTTGCAGTTCAAAAATGTTCATATTTTCCGATGTAACCTTCGTTTTGTCATACACACAACATAATACAAATATTTAAATCATGATGAAACCACTATCTATAAATTTGGTCGAATACCCGGATGGTATTGTCTCGCAGAAATTAGAAAATCTTCACGAATTTTCCTCGATAAGTAACTGAAAATATGTCCGGAAATGAACATTTACGGTAGAGAGACTCCGATTGGGGTCAGTCACGTTGCGATGCGACGTCAGGGGACGAGCGAGGGTACGTTTGATTGTGATGCAAATTCCTTGTTTCCGGCGAGGGGGGCTCGCAACAGGTGGGGGTCGAACCTACCGACTGTCAGTGCGCAATCACTGCTGCTGATGTTTAGATGCTCTCATAATGTAAAGTAAGTTTGTACCTCTACCTCTCTACTTGCTGAGAAAGAAATCAATCCATTCTAAGTTTCAGGTTCGGGATTATATGACTAACTTTCATTCTACCCTAAAGATAAGAAAATTCAAGTTTCAGTTCCATCGAAGTCCAATGACATTTAGATTAGAAACCAAATGAAAATTGTTTTTTTTAAGAAATTCTATGTAAGGTGTGTCTTCTGTAAACCGTGGCTCTGGCCGTCGCACAGGCAAGTGAAGAAACACGGGTGGGTTTTAGTCAGTAAAAGTCTGACACGCTCTTCCGCTCCGCCCAGAGCGGGTGAAGTCATTTGGTGAGTGAGTGGAGGAGGCCTGTGTCCTAACAGTGGGGATTTTATAGGTTGATTATGATAGGATTGTAGGCTACTGCCTCCCTGCTCCACGTAAAATATTGTTACTCAACTGTGTCCGACTAGACTCGGTTTCTCGGTGGTAGGCCATAACATCGGCTACCGGCAGAAGTTACCACCCACCAGACAAAGTCTTGCCGCCAAGCGATTCGTCGTGTTCCGGCATGATGTCTGGTGAAGCCGTACGGAGGACGGGTCTGAGCAGTTGTGTTGCGATGTGTGCCGGGTATGATGCGCCAAATTTTGTTGTGTCGGGAGTTTGGTCGTGAAGGATTCAAATCAATCTCCGTGTGGCGCAGCATCGTTGGTCGTGTTGTTGAGTTTAACATTGCATCACCTCGCTCAACTGCCGTCTTCCTTCCTATTCACTAAGTTTTTTTTTTTTGTGAATAGGCTAATAAGCTAGCGCGCTTTACCATCAATGATTGCATCACTGCTTACCATCAGGCGGGATTGCGGTCAAGCACTAGTTTATAATGAATAAAAAAAAGAGAAGACTAGAAGCCTACTCCAACAGAATTGGGAAAGGCTAGGCCAATGATGTTGTTTATCTTGCATTGACCGCTGAGGTTCATTCTTCCAGCTATAAATCTGCCTCTAAAAATAGTTTTAGTCTTTATTTAATAAAGTCCCATATGTGAAATCGTTTAGTCTTTTCATGGCTATTGTATTACTTGGGCTGGGAACTGTGCTTAGGTTGTTGGTATGTGAAGTTATTCGATATTTGTATGAATGTATCCTGTGTTCTATTTCTTCTTTTACAGTTCTGAGTTGTAGATGGTCATGTAATTCCGCGGCCGATGATGATGATGACGATATTTTTTTCATAATGCCATTTTTTAGCTAAGTTCCTATTATTTTTGACATATACAATATACATACATTCATGCATATAACATTCATTATCAGCTAAACTTAAAACAGGCCGTGATTTATTGCACAATTAAACTTGTTACATGACGAAGTAAAGTATTTAGTACAAAATTCGCCTGCACCGTGAAATTACTTCTGTAACCCTAAAAATGTTGTTCCACTAGATATCACCTCATTCTTCATATTATTAGCATAAAACTAATAGTAAATCTCTTTAAGAAGACCACATCCATACTAATATTATAAATGCGAAAGTAACTCTGTCTGTCTGTCTGTCTCTTACGCTTTCCCGCTTAAACCTCTCAACCGATTTTGATGAAATTTGGCACAGACAATCTTTAGACCCTGAGAAAGGACATAGGCTACCTTTTCTTGAAAAAATTGATGTTCCGAAGGAATTCAAAAAGCGCGATATAACCGAATTCCATGCAGACAAAGCCGCGGGCGGAAAGCTAGTTATGAATATATCTTCTTTTTCATTGTCTTATTTCTGTGTTTCGTATTCTTGTGCGAACCAATCAAAGCTTTTTCTTTCTTTCGAGAAGAAGTAAGATGTTTATTCCGTTAGGAAAAAAAAAGTAAAACATTCGCACAAACTATTTGCGGGTAAATAAATCATAAATGACTTAGTAACTATACAAATAAATATAAAAGCAAAAGGACACAAGGAATTAGGTACTCGTCCGTATAGTTGTCATCCGGTAACGTGCCCAGAAAAGAAAACTGGCAGCATCGCCTCGATCAACGTCAATGCTGATGAAATGAAGATGTGTGTAACTTTTACATAAACTGAGCTACAATTACAGTACTGGACATAACTTGAGAAAATTGTAAATGCATTACAGTTTCCTTATCACAGTTTGCAAGCTGTAACTCTCGATAATGGAAATAGAGTCGCAATATAAGCAATTACTTTCTTGCTGTTCGGGGATAAACGAAAGAAACTGTTGTTTCATAAACTTTATTATGTAACTGAGTTATGTAGTTTGTATAGAAATTTTACAATTAATTAACTGTTGGTCAGTTGTCTAATACTCTGTGAAATTTCATCTTAAAATAAAAACTTTTGTTTTCCTTTTAAGTGTTTTTTTTTTAAAGTCGGTTTCAATTTTTTACATGCTTTTTATTAGCTTCACTTGTATGTTTGCTTGCTTGTTTGTTTGCTTTCTTGCTTGTTTGCTTGTTTGTCCGTCTCTAACTCTTTGGACTATGAGTGAGCGGCTCATTACCTACTGTAAAATGTCCCACCGTTTTGAATACCTACGTTCGTTTTTTTTTAAAGAATATTGAACTAAAAAGTTGAAAATAATTTTAAATAAAGCGTGAGGCGCTTAATGCACAAAAATAATGGCACAAAGCGCCTCACGCTTTTTTTTTAAATTATTTTTTACTTATTAGTTTGATATTTTTTAACAGCATGTTTTTTAGTTTTTTAAACTATATTTTTGTAAAAAGTTTTTATTCTTTGTTTTTCAGTTTCTTCGTCGAAATTATAAAATTAGTTTTTTTCACATCATAACAATAGTAGCAGCCATAACCTACATTAGAATAAGTTAAATAAGTTCTAATAAGTTGAATAAGTTCTCATCAATACGAAAAAATCCCTATCTCAAAAACTACTCAACCATTTTTGATGAAACATATAGTATTCCCTAAGTTGAACAATACATAGTACAACAAAAAAATAATTACTTAAATCGGACTTGTAGTTCCCGAAATATGTGCGCCCAAACATAAAAAATACATACATACTTACATACATTTGAAATTTGGCTGACATACATACGGGTCGAATTGATAACTTCCTTCTTTTTTAGTCGGTTAAAAATAAACATAATTCTTGTATGTTAGTTTCATGATACAATATAGTGCGATTTCACGCTAAAGCGACTGAATCGAACTTTGGCATATGCGAAAATAACTAAGTAAGTAAGGTTATAATAAGATTTTTTTATCCTGAGATTTCCACAGAATCGAGACTTACGCGGGTGACAGCCCCAGCAACCAGATAGTCAATAATAAAAGTACCTCAATAAGATATTTTAAGATGATGATGTGAAAACGCGGGGTCATTTGTTTTTGAACGTTGTAGAAAAGTTTCTTCGAGCAAGAAAATACGTTGCAACCATGTTTGCACCCCACAAGGATATTTTAAGCTGCGATTTATGCGACCGGAACTCTAGATTTTAATAAATACTGTAGGAATGAGGGACGTTACAGACCGTCGGCCAACCGTGCGCAAACGCAGGGGGCGGCCACCCCGGCGCGCGGTCATTCACCCGCGTCCCCCTCCCGCGCCCTCAATCACAGCCCTTTGTGAGACTCGCTGAGGGCTACTCGGAGAGGGCAAGGACTCCATTTCTTTGTTTTGAAATGCCTTCTAACTTTAAGAGGACCCGCAGGTAGGTGGATATGTACTTACTGGCTCGGACACAACTTGTTTTTAACTAAGAAATGAGATTTGGTTCTTAACAAAGCTTAGGTCAATGACATTGAATATGCATCCCTTATTATAATATCCTGTGTGACTGATTATTCTATTTAGTTTAGGTCAAAAATATAACAAGTTGTTGATTTCGATGTGAAAAAGGAACTTATAACCAAAATCAAATTAATGGATTTATGTACCTACTGAGTAGGTACAAAGGTTTGGTGAAGGTCACCCGAAAAAAACATATAAGTACTCGACAGCTATTTCAAATTTTTACCCTAATTTTCAAATTAGATAAGATCAGGTGTAGGTATTTGAATATTGAAAATTCATTTAATAAAGCATTATCTGATAAAATATCGACGTATCTACATTTCAATGTAATAAATAGGTTTGTGCCCAAAGCATGCTAATTTTAAAGCATGTTTTTAAATATCAAAGAAAATTGTAAAGTTAACCTACTTGAAACTCATTGAAAAGACATTTTGACATGAAATATGTCGTCAACCTGCTCATTTATATTAGTCATAATTTTAAATAGTAGTCTCGGTTAAATAGAAAATGAGGTCTGAATATTAAACACCCTGTTACTTAAAAACACGTTCGAGAAATAATTAAAAACCTTAACTTTGTAAGGTGCAGCACATTCTAGAAAATGACACCAAATTACAAATATTTTTTGGAACATCTTTGGTCAAATATAAAAAGTTTACCTCAAAAATACAAAAGTTCTACTTCGATAACAAATAAATTATGTCGTTAGGTATAAAAACACATAATATTGGTAGAAGTTAGCATGATCACACGTGGTTTCGTCCTGCTCGGTGTAACGACAACAATAGTTCAAATTACGTCCATTTCCTTAATTAAATCATGGCGCAAAGCACCCTCGCTTTCCTAAAAATGATTCCTGTGAGGGTACCAGAGCGTATGGTTCGAGTCATTCTCCCATGGAGGCACCCTTCGATATTATACATGGTAAACGTTGTAACCGCGTGCTTCGAAACGACAAGTGCATCATTATGTAAATTGGGGAGGGTACTTGATATTAAGGGATAAAAAAAAAGCTTGGGGAAGGTTAACAGAACATACGGAACAATAGGCGTTGAGAAAGAAAATTTATGAAATAGTTTTTTTTTTTGTCTTCACTATCCTATTAATTTTCATCTTCAATACATATATTGGAAAATTGTCAAGCACGTAAGTGTCAAGAGCGTGGCCCTTTATTTTCATTTAGTAATCAATAAACCTGCTTATTTATATCTCGCCGGTGAGACAGTTTATTTCGAGAAAACTAATTTAGAAAGTCCGGTCCAAAAACAACACGCTCTCCCTAACAAAATCACCTAATCCAGACCAAAGTACTTAAATACTAATAGACGGACAAAAAAATAAAAATGCACCCTTCGGCCGAATCGTTGTGTAGATGGACAAATAAAAAACAAAACACTCTCACCCCACCCGCATGCCAGGACGCTGCACCCACTCCGTCGTGTCAAATTGAACTGAATTTACTGCATTACAATCCTAACACTTACCAGTAACATAAACCCCACGAGCAATAATCAACCTTATGTTTACTTCTGTAACGTTAGTATTCAATAACTGATCGCGTGAAAATATGTTATGCGAGGGTAGACCATGAGGGTAGTTTGTTTCTATCAATGGTTTTATTATTTCAATCGTAACAATTTAAAAAAAGCAATCGTCGAAGCGGAAAATTGTTTTTGTTCATCTAATTAGAGAGAGTAAGAATGTACAGGAAATTGTGTTTTTAATATTTACGGACCCATAACAAACGGTCTAGTTTATAGTTCAATAAAATATCCTTTAACATGAACTTTTTTGAAATTATAACATGGACTAAGAAAACTTTAAACTGAACAGAATGGAAAGAAATGGAGGAGGCCTTTGCCAAAGGGGAAACAGACCAAGTTGTCAGTGTCAATGACTTATCAAAGTCACTATCATAAGTTACTTTTTTTGTACATATTATGCCTGAATAAAGGCTTTTGTTGTTATTATTATTATTAGAATAGAAAAGTTTCATTTCAGACCGTAGTCCATAAGGTTAGTACCAATTTTTACTTAACTTCTAGTGTTAGTAGGTTCCAGAAACTTAAAACTTAGCGTGGAGCTGCAGCCACCTCTGCAACATGGGAAAATCTCACCGATCCGCGAATACTCTGAGCATACTGATAACTTTTTTTAGATAACTCTCCATACAAAAAAAAAACTGCAATCTTTTTTATTAATGCGGAAAACTGTTAAGAACCTAATAAGTATTCATTTTTGAGGGCAATGCTGGACCAATAGTAGGATCGAACTCAGATACTGTGCTGGTGCTTTACTCTGTGTAAATTATTGAATCACCACTGCGCAGCGTGCGTGCGATATAGGAGAATACAACCGTATTTTCTTCTTCAGAACCGAATATTTGAAAACATATGACAGAGAATGGGAAATTTCAAGGCTGATTAGCTATTCATCCCTTAAATTACCCAACGTTTTGTACCAAAAACTTCAAGGATTTTCCAAAAGATATGAAAAATTAAACAACTTCTGCACAAGGAAAGCGAAACTAAAAATACACATGATATTGTTACGGGCTAGGGGTACTTAAACGCCGGTTAAGGGTTACGAAGTTTATTAGCAACGAAGGTACAGTCGATTGTAGGCAATGACAAGTAGAATGTCGCTGACGTTGCACCGAAGTCTTCCCTTATGTCCACGAAGTCCGTGTTTTAAACACACAATAACAGTACAGATGTTACTCCACGTAGTACTCACAGTTCTCGTTACAGTTGTCGCAGTAGGTATTCTCAAAGATCGCTTCTTAACTGTCGCTGTTTTCGTATCGCTAGTCGAGTGTAGACTGACTGTGCGCCGGCGTCGCGCCGCCTATATATAGGCCAGCTGATCGAACATTCCAGAATCCTCTAGACGTAATAATAATACTGCATAACTTCGAGGTCACCGGCCAAGTAAGTACCTACGATAATTCCCGGAAACGGGTTTCTAGAAATTTCGATGTCGACACTTTGTTGACAAAACTGTTGAGACCTGTACCATTCGATAGGCCGTCCTAAGTCTAGCAATGCGTTTTATTATTGTACCTAGGAAATGTCTAGATCTAGCGAAATAGGGTTTAAAAGTGACACACTGCATGTCACGCGATATTGAACCTTATGCCATCGACATAAGGTCCATTCGTAACATTGCCCCCTTCTTAGTCATGCTCGTCCCGAGCATGATTTGATCCATAATAGCGAGCTAGGCGGTCAACGTGTACGACCTTCAGCTTCCCTCTAGGCCCTTTCTTAATCCTGTAGGTGACATCGTTTATTCTGGTTACTATCGTGTACGGACCCTCCCATTTGGCTTGGAACTTTGGACTCTTTCCTTTTCTCCTTATGGGATTGTGTAACCATACCAAAGTTCCTTCTTCAAATCCGGGCACGTGAGCTTTGCGGTCGTATCGGATCTTCATTTTCTCACTGGTTTTCAGACCATTCTCTCTCACTAGCTCATGTATTCCATCTAATTTACGCCGCAGGTCGGCCACATAGTCGACGGCTAGGATAGGAGTATCGGGAGGTGTTCCGGTTAGTGCATCTATGGGTAGTCTAATTTCTCGGCCGAAGTTGACTTTCGCCGGTGTGCAGTTTGTGCTATCATGTGTTGCTGAGCGGTATGACATTAAAAAGAGTGGAATGTATTGGTCCCAATCCCTTTGGTGTTCTTCCACTACTTTGGCCAAATGATTCTCCAACGTCTGATTGAATCTTTCGACCATTCCATCTGACTGTGGGTGATACGGTGTTGTACGAGTCTTATGTATCCCGAGTAGTTGGCAAACCTCTTGAAATAGTGAAGACTCGAAGTTTCTACCCTGGTCAGAGTGTAACTCCAAGGGAACGCCAAATCGACAGAACACCTCGTGAACTAGCTTTCTGGCGACTGTATGAGCTTCCTGGTTAGGTACTGCAAAAGCTTCTGGCCATTTGCTGAAATAGTCTTGCATGACGATGATATACCTATTCCCTTCTTCAGTAACAGGGAATGGCCCAGCTATATCGACAGCAACTCTTTCCCATGGTGCACCAACATTGTACACTTTAAGTCGACCTCTGGCTCTCGTTTGCGGTCCCTTTACTGAGGAGCAGGCTACACATTTTCTACACCAGTCCTCTATGTCCTCGCGACAATGCACCCAATAGAATCTTTTTCTCACCTTCTCCAGGGTTTTCTTTACTCCTAGATGTCCTCCGGATACTCCGTCGTGCACCTGTCTTAGCACTGACGCGACTTTATCGCAGGGGACAACTATATGTAAGGTGACCTCCTGTCCACTGGGTGATTCCCATTTCCTCTTGAGAACTTCATTATCAGGCTATCCCATTGAGCCCAGTAACTTTTTACTGTTGGGCTAAGCGCTGATATTTCACTCCAAGCGGGCCTCTGGCCACGTTGCTTCCACTCGATTACTGCCTTCAGGTCACTGTCGTCCTTCTGTGCGTCTTTCAATGATCGATTATCCCAGTCTTCATCCAAATCATTCACCCGGACAATACGCACGTTCTCTGTATTTTCCTGTTTGTCACAATGTCGGCCCTTACTTCCTGAAGTTAGTTGGCGGCGGCGGTCCTTTTGCCTTGCCTTTTTCTCGATTCGCTTCTTCTTACGGGCCTCGTCCTCGACTTCCTTGTCCCGGCTTCCGTCTGCCTCAGTCCACGACCTTCCGCGCGACCGCTCGCGCTCGTGTTCTCGCTTGCCGGAACGTTCGCGTTCCTGGTCTCGGTCTCGCTCCCGGTCCTTGACGCGTTCCCGCTCTCGGTCTCGCTCCCGGTCCTTGACGCGTTCCCGCTCTCGTTCAGCGGGTCGCTCGCGGTGCCCGCTCCGATCGCTCCGCTCGCGCCACTCGACTCGCTCGCACGGGCGCTCGGGCTCGACCTTCGCATCGCGCTTGCGCCACGCCATCACCGGGACCTCCTCACGTGACCAAGAAGTTCTTCTTCCCTTGGCCTTCCTGGGACAATCAATTCGAATGTGCCCCTTTTCGCCGCACTCATAGCAAGTTGGTCCTCGTCGGGCTTTTATATGTGCGGTCACTTCTCGAATACGGTCGTGTTGTGGGCCGTCTTGACGTACTGCTTCCACTTCCAGAGCATGCGTCAAAGCTGCCTTCAGGGTCTGATGGTGACCCAGACGTACAGCAGCCCTGACTTCTGCATCTCGAATCCCATCAGTAAAGAATCGTAGAGTAGTAGCGCCAATCAATCCCGGTGTTGATGCATACGCCTTCCGAACCATACGTTCTATTTCCGTGGCCCATTGTTGCAAACCCTCGCCGCTCTTCTGTATGCGTTCGCGGAGTTGAGCCCTGTAGACATGTTCCAGGTGTTTCTCCCCATATCTAGACTCCAGCGCTTCTAACAGACAGGCTAGGGTATTGCAATCGCCGGAAATATTCTCGAGGATTCGTATGGCATCACCACGCAAAGCAAGCATAAGGGCCGTTAGAGCTTGATCGTCGTCCCAATTGTTGCCTTTTGCGACTTTTTCAAACTGTAGACGGAAGGCCACCCATGACGTTGTTCCGTCAAAATGAGGTACTTGGAAAGTCGGCAAAGCACTAGGTACCGATACCACACCTTTAATAACGCCTTTTTGTACCTTCTCCTGCAGAAATTCTACTTCCTTCCCAAACTCCATGATGGTACTGTTTAATTTCTCCATACGCGCATCTTGTTTGTCTATGCGCGTATCTTGCTGGTCCATACGCGCATCTTGTTTGTCTATGCGCGTGTCTTGATGGTCCAGACGGGCATCTTGTTGAACTGTTTTTATTCTAAGTTCATTGACCTCTTCTTTGGTTTTTTTCCATTTTTCGTTTAATCCTAATACCAGCTGCTGGGATTCCTTTATTTGTGCCTGGGTTTCTGCCTGGGATTTATCTATTTTTGCTTGGGTTTCTGCCTGGGATTGTTTTATTTCTGCCTGGGATTCTGCTATACCTTTTATTTGCGCCGTCAAGTGAGCCAGTAACGCTGATAAATCGAATCCAGTGCTTCCGGAAACAGTGGTGGTAGTAGGCGCACTTATAGGTGTTACGATGGCCGCTTCTACTCTGGGTGCAGGGTCACTTCGCGATTCTTCCTCTTGACGCGCCAAATCCATCGCTGCTTGTCGTCGCGTGCGAACTTTCTCGTCTTCCCTTGGCGTGATCGGCATTTCGCTTCTGACACCAGTTGTTACGGGCTAGGGGTACTTAAACGCCGGTTAAGGGTTACGAAGTTTATTAGCAACGAAGGTACAGTCGATTGTAGGCAATGACAAGTAGAATGTCGCTGACGTTGCACCGAAGTCTTCCCTTATGTCCACGAAGTCCGTGTTTTAAACACACAATAACAGTACAGATGTTACTCCACGTAGTACTCACAGTTCTCGTTACAGTTGTCGCAGTAGGTATTCTCAAAGATCGCTTCTTAACTGTCGCTGTTTTCGTATCGCTAGTCGAGTGTAGACTGACTGTGCGCCGGCGTCGCGCCGCCTATATATAGGCCAGCTGATCGAACATTCCAGAATCCTCTAGACGTAATAATAATACTGCATAACTTCGAGGTCACCGGCCAAGTAAGTACCTACGATAATTCCCGGAAACGGGTTTCTAGAAATTTCGATGTCGACACTTTGTTGACAAAACTGTTGAGACCTGTACCATTCGAGAGGCCGTCATAAGTCTAGCAATGCGTTTTATTATTGTACCTAGGAAATGTCTAGATCTAGCGAAATAGGGTTTAAAAGTGACACACTGCATGTCACGCGATATTGAACCTTATGCCGTCGACATAAGGTCCATTCGTAACAATATATTTAAGTATATTACCATTGCTAATGTCTTTGTAAAGTAGAAAGTATTTTGTTTTTGATACCTATGGTAATAAATTTTGCGTTTCCCTGTTTGTATGCTCTTCTTTATTAAAATCCTTCCGAACGACTACAGTTTTAACACGTTTTAACCGTGAAATCAAATTGTGAAATTGTTTTAATAAAAAAAGCGCAGCGGTCGCTCGTTTATAGGACCTACTTATATGGAATAGGTATTTCTAAGAAACTTGAGTAAAATGGATAAGACTGCGGGGTTCGTCTAGCTAAAGACGACCCCCGCTGTCTTAACCATTCGCTAAGTATCGTATATACAATACAACACGATTTCGGCAAATCGTGCAACTAACAAAAAATAAATAATAAGTAACTAAGTAGGTACCTGATATTAGAAAAAGGTAGGTGCAGTCAGCAACCAAAGATGATTAACACTTTTGTTTTTGAAATAATAATTATAATTACTGAACGAAATCATCATCATCGTCATCTCAGCGTTAATCCCAGTCGAATACGAAGCTTTTTCAGCTTTGGAGCCTGGGGTCCGCTTTACCAGTCTAACTGCTAATTTTGGCTAACCTCCGATATTTTCCGTGAAGCTACTACCGTCTGACCTACGCAACCCGAAGGCGATATCGAAGCATTGCAGTTAGACCAATTATTGGACTTTTGAGGGCTCCAACAACCCGTAACGACTGCCATTAGATGTTCTTATGGCAACCGGGACCAACGGCTAAACATGCTTTCCGAGGCACGACCAGACCAGTGCAAATATTCATATTCATGCATACAAATATTTACACCTCTTCTCTGCGCTTCCTTGCGCAGCGGCCTCGCTACCGCTACGCCACGGGGCTGTCCTTATATAATTACTGAACGAAATATTCTATTAGAATTGAAACCGAAGCGACATTTAATTAAAGCTGTTCTTTAATTAAATGTCATGTCGGCTTGTCACCTTATGATTATTTCACTCTCTTCTTTAACTCTTAGCTTCTATTAAAAATAAAAAGCCAAAGTAAACTATCGAATCACGTCATGTTAATCGAATTTTGTTGTTGACCGTACCTAGTTAGACCGTAGCTAGGTATTTTTTATGCTAATTTTACTTCCGATTTAGCTACAGTACGCCAACTGATTAAATAGGATCAAATCTGGACCACTAACTTTCATGATATCATACTATGAAGCCTTGTACTTCAAAACTTGATTATAAACTTTGAAAGATATAAGATAAGATGTTGGCAGAGATTTGAATATGGAAAAATGAACTTGAGATGGTCAATGGTCAGTTTAATCTAAGTTATTTAATAACCACGCAGAGTAGCTTTAAATAAAAACGTAAAACCTTCGTTGCTTTTTATGCTTTCATATCTACTCATTGCTGTGCAAGAAGTCTCCACAAAAATATTTGCCATTTAACTTACGTTTAGCTTACGAGTATCCAAATTCGAGATGCCAGACCATTCATCTTGCAAGTTTTCGTAAATCTGTCAAACTCAAAAGTGATCCAATTTAATATATTATTTTATAATTTCTATTCTGTTTCATTTGCTAACACAGGTAAATAGGTACAGGTTTTATATTTATAAAACAGGGCGCTGTTTTATGCCAGTAGGGGTACAAAAATATGGTGTTCATCTGCCTCATGATAACAAAATATTCATATTCTATTCTATAAATTAGTATAACAAAAAACCCAAAGATTTACTTACACACCATAATAAATTTTATTTGTTTATTTGTTGTATCCAAAACCCCTACCCTACTAAATGTAAGCGCTGACCCATTTTCCGGAGCGGCTTTTTATTCCACTTCAGGCTCGCAAACCTCCCTTTCATTACGCAGCGCGTGATATGAGCCCGATTGTTTATCGCTATTAATATTAAAATAAAACAAACACTCCCCCGCGGGGCCGGTTTAATAACCTGTGGCTGGTGCCCCTCGGCCCTCGCCACTTATCGCGGGGCTCCGTGTCAAACGACAAGTGCTCGTGGTTTCCACACTTTGCCAGTACTGTATAGTTTGCTGGATCTGTCAGCTGCGCCAATAAGCAAAACCAGACAACAAGAATTTTCTTATGATTTCCACGATAAGAATTTTTGTTAGTATTAACCATTTTTTATTTTTCTTAAAAAAGTTTAAGTTTGTAGTAGGGTCTCTTAGTTTTCATACTTTGATATCTGTATTAAAAATAGTTTAAATCTCCATAAAATGTAAAGTAAAAATAATTTCCGGCAATAAAAAATTAGGGCAAAGCAATAAAAAACTTACCTATTCATGAGAAGCCAACGACCGAAAGGCGTCCTATTTGTAATGTTGGGAAAGTTGATTATACTTCTTTCTGAAATAAAACGCAAAACCTCCTTCGGTAATGTAATGTCTCTTCCAGCGTAGCTCGTTCTTGTAATGTGGTTTCCCGCGAGTTCGGTCACGACATGTCACGTGAGATCCACGGCATGGGGAGTGCGTTCATTCATAACTTTTATTTGCTCTAATGCCCGACATAACAATGAAACTAATTCTAAACAGTGGTTTTAAACTGTTGAATAAATCACGAACACTGTACAGGAAATTTAAATTACGTTGTTGCATGATGGACATTTTTACGTGGTACCGGTACGCGTCCAGCAGGGTAATTGCGTAACGCACTATCAGTGCCTATAAGATTAATTTTGACTGTTCAACAACATGCATTGCGTTGTTCACGCCGTCGAACATACACATTTTTCTAACATATGGAGCAATAGATTAGCAATGTGCTTCAAAATTATTCAAATTGAGAGTAATGAATAGTTTGTTACTTAATTAGGATGCAATATGTTACCGCTTATCTTGCTAAGCCACTTCCTAGAGCTTCAACTAACCCATCGTAAATATAATTTGCAGCAAATCTGCCAAAAGTGTTAAATTACTCGTAGTTACAGTTACTTTGATTTTAACGGTAGAATTTCTTACCCAATATTGTCTTTACGAAAGAACCTTTTGGAAGGAATGACCACAAAATTTATTACACTTTTTTTAAATATTGACTTTCAAAAGAGCTTTTTGACTTTGTTTTTTTTTAGTTAATCACCTAATAATTACGTTAGGTACCAGTTACTTCTAAATAGCGTGCTAAATCTATTGCACATATTGAGTTGGACTAAAGAGATTATGTATAAGTTTGATCTCAGTGACGCGACGCCTGAAGTCACATGCATTTGAGGACAATATTCTTTTCAGATACTGGTAAACATTATCATAATTTCAGCCAAAAGACGTCTACTGCTGGACGTTCCCTCAATTCCATCATGACAAACCTCCACCCAAGAATAACAAGGTACTGCAAATGAATAAGGGTATTATTATTTTTATTATAAACTTGTTTCTCAAATTACTCCCGCCTTTGGCTCACCTAATAATTAGAATATATATAAATACAAATCATTAGTTAAAGGATCAGCCCGGTCAGTCAATTTTGAAACTAATTGGATACCTATATCCTGCAGCTGCAATTTGAAATTAAAATCTAACGATCTACGGAAAGGACAGATGTTCGGAAGGTAGACGATGTCATCAATAAAATAAAAATATTTACCAATTTAACTACATAAATGTTGTACCAAAGCCTAAACACTGCCACTGCAAAAGTAAAAAGCGCAAAATGTCACCTTCAAAAATCATCTTTACATTTCTGAGAAAACAAAGTAGCAAAGACAAAAAGTTTAAAAGGTACGGATGATCATGAAAATCTCCCACGAGATGAAGTCGCGCCCGTCCCTCAGAGGTAAGGGGACGTAAAGCATTCCTGGGAACGGCGGGAGGTGGCCCACTTTTGTACTTTTTGCCGCCGTCCAGAGGGGGATGACCGGCTCACTTTTTGTTCGACTTTTATTTCTCTTATTTCGGACTTCGGAGGAACGCTGGTCAGTCCACAGCGCAATAGCTTATTATGTTCATTTGTTTTTTGTTGGAACCGAACAAAATACATTTTAGGGGCTCGTTTCTAGCGAAATAACCAAGTAGGCAGATAGTTATTAGGTATTCAAAATAAACTGTTAACGTATCAACGTGATGTCAAAAAGCTTATTGATTTTAAGAAAAAAATCCTACAATACAGACATTGCTTACCTACTGAAAACCGGAAACTAAACAATAAACACCCGTGCAGTTTCAGAGAGTGAACCCTTATTGATTTAACTCTAGTCAATTATATATACAGTACAATATGGTCTCCCAACAATTAGCCGTCGGTGCATGATGCGGGCTCTATCGACACATCGGCGCGGGGGGGTTGGGTGGATGCGGCCCACCCCCGGCCAGGACACCAGCTAGTTATCTGCGCCGATCGATAATAGCCATGGAAAACTACCTACATGAAAATCCATACCTAGATATAGCACCTATGTACATAGCTAGTGGTTGCTAACTGAAATAATAATGCAGGTTTGTGTCTACGTGTTATTAAGGAAGACATTGCTAGCCACGTCATAACGCAATTGTTATCAAAGTTCTAGTGAAATTCTTCTTTGTTATGTACAAATACTCCTTCCTTGGTCCTCAACTGCTTGTACATAACGAAGAAGAATTTCATTAAAAAGAGAGAAACTTAGTAAGAAACGGGAAACTGGAAAACTCCACCTTCCTGTAGGTAGGTGTATTAAAACAGTTACAAGTAGATATTTTCCAATTAAACCGATTGGCTAGCCCGTTTGACTTGGGAATAGGGAATTAGTCTGCGAATTCAATCATGGGAATTATTTATAGATGGATGAACAATGTCTGCGGCTCCGTTTATAGACGTGGGCTAGTCCTGTCTATGGTCAATAGACCATATATACATAGACTGCAGAAAGACTTGTCATGTACCTATGTTGAAAACTAGGCTGCACAATTACAGGTATGAGTACAGTAATATTCTTTAGTCAATCTTAATGTTATACACCCGTGCCCGGTTACTGGCAAGCGATAAAAGGATCCAGATTCGTTTTATAATTTGATAGAAAAGTAAACAGGTAAACAATACATCGAATTTAATTATGTGTAGGTATAATCCATACTAATATTATAAATGCGAAAGTAACTCTGTCTATCTGTCTGTCTGTTACGCTTTCCCGCTTAAACCTCTCAACCGATTTTGGTGAAATTTGGCACATACAATCTTTAGATCCTGAGAAAGAATATAGGCTACCTTTTATCCCGGATAAATTTGATGTTCCCGAGGGAAATCTAAAAAGCGCGATATAACCGAACTCCACGCGGGCGAAGCCGCGGGCGGAAAGCTAGTAAATATAGTGTGTAACGCAATATTACTTAATATTATGCTACTAATTAGTTCTAAATCAATCAAATGACAAAAGCTGTAGAAACTACATTCTTGACTTACTTCCTAAACTTCTTTTACGGTACTTATCTGCTTAATGTTTATGATACTAATGTTACTACTTCTTGTTCTTCTGCTGCCTCGGACAACTACCTATCACCACATGAATAGAATTCAAACTTACATAAACTATTTACGTGATGAATTGTCAAAAATCCTTCTTCAATGCTCATTTTAGGTATATGGAACTCACATTTTTATGAAGTAGATTTATTATGTTTGTCTAAAATTATATATTTCTATTTCCATTCCCCGATGAAAGGTACCTTCACCGGCTCTTGTCTATAATTTTGTCAAAATTACAGAAAGTAGGCGAATATTACAAACCGATAAAAACTCTGTAGGTATGTAATATTATCATACCAAAATATTACAGTAGATAGTAGTTCTCATAGACGTGATTCGATAAGGACCTTACCTCCTCACCCAGTAGTCTTTATTAACCTCAATGGTGTACCATCGACGCTATGGAGCCAATCAATATTGCAATAATATTAATGGTAATGCCTTTTGATATCCAGTATAAGACGCAACTTGATTACTAATCTTTATTCTATTCGTCAATAGCTTTCTATGTCTAGAACCTAGCGAATGAAAATAATCCTGAATAGAAAAAAAATATTAAGTTGCTTTCCAATTTTCACACAACGTAGATTCGTTCGAAACCTCAATCAGCATGCAAGCGAATGATTCAGTCAAACATGATGAATAGAAATAATTTAAAGTTAGTTATTTAATAGCTTTGCATTGGTTGCTGGGTAAGCGCCATGAACGGTCAAGCCCCTCCACAATATGTAAAGAACTGTGATAAGTGTGTAACGTCGTGGAGATGGTCAATTTGAAAGGTTGTGCCTGCAATGGGTGGGTGACGGTGCCGCGGCGCGGGAGCACACCTGTGCCGCGGACATTCTAGCCGCAGCAATAGCCGAACTTATCGCCATGCGCTGACGCAACCAAACAGGATCCACCTCCCAACAAAAAGTTCCACGGCCACTATTTCGAAACTCGTGCGCACCTAAATAGAGAAAGGCATCTATGTGCTTGTACATCATTTGTAGAGCCGCTAGTCGCAACCCACGGGGTACGGGGTGAATGCCCTTAACGTCCTCCGTCCTCTTCGAGCATAACGCCCTCTCGTTCTGGCGTACGAGAGTCCCTCTTCTTTCGACTTTGAAAAGAGGGCACGATGGTGTGGCCGCTGAGCGATTTGAAACTGATGGTCGTGGACATTAGAGTCGTTATTGGTACGTCGGGTTGGGTCTGTGTACAGTTAAGGGTGTGTGCGCACGCGCATTGCGTTTGTATTCAAATGAGGACAGTGCGTTCCGCGCCGGAGAGCACTATGATTGTACTTTTTTAGTCCGTGAGCCGTAATCAGCTACAAGGAAATGAGCATCCTTAGGGGTGGCGCGCCGCGCAGCTATTGAGGACACGATCTTGTTAATGCGCGACAATTAGGTGCTCTGAGAGCTTCATAATTTGTATTAATGGCCGGGTGGGCGACCACCACACACTATAAATATATCGATACTTATGCGTATCATTTCTCTTCTTCTTCTATTTTCAAGGTGAGATTTAACCTCAACTCTTGATCAATGGCCTCTGTGGAATAGATACCACAATTTTGCCAATAACACGTGTAACAAATTATAGAAATACTTTGAAAATTTAATTTCACAATAAAGGCGATTGAGAAAAACGGCCGCGTGAACCGTCTATGAGGGAGGTTTGAGGCAAAGTCATGATGTGGTCACTATGCTGCGATATTTCTATTTCTTTACGAATTATTTACTGAATGCACTTTTTACTATATAAATCGCGCGCTATTATTTAGTAAACGACACTATAAATAATTTTAAAAGTCCAATTAAATGCGCGTGACGCTCATCTTAGCTTTCCCGTCAAAAAACCGTATCATTTCTCTAATAATGGTATATTGTGACAATATGTCAAAAGCTTAGATTTTTCATACAGGCACCGTCTAATTAGTTATTTATCAACTAACAACTTTCCAGAATAAAACTTTTACATTAAAAATAAAATATTAATCAAGATTTGAATATGAACCTGTTTTCCTCAATACAATATTCTCGCAATAGCTGACAAGCCAACGAATAATTTCCAACTATCTAAGATTTTAGGAAAAAATGAGGTTATAAGTACTTAAGTCGTTTTTTTCTGCGTTTATCAACCATCTTGGTTTAATAACCAAGATGGTTCGCGATAATTCGCGATGGTCGGCTCGGCGGATATTATTATGGAAGTAAATAATCTGTTAAACGTTTTATGTAGGTAGGTACTTTGATAAATTTTCTAACAATTAAATGACTATTTTTCACAATTATATTACAGAAAATTGAGCCCAAAATACCTTTTGCTATTACGTAATTAAAAATAACAGTTAACAAAAAATTTGGGTGGTTGTAAAAAGCGTAACTTATCATGCCTGTTATACAGTATGTTAACTAACAGAGGGCGTTCCCGTTAACCCGAAGTAGTATAGCATACATACATGCTAAAAAAATATTTCCATTCGAAAACAAAATGTTTTAAAATTTTTTCCAATAAGAAAATATTCAATAAAAATTTTAAATTGACATGTAAAAGAAATACACTGTACACGCGAACATGAAAAACCGGCAACGTCGCAATTTATTTATACATGACGACTACTATTTTGATTTAAAACAGGAGGTTTCAAATTTATTTCCAATTAGAATTTTTTTTTATTCGGATTTTTTTATGCTTATTTTTCTATGCTGATATTTTTATTTTAATCTATTAATGATATATATTAACGAGTTTAAGGGAACGCCCTCTGTTATTTAACATACTGTATACCTACCTACGTGATAGCGTATTATATAAATAAATCTGTCTTTATCTCCTTAATATTTAAAATGACCTTCAAACGAGGAGATAAAAAGCTATTTTGTAGAAATATAAGTAGAAATATGTCTTGTTCTAAGGATTTACTTCGCAATTTGAATAAGAGATAAGTATTTTAAATTTAGAATTTATGGTGATTTTGTGAAGCTTAATTTTAAACTAAGAAATATAAAATAAAAATCAGGTTATTAACGAAAAAATCAAATTGCTGTATACCTATATTACAAAAGAGTTAAAATAATCAAGTACTGTAAAATTCTTCCCTTTAAACATCGGAACTGCGTTATGACTTCGCATTTGTAAAGCAACAATTACATTCAGGAAATAATAAGTGAACCTTGCGTTGCTGAACTCGTAATTAGTACCTATAGTAAAGATAGCTAGCAGTGAACACAGGTAGCGGTCGCCTAGTCATCAGAGAGGCGACGTGGGCGGGGTCGGCCTTCACGTATCCTGCGAACTATGCTGTTTTCCAACTACCCATAGTGTCAGCACAAACCGTACTGTGTTTAAACATACGAATATTACTCTGACAAATCTGCACAACTAGAAAAACGACTTGATAGTTTTTTAACCAGCTACGACTAGCTATGAACTTCGGATCTTGTATCTTTAAAACATGCTTTATCATGAAACCTGCTTTTTGTACGACCTCTACGGTTCCACAAAAAAGCGTGTTTCATTCTAATGACACTCTTCACCATTTTTTGGCGTGTTTGGTTGCTAGGGCTGCAGGTTGCACCATCGTCTTTGTTTTTCTTGACGTATTCAGAAATTTAGGCTTCAGAACTTATGTCAAAAATGAAACTTGGGGCGTGTAGCTGAAAAACGATGTTGGTATCAAATATTGTAGTATAGGTACTTCTATTTCTTGTTTTACACTTATCTTTAAAATTAGTGCCTCTACTAAATATACAGTCATCAAGAAATTTGGACGTCTCCGCTAACACGTCGGCAAACTAACAGAACTCTACATAAGATGGAGGTGAATTCACACAACCTTTAAGTATTTCTTTGTGCGTGTCTATTCTTACGCCCACGAAACGACCTATAATTTATTTTATACATGTTCCTAAACTTCATTCATAGAAGGCTTGAGAGCTATGGCATTTGAATCTTTTAGAACTCCGGTTTTTTATCGTTATAAATATTGTGAAAACTTCGAAGTGTATTCAACTCACATGCGATCATTTGAGGATACAAAATATGGTATCGAGTGTATCTACTTGATTTTCAATGCACTTACAGATTGTTTTACTAAACAGTTACATACAAAGAAGAATGTACCTAACGTACAAGTCAGTCGACTAGCAATGATTGATATCTCACGATAATCGCTGTAGCACCTATCCGTGCTAGGAATCTGTAGCCTCGATGATGTCGCTCATTCATGACCTTGACGAGAACGGGTATTGTGACAATAACTCATAATAGCAAAGAATTAAGTTTAAATATTTGACAAGTGCTCATTAAACAAATAATGTTTTTTTTATTGATGGACGTTATCCTTGCCATTTATCGACTTTAACAAAGTTCATGTCGAGGTTATCGACAGTTCACGAATAAGAACATAATTCTGTACATGGACCTCCCCAGCTTGACTCGATTTTGGAGCTAATTAAACTCTTCGACAACTCACATCACTTCCTTAGATATGGTTCACGGAGCATATGTAAGTACATCACTATCGGTGAAATGTGAGAAAATTACGGAACCCCATTGTAATAAGATACCGGGGAGGGTTAAGAACAAGCGTGACACTTGTCATTCTAATGAGTTGAAAGCTACCCTCGCTGATTCCAAAAGTCCGATATGTGGTAGATAAATAAATGCATAATTTTACATACTCATCACAAATTTGATGGGTCTTTGCAAAGAAACTGGAGAATTTTTCAGAACTCAGAACTACAGAACAAAACAGAAAACTTCAGAACTCCCTTTTTGAGATGGTCCAGTGTACCTAATAGGGGGAGTGAAACACAACGACAAATAAAGTCGTATAACTAACTGTTCTTGGATCAAATTTTATTGCTTGTTTTATTATAATTCTCGTAAACTTGGTCAAATGATTCGTTCATTGAAAGTTCTGCCATATTCATATACAATTGACGCAAATAAGAAATTGCCTGTGCACCTCGAAGGTTCTAAACACGGTGCGACATGCGCTGAGCGTGCTCAGGAGCGCGATGGCAGCGAGCCGTGGCCCTGACGACGGGGCACGCCTTCGTCACAGTGCTGATGTGATTATGACGAAGAAAAATACTCCTGCGTTATTACGTATTTACATAACACTAACTTTATTTTTATTACACTCCTGAATATTGAGAAAAAATTTAAATAAATTGTTTTGTTGATTATAATACTAATCTAACCCTAGGTAGTGCGTCGACACGGGGCGCACGTACTGCGCAGGAGTGCACAGCGGCAACGGGCCGTGGCCCTGACTACGACGGACGTGCGGGGATTACACGCTCAGAACAGTTCTGATGTGATTTGATTCTTTTTATGGAAAATGGCGATAATTAGAAGCATGTCCGTCACTACAATCCCCCTTCTACCTTTAACTTATTACTCTAATTCTATTCTAGTCTCAGGATACAGCCTCTACTTTTCACATCCAGCATGAAATCAAGTGGGAGACACATTGATCGATACTTATTAAATTGTATTCCGTCGCTCCTTTAGATCTCTTTAACTTATACAAAAACATTACTCTTCCTGGCAGTCGGGTAAAAACAGTAAACCCGTAAGAGGTTTGTCTTCTTATATCCTGTTCAAACCCACAACTACATAATATTTTCTATACTTACATGAGCTCTGTGATGCCGCTGGGAATATGTCCTAACGTGGATGAATGAGATTATTACCCCATTCTAAAAGTACCGTATAAAGTTAATTAAACAATGCTAAAGAATCGATTAATAAATGTGTACGTCCCGTTTTGCGCTTTACGATGCGGCGGCATTTAAATGATGGATTTCATCTGCGCCCACGCCGTTCTAATGTACGTAAGTTCCAATACTTTTAGTGATACCGGTGTGGCTCACTAATAAAATATTTCTTTTTATGTCTTCCCCGACCAACAACACGTTTGTGGGCAGGCTCAGTTGCGCAAGCGACGATGCATTCCGTGTTTCCGTGGCTATGTCCACTCCGGTCACCGCACCAAAACCTGTCAATATACACTTTATAACTACGTATTAGATAATCTGGTATTAGACGTTTGCTGCCTAGCACCCAGCAGTCTAGTTCAAGGCCAGCCTTTATGTCTTGTCATTTGATAACAACATAATTTATGTCTGACGTAGTTACAGCGATAAATGCGTACTGGTTTAGTTCAATTTGTCCGGAGCTTGCGCTGACTCGTTTTCCCTTCTTAATGGTTTGTTGACAAAGCTCACACAAGTACACCTTCGCACTAAACAATTAGAAAGGCAATTCTAACTTACTAAATAGTGTAAGCATTAGCATTATAACAATATTCTGACCGATCAGTATGTCCATGATTCCTGCTGTTCGTGTTCTATAAGAACTTGGAACCGTTTACGATTTCAAAAGACTTCGTGTTTACTGCTCGATGTCGTCTCGATGGCAGCAAGTAAAGCACAACCAATTCTTATCTATTCATAGAGGTAAGTCTGTTTCAAAGATCTCTTTTATCTAATACCTATTTATTTCTAATTTCCGCACGATATAGAAACTTCATGCAGAAATCTCCAATGAGTTAATGCCAAAAACAGGCAAAAACCACACGAAACGCCCAGTGGAAGACAATATAATTAGTTGGACTTTTCCATAGATAAGGTAAGCATTAATTATGAGTTAGGAGTCTTAAGTTACTGATTAAAAGGTGAAGGGAAACATCTTGAGGAAACCTGGACTACGTCTAAAATCGTAAACCCAAATTGAACAAGCGTGGTGATTACGCTCAATCCTTCTCTGTATGAGAGGAGACCTGTGCCCAGCAGTGGGACGATAAAAAGGTCGATGATGATGATGAGTCTTAAATAATGATTAATAGGTAAAAAGAAGTACCTAACAAAGGCTTATGACTTGCTATTGAATAGATCCATTTTATAAAAAAAAAAATAGGGTTCCAATCTTAGTCACGTTGCTCGTCAGCTTATCCTGTGGAAAAATACACCCATTAGCGTAATCTGTAACATCCTGTGCCCGCTGCACTAGTCGGTGCAAGTGTGCAATCATCACCTTTACATTGACCTTAACCCTTTTTTTTGTTCTGGGTGGGAAATCATCAAATGACCTGGGCGGAGCGGAATGGAGTGTCAGACTTTAACTGACTAAAACCCCACCCGTGTTTCTTCACTTGCCCGTGCGCCAGGGCCTCAGTTTCTTTTTTAACCAACCCGCAACCCTGACCAAAGAGCCATCGCACTTCGTGGACCCCGTCACGATGTGCTGACATCTCTTTGAGGCACGCGTGAAACACAACGCGCCGTCGACCCGGGTCTGGTCCTTACCGTGAACAGTGGGCAGCTCGCCGCCCGCAAGCCCATGCCTATGGTAGCCGGGAGTTCGATGTGTCTATCGACCTTTAACCTCACGTCACTTCAAGGGCTGCTTCAGACCTTATACCGGTTACCCTGTTGGCATTCTCTTTTGGTAGATTCTTCTTTCGTAAAACTTGGGTTATACAGTACCTTTGCTCTCAACCTATCCAGTATCCATATGACAAACTCGCAGTAAGTAGCAAGTAAATAGACCTACCTGCATGCTGGAGGCAGTGAAAAGTTAAGCTAGTTTAAAGTGAGCTGGCAATAGTGTGAATCCTCTTACATTGATTGGGATGACGACTCACTCTACACTCATTTCACTTAATTTTCACGGTGAGGTGATTACAGAATCTCATTGCTGTACATTGATGTTCCACCTGAATCGAATGCAAATTTGGAACGGTTATTAAAAAAAATTGCTGTTCCATACAATATCACCGCGTAGGTAGCAACATTTCTACTTCTTTCTCTTTCTACTGAATATTTGTACTCATCAATCACGTAGCGATTTTTTCCCCTAAATTTTAATTCATGGTTAAAGTTCGCATCGATCTTTCGAAAAAATAAATAATGTTGTTTTCTTTATTATATATAAACTACTTAGTGGTTGACCGCAATCCCGCCTGATGAGAGAGATGGTATGCAATCGTTGATGGTTGATGGTAAAGCGTGTCTAGTTTATTAAGAGCCTATTCACTTTAGCCTTGAAGACACTTAAATTGAGTTTGATAGAAACAACGCCGCTGGCAAATTGTTCCAGTCCCCCGAAGTACGCGGTATAAAAGACGTGGCGAAACGCTTCGTTCGGAGCGTTGTGGCGTCAACAACGTTAGCGTGGAAACTCGCCGCCGACGGGTCGTCCGATGATGGAACGGAGATAAGGGAATTAAATCTTGTGCTCCAGGCTTTGGAGACCGTTTTGACCTAAATCTGAGTCCCCAATTAGCCTCTTTGCACACCTCTCCAATGAATCCAAAGTAGCCAGGTGGTATTTTGCAGCCCTAGCCCAAATGTGGCTGCAGTACTCCACACACGAACGGACCTGTGCTTTGTATAACATTAGAAGCTGGTGTGAAGTACCACCGGACATAACGCCAAGTTTCGTTGCAGCCGCCTTATCCTCGGACAATGAACCGCCCAAAGTTTGGGTTTGAGGAAATTTCAACTACCAAAAGCTGAAGGCGGTCGGTGCAATCCAAGGATAAGGTCCGAAAAGTAGGAGCCAAGGTAAACTTAACGTAAAGTTTATCGCAGCCCGCCATTATTTAATTTTTAGAAATAAATCTATCATGTGCTTTTTTTGTTAAGGAGTTTTTAAACAATTCTTAAGATGTTGCTGGGGTGAAGGTCTTGCTCTTTTAATGCAAGGCTTGTAACCCTGCCTGAACATGAACATTTTCCTGATAAGCCACTTCCACACTTGAAACTGATTCTTGGCTTGTTGGTATTCATACTTACCAGCTGGTTCATGAATAAAATGAATTAATGAGCTTGCCGCATGTGATAACAAGGAGAAACCGAAGCGAATGACCCAATCGCGATCTATTCATTTTCAAACCCCTATTTTCATGTAAGTATTGTTAACATCGTACAAACCTCATTACTGGTTACATAATTATCTGCTATCATTATATTTAGAGCTTTTCATTGCTTATTTAAATTGAGTCTCCTAGAACGACAGGTTGTTAAATGTCAATAATGTACCTGTTAGATCTACCTATATTATTATCTAAGTACTTACACTTTTTTGTCTGTACACCGAACAACGCGTATAGCGGTCATAATCAATGCTACAGTGCTGTCGTGATTGGTTTTCTATATTTTTGAACTACTTTCATTGATAGAGACCAATTGAAATCTTCAGGAAACTAAACGGAAGTTCTACACGAGTTTGCACTATAGTTCTTTTTCCTTGTAACAGTACCTATTTTATCTAAAATTCAATAACAAGGATAAGGTTTCAAAGAAAGCATTGTTGAAATTGGTTGACATTACAAAAAATGGCAATGCTGCAACATATATATAAAGTTATCTAAGCTTTGGTAACGTAATATTTACTTTCCACTGCTTCAAGAGTTAGGAGCTCTGACGCTTGGTAAATCTTCTTCAAAGCACTTATTTGTTACGTTGGTGTTAAGCTTAAAATTTTATGGATGTAATAATTAAAAGAGAGATTAAATATTAACTGTTAGTATTTATTAAGAGACGTTACGTAAAGCTAACACTGCATGTGTACATGACCTTTCGGAGCCTGAGCAGTTATTACTGTACATTTGATAGTTCATCGTGGTGATGATGTTTTCTCTAATCGCGCCTGACAATCGACATCATTTCTGAGATCGTAGTGTAACGCCGGTGTATCGGCCTCGATTCACCCCACTGTCTCCGTAGTTTCCATTTGCAATAGCAAAAAGTTGTGAACGGTGGAGCGTCGTCGGGCGGGGCGACATCGAGTGTCATTACGGGCAGCCAGCATGCGCAGGCACGGCAGCGGTGCCGACGCAGCGCCGCTCGCGCCGAGCCCGGCGTGCGCGCGCAGGGGTGGGCAGGCCTCCGCTAGCGGTGAAGTTTTAATGATACATTGTTGGTCGCAGACAGGGGAACGGTTTGTGATATTGAGAAGTTCTTGCGCGCTGACTATGCCGACGCACTGCGCCCGCGCACACCGTTATCCTATTTCCTCTCCCTCCTTTATGTTCAACGCATTGTGATTGGCAGTATGTAACTATTGCTACGGTTTACGATAGTTCGTCAAAGAAGTGGCGTTAACAAGTAACTGCATTGCATTTTATGTTAAAATGCGCAGCTTGTACCACAACTGAGATTTATTGAATGAATTGATGCCTACTGCCATAGCAAAATGACTTCCGCTAGGCTTTCCTTACTAACTCACTAATCTGAGGAATAAAAATCTAACCAAATCTTTCAACTCATCATAAATTCACTATTTTACAGTGACCAATTTCAAATTGTAGGTCTACACTCTTCCTTCACCTTCTACATCCGGTACACCGCAGGTTGGTCGGTTCAACAAATTGAGAACTATGGAGAAGAGTTTCTACACTTCTTGACTATCCATGACGGCGGTAATCTGGAAACTGACACTATGTCATTTTCCGAATTTCAAATGCAGGCATAATATAATATTAGAACAAGCCTGAGGCATAATTTACCAAGAAATCGCAGGATACCTCAGCTGTCTGACTGTGTATAAAATCCATGGTTCAGGCGACCACTCGGCACTCCCAAGTACCAAATAGGTACATGAAGATAACGTTGTTACTTTTAGACAAAGATTAGGAATTGGGGTATCGCTTCGAATACTGATAAAAATTTTACTGGGATTCGCAATACGAGAGACTGCTATTCGAAACAATTTGACGATTGCGATACGAAAGACTTGGACAAAAGTACTTTTGAATTATATTGTTGCGTCTAGGCTGGCTGCAATATCAGGCTTAAACTCATCAGACATAAGGGTCAGTTCTAAGCGTAGACCTAAACGACCTATACCAGGAACTGTAGAAAATACCTTTACCACGTGCTATTCATCTGAAACAGCAATGAGAAGGATTAATGAAGCATTAACTAGGTAAAAATCTGCCGATTCCTAGCCTAAGCAGCAGGCGACCTAGTTGGGACAGCTAACAGGGCTTTTAGTGCGCTGCGTCGGAAAAGAAAATCAACAGCACGAATGTATAGCTTTCCCGACTTTTTCGTCATTATCAAAGACTATTAAAAAAAAAGACTGTGCTTGTCGGTAAATCTAAATAGGCAGTCTTTAGCAACCTCTTCCAAACAAGCTTAGATTATCCTTGTGGTGAGTATGGTAGGTAACTGTACAGGCTGTAGCGTCGGTTTCCCACAAAGTATAACGCGTGTCGCCCGCGTGTAATGTATCTTATGTATCCTCGCCGATGACGGTGAACACAGTACCGCAAGCGATTAGGATGGACTGTGGCCAAACGGAAAATCCCTGGTTTGGCAATGTGCACAGTTTTATGACAATGTGTTAGCGACATAGTGCAGTTTGTAGCTATTATGGTGAACCTCGCCAAGCTCGGGCTGACCACGAACAGGATACCCATCGAACCGCATCTTGAAGTATAATGTTTGGCGCCTTTTGATAGTAATTACTAAGATTTCTACTTCGGCTTTTGAAAAGCTCTGTATTTTGTCTTCAAATGCTAGGCTTAACAGCTAAATAAATCAAAAGGTCTACGAATAGATGGTCATAAAGGTGGCTACAAAAGCCGGAGTTTTAGAGCCCTTCAGAAAGTGTGTCGACGGGGCGGGTCCCCCCGCGGCCCCGCACCCCGCTCCTCACACGCCTCGCTGGAAAACGTCCATGTATGCATTTTATAGTTTTCCGTTGAACTGTGAACGTCATTATTGCACAGGTACCTCACTGTAGGAAGGCGTCGTAAACACACACACACACACAGCTCAAAAGTTAAACGTCATATTATGTTTCTATATGATAGATTGCTACTATTGTATTTATTATGTATGTAGTCTGAGCCTGTGGTTCCGCTTGCCTTATTGATTTTCTTTTTATAAACCAGCGCAGCTACAGTTTCCGAGGAGCATGTATTATGCCTGAATTTTAAAGTCACTTCCATTTATTGAAAACTGGGTCATTCTGTTTAGTTTCAAGTATTCTTTTCTTTGTTGCTTTTGCATGTTCACCCAAACCTAGGTACTTACTACAAAATGCTTTCGTTAGGTGTAAACATAACTCAGGTAGGTACCAATTTGTAAGTTCAAGGTTCAGGGTCTAAGGTTGTCTGTAAAAGATCGCTCTTACCGAGAGACCGCCATTTTGTAACCCTTTAGAATTTACATAATTCCCAGTAAAGATTTTCTTTCAGCTTTTGGGAGTTGAGATTTCCTCGAACCTTAACTTTGGGCGGTTCATTGAGTCTAAGGCCAAGGTGGCTGCCAGGAAGCTTGGCATTATCGCAAAGGTCCGCCTGTACTTCACACCAGGGCAGCTTCTAATGCTGTACAAAGCACAGGTCCGTTCGTGTGTGGAGTACTGCAACCACATTTGCGCTGGTGCTGCGAAATGTCACCTGGCTACTTTGGATTCAGTGGAAAGGCGTGCGAAGAGGCTGATTGGCGACCCGGATTTAATTCAAAACGGTCTCTAAAGCCTAGACCACAGGCGTAGAGTAGCCAGCCTTTCGGTGTTCTATAGGATTTATTTTGGTGAGTGTGCAAACGAATTGCATAATTTAGTTCCCCCATCTCCGTGACACCATCGGACGACTCGTCGCACGGCGAGTTTCCACCCTTACGTCGTTAACACCACTACGATTCGGACGAAGCGTTTCGCCTCCTCTTTCATACCGCGTACATCGTGGGACTGGAACAATTTGCCAGCGGGGGTGTTTCCGTCGGACTACAATTTGAGTGTCTTCAAGGCTAGAGTGAATAGGCTCTTAATAAACTAGTGCGCTTTACCATCATCGATTGCGTCACTGCTTACCATCAGGGGGGATTGCGGTCAATCGCTAGTTTATAATTTAAAAAAAAAAAAGATTTTCTTTTCTATCCTGCAAGGATGGGCAGATTCATATTTTCATACAAACAGAGTACCTACCTATATAGGTGAGGACGATAACGATTCATGTGATTGGGGACACTCTCGCAGCACCATGAACTTCTGCAGTGGTTAATGTAATAATATGATTATCCAATAGGTCCACCAAGCAGGTCCTTACTCCTTACCAAATAAAATAATTTGTAAGGAGTCTTGATAAGGAGTTAGGACCTACTTGGTTTATAATACACTGGACAGCAAAGAAAAAAGATCGGTTTTAAAATCTTCAATATTTTCAAGGGTCTGACCTAGTAAAACCTTTTTTCAACACACTTGCTCATAAAGTGGCTCTATGGTCATCACAATTAGGCACATAATGACACCCTTATTCAAACTGTGACAAAAAAAAACTTTTTAACACCCTTGCTCGTAAAGCTGATGTAATCCCACCGGTTTTAAATATGTAAAGCGGGCCATAACAAACGCGTGTGTTATCAAAGCAAATAGTTAAGTTATAGTCCATACCAATTCCATAACAGCATTATTTGTCATTTCAAATAATTATGGAACTGATCGCCGCCGCGCGGCTCTAGCCAGTGAGCAGCGCGCTGTTCCATATTTGAAATGGCAAATAATAATACTAATGGCGGGAAAGCAACAGTGTGCATTCACAGATTGACTTTATTTAAAATAACTGATGTCCCATTTGAAATAAACAAATTTGTATTTGTTTGTATAAAAATGAGTATTTGTAAAAAAAAAAAAAACAGTTTATGCGGTAATTTAAAAACTTGACTGCATGCTCTAGCATCTTTGCCAACATTTTCACGCAGCTACGGTAGAAAATAAACCTCGCGCCATTTTTCTCAAATTTTCTTTTCTTTGTACTTGTATTGTGATTATCTTTTTTTCTGTTTCCTCGCAAGTGTGTTAAAAAATGTCGTACGATATACGTGCGTATTGGTTATAACATGCTCGGCTCAATTACACCCTCGCCTTCGGCTCGGGCTGAAATTCCGCCTCGCATGTTATAACCATCAATACGCACTAATATCGTAATGTACTATTATCTCACTAGTGAGTTATAGATTATAGAAAATCTATAACTCACTAGTGAGTTATAAATATTTTTTTAAATTTCATTGGAACTGTTTGTTCAATTTGCTAGTGCATTGCATTACACTGAGCAGGCAAAGGTATCTTAGATCATGAGAGCCTCGTCTTGAATTAATATCTTCTTATTATAAAATGTAATGCAAAAATAAAATACGTCTTCACAAAATGGCGTCTTTCCGCCATCTTTTATTAAATTTAATTTTTTAGCTTTGTTCAATAGTATTTATTAAAAAGAGTAAAGCTTTTTCATGTTCCTATTGCTCATTTCATGCAACTTCTTATATAAATAGTTAATTTTAACTCATACGTGTTTAATAAATAAAACTTTCACTCATATAAAACTTTTGTTTTCTCTGAAATAAGAGAAAACTTTAAATTCCCCATTTTGTACGTGGCAGAATAGGTGCAAAACTTATACGCGGAAAAAAAGAACCTTTTTCCTATAACTAGTCTGTGTGGACAACAATGCGCGCGCATACTTGTGAATAAAATAACAACAAAATAGTATATTTCATTACAAGTGCGGAAAGCCTGTCATTACAACGAGTTCCGACCAATGTCGACCCGAGCCCAGGCGCAGCCGAAGGTGAGGGTTGACACTCGGAACAAGTTGCAATGACGGTTCCGCACGTTTACTGAACAACTATTTTTAATACAGTTGCGAAAAAATTAAGCAATTTATTAAAATAATAAAAACACAATAAACTCAACTAACTAATAATTTATTTCTTAGAAAAGTTATAATTCACATATACATTGAAATTGGTACAGTTTTTTATACTAACTGGGGAAGTTTTAGGTTGCATATTTACTGTTTGAGACAAACTATTATTAATTTCGTATGATTGTTCATGTATATTTGTCAAAGGTGTTATACAATGGCGTTTGCTAGTTGATGGAATTGGATCTAATGACTTATCATTATCAACGAAGGTAAATGGATGAACTTTCTCTTCACTATTGTCATGTGAAGGTGACGGACTGGACTTTAAATTAATGGATTGTGTGATTTTTTTCCCAGTTTCTAGTTTGTTGTGTAATGAATCAGCAATATAGCCTTCTGCAACTTTGTCTGACTTCCAACCTCCTAGTCGCTTTAGGGACGTCAAATTGACTCCTGAATCTGCCAATAATGTAGCAGAGGTCCTCCTGAAGCTGTGCCCAGTATAATACTCTGCATCCGGCAGACCAAGAAACGTAGCTATTTCTTTTGGCATATTACCAAATTTGTTTATCCCGATTGCTTGAGATGTACACTTTCCTTTTTGATAATTTTGGAAAAAACGGTCGGATTTTCCTTTTTGGGACCGCTGATTCATATATTTTTGCACTATTCTAAGAAAATCTCCTTCAACAACAAAGCTTCTCGGTATCTTATTTTTTGTATTCGAAATCTTGATTAGTAGCATTTTTTCATGGGCTTCAATATCTTTTAAAGTAATATTGGATAACTCCTCTCTGCGGCAAGCACCAACAATGCCAAAAATCAGCGCAACCTACAAAAAAAAGGGATTTGATTAATATTTTTTTAAATAATTTAATGACTGTATTTTGCGATTTCGTAAACTGAATACTAAAGAAAAATATAAGTACTTATTAATTAATTACCTTTGTGGCTAAATAACGATCATCGGGAGCTTCGTTTAAAAACCTTTTCACTTCATTCGATGTTAATATTTTCGACTTTTTAGTTGTAAAACCGTCTGATTGTCGTTTTAAGAAAGCATTTAGTTTTGGGTATTGACTTATATCCACGTTGTTTCTTATTTTCAGCATACTTTTTATCATCGAAAACCTCGACCATAATGTAGAAGGTTTTAATTTTGCTGACAGTTCGGAGAAATATGCCAACATAACATTTTCTGAAAAACTATTTGCCTTTTTCTCTTCTCTCCACGCAATAAATTCGTTGTATATAGATATGTAGCGACTTTTTGACTTTTCCGGTAAAATGTTCTCCGAAGCATTTTGTGCAATTATACTGAGTTCCGGTGGTGTTAATTCAAATAAAATATCGTCGAAATTACTCATTTTGTGCAACAAACAACTAAACTCGCAAAAGAAAATTTTTGAAAAATGGCGCAAACCGTAAAAGAATATATTATAAGCAGTGATTTTTTTTTTCTTCACCCATTCGATTAGGCAAAGGGAACTATGCCCATACAGCCAAGTCTTCAGTAGAATTTTTTTATTGATATGAAATGAAAATGAAATGAGATGAAATTAAATAAAATCTAACCTAACTCATTGAATTAAATCATCAAATCTGATATTGAAACAAATTAGTAGCTTCTTTTTAGAATTATTTACATGAATCATAAAAACTTCTATGATTTTTTCAAAGTAAAAACTTCATGGTTGTTTTTTTTTTATTTTTAATAGACAATATTTTGACAGTTGGGAAAGAGAACGCACTAGTTCGGAAAAGGCATTAAAGGCAAAGAAAAAGCACGAATGTGTAATAGCCCACTTTCCGAACGCTATACGTCCCTGTAATACACCACTTTTTGAGCAACTGTATTAAAAACTCGTTTTTCCTTGGAGTTTTCAGGTAGTAAACTTTGCATAACGGGAATCTTAATTAAAATGTCTACAAGTACTAGTTGCGAAGAAAATGATTTATGTAGTACACCGCCCGATAAAACATGTGAAGCCCTTAACGTTATGCAAAGTTTACTACCTGAAAACTCCAAGGAAAAACGAGTTTTTGTTGTTATTTTATTCACAAGTATGTTGAAAAACGTCGTATGATACACGTGTGTATTGATGATTACCCTCCTCGGCTCTCTTAAGACCCTCGCCTACGGCTCGGATCTCAATAGCCCCTCGGAGGTAATCACCAATGTTACACACTAGTACCATAATGTACTATTATTTATTATTCATAATGATATAAAATTCTAATTCATTGTTTAGCGTTAATTTTTAGTTTTGATATAAGAAAATGCTTTAGATATGATATCTCTGTGTTATTATTATTATTCCTTTATTTGATTGTACCTATATACATATAAATTACATTTTTAACTATTTCTACATAAATAATACATAAAAGAACATTTAAAAATATAAAAAATAGTAGCCCACCGGTATCGGGAACAGGGTCCAAGGTACCGGCGGTCAGGGCTCTAGAGAGAGGAACTTCCTGACAATGCGAGCCGTGTCCAGAATTACAGCTTTCTGAATCAAGCCCTTGATCCAGCTGCCTAACGAGAGCCTCCTGAGGTGTTGGTCGAGGCTCTTGGCTATTAAGCCATTGGCTGTTACGACTATCGGTACAATGATTGCTGAATCCACCTCCCACATGTCGACAACCTCGTGAGCCAAGTCAAGATACTTGATTTGTTTAACTTTCTCGGCTTTCACGAGGTTCTCATCATGCGGGATGGTTATGTCAACAATAATTACACGCCACCCTGATCGATCCACCATCACTATATCAAGCTTATTGGTCCTGTCAGTGATGATGGATCGATCCCAGTACAATGTGATATAGCTATTTTCGAGAACTGGGTCGGGCGTATACATGTAGTACGGCACCTCCGATTCCACAAGGTTGTTTTTAAGAGCAAGTTGCTGATGAATGATCTTGGCTACAAGGTTGTGTCTATGCAAGTACTCTCCGTTAGTTAGACGAGAACACCCGGAGATAATATGCCTTATTGATGTCAACTGTGCCGTCTTTCACAATAAATCTCCGGTAATTGTTCGTCATCATAACATCGTCCATAATTGCACATAGGAAACCTTCGGTTTCCCCAAAAAAGTCACCGAATCGTAGCCAGGCCACGGACACTTGTAAATCTACATCAGGCCCGTGTAGGGCTTTGAAAAAGCGTCCGTGAAGCTCCTTGTTCTTCCATACCTCCATGCGATCATTGGTGTCAAGCACTACTGGTTTGCGCCAGTTCTCTTTTGCCAAGGAGAGCGGAGTGAGGCCCTTGTCAACTGCGACCACAGCTCGATGCATTCCCACGTCGGTTGTTAGGAAATATTCTCTGAGACTGCATATCTCACGATTGTGGAGTGTCTTAGCGTTTTAAAAGCCTCGACCTCCACATTTTCGCGGTATATACAGCCTCATAACCGATGACCGTGGGTGATGCAATCGATTTGCAGTCAGCAGTGTACGGACTCTCCTATCCAGGGCGTCGAGTTCGGTTTGAGTCCATTTGAGTATGCCAAAAGAGTACATCAAAACCGGCATGACCCAACCGTTGAAAGCGCGCACCTTGTTTCCGCCTGTTAGAAGACTATTAAGTACTTTTTTCAGGCGGCTAAAGAAGCGTTCCTTCAACGATTGCTTCACCCAAATACTTATAGGTTTCGGATGCGGATAGGGCTCTAAGGTTTATGGAACTCGTGAGTTGGGTTCCCACGGATTTCATAATCTCTCCTCACTTTACATGCATGACCGCACATTTATCCACACCAAATTCCATCCTGATGGAGCTGCTGAAAGTTTCAGTAAGTTTCAGTAGCTCCTTCAGTTGTGAATTGGTGTGAGCAAAAAGTTTCAGGTCATCCATGTAGAGGAGGTGCGATATAACCTGACCACCTCTCCTCAACCGATAGCCTAGACCTGAATCCTCCAACAGTGTGCTTAGAGGATTCAGTGCTAAGCAAAACCAAAGTGGACTCAAACTATCGCCCTGAAATATACCTCGCTCAATCCTTATCAGCTCGCTATTTCTCTAAATATTTCGACATCCTGGATAGCAAAGGACCGTCCTCCATTGGCCCATACATGTCATCAGGAAGGTGCGCAGAGTTGTATCTTATTATTATTATTCTTCTGAAGTCATGTTGTTAACCGCCGAAGAATGTACTAGAATTCTGACAAAGCTCAAATATGGGCGCAGTCAGCAAAATACAGCGAGAACTGTTTGTGTGACTCTTTCCACAGTTCAGCGAGTACTCCTGTGTTTCCGATTCCGTATACCTTCCTGTAATTTCCGTATAATTTCATTTCATTTCTAAAGCATTAAGGCTTAAGGTTGATTAAGAATACTTGGCAGTTTCGGGTAGCTTGACCTGCTGCCGTCCGAACCATACGGCGGATGCTGTGTTCACACGTGGGCAGGGATTTCTCCTAAAAGCCGCAGGTGATAGAAAATAGCACTATAACTGCAGAAAGATATGTCAATGAAATTCACAAATTACTACGTCAGCCCATTTTTAGTGAACATGAACGAGAGTGGCATGTTTTGCAAGAGCCCGCTCGCACACAGTTCAGATAGTGTTTGATTATTTTCGAAAAGTCGGTATCTCGAAAGTGATCAGCACGCAGCCCCGGCCCCAAGCCCCGTCCCTATTGGACATGCATAGGATGAACTGGAACAAAGTGTACGCCAGCGGGATCCAAATCGCATAAGAGTTAATCACGATAATCGCATTAGCTCGTGGAGTTAACACGCAGTATTAAAATACGTGTAAACAATACATTAGTAAACTAGATTTAGGAAGTGTTGGAAAAAATATACATTTTTATTTAGCAGGGGAACCTGTTGTACCTTGACACCCTTTGTACCTAGAGCCACCTATTATTTTGAAATGTTCGCGCCTTTTTTCCGTCTCTTTGTGTATGGTATAGTGAACAACAAACAAGACTAATCAACATAAAGTTAGTTGCAGGCGGCTATTGCATCGAACTTGCATGGGAGATCAGTTTAACGTTTTCGCTGCAAAAAAGTAAGATATTTAATATTTTTCGTTTCATTCATTACTTCTGTTCATTTACTACATACATTTTCAAACTATTTGATTTAGACAAGTACTTTAGCCAAGTTTCGAATGTAGTATGCTTATTTAAGTTAATTATACCCTCCATATTTACATGTGCCAATAAACATAAAAGGGTAGGGGTGTTGTACCTTGACCATAGTAAAACAGTTGTACCTTGGTCATATGGTCAAGGTACATTAAAATGTAGGTATTCTTGTTAAAGAACGCACATAATTATTATTTTGTTGTTTTTTATATAAGTAAAATGCCTCGTAGCAAAAACATCATCAAACGGACTTCTATTGCTAATACGGCACTTGAAAAATTTACATAGAAAGAATAAAGGCAGCAAGACAAAATTAAAAAATTAAAAGAAGAATCAAAAACACCAGAAGATGAAAACGAAAGCTTTTCTGTGCGAGATTCAGATGCTTCAGAAGGGTTTTATCTTCTGAGGAAGAACCATTTAGAAATCATTTTGAGGGAATAAAGAGAATAAATAGACACGCGAACAATTTTGAAGATGGTGATTACGTTATCTTTATACATATACGAACGTGAATATGTTGGTCAAGTCAAGCACTCGGCATTCAGGACGGTGCCTTATAAAGTCTTAATAATCGGAAATGGCCAGAAACAGAAAGATCTAAACTTATACCAATGGTTAGATATTAAGGAAAAAAAAATAAAAATTCCAAAAAAAACGAATTCCAAGAGGGAATATTACTCAGTTGCTGAAATGAATAAATACTCGGAGTTTATTGTTTATTTAAGAAAAGCTCAATCCAAATATTAGTCAGTACGAAGAGAATAAAGACTTGTTGCTAATTTGATTCAAATGTTTAAGTTGGGCGTTACGAAAAATACTGATTTTATTCATATACATTCATTCAATCGATTGTCATAGGTATTAGAAAAGTTTATAAAGATATTTATAGTTGTTTTAATGCTGAAAATAATAAAAATATTTGGTATCTGTCGAGAAATATAGATTTTGTTTTAAGATTTCTAACTATGACCAAGGTACAACATAGGTGGATCTAGGTACGTCACCACTGTTGTACCTTGATCAACATTCCAAACTTTTTTTAGTTTATGTAGAACCTGTAAAAAGGATGATCTATGCTTTTGTATAATTTATTTTTATATTATAAACTACATTAGTTCGTCTAACAGATTAAATTTGTTTGATCGCAATAGTTATAACCGATTTTTTTCAAAAAATCATTGAATGAAAAAGTGACCACGGTACAACAGGTTCCCCTCATAGTGGCCACATCATGATTTTGTCACAAATCTTCCTCCTAGTGTCGATTCACACGGTTGATGAAAGGAGTTTAGTTAGGATAAGTTACAAAAGAAGACAAGATTAACGAAGAAATGGCTCAAAGAATAATTCAAGACGAGGCTATTATGGTCTGAGATACCATTGCCTGCTCAGTGTAACGCACTGGCAAATTGAACAAACAACAACAGGTTCCCCTGCTAAAAATAGAAAAAAACTTAAAATCCATTTTTATTTTCATTTAAGCACAGTAAAATAAAATTTAGTTTTTATTTCATAAAGCTAGGTCAGGTTTATACCTACTTTGGAAGATATTCAATATTTATTCTAAGTGAATTTTTATTGGCGGTCCAGTGTTTGTTTTTGCATACAAGATTACAAAGCAACCATTTAATTTTTATTTAAATAATATGATTCATTAGCAACTTAGGTACTTAGTATGTACTTTATTATTTTTAGCTGCAATAAGGGCTCTACCGACTCGCCACACATGACATGCTATTGATAGGTAGGTACTTAATACCTACTCACCGGAGTAATATTCCTGTAAAGAAACTTACACAACCACATATTCATATTAGATTGACAACATTCCTCCGATATATGGAGGTGGTTTAAAAGCAAATGCAATAAAGCTCAGTAGTTCATATACTTATACCTACAATTTCAAGCAATAAGTCACAGAGTTCGTTGGAATTAATACCCCGAGCGACGGAGGGCAGTGCTGGCCATTGGAAGCAGGAGGCTAGAGGGGGGGAGGGGATGTTGCGCAACGCATTACAATAACGCGACGCTACGTGCCGCTGCGCCCGCGCACGCGGGGTCACACGATGATTCGGGGAACGCTCGATAGGGTTGCTAACCGAAATGGATGTGATCACGCAATCAAAGTGATAGACCAGCGATCAATGCATAGCTGTACAATTTAATAGCGACGGCCTCGTAGATTTTACAATTTGTGAAAATAATTGGAGTTAAAACTTTACGAGTAGGCGTGTAGCTTTACCTTCCCTTGAGAGTTAGAAGAAGACGACTACCAACTTAGTTTGTATGTACCTGCTTATTGGCATTCATATTAGACAATGTAACCTACTCAGTCGTGATAAACAAATCTCTGCAATCCATAATCACATTGTAATTATATTCTGACATTGTCCTTAATTCGTGCGTCATTGCAACCCTATGTAATAATATACAAGGATTGCGCAGCATTCATCAACTAAGAGTAAATCTTGTCACAATAGGTAACGAACCGTGCTGTGAGTCCTTATCAGTAATACGCACGCGTGAATCAGGATCCGGGAGTCATGTGTATGACCTTAAGTTTATCTATTTTATCTATGGAGGAATGGAAATTTCGAATTTCGCATTTTATAACACAATTTCGTTCCAAATTTAATTATAACATGTCGATAAGTACATATTGAATTGTTTAATTCGTTAGTACTTAAGGCAAAAGTATTGGGTATGAGCCGAAATTATTGTTTGGTGATTTTCAGTTTGTCCTGTTTGCATCATTCAGTTTGGCAAAACTGTCAGGTCAGGGTATCCTTTTAAGGTGCGTTTGTAGGTCGTTCAGAATAATAATGAGAATTTCAGAGAATGGTCAAACGAAAACATAATTTTGTATAGGTAAAATCAACATGCTTTACCTCAGGACAGTAACGGTTGAAACATGAGTTTATGTTAGGAGAATTCACTTAAAACTAACGGAAATGTATTAAATAATTAAAATATCTCAGTAATCTGCCTACATTACATTATTTATTGCGATGTATTTAGGTATTTAGATGACGTCACTTTGTCAGTTTTGTTAATAATCATCAATGAGCGTAAAGAAAACTGAAACACAAGGTAGTCCAGCCGTAAACAAGTACCCAGTAGAGTAGAAACGGAATCAGTCATCGTAACATCTTATTTCGGTAGAGACAGGTTGTTTAAAATAAGGAATAATTTACCTACGATTGAGACGCGTGTACTATTTTTAGCTAGTCGTTAGGTGCCAAAACGTTTTAGTCATGTAATAGAGAAGCAGCCAGTGTCCCAGCTGTCCACGCAAGGATGCGCGGGCGACGCGCGTTTCTTTTAGAAAGTGGCACGTGTCGGGGTTGTTCACCCTACGCGATCCGGGTCAGGCGCCGCGCCCCCCGCATACTCCGCCCCGCCCGGCCCGCGCCCGCACCGTACGTCTAGCTACAGAACGAACCTCACTTGATGTGAGTGTACTAGTCCTTGATAAGGGAACTTCATTGACACCATAATCCAGAACCGGGTCAGCGGATAAGGCACTTCAAGGCGCGCCAAGCGGCGCGGGCGCAGGACCACGCCGCCAAGGTGCGGAAACCGCGTGCGTGTGCAAAAATAGACAATATTTTACTGAAACGTGACAGGCGCGTAATTAAGTAGGTACAATCCTTTCAGCTAAAATAACATGCTGCAAACTGAATTAATACCTACAGTACGTTCAGTTGACACGTTATGAGAAAAATAAATTAAAAAATGAATATATAGGCAACTACGGCTTTATTATTAATAAAGGTTCTTACAAAACAATAAATTAACTATGGGTAAATAATTTATATAAATTATACAGTATACCTATGTCAACAATGCACTTAAAATTACATTTCATTTAATTATTTTATTGAAACTCAATTACACCGAATTGTAATTACTTACATGTGTACGTATATGTAATTATTGAAAACAGCTTGTAAATATTTAAATGCATTAAACTAGTAACTATTACATAAACTTATATTGTTTATGGAAAACAATTAAAATCTTTAATTGAACTTTAACTAATGTGATGAGCGCGCTGTTCCTATCGCTATCAAGATGTCGAACTTCGAATTGCGTTGTTTAGATTATTGCTAGGTTTTACTTAACATTCTCGGTATCAAATATCTTATTTATCTTACCATAACAGCTAAATTAATACATACTAGTATTATAGGTTTACATTAGCTTACATTATTACTCACCAATGTCCAATGTTGTGTCTCAACATTGGATATGGGTGAAACCTATGTTCCTAATAAACCGACAGTTCCTAATACGCAAATGGATCGAAGGCAGCAGTTGTTTATTGTTTCTTTACATTTATACATACAATACAAAATACATGCTTACATAATACAAAACGTGCATTACAAGGAAGTGCGCGTTCGACTCTGGTCCTCAACAAATGATGCTCGTGTTCACGTTTTGACAAATTGACTTTATGATTGACTCCGCGGACACATTGTTATTGTCACTACGGTCGCGACAATTGCTAATATTCAGTATATTTACTGTGAATTATAGAGTGCATTGCGGCTATTCTGAGAAACAGATGTAATGGACACGTGGGGTGAAACCTACGTGAATCTGGGGTCTGATGAAATACAAACACTCGAACAAATTATGTTTAAGCATTGACAAAAATGTTTTTGGCGCCATTCGAAGCTCGCTGGTTCCCACCAATTATTATTGATCAGAGTGCCTTCTCAGTCGCTATTAAAATACTTAGAAATGTATATTTATTTCCAAAAAACAAACAGTTCTTTACACTAATCACATAAGTTACCATCGTCCATCAATTCCCTTTAGCAACTCGTTGTCCGCATTTGTCGTCCTGGTTGTCAGTACATCAGCACTTGTGGTGCACTCCATCAGTACAACAGAACTCCTTGCCTGCCGAGAAGCTGGTGGGCGTCCACTCACCGCCGCAGTTCTTTATGAAGAGGAACGCCTTTTCCCTGTGAACGTCACGTTCCACAGCCCCACAGATGACAGGGCCGGCTCGTGGCAGGTATTTCAGGATCTAAACATAATATTAAAATACATATAAAAATGCTGATACCCTTTAAAATAACCTTTACTACACAACAGTACTTTCTTCAGCAGTAGTAGTGTTATCTTGTGTTCATTGCTGTACATAGTACCTATTGTATAAAGTCCTGTGTTTTTTATTTTATGAACAGACAGCTGTGCTGCTGGGGAGTTTGTTCCGCCATTTCTTCTTCATCTTCCCAGCGAAAGCACTAGGAAGTGGCGAAGGGCGGGCGTTTTGAGGCGACTGTCTTATGTAATATTGACGTCCAAAAAGTGCTGATTCTCAGCCTAATTTGAATAAATGACTTTTCATTTTGATTTCGAGTAGAAATTAATCCTAATCATACTCCTCAATTCCTAGGCGTTATGAACACAAGACTTGCGTTTATCCAGTTACTTACACGTCGGATGTCGCTGATACATTATGTATAAGTATTAACGGTCAACCTTCGTGTAACCATGTGATTGCTATTGTTATGATTACTTACGACAGAACACGACCTCTATTATGTTATGACAGCTAATTACAGTAAAGGGCCACGAGGTTACGCGCGTGAAATCGTGTTCATTTGTGCAAAATTAATATGCACACTAAACAAATATACAGGTACAGCCGCTAAAGGACATAAGTAACCAGGGTCTTCGTATATCGTTAAAGTTTACTAAAAACCGATACATTGGCCCTGATTCCCTTGTTCAGAAATTAACTAAATTTATTTTCAATACATCTTTTTCTTTATATTTCATTAACAAAAGGACAGAACATAATGTGTTAGTTTAGACCTCTCAAATTAGTCCATGTTTGACGTAAATTGATGTATTTTTAGTCGCCATGTTTAAAATCGCGTCTAAATTGTCTTTGGAATATCTTAATTTGACAGGATTAAACTAAAATGTTATCTTCGGAGTTTTGGCGGGAAAGTTAAGCTGAGTGTCACGCTTATTTTTCATTGGACTTTTAAATTACTTATAGTGTTGTTTACTAAATAAAAGTGAGTAATTAATGTAGTAAAAAGTGCATACAGTAAATAATTCATAAATAACATTGAGATATAGCAGCATAGTGGCCTCGTCATGACTTTGCCTCAAACCTCCCTTGTAGACGTTCACGTGGCCGTCTTTTTCGACATGAATAATTCATTACGTGACATTGGCTAAATGCACAAATCGTGCCATGCCGAAAAAAAAAGAATATTATCTTCTTTTCGTTCGTTCCTTTTCTTAATGAAATAGAAAAAGGTGCACTGAATTTAAAAATTGAGTTCAAAATTTTTGAATTCTACATTTTTTGCGTTATTTACGTTGTTAAGCAGAAACGTTTCCGAACATATAGAGCAATGGAATAGCAGTAAGCTTCAAAATGATTCCAACTTGTAGGAATATTGTGTTACTCAAATAGGGTGCTGAATACTTATTTCCTTTAGTGACTGTACATAGTTAAATATTTGTTTAGCGTGCATATTTAACTAAACATTAAACTGACTAGAAATGCTTAAATTATCCTTTATCGACATTGTGGCTTTGACATTGCTAAGCTATATCATTGAACTCGATTTGCAAATGTTATTGCAGGAGACGTTTGGTGTTCTCTACCTCCTCCTATCTCTTGGGGATTCAATGTAGACGTGATGTTATATTATACGTGTGTCATTCTAGAGAAATAAATTATTATCGTCGAACTAGAGAGTAACCTTCTCTAAGGTATATTAAGTTGGTAAGGACCAGGCCCGAGTCGACGGCGAGTCGTGTTTCACGCGCGTCTCAAAGAGATGTCAGCACATCGTGACGGGGTCCACGAAGACCGATGCCTCCTGGGTCAGAGTTGCGGGTTGGTTAAACAAGAAATCGTGGCCCTGGCCGTCGCACAGGCAAGTGAAGAAACACGGGTGGGTTTTAGTCAGTAAAAGTCTGACACGCCCTTCCGATCCGCCCAGAGCGTGAGCAGTCATTTGACGATTTCCCATCCAAACAAAAAAAAAGTATATTTAGTTGTTGTGTTAACTTTAATTGTGATCTTTCTGTACGGTTCACAGTAAATACTTTTTGTTAATTTAATTCTACTTAGGTATGCCACAAAAACAGATGGAGCATCAGTGCAGTCCATTGACTCAAAATATTATCTCACCCTAGACCATAACGAAACGGGATGCCTTTTTTTATAACTATAAACTAGAGCTTGACCGCAATCCCGCCAGATGGAAAGTTCAACCCAACAACACGACCAACGATGCTGTGCCAGAGGGAGATTGATCTGGAGACCCTCCACGACCAAACTACCGACACAACAACATTTGGTGCATCGTACCCGGCACACATGGTTCGCAACACAACTGCTCAGACCCGTCCTCCGCCAACTTCGCCAGACATCGATGACATCGATGATCAGACGTTTGATGGACTAAAATTAATATTTATATAAATATTAAAATAACTTCTTGTTAAAAATACTGACCACATCAAGACACGTACTGACGCAGTCCTTGAAGCCCCTCATACCGCAGGGCAGGCTGGGCGAGTCGGTGTCGTAGGTCACCACGGGATCTCCCTGCGGAGGTCCGCGCGGCCGACTGCGCCGGTTGTTATCCTTGATACCCACCTGCTGCGACAGGAACACCCCGCACTGGCATGGTTCGTACTGAAAAATTAGAAAAAATTTTTTAAATAAAACCTTTGGTTTTAAATGATAGATACTGGCTGCTTCTACGACGTAACATTATCAACTTGTATACCTAAAATTGATTATTAAATTGACACGCTACGCCATTATTCGCCGTGTTTTAGGTAGCCATTTCTTACACCTCATACAAAATATGGATTTTATTTTAAACCACCTAAATGGTTATTATAGAAGTGCAGTTTTTTTAAATGACAGCCTAGTTCGGTACTAATTTATTATTTTTGTATTAAGAATTTTGACTAAACCTCAATAAAGTTCGAAATACAAATACTGACTCAAAGGTTGAATCAACAACTAAAGTTAGTTTTCGTTTTGTAACAAGAGGGATTTATAAAGAATTTATCTATACTAATATATAACGCTGAAGAGTTTATTTGTTTGTTTAAGCGCGCTAATCTCAGGATAGCCCATTAATCCAGGAAGGCTATATAATATTACGCTGCAACTAATAGGAGCGGAGCATATAAAAAAAAAACCTATCGAAACCTACGCGAGTGAAACCGTGTGGCGCAGATAGATGTAATATAAAGTTATGCATTCTTCATTCATGGTTTTCAATTTGATAAACAATAATTTCCTTGACTTCAATGTTTGCGTAGGTATTACGAAGTTATTATGTATGTATAAGTACTAAGTACTTACTTATCATCATCATCCCAGCGTTAATCCCAGTCGCATCCGAAGCCTTTTTCAGCTTTGGAGTCTGGGGTCCGCTTTACCAGTCCATCTGCTTCTATGGCTAAACTTCGACATTTTCCGTGAAGCGACTGCCGTCTGACCTTCACAACCCGAAGGCGACATCGAAGCATTGCAGTTAGACCAATTGTTGGACTTTTTTTGAGGGCTCCAACAACCCTACGACCCCTAACGACTGCCACTAGATGTTCGTATGGCAACCGGGACCAACGGCTTAACGTGCTTTCCGAGGCACGACCAGACCAGTGCAAATATTCATATTCATGCATAGAAATACTTGCATTATGCGGGGATCGAAACCGCGCCACCTTGCGCAGCGGCCGCGTCCGCTATCGCTACGCCACGGAGGCTGTCGACTAAGTACTTACTTATAATCTAGTTAAAGGGAACTTCTGCCTAGCAGAGAACTCACTTGCTCTTAGCAAATACCGGAGTGGCGCACCTCTAATCATATAATATTGTGGTCATCAAACCAAAGAATATATAGGTATGGATACCTTCCTGCCTAGTTCAATTCAAAACGTAGGAATTGAAAAATCAGTGTCAACCATAGGTACAGAGTGGAAGAGTCATGTCGGTAGATCCATGTATTCAGCATATAAAAAAAAATGCTGTTCGTAATATTTTGACCGCGAAACTGCTTTTTTTATTTGTACTTAATTCATGGTTACCTACAATTTGCACGTCGATGTCCTTGCCACCTTGTAAAACCTGAGAATTACGGCCTAAGTATTCAAGTAATTATTAACCATTTAGATAAAATGTTGCGCATATAAATTGCCTTGTGGAGCTTCTTTATTACTGGAGGTTCCAAATGCCTTAATTATACTTCATAGGTAGAGTGTACAAACGTGACGAAGTGATGGAGTAACCTTGACCACATAGCAAAATAAGGTTGGTGCAAAGTTATATTAGGTTGCGGAAAAAGTCTTCTCGCGCTTTCTACAGTATTTATGAACAACATGTATATAATTGTGTATAAATAAATCTTCTTTTTAAAAGTTTAAATTTTAAAGAACATAATATTCCAAATTCAAATTAGAAAAATGTGTGATTTTCATTTGTTTTTCGTACCGTCAAGGTGAGTGAATCTAATGAAGTTTAATACATTTTAAAATTTTACTACAAAAAGGTAAAAATTGAACGCAAGCCGCGAAAAGCTCTGCAATGTTTATAGACTTAGTGCAGTGTCTGTGAGTGTAGCACAAATTTGATTTTAGCATTTTCAATCCGGATATTTTGATGTCAAAGATGCACGTCGCTATAGTCGCCCTGTTACGGATAAAATGGATGCCATTTTTAAAAAAGTGGAGCAAGATCGGCATTACAGTAGGTTACTACGTAACTGAAGAACCGGGAATTGACCGCCAAACAGTTTAGGCGCATTGGAAAAAAAACTTGGTACCTACACAAAAAAGCTCGATATTTGGGTACCTTATCAGCTCACTAAAAGAAACCTAATGAACCGTGTACTCATTTGAGATTCTTTATTACGACGTAAAGAAACCGAACCATTTTTGAAGAAGCTGATAACTGATGATGAAAAGTGGATCACGTACGACAAGAACGTGTGAAAAAGGTCGTGGTCAAAGGCCGGTCTGGCTTCACAGACTGTGGCGAAACCCGGGTTAACTCGCAACAAGGTGATGCTGTGTGTGTGATGGAGTTGGAAGGGCATTACCTATTCATTATGAACTGGACCATCGATTCAGAACAACTTTTGGCGGGAAAGTTAAGCTGAGTGTCACGCTCATTTTTCATTGGACTTTTAAATTATTTATAGTATTGTTTACTAAATAAAAGTGCGTGATTTATGTAGTAAAAAGTGTATTCAGTAAATAAATAATTCATAAAGAACATTGAGATATCGCAGCATAGTGGCCTCATCATGATTTTGCCTCAAACCTCCCTCGTAGACGGTTCATGCGGCAGTCCTTTTCGACATGAATGAAAATTCATTACGTGTCATTGGCTAAATGCACAAACCGTGAGAAGCCCAAGAAAAAAAAGCAAGAAGTTGAGAGAAAGCGGTCGGAATTAGTCAACAAGGGTGTGGTTTTTCATCATGGTAACGCTAGAACTCACACATCTTTAGCCACTCAGCAAAAATTAAGAGTTTGGCTGATAGTGTTAATGCATCCGCCGTATAATCCTGACATTGCACCTTCAGATATCCACCTGTTTCGGTCTCTTCAGAATTCTTTGGACAGTGTCAGATTAACATCACGAGAGGACTGTCAAAACAACTTGTCCCGGTATTTTGATCAGAATTCACAATATTTCTATAGCAATGGGATCATGTCCCTACTTCAAGATGGTAAAAAGTTATCGAACAAAATGGTACCTACCTACATACTTTAGTTAAGTAAATGTAAATAAACTAAGTAGGTATAATGATTAAAAAAATGTTTTGAATTATCTTAAAAAATGCGAAGTAACTTGTTTTCCTAACCTATCAATTAATCCAGTAGAATGATAATAACGATGAATGATTCATTATGAGTACCTTTAAATACATACCTCATTACGTAGATAATTACGTGATTAAGAGATAACTATTTAGAGGCATTCCTCATAAGAGCACAGGATGTAAAAAGAAAAGTGAGGATCCTCCGACCAGGTGGGTGTCCGGTCGGAGAATAGGAGACGGTATCTGGCAGGCATTTGCCCGACGGTTAAAGTCGGGCTCAAGTTCCAAAGTAAACTTTGTGGTTGTCTGTAAAAGATCGCTCTTAGCGATAAGACCGCCCATTGTACCACCCTCTGTAATATCTTTATATTTATGTTTCTGTAACCTATATCATATGGTGTACAATATAAAGAGTATTCTATTCTACTCTATTCTATTCTATTCTAAGCTCTGCTTGTACCTACTATGCAGGATTTGTATGACGTCAGAAGGACGCGTTGTTCGTATGTGGCGTTGTAGATACAGCAAAAACTAAAGTCTAAATGTCTATAAGTACAAATAGGTGCCGAAACTTAATTTAGTTAAAGTAAATTGCGTGCGGGATTTGAACCTGTACCCTAATTTCGTAACCAACTAAGTATCATTCACAACTGAATCATATTGCTAATTCATTGCTGCATATACTTGGGTATTCAAAAAAAATAGTCTGTTCAATAACGTTACAAAAGCAATGAACTATCAAAAAAAGTCCATTGATTCTATTAGTGTATTACGCTATTACCCTGCTGCACCGTATAGCATAGACAATACACGTCCCAATCGCTTCCAGTCAGAATTTGAAAATGTTTAGGAAAGTAACCCGAAAGGAAAATATCAACATGAATATACAATATGTAAAGAAAACCCTGTCCGATCCGGGACGGTATTGTTAGGTATCGATAACTGATTCTACAAAAGCCGGGCTAAACTTAAAAAAAATCCCATAAAAAGAATATATTTCGCAAAAGGAGGTAACTTGATACATGTGCGGTAGGCAATACATGCGCGGGAGAAGGGTGCAGGGCACGCAGTCGCATCGCTCATAATAATACCGTCGAAAATGGTGTTGTCACTTTTAAAAAAAGTCTAAATTTTGGGGAAGTTGGAATTAATTCGCGGAAAAAAGAACATTATTTCAAAATTCATTAGTATTGTTACCATGATGATTATGTAAAATTTCATATTTTATTTGGTCATGTGTTTACCTAACCATTATTATCCTTATGGGTTGGACGGGGTTTTCTTTACATATTGTATATATCAATTTGGGTCAAATTAACAGACCAAAGAGGAATTTCGTCCTTTATCATCGAAAAGTGGAAATCATATTTCAAAAATCCTTACATCCTCTTCATTATAATCTTCATCGTAGTTGTTCTCTTCTTCCGACTGAGCACTGACTTCGAAGTTTTCTCGCTTGGTCTTCCGCTTACCCCCAGTCGATACCACCAGGTACAGGCACACAGCGAGAAGTAACCAGCACTGGACTCCACGCATTTTGAAAGATTGGTGGGGAACCTTTAATTATAATATTAATTAAACCGAGTACCGAGCCGCCGTACGGCGAGGGTGGACCTTACATTGTTAACACCACTACAATCCGGACGATTTTTTTTTTTTTTTTATTATGTGGCATCTCGTAGTTGATCTTGAGAGGCCGTGACTATACTGTGGCTGCCTTAAATGAATTAAAAGCCTTTCCAGCCAGGGCTACTTGAAACTAAGCGACTACACACTAAGGGCACCCCCTGTGGGGTACGAACCTCGGCTTAGGGTGTCGCTGGAGACAACAGCAAGAGACGGCTAGATCTAAATTTTATTTTTGTTTCGGTTTGATGACCGCAGCGTTTCCTAGTACCTAGCTCTGAGAAGAAACGGCCGAAACAAACTCAGAGGTCATAGTCGGGAATTTATATTTACTGGCTCAGCTGCGGCGATCCGAACGAAGCTTTTCGCTTCCCTTTTATACCGCGTACATCGAGGGAGTGGAACAATTTGCCAACGGCGGTGTTTCCTTCCAACTACAATTTGAGTGTATTCAAGGCTAGAGTGAATAGGCTCCTAATTAACTAGCGCGCTTTACAAAACACTAGTTTGTCCATACTAATATTATAAATGCGAGAGTAACTCTGTGTGTTACACTTTCCCGCTTAAACCTCTCAACCGATTTTGATGAAATTTGGCACACACAATGTTTAGACCCTGAGAAAGGACATAGGCGACCTTTTATGTGCTTTTATGGAAAAAAATTGATAATATCGAGGGAAATCTAAAAAGCGCAATATAACCGAGTTCGACACGGGCGAAGCCGCGGGCGGAAAGCTAGTAATTTATAAAAAAAGTTAAGATACACACGACGACAGCGTCGACAGCACATCAAGCTATACATTTTTCGTACATCTTGATATATGTCGTCGTGCGTACCTAAGTAGCAGAATTTTATAAGAAGTAAAAAGCCTACTAATAAAGCCTACTCACGTTACCAAATTTTTAAAGCTTCCAGTCACTATAACAACTCCGCACTATATTTCAGACAATCACATCACTGAACCACCACAACGAATGTATAGTGCCATGGTTATCTGCGCATATAAACGCTACCCCCAGTTGATATCCATGTATAAATTGTTAACTCAGCCTTTTTGCCGCACAGCAAAACGTGTCGAAAGTACTTATCGATAAATTTTACGTGAATATATCTAATAATCTTTCTGCGTGAGAAACGTGATTGAGAATTGTTTTAAGATAAGTTTCACTTTAAACTTAATAACATGTAAACGAAATTCCAAACCGTATGAAAGTAGGTACTTATGATAAGAATGGAGGATATTTTATTTTTACGTTATTTTACAATATTCTGTAAATATTTTGTAGGAAATCAAAGTTTATTTTATGGTTTATGCTTGCAATATAGGTACAAAAAAGTTTCATCAAGGTCCTAATCCTAAGCACAATTGATATCAGCTCAGCCGTATTGACACAGGAACAATCTCCAAGTGCTCGGTGGCTGCTGTTCCTCTGGAGCAGACGCTGAGCCGGTGCAACCTGGGCGCGGGCAACAATCCGGCGAGGGGATTGTTGTCCGCGGCGAATTTCTGCCAGAGCGGAGGAGTCGCTCCCGAAGGCTCACTATCTGCGCTCTGCACCTGCAGAGTGCATGACTAGGGAGCGAGGTGGGGTAGACTGCGGGCCTTTTTACAGTCCGCAGTCTAGGGTCCAGGGGCGAGGGACTTGGGGTGTCTCCGCCGCCTACTCGATGGACCCGAGGCAGAGGCGCGCGCGAGTGTCGTCGCGTGCCTCGGTGGTGATGTACGGGGTAGTTTAAGACCTCACTTCCCCGTGCAGGAGACAAGGCCCGGACAACCGAGCCGGCACAAGAGTGTGGGGCTGCGGAAGAATATGGACTCCCGCAACCCCGCGCAAATGTGAGAGAAGAGACACCAGGGTGGTTTTTATTCAGTAGGAGTCTGACAGACCCCCGTCACCACCTCAGGGCGGCGGATATCCATGAGGATTTTCCACCCTGGAATAAAAAAAGGCATTATCGTAAATGAGATGGAACTCCTGATCCATTAGTAACCCTTATGGGATAATCACAGGTTCTACCTCATTGCGGTAGGTATTTCAATGGATCCAAGTTCCCTTTTATCCAAATGAGATCGGTTCGAGCAACCATACAATTACAAATACCAGCCCATGCCATGATAGTCCCGCCTTGATTTGAATGGATTTCTTGTGTATGCTGGAGACGGTTCGTCTATCAGGTACCTACTCGCCAAGTGCTCAACACTCCATGCGAAATGTTCTAGACTAGAGCCTACAATAGTCTTCGCTGGAAAGAAATCTATAATCTTCTTGTTACAGTTTGCCTTTGAACCATTTTGCATAGCCGTAATTTGCGTTGTCTCCTAGCGATATTTTGAAGAAAATGGTCCTGTCTAGGAGTGGTGATGCCATTTCTACCTGAATGCAGTTTAACAACATCGTCTGTAGCACAATAATGTGACCATAATCTGCAAATTACACTTTGGCCGGTTTGCAGTGTTATAGAAACCACGCATAGTATAGCGAGCTAGCTTCCAACATGCCTACATGACCTACATCTCTAATTACTGAGCAAGTAATCACTACGTTTTACATCACTACGTGTTCATGGGCGTACCCAAGGGAGGAGGGGAAATCTCCTGGAAATCTCGCAGAACATGTAGGTACGAACTCACCTAACTATACACATCAAAAGTGTCTAGGGATCAACATATATTTTTGCAATAACTTTTCTCCTGATTGATATTAATTAAAATTTTCTTTAAGGATTCATCAAATAAAGTGTTTTCGTTTGTCACAGTAACGATAAACCAAGTCACCTTTGCATTAATAAAGAAATTTGCCATTTTCCTAATAAAGGGATATTTGACATTTGAACCACTAACACAAAAGTTCGAAAAAAAGACTGAAATAACAGTTTTCTCTAAAATTTTATTGGGTAACTTAAACAATTAATAATCCGTGTTTCTACCGCGAACACTAACAACACAAGAACATCGGTTTGGCATACTCAAAATGAGTTCATCCAAATCACGCTGTGGAATGGCCGCCCATGTTCGTTGCAACAACAAAAAAAGGTCTTCTTGCGACTGGATACCCTCCATATTCGGCAGAGCTCTTCTCTGTAGCATATCCCATGCATGCTCAATCGGGTTCAAGTCTGGCGACTGAGCAGGCCAGGGCAGGACATTGATGTTAGCTGCGGCGAGAGTCTGTCTTACAACTCTTGCGGTGTGCGGTCGTGCATTATCATGCATTAACTGAAATAAGGGACCGATTTGCACTTGTAGAGGAACGATGACGTCTGATACAATCGTTTCAGCATAAATTTGAGCGTTGAGGTTGCCTCTGATCCAAATCAACTCAGTTCTTCCGCCGATCCAAATACCCGCCCATACCATGATGGTTCCACCACTATAAGGATGGACTTCCTGGCAGGATTTTAATCGCTGTTGGCGTCCAGGGGTTCTCCAGTGTCGTATACGTCTTGTATCCGGTCTCATACCAAAACGAGACTCATCAGAAAAGCACACGAAACGCCATTGTTCTTCTGCCCAATTTCTGTGTTCAAGAGCCCATTGATATCGAATCCTACGATTGTGCATTGCTATAGGTGGTACCCGTAGCGGTCTTCGGGAATGAAGGTTCACTTCATGCAAGCGGTTTCTGACTGTTTGGTCGCTAATTAAGTTCCCTGAAGAGTGATGAAGCCTCACGGTTAACATCATGGCGGTTATTGTTGGAGCTCTTCGAGTTAAGATTTGAATGTATCGGTCTTGTCTCCGTGTGGTGCAGCGATACCGTCCTCCATGGCGCTCAGCCACGGTACCAGTGCTTCGGTAACGTGTCCAAAGTCGACTGATAACACTCTGACTTGTATTCAGAGCTAAAGCCACAGTACGTTGCCGGGAACCAGCTTCTATCATTCCCACGGCTCTGAGCATTTCTTCCCTGCTTAAATGACGTCGCCGCTCCATAATAACGTTGGTTTTAATCAGTAGTAGGGAAACAGTAGCACTAATAATGTCTTCAATGCGTTGTATGTTTTTATAGGGAAAATATTGACAGCTGATTTTCATCTTTTACTCGAATTTGATTCACAGTTCCTGATTCAAATTATGAAATGCACCAAAAAGGATCCATATAAATTTATAAAATCATAAATTTATTACAAAGCCACATCTCAATCTCAAGAAATCCGCATAAAAATGCTTGATCCCTAGACACTTTTGATGTGTGTACTAAACAAAATATAAACGGGGAACGGTTGTAACAAAATGTACGGTGTAATTGCCAGAAAACCGCTTGCCACTATAGCGCACAAAGATTACCCACTCTGCCCACTCACTCAAAAAATGTGGGGGGGGCGATCCGCCCCAGGTGTCACCTTTTTTGGGGTGACACCCACCCAGTCTCTAAAAATACCTGAATCGTTAGCACAATTTTTTTCCAACGATTCCTCCACTGGCTGGCAGAAGTTTCACCCACCAGATAAAGTTTTGCCGCCAAGCAATTCGTCGTGTTCCGGCATAATGTCTGGTGAAGCCGTATGGAGGATGGGTCTATGCAGTTTTGTTGGGTTGTGTGCCGTGTACAATTCGCCAATTGTTGTTGTATCGGGAGTTTGGTCATGGAAGGTAGCGAGATCCGAAACAGTGTTCCGCTGGCCGGCCGCAGGTATTTGGGGGCCAAATTACGAAGGACGATTTGAATATTTGATCACCTCCGTGAGGCTGCTGACAATGTGCTGCACCGGCACCCTGACGCACAGTTCGTCGCTCTGGTGGACTTCAATGCCTGCCACCAAGACTGGCTTTTCCCATACACAGAGGATCGACTATGCTGATTGAGAAGCGCGAAACTTTGCACTATCAATGGGCCTTTCCCAGCTGGTAGGACAAGCCATGGGTGCCTGATGTAGTTGGCCATACCGCCAATTGTTTGGACCTTCTGCTGACCATTAATCCGGACAGATGTGTTGTAACAGTTCCCTCACCGTTAGGAACTTCAGACCACTGTCTGGTGAAGTCTGTATCATCCTTCGCCCCACTAGATTGCGACTCACGTGGTGAACGGCGAATGTGACAATACAACTCGGCAAATTGGGATGAGATGCGCCACTTCTTTGCGTCTTATCCCTGCTAGCTGGTTCGATTCTCTTCTGGCAATCCGTCGAGCTGTCTGGACGCTATATCCGATGTGGTGCGTCCAGCTATGAAGTATTTCTTTTAGTAGGCTCGGCTCGCATATGGTACAATGCCAACGGTATTCAAGCGGAACAACGTAAGCACACGGCATTTCTCACCTGGGTTAAAGCTCGGGACCACAGAGCTCCTGACCACAGGGCCTTCGTGCTGCCAAGTCCTACAAAAAGTCACTTAAGAAGGCTCGCTTCGACCGCATTACTCATATTGGCAATAAGCTCTCTGCGCAGCCATCCGGTAGCAGATCTTTCTGGTCCCTTACCAAATCGGTCAAGGCGAACTTCTGTTGGCCCACACTGACTCCGCTGGTTAAACCTGATGGAGCACTGGCTCATACGGTGAGAGAGAAAGCAGGTCTCTGCATCTTTTGAAACTAGCAGTGCTACTCCACCTAATTTTCCTCATTGCGGAACTTCAATGCAGGAGGTTTGCATTAGGAACAAGGAGGTTCTGAGAGTACTATGTCGTCTGGACGTGAATAAGGCTAGTGGCCCAGATGGTATACCAGCGATTGTTCTTAAGGCATGTGCGCCCGAGTTGTCTCCTGTATTGACGCGCTTGTATCGCCTCTCATTTAGAAGAGGTATAGTGCCCAAGTCTTAGAAGCTTGCCAACGTGCAGCCTGTGCCCAAAAAAGGTAGTCGTTCCGATCCTGCCAACTATCGGCCGATTTCAATAACCTCCATACTCTGCAAGATTATGGAGAGCGTATTGAAGTCGTGGTGGCCTAGTGGTTAAAACATCGGCCTCTCAAGTATGAGAGCGCGGGTTCGATTCCAGGTCAGGCAAGTACCAATGTAAAGTTTTCTAAAAAAGTTATATGTACTTTCTAAGTATATCTTGGACACCAATGACTGAAGGTGAAGGAAAACATCTTGAGGAAACCTGGACTTTAAGTCTGAAATCGCCAACCCGCATTGAGCTAGCGTGGTGATTACGCTCAATCCTTCTCTGTATGAGAGGAGACCTGTGGCCAACAGTGGGACGATAAAAAGGTTGATGATGATGATGATGATTGAACTGGCGCCACTTGGCTTACCTGGAAGGTAACGATCTCCCCAGTGACCGACAGTACGGGTTGCGCCGCAATCTGTCAACTTGGGACCTACTAATGTATGCCACTCACTTGTGGGGCGAGGCCCTCGAGAGAAATGGGGAAGCGATTGCTGTCTCCCTTAATGTCTCGAAGGCCTTCGACCGGGTGTGGCAGGCTGGCCTTTTGAGTAAGCTTCTAGCGTACGGCATTTCCCCTGGCCTGACTGGCTGTGTAAAAGACTTCCTGATTGAACGGTCCCTCCGAGTTGTTGTCGACAGATGCTCATCTGAGCCCATATCGACTAATGCCGGTATTCCTCCGGGGTCTTTTCTCTTTGCAACTCTGTTCTTGCTGCATATTAACGATCTGCTGAAGCCCGGTATCTTTGGGTATACAGATGACAGCACATTTGTGGAGAGATACTTGTCAGTTTTTTACTTTCCATGGGGTGACACCACCATCTTTCGCCCCGGGTGCCACCCAAGCTAGCTACGCCACTGCTTGGGGGGGTTTGTACAATCCCCACGCTTGGCAGGCGGTTTGGGGGTCGAAGTAATTTGAATTCCACAGAAGCTGCTGCCTGCTTCCCCGGTGGTGATTGATATTAGGGTTGTAACGGAGGTCTTATAGCGGAGGTAGAGGCGACGTGTTTCACCTGCGGCGAGCTGCACACTGCTCACCGCCCGCAAGCCCGCGCCTGCGGTGGCCGGGAATTCGATATTATCTCCCGACCAGGGCGTCTCCTACGGCGGTTAGTGGGGTGAGGGTGTTGGGACTCCCACAGCCGCTTCATCAAGCGCCCTCGCCTTCCTTTGCCAGCATCACTGCTTCGCAGGTGACGGCCTGCCATGCACTCCTCTGGCGCCTCTCTAGCCACTCCTCAAAGAGGAGACTTACCGCCGCTATTTTGCCGTGCCCAAGACCCCTAAATCCTCGACATTTCTTAAATACTACAGTGAGGTACATACTTACCATTTATCAGAAGTCGGATTAGAATTAAAAACCCATATAACATGACGCAGTTTTATTTTCTACATTATTGTTAGAAAAAGTATCAGACGAGAAAATTGACAAAAGATTAATACATTACCTCGATTGTATAGTTATGCACAATATTAGCCAAAATTTAAAAAAAAAAGATTCGATTTCACAGCCTTCCCAATAAAGATTTTTTAGTCTACACAAAATACTGAAGCAAGTTCATCTAGCAACTAGCATTATTCTTAATAAAATTTGGAAATCCTAACGCTACTAAATACTATGAAGTCATAATTACATAATACTATAAGCATATTATATAATGATATCTCAAGAAATGTAAGAAAAGCTGTTCAAATATTCATTGTTAAAATATGTAGGTACCTAGACATACCTACTTAGTACAATGGAACAAAAAAAAAACACAAAAACAGGCAAAAGTTTAATAATTAAAAAAACTAACATGTTTGTAACAGATCAAGAAGTTATGTAAAACAAAAAGGGTTTATTACACGAAATCATAATTTAAAATATCAATAAACAGTAAAGGTGGCATTTCATGATCACATAACACATTTAATGCGATATAGTGGTACTAAAAAAAAACAAGGACAAAAAATAACAAACGTATTATCAATAACTTTAAAAGTAAAATAAAACAATCGTCGTATCTCCTCAGGCTGCATCTCTTCCAGTCAATTAAAAGCAGTAAATAACAAGTTCGAAAGTAATTACATGGAACAGTGACATGCCTATAGCCCTAATTCTGTAAACTATCTATCAATCTCAAAATGAAAATTTCTGAAAGATATTGCTAATCATATGTTCAAAAATCCTCTCAACAACGTCAATAATACAGTGTTTTGAACTGTCAAAATGAAGCCCAGTGCTACTTACTAATAGTGTAATTAGTGTTACGGAATTAGCCCACCAAACTATTATGCAATTACGAGTCCTAATTACAATGTAAATACTAGAAATGTGTTTTAATATATCACTAAACCAGAGTCATAATTTTCGTTGTTTGTTGTATTTATTCGAATTATGCTGACAAATATATATCAGAGCATTATATGTATTATTACGACTATTACGCAAGTATCACCGATCAGCAAAAGGCATAAACCAAATCTAAACTATAGATGATTCAGAAAATGCCAATGGCAGTGACTTTAGTGTTGACCCAAAATAGGTGCGACAACGCCCGCAAGTCGGAAAAAAATTTGCCCGCATTTAACATAAAATGCACAGCTAAAGCTACCACATCAGCAAGCTTTATATAGATAAAATAATTGGAGATTTCATTATTGATATTGATTACTTACAAACTCATCACTTTTACGACACTACGTCATAGCTTCAACAAGTGTCTTACATACAATTGCTGCATATTAATTGGATTAATGTATTTGTTGACTTTTGCCCGAAAAACCAGATGACGGATAACCATAGTAACTGTATCAAACTATTTGTCTTCAATGAATACATTATGATAATTATGACATTGGCAAGAAGGTATCACATTGCTGATGATTATTATGCAGTTTTTTTTTTGACGGGAAAGCCGAGTGTCACGCGCATTTTTCATTGGACTTTTATAATTATTTACAGTGTCGTTTACTAAATAAAAGCGCGTAATTTATGTAGTAAAAAGTGCATTCAGTAAATAATTCATAAAGAACATTGAAATATCGCAGCATAGTGACCACATTATGACTTTGCCTCAAACCTCCCTCATAGACGGTTTACGCGGCAGTCTTTTTCAACTGTCATTGGCGATATTCGCCATTATTGCGAAATAAAATTTTAAAAGAATTTCTATAATTTTTTACACGTCTTTTTTAGCAAAATTGTGGTATCTAAGAAGAGGAAGAATATTATGCAGTTAGTAAATTGATTTGGTCATGAATGAGTACTTTATTTACGAACATATGGACAAGAAATTGTGCCATACATAAAGTTGTTGTTACAGGCAGTAACAAGCATTCCTTGAGTAGGTAAGTAATGATCTAGTTTCTATCAGTCTTAATTAATTATAGACTATGAAAATTGTATAATAATGGACATTAAATGGACAGATTTGGAGATACAACTGCAGCATGCTTGGTGTTAAATTACTAAATGTTAAACTACCTTGTAGGTAATGTTTAAAACTAAATAATTGTACTTTACAGTTTATATTATTTGATTTCATGAATTATTGGCACATAAGACAGACTATCATAAAACTTTAGACTTTTCAATAGTTGTCCTTTAATTTAGATATCTTTTTAGAGATTTCATAAATTACTATATGAATTTAAAATGCCATATAGCATTACTAAAAGTTTTTTTTATAATATTTAATACTTAATACTAGGAAATAAGTTACTATTAAAAATCAAGTTATATCTCTAACAGTCTTTGGCTAACACAAGTTTAGCCTCACCCTCAAACACAACCTTCTTTTCTTCCTCGACAATGCAATAAAACTTCACTTTAAGAATCTTCCTCACATCAACTAGTTCTACACTTATAGTCAGCTTCTCTCCAACAAAGCACTTGTTGGGGAATTTCATAGTTTGTGATACAAGTACTGTCCCCGGGCCAGGTAGATGCGTTCCAATCAGTCCCGCCACTAAGCCATTGAGAAGTGCCCCATGCACTATGGGCCTCTTGTTTCCATTATTTTGGTGCAAGTAGTTATGATCACTTGTAAGGTTTGAGAAAGCGTCTAAATCTTTCTGGGTCAATGTTTTTTGTATGCGAATCTTATCTCCTGCTTTGAAAGCTGTACTACTGAATGTGGTAGTATGAATTTTGCATATCTTCTGATAATTTTTGTTATTCACAACAATGTAAGGAAATCTGTTTGATAGCATTTTGTTCATTTTTAATTTTTTACTTTTATTTATTCATTTGTACTGCATACATCTTGTAAGTAAATAGTAGCTAAATTGGCTAATCTTTTATCATTTGACTTTTGTATTTCATGAATTCGCTCAATAATCTCTGCTGTGGCAATTTCAGATTTGGTTTGATTGTTATAGAGATAGAACAAAGTTGTGATTGTGTCAGCTAAGACATCATTGTGGTCCAACTTCAGTAAATCAATAAGTGGCTTCAGTCCAGACTGTGTTATAATATAATCAGCATTCAATGGATCTGCAAATGAGAAGAGTACTTTTGGTATAACTTAAACAGAACATGAGTTACTAGCAGTGTTATAAAGATTAATATTATCAATAGTTCACTTACATAAACATATTATAAAATAATAGAATATAATAAACTAGCATATTTAGTGGCAGTTTCAGAAAGCACTCTTAGATTTTTTTTTTTTACTTGAGATGTCAATCTTCCTGAGAAACAGCACTATTGCAATACATTTTTTTTAGTTTCTTGTATCTTTTGTAGACACGAGACCTTATTTCATAATATGTAGTGACCGTGAAACTGGGAAATAACCCAAGCATACAAAAGTAAAAGACCAGAAAGCTTTACATACCACTACAGACTTGGGCAGCATAATAGAGCAAGTCTAATAATATTCCTAAGTCAATCTATTTTTCTCAATTAATCCTGTAGCTTATCTAACTATAGCAAATGAAATAATAGAAGGTAACAACTTTTCTTACCGCAACTCAAATTGCAAATACCAGCAGCAGCAAACTGTAGCAGTTGATGGTTGCTTTCATTCTTTATAACGTGAAGGAAAATGTCTAGCACACCAACATCCCTAATAAACTGATTGTTTATGGGATCGTATGCAAAATTTGCCAAGTTAGCTAGAACTTGACATTTGGCATCTGCAAAAAAAAATATTATGTTATGCGAATCGTTCATTTAGTCCCTTCAAACGAAATAATAATAGCATAAAATGATATAATAGAAGAGCCAATAAGCACAAAACCTTTTTTGGTAATATTCATTTAGAACATTTACAAAATATTATAAATCATTCACATCACATTAGATGGAAGATATTTACCAAACGATGTAGAATGCAAAAATTCATCTACTAAAAGCGATAAAAAGCTCTCTCGATCTGTCCCATTTTCAGGAGTACGTTTCTGAAGTTGAGCCTTGTTACTAAACATTGAAAAGATAACTTTTATGTTATAACTTTCAAAGCACGAACATATAAAATATATAAACAGAGGCTAAATTTTCACGCGCCATTCTGAAAAAGTAAATTCCACCATCTTGAATTCTTTCTATCTTGCTTGACTTGACTTGACTGATGACTGACAGTATCTATCCTGTTGCCCGCATAAAAAATATTTAATTTTTAAGCAGTAAGGTTCTGGATCTGGAGTGTCGTACCGGAAGACGGACGGCATGGGGAGGCCCTCAACAAGATGGTTCGATAACCTGATGAAGATCGCGGAAAACCGATGGATGCGGGCAGCACAAGACCGGTCACTCTAGAAAGCATTGAGTTAGGGGACACCTTTATCCAGCAGTAGACCTCTATAGGCTGAAGAAGAAGAAGGTTTAATAATTAGACTGTTGTGCTCTGGATCAAGCCATTTCTCATTATACGAAAAACAATGCGAGGTCAGCTAAAACTCTCAATGCTATAGATGTGTCGCCGTGTATATATCATATGTCTACAAAGTCGTAAAATTAATGTTTCAAGAACTAAAAAATTTAAAAGTACACTAACACTAAATTATAGTACATCGAATGTCATCAGCTGTCTGTAGTGCCTGTAGTAAGTATATTTGCACAGAGTACATTATATATATATAGTATATTTGTTTGTAACTCGATATCTATTGCATTTATTATTGCTTTTGAAATCTATATGGACAAAACATCGAAGATACCTATTAAAAATGAGCAAAACAAATAAAAGTGGAGTTCAGGAAATATTTTTTAAAGTATATCGGCGATGTTTGGTAAAACACGAAGCTGGACAAATTTTATAAAATTTAGATGATTGAACAGTTGCTGAAACAGATATTAACCACGTCGACTCACTGTTTGTTTTTAACTACTAGATGTTTTAAATTTACTAAGTAAACGATTTTAAGAATAAAATGAGGAGTATTTACATTGCGCATTTATAGGTTAGATTGCAAATATAAGTAGACTATATTCTAGTGCGACTGGCACAGTTTTGATACTTTAGGTGATTTATTTTACCGCTGATTTTAAAAATGAATTATATCATTATCGGAATTAAAATTAGTGTTATTATTTTTAATCTTTCAGCAAAATGTGAAAGTAAACCCTTTATCAAAATATATATGAGTTAGTTTCTTTTTTTTTTAAATAATTCACTTAAGTGAAGATACCAGGCTGATGACAGCAGTAACGGAGACGTTGTTAGTGACGCAGCTAACAATAAAAATATTTTTTTACGAAGAATATTTGGAATCAGATGATGAAAGCAATTGTTTTGGAATACTGTTCATTGGTAAAAACACGTTAAAACATATGATAATAAATATGTATGATTTTTTATTTTTTTTTTTATTTTACTCATTTTATTTAAACGCCAGAGACCATAGATTTGTGTATTCATTAAAACAAATTTTGCTTCTAGTACAAAATAATGTGCTAGTATCAAAATGATTTCGATCACACTCACAAGGTTGCCGCAGCCCTCATTTATTAACATGACTTTATAGACACAGTATACAGACGACAGCATAGACATATACTAATGGATATGCCGTACGCGTTTAATCTGCAGTAATTTTTTGCTTTGAAAAGACTGAGTGAGATGGCTTATGTTTTCGGACTAGCATTATCTCTTTCCTCATAGATGATTGATGATTTTGAGAGAGATAAAGATAGACAAAACTGCGTTTCCCCTCTTTCTTTCGGAATGTCACAATTCTCATCTCTAAGCCATGTCTAGTGTTGACGCCATCTATTGGCGTTTATAAATGGAACTGTTTGCGCTGTAAATCTCTAGCAGTCCTTGTCCCCGTAACCCTCTACGTCACGTCATGCACCCGCTGCCCGTGAGATGGCGCTGTTCCGTTATTGATCGAAACAACGCCTAGATTATACGAGAGAAGAGATATTTTAGTGTGTCTCATGGACCCTCCGCGTGTGCGTACCCCGTACCGCGCGCTAACCGCTGTTTAAAAACCCGCATTTGCACAGTTCTGCTGTGTTAATTTATCGCTGAACGATATAATCATTCGATTATAAGTTGTAACCATCCGCTCAAATTGGAGACGTGTCTTTGTGGCTTCAAGAAAAGAAACCGAAGCTGTTAGCGGGGAACTCGATAAAACCACGTGTGTGTGTGTGGAGCTTGCCGAACCGCGAGGGTGAAGAAAGTCGAAGACGGAGCCAACTGATTGAACTCCTACGAGACGACGAGAGCCCGTCAAGAGAGGTAAGGTGCATGATATTTCCATAACCCATTCCTAGGTTAAGAGTTTACAGCGCGACAGTGACGCCATTTTTTCTTTTCCATATAAAAGGGTTACAGTCTAGATCGAAGGAAGGTATTAAACCCCGCGAAGCCACTTTAGCCCCGCCAATTAGTATATGTCGATGGAAGACAGCACATTAAGCAGAAGTTACTACAATCAGTCAGATTTCTTTATTAGATTTTCAACTTTACCCGTAAAGCATTAACGCTCAAGGTTGATTAGGAATATTTGACAGTTTCGGGTAGCTTGGCCTGTCGTTCGTCCATTTTTTGCTTTTATGAAATCCTTTTAGTTAATATGGAATTTATGGCAAACTGGTAGACCGAGACGGCCTACGGTATTTCTTATTCTAAAATATTATTTTTGAAATAAGTATCAATAAGTAATTTAATGTCTTGGTCACACTTCAATCATAGAATATTTTCAGATATTTATATTGGGTGCTCTGGGGTCCCACCACCATCTTTGGGACCCAAGTCAACCCCACCTGCCAGACGGTGCACCTGCTGACTAACGAACGGGGCGCTGACGCCGGCTTTCCCTTCGGGGTTTAGTGGTCAGACGGCAATCGCACTTCTAATTAGCCAAATAAGCCAATCGAAAATGGACAGAAGTATAAGAGCACAAGTCACGGCTAGGGCGCCGCCGCAAAACGGCGCGCAGGAGCCTCGTCCGACTCTTGTGACCTGTGGGCTAGGGCTACCGTGTCAGAGGCGGACACGGCTGAAGAAGCGAGCCCAAAGTAAGAAGATCCGTTTGGCATCGTGGAACGTTGGCACGCTAACTGGACGCGCGAAGGAACTGGCCGAGACTCTCCACAGGCGGAGGGTGGCCGTGGCATTCCTGCAGGAGACTCGGTGGAAAGGCAGCAGATCCCGGCTTATTGGGAATGGCTACAAGCTGATCTACACGGGTGCACCTAGTGGGAGAAATGGGGTCGTCGTGGTGTTGTCTGACGAGCTCCAGGATGACGTCTTGGAGGTGAATCGCATCAGTGACCGGCTAATATCGGTGCGGGTGCTTGTCAATGGGGTAATAACCCACTTGATAAGTGCCTACCCTCCGCAGGCCGGGTACGGTGACGCGGAAAGGACGTTGTTCTGGAGCCAGCTCGAAGGATTGCTTCGCGGGATCCCGTTATCCCAGGGAATCGTTCTGGGTGGTGATTTGGACGGTCATGTGGGTGAGAAGTGTGACGGGTTTGAGCGTGTTCACGGTGGCTATGGGTACGGTAGCCGCAACGCGGAAGGGGACAACATTCTCCGAACGTGTGCAGCCGCTGACCTTGCAATCGTGAACACCTACTTCAAAAAGAAACCGGAGCACCTTGTCACCTACCGTAGCGGACGGAGTGCTACCCAGATCGACTTTCTACTAACTAGGAGGCATCAAATCGGCAAAGTAGCCAACTGCAAAGTCATACCCGGTGAGAGTCTCACTGCACAACATTGTCTCCTTGTCATATGCCTTGTCTCTGCGTAAAGGCCCAACGCAGACGTGTTGAGCACTGCCCGCACCAGATCCGGTGGTGGCTGCTGGATAAAAACAGGTCCCAGGATTTCGCGTAGGTTATTGGCGACAAGTGCGCCGGTACCGATGTTGAGCCTATTCAAGAACACTGGAACAGGATCCAGGCAGCTATTACTGGGGCGGCGCGGGTGGTGCTCGGCGTCTCCAAGGGCGGCCGCAAACGTGACAAGGAGACCTGGTGGTGGGACGACACAGTCCAGAGGGAGACTATGGTGAAGAAAGCCCTCTTCAAAACGTGGCAAGCAACCGGATCCCCTGAAGATCGCGACGCATACAAAGTTGCCAAGCGTGCCACTAAAAGAGCTGTAGCCAGAGCCAGACGAGACCACTTGCAACCGCTCTACGAGAAGTTGGAATCGTCTGAGGGGCAAAAGCTCATTTACAAGTTGGCACGTTCTAGGTTCAGGATATATCCAAGTGCCTCTGTGTAAAAGACACTGCTGGCAACCTACTATGCGAAGACCTCGCGGTGAAGGAAAGATGGCGCTCGTACTTCCACGAGCTGCTGAAAAAGCAGCACCAAGAGGTGCAGACACCGGAACTCCCTCCAAATCTTGGATTAGTGCCCCCGATAACGCCTGAGGAAGTCCATACGGCTCTTCGTCGCATGGCGAATCGGAAAGCTGTCGGAGCTGATGGAGTCCCCATTGAGGCCTGGAAGGCGATGGGTCCTCGCGGTGTGGGCATGCTAACTAGCTTTTTGAACCGCGTGCTCCTGACCGGCAAAATCCCGAGCCAATGGAGGCTGAGTATTATTACTCCAGTCTTCAAAGGCAAGGGCTCGGTATAGGAGTTTGGCAACTATCGCGGTATAAAGGTCATGTCCCACACCATGAAGATCTTTGGGAGGATTATAGACTCCCGGATCCGACAGGAGTGTGCTGTCTCGGAGTGTCAATATGGGTTTCGTCCAGGGTACGGAACCATGGATCCTATCTTCGCACTAAGGATCGCCATGGAGAGATACAGATCGAAGAACACTCCTCTGCATATGCTCTTTCTTGATATGCAGAAGGCCTTCGACTGTGTCCCTCGGGGGGTGATCTGGTGGGCACTGAGGTCCAAAGGGGTACCAGAAGCCTATGTTGACATAATTCGAGACATGTACCTCAATTCCGATTCCGTTGTTAGGACCGCTGTTGGTGACACTAAACCATTCCCCGTCACCGTCGGAGTCCACCAAGGTTCCCTCCTTAGTCCGTTTCTGTTCAGCGTGATATTAGACATTTTGTCGGATAGCATCAGGGATTCACATGAGCAACCTCCTTGATTGCTTATGAGTGCTGACGATATCGTGCTGGCGGACGCGGACAGGAATCGGCTGGGGCGGCGTGTGAATATGTGGAAGGACTCGCTCGAGAACGCAGGTCTGAAACTCAGTGTGGCGAAGACCGTGTATATGGCTAGCAACACGACGGACCCCATGTCTGTGCGCATAGGCGGTGACAAGGTCGAGTGCACAGACCAGTTTAAATACTTAGGGTCTGTACTCCACGCGTCCGGCGACATTGATTGCGACGTCAGGGCACGTATTTCCGCAGCTTGGGCAAAATGACGTGAGGTGACGGGTGTCATTTGTGACCCCAAAATGCCGGTTAAGCTTAAGGGGCAGGTCTATAAGACCATCATTAGACCTGTTCTCCTGTATGGCAGTGAGGCGTGGCCTGTGCTTGAGCGACACAAGCAGGAGCTGCGTGTCACGGAGATGAATATGCTGCGGTTGATGTGTGGAGTTACGCGAAAGGACCGCATCAGGAACTCCCGCATCCGTGGCAGTCTTCATGTCCGTGACATAGCGGACAAACTGCAGGAGGGCTGCCTACGTTGGTACGGTCACGTCTTACGAAAACCGGTATGTTACGTGGGTACCAAATGTGTTGCCATGGCTCCTCCGCCAGGCCGGAACAAGCGGGGTAGCCATAGAAGTGCTGGCTTGACGTTGTAAGAGATGACATGCGTGCCAACAATCTCACACCACTCTCGCGCGCGCACTATCGCGCGAAATGGAGGAAATTAAGTAAAAAAGCGGACCCCGGGCTCCAACGCGAAAGCCGCGGATGCAACCGGGATAAACACTGAGATGATGATGATGAGAAGGAACCGAATGAAAATATAAAGGTCATAGCACACTTAAACGACTCTGCTCCAACATCGCTCCCACCCAACAGCGCCCTAGAATAAGGCGACAGCTGTCCAGCCGTCGCCCGCTCTAACTGTTCGCCGTGGACACAGTTCGACATCGGTTTCTATTGAAGTAACTCGTCCTTTTTACAATGTTTCTATTCACAACGCGCTAAAGATCGAGGGAGCGGATTACTTGGTAGATACTGACTGAACCACAGAGTACTTGGACTGAGTGCCGAGCGGAGACCAGCGCCGGCGCTGCGGTCGCCGGAGCGGCGACTGCTAACGGACTGCTCGCGGGCGCCGCGCCAACCACTCGTCTACAACGAGCGGCCAGCGAGGCATCAACTGCCGTCCGGCCGGGCAGTCTCTCGGCGGTAAGCTCGCTGACAGCGCGCTGTCTGCTAATTTATGATGCCAATGTAAAATATATCTAAAGTTGAGTATTTAAAGCCCATATTTGAATGATATTGTTTTTGTCGGGTGGGAGCAGAGTCGTTTATGTATGCTGTGGCCTTAAAACCCTCTTCTTTTTTATATTTGTGGTAACCAAACTCTTTAGTGGCGTGATCATAAAGACGACCTACAACGTCACTAATGTCTCCTGTCATATTATTTTCTGAAATATCAAACATGTACCTATCTTCTATTTTGTTGATTAAAACCGTTATTCTAAAGGTTTATCTTATTACAATTTAATCAACAAAATATTTAAAAGTTTTCGCCACTATGGAACGATACTTAAAACCAGAACGTTTTGATGTTGATCCCGTTGATAGTTCCGCGTCAACGAAATGGGAACATTGGAAGAAAACATTTGAAAGTTTTCTTCAAACTACAGGAAACGCCTTGACAGGACAGAAGGTACCACCCTTACCAATTTCCTGGAAATTAGATCTTCTCATAAACCATGTTTCATCAAACGTTTTCACGTATATCAGTGAGTGTACTACTTATTCATCCGCAATTGACACTTTAAGAAAATTATTTACAAAGCCTAAAAATATAATTTATGCCCGGCATGCCCTCGCATATAGAAAACAACAGGGCGACGAAACGATAGACACCTACTTACAAATATTAAAACAGTTAGCCAAAGACTGCGACTTCAAAACTGTAGATGCTGAAACAAATAAGAACGACAATATACGTGACGCATTTATCTCTGGAATAAAATCTAGCTCGATAAGACAAAGATTACTAGAAAATCTGACGTTAACACTGGAAGAAACACATAATCAAGCACTGTCGCTAGAAATGGCTGAAGTTAATGCAGCAAAATTTAATTATTCAAATGCAAATACTGCTGCTGCCGTTGCACTCAATTTCAAACAAAAGGAATCTACTAAACCTGTCGTACTTCGACAATCACAGGAGCCTAATAGTACAGTAGCAGTGACGCCAACTTACCAGACACGCAAATGTTTCTTTTGTGGTGGGAATGTTCATCGTCGTAAAAACTGTCCTGCTGTTGACTCTATGTGTCAAATTTGCAGCAAAAAGGGTCATTATGATATAGTATGTCGAAGCAAGAACTACATCAACGCCACTCTTCTTAAAGAAGATAATAGCCTTTGTGGATGTATTACAGCTGCATCTCCAACTTCCTTGAAGAAAGCTACACTTCCAGCTTACGTAAAAGGGATAAAAGCTGAAGCCTTAATAGATACTGGTAGTTCTATAAGCTTCATCAATGAGCAATTTTTTGAATTATGTCAATTGAAGAAAGCACCCTGCAAGCAAATCATATCAATGGCTTCAACCAGTCATACGTCACAAGTCGAAGGTCAAACATGTGTGTCAGTTCGTATCAGAGACCATGATTATACAAATGTGAATTTACTTATTGTGAAAAACCTCTGTGCTGACTTAATAATCGGTCATGACATATTAGACGAGCACTCCTTTCTCGAATTTTCATTCGGTGGACCTAAACAACCACTAAAAGTGTGTGGTGTTGCAGAAGCATTTGTCCCTGCTGTTCCTCTTTTTACAAATATAAGTCCAAATTGCAAGCCTATTACGATTAAATCTCGCCGCCACAGTGAGGACGATAAAAAGTTTATTGAAGAAGAAGTCAGAAAACTCTTAGCGGCTGGCATTATCGAAGAAAGTACCTCCCCATGGCGAGCTCAAGTACTTATTACAAAGAACGCTAATCACAAGAAGCGCCTTGTCATCGATTATTCACTTACGATAAACAGGTATACACAGCTTGATGCTTATCCACTCCCTAATATGGAGGAACAAGTTTCCAATATTTCGAAGTATTCAATCTTCAGTGCCATCGATTTACAGAGTGCTTACCACCAAGTACCGATTCTACAAAAAGAAAAACCCTATACTGCTTTCGAAGCGGCTGGAAATCTGTATCAGTTTCGTCGCATACCATTTGGCGTAACAAACGGAGTGTCAAGTTTTCAAAGAACCATTGATTGGGTTATTCGAAAAGAAAAATTAGCAGATACTTTTGCACATCTCGACGATGTAACAGTTTGTGGGCGATCTCAATCTGAACACGATGCTAATTTGAAGAAATTTTTAGCAGCCGCTCAAAAATATGGTCTTACTATCAATAAAGAGAAAAGTAAGTTCTCACTGAACAGCATCGATATCTTGGGCTATACCATCAAGGATCATGTCATAAAGCCAGATGCTGAACGGCTGCGCCCGCTTCTTAGTCTTCCACCGCCAAATGACAAACCTTCATTACGAAGAGTATTAGGAATGTTTGCACATTATAGCAAATGGATTCCAAACTTCTCGGAAAAAATCCACGCATTAGCAAATACAAGAAATTTTCCACTAAATAAACAACTTGTCGAAAATTTTCAAGCATTGAAAGACAATATAGTCAAATCCTCGGTTCACGCTATCAATAACGACATACCTTTTGTCGTTGAAACGGATGCATCCGAACATTCAATCGCTGCAACCTTATCACAAGCTAATCGTCCTGTAGCATTTTTCTCTCGAACCCTGAATCGAAGTGAACAAAACCACTCCTCTGTTGAGAAAGAAGCGTACGCCATCGTCGAATCGTTAAAGAAATGGCGACACTTTCTTATCGGAAAACAATTTCGGTTAATTACAGACCAAAGATCTGTAGCCTTTATGTTCAATAACAGGCTAAATAGCAAAATTAAAAACGAGAAAATACAAAGATGGCGTTTGGAACTAGCTCCGTTTACATACGATATCGTTTACCGTCCAGGTAAAGAAAATAACGTTGCTGACACACTGTCTCGTGTATGCGCTACTATCGAATCTCGGTCAACAAAACTCGTTTCTCTGCATGAAATCCTTTGTCACCCAGGCGTAACAAGGATGGTACACTGGATAAAATCTAAGAATCTACCGTATTCTATTGAAGAAATCAGAAATATGACAAACTCTTGCTGTATATGCTCGGAATTGAAGCCTAGATATTACAAATCAACTGAACCTGGTCCCAATCTAATTAAAGCGACATCCCCATTCGAAAGACTCAGTATCGATTTCAAAGGTCCCATACCTAGTAGCACAAGGAATAAATATATCATAACAGTGATCGACGAATACTCTCGCTTTCCCTTTGCATTTCCTTGCTCAGACATGAGTTCGGCAACTGTTATTAAGAATCTCAACGAATTGTTTATGATATTCGGGATGCCTGCATACTTACATTCTGATCGTGGGACGTCTTTCATGTCATCTGAAGTCAAGCAGTTCCTGTACTCTCGCGGTATCGCAACAAACCGAACAACACCGTATAATCCTCAAGGGAACGGACAAGTAGAGCGCCTTAACTCCACACTCTGGAAAACGATCCAATTGGCCTTACGTTCTCGAAAGCTGCCTATAGGAGATTGGGAAAGGACTTTGAACCAGGCTCTACACTCTATTCGCTCCCTACTCTGCACAGCCACTAACTGTACGCCGCACGAGAGGATGTTTACACACATGAGGAGGTCACCTAATGGCGATTCTATACCTACATGGTTAACAAACGCAGACCAAGTACTGATGAGGAGATTCGATCGAAGTAATAAGTATCAACCTATAGTAGAAGAAGTTGATCTGATCGAAGTTAATCCTGACTACTCTTACGTACGATTACCGAATGGTCGTGAAACAACCGTATCGAATCGATATTTAGCACCATTAAGTCAAGACGGGGAAAGAATTCAAAGCGAAACAGCTGATGGCGAATTAACTGAACCCGTTGAACAAAGTGAGCTTCCTGCACAAGATTTCGAGGAGCACTCTATATCGGAAATGCCACCCCGAGGGCAAGATATTATTCAAGACAATACGCAAGATAATACACCACACTCAGAGTCCCGCCGTTCAACAAGAGAACCCAGACCGCCTGTACGTTTTGGAGATTACATTGTCTATTATGAAGGCCGGAAGAATGTGGTAACCAAACTCTTTAGTGGCGTGATCATAAAGACGACCTACAACGTCACTAATGTCTCCTGTCATATTATTTTCTGAAATATCAAACATGTACCTATCTTCTATTTTGTTGATTAAAACCGTTATTCTAAAGGTTTATCATATTACAATATTGATTTAATCTTTTATGAAAACCATCGACACATTTCTTCTCATCTCAAGCATGTCCTAATGGACATGCATGATGAGAAATGTGTCACTCCGAAAGAAAGAGAGGAAACAAAGTTTCGGTCTATCTTTATCTTTCTCAAAATCATCAATCATCTATGAAAAAAGAGATAGTGCTAGACCGAAAGTATAGGGCATCTTTCTCACTCTTTTCAAACAAAAAAAATACTGCAAATTATACGCGTACGGAATGTCCATAAGTATATGTCGATGATAAAAACTCCGAGAGATTTTTCAATATTTTATTAATTATTTATTATCTGTCTGTGTGTGTTGTATACAAAGAAATTGTATAAATACCTAGAACGCTGACGAGCCGGCAAAGGCGTTCCTAGAAAGAGAAACGTCCGTCCCTTTATAATAGGGTGTACAAAGTTCGTAAGAAAATTGGGACATTTAATAAACTTCAATTTTTTTTTTAGTAAAAATCTAATAACAGTAAGAGGTAGCTACAAAATAAAACATGAACTTTATTTATATTGTATACTAGCGACCCAACCCGGCTTCGCTCGAATAAATGTATTATAGGTATATATAACTTTATCTTGAATCACTCTATCTATTAAAGAAAAGCGCATCCCGTTACTTAGTTTTATGGATCTACACATACATAGGGACAGTTACAGGCTCGCGTTGCCCCTGTGCGTCGCAGCCTCTATGTCTCTGTAATATCTTCGAAAATAGGGGGAGACGGGGTACATTGATACAAGGGGCACATAGATACAGTCAATATTCGTCGAAAACAAAACGCGTTAGAAGAGCCATCCGCCACCGATAAGGAGGTTTATAGTAAAGCCTACACGCACACTAGCGCAGAGCAACGTTCACTCGACGACTAGCGACTAGCACGTAAAAAACTTTTTCTGATGTTCGCAACAAAATTTTCGTACTTTTCTTTCGGATGTAATGCTTCTAATTTATTCAGTGTTACCTGTTTTATATTAAGACACTTGGTAAGTACATATCTGTCATCACATTAAATAGACTTAAATTATTTAATTATTTATTGCTTTAATTTTCATAAAATGTTGATTTCGATTGTAGTAGGCAGGGGCACATAGATACAAGTGGTCTTGGGGCACATTGATACCCCAATATTTTGTTAAATATTGGAGTGTGTGAGACTTAGGTAATATATTTTATTTTCTTTATAGGAAAATGGTTTGAACATTTAAACGCAAGATGAATAGAAGTTCCATCAATGAAATTTCCGTGGCTTCTGTAATACCTGATGTGTTGAAAGAAAAATTATCAATAGCAAAAGCAGCGAATAAATATAATTTAAAAAAATCAATAAATAAAGGTCAGAAAAATCAATAAAACTTGTTTAATTTATAGGAATATTTCTATGAACCAAAGTACCAGTGTATGTACCAATGTACCCCGCCTATGGGGTACATTGATAAAAATTTCATTTTTTAGTAAATAGGCTCTAATACGTTTTGTGAATAAATCTATCGGTTAATTTGTATGTAACAAGTTAACTGAATATATATTGAATATATTATGGTTATTAAATTGGATGTAACTAGCATTAGATCGTCTTTTATTGGGTCTAAGTAAAAACCGTGTCAAGGTGCCCCACTTCGCCCTATTTATTAAATTACATGCTGTAAAAGGCAATATTGATGAAATGAAATCGTTTATTAAGCAAGTAGGATCACTGATCACTTTTACACGTCATGTTTATTTGTTCTTTTATTTTTTTTTTATTTATGCAATCTCGCCTGATGGTAAGCAGTGATGCAATCGTTGATGGTAAAGCGCAATAGTTTATTAAGTCTATTCACTTAAAAAACTTAGGAATAGGAAGGATGACGACAGTTGAGCGAGGTGATGCAGTGTTAAACCCAACAATACGACCAACGATGCTGCGCCAGAGGGAGATTGATCTGGAGACTCTCCACGACCAAACCTCCGACACAACAACATTTGGCGCATCGTACCCGGCACACATCGCAACACAACTGCTCAGGCCCGTCCTCCGTACGGCTTCACCAAATATCATGCCGGAATACGACGAATCGCTTGGTGAAAAAATAATAATAATAAAATGGTTAGGTTAGTTATTCAAGTAGGTTAAACTTTTTGTAAAAGTGTAAGGTAAGTATAGCTAATACAGATAGTTGACATACCTACACTGATACGCTATTTGTTACATTATCTTTAGGACATAATATGTATAAAAATTTTCAAGAAAATATACAATTTGTTTCTAGTAAGTCTTTTCACTTTTTTAACAAACTTAACTAAGGAAAATGTTATTTATTCAGCTGTCTTGTCTTTTTTACAGAACATTATACTCACCCTACACAAAAAAAAAATTGCATTGATCATATTGATTATTTAACCCAATATGTCATCGGTGTTGCCATTTAACAGTTCATACTATCTGCTAATATTGTTTTATTTTTATTTATTGATCACAATAAATTCACACTGATTAAATGTTGAGATAAGCAGTTAGTTATTTTAATGCTTATACAGTCACGAGTCACTGATATAATATTGTATATCAGCTTATATAACAAAACGAGTGGATGAAGTTTATGTATCAAAGTTACCAAATAGTAGTTTCATTTCACACTGGCAGTCTGCGGGAAAGGGACACAGGGGTGTTTCGATGCCTCTCATGCGGAACTTTAGGTATTTATGCGTAAGCTTTGTGGCACTAGAAGCTTTATGGAGTAGGCTTTAGGTTTATTTTTGAATGTTGTTGTTTAGATATTATTATTACTCGTATCGTAAGAATTCATTTAATATAATTTCTTTGGTTTTAAACGTAGTATCCTCTTAGTAGTCTGTGGTTTAGTATCTTCTTTGATTCTTTGCTTCTTAGTAGTCTGTGGTGGTTGTAAATGTCTTGCGGTTGCGGCAAGTCACAGAATCCCAAAAAGACTTTCTTTTCTTGAAAATGATGAGTTTTTAGACAATATATTCTATAACATATTGCGTTGAACATGAGTACACCGTATATTGCTGGTAATTGTTTATCGTATATCCGTAAAGTTTCTGAAAAACAGCATGTTTTGGAGGTTATAATTATTTGAACCTTAGCACTATTTTTTACAGGTTTGACCAGCAAAAATATATTTTTAATTGATTTCAAAGAACCTTATGGAGAGAAAAATCTCAGAGATGAGACGACTACTAATATACGTAGCATTATATTTAGTCCTAAAGGCACCTACTTAGCCTATAGAACTGATAAAAAGTAAGTATCAAAATCTTAAACTATATATATTTTTGTTAATTTTATCTACGGACGTAGTTAAACAGAATGTGGGGCCGGTGCTTAGATAAGCAAGATGCAGTATAAAAATGGGAACTGAGATCCGGTTCGCACGGCCCGTAGTCCCTGCTAGGTCACGGTATTGTATAATAATGTTTGAAAGAAATAGGACTTTTTATCAGTGAAATTAGTATAATTTATTATACTAAACGAACAGGGACCCCTACATTAATGACCGCGATGCTAATTACTCCTGATATTTATACGGACAGATTCAATCGTGAGAAGGTTTTTTTTTTTTTTGAAATGGCATCTCGGATGTGGCCATTAGAGGACGTAACTACTTAACCGGACTTTCCTGTGGATGCCTTAATTAAAAATTAAAGCCTCCAGCCAGGGGCACTTAAAACTAACTTAAAATTAGGTGACTACGCACTAAGGGCACCCCCTGTGGGGTACGAACCTCGGCTTAGGGTGTCGCTAGAGAGGACAGCAGGGGACGGCTGGATCGAAAGTTGATTTGATGACCGCGGCGTTTCCTAGTACTAGCTCTGAGAAGAAACGCCGAAAAATCGTGAGAAGTAATTAATAATTAATCGTGAAAATGAAGTCTACATACATACGAGCTGACTACCGAGTTCAGTACTTACTGGGACAAGTGCCAATATTATTTTCAAGTGCATATTTGTCTCTGCAAGCAGTGGCTAACATGAATCAGCAAGCTCAAAAACCTATTCTCCCCCTAAGCCCAAACATGCCACCAAGAGCTAGGAGGCTAATGTGATGATAAACTTGTTGTTCTACCTTAAAGACAGCATAAAATTTCCCTATCTAGTTTCTTTTGTTCCAAAGAGAGTCATCAGGCAAAGGCTATTATTAAGGGCTAACATTATAAAGGGTATTGTATCTGCATACAGTGGATTTCATTAATAACGACCGCAGTTGTAACAACATTTTGGTAATAGCGATGTCAAACTTAAGTCCCTATAATTTAAAGCATACTTCTGTAAGAAATTTTTCGGTAATAGCGACTTTGTCAATTTCGTGTATAGCAACTTGTTTTTATGAACCATTCATAAAAGATTCCTAGAAATCCCATGGTGATATTGTGACTGAGTAGGCGGAAAGCACGAAAACTCATTCTTAGATCAATTCAATTTTATTATCTTTTGTTTACATTCACAAAAGCTCAAATAAATGCTTTGTTTTTATGTAGGACTGCTTGTAAGAAGTTAAACGTAAACTTTTGAATCAGTTCGATAACAAATTCAAGTGAGTAAACAGTGTTTCTTAAACTTGTAAAAATAGCTCCTCGACGTACATTTAAGTACTGTGAAAGAAAAAGTGGAAATCATTTCGAGGCTGCAAAAAGGAGAAAACGTTTAACACGTTTTTTCACAAAGCATTAAAGAGGTCCCTCCGTCGTCGTTATAACCAAAATTCACTGTAAATTCTTCATAAAATGCATGGATAATGTATACATGTTTATTTAACTTGGTTAAAATATCTTATTTGCTTAAAACTAGTTTCAACCAATCAAATGGCTTCAATCAAGTAATGCTTGAGTTTAAATATTATGTTTTGTAAGATTTCTTTGAAATATTGGTTGCTGATACTGTCCGGCTTAAAACCAATATTTTACATCAACTGCAGATGTGATGTCCACGAAAGAGTTACTGGGCATAATGAAACCTCTTAGTAAGACTGGTTTCAGAACTTTATCTTGTTACTATCTGTAACAATGACCAAAGATCTACAAATGAAAGGCAGGAGCAACAGCTTATTATGTTTATTTAAATTTAGAAATTTTACATATTACAAGTAATATGAACTTCACCTGTCTAATATTATGATTTTGTTAATTTTCAGAGCTGAGATAGTGAAATGTTCAGATTGGTCTGTAGCAGCAACTATAAATGGAAACATCAAAGACATGTTTTTTTCACCCCAGGACAACTATTTCACAGCCTGGGAAATGTTTATTATGACAAAAGAAAACCCTCAGGTAATTAATATTGCTGTCACATTAGAACTTTAAATTTTCTCTGTCAATAAACAGAAAAGAGTTAAGGTCCTCATCAATAGGTTGGATAAGGATATGAAGAGAAGAATATATGTATCATTATTCGCAGCCTGACCTCACCCACAGCTGGGCATAAGTTTCTTTTCTTGTGCTAATCCCCACACCTATGCCAGCCTCATCAGGTTTAACCACAATCGGAAGTATGCTGTCTTCCCATCTCGCTGTTGGATTACTAACATCTCGTCCTTCATAGAATATATGTTCAATGAAGTAAATTGTGTTCTTTTGTTTTTAATATGTGTTTATTATACTTTCCCTTAATTTTAGGATATTTCTAAAATATTGACTGTTTTAGGGCAAGCCTAATCTTCACGTTTATAAATCAGCTGATGGGCAACTTGTAGGCAGTTTTGTGCAAAAGAATCAGACTGGATGGTAAGCCACATTTTATGAATAATATGTTCAGGATAATATTGGTTTTGCAGCTTGTTATTGATCTTCAATAAGATATTCCATATAAACAACAATGAGCATTACTTTTTACTCACATTTCAGTTTTTCAGGCCATGAAGACAGTCGCTTAGTGTGAGATACAGCAGTTATATCTTTCTTCTCACATGTAACAAAAATAAGCCTAAATAAAATAAAATTTCAAGGATTGTCATACATCCTTGAAATTTCTCTCAATTTTTGTCCAATTTTATTATAAGAAGTTTCACCACAATAAATAATTTGTTACAAAGATTTGTTTACATTCATAATTTCGTATTTCAATTCTAGGGAACCAAAATGGTCATCAGATGAGAAACTGGTTGCTCTACATATGAATAACCGGGTGTTGATTTATGAGGACGGCATCCTTGACAGATTTGTGCAACAATTGAATGCGGACAAACTGAAATCTTTCAGTGTCTCTCCCAGCCCTGCACCTACATACTATTTTGCTGCATTTACTTTAGGTGAGAATCTATATAAAAGTCAAATTCGAAAAAGAATAGAGGTAAACAAACCGTTGCTAGGCAACGAGTTGTTTACGCCTAAAAGACAGAAGTTAACAACCTTTTCTAGGTAGATGATTTTCATAAAAGTAATAATCCAACTTCCTACTAATGTAAACAGTATTTATGTTTAGATATAATATGATTTGCATTGAATTGAGATTGCTTGCACATGTAGGCTTTTTTTGACCATAACATATAAATAAAATAAGTAAAAAAATACAACAAAATTACTGGTGCAGCAAAAGATATCAAACAAAAATAACAGACTATATGCAATAGCATTCAAATAACATCCTTTTTTATGTACATAACTACGGACACTAGTCTGAAATAAACATTTTCTTTTCTAATTCTGATTTTTCTTCTCTCCATTTAACGACAACTCTACATAACGCCATAAAATGCACAGTCCCTTCTTTAAATCAAATCATCTATTTGTTAACACAGGTAAATATTGACAGATCTTACATAGAATAACACCTGTGTTATGCCAGTAGGCGTACAAAAATATAGTGTTCATGTGGCTCATCATAACAAAATTTGAAGCACTATGAATATACATTTAGAAATCATGCACAATTACTATTTCCAATTAAAGTGACAGGCCCAGATGAGGAACAATTTCTTATTAATTTAATGTAAAAAATCTAAGTCAAAATAATCAATCGGTATCGTTATATAGAGTTTACATTGTATTTGAGATGATGACTTTAAAGGTAGGTGGCGCTGCAAAGGCCTGGAGGGACTTGGTCATTGTCTCCATTTTACGTGTATGGGACGTCCCTAATATTATTTTTTTGTTTTATACTATTTTGTATGTTGATAATTTACAGGCAAGGCGGGTCAGCCGTCCTTTTGGCGCATTTACAAGTACCCTGACTTCGAACAGAGCCAGGCAGTCGTGGCGCGCTCCTCGTTCCAGGCAGACAAGGCTACTTTCTACTGGAACCGGCGCGGCACCAACGTTTTCGCGATGACGCAGACCGATGTTAGTCACAAAACCATTACTTTGATCTAAACTCACATTTGTTACTCTTTACATTCCCAAAATGGTATAAAATGGCTTCTGATATAGCCATTTATACAATCTTGGGATATTCATTAAAAAGACTCCGCATCGTTACACTCTAATTAATTCGCCATCTTGGTACATTATAAATTTTTTTTTTTTGGTTATTTTTATAATCGTTATCAATATTTAAAAAACTACTAAAACCCCACTTCTGAAAGGGACGCACAATGGTCCGCTGGAGGGACTGAGTGCGGAAACCAAACCAATAACATAGAACATAGGGTCATAGAATAAAGTAACCATCATAGGCAATCAATTTGCCTCTAGTGTCAACTAGTCTTTAAACAAAATCAATTATTTTGAGTCACCGCGCGTCTTCAAAACACGACGTTCGGCAACTCTCTTCATAGATTCGTAATTTTAACACTTTAAGCTCATATTATACCTGGACAACAAAAATATATAAATTAAATATTTTTTAGTATTTATTTCTGTACAAGTGATTTGTAATCGTAATTACTGAGACTGGCTATAAATTAAGAGGTATTTTTATTTTTTGTTTCTAGGTGGACAAAACTGGTGGTTCTTACTATGGAAAACAATCACTCTCTTATGGTGATGTGAAAGGCAACTCTGAAAATGTGACATTCAGTAAGTTTTAGGTAGTAATGAACATACCGCAGACAAGACATTGTTTATAGTTTACATGCAATTTTTTGGATTTTTATTGAGGTATTTAAAGTTAAAAATAAAAAAAAGAATTCATTTTTTTTTTTCCTAAAACGTGTGAAGGAATAGATAACTTTGAACCACAATATCTCCGTGATCCCAGGATATGGTCAAAAAATATATTTAAAACTATGGGATGCCCGAGTGTCACGGCTTCTTTAACCGTCTTGTTTCACCAGTTATACCATATGAAGCACTTTAAACCTAGTATCTTCTGCAGGTAAGGAGGGTCCAGTGCACGCGATCTCCTGGAACCCAGGCAACTCCAACGAGTGGGTGGCGGTGTACGGCCACGCCCCCGCTAAGGCCACCCTATTCAACCTCAAGTGCGAACCACTGTTTGAATTCGGAACAGGATCATGGAACTCGATTTATTTTCCGCCTGAAGGAAACCATATCCTTTTCATAAAGATTTGACTTATTTACCAATTACAATTACAGTAACTTAAGGCTTACACTGATTTGTGTGAGTGCACGTTGTGGTACGTCGGCCTAGAGCGCGTTGCCTCCTTTCTTGGGTTGAAACCGGTTTATACTACCGGCCTGAGGCGCGACGCAATTCCGCCGTGCACCATGTTTAATTCTTAATACTATTTTTGTGTTCGATTTAACCTGTTGAGTGTCTTATGTACTACCGTTGAGTGTCTTTGAAATTGTTGCTAACACAAATAAACGAAAAATACGACTAAACTTGATCCGCTAGCGGCTAGATGAATAAACTATACTGATTATCCATTGAAGTCTAAGGACCGTATTACAGAACCTTACTCAAGACTCAAGCATTACTTAAAACTAGTTTCAACCAATCCAAAGGCTTCAATCGAGATTTAAGTAAACCTTGAGTTCTGAGTGAAGTTCTGTAATATGAACCTTAGTAAGTTGTCATTATCTTGTATGATGTGTAATTATCAATGAGAAAACAGAATCTAGTACTTGAAATTTTGTACCAAGTATGTATTTTTTTTTTTTTTGCCTTAATTTTGCATTTAATATTTATGTATCAATAAAAATTTATTTTCTTGATCATGCAGCTACTGAGCCCATTTAAATTACTTAATTATTAAACGTTTTTGGGTTGACAGTGGCCCTTATCCCGTTTTTCACAAACTGAATTAAAATTAAGTTCAGTTCATCTTTTTTTTTAATTTCATTAAGAAAGGGACAGATATATTCTGTTAAATAAATAAATAAATGCTATTTTAGACCTGTCAAATTAGTCCGCTCCTGACGTATATTGACGTATATTTGCTCGCCATGTTTATAATCGCGTCTAAAGCTTTAGGCAATTGATAGGTATTGATACTATCGATAACTGATTCTACTAATGCCTATAAAGCCGACCTAAACTTAAAAAAAAAATACACCTCCTAAAATATTTTTTCGCAAAAGGAGGTACTTACTTAATACATGTGCTGTAGGCAATACATGCGCGGGTGAAGGGGACGACCGCGTACCGCATGCCCTGTCCCGGCATGCGGTACGGGGTCGTGTCGCTCATAATAATACCGTCGAAAATAGTGTTGTCCCTTTTTTAATAATTACCGTATTTTAGGAAAGTTTGAATTAATTCGCGGAAAAAAGATTATCTCAAAATTCATTACTATTGTTACTATGAATGATTATGTAAAATTTTATATTTAATTTGGTCATGTATCTAACCTTTATTATCCTTAGGGGTCGGACGGGGTTTTCTTTACATATTGTATATTTTTTTAAAGGCCAATTGATAACTGTTCTCAATATTTTCAACAAAATAAAACCTTAATCAATCAATCACACGCATGCTGTTGGGCGGTTTCGGTAACATAGCGTCAGGACATATCGAGGTGTGGGAGCTCCGCGGGTACAAAAAGGTGGGGTCCTGCGCGGCCCCCGACACTACCAGTCTGATGTGGGACCCTCGTGCTGAGACCTTCATTACTGCCACCACATACCCCAGACTCATTGTTGGTAATGGGTATGTATCATATTAAAATCATTATGACTACAAGGAAGCTTGATAAGGTTTTTAATATCATATTTGACAACTATCCATACTAATATTATAAATGAGAAAGTAACTCTGTCTGTCTGTTTGTCTGTCTGTCTGTCTGTCTGTCTGTCACGCTTTCCTGCTTAAACCTCTCAACCGATTTTGATGAAATTTGGCACAGACAATCTTTAGACCCCGAGAAGGGACATAGGCTACCTTTCATCCCGGAAAAAATTGATGTTCCCGAGGGAAACCTAAAAAGCGCGATATAACCGAACTCCAGCCGGCCGAAGCCGCGGGTGGAAAGCTAGTCATAAATAAATGTTAATAAAAAGAAGCTTTAAAAATACTACTACACTACACACACACACCTACACCTATACACTACCTACCTACCTACCTACCTACCTACCTACCTACCTACCTACCTACCTACCTACCTACCTACCTACCTACCTACCTACCTACCTACCTATATACTAGTGTCGATGTTGGATTGATAGTCATAGACAATCTTCTATCTTTGTCACGAAAACCGATCATTGTGCTGCGGTATGGTGACGTCAGATGATAGTAGTGCTGTTGCTGGCTACGAATACACTAAAAAAAAACAGAAGTTACCCGAGAGTACCCGCTCTCGGGTAACTTCTCAGTTTTTTTTTATGCCTTAATATTTTTATGCCTAGTAGTGGTAGCCTAGTGATTAACGGCCGCTTTCTATATTCAATCCCAATCCCTAATTTGCTGGTCGAGATTGATATTTGAATCCATTTCTTACTCTTGGTATTTCAATAACCGATCCAAAACTCGAAACATTGATCTTTTTTTTCAATCCATCTTTGGGAGGACGGATCGGATATTTAGATTGGTATTTGTATGAAAGTGACAGTTATGCGATTTCCATAATCGATCTCTGATTTTGACAAATCGATTTTTGAACGTTATTGATCTTTATTTGCGATCCTTAGTTATTGACAGATTGTATTGTGCAAAAACGTGGAAATGGAAATATTTTCAAGTGATAGTGATAGTGATCTTGAAGTATTAGCTCAGCTAACGGATTGGGATAGTAGCGACAACGTACAAGAGAGAGCTGTGTCCTCCAAAACTTTTCGCCGAATAAACTTCATGGCAAGTTTAACCGATGCAGAGTTTGCATTTAGATTCAGAATGAACAAAGCATCAGTTGAATCTGTTTTGAATGAAATAATGCCCTTTATCAAAGTGAAATCGAGACGGTAAGAAATTTGTTTTGTGTGCTCATATTGCTTCATAAAAACATAACCCAAAAGGACGATTATCAAAATAATAGTTTCTATTTCAGAAATAATGGTATACCACCATTGCATCAACTTTTATTGGCACTTAGATTTTACGCATTGGGGACTATGCTTAATTCAGTGGCCGACTTTGCTGGAGTATCCCTATCGTCAGCATGTAGAATAGTGGCAGACATATCTGCTGCTATCGCTAGCTTGTACAACAAATACATTTTTGTACATTCTAGGAGTACAGATAAATTTTTTAGCATAGCTCAATTCCCCAGAGTATGTGGTGCTATTGACTGTACACATGTACACATTCAGTCTCCATGTAAGTATACACCTAGGTCCTGAAAAGTTTACTTATTTATTTGAAATTACCATACCTACATACCTATGCAACAACAAATAAAATATTTGGTGTTTCAGGTTCAACAATAGGTGAGGAGTATAGAAATAGGAAAGGATACTTTTCAATTAATGTACAAGCAGTTTGCGATGGGGACCTTAAATTAATGAATGTTGTTGCTCGGTGGCCTGGTTCAGCTCATGATGCAACTATTTTTAATAATTCAGTATTAAGAGGTAATATTGGGTTTATCCCAATTTATTGTCCTAATAATATTTAAAACAATAATTATGAATTTCTGATGATATAACTATTATTCCAGCCCAATGTGAAGATGGTATTTTAGGAAATCGCTGGTTACTTGGGGACAGTGCCTATCCAAACCGCCCTTACTTGCTCACACCATTACTAAACCCATCAACTAGCCAGGAAATAAGGTATAATGAGGCCCACATAAAAACTAGAAACACTATTGAAAGGTAAAATCGCCATATTATAAAGTTTTTGCTTCAATCATTAGTAATTTTTTTCTTGATTACTAATTTAAAAAATGTATGTTTGTTTAGGACATTTGGGGTCTGGAAACGTCGCTTCCCAGTTATTTCATTGACCATGCGCTTGTCATTATATAATATACAAGCAGTTATAATTGCTACAGCTGTTCTTCACAACATCTGCAGAAATTATAATATTGAAGAAGTACCTCCCGAAGTAGAAATGCCAGAAGAAACTGAAATTACTGTGACATCAGAAAATTCGGACATTCAAAATGATGTCAGACATAGACAAGGATTAATTTCAAATTATTTTTAAGACTTTTTACATTTTACAAAAATATTAATATTTCTTGAGATATTTGTAATTTGGTTAGATATATACTGTAATCACTTTATATTTAATTATTAGTTTTACTATTATCTTACCCACTTTTTGACTTCAAAATTATTAAACAATGAGAATTTTAGGAAATAAAATATACATTTTTCGAAATAATTGTTTAATTAGAAATCAAGTCTTTTAAGTATGAGCCACAGTCCCATAAGTCACAGTAGATATAATTACAATCAGTCTTCTGATTTGACATAATTCAACTAAGTTATAATAACAAAAAAATAAAATTACTAACATTATGAATTTTCCTCTATTAAGCACATTTCATTTTTTTTTCTTTTTTAAGCACATTTACATTACAAACAAAAATACTGAATTGAAAAAATTATGTCTTAATAATAATAATACTGTACTAATCTATACATCTACATATAAATAAAATTGGAGTGTCTGTAATATTGAAATAACTGCTTTTTAATGTATGCACATGAATATATATGGTACATACACCAAAATATTTTTTTTTACAATTTTTGTCTGGGCTAAACTTCTGAAATGGATAGACCTATTTTGATGGGACTTTTTTGGTACCTGCTGATGTAATAAGGAGTACCATAGGCTACTCTTATAAATTCAAAATCCTGTAGTCCACGGAACGAAGTCGCGGCCACAGTTATTAATATGTATAACTAGCTGTGCCCGTGACTTCGTTCTAGCCTATCTAGTCTAGAGTTCGAGATAGACAGACAAAAATTGTAAAACATGATATTTTGGTGTATCTACCGTATATTCATATTCATGTAGTTAAAAGCAGATAAATCAATATTAAAAACGGACACTCTAATTTTATTTTATTTTAAGATAAACAAAGGAAATACTAATCTAATTTTATACATCCTCTCCCTTCAGCTTCTTTATTTCTAATTTTAATTTTTGATTTTCTAATTTTATATTTTCAAACTTACTCTCTAACAATTTTTTTTTAACATTATAGTATTCAGCTAATGCCATATTTCGAGCATGACACCCGTTATCTGGCTTCAGTAACTTCCGTTTAACACCAGCTGTAAAACAACAATGCATTAAATATAGGAAATCAAAAAGTTATACATTTAATTTAAAACAATTTATAACATTATTCTGTTCAGCTACTTTTAACTGTGTCACCCCCTTAGGGATCATGTCATTAAAAATATTTATTGGTGGTATTAACAAATCTTACCATTAGACCTAAAACTTCTTTTTTCTTTTGGTATAGTGGGTGTACTAATATTGCCCAGCATCACTAATTCATCCTCAATTCCATTGGCTGGCACATCATTGCCTATGGTCACTGGAATTTCAGTGCACCATGATGTACAATCCATGGACGTGGAAGGATTTTCCACAAGCAATGGACTGCCATTCAATAGCACTGGGGATTTATTATATACTGGCACAATAGGAGTAGTCCCAACACTCTCATCACCATTACCAATAATTTGGGGCTCAGCATCACCACCAAACCTCACTGTGAGACCCACTCCAGTGCTGCCCAGTAATGCTGCTACTCTATCTAGGATGTCATCAGGAGGAAAATACCCTGGTGGCCCGCCTCCAGTCTGGAACACAATATGACATAACATGTTTACTGTACATAGAAGTGAACATAACATCATGCCTGTATTCCATCATGTTGTATGGTAGAGCAGCAGTGCTACCGCTGCTCAACCCACACTTCGTTGTTTGTTGTTTTAAGTTGCATGTTAAGAGTCAAAGCTGTTGCAATATATTGGGCACAAATCCAGAGTCCCAGCTGCATCCAATACTGCCTGACCTGGGGATCGAACCCAAGACCTCATACTCACCAGTCACTCTTACAAACAATGATTTGTGATTAACTAACGAGCAGGCAAGATTAGTTAGTCCAAGTTTTTTATTCATTTAAGTACTTTATCAATTTAAAATTTTGTTTACCTTGATCCGTTCCATCCGTATTGAAGTACTGCGCTTTCGTGAGTTCTTTTTTAGGTTTTCCCACTTAAGACGGAGTTGTTGTGGTGTACGGCGACAGGTGCCCATATGCGCATTGAAGACATCTGCAATCCGTTCCCATTCTAGCATCTTCATTTTATTATTGGTGGCGTTGGTTCTCTTGCTAGTGATTATCGTGCTCCCCTCGATTAAGGAGAGCAGCTCTTTCGTCTCTTCTTTCGAAAGAGGTTTGGTTTTATTCTACAAACAAAATAAAGTAAATAGTAGAAATTACAAAATGGCGCGAAATGCTCCCCAAGCATTTATCTTGTAGAGTAAAGAAACAATACTTTTGTATACACGTAAATGGTAACTGCACAATTAAATATTAAACCCGACTAGCTACGATGAAAACACTTAGAAAGTAATAAGCTAAAAACTAATAGCTAACAACGAGAGACATAACCTAGTAACAAAGTTGAAATGGACTCATTTGTTTCACCTTATAATTACATAGGTATGTTGATCGTTTGAGAAGAAAGGCTTGTGGATTTTAGATGTAGGTGTGTTATAATTATTTACTTACAGTTTCCGACTCCATTTTTTCCTTTTTTCTTTCGAAGAAACAAACTCGTGAACAATATCGTACTAGCCCCGCACGATGATATTGCGATTGGCGGCCATCTTGGTGACGTAGTCTAACTCGCACCGTCGGTACCGTTCGCAAGTTCAGTCCGCGCTTACCCACTTACGCACATCGAATATTTTTGTTAGCTTTTTTTGTTTTTGTTATCCTGTTTTATTGTTGTTCTTCAGTTTTGTTGTTTAGTTTTGTTAGCTGTTACTCGTTAAAATGAGTAAGAAATTAATTAATAGTCGTGCTCGTGAAATTATAATTAAAGTGGACAATTATTTTGTTATGGAGAAAGAGGACTGTAAATTAGTTCTTGAAAGTATAAACCATGCTTTAAAAAGTGCTTCGGACATTTTAATACCGAAGCAACTGCTTATAGTTATTAAAAATATTTTGCAAAATTCTATCAAAGTCACGGAGTGTGTGGCATGTGCCACAGGCGTTGCAAAAAATACTGGGACGAAATTGATACGAGAGCATGAGTCAGCAACAGCCAGTGGCAGCAAAATGAGAACTCCTACTAAAGGAAAAAGACAAAAGAAGAAATATTTCGACGGGTTTTCCTTAACAGCTTTAAGAAATATTGTAGATTCAATGTATACGGTGAGGAGAGAAATACCCACAATGCGCAAAATCTTGGCGGCTTCAAAAGTAGACCTTAATTATACTGGTAGTGAAACTACATTAAGAAAAATAATTAAATGTGATTTGGGCTACCAATTTAAACGATGCTACCAAAAAAGACTGGCCCCAATTTAAAGACCCCAAATTCAAGCGTGGAGGGCTAAATATTAACGACGTATGAAAGAAAATTACTCGCTTGGTGAAAAATAAAAGACAAAAGACCCGTTATTTATCTCGACGAAACGTGGATACACGCACACTACACGGTAGAAAAATGTTGGCAAACAGCAACCGATGGAGTGAGATGGAACGACAGCCCCGGTCGCCGATGGATAAAGAAGTTAAAGCGGTTTTGTTGACTATGCCCTTTTAATGTTTAAAGCAGATACCAAAACGGGGGATTACTATGATCAAATGAATGCTGAGAATTTCACCAAGTGGCTTACAGAAAAATTAGTACCCAACATACCACGCAACTCCAAAATTGTGATGGACAACGCCCCTTATCACAGTAGGGATGAGAATAGGCCACCAAGTATGAACAATAAAAAACAGTTGATTGTTGAGTGGCTACAAGATCACAACATCGACTTTCCCAACGACAGTACAAAACCTGAACTGTATTTATTAATTAAACGGCACAGACCTCCGAAAAATTATAAAATTGACAATTTATTAGCTGGCAATGGCCATGAAGTCGTTAGATTACCACCTTACAACTGCGGCCTCAACCCCATTGAGTACATCTGGAACCTGGTAAAGACGAGGGTGTCAGAAAAGAATGTGTAGCAGTTGGAAAGTCGCATTGAAGTTCTGACGTTGGAGGCGTCGGAGTCAATAACTCCAGATGACTGACGAAAGGAAGTCAATCATGTTAAACGGCTTGAAGAGGAATATTGGAATAAAGATCGAATAACTGACGAGTTATTTGTCATAAATACGGCGACGACAGTGAATCGGAAACGACAGACACAGAAAGCAGTTCTGATTCGGAAGACTATATACATTTTTTTACATATTATCCTGGTTTTATTTATAAGCTGATAGATGTAGGTAGTAATTAAAACATGACTACTACACAGTGGACTCTGGTTCAATTCCCGCTCGCAAATTAACAGAAATGTAGTTAGAAAAAATAGTATACATGTAAGAAAGATATACGAATAAGTATATTTTTCTTACGTCTACAAAAATTATTTCCTTGAAATTTTTAATAATGAAAGTTTGTTTGTCAGAATATGGGTGAGTAGGTAACCCTTAACCCTAATATTAATTTATACATACACTTTTTATAAAGAGTGTAATAAAATTATATAATACAAATAAACCCTTAACCCTAATATTAATTTTGCATTTAACATTCTTTTGCTAGCTGTCCTTTTGTGTGACAGATGACGTCACAACGCTGTTATTGTGACAAGGTTCCATCGCAATATCATCGTGCGGGGCTTATACCTATTGTTTTGTTTTCGCTTTTGACGTAATTCGAAACCATGGTGACGTTCCGTTACTTTTCAACAACTTTCAAGTTTTACTAATCTCTACGTATAATTAGTATTTAAAATACTTTACTGTTGCGACTTCGTATTTAATTGTTGCTGTACATGCAATATCTTGTGATTATACATAGAATAGATTAGCTTTAATAAAATAACCACGATTTTACTCATTAATGTCATTGATGTACTTTAACTGCGAATGCGTGAAACAAAACGTTTCGGAGGACGCAAATTTATGACCGATCCTTTTTTTTTATGGATTCGGAAGCGAGATCGGCATATTGAAATACAGATTCAGTATCAATCGAGGGATCAGATAAAATCTGGATTCGTAAGAATCTTAAATTCACGATCGAATATTGAAAGCGGCCGTAAAACAGCAGCCTCTCAAGTATGAGTGCGCGGGTTCGATTCCAGGTCAGGCAAGTACCAATGTAACTTTTCTAAAGTTATATGTACTTTCTAAGTATATCTTGTACACCAATGACTGAAGGTGAAGGAAAACATCTTGACGAAACCTGGACTTTATAAGTCTGAAATCGCCAACCCGCATTGAGCAAGCGTGGTGATTACGCTCAATCCTTCTCTGTATGAGAGGAGACCTGTGCCCAGCAGTGGGAGGATAAAAGATTGATGATGATGATGATGAATATTTTTCTAGGTTTCGAAAAACTAGGTTAGATACCCATTTCCTGTTGTTATGGTGCCGCATATTTTTTCTATTCCTTATTTATGCTAGATCACCATTTAGGACGATCTGATAGAACGGAAATGGCCTATAGTAATCGGCAATTAATATATGTATTAATATTAATGGCCTATATTAATCTGCAATCATAATAGCAGTTTGAATAAAATGTGTTAAAAATAATCTATACTATACAGGATGTATCTGACATCGTAACGCAAACTTCGCGAAAAGGCTAGACCGCATGCCACTAATAAAATTATGATAGTCATTTATGTCGTTAATGAACGGTTACAGAATACACAGTGTTTGAAAAAAGTGTCGGCTCGGCTTTTGAACGTTGCAAGCGTGCCGCCGTGCGAGTTTGTAGGTATGACGTTGATCCCTGATGTGAACTCTATTAAATCAGCTGATAACTCTCATAGGGGTTAAAATAAAATGTTTAAATTACTAACTTCACGCGAACGAAGTCGCAGTCAGCCGCTAGTAATTTATATATTTCTTTGCTTGTAATTTGTTTGTATGTGATGATCTCGGAAACTACAACTCGGGCAAACAATATTTTTGCATTAATTTCATATCCCAATTCTTGAGGAAGGAATCTGTATTTAAATATCGATAAGACCCAAGAAGCTGATCAAAAGTCTGAAGGAACGATTCAACCAAAACGAAGCTATAGTGCGGACAGACGATATGACGGATTAGTTCGGGGGATAACAAATATTATACGAATTAAGTCGTGAGCAAAAGCCAGTATTAAAATAGTTTGTATAAAATGGATTTTAGAATGCTATCTATCATCATCAGCCTCTACTCGTCCACTGCTGGACATAGGCCTCCTCCATGGCACGCCAACAAACTCGATCTTGAGCAGTTCTCCGTCAGCCACTACTAGCCCCCTTTTTTATGTCGTCGCTCCATCTCGCCCAAGGGCGTCCTACACTACGTTTGCCGAGACGCGATCTCCACTCGAGGACTCGTTTACCCCAACGGTTGTCGGTCCTGCGGCATATGTGACCAGTCCATTGCCACTTTAGCTGGCTAATCCTCTCAGCTATGTCGGTGACTCTGGTCCTCTGTCGGATCACCTCATTTCTGATGCGGTCCTTCAGAGAGAAGCCCAACATAGCCCGCTCCATAGAAATCTATGAATAATTTTAAATATTTTTTGGTGCTTTAATCCACTAGGCACATAACAACTATTTAAAAAAATCTATAGTTCTAATGTCACGGTTCTAGGTCAAATCTCAATCTCATATATGTTTCGAATCTTTACTTTTATTTCAGTTACAAAATTTGGCACTACACATGCGCATTGATGCACAAGCGTGTATGCGCTGAGAAGGAGAATCTCCTTGCGATTAGCTGGCAACCAGGCAACTTCCCCAAGAGTGAGCTGTCTCGAACTGTGCCGAAAGCTATTGAGGACTCCACACCGAAACCTGCGGCGGCCTACAGACCTCCAGGGGCTAAGAATAGGCCTTCGACTTTCACGCTACATGAACAGGAGAAGCCGCATAAACCTGGGGAAACACCTAGTGGTATGTTTCTTTCAGCATAATAGCTTCAAAAGCCATAGAACCGTGAATAAAATTTGAATGTTAACAAATTCGGAATTGGTGGAATTAGGTCACTTGATTTTGAACTAAAAGGCCGTGATCTGTAAAGCGTTACAATTTATTCAAGCTAAGTAACGTAAACGTGTCATACGAATATGAGCCCTATTTTTGTGAATTTAATGTGCATAATTATATTAGCTGTAATTAATTGTGGTTTTGTGATGGTGTTTCATAGTATAAAGAACATTTATTTCATTTAAATATGTTGTTCAAATTCGTGTGGTTGGTCTACATAAGTGCGTTCTGTAGATGTCAGCTATAGAAACTAAGGAAGCATAAACCGAATAATGTATTATTCGAATTATGGTTCCTTAGCCGTGGCCATTTTTACCTTGCATTGAATTTACAACGCACTGCTTAGTAAATAAAGTTGAAAATCCTATGTACAATAAAATCTTGCCGCGATATTGTTACGTCCGTGCGAACGTGGGCTTTCAGCAAATTAACAAACATTCCCTTCATTTAGCGGCACCATCGAAGCAGGCGCTCAAACAGAAAGAAAAGCGCGAGAAGGCAAAGGCCCGCAAGGCTGAAGAGAAGGCTCGCGGCGACGCGTCCCCTCCGCCCCCCGTTTCTACCTCACGCGCACCCTTTATATCCTCCGGAGACCCCGAGAAAGACAAGAAGATCAAAAATCTTAATAAGGTAATGTTCTGGAAAATAATTTATTTGCAAAATATGGGTGTTACCAGGATAAAAGTTGTTGAATTTCTGGACCATGTACGATAATCGATTCTGAATTTTTTTCTATAAAAAGGTGAAGTGAGTTGTCAATAGGGTCAATCCCCAGGCATTGGTTGGAATGATAGCTGACTCCATCTCCAGTCTGGCTCAAATCCAACCTCCAGACTGTTTCTAACAAAGGGCAATCTCGATAATACTTACCCAAGCTGAGGTTCGCCTAGCTCAGAACCCTATCTAAGATTACCTTAGTTACCTAGAGAAACCAAGATTTATCTTAAGAAAATTGAACCATATTTGAATTTAGAACGGTCTCCAAATCCTGGAGCACAGGCGAAAAGTAGCTAGCCTGTCGGTGATCTATAGGAAGCATTTTGGAGAGTGTGCGAGGAAATTACTTGATTTAATTCCCCCATCTCTGTTTCAACTTCGACTCGTCGTACGGCGAGTTATCACCCTTACGTTGTTGACACCACAACGATCCGAACGAAGCGTTTCGCCTCGTCTTTAATACCGCGTACATCGAGGGATTGGAACAATTTTCCAGCGGCGGTTTTTCCGTCGGGCTACAATTTAAGTATCTTCAAGGCTAGAGTGAATAGGCTCTTAATAAACTAGCGCGCTTTACCATCAACGATTACATCACTGCTTACCATCAGGCCGGATTGTGGTCAAGCACTAGTTTATAATTCACAAAAAAAAAACATTCCGACACTTAGTTCTTTATACAAGACTTTTTTTTTTGTTAATTATACAAGGACTGTTGAAACCCGTCTTAAATAATAATAATAATAAGGTTGGGCATTTGTTGTAACCACGGTTTGCCACCCTTAAGCTGCATTTCCACTAGCCATCATTTGACGCGCGACACGTGACGCTCAACAAATACGCCAACGCTGCACAATAGTACGCGACATTGCCAGCTGGCGCGCAACATGACGTGCGACTTTTTGTTTATTAGGCATCAATTGTTGCCGAGTGGAGACTCGCAACATGTCCACAAAACATGATTTTCTTTTTGATTCATTTTTCTATAAAATTATACATACAATATGTAAAGAAAACCCCGTCCGACCCAAAAGGATAATAATAATAAATGTTAGGTATACACATGACTAAATTAAATATGTTATTTTACGTAATCATCATAGTGCCAATACTAATGAATTTTGAAATACTCTTTTTTTCCGCGAATGAATTCCAACTTCCCCAAAATTAGGTAATTTTAAAAAAGTGACAACACCATTTGTGACGGAGCGAATAGCGATGCGACCACGAGCCGCCTGCCCTGCCCCCTTCACCCGCGCATGTATGCCTAACGTGTTGCCTACCGCAAATGCATTACGTTACCTCGCTTTTTCGAAATACATAATATTTTTTTTTTAGGGGATTTTTTTTAAGTTTAGGCCGGCTTTGTAGGCATTATTAGAATCAGTTAACGATACCTAACAATACCTTCACGTATTGGACAGGGCTTTTTTTTACTTATTGTATATAACCACTGCAGCTGAAATCAATACAAGTTTCTCTGGCGACGACTGACGTAAAGTTCCGCGCTGACTTTCAACATGTTGGAGAACTTGTTGTGCAACATGTTGCGCGTCAATTGTTGCCTAGTGGAAACCCAGCTTTACGATCAATTGTGTTATTCTACAAGTATACTTTTATGTTACAGAAACTGAGCGACATCGAAAAGCTGAAGCAACAAAAAGCATCTGGGAAGCAGTTGGAGCTGAACCAACTCGCCAAGATCGAGCAGGAGCCGACGTTGCTCCAAGAACTCGCCCTGCTTAGGTTATGATCGTACTAGTTCAAGATATATGTTTATGAACCGCTTAGCGTGAATCTAGTGTAAAGGACAATGGCTCCGATTGCCTTGATTACAAACTGCACTAAATTTAAGTTCAATGCATCTTTTTCATTCTATTGTATTAAGATAAGGACAGAACATAATATGTCAGTTTAGACCTGTCAAATTAGTCCGCGCCTGACGTAAATTGATGTATTTTTATTCGCCAGGACCGAGATTCCGCGGCTTCGGCGCGAATCTCAAAAAAAAAAAAATCCGAAAATATTTTTTTTTAACTAAGCGCATCCAGATCTATATGATTATCTATAGTGGTGAGGGTTTTGAGCAACTTCGGGCACATACATACAGACAGACATACAAACATACGCACTTTATAGGGATGGATGATTATAATCGCGTCTAAACTGTCTATGGAATATCCTAATTTGACAGGATTAAAATAAAATGTTATCTTCTATCCTTTTCTTAATGAAATAGTAAGAAAAAGATGCACTTAACTTAAAATTAGTTTAGTTTGTGAAGTTGAATCAGCGCCAATTTTATTCTTGAACCACTCCATTGGAACAGGGCGCCTAAAGATATAAAGGGTGTATCTGACATCGACGCACAAACGAGTACCATGGATCCAGTACATGATTCTGAACCCACAGTGGTGGAATTTTTCGTCGGCTTTTTCATGATTTAAAAAAAATTAATGTAGTTTTTTTCACTTCAGACCATTCAAAATTGCTATGCTTTTATAACCCAATAAGATTTTAAAGTAAAAATTAAATAATTCGCTAATTACATAAAAAAGCGCAATGAAAACAAAACCCGAAAAACGATCTTATCAGCTGATTTAATAGAGTTCACATCAGGGATCGACGTCATACCTAAAAACTTGCAACGTTCAAAAGCCGAGCCGACACTTTTTTTAAACACTGTATTCTGTAACCGTTCATTAACGACATAAATGACTATCACAATTTTATTAGTGGCATGCGGTCTAGCCTTTTCGCGAAGTTTGCGTTACGATGTCAGATACACCCTGTATGTACATGTCTTTTTACGTATGATTTCAACATTCTTTATTCTTAGCATTTACCTATGACTTCAACAATTCTATTATAACCTGCTCCACGGGAATGGATCAATATTCGTTAACGATTAATTTAATGAAAAGACTTAAAATTTAATAATAATTTATGTCATTATTAAAGAAAATATGTGTTTTGTTTTACTATTTTTGTATCACAGTTTGTCACTAACGTAATCAATCGCATAATTTAGGATTTGAGAGTGTATTTATTTATTTACGTATGTAAACTGCACAGAAATGAACGGAGGAACTGACTGGCATATTATTACTGTTTCTATTGTTCACGAGTGCAGTCATTTATAATATAAAAGCTATATTTTTTCACATAAATCTGTTAAATATGAGAAGAATTAAATACATTATTTTTAATTGTTGATAATTATATCGTAAGTGTAATAAATCGCTGAATTTCTTTTGTAATTAATGCATGTAGTGATTGTTGGTTTGTTAAAAAAACATCAATACAAATCTGGTGACTATATTTGTAATTGGTAGTTTTATTTATCTTATCTTTATCTGTTTCCGGTGATATGTTTTATCAGCTTATCTAATCGGCACGTTGCTCTCATTTAATGCACATTATTTATAAGCTTTTTTAAGCTTTATTGTCATGGTAGTGTACAGGGTGGTGGTAATATCGACGCGAAACATAAAGGCCTATTCTCGTAATTCAAAATGTCAATCTTATCTCAGCAACAATCAATGTCAAAAAATTACAAAAATGTGCAGAAATCAGAGGTAATTTTGACTGAGACTGAAATTCAGACTATGAGCGGCGGGCAGTTAACTTCCTTCCGCCTTATCCGGAATAGGAACCTCCCGAAATAGCCGTGTTCGGCGAGGACCTGCGTCAGCGGAAGCTGAGGGCGCCTCTCTAGCCATTCCTCAAACTTAGACTTACCGCCACTGTTGTGGCGTGTCCAATTACAATGAGACCTTGCTGTTAGTTTTCAAAACAGACAGTTCCAGGATGCCTGGTGCCAGGTGTTCTATAGGATGCATTTTGGAATGTGTGCGAGGGAATTGCATGATTTAATTCCCCCCATTTCCGTTTCATTATCGGACGACCCGTCGTACGGCGAGTTTCCACCCTTACGTTGTTGACACCACAACGATCCGAACGAAGGGCAGCGAACGGGGCAGCTGTATAGTTCAGTGGATCAGCAATAGCTACAGAAGACAGCACATCAAGCTACTTCAATGCCCGAGGTTCGTATTAGGAACAGGGAGGTTCTGAGAGTACTGTGTCGTATGGACGTGATTAAGGCTACTGGTCCGGATGGTATACCAGCGATTGTTCTTAAGGCATGTGCGCCCGAGTTGTCTCTTGTATTGACGCGCTTGTATCGCCTCTCGTTTAGGGCTGGTATAGTGCTCAAGTCCTGGAAACTTGCCAACGTCCAGCCCGTATCCAAAAAGGGTAGGCGTGCCGATCCTATCAAATATCAGCCGATTTCGATAACCTCCATAATTTGCACAATTATGGAGCGTGTGTTGCACTCACGCCTCTTGGCATACCTAGCAGGTAACGATCTCCTCAATGACCGACAGTACGGGTTTCGCCGCAATCGGTCAACTGGGGACCTACTAGTGTATGCCACTCACTTGTGGGGCGAGGCCCTCTAGAAGAATGGGGAAGCGATTGCTGTCTCCCTTGATGTCTCGAAGGCTTTCCTTTCTACCGAATATAGCACGCTGGCCTTCTGAGTAAGCTTCCAGCGTACGGCATTTCCCCTGGCTTGACTGGCTGGGTAAATGACTTCCTGACTGAACGGTCCCTCCGAGTTGTCGACGGATGCTCATCTGAGCACATGTTGACTAATGCCGGTGTTTCTCAGGGGTCTGTTCTCTCTGCAACTCTGTTCCTGCTGCACATAAACGATCTGCTGATACCCAGTGTCTATGGGTATGCAGATGACAGCACAGTTGTAGAGAGTTACCTGCCGGATGCTCGGGCTAGTAGGGAATCAATCCGGTCCGAAAGAGAGGCTATGGTAGAGCCCGATTGGGGTAATGCCAATCCTGTAGCATTCAATACCGCCAAAACACAGGCGTGTATTTTCACCGCCAATAGGAGCCCGTTTACCTTGGCTCCTACTTTTCGAAATAAATCCTTGGAATGTACTGACCGCCTTCAGCTTTTGGGCGTTAAGATTTCCTCAAATCTTAACTTTGGGCGGTTCATTGGGTCCAAGGCCGAGGTGGCTGCCAGGAAGCTTGGCGTTATCGTAAAGGTCCGGCAGTACTTCACACCAGGGCAGCTTCCAAAGCACAGGTCCGTTCGTGTGTGGAGTACTGTAGCCACATTTGGCTGATTGGCGACCCAGATTTAACTCAAAACGGTCTTCAAAGCCTAGAGCACAGGCGTAGAGTAGCCAGCCTTACGGTGTTCTATAGGATTCATTTTGGTGAGTGTGCGAGGGAATTGCATGATTTAGTTCCCCCATCTCCGTTCCACCTTCGGACGACCCGTCGCACGGCGAGTTTCCACCCTTACCTACCTACGTCGTTGACACCGCTACGATTCGGGCGAGGCGTTTCGCCTCCTCTTTCATACCGCGTACATCGAGGGACTGTAACAATTTGCCAGCGGCAGTGTTTCCGTCGGACTACAATTTGAGTGTCTTCAAGGCTAGAGCGAATAGGCTCCTAATATTCTAGTGGCTTTACCATCGTCGATTGCGTCACTGCTTACCACCAGGCGTGATTGCGGTCAAGCGCTAGTTTATAATTTATAAAAAAAAAATCTGTCATATTTCTTTATTACATTTTCAACTGCTGTCGTCCGTACCTATAGGTAGGTACCTACTTCAAATTGAATCAGAATCTGATAGATCGTGTTTTGCGCAGTTAGGGTGGGTGTCATCTATAAACAACTAATTCGGACTGTCGAAGAGAGAATAATTGTCTGCAAGCATAATAACATTATTATAATACCAACCACCTTGTCCCAATCCATTATTTGGTCAAATAAAAAGGCAGTAAAATAAAATCTCGTAAAAGAATTTTATTGACTTTCCTTACAGGTATAAAAACATATACCTACCTACCGTTAGCTCGAAAGTAATTTGGTACCCCGATAAAATACAATTTATATTTATTTAGCATGAACGCAAAATGCCTAAGAATGGAACAATTCGGAATCCTTCCAAAACTTTGACAAGTTGCGATAAATTACATAGGTACCTACCTACTTACTGTTATGGAATATAGCAAGCAAACACGACGTAAGTGTACCTACATATCAGGTAACTACCTACATATAAATAAATGAAAACTCTCCCTTCCTTCCCACCGGCAGCGCCTCAGCCGAGCCAGGAAATGTTTATTTGAACACGATAAGATATCGATAATAAATTGATATACGCGAGGTGGGTTTTAATTATTAACAGTAGTACTCGGTGCGCTCAGTGTGTTGACACGCCGATAACTTGGTTTGTTTACAATCGGATAGGTATTGCAGCGGCAAAGGCAGTAGTGTGGTGTAATCTAGCATATTCGTATTGAGCAGCTCCAACGAACCGAGAGCATTGTGATACTTCAATATGGACCGCGATTTCGACGATGCTGGCGAAAACACGAATCTGCTAAGTGATACTGATCGTGAACGGACTACAAATGACTCCAATTTGAACAGTGTTGCTGTCTGTGGAACAGAAGATTCTCACGACACGATAGTGTTTCATAGTAAACTGATGAAGACTTCCACGCACACGGAGGACCTAGCTGAGACGTGGGGCGGGCGCCGCTCGCTGCAGGATTCTGGTCGACTGCGGCGCGTGCACTCCTGGTCCGGTGGACCTCCGGACGACATCAGCTCCGAGGTCGTTATATTAAGAGAACGGTAAGTTTCATTTCAGTTTCAAATCAATAATAAAATATGCAACATACTTGTTTTTTGTTAATGAATACGTGCATTACAGCTAGGTTATTGTTTCAACTACACATGTTGTAGTTTGTTACTATTATCAGCCTATTGTAAATATAAGATAGCAGCCCTTATTACTTATCTGTAGGTATAGTAATAATCAATGTTAAGCAACTATATCAAGTATCGTATGTAATGCAACACTAGAATGATCTCGGATTCAACGAAGAAAGACGATTTAAATGTTCACGGTAACTGAGTACCTTCGGTTAGACTGCTTCAATAAGCAAATGCAACAATTCAATCAAGCAAGTTTTAGGACATACCTCAACTGGAATTTCATTGCAGTTAGTTGCATCTATTAAATATTTATATACTTTATTACATTTCCATTATTAGTCATCATTCAATAACACTCGCAACTAAAAACTAACTATATTATGTACCCTCCCCCTCTCACCTAAATTCAGTTTCAAGTGTACTATCAACTGCCTTCATGTAGGTGACGACCGTAACCTAACGCAGGCCATATTGCACGTATTCGTTAACCTAAACGACATCATTCCACAATTTGTAGATTGGTGCGAACGCAGGCGCGCCTGCAACCCGGCGCGGTGCGTCACCTCTCTAGCCATCAGAGAATAACTCTGGCTTCCCTGGCCCTGGTAGACTTCATGAGCTTCTGCTCTATGAGTGTGATGGCGCCCTTCTTCCCCCGAGAGGCAGCTGCTAAGGGCCTTTCGGAGACCATGTGTGGAATCGTGTTCAGCTTCTACGCAGTTGTCATGTTTCTCACATCGCCTTTGTTCGGCAAATTCGTAAGTATTGTCTTTGATTTACACAGATAAATCAAAAATGCAAGAGAAAGACAGCTTCGTCTTGAATTTTGTGTACTTCCAAGTGATTCTTCCTATGGTGAATTAAGATTGTATAGTACACAGGTGATGGGTAGAACAGGTAATAAAATATAAATATAAATATATACAGACAAATCACACAGATTGAGCTAGCCCCAAAGTAAGTTCGAGACTTGTGTTATGGGATACTAACTCAACGATACTATATTTTTATAATAGATACATATATAGATAAACATCCAAGACCCAGGACAATTAGGAAAAAATCGTTTCCCATCATGACCTGGCCGGGGATCGAACCCGGGGCCTCCACGTCGCAGGCAGGCGTGTTGACCGCTGCGCCACGAAAAAAAATACAAAAAAATAAAAAAATAAAATAAAATGCAAAATAATAGAAGATCGTAGGAATATGCTTGGTATTGCACATGACTGTCCGCTGTGGTGAGGCATGCCGAAGGCACATGTCAGGTGGTGACGGTCTTTCAGCTGAATGATGAAGATAGGGTATTAGATTAAGTAGTGACATGCAAATTATTTTATCCACTCCTCACTAGAAAGCTTTCCAAATTTTTTTCCGACAGAAAAATCGGGAGAACGTTATGTAAAAATTTGAGCAATTAATTTACCTACTTAAACATGCCTATTTTGATTCTATGTTCACCACAATAGCGTCCATGGTTTTCTGTCGAATGACGTCAGTGGAACGTTCTTTATGAAAGTATAGCTAGGCACAGTTTCCCAGAAGAGCTTTTCCGTCATATTGATAACGGACCTCAGGAAAATCTGTCATTTTCGAATAGAAAAAGTATACTTAATAGAATGATCTCTTGATTATGTGCACCATATGAATTACAGAACATAATGTGAAGATTTTACAAAGAGTAACATTTAGGACGGTCTTCTTTGTGTCTTCGCATTTTTGCCACTATGTACTTAACATGCCGTGCAGCGTTTGGGAAGTTACGCTACATCTTCTCGTCGTCCAACACACAGTGTCTCAAGACTAAAGTCTTTGACCAGTGTGTATTACCAGTGATGACTTACGGAACTGAAACGTGGTCGCTCACAATGGGCCTCATACGAAGGCTCAGAGTCACACAAAGGGGTGATGGAATGAGCTTTGCTCGGAGTTTCTCTGCATGATCGAATCAGAAATGAGGAGATCCACAGAAGAACCAAAGTCACCGATATAGCTCTTCGAGTCGCTAAAATTAAGTGGCAGTGGGCAGGGGGCACATTGCTCGTAGAACCGGTGGCCGATGGAGCAGTAAGGTTCTGGAGTGGCGGCCACGTACCGGAAGACGCAGCGTAGGGAGGCCTCCACAAGGTGGACCGATGACCTGGTGAAGGTCGCGGTAAGCCGATGGATGCGGGCAGCACAAGACCGGTCATTGTGGAAAGCCTTGGGGGAGGCCTTTGTCCAGCAGTGGACATCTGTAGGCTGAAGAAGAAGAAGAAGTACTTCACATCAACGAGTGATAAATGTACTTATTAGGCTGCATGTTGCAATCACGGTGACATCATATTAATGAAACCCAGCTATCGTAGAAAATCGCCAGGGTGCTTTCGCTGTTATCACGTTCACCGTCTATCAAAACAAATGAGCGTATGCTTAAACAAATAACCCTTTGTTGATCAAGACCAAACACTAGAAATGGTACAGACTTATAATATCTCATAGACGTAGATATCTAGTTTAATGATGATGCGTGATGTTTATTTATTTAGGATCTTCAACAAAGAATATACATGAATCATGAAAAAAGTAAAAATGGACGACAATATTATCACGCAGGTGTACTCCTTCACTTACAGGAGACCACAGCATGCATAAAAAAAAATTATAACTAAGCGAACAAAATTAAAAGTGTTGAATGTTTATTTACTCTTCGCAGTTGCCGATGGTCGGCGCAAAGTTCCTATTTACGGCGGGCATGTTTGTCGCCGGTGCCTGCAATGTGTTATTTGGGTGAGTTTTAGTGTCCATATTAAGTATTTGTTGCTAATACTCACAAATGTATGGAATTTTCGCTTGTTGTAAGTAGCGTTATTCGTAAACATAGGGTTGTGGGATGCTCATAGGAAACTTATGACAATTCGGGATAGGCCTTGCTTCCCCTTTTTCATAAACTTTGCTTAAAATCAACTAGGTAGGCTGTCTTTAACGCCTGTTTAATTAGGTTTATATTTTGACGTTTAAACGTCACTTAACTTCAATCATCGTTTTTTACGATTGTTAATGTGCATATATACCTAGCACTAGCAGTCGCCAGCGACTTCTTTCGCGTGGAATTAATTATGCTCCATTGCTCCGCTCCTATTGGTCGCAGCGTGATGTTATACACTTAGTCTAAAGCCTTCCTGGATTAATGGGCTATCCAACGCAAAAAGAATTTTTCAAATCGGACCAGTAGTTTCCGAGGTTTGCGCGAACAAACAAACAAACAAACTCTTCAGCTTTATATATTAGTATATATAGATTCTGCCAGTAAGAAACCAGTCTTATCGCATTGCTGCAGCTTCTAAATACCTACTCGAAACAGTAAGTATACGTATTTATTTAGACACTGAGGTTGCAAACTAAACACCAAATATGTAAGTAGGTAACGTATAATCTCTCCGATTCAACCAGTAAGTGTACTACTGAAGAGTAGGTACTTGTGACTTGTAAGGCTGTAACCTTGTATACTCTTACTGGCTGAATCGAAGAAATTATAGGTATAAACTCTCCGTTTCAACCAGTAAGAGTATCGGTTTTTTGTAACGTCTAAATACCTGTTCGCAACAGTACCTAGGTACCTATTTATTTAAACGCTGAGGTTACAAGTATGCACCAAATAACCTATAATTTCTAGATTATAGCCTATTTATAAGCCATAATTACTAGATTATAGCCCATTTTTAAGCTATAATCTCTTGATGATAGTCTATTTATAAGCTATAATCTCAATAGCCTATTTGTGTGCTTATTTGCAACCTGCGCAAGTTATTGGCAAGAAATACGAGACAAACATTAACTGCGCTGAGTTTTCAATTCGATCAAAGGGTTTTATTCGTTGAATTAAATTAACTTCGGTAATTATTTGTATATAATAACGTGTCAAAAATTCAAAACTATCCTGTAAAATCATCTGGCGTTGGATAATCAGCCCTTAGTTTTAGACTAGAAGACATTGGTATCGGATTTGGCTGACAAACCAAAGGAAAATGTCATCATCATCATCAACCTATACCTAACCTATAGTTGTGGTGGCCTAGTGGTTAAAACACCAGCCTCTCAAGTAAGAGCGCTCGGGTTCGATTCCAGGTCAAGCAAGTACCAATGTAACTTTTCTAAGTTATATGTACTTTTTAAATATATCTTGCATACAAATGACTGACTAAAAAAGTAAAGGAAAACATCTTGAGGAAACCTGGACTTTAAGTCTGAAAGCGTCAACCCGCATTGAGCAAGAGTGGTGATTACGGTCAATCCTTCTTTGTATGAGAGGAGACCTGTGCCAAGCAGCGGAACGATAAAAAGGAAAAATATTTTTTTTTTTTTATTCTCTTTATTTATAAGGGGTTTTTATCCACACGGATACGTCAACCCCATTGTACCATACACTAAGTTTACAACCAAAAAAATAAAAATAAACAACAATACAATAACACAATATAACATAATAAGACATGGAATCACTGCCTAGAGTTCTGAATTAGGACAGAAACTATGCGTTTAGTCCTTTCTGATTTTGGGTGAGCCAAAATATTTAGGATAAGTCCAACATCCCACATGTTCAAATCAAACTCCCTAGCCAATGATTCCCTCTCGTCTTTGTTCTTAACACAATCCATAAGCAAATGTTGCACATCTTCAACCTTATTACATGTCTCACAATTAGGGGACAATGCCTTTTTCATTAGGAAAGCAAATTTTGCTGATGGATAGTGGCCAGAACGAAGCCTTAACAGTAACTTAATATAATTCCTACTTAAACATTTATCGTCAAACCAGGGTTTAAAAAGGAAAAATATGATACACGTGTTGTGTCAATAATTAGGTATACATAAGTATGCCTAATTATAGAATATACGTCTTAAATGGTGTTTTTATTGATTCCTTCCGATATCATGAGAGCTCGTAACTCTAACTGCAATGCTTCGACATCGCCTTCGGGTTGTGGAGGTCAGACGACAGTCACTTCACGGAAAATATCGAAGTTTAGCCAAAATCAGCAGTTAGACTGGTAAAGCGGACCCCAGACTTCAAAGCTGCGAAGCTACGGATGCGACTGGGATTGACGCTGAGATGATGATGATGACCATGAGAGCTCGTAGAACTGACACTTTCCTCCTGAGTCCCAACTTGGGGCCAGTTAAAAGGACCTCTCCATTTCCATTAACAATAGACTAAATATATGGGATAGGTGCCTACCAACTACAGCAGGATCGCTTAGTTATATACTAAGTATTTGGGGTACTGACGTTACAGGTTTGGGTTTAGAACAGTCTTTTAAATTATGACGGTTATGTTATGTGATTATTTGAAACGATTTTTGATAATGGATTCTCATACAACTGTAAAAAGCAATTCTTGTACAATAAATTAGTTACGTAATAAAGGCTATAACAGTCGGTGATTTCATCAAAAGGGTTTCTTTGTGTCGTCATCGTTCAAGATTCGTTTTGCACCATGACAACAGAGGTACCGAAGTTATTCTCTGTGGCCACTAATAAATAAGTAGCATACGTTTCACATATTCTCCACCCATCAATCAAATTACGTATTAATTTCTTTGGCGAAGAGTGAGATGTTAAAAACTTGTACCTACCTCTGCGTAGACATACATATTGGTAGCATGAGAATCTAAAACTAAGCCCTCCCTACCTGTTTTGAAACATCCTGCTAACTTCTTTGTAACAAATGCTAAAGGCTATAACCGGCCATTAGTAATAAAGAAAATAATGAAAGCTATTAAAATTGTTACTTTTTCTTTTTAATTACCCAAATAGCATTTTCACATTTATTCATCAAAATCGGCTAGTATTTTGTTAGCAAGTCCGAAAAGAAACTTTTTTGACAAAAAGTCAACTATAAGTACTGTTAAGGTACAAACATCCCTATTAAAAGTACGAAAGCATGGCCCTTATTGCGCAATTGCTACTTATTAACCTGAATGACGAATTGTTAGTAAGTAATGAGCATTTATTTCCCCGACAAGGTGGACCGACGACCTGATGAAGGTCGCGGGTAACCGCTGGATGCGAGAGGCGCAAGACCGGTCGTCATAAAGATCCTTGGGGAAGCCCTATGTCCATCAGTGATAATGATGATGATGATAATGAATGAGAATTTCGTGCATGCTCAAAAATCGTCATCTGATTTTTGGGGCATGCTACCTGAGGTGCGTTGAGGTGTTACCAACAACGTATGAGGTTCGCAGTACTCCGAGCGCATCTAGATCTGTTTCTTTTGTTGATTTTATATTTGCTATTATTTCACATAGAATGCTCAACATTTCTAACAAAAGTGAATAGCTGCACGGCATACTAACTTTAAGATTCCTTTTATAATCATGTATGTTAATACCATAAATGCCAATTGTTCCATGCACGCTGTGAACTAAAGAAACGTAAGCGCAAAATAATTAGATTTTAATTCTTTTCAATTATTTTTATTAGCACCTATATTTTGACTTTTTTAATTTCTAGTACACTAGCTTTAATTGAAGACTCAACGACCTTCATGACTCTCTGCTTCGTGGTACGAGGGATGGAGGCTCTCGGCGCGAGCGCATACTCCACTGCCAGTTATGTGTTCGTCGTGAATACGTTTCCTGACAGCATTGGCTCGGTCCTCGGCATTTTGGAGACTTTCATCGGTCTCGGCATGTCCGTAGGACCGGCCATCGGAGGCCTTCTGTACTCGGTAATTGTATTTATTTTAAGAACGATAGATTATTATTTCTCGTAGGCATCGCAAAGCAACATCACAACCAGCACCCTAATTGCGTAACTCGCTTTTATTATCAGCTGGAATCATTTAGAAGCATATTGCTAATCCATTGCTACATATAATCGACAGTGTGTCTGCTCAACAAGGTAAATACCGCAATGAATGTTGTTGAACTGTTAAAATGAAATCATATAAATGTGACACAATTATCCTGCTATTTTGTTCTTGTTATTACTTCTACAACGTTATTTTTTGTTTATGAGAAACCGAAACACGTGTCCATTATTTTTAAGCAAAGAATCTATGTACAAAATTTCAAAAAGATAATATCATGAAAAACAAAAAGTTATGAGCTTGCTATCCTACTTAGCTATCCCAATAAAAATATGATCCACGCGCCGCTCAGGCGGCGACCGGTGTGTTGACCTCTGGCGTCAGCTGTGCACAGTACTATGATCTATCGTAAGCTGCGTGAGGCGCTCAGTAACCACACTGCCACAATTTCTAAATATATTTGGTAAAAAATATAACATGGTGTAAAAATGATTGGAATCGATTCAGTTGCTTATTCTGAACAAACTTTATTCTGGTTTCGCATTAACAAAAAAATGACATTGTAGGACTCGTATAAACCGAAGCAGGTGATTTTCAGTATTTTATTACCAAAACCTACGAAAAGAAAAGTTGCTTTGAATTATACTTATTTATATATTTATGTATCAATATATAGTGATCAGTTCCGCGTATGGGTTTTTCCAGGAATTTTTAAAATCACTGTACTTACCTATTTATTAGTGATTTTAATTAATCTCTGTAACATGAGAGCGAAAATAATTATCTCTATCGTAATGTTATCGTAACGGGTTTAATTAACACTCCCATACATCGTCAAAACAAATAAACTAAGCGGCCTAGTTTTCATTTCGCCATAATTGGTCCATCATGATTCATAATGCCGATACGAAAAAATCTTACTACGTAAATGAATTTCACTTGAAAAATATTAAGCAATCCTTATGAGATATTTTTGTAAGATAATAAGGATTATTCAATAAAGAAAACTCCGTTTTTCTTATCTACAGCATGTATAGGTAACCAAAATATTGACTAGCTGAACAAAATGCCAAAAATAACTAAGTAAGTACTTATTATTTGCTAACACATGTTCCGAATACAATTTAAGATTTTAAAAAGTATTCGTCACATCACATCCTATACATTTGAGTTTTTTTTTATAACAAAAACGACGCTCTAACTTATATTATAATTAAGGAACAAAGTCACATAAAACATCTCAAATAAAGCAAAATTGATGTACCTACTTAGACGTTTGGGAGCTAAGATGGCGCAGTTTCCGTCTACGTTTTTCGACTGTCGAAACGTGGCAAATACTACTTACGATTAGAATGTACTCGTATAACTTATCTGAATGTTTCAGGTAGATCGGGGGCTTCGGGCTACCATTTTACACTCTTGGCGTGATTATGGTGTTAACTGTGCCCATCAACTTCTTCTTACTAACTGATTGCGAAGGTACTTTAACTTTTGGAAAATTCAACTGCAAAACCTTACTAAGCCGGCCAAATCCTGTCAATTCCTACAATAAAATTTGCTATCATCTATCGCTATTTCTTTAGAGTACCATCTTTCGACTGATGTGTATGACCGCAGAGCAAATACAGAGTGTATAACCCACCACGCATTTATTTTGTCTCACGTGATTATATTTATGTCGGTGACTCTGGTCCTCTGTCGGATCACCTCATTTCTGATGCGGTCCTTCAGAGAGACGCCCAACATAGCTTGCTCCATAGCTCGCTGAGCGACTTTAAACTTATGGACTAGTCTGACCGTTAGTGTCCACGTCTCGGCTCCATAAGTCACCGACATAGCTGAGAGGATTAGCAAGCTGAAGTGGCAATGGGCTGGTCACATATGCCGCAGGACCGATAACCGTTGGGGTAAACGAGTCCTCGAGTGGAGACCGCGTCTCAAACGTGGAGACGTCGTCGCAAACGTAGCGTGGGACGCTACGTTTGCCGAGAGACCTTGGGCGAGATGGAGCGACGACATCAAAAAGGTGGCTGGTAGTGGCTGGCGGAGAACTGCTCAGGATCGAGCTTGTTGGCGTGCCATGAAGGAGGCCTATGTCCTATCAGTGGACGAGTAGGGGCTGATGATGATGATGATTATATTTAAGATAACTTTTTATAATTTCCTTCAATATTTTACAATAATTTGACCTTTTTCCGAATATTTTCTGTTGTAGAATACGTGTCCGGATCCAAGACAGCCTCCATCATCGGTCTGTTCAAGATTCCTTCGATAATAATAACGGGCCTGGTGATAGTGATCGTGTCCAACACATGGGCCTTCCTCGACCCTACATTGGAGCCCCATCTGCGCCAGTTCGACTTATCCACGGAACAGATTGGGCTTATATTCCTGCTGTTCTCCAGTCTTTACGGAATATTTAGCCCTATATGGGGATGGGTTGCAGATCGGTTAGTTTTCTTTTAATCATTGTATCAGCCAGAACCTTAATCGTGTAAAACATTACTATGTACTATTAGTTTCAGTTTAATCATTTTGAAGCATATTGCAAATCCATTGCTCCATATGCTCGAAAGATTTGTCTGCCCAAAAACGTAAAAACGCAATGAATGTTATTGAACTGTCAAAGTCAAACCCATTGTTCACTGATAGTGTGTTACGCAATAAGTACTCACTACCGTCACGCCTTTTACAGTTTTTTTTTAATTTTTTGAGTTCATATCCAACATATATACAATCACTCTATTTTAGTTCTAAACTTTAACTTTGTATTCTTAAAATGACACTACGAGAGGTTATAAAAATATAATACATACGCAAAGGTCTGTCTTTAGTACTAAACATTTCAGCAATTATGAACCCCCGAAGCCCGAACCGTGAATAGAACTCGGGACCTACAAAGATATGGCTCAAGAATGGGTAAGGCCCGGTATCCACGAAAAATCTGGTTTCGTTATTTCCACATCTTTTCTCCGCTGAGCTTAAATAACGAAAATCAAGCACATCTCCTGTCGTCTCATTTTCTTTGGCGGATACCGGGCCTCAGTGATCGATGAATGGCATCAAAGTTGTAATCAATTCGTCCTTTAAACTTAAACAATGTTATAATCTATTTGCAGGGTGCACAATCACTGGTGTATGATGGTGTGGGGTCTGTTCCTGTCCAGCACAGGACTGTTGTTACTTGGGCCGTGTCCCTTTATCCCGGGTTTGCCAAGGTAAGCATGTCATGTAAAAACAGACGATACTGAAAAATATCCATCGGATTCTTCTTATTAATGGCAAAAATAAAGCATTTTTTAAATTTCTTTGGACCAAAATTCAGCAACGCGTGTACTATTTCCAGATGCAGCCATTAGACTTCACGTGTGTAGGTGACAGATGCTTATCACTCTACCACATTTATATTATTAAAGTTTGCGAATGAATGTGTGGTTGAATGTTTTTTTCTAAGACCATTTGGTAATTTGCTTAATATATAACCAGAAGTCATATCTCAATAGTACTCATTCCTGCCAAGTCGTGTTACAATGACCATTACAACACGAGTAAAGCGTACTACAATGAAACCTTTTAATTTTTTTTATGGCTATGGCATCAAGAAATCAACATATGATTATGCCAAAAAGCACGCGTATTTGCGTTACGACTAAACATCGCATTTTATTGGGCTGTATGGATGAATACCTTTGCTTTACGTTTTTGGGATTATAACAACAAAAGAACATTGTGCTGATTGAGCGCGCCGCGCTATTTTCGCAACATTGACGGTTTTTTGTATTTATTTATTTCAAGGTCGTAGAAAAAGTTTTGTATGCCACTGTCGCAAACAGCTACTGTGAGACTCGTGCTGATCTATTGTGCCACGAAGCGAAGCTGAGTGGCACAAACTATCACTCGTATTACATTTCATTAATTAGCTATCATTGCTTGACAGTGGCATGAATAACTATTCCTTTACACAACTTCTGAACGGTTTGACATTTAGGATGTCCTCAGAGGAGGAAAACATGCGGGTAAAACCGCGAGGCGCAGCTAGTAATATATCAATAGAGTCAAAAGTACTTACAGTCGCCTGGTTTGTTTAATTTTTAACTAGATTATACTTTCAGGGGTCTGTGGTTGGATCTTGTGGCGTTGTCTATCCTGGGCATGTCCGTAGCATTGACTCTTCTGCCTACCTTCCAAGGAGTGCTAACGAGCTCTATGTAAGTTGTTACTAAATACGAATAATGCAAAACTATTTTGATCGACGATTTTCCTGTACGAGTCACAATAAGTCAATAATTTTTCTTTTATCGTCATCGTCAAAACAATCCAGACTACACACATTTGTTAATTTTCTCGTGACAAAGATATTGATCAATAGAGTAAGTTCCGTATTTTGATGGTCGTATCTATCTATTATACGGTATCTATGGTACTACACAAACGGTATATACTACATTATTTTTTGTTTATGCGAAACCCGGAACACATGTCCAGTATTTTTATGTAAATAATCTATGTATAAAATTTCAAAAAGATATAATGAAAAACCACCGAGTTATGAGCTTGCTATTCTACTTGGTTGTCCCAACAAAAATATGCTTAAAGGTTCGCACGACCGACGACGTTGACCTCTGGCGTCAGCTGTTGCACGCGGCGTAAGTACTGTGATCTATCGTAACCGCTCGGTACCTAACTACTCTGCGGTCTCTAGAGTGAGACCGCAGAGTATGTAATGTATTTAGGAAAAAATATAACACGGTGTAAAAATGATTGGAATCGATTCAGTTGCTTATTCTGAACAAACTATATTCTGGTTTCGCTTAAACAAAAAATAACGTTGTATAAGAAAGGTGTGGTCATATTTAAATGACCACATCTTTCTTATTTATACCGCTTAGATAACGGCTTATTTAAGATGTGTGTTAAGAGTCCAGGAAATAAAAAATACAAATAGTTACAGGTTTGAGAGTTTCCAGTTTTCGTTATTTGTTGAAGTTATGAGGGCGGCTGCCCCGAAGCCCTGACGACGTACAGCGCGGTGGCGGGCGTGTGGTCGTGCTGCTACTCGCTGGGCGAAGTCCTCGGGCCTGCCCTCGGCGGGGCACTGACCGAGCGCTACGGGTTCCCGCTCTGTGCTACGCTTTGTGCAGCTGCCTGCTTTACAATGGTTATATAACATAACACCAAAATCGTTGAGTTTGTGCCGTATTACAATAATAGAAGGTCGTGATTTCAATACTACAGTATTCTTTTGTGTGTTACGATTACCGTATGCGTACTACGACTAGTTTCCAAAGCAAAGTTAGTCTGTAGAAAAGTTGCAATGTCAGTGCTACGGGTTTCTTCTGTGTATTATGGATTTCATCCGTCCGATACGCTGTGATTGTCTAGCTGACTACGAACGTAGAAGAATGTCGTGATTTTCTTTGTGTGCTACATTTTTTTAGCCAATTATGAAATTTAAATCTGTTCGAAAATTTTTACAATGTACAATATGTAAAGAAAATCCCGTCCGACCCATCCATACTAATATTATAAATGCGAAAGTAACTCTGTCTGTCTGTCTGTCTGTCTGTTACGCTTTCCCGCTTAAACCTCTCAACCGATTTTGATGAAATTTGGCACAGACAATCTTTGGACCCTGAGAAAGAATATAGGCTGCCTTTTATCCCGGAAAAATATGATGTTCCCGAGGGAAATCTAAAAAGCGCGATATAACCGAACTCCACGCGGGCGAAGCCGCGGGCGGAAAGCTAGTAAGGATAATAAAGATTAGGTATACACATGAACAAACAAAATATGAAATTTTACATAATCATCATAATAACAATACTAATGAATATTGAAAATTAATAGTCTTTTTTTCCGCGAATTAATTCCAACTTCCCCAAAATTTGGTATTTTTTTAATAAGTGACAACACCATTTTTGACAGTATTACTGCGATACGACCGCATGCCCCGTGCACTGCCCCCCTTCGCCCTCGCATGTATTGCCTACCGCACATGTATTAAGTTACCGCCTTTTGCGAAATAATATTTACTTTTTAGGGTTTTTTTTTAGTTTAGCTCGGCTTGTTAGGCCTTAATAGAATCAGTTATCGATACCTAATACCCAATACCTTCACGGATCGGACAGTGTTTTCTTTACATATTGTGTGTAGAAAAGTCCAAACATACTTTATTTCTTTCCAGGCCGTAGTAACCCTAACTTTCTTCTCCCTGCGCGAGTCCCGCAAATGCCCGCAGTCTCCGACGGGCAGCGCGTGCGACTCCATACCATACACAGACTCCACATGGAATAGCAATTTCTGTCACACGCGCAGTGCGCCGCAGACCTTGGCCGAGCACTCGCCACTCCTCACACCGTGCTCTTGCTATAATACACATAGTTAGTACTAATTGTCTGGCCCTTTTCGATGTGTTACTATACAGACTATATATACTATAATTACCATAGTACTAAAACATAATAAATTAATGAAAGCACCCACCAAATACACCTACCAACATTTATAAAATTAATACGGCGATCATAAAAATAATAGCTACTTCAATTTGTATAAACTATTGGTTACTATGAAATAAAATATAATTATAAATGTTAAATATATATTAAAATATTATTAGCCTCACTAACCTAAAATTTTGCAATGCCTGAAAAACGCCGCTAAGTTGTAAGGACTAATTCTTATAAAATATATAAGACCACTATTGTACACTTAGTAAGCAAATAAATACATTGAATTGAATTGAATACTAGGTGACTCTTAGATATCCATTTATCCAGTACTTCTGTGTAAACAATATTTTGGCTTTACCATAAAAGTAGTACCTACTGTATACCTACTAGGACTCTGTAACTAGCACTCATTCAAAGATTTAAGAATCCTTCACGATTAATCCGGAACATTTTTTTAATTTTTATTTGTAATTCACAAAACTGGTGTACAATCATGCATACAAAAAAAATAATCATAACATATTACATCTGATTGACACCTACTAGATGTGAATCTAACATGCACAGGTAAAATAAACCACTTAGGTGCTATTAATAAAAACTTACAAATTGATAAAAATTTGAGAACAAAAAAAAGCATTCTAAGCTTTTAATTGAGTTAAGCTGCAGTTGATTCCGAGGCATAATATTATCAATTTCTTCAGGTTCCGCATACGGTACATCACCACCCAAGCACTTCTGCCTACTACACAGCAAAGGCAACAAAAGTGGGTACGCGACCATCGCCGAAATTGCTGCATATATCCTTAAGTTTCAGTTCGTAACTAGCTTCTACATCAAAATCAGAAAATCTAGAAGAAAGGCACTCACTGCACCAGCCCCTGCACCGGTACTCAACGAACACCTTTACCAGAATTATCTCGATAAGGAAAATGACGAGTCAAAAGTTAAGCAACGCGTCAATGCTAATGGTTACATAAATATGGCAAATAAAAGCGATAAGTACTGCATGTTCTTAGAAGATGCGATCTTCGGAAGCCCCGAAATCATGGACAATGTTACTGCTGAGCACTTGAGAGTTAAGAGGCATAATACAGGACTGGTTTCTACAGAGAAGCGCTGCGATGAAGAGAGAAGAACCACGTACGAAATCATTAGACATAATCTTGAGAAGGTCCAGTTCTATGAGCAGGATGAGTGTTCATCGTTTCAAGATATATTTGTAAGTACCTATTAAAAGTAAATGCATACTCAGTATAGTCAGTGACATAAATAAATATGTACAAAGTTATTGGGAAAATATTAACAACCTCTCGGAACTACATTAATTACATCATAAACTACAACTTTTTTTTATATTAATTTCAACATAGGTACCTACTTTGATACATAATTATTCGATCTCCTGTCATGAACTCCGAGACACAAAACAAAGCACCGTATCGAGTACAAAATTTCGCGAAAGGTTAGATAGAACAACGAAATCTTAAAGTGTAACTGTCAGATGTCAGTTTTTAACTAATTAAATATACTAATTAATATAATATATACTAATAAAGCGATATTATTCCGTAAAAGACTATTTAAATGATAAGAATTTATTAACAAATCTAAATTATAAGACGAATTGATAAATAGAAAATTAATAATAATTAAAACTAAATTATGAATAAATTAAACCTAAAAAGACATAAAATACAAACTAACTACAAATTAAATTTAAAGTATATAAAAAATTGAACCCAGATCGCTGCGATCACCGGGCAGGGTGCCCAAAAGGCTGGCCGCGTTTCCACGTTGAATCGCCAAACTCAACCTTTGACCGAAATGCGCGCCAGCTCTCCGATCACCTGATACGTCGATTAATCGTGCAGAGATTCCTTTAAAAAATTGTCGAGCCTCTGCACCCCAGGGCCCTAGCGTCTCCACAGCGAAAGGCACAAATACGTAGGGCTCAGATAACGCTGCATATTTGCGCCTCTTTATGACCTCCGCAGCTGCTGCAGCAGCTCCGGCTCTGCGGGCGGTCGCCGGTAAGTGGGACTGAGCTACGGTATCTACACATGTCGCATCCCATACAACCGACCGCCCGTTTTTCCAGGGAATGAGTGTCATGCCGTCGGGCCTCTTGCCATCATCTCGAATAATACCAGCAGGCTCGAGGACAGCTGGCACACCTGCTGAGGCAAGAGCACGACGTATGACATCATTCAGAGCCGCGTGTCGTGAAAAACGTCCAGCACTACGACGGCAGGCCAGGCCGTGGTGGCCCAGGGGATCGACGTCCCCTCCGCACCGACAACGATGGGGTTCATTAGTCCTGGCCCCTATACGAAGGCTCACCGCCAGGCTAAAAGTGGTTCTCTCCAGAAGAGTACCCACGTTTGGGCAAGGGATTGCATTCAACCAATAGCCTGACTCTGGCTCGCAGCTAGCTAGAAGTCGGGACCGCTCCGCGTTATTATCGGCTGACTCTAATAAATAGTTTCGAACCAGCATGCAGAGCGGCTCATCCCACTGCCGCTGAGAAGCCAGGTTCAGGGGTGGGTGACTGTTTGGACCAGCAGCATCACACCAAGCATCACTGGCCTCGGTTAGGCCAGTAACCTCTACGTCGCAGAGAGACGGGCTTAAAATTTTTCCAACGAGGTTACTAAATCTTAAATAAATAAATAAAATATATTAAGTACTTATGTTTTGAAAAAAGTTTTTTTTTTATAAGACACCTTGCCCTCCCACTCTTGGAATTTCTCCTGTATCGTGGGTGCGTTTACAATCATATAAACTCTCATACACAAACAGCCAAAGCAAACATTGAACAAAAGTCGTAATAATGAGCAACCCAGTCCTATTTTTTAATGTTTTTCCAATGACCCTGTATTCTTGTCATTTTGTATTAGTGACTTCATAAAAAACAGTCATTTCAAGATGACTCAGTGCCAAATGTATCCGAATCGTACCTACACTTTATTATGAGTCCTCGTTGTCCATTTGATGTAACAGGAAATAATGATAGATTGACAAACTTTTAAGAATCTTGTAACTGCCTTAATTATATGTATATGTAAGTATGAAATATTTTCGTTTTACCTACAGGATAGCTGTGCTTGCAGAGACGGTGTTACCTACGTCAGAGGAACGGTAACAGTGTCCTCAACGGGCGCCTGCGAAGTGTAAGATCTCGTGGCCTTTTAAATGTATTCGAGTAAGATTTTTTAGCTCTAATTCACACAAATTCAAACAAATAAAAATTGCAACCTCAAATGTAACAAAATACTGTATTTTATTAGATCCAACTATTCCCTTCCACAATGACCTGAAACAGGTTGAATAAACCTAGCCTATCCCTTCCTTCCAGCATTAGTTGCACCTGTCAATGCACCTGTCAAAAACATATTTTAGTTTCAGCATAATAGAAAGCCCGCTCTACACTTATCTCGCGGATCGCGCGCGATTTCCACGACAGGGCGCGAACGCTAAGTGTGGAGCCCTATCGCATATTCTTCGCGGTTTCGCGCTTTCTTTCCCAATTTTTGGTCGGTTTTTTGTTTTAAGTGTCTAAAACAAATAAATTCTGTGAGAAATTTTCTACTCTTAGCTAAATTTACACCTTCTGTAAACGTTCTTAAGAAATAAATTACCTACTATTATTATTTTTTGAATGTCGGAAGACAATAGCAAAAATATTTCTCGAATTGCGCCGCTCACTAGGGTGGGATAACGTTGCGAAGCTTCCCTTCCGCCAAATTCAGGCATTGGCTATTCGCATTTCCAATCGTAACGAGAGTGCCTATTGTTTATGTTTTCCTGGTACAAACGACCTCTGCTGACGATTTCGCGACGTTGTCATGGAGATTTTCGCAAATCAGCTTGACCACTGTCCATTAGGGAAATCAGGAACAATTTACAGGTTCATTGAAAAATTCAGTCCATTCTTCGTTTTCATGTAACGCACAACGCCAACGCCAACGCCAGTGTTGGTTTTTCACGACTGGTACCAAATACACTTATACCCGGATAACATAAACTGACAAGCGATTCATAAATTCTTGTGGAAGTTTGTGAAAACTTTGGGGAAATAGTCGTACGGTATACACTCTAGTTTTTCTGTGTATGTATATACTTGTACCTACATATATGTCTGTCACTTTTAGTCGTAAATATATCATTACCTATGTCTTAATTTTGGAATGAATACATTTTCAGTGTTCTGAGATCTTTTCCACCGAGAAGAGTTTGGAAAAAACTAATAATAAAGGAAATTAAATTATAGTATAGAAATAAAGTAAGTTGTAGTTTATTTTTATTTTAGTGTATAAAATGAATACATGTTATAAAACTGTTTACATACATACAACCCTGACCGCTTTTGTGTTTATTTGGCAATCACCATGCAATAAATGCCAATGCCATCGATATTTGCCGAAAAGCGTATCTCCATTTCGTTATGTTTTAGTATCGTGGACTGTTCAATAGATACGGCGTCCACAACACCAGGCTAGCATAAAGTTACAAGATAGGAATTTGATATCTACTGGTGATCAATATCTGACATAAGTTTTAAACTGTTTTTGGGAACTTACAAAGTGCATAGGTATTTATAATGATGAAAAATTAAATAGATGTATCCATTTATTTCAGTTTTTGACGTGGATAAATTACTTGTTTCTTAAAAATAAACTCGCTCCCAAATATTTGAATGGTTTGGTATTTACATTAGCGGAGTGAGGATTGGTCGGGAAACGCGGAGGGTTGGTGGAAAAATCAAAGAGGGTGCGACCCTAAAACGCGGAAGCGAGATAGATACAGAATATCCTTTTCTACGAAGTCATATCTCCAGGATGCTACTATCCTGGTATATCATGCATTCTGCCGAGGTAACAATAATTTCTGAAAGAGCTTTTGAAGCGACATTGTTTTAAAATAATCACTTATACTTGATGGTAAAATTGAATGGTAAATATTAAAGTAAAATCAATCATACTTAAATACAGAAAATGAGGCCAACAAAGATAATAATTAGATTTAACATTGCTTTGTGGATACATTGGATCCCTTCAGTTTTATATGTTTTAAGGAGACATATAATCACTTATATTTTCGTTAAAGATCGAACGAAACATTCGGAATACCAAATAGTAACATTATTTTGTATTACATTAGGTAACAATTTTGCCACGTTCTAGAAAATACTTACCTACCAACACAGGTATTTAACATCATACAATTATTGATAAGTTGTTTAGTTAGCCACAAGCGCATTTAGCCAATTATTATTATCATATTATTATAATTAGTTTTATAACTAGAATGGTCCTTAAATTATGTAATATAGAAAATTAAAATTTACAAAAGTTTTACTTACAATCATGCGGCAAAAGTCTCACAATTTCATGCGGATTAGAATAAATGATATTGTCCGAGCTATCAAAGGTTAGCCCGAAGATGTTTTTGATGCTGGCTATTTCTATAAGCGTATGGTTCTTCTTGTGCGCAACGTAGATGGCACTCTTAGCACAGAAGTGTGCGATGCCTTTGTGATTTACTTCAATGGCCCTGAACACTTTAGGCCCGGTGTATGGAATACGATTATTTGCCCCTTCCTTCACCTCGAACAAACCGTCCTTAGTCGTTATAAATGTATCACCATCTCCGTCAATAGCGAACTGGTATATTTTTTCATGAATATGATGTTGGATTGTGATATTTTTTTCCTCCACGTTGTATTTATGTAGCCGCTGCGATGGGTACTCTATGAAGTACAAGATGTGGTTGAACACCTGCAAGTCCCAGATGTCACGACCCTTAACAATGTGTTTGGATCCATTGGATTTCTCGAGATTATCTGCGTAGATTCCTTCGCTGCCTCCAAAGTACACTGTTTTATTGTGCTCGTCGATGGCGACGGCGAATCCGTTTTTAATTCCATTTATTTGGGTCGGCATTGTGTCGTTTATCTTTACGAAGGCAATCCCGAAGGTGTCCTTAGTATCTTCTCCGTCGTTGTAACTGAAAAATATCTTATGTTCGGCGTTATACATTGCTAATTGGTATGGCCGATTGATTCCGTTCATTATGACACGTCTTCTGTGCAATGTTCCGTTGACGTGGACGCCATGACATGGTATTTTGGTAGTGGTTGGTTTATTGGTTGTTTTACCTAATACGCTGATTATCACACAAATCAACACGAATATTAACTTCATGATTTTCGGTAACACAACAGCAGAAACACCTTTCGCGTTGTTAAATAGATTTAATACTAGCTGCAACCAATGAAACTTATATCCTGATATTTATAATTAGATATAAAGCAATTATCATTGAAAACTAACCATATGGCGATTAAACTATGTATGTTTTTGTACATAACTGAGTCATTATCTATTGTGCTCGATATTTTCTAAGAGCCTTTTTATTTAAAAAATTATTCCGCTTCATATTTAATCTATGGAACTTCGTTTGATCCCGATTATTGCCGAAGTCTAGACTATTATACAGTATGACATTTTAATCGTTTTACAAAAATGTCTCACGGACTGTATCCGACCTTATATACGCCTAGCCGCGATTATTTGTTTTCTACCTTTAATTAAGATAATAGGTACAACGAAAAATAAATAATACATTAGAAATACGAAACATCCTGTTAATAATGTTTACATATCAAACGGACACAATACCCACTCCGCGCAAAATTCTATTGGTCAATCCCATCTCATTCATCATTTTTTGCAAGGAACGCAGCGCGCGCGAAACTAAAAAACTAGCTGGGTTCAGTTGGGTTCTAACCCCGGAAGTCAAACGTTGTGCGCGGGCGACTAGGTATCACACGTCGATCGTTAGTACGAGTGTAGAGTACCTAGTGCACAAGGATTAATTAGGTTGTCTGCCTACTTCATGATGAGTGATAGAAACTATCAGTACTCGAATATCCAGTGGCCCCTCAGCGGTGGAACTTACGTAGATATGATAATGGAAGATGTACCTGTCAGCTGTTTGTGTGGTCTGAAGTAAAGGGACTAGTGATGAGTTCAAAGGAGCACGCAGTGTTTAAAATCGCACGCAATTAAAATAGCAAATAGTTGCTACTTTTGATACAGTGAAACAAGACAGAGTGACTTTAAATAAATTAAAAGACAGTATTCAAAAGCGTGCATAGCAGTTGCGGATACAGGTAAAGGCTATTTATCTACATAATACATGTAAATAAAAAGTGATCATTTGTAAAGACAAAATTAGTAATTAGTGTAAATAATTCAGTTTATTTCCATTCTTTAAATATGCCAGAAACACAGGTGCGCGGCAATGTAGAAAGTACCTACTCGTTCTAGCAAACACTCAAACAGTAACAAAAAATGTTCGCACTCGTAAATAGGTACATGTTAGTTGTGGACTCGCGCCGACGGGTAGGTAGTAGGTACGGACGACAGTAGGTCAAGCTACCCGAAACTGCCAAATATTCCCAATCAACCTTGAGCCTTAGTGTTTTAAAGATAAAGTTGAAAATCTAATAAAGAAATTTGACAGATTGTAGTAGCTTGATGTACTATCATCTGTACACATTTTTTGTTTGTGAACAAAAATGTGCGTAAACAATTTCGGTGGAATTTTGCCTAAATTACAACGACAATTTAGCAAATTGATAAGTTATTGAAATCGGCCGTATGTTTCTTGGGAGGAAAGGTAAGTACTTAGGTAACTATGGTCAATCAAATTCCCATTTCGGGCGCGAGAACAAGTACAAACAGGTCGCGACTGCGGTCGAGAGGCCGGCCCGCGCCCGCGCCTTTGAACTATCATTCGCTTGATAGTTTGCAAACAAATTTTCACTTGCGCGTCATAGTAAATAAATAATCAATCGTTGATGGTAAAGCGCACAAGTTTATTAAGCCTATTCACTTAAAAATCTTAGTGAGTAGGAAGGAAGACGGCAGTTGAGCGAGGTGATGCAATGTTAAACCCAATAACACGACCAACGCTGCTGCATCAGAGGGAGATTAATCTGGAGACCCTCCACGATCAGACTACCGACACAATAACATTTGGCGCATCGTACCCGATCTGATCAGTGATTGTTGACATAGGTAATGCCTTTACGTAAAAGATCCCTAATTTGGGCGTTAGTACACTCGGCATTCATACCGAGTACGAATATCAAAAACCCCACCGAGTACCGAGTATCGACCAAGTACTCAGTCCATCACTTTGATTCGATTTTAACACGAAAAAGTTTTTGACGGTCCTAAGCCCGTAAAAGTATGAAGGGAGAATTGGAATTAAGTTGATTTTAATTTACAAACTGACTTACGCACTGATAGTAAGAAACCTATCTTGCGCTGGTTGAATGAACTCGCCACGCCCCGCCCCTCGACCGCGAGCCGCTACATTGATACCTGCGCGCTCGCGACAGGGTGTTTTTATTGTTTTTAACCGCGTGATAATAATGAACAACATTTTTATTTTTAAATTAATGAAATCTCATAAATACCTATTTTTATTTTATGAACGTTAACTAATCATTGGATACATGGTGTGGGCTGCCGTTGTAAGACGGTTAAAAAATCATGGTGTATAAACTTTGTGTGTGAGCCACCCCTCAGGCATGTTCCATAACGGTTGGCTGAGTGACGTCATCGCTGAACCACCGAACTGAAATTTGTAATCGTATTGTTGAAGAAAATTCAACTTTATCCTTCCCAAAATAAAGTCAAAAGTGATTTAGGGAGGTATTAAATTCAGCTGGTAGATGGACCGCAGGTTTAATTGGATCAACGGCGTTTACTACTGTAAACAATTTGTTGGCTTTGTTAGTCGACCTTGGAGTTGGCTCTCAAATTTAAAATATTACCTAAACATATTTTAACGTACCTAACCCTTTGCTATGTGGGTGTAAAATTTTATCTGCTTGAACATTTTAGCGTTAGTTTTAGGGTTCCGTACCTAAAAGGTAAACAGAACTCTATTCATGAGAGTTCGCAGTCCGTCTGTCCGTCTGTCCGTCTGTCTGTCCGTCCGTCCGTCTGTCACCAGGCTGTATCATGAACCGTAATAGCTAGACGGTTGAAATTTTCAGAGATTAGGTATGTATTGCTGTTGCCGCTATAACCACAAATACTAAAAATACAAAAAAGATATTTAAGGCTCCATGCAACTAACGTGATTTTTTTTTAAAGATATTGGTACGGAACCCTCCGTGCGTGAGTCCGACTCGCACTTGGCCGGTTTTTTAGGTTCCTACACTTTGTTTTATCTATACTTCTATAGGGTTAGGTTATACATATATCTAAATCTGTACCTGTGATTAATTCTCAGTAATTAAGTACATATCTATATTTCTGTCCGTAGTATAGTCATATTTTGGTTTTTCCTGTGATAGGTAGGTACTCCATGACAACACAGATCTATAATTCTTTAATAAGAAGAATTGGTTGATTCCATTTTTTTTAATTATTCCGCTATTCTCAAGAGCAAGAGCATGCCGCCAAGCGATTCATCGTGTTCCGGCATGATGTCTGGTGAAGCCGTACGGAGGACGGGTCTGAGCAGTTGTGTTGCGATGTACGTGCCGAGTACGATGCGCGAAATGTTGTTGTGTCGGGAGTTTGGTTGTGGAGGGCCTCCAGATCAATATCCCTCTGGCGCAGCATCGTTGGTCGTGTTGTTGGGTTTAACATTGCATCACCGCGCTCTTGCCTAACTGCCGCCTTCCTTCCTATTTACTCAGTTCTTTTGTGTGAGTAGGCTTAATAAACTAGAGTTAGTCCGCTTTACCATCAACGATTGCATCACTGCTTACCATCAGGCGGGATTGCAGTCAAGCGCTAGTTTGTAATTTATATTAAAAAAAAAAATAAACCTATAAGTATTCCATGTACATCACCATGTAAATCCTTATATCCAAATCAAAAACCAAAATTACATATCTATGTCCGACACATTGAAAAACAATAAGAAAATGATAGTGCTCCCATTCACGGCACGCTAAACTTACTTGAACAACCATAATAAATAAATGAGATTTATTTTCGGGAACTCACGTGAAAGAAGCCTTGTGTGGGCTTAAATAGGATTCCAAGGGCATGTATTTTTTGGTCTCTAATCTCTCATGGGCTTACGTCGAATCCGACCTTATTTGACTTGGATTTATGTACTTATTTGGAATTTTCAATGGGCTGATGGCTTCATTTGTCCCGATTAGCTATATTAAGATTAGTGTTAATAAAATAACAGGAATCGATTTTAATAATTTATTCTTCATAAGAACCAGTAAATGTACTTAAAATTATAGTTGCATTAATAAATCTTTGGTATTAAAATATATAGGTAAGAAATATTCTAAGAAATTAAGTGACGATTCTGAATAAAGAAGAGACTACAACATGTTTTAAATATGGCTATTCGAATGAATGTATGGCCAATTTTGAACATATAACTAAACTCACTCATATATCTAGTTATATAGTAAGAAGTTAAATACACAACAGGCGCTATTAAATACGAGTATCTACAGTAGACACCAAAAAGTTTGTACAACAAATTAGAGTCTAGCGAAGCACCATGACGTTGGTTATGTAACCCCCAAATTTCAGAAGCAAACTACCTAATGCGCTTGCAATGTTGGCAACAGTGCTTCCCAGTTACGAGTTCACTTCCAAACAGATTATCTGCATTCATTTTTCAAGACATTGTGCTAGTATGACGTCATTTATACATTAGTTATATGAATTCAACATTGAAGCAAATGATCGTTTGTTACAATAAGAAGCTTCATTGTAGTGACATCTAATTTTGTTTGTGTTACTAGTTATAAAGCGGCAATTTAACGCTGTTTTACTATCTTACCTACTTATTATAATTTACAGCTTCATCCATAGCAATTTGTGGTCTAGCAACCGGCTTGCGTCGAATGAAACCGATTACTTTGTGATCGAACCTCAATTTTACAATTTCAGTTCGATCATCAATCATTTTCATATTACATAAGGACGGATATTTTACAACGATATAAGTAGGTATAGTTCCGGGACTATTCCCCTTCTTAAATTCTCAGATCTTTAAAGTTCAGACAAGGACTCACGAGATGAAACCGGTTTTGTACTTTCGTCGAGGGTCTCAGCCATAGACAATGAAACATTTAACATCTTTACTGCAACATTTTACGTCACGGACATCGTGCAGCTTTGTTTGTCATAAACTTTGTGTTCCAAAATACAGTCTTAAAACTCTTTGCGTTTATTTTATGACAGCATTTAATATTTAACTGCGGAATGTAACTAAGTGTGTGGTTACTTTGAAATAGTGACATTTGTTTCTACGCTAACAACATGGAATTTTCAATGTCCTAGAACATCCGTGCCACGATTTGCGTAGCACATCTAATCTACTTTCAAGTTCAGTTAGCGTTATGTCATCTTCGATAGTTATGTGGTTACCGCGTGGGCGTTAAACCAGACTGTCGGTGATCTCATCTTGTCTTATTAAATATATTTTCGTATTTATATAAATAGTATTTATTGTACCTAGACAAGGTGGGCTTAATAGGACCTTAAAGTATAGGCAAGTATTAGTAGGATGAAGGATGAAGCTAAGCTAAAAATAGGTCTGTCTGCGCTGTTCCCGCAGACCATTCTTCTCGAAGCGACTGATAATTTCTTGTTCTGTAGGAGAGCGTGTACGGAGTCCAGCTCCCATCGCTCCATGAAGCCAGGTTCGCGGGAGAACAGAACGGAGTACAGTTGCGGAGATTTGCCGTTGACTTGGTCTTGACAGAAGTTTAATAAGAGATGATCGTTGACAGCTTTAAGCACTTGAATGGTACCGCTGAACTGTTGATATTTGGGATTAGCCGGTAACGTTCCTGAAAAATAAAACATACAACAGATATGTAATGGAAACCTTTTTCTTCTACAATCATCACTATGTTTTGCAACATCACACAAATTATTGCAATCGAAGGATATTTTGATATAATAAAATAAACCTTACCATTCTGGCCATCGAACACCTGCCAGTAGCCGGCGGAGTCGTTCTTAAAGTACAGCGAGTACTCAATGGTGTGTCCTGCCTCGTCCCACAGCAGGCGCAGGTGCCTGTACTCCTGGCGGAACTTTGCGTTGATATGCTGCACGTGGAACAGCTGATTCTCCGTTGAAGGCTGGAATGTGATGAAAAATAATTAGTTTTAACGTTATTTTATGGGACGATTAAATTCATTTGGACGACATCTTTCTACATAGGGGCACTTATCATATTCCATAACGATTAATCACTTTAATTAGACTTTTATAAAACACAATAATGCCACCTGTTTATATTTATAGCACCCTAATTGCGTATCTCACTATCAATCACCATCTAATTCATACTGAAGGATATAGCTAATCCATTACTTCACATGTTCGAGAAATTAGTCTTATCAACAACGGAGAAAACAATGAATGACGTAGAACTGTCAAAATCAAAGCCGTTCCTCCTATTTATATTGGGATGTTACGCAATTGTGCCGCAGAACCTACTGTCATGATTCATGAATAAACCATTATGTCAATTATTGATAAAGAAGTAGTCAGGTAACAAGCACATTTTGCCACCTATTTTCGTGCTTTTATACAATAAATATATAGAATAGTCTCAAGATACAACGTCGTCGTTGATAAGACCCTTATCGCACAGGTTGGCATTAGAGTAATCTATGCTATAAGTAGAACGGATCGAGGAGGACTAAATATAAATAAAAGTAGGTCGCTCTAAGTACTTTTTCTCAACAGAGAAAAAGTTATAAATAAAATGTAGTATATAGGTATTGTTTAAGAACACTGTTAATATTAAGTTGTAAGATTCCCAAATGAAATAAAAAAAAATACGTCTCTCTCGAATTTCGTCAATCTTAATTGATCACGGAATGGAATGGACACGGAAATTTAAAAAGATTTGAAGTTTTCATCAACCGCGGTTACTGATATAAGTACATATTATATAAACGGATAAAACAAAATTAAATAGATTTTTCATTATCGGAAAGTAGTATTGTTTAGAACTGATTATTGGGTGGAAAATGCTGCTTCCCTCCCCAGAGAGGGAAAATTTCATACAATTTACTTCCCACCTAAGGGCCGGAATAAACTTTAAAAATAGGAATACTGTCAGCTGTGAAGAGATTTATTTAAAAAAAAAAACTAATTAAAAAAATGCTGCGGCCATGTGAATTTCTAAACAGCCAGTGTGAACTTAGCGCAAATTACTTTGAGCGGAATAGTCGACATAATTTGGCGGGATCTGTTACGTGACTGTGACGAAATTCAAATATTTTATTTTCCTCGTATTTGAAATGGAACTAGAGTGTTTAACACTGGTAAAAGAACAAATTCCTACTCGGACTATAGCTGTCTAAATACCTCGGGAATTGATTCTTTCGACTCTATGTTAACAATCTACTATTCTCAGCTCATATTTCAAACAATCACTCCACCACCTATTGGGAGCTCAAATTCTGAACATTTACTTCAAATAAAATAATTACAGGCACTTTTAAATTCTCAAAGGGTCGATCAGTGAGAAAGGTGCTAGCAGAAGCTAGTTGCCCATTCCAAAATGTAAATGGTTTCTACGGAGAAGAACGGACAAGAGATACTACGGGCACTCTATTAAATGACACCAATGACTGATTACAAGGTGAAGGAAAACATCTTGAGGAAACCTGGACATTTAAGCCTGAAATCACCAACCCGCATTGAGCAAGCGTGGTGATTACGCTCAATCCTTCTCTGTATGAAAGGAGCCTGTGCCCGCCCAGTAGTGGGACGGACAGGTTGATGATGATGATGATGAACCATCACTTCTCACTTCTGTAGAGTTAAATTTTACTAAGTATAAGCGTTGACTTGAGAGCCTCCTTCTTTTTTAAAACCTAAACACATAAGACGCAGTAGCATGGAAAAACATTGATGTCCTCAGTGCACGTGCACCCACAGAACAACTAAACATTCTCCAAGCGTTTCCAAGAAGTTGTAAACAATTTCCACGTTCATCCAATTGAACCTGGAGTTAGTCATCCTTGGAGATTAACTAGGTCAGTCAGATTGACCCCTGCGCTGGGTCAGGATGCGTCACCGTGTATAGCATACAGGTCACATTAATTGTAGTATACATCTCGAAATTCTACAATTACTGAGTACCTTATAAAGTTGACGTAGATATAAAGTAGGTAGGTACAAAGTGGGAGCAGTTAATTGGCCTATTGTCGTCTAAGTATTTATGTATGAGTCAGTTAGAATGACCAAACGATATGTGAAACTTGTTTTTAGAGGCACTCGAGCGAAAACGCATCACAGTGAAAATCAAAATCAAAAGTCATTTATTAAAATTAGGCTGAGAATCAGCACTTTTCAACGTCAATAAACATAAGACAGTCCCCCAAAACGCCCACCCATCGACACTTCCTAGTGCTTTCGCTGGGAGGAAGTGGGAGAAGAAACTCCCCAGCAGCACAGCTGTCTGTTCATTTAAAAAAACACATGACTTTATACAATACTTTGTATAGTGAAGAACACAAGAAAATACAACATCAATGAAATTATTTACAATATGTCAGCTACCACGCCATAATACCTACCAGCAAAGCAAAAAAAATCATTGAAATGGAAATGTGAATAAGTAAAAACTTATTACCTCAATAAAAGCCCCAGATATAAAGGGCGTGACAGCTCACATATTTATGCGTTGTAAAAAAGTAAATTCCCAGTCGTTTCTACAGTTTCGTTTTGAACATAATTGAAGGTGCAAATAGTTTGTTAAGCAAACAGTGCTGGCAAGAACGCCACCTGTGGTATTATAATATTACTATTGGTACTGCGTAACTAACTGCAATGTATTTTCAACATGTTTAAGTATGTAAAGGTTGAGAGTTGACATTGGCACGGACGGGATATAATGATCGGAAAATACAGATGAGCTGTTCTTAGATCATAACAATGCTCTAAAGAATTTTAAACATATTTCTTTGCCCAAGTACGTTCAAGTGGCTTTGTGAAAATACCTTGTTATCATACTCGATAATAATCCGTTGTAAGAAAACGATGACACATATGACTGTGACAATGAAATAATGAATTCTCATTTCTCGATAAACCATAACAGCCGCCGAGGATGGGCGACTATCTTAAAATACCGAGACTCCCCTGTGCTTCGGAAAGTAAGCGTTATGCCATTTTTCCTTTCAGTCATTCGTGGCATCCAGTCAGACTTTAAGCCTACCCAAACATACACATAGTTTGGAAAAGGCTAGACAGATAAGCGGCACTTTTGCCATCTCCTATAAGAAGACCTTGGATAATCAGTGATCAAGTTTAACAAGCAAGGTGACCTAACTTAATCTAACCTAAGACAAAACTCTTAATTAACGTTCAAATCAGAAACAATAATGAAACCAATTTAACCTTTATTTCATGCCGATATATTTACAGAACACAGGTTTATAATAAAGCATATTGGACGATTATAACGAGACCCTTGTTTAAAAGTGTCCAAAACGTATTTTTAGAAGCCACACGTCAAGGGCGAATGTACACCCGAAATAACCTTTTGTTATATTCAGCGATTATGTATAGCTGAATATAGGTAAGTTAAAATTTAGCTCAAAAGGATGACAAGAAGGGAAATGTTGTTCGACCAATTTTGTTCTAGATTTGCAGTCCCTAAAAATAAAATAAACGTATTATGACAAAGTCTTCGTAGTTACAAAAACTGTAACGTACCGCTTAAGACCACTTTTAGGCTCAGTCTTACTACTAAACACGATAACGAAAGTCCAGAATAAAAAGTCCTAGAACCCAAATTCTTTGTTACAAAAAGGTTTTTATTTGAACTTCATTCAAACGTAAACCACGTAAATCAATGTAAGCAGAAAACTAAAACCACAGTCTCACTTTCGTGCTTTTGTTAAACCGGTTACCGTTTTGTTAGCGATATATACATATATACATTATACATATGTATAATTAGCGACCGTGATCATGAATACTGGGGTCGGATGCGGTTCAGTTCAATCTGACGGATGGAGCATTGAGGCCGGAACCGGCTCCCTACACTGTAGGGCCTCTAACATGCGAACTGACACACCTGTGTCACTGACCCCGACGGTCTAGACTGCACTTTATTTATGAAATATTAGAACTCCTTTCAAATAAGAGAAAAATAAAATAGTTGCGCTTGTTAGCTAAAAAATAGGTAGTAAAATATGGGTAAAATTTAAGTATATACCTACTTAATTCAATATTCATAAAAAACCGAATTAATTCACTTTTAATTAAATTTTACTTTCATATAATGATTCTCAAACACCTATTCCAACTTATCCCTAATTTATTAAACAAAATAAATTATTGTTTATTTTCTTTTAATTAACAATTATTTGTTTTGTTGATCAATGCAATGATTAGTTGGATAATTAGATACTGAAAAGTCGAGATAAGTGTTTATGTAAATCATTAGATATATGAAAATATTGAAATGTTACCAAACACGATCTTCCTTTAAAAGCACCAGTAAACAGTATTTTATTAATTAATCTATCGCTTGATTTTATTCATGTTTTATAGAACCCAGACAGACACCTTACTTTGTGAAAATTTTTGCATCACTAATGCACTTAAAACGGTAAAAAAACATCGTGAGAAAACCAGCATGTCCTAGAACAGAAAATTCGAAGACCCGTGAGATCCACCAAGTTACATAGAGCCGTAGATCACGGTCCTCTTCCTGTCCCAAAGAAGAAGCTAAGAAGTGAAGCTCAGCAGTGAGAAGATTACAGTTTGTGTATACTATAATATACTAGCGGTCGCCAGCGACTTCGTTCGCGTGGTTTAGTTATGCTCCGCTCCTATTGGTCGCAGCCTAAAGCCTTCTTGGATTAATGGGCTATCCAACGCAAGAAGAATTTTTCAAATCGGACCAGTTCCTGAGATTAGCGGGTTCAAACAAACAAACTCTTCAGCTTTATATATTAGTATAGATTATTTTAAATGAAAAGTCAGCTGTACTGCTGGGGAGTTTGTTCCGCCACTTCTTCTTCTCAGCGAAAGCACTAGGGGAAAAAGTGCTGATTCTCAGCCTAATTTGAATAAGTGACTTTTGATTTTGATTTTATAATGTTTTTATATCGCAATTTGTAAGGGTTTGGTCCAACATAGAACCACAGGATCTTAGCCTGTTAAGCAGAACCTATCAGTGATATAGGAATGTCAAAAACTGTAGCTGAAACAACTTGGACTGAGATGATTCTGAGGAGAGAACTGTCTGCTGTTTATTGTCCACGCTAATGTTTTATATTATATCGCTATAGTTAGGTATACCACGAACTTTACATGTCTTAATTTTATAACCAATTTTTGCAACAGGTTGTGTAATAGCAATATTGTCACATGGAACAGCGCGTCTATATAAGGAAAACCGTATTGAATTTTCTAGGAAATGGGCATTTTGTAAGTTTTTCACTTATCTATTATTTATATTAGATAACTAGCTTTCCGCCCGCGGCTTCGCCCGCGTGGAGTTCGGTTATATCGCGCTTTTTAGATTTCCCTCGGGAACATCAACTTTTTCCGGGATAAAAGGTAGCCTATGTTCTTTCTCAGGGTCTAAAGATAGTCTGTGCCAAATTTCATCAAAATCGGTTGAGAGGTTTAAGCGGGAAAGCGTAGACAGACAGACAGGACAGACAGACAGACAGACAGACAGAGTTACTTTCGCATTTATAATATTAGTATGGATTTCTTGCTTTAACCGAATGCATCAACGGGTGAGACTTTTTTTTTAAAGATGTACGGTGTATGGTACCAGGGTAGCACAAAAGTGTAGGAGAAGTCGAAACAATGAAGCTCATTCATCATTATTAATCTAATATTACATGGATGAAGTTTTATTTTGCCTACTTTGAGGAGGTGCAAGGTACCAGGGTAGCACAAAAATGTAGGAGAAGCCGAAACAATGAAGTTCATTCATTAATGATAAACACACAGGATATTGTAATCGTTTGAACTCAAATGGCATATCAATTGGGATCATAGGGATACTCCGTAACATACAAACTTCTCCTTTTGATATACCAGTTGAAATCGTAGATTCAATTAAATTTCGCAATAAGTTTTTCACTGTCAATTGGTGCCATTACACAGTTTTGGTGGATTAAAAAAAATACAAAGAAATTGGCATTGCATTTTATATATATAGAAGATGAGATGATGATCCACCGTTCATTGAATTCATTTGTGAAAACGTGATAAATGAAGAACCGCTCGGCGGATTTTATTCAAACTTCATACAAACCATCTACTAATTAGTCACAACAAAGCCTAAAAATTTGGTTTGGATAGGTGAGTCCGTTCCTGAGTTATAAAATTAGAAAGAAAGTGGCAGCTGACCCGGCGAACTTTGTTCCGCCTTGAAGGCAATATCACATGATCCAATTTTTTACTTTTTAAATTAGGGTAACACAAAAGTGTAGGAGAAGTCGAAACAATGAAGCTCATCATTTCGGTTGAGCGTAATCACCACGCTTGCTCAATGCGGGTTGGCGATTTCAGACGTAAATTCCACATTTCCTGATGTTTTCCTTCACCTTGCATAAATGCATCTAGCTCTGAGAAGAAACGCCGAAACAAACTCAGAGGTCATTGATGGGACATTATGATATTACTGGCCAAAAGGAAAATAAAATAAAAGTTTTATCAATAAAGTTCCGCCTTAAAGGCAATATGGCATGGTCTTATTTACTACTTTTTTAAATTAGGATAATCTATATATATTAAAGAAAGTCGAGTTAATTACACTATTTATAACTCAAGAACGCCTGAACCCATTTGGCTGAAAATTGGTAGGGAGGTAGCTAAGAACTGGGAGAAGGACATAGGATATCCTTTTTACCCCGTTCCCGTCGTTCCTGTGTGAATGAATGAACTTCATTGTTTCGACTTCTCCTACACTTTTGTGCGACCCTGGTACCTTGCAACTCCTCAAAGTAGGCAAAATAAAACTTCATCCATGTAATATTAGATAGATAGATAATAATGATGAATGAGCTTCATTGTTTCGACTTCTACACTTTTATGCGACCCTGGTACCTTGCAACTCTTCAAAGTAGGCAAAAGTAATATTAGATTAACAGAGATGAATAAGCTTCATTGTTTCGACTTCTACACTTTTGTGCGAACCTGGTACCTTGCAACTCCTCAAAGTAGGCAAAATAGAACTTCATCCATGTAATATTTATTATTATTAGATTATTAATGATGAATGGAGCTTCATTGTTTCGACTTCTACACTTTTGTGCGACCCTGGTACCTTGCAACTCCTCAAAGTAGGCAAAATGAAACTTTATTCATGTAATATTAGATTAATAATGATGATGAATGAGGCTTCATTGTTTCGACTTCTTCTACACTTTTCTGCGACCCTGGTACCTTGCAACTCCGAGCTTCATTGTTTCGACTTCTCCTACACTTTTGTGTACCCTGGTTAACAGATTAACAACTGAAGTTAGCTAAAATTGAGTTTCTCGAAGCCGACCACTATTTATGTATATGTATTTTGAGACTATGCAATTTTGTCGCGTTCCCGATTCACTTTCACGTTTGTTGAGTTTCAGAACGCGATATTAGATCCTCTAACGCGCACGCGAATTTGAACTTTATGCCGCGGTAATAAATTACAAATTGACTCTCCATTTTATTTAGAAAACGTTTGTATGGGAAATAGAAAAATGCTGTTTTGAGGATTTTCCCGGCAGTTATTCGACTTTTTCTCACCTTTTAAACCTTCCCTAGATCTCCACGAATAATTCAAGACCAAGATAAGATAAATCCGTTCAGCCGTTCTCGAGTTTTAGCGAGACTAACGAACAGCAATTCATTTTTATATATATAGATATGTGTGTATAATACGTGGCTTTCTTATAAATTTCCTGTTTTATCAGTTTGTTTTGTTGCAATTGCTTTTTTGTCGGTTATCAAATGAAATCTACTGTTTCATATATAAAAGTACAAAACGTACGCGGTCAATATGTAGGTATGTGACAACATTTTTTTTTTTTGGTGCCGAATCTTTTTCTATTCATTCAACGTAACGTATAAATTCATGGTAACGAAGGAGATGAGACCTGTGCCCAACAGTGGGGCGATAAAAAGGTTGATGATGATGGTAACGAATGTTGCGTCGAAGTGCCATCTACTATTGTATTAGAAATGCTGATATTTTGAGAATGTTCTCTTCCAATAATATCAAATACTAGCTGACTCGGCAGACTTCGTACTGTCTCAAATGGCTCCATTGATTAATAAAAGACCTAAACTTTTGTATACAATAATTTTGAATACAAACAAAAAAGAATTGACTCTTAAACGTTTGTGTGGGAAATAGAAAAAGCTGTTTTTATGGTTTTCCTGGCAATTATTCGAATGTTTCTCACCTTGTGAACCATCCCTAGACCTCGACGATCATTTCAAGAGCAAGATAAGTATGATAAATCCGATCAGCCGTTCTCAAGTTTTAGAGAGACTAATGAAGAGCAATTCATTGTTATATGTATAATAGATTTATATACTTTTAAGCACGTATTTTGAACAATTATGTAATGTTACATAGAAGTTGAGTTATGTTAGCACCTTTGTTAGAATTGGTTCCATGTACGCAATACGCATGTCTACCTATCTTCTAGTAATTGTATGGTATCGAATGCGCATGACGAGTAAATTACCTAGTGTAGGTACGTTAAAAATATAACTAAAACTAAATAAAAACTATACTAAATAGTTTGAATAATATACAACATTATTTTTAATTTATGCGAAACCCGAAACACGTGACCAGTATTTTTAAGTAAAGAATCTATGTACAAAATTTCAAAAAGATACTTATGAAAAACCAACCAAAAATAACATTGTACAATATGTAAAGAAAACCCTGTCCGATCCGTGAAGGTATTGTTATGTATCGGTAATTGATTCTACTAATGCCCACAAAGACAGGCTAAACTTAAAAAAAAAATCCCCCTAAAAAAATAAACATTATTTCGCAAAAAGAGGTAACTTAATACATGTGCGGTAAGCAACCCCATTCCGCGAGCGGCGGGGGGCAGGGCACGCAGCACCTGTGACGTGGTCGCGTCGCTATTCGCTTATAATAATACCGGTGTTGTCACTTTTTTAAAATTACCAAATTTCAGGGAAATTGGAATTAATTCCCGGGAAAAAAGGATTATTTCAAAATTCATTACTATTGCTACTATGATGATTATGTAAAATTTTATATTATATTTGGTCAAGTGTTTACCTAACCTTTATTATCCTTATGGGTCGGACAGGGTTTTCTTTACATATCTATATATATAAAAATGAATTGCTGTTCGTTAGTCTCGCTAAAACTCGAGAACGGCTGAACGGATTTATCTTATCTTGGTCTTGAATTATTCGTGGAGATCTAGGGAAGGTTTAAAAGGTGAGAAAAAGTCGAATAACTGCCGGGAAAATCCTCAAAACAGCATTTTTCTATTTCCCATACAAACGTTTTCTAAATAAAATGGAGAGTCAATTTGTAATTTATTACCGCTGCATAAAGTTCAAATTCGCGTGCGCGTTAGAGGATCTAATATCGCGTTCTGAAACTCAACAAACGTGAAAGTGAATCGGGAACGCGACAAAATTGCATAGTCTCAAAATACATATACATAAATAGTGGTCGGCTTCGAGAAACTCAATTTTAGCTAACTTCAGTTGTTAATCTGTTAACCAGGGTACACAAAAGTGTAGGAGAAGTCGAAACAATGAAGCTCGGAGTTGCAAGGTACCAGGGTCGCAGAAAAGTGTAGAAGAAGTCGAAACAATGAAGCCTCATTCATCATCATTATTAATCTAATATTACATGAATAAAGTTTCATTTTGCCTACTTTGAGGAGTTGCAAGGTACCAGGGTCGCACAAAAGTGTAGAAGTCGAAACAATGAAGCTCCATTCATCATTAATAATCTAATAATAATAAATATTACATGGATGAAGTTCTATTTTGCCTACTTTGAGGAGTTGCAAGGTACCAGGTTCGCACAAAAGTGTAGAAGTCGAAACAATGAAGCTTATTCATCTCTGTTAATCTAATATTACTTTTGCCTACTTTGAAGAGTTGCAAGGTACCAGGGTCGCATAAAAGTGTAGAAGTCAAAACAATGAAGCTCATTCATCATTATTATCTATCTATCTAATATTACATGGATGAAGTTTTATTTTGCCTACTTTGAGGAGTTGCAAGGTACCAGGGTCGCACAAAAGTGTAGAAGTCGAAACAATGAAGTTCATTCATTCACACAGGAGCGACGGGAACGGGGTAAAAAGGATATCCTATGTCCTTCTCCCAGTTCTTAGCTACCTCCCTACCAATTTTCAGCCAAATGGGTTCAGGCGTTCTTGAGTTATAAATAGTGTAATTAACTCGACTTTCTTTAATATATATAGATTATCCTAATTTAAAAAAGTAGTAAATAAGACCATGCCATATTGCCTTTAAGGCGGAACTTTATTGATAAAACTTTTATTTTATTTTCCTTTTGGCCAGTAATATCATAATGTCCCATCAATGACCTCTGAGTTTGTTTCGGCGCTTCTTCTCAGAGCTAGATGCATTTATGCAAGGTGAAGGAAAACATCAGGAAATGTGGAATTTACGTCTGAAATCGCCAACCCGCATTGAGCAAGCGTGGTGATTACGCTCAACCGAAATGATGAGCTTCATTGTTTCGACTTCTCCTACACTTTTGTGTTACCCTAATTTAAAAAGTAAAAAATTGGATCATGTGATATTGCCTTCAAGGCGGAACAAAGTTCGCCGGGTCAGCTGCCACTTTCTTTCTAATTTTATAACTCAGGAACGGACTCACCTATCCATACCAAATTTTTAGGCTTTGTTGTGACTAATTAGTAGATGGTTTGTATGAAGTTTGAATAAAATCCGCCGAGCGGTTCTTCATTTATCACGTTTTCACAAATGAATTCAATGAACGGTGGATCATCATCTCATCTTCTATATATATAAAATGCAATGCCAATTTCTTTGTATTTTTTTTAATCCACCAAAACTGTGTAATGGCACCAATTGACAGTGAAAAACTTATTGCGAAATTTAATTGAATCTACGATTTCAACTGGTATATCAAAAGGAGAAGTTTGTATGTTACGGAGTATCCCTATGATCCCAATTGATATGCCATTTGAGTTCAAACGATTACAATATCCTGTGTGTTTATCATTAATGAATGAACTTCATTGTTTCGGCTTCTCCTACATTTTTGTGCTACCCTGGTACCTTGCACCTCCTCAAAGTAGGCAAAATAAAACTTCATCCATGTAATATTAGATTAATAATGATGAATGAGCTTCATTGTTTCGACTTCTCCTACACTTTTGTGCTACCCTGGTACCATACACCGTACATCTTTAAAAAAAAAAAGTCTCACCCGTTGATGCATTCGGTTAAAGCAAGAAATCCATACTAATCCATACTAATATTATAAATGAGAAAGTAACTCTGTCTGTCTGTCTGTCTGTCTGTCTGTCTGTCTGTCTGTCTGTCTGTCTGTTACGCTTTCTCGCTTAAACCTCTCAACCGATTTTGATGAAATTTGGCACAGACTATCTTTAGACCCTGAGAAAGAACATAGGCTACCTTTTATCCCGGAAAAAGTTGATGTTCCCGAGGGAAATCTAAAAAGCGCGATATAACCGAACTCCACGCGGGCGAAGCCGCGGGCGGAAAGCTAGTTGTATAATGAAAATGAAATGAAAATGGTAGTCTCAAAATTATGTTTAGTGCATCTTTTTCCTTTTCATTAAGAAAAGAACAGAAGAAAAATATTAGTTTAGTCGTCTCGAACTAAAATAAGTACCAATTATTTATATTTAATACACAAATTAGACGTAATTAAAAAGTAGCGACTAAAATACTTAATTTACGTCAAGCGCTAATTTATTTATTTTCTTTTATTAAGGAAATAGACAGAAAAAGATGCACCGAACTTAAATTTACTTTGTGAAGAAGGGAACCGAAGCAATAAAATAATTATTTCGTAAAGTATTTGTAGATAGTTTTAATATAGGAGTTAACAGTACCTATACCAACGCCTAGCTCCATAAAGAATAATAATAATAATAATAATTACTTTATTGAGCAAAAAAACGTACATAGATAAAGTTTGCAGGTACATGCCTTAAAGAAACTAACTTATAGTTGGAAGAGTGGATAAAGGGGGATTTTCTGGGGTGTTATTGTGTAGTGGCCACGTTGTAGGTTATTGGAAGCTAAGTATAATGTTTTGTTTGCATTTTTATGTATTCTTGCTAAAAAATGTAGCACTCGGTAGAGTGCAATTTCCTTGTTAGAAAAACTATGATAAATTATTGTATTACTGTTAGAAAGTTGCTAAATACTCTTTAATATGATAAAACCTTGTGATAGTACCTAATAACATAATGGTTATGAGATTTTATAGCTGATAAATATAACCTGACTGTCAATCATTATCATGACTTTTATTTACTAGTTTACTATTTCCAGGTATCTAATAGGTATATTTCTATCAGAATACAAGTAAACAAACCAATTTAGGGTTATCACAACTCACTTTTTACAAATCTCCTGTTATTTACATGATTATCGACTTTGACATGCTAACTATTTATTAACAATTCCTACTGCAGCATATTTTAATAGATTCACTAAAATAACATGCATAATAACTCGACAACCATTAAAAACTCGACATTAATTTTACGTGATAGCCCTACAAAAAAAGAAAGATGGATGAAATCCAGGTATTACACACATTTTGTGGAATTTAACAAATGAATAAAGTTGAGGCATTTGTCAATACAATTTTGCGTATTTTAATTTTTAATTAGGTACTTTCAAATCAACTGCATAATACATTGATTGTAATACTTTCAAGTATGTACTAAGTATAATATATATGCATCAAAAAATTTAACCAATTAGGAAGTTAGCTTACATGTGTGTCATATTTCATTCAAATCCGTTAAGCGTTCTATGCAAATCATATTACACATTAGTAGGAAGTAGGATTACTACATTTATGAAAATCGTCTATGTAGAAAACGTTGTTAACATCTGTCTTTTAGGCGTAAACTACTCGTTGCCTAGCAAAGGTGTGTTTATCTCTATTCTTTATCGAATTTGGCGCAAGTATAGGTAGTTTGCAATGCAGTGGCGCGTACCTCACGCATGACGACATTATGAAGCTATACATTTCCAGCATAGGGTGACTTCGATTCTGACTCTTATTGTACGAAAAACCAATGAGAGTTTAGCTATAACAGGGACAATGTTAGCTTGAGTACCTATGTACTTATTCACGTACTCAAGGTAACCTTGATGATTAGTCTTCTCGTGATGTTACCCTGACACTCTCTAAAGAATTCTGAAGAGACCGAAACAGGTGGATATCTGAAGGTGCAAGAAGGCAATGTCAGGAATAGTCATAACATTGTCTATACGGCGGATGCATTAACACTACCAGCCAAACTCTTATTTTTTGTTGAGTGGCTAAAGATGTGTGGGGGTCTAGCGATATCATGATGAAAAAACACACCCCTTTTGTTGATTAATTCCGACCGCTTTCTCTCAACTTCTTGTTTAATCTCATTAGTTGTTCACAGTAGAGTTCAGAATCGATGGTCCAGCCTGACCGACCTTTGACCATAACCTTTTTCGCACGTTCTTGTCGTACCGTGTGATCCATTTTTCATCATCAGTTATCAGCAAAAAGATTTAAGATAAATATAATTTTAATGTCTTTGGTTATCAGCTTTTTTTTTAAATTATAAACTAGTGCTTGACCGCAATCCTGCCTGATGGTAAGCAGAGATGCAATCGTTGATGGTAAAGCGTGTTGTTTATAACCTTATTCACTCAAAAAAATCTGATTGAATAGGAAGGAAGACGGCAGTTGAGCGAGGTGATGCAAAGTTAAACCCAACACAAGACTAACGATGTTGCGCCAGAGGGAGATTGATCCCCCTGTATGAAGCCCCGGTATGGGCCTCTGGCCAGACGGCCGGCAGCATCGTACTTGCGGAAACCGCAGAGAGCGATGGCCGTCAGAGTTATTAGCGGTTATCGCACGATATTATATGAGGCGTCATGCCAACTGGCTGGATCTCCGCCCTGGGACCTGGAGGCGAAGGTCCTCGCGTCACTGTACCGGTGGTGTAAGGAGTTCACACAAATTATAATGCGAAAAGACGTTTTCCCCGACCTAATACTAAACTTCAAGTATAGATATTCGCTATAAGACATATCGAATATCTCTATACTTGAAGTTTCTCTTACTTAGTTATCTCCTTTGGTAACCGACAACCGTATATTCAATGCTTGATGGTTTTATTACCCAGACACGCTTACTTTGGAGTTTGAATTATCTAGGAATGTACCGTGTCGAAATCAATTGCAAAGATTGCATAACGACTAACAATACTCGTATGAAACATAAAGTAGGTACTGGGTAAGTATCGACACAGCTGTTGTTAATCAAGTGTAAGTTTTGTGCGATTTCAGGACTTTATAGACATCCAGTCGGAAGTGCGGCAAACTTATATCCCGGGCTCCTGACTCATGGTACTGGAAATAATTGTGGGGTTTTAGTCGACAGAAGTTCGACATAACACTCCGTTATTCCCAGACGAAGGGTATGCAAGGGGATTTCCCTATGATAAAAAGTACTTTATAAACACACACAATACAACGTGTCCATTACTGAAATGCAGGCTTTTTCTCTTTGAGAGGAATTAGGCTGTAATTCAACATTGCGAATTGGTAGATGTCACATATCTTCGAATTTTCGATTGTACGATATGCCAACTTCCCCACGATGTTGCCATAGCCCACAAAGAGCAGTGCTGAAGAAATTATTTACACAAATAATACTCCGGTCATAACCACCATTGCTCTCACACATTATAAGTATTTTTATTATTCAGTTATAAATAAATCTATCTATATATATATATACATATATATATATATATATATATATGTATATATATATATATATATATATATATATATATATATATATATATATATATATAAACACCTCTTTGCACACTTAGTTGATCTAGCCGCGATCCCGAACACAATAGACTCCACCTTTAGCACGGAATAACTTTAATCCAGTTGCGTATTTCTCGGGCGGAGTGGCAACGTCGCATTCTATTAAGCGATGTTGCCAAACATATTCATCGATAGGACATTATACTCGATAAAAATTTTTTCAACAATTTCATGCATTAGTGGATCCGTAACGGCTAAATTTTTTGAACCCACGAGGACTTTTTAGCTCTGAATATATTTCAAAAATCAATTACTTGTGTTGATCCATTTATATATTCGTACTCCCAGTAATACTTCTTTTGATCCGATACCTGTACCGTACCGTACCGATCAATTATGAATTTATTAAACCTAATCTAGATGCTTTATATTCGCATCGCTCCATACATTGTAAGATCTATATATATTTTTTCAACAATTTCATGTATTAGTGGATCCATAAGGATTTTTTTTAAATGCACGAAGACTTTTGGATCGGAATATATTTCAAAAATCATTGACTGATGTTGATCCATTTAGCTACTCGTACTTCGTAATACTTATTTTGATCTGAATAGGTACTGATACCATACCGGTCGATCAATTATGTTTAGTATGAAATCAAAGTAATTGTTATTAATATTTAAAGAGGTTAAATTTTACGTATGGGGTTTTTATACTTTATTTCTAATTAACCATTAATTTTAAGTTTTTAAACTCTATTCATCGAAACCAATCTATTGAGTCCAAACACGATATCGCCGCTGTATGTTTTGTGTGGACAGCCTCGGTTACATTCATTGCAATAAACACTGCTTGTATAGACTTCTGTGATAGAAATTGTATGCGAATACATAATAGAATTAAATTTTAAGTTTCAGTTTTAAGGGTTGAATTTTGCGTAGCGGTTTTTTAAGGTATTAATCAGGCATTCTGATGAGTGTGCAAGGGAATTGCATGATTTAATTCCCCCATCTCCGTTCCACCATCGGACGACCCGTCGTACGGCAACTTTCCACCCTCACGTTGTTAACACCACTAAGATCCGGACGAAGCGTTTCGCCTCCTCCTTTATACCGCGTACATCGAGGGACTGGAACAATTTGCCAGCGGCGGTGTTTCCGTCGGACTACAATTTGAGTGTCTTCAAGGCGTCACTACTTACCATCAGGCAGGATTGCGGTCAAGCGCTAGTTAATAATATGTAAAAAAAAAAATAACAGCAATACGATCCGGGCGAAGCGTTTTGCTTCCTCTTTTATTCCGCGTACATCGAGGGACTGGAACAATTTGCCAGCGGCGGAGTTTCCGTCACTACAATTTGAGTGTCTTCAAGGCTAGAGTGAATAGGCTCTTAATAAACTAGCTCGCTTTACCGCGGCGGTGTTTCCGTCAAACTACAATTTGAGTGTCTTCAAGGCTAGACTGAATAGGCTCTTAATAAACTAGCCCGCTTTACCATCAATTATCGCATCACTGCTTACCATCAGGCGGGATTGCGGTCAAGCGCTAGTTTATAAATTTAAAAAAAAATAATAATAGAAAGAAAAATTGTTTACTCCGCCCAAATAGAACCCACATTATTATAATAATACACTAAAAAAATAACAAACACAATAAAGAAAAAAATAAAGTAATATGATTTCCTAGAAAGCCTCGTACTCAAAATAAAACAATGTTTTCCTGATGTTATAACCCGGGGTCAGGAGTTTTGGCGGGAAAGTTAAGCTGAGTGTCGCTTCAATTTTTCCATTGGAGTTTTAAATTACTTATAGTCTTCATCATCATCATCCCAGCGTTAATCCCAGTCGCATCCGAAGCCTTTTCAGCTTTGGAGTCTGGGGTCCGCTTTACCAGTCCAACTGCTGATATGGCTAAACTTCGACATTTTAAATTATTTATAGTATTCTTTACTTAAAGTGCGTGATTTATGAAGTAAAAAGTGCATTCAGTAAATAATTCATAAAGAACATTGAGATATCCTAGCGTAGTGTGTGCAATAAACATGTGTACCCCATTTATAATATTTTTGTAAATTAAAAAAGGTAAACTCAATCGCACGTTATTTATTGGAAATAAAATCATATTTCCTACTTAGTAATAAAGGTAATAAAGATCTGTGGATCTGGTGGATGTTTTCTCAGTCTACTCAAAGTTAAATACCTAAGCGTATTATAAAAATAATTTTACTTAGTCGCGTTATATTTTAGCGAAAGAAAGCGCTGTTTTCTAATGATTTGTGGTAGGTACTGGAACGCGTTAGACACATGGAATGTCAACTTTAGCGGCCGCAATTTCGAAATAGAGAGTTTGCGTTTTGTTCCAGCGTCCTAGTTTGAATTTCTTTAAAAAAAAAAAAACTATATTTGAAACATGGAACACCAAGGAGGTAACTAATAAAAGGTTTTATTTAAATTTTGGACTATCTTGCAAATAGACAGTAGTAGATTGTTTATTGAAAAAAACGAAAGAACATCATAATAGCGCCATATCGCGGGGGGGGAGGGGGGGGGGACAGATTGTTTGAGGAAAGTAGTTAGTAAATGAAAATCTGCAGTAGGTTTGATGATGAAGACCACGACCGACAAACCTTCATTTTAACCCACATAGGTGCAAAGTTCTTATCAATACGAATTAATCAAGCGCAAACGCAAGGTGACTGCGATAGTTGAGGAGTTCCCTCGTCTGCCTATGGTCTATAGGTGCAAAGTTCTCATCAATATAAATGAATTAAGTCCAAACACAAGGTACCTACTATTAACCGTTGAAGAGTTCCCTGAACTGGCCTTTACTTTTATCACCAGAGCCTTCATGACAGTCATAACCCATCTTTTTGTAAAGTTCTTATCTATACAAATTAATCAAGCACTAACTCAATGTAGCTGCTGTGAATCATTGAGGAGTTCCCTTGACTGTCTAGGGTCTTCAACATCAGATCTACTACAGACTTTCATTTTAACCCATATAGGTGCAAAGTTCTTATCAATATAAAAGAATTAAGTCCAAAACACAAGGTACCTACTGTTAACCGTTGAAGAGTTCCGTGAACTGGCCTTTCTTTTCCAACACCAGAGCCTTCATGACAGTCATAACCCATATTTTTGTAAAGTTCTTATCAACACAAATTAATCAAGCACAAACTCAAGGTAGCTGCTGTAAATCATTGAGGAGTTCCCTTGACTGTCTCCCGGCTCCATCATCAGCTACACCAGACCTTTATTAAATTGTAGTTCTTTGAAATACTTAATGAAGATATTTAGAAATGCACTAGTCATCCCTATGATTTTTGGAAGTTCCTCTTGATTTCTTTTACTCTTCCATCATCAGATTCTGACTTGGTGACTACGGGACCGCTTAAAAAGTTTACCTTTCCAAACAACAAAGTATTTTGAAAATCGATCCAGGCGTCTGAGATTACTCAGTGAACATACTTAAAAAAAGAAACTGCTGCTTATCCAATCGCTTCACGCCCTTGGCAAATGCTGCGCCCTGATTGGCCCATTTGAATTGGATCAACAACTGCCCAGACGCCAAAAAGGTGGATTTGTATAAAACAGCCCTTAATTATTGTTATTACTTATTATTATTCAGCGTGACACATGTGGCTCTGAACGGACCTACATATTTATGGGCAGATGGCATCGGATCAAGAAAAGGCCCCCGGATCAACAAGTGAAAATGGATCAACAAATTACTACCTATACGGCACGTCTGATCAACAATTTTTCGATTTTCACTTGTTGATCCGGGGGCCTTTTCTTGATCCGATGCCATCTGCCCATACATATGTAGGTCCGTTCGGAGCCACATGTGTCACGCTGAATAATAATAAGTAATAACAATAATTAAGGGCTGTTTTATACAAATCCACCTTTTTGGCGTCTGGGCAGTTGTTGATCCAATTCAAATGGGCCAATCAGGGTGCAGCATTTGCCAAGGGCGTGAAGCGATTGGATAAGCAGCAGTTACTTTTTTATGTATGTTCACTGATAAATCTCAGACGCCTAGACCGATTTACAAAATTCTTTTTATGTTAGAAAAGGTAAACTTTCTAAATGGTCCCATAGTCAGGATCTGATGATGGAAGACTAAAGAAATCAAGAGGAACTTCCAAAAATCGTAGGGGCGACTAGTGCATTTCTAAGTATCTTCATTAAGTATTTCAGAGAACTACAATTTGGTTAAGGTCTGGTATAGCTGATGATGGAGCCGGGAGAAAGTCAAGGGAACTCCTCAATTATTCGCAGCAGCTACCTTGAGTTTGTGCTTGATTAATTTGTGTTGATAAGAACTTTACAAAAAGATGGGTTATGACTGTCATGAAGGCTCTGGTGATGAAAAAAAAGGCCAGTTCACGGAATTCTTCAACGGTTAACAGTAGGTACCTTGTGTTTGGACTTAATTCATTTATATTGATGAGAACTTTTCACCTGTATGGGTTGAAATGAAGGTGTGCAGTATATCTGATGATGAAGACCCTAGACAGTCAAGGGAACTCCTCAATGATTCACAGCAGCTACATTGAGCTTGTGCTTATTAATTTGTATTGATAAGAACTTTACAAAAAGATGGGTTATGACTATCATGAAGGCTCTGGTGATAAAAGCAAAGGCCAGTTCAGGGAACTCTTCAACGGTTAATAGTAGGTACCTTGTGTTTGGACTTAATTCATTTATATTGATGAGAATTTTGCACCTATATGAGTTAAAATGATGGTTTGTAGTAAATCTGATGATGAAGACTATAGGCAGTCGAGGGAACTCCTCAACTATTCACAGCAGCCACCTTGCGTTTGTGTTTTTTTTTTTTTCTTACATATGATAAACCAGCGCTTGACCGCAATCCTGCCTGATGGTAAGCAGTGACGCAATCGTTGATGGTAAAGCGCACTAGTTTATTAAGAGCCTATTCACTCTAGCCTTAAAGACACTCAAATTGTAGTCCGACGGAAACACCGCCGCGGGCAAATTGTTCCAGTCCCTCGATGTACGCGGTATAAAGAAGGAGGCGAAACGCTTCGTCCGGATCGTAGTGGTGTTAACAACGTAAGGGTGGAAACCAGCCGTACGATGGGTCGTCCGCTGGTGGAACGAAGATGGGGGAATTAAATCATGCAATTCCCTCGTACATTCCCCGAAATGCATCCAATAGAACATCGAAAGGCTGGTTACTCTACGCCTGTGCTCTAGGCTTTGGAGACCAACTCAAGTTAGATCAGGGTCACCAATCAGCCTCTTTGCACGTCTCTCCACTGAATCCAAAGTGGCCAGGTGACACTTGGCAGCACCAGCCCAAATGTTGCTGCAGTACTCCACACACGAACGGACCTGTGCTTTTGTATAACATTAGAAGCTGCCCAGGTGTGAAGTACTGCCGGACCTTTGCGATAACGCCAAGTTTCCTGGCAGCCACCTTGGCCTTGGACTCAATGAACTGCCCAAAGTTAAGGTTCGAGGAAATCTCAACTCCCAAAAGCTGAAGGCGGTCGGAACACTCCAAGGTCACATTTCGAAAAGTAGGAGCCAAGATGAACGGGCTCCTTTTGGCGGTGAAAAGACACGCTTGTGTTTTGGCGGCATTGAATGCTACAAGATTGGCATTGCCCCATTCGGAGACTGCCTGCAGTGCAACACTCATTCGCTCAACCATGGCCTCTCTTTCGGACCGGATTGATTCCCTACTAGCCCGAGCATGATTAATGCTTGATTAATTCGTATTGATAAGAACTTTGCACCTATGCTCGGTGCCTTTGCTCGGTGGTAGGCCATAACATCGGCTGCCGGCAGAAGTTAGCACCCACCAGACAAAGACTTGCCGCCAAGCGATTCGTCGTGTTCCGGCCTGATTTCTGGTGAAGCCGTACGGAGGACGGGTCTGAGCAGTTGTGTTGCGATGTGTGCCGGGTACGATGCGCCAAATGTTGTTGTGCCGGGAGTTTGGTCGTGGAGGGTCTCCACATCAATCTCCCTCTGGCGCAGCGTTGTCGACGCTCAACTGCCGTCTTCCTTCCTATTCACTAAGGTTTTGTAAGTGAATGGACTTAATAAACTAGCGCGCTTTACCATCAACGATTGCATCACTGCTTACCATCAGGCGGAATTGCAGTCAAGCGCTAGTTTATAATTATTAAAAAAAAATATGTGGGCTAAAATGAATGTTTGTCGGTCGTGGTCTTCATCATCAAATCTACTACAGATTTTCATAATAATGCATATCGGTGAAAATTGCTCATCAATATATAATTAAATCCAAAAACAAGGGAACTACTGTAAACCGTTGAGAAGTTACCTGAACTGGCCTTTGTATTCATCATCAGAGCCTTAATGACAGTTACAACCCATTTAGGTGTAAAGTTCTTATTAATACAAATTAATCAAGTTCAAACACAAGGTAGTTGCTGTGAATTGTCGAGGAGTTCCATCAACTGTCTCCCGACTTCATATCTACTCCAGATCTTTACTAAATTGTAGTGCTTTAAAATACTTAATGAAAATAACTAGAAATGCACTAGTTGCCCGTAAAAGTTTTGAAAGTTTTCCTTGATTTCTCTAATCTTTAATCATCAGATCTATGGTGACTATGGGACCACCCTTTCAAATAAAACAAGAATTTCGCAAACGGGTCCAGGCGTCTTACAGTAATCGATGAACATACATAAAAAAAAAGATTGCGACGAATTGTGAACCTCCTCCTTTTTTTTGAAGTCGGGTAAACACTTAAATTGCCAAAAGAAAATAATTTTTCTGTTGACAACTTTAACAACAAATTTAAATTTTATAGGAATTTGACAGTGATTACTAACTTTTTTATTGCTATTGCCCGAGGTCGAATCCTTTAGTCTCAACGCCCGCGCTGCTGCCGATGACAATAGTATCATACTAAGCAGTATACGGTGAAATCACGCAGGCGTTTACTAACTACTTTTCTGAAATAATCTGCGGAAATCAAATACATAATTTTCTTTTTTAAGTTCAGTAACGAATAATGGACAATGATATTTTTTCCCGCGCTATTATAATGTTCTTTCGTTTTTTTCAACAAACAATCTACTACTGTCTATTTGCAAGATAGTCCAAAATTTGAATAAAACCTTTTATTAGTTACCTCCTTGGTATTCCATGTTTCGAATGCAGTTTTTTTTTTCGAAATAAATTCAAACTAGGACGTTGGAACGAAACGCAAACTCCCTATTTCGAAATTGCGGCCGCTAAAGTTGACATTCCATGTGTCTAACGCGTTCCAGTACCTACCACAAACCGTTATTATTCATTCATCATATCATTATTATTCTTTGTAAGATCTGTCAATATTTACCTGTGTTAACAAATAAATGATTTAATTTGATTTGATTAGAGAAAAGCGCTTTCTTTCGCTAAAATATAACGCGACTAGGTAAGCGAAACTATTTTTATAATAACACACTTAGGTATGTAACTTTGAGTAGACTGAGAAATCTTCCACCAGATCCACAGATCTTTATTACCTTTATTACTTAGTAAGTAGCAAATATGATTTTATTTCCACTAACGTGCGGTTGAGTTTATATTTTTTAATTTACAAATATATTATAAATGGTACACATGTATATTGTACACACTACGCTAGGATATCTCAATGTTCTTTATGAATTATTTACTGAATGCACTTTTTACTACATAAATCTCGCACTTTTATTTAGTAAAGAACACTTTAAATAATTTATAACTCCAATGGAACAATCGAAGCTCAGCTTAACTTTCCCGCCAAAACTCCTGACTCGGATTATAACATCAGGAAAACATTGTTTTATTTTGAGTACGAGGCTTTTTAGTAAATTATATTACTTTTTTTTTTCTTTTTCTTTATTTTGTGTTTATTATTTTTTAGTATTATTATTGTAATGTGCGTTCTGTTTGGAAGGAGTAAACAATTTTTCTTTCTACCTGATTAATACCTTAAAAACCGCTACGCAAAATTCAACGCTTAAAACTGAAACTTCAAATTTAATAATAATATGTATTCGCATACAATTTCTAGCAAAGAAGTCTATACAAGCAGTGTTAATTGCATTGAGTGTAACCGAGGCCGTCCACACAATATTTTCAGCCCAAAACATGCAGCGCCGATATCGTGTTTAGACTAATTAGATTGATTTCGATGAATAGAGTTTAACAACTTAATATAAATGGTAAGTTAGAAATAAAGTATAAAAACCCCATATGCAAAATTCAACCTCTTTAAATATTAATAACAATAACTTTGACTTCATACTAAACATAATTGATCGACCGGTACGGTACCAGTACATCTTCAGATCAAAATAAGTATTACGAAGTAGCTACATGGATCAACATAAGGCAATGATTTTTGAAATATATTCCAAGCCAAAAAGTCTTCGTGCATTTAAGAAAAATAGTCGTTATGGATCCACTAATGCATGGACTTGTTAAAAAAAATATATAGATCTTACAATGTATGGAGCATTGCGAATATAAAATATCTAGATTAGCTATAATAAATTCATAATTGATCAACTGTTACGATATAGATATCGGATCAAAAGATGTATTACTGGAAGTACGAGTATATAAATGGATCAACATAAGACAATGATTTTTGAAATATATTCCAAGCCAAAAAGTCTTTGTGCATTTAAAAAAATAGTCGTTATGGATCCACTAATGCATGGAATTGTTAAAAAATATATATAGATCTTACAATGTATGGAGCATTGCGAATATAAAATATCTAGATTAGCTACAATAAATTCCTATTTGATCAACTGTTACGGTATAGGTATCGGATCAAAAGATGTATTACTGAAAGTACGAGTATATAAATGGTTCAACACAAGTAATTGATTTTTGAAATATATTCAGAGCTAAAAAGTCCTCGTGGGTTCAAACAATTTAGCCGTTATGGATCCACCAATGCGTGAAATTGTTGAAAAATTTTTATCGAGTATAATGTCCTATCGACGAATATGTTTGGCAACATCGCTTAACCGAATGTGACGTTGCCACTCCGCCCGAGAAATACGCAACTGGATTAAAGTTATTCCGTGCTAAAGGTGGAGTCTATTGTGTTCGGGATCGCGGCTGGATCAACTATGTGCCCAAAGAGGTGTTTATATATATATATATATATATATATATCTGTAGGTATAAGTAACACACTCCATCATCATCATCTCAGCGTTTATCCCGGTTGCATCCTCGGCTTTCGCTTTGGAGCCCGGGGTCCGCTTTCCTGCACATTCTCCTCCATTTCGCACGATCTTTAGCATCCTGTGGTAAGAGCTTGTTGGCACGCATGTCATCTCTTACAACGTTAAGCCAGCACTTCTTTGGTCTACCCCGCTTGTTTCATCCCGGCGGAGGCGCCATGGCAAGACATTTGTTACCCACGTAACATGCCGGTTTGCGTAAGACGTGGCCGTACCAGCGTAGGCGACCCTCCTGCAGTTTGTCCGCAATGTCACGGACACGAAGGCTGCCCCGGATGCAGGAGTTCCTGATGCGGTCTTTCCGCGTAACTCCACACATCCACCGCAGCATATTCATCTCCGTGACACGCAGCTCCTGCTTGTGTCGCTGAAGCACAGGCCACGCCTCACTGCCATACAGGTCTAATGATGGTTTTATAGACCTGCCCCTTAAGCTTAACCGGCATTTTGGGGTCACAAATGACACCTGTCACCTCACGCCATTTCGCCCAAGCTGCGGAAATACGTGCCCTGACGTCGCAATCAATGTCGCCGGACGCGTGAAGCACATACCCCAAGTATTTAAACTAGCCCGTACACTCGACCATGTCCGCGCCTATGCGCACAGACATGGGGTCTGTAGTGTTGCTGGCCAAGTACAAGGTCTTCGCCACGTTGAGTTTCAGACCTCCGTTCTCAAGCGAGTGAAGGACTCGCATTCACACGCCGCACCAACCGTTCCCTGTCCGCGTCCGCCAGCGCGATATCGTCAGCATACATGAGTAGCCAGGGAGGCTGCTCATTTGAGTCCTTGATGCTGTCCGACAAGACGTCTAATATCACGCTGAACAGAAACGGACTAAGGACGGATCCCTGGTGGACTCCGACGGTGATGGGGAAGGGTTTAGTGTCGCCAACAGCGGTCCTAACAACGGAATCGGAATTGAGGTACATGTCCCGAATTATGTCAACATAGGCTTCAGGTACCCCTTTGGACCTCAGTGCCCACTAGATCACCCCGCGAGGGACACAGTCGAAGGCCTTCTGCATATCTAGAAAGAGCATATGCAGAGGCGTGTTCTTCGATCTGTAGTTCTCCATGGTGATCCTTAGTGCGAAGATAGGGTCCATGGTTCCGTACCCTGGCCGAAACCCATATTGACATTCCGAGACAGCACACTCCTGCCGGATTCGGGAGTCTATGATCCTCTCAAAGATCTTCATGGTGTGGGACATGACCTTGATTCCGCGATAGTTGCCACATTCCTGAACCGAGCCCTTGCCTTTAAAGACTGGAGTAATGATACTCAGCCTCCATTGGCTCGGGATTTAGCCGGTCAGGAGCACGCGGTTGAAAAAGTTATTTAACATGCCCACACCGCGAGGACCCATCGCCTTCCAGGCCTCAATGGGGACTCCGTCAGCTCCGACAGCTTTCCGATTTCCCATGCGACGAAGAGCCATTTGGACTTCCTCAGCCGTTATCAGAGGCACTATCCGGTGTCTACACCTCTTGATGCTGCTTGTTCAGCAGCTCGTGAAAGTACGAGCGCCATCTCTCCTTCACCGCGAGGTCCTCGCATAGCAGGTTGTAGGTATAAGTAACACACTATCAGTAGATATGAGTTTCATTTTGACAGTTCAACTACATTCATTGCTTCGTTTAGATATGTTGTTCAGCAGACACATTTTGGGAATATATAAAGCAATGGATTAGCACTATCCTCCAAAATTATTCAGATTGCGATTGATGGTGTACACGCTGTTTTATTAGGGTTCTGCCCAAACTAACCAAGAATAGATTTCATTTTTTAAAGTTTAAGATAATGTAGCACATGAGCCTCATGCGCAGCCAATTTTAGAAAAAGTTTGTCATTGTTTCCAGTGTTAACTGGCTATAAAATTATGATTAATCAACGCGTACGCATCATGGCGGATCGCCTAATATCGATTCAAGCTGTTGCTGATTTAATTGGTTGTAGAGGTTTTCCATTTACACAAACTGTGAGTGGCAAAATAATTGGTTTATTATTATTAAATGTATACTATAAATAAGTTGCATTGATAAAAAATAATTACATCGTGACAGAAAAACACATGATAATGCCTTTCCGTTTGATAACTTCTTGGGTAGGTTTTTTTTTAATATATATAAAATGTGACCAGACGATATCATTACACTAACATAAAGTAATTAAGTACAAAAATTACTAGGTAATTACGCAGACAAGAATTCTGTCTTCTAAAATCACATACGTACGAGTACATTCATCATCATCATCATCAACCTTTTTATCGTCCCACTGCTGGACACAGGTCTCCTCTCATACAGAGAAGAATAGAGCGTAATCACCACGCTTGCTCAATGCGGGTTGGCGATTTCAGCCTTAAAGTCGAGGTTTCCTCAATATGTTTTCTTTTACCTTCAGTCATTGGTGTCCAAGATATACTTAGAAAGTACATATAACTTAAGAAAAGTTACATTGGTACTTGCCTGACTTGGAATCGAACCCGCGCACTCATACTTGAGAGGCTGATGTTTTAACCACTAGGCCACCACGACTATGTAAAAATTATTAGAAGGAGAACGACATAAAGTAATTAAGTACAAAAATTACTAGGTAACAGCATGCAGACAAGAATTCTGTCTTCTAAAATCACATACGTACGAGTACATTAAGTTATCATTAATCATCATCTGATGATAGTAGTCCACTGCCGGAAATAGGCTTCTCCTATTACAAGCCATTGAGCTCCATTTTCAGCTGCTACCAGCGCCGGTTCCCTTCTTCCTGCTTCAAAATCGTCGCTCCCCTAGACTAAGAGCGTACTCTTTGTACCTACTTAAATCTATTTATGTCTATCAGAAAATATTCAGCCTTCTTTTAATATTAAGTAGGTCGGCAGATTCAATTTTCAATCTTAAAACTATACAACATAGAGATCAGAATAAACAGAGACATGTTAGAAAATATGTAATTATTGGAAGGAATTCTTACTATCCGACAACTATTTTACAATGAAATTCGCTCAATTGAAGGAGTTCCACAATACAATCATCAAGTCATCTATGAAAAACATGCACACAAACTTAAGTAGAAAAATATAATTAACAGTTCCAGATCTAACTGTTCAGTTTTAAGTATCTACTTATTTAACCTAAGGCTTATAATTATGAGGTCGCTGTGTAGAGGTGTAGCTCGGGGAATACCCGAGATTAGATCGATAATTCTAACTATTTTAAGGAGAAAATAATACTTCCTACAAAGTACTAGTCTTTTGGCTATAATTTTGTTAGTCACAATCTAATTTTGGCGTCTCAAATTACCAAATCCCATATTGAAAATCAATAAACCTACCCCAAACGTGGTTGTGGGGAAACGGTCTTCTTCCCAGATGGTGACTTCGGGACAGCTGTGGTACTCGTTGACGCCTTCCTTGCTCAAGTGCAGGTATAGCTCGCGCACTTTCCACTTGCCCAGTACTTCCTTAATGTTCAGCTTATCGTACAGGTGTTCACGAACACATACCACGTTTGTTGTATTGTAAGCTCCACTCGACCTATTTTCAGTATGGTTCGAGTCAAGGTCAAAGTCATAAACTAAGAATTCTTCAGCAGCTACCGATATCAACAGAAGCAACATCCAAGGTAAAACTCGATAAAGTATATCCATTTTTTTTTTTATTTATGGTATTCACATTACACTCACTGCACTTCTCTAAAATCAAACTTTGGTCTGAAGAATTTAAAATTCGAATATCTCGAGCGAGACTAAAAATTCGAAGTATTGCGCTCGCGAATAAATATTGCGCTTATAAAAGATCGTAGCCGACTGAGGCGAAGAGGCGCGCGCGCCTGACTCACGCGGCTTGATGTTATCAAAGTTGCGCCGACGCTTTTATACGGATAGAGTTGGCCCGTTGGCCGTGCCGCAGATAGGTAATCCCGCGAAGTAAAACAACGTAAACAAGATTTTTCGGCGTCAAAGTTTCAATATTTCACAACATTATTAACTGAACTTGATATTTCGTAATATTATTTAAAATCCGTACTAATATTATGAATGTGAAAGTTTCTCTGTCTGTCTGTCTGTCCGGCTTTCACGCCAAAACTACTGAACCGATTGTAATAAAATTTGGTACACAGATAGTCTAAAGCCCGAGAAAGGACAGAGGCTATATAACATCCCGCTATGACCAATAAGAGCAGAGCAGTAACAAAAAATGTTGCGAAAACGGGAGCGAACGCGGACGTACTATATATTGCTCCCATTATTTTAACAGGCACTTATTTTATCTCAACTGAGCTCTTTTTAATTTACGGGAACCACCGCGCTTTGTAAACCGAAGTCCACGCGGTCGGAGTCGCGGGCAACAGCTAGTATTAACATAATTATATAATAGAATAACACATACCATCTAATTATTTTTATAATTTTGTAACTAAGTACTTATAGAACCATAAAAGTCAATCCTAGACAGAAAGGCAAATTGCTTCATCATCATCATCAACTTTTTTATCGTCCCACTGCTGGGCACAGGTCTCCTCTCATACAGAGAAGGATTGAGCATAATTACCACGCTTGCTCGATGCGGGTTGACGATTTCAGACTTAAAGTCCAGGTTTCCTCAAGATGTTTTCCTTCAACTTATAATCCAAGATATACTTAGAAAGTACATACATATAACTTAGAAAAGTTACATTGGTACTTGCCTGACCATGAATCGAACCCGCACACTCATACTTTACCACTATACTATACCACTAGGCTATCACAAATTGCTTATTTACAATTAAAATGAAACCCAAAACTATTTTTTTCCAAGTTAGCTATATTAGGTTATATTTATATTTAAAAACTGTTATCAAGAGTGTACAACAATATATTATGAAGTTTTTAAAAGTAAAATATAATAATACTATCTTTCCGCCCGCGGCTTCGCCCGCGTGGAGTTCGGTTATATCGCGCTTTTTAGATTTCCTTCGGGAATATCAATTTTTTCCGCGATAATAGGTAGGTAGGTATGTCCTTTCTCAGGGTCTAAAGATTGTCTGTGCCAAATTTCATCAAAATTCGGTTGACAGGTTTAAGCGGGAAAGCGTAACAGACAGACAGACAGGCAGACAGAGTTACTTTCGCATTTATAATAAGTATTAGTATGGATAATTGGTTGGTTGGTAAAACAAATCAATCAGTCCAAGTCAACACATCCACATTGACATCGGGGTCCTGGATTTTCCGGAAAAGGTATCTGTGTGTCGCATAAGTAATGACTACATATATCATCTACTGATAATAAAATCGGTTAATAATGAGAATAAAGCAATTTTAATGAGTCCGTAATAGTTATAAAGGAGAGTTATCTCAGCTTCAGAATTATCGCACTGCAACTTCATTAGCAATTTTACATACCTATGTATATTATTATGTACTTAGTATTTATAAATTTAATGAAATGGGTTGACGTCTAAAAATGTCTTACAAATCAGCTTACATAAAATAAATACCTATTCATTACAGGAAAAAAACGCAAAAGTGCGAGTCTTACTCGCACTCCAAAGGCTTCTATAACTCCTAAACTAACAATAAAAAGTATAAAAGAAAAAAAAATATACGAGAAAAAAAGCTTTCCATCCTTAAATGCAGGGCAGATACCAAAAAACAATTTTTTTTCCTGATTTTATTTTAGCATTTTTGCGACATTGTAAATACTCACATCCATGCAAACTTTAATTTTTCTAACAGAACTATGTATTTAGAAGGAAAGCCGACGGCGGACGAAATTATAATGGTTCCGAGAGGTAAACTACGAAATTCTAAAAGTAGAATTATATATACTTTTACTATAAGTAGAATCACATATTCCAATTTGTCAAATTGGGTGATCAGTGGCCATCAGGAACATCATTTTATGCCCAAAAGTGGAAGTTCGCTAAGTAGTTCAAAGTGCTTATGTACAGTATTTGTAGGTCTGTGGCAAGGAGTAATAGAACTGGGTGGTATTTGTCACAACAATCGTTTAAATGTGCGGGATCGTCACTAATTGACGGACCGTCAATTGGTCCACTACTGAACAACGTTTATGCTTTCCCAATAGAAAGCTTCTATTACGATCTTTGTTTTTGTTTCATATTATTAATATACAGAATTATTTTGACTGTTCGCTTATTTTACTATTAAAATAATAATAATAACCCTTTATTTAACCATGAATTTTATGATCATAATATAATTTAAGTATTTCTAAAACAAAGCAATAAAAATATAGTAAGTATGTACATAAATTCAGATTTCATTTCGTTAAACTATTCATGGACCCTTTCGGTATAGGCCTCCTCCAAGTGCCTCCATTTCTTTCTATCTTTGCCACATTTAGCCAATTTCTCCCTCGGTCTTTACTATCTCATCGCTCCAACGGTTTCTAGGGCGGCCTTTGGGTCTTTTCCCTCCTGGCCATGTTGTCGCTAATCTCTTCTTTTCTAATTCTATTTTCTAATTCTAATCGTTATTATTTTAACTGTTAGTAAAAATGATACCTAATTGTCAATCTCACCTTGAGAAAAACTAAAAATTCATAAAAAAAAATCACATTTTGTAAAAATGTAACCTACGGATCATCGGCGACTAGTTGTCTAAAAACTTTACACTTTGATTTCTTGCAAAAAAGTTTTACTGAAAATATTAAATATGCAGCCATAAATTTGTAACAGCTGAAAGTTTTTTTACAGTTACTAGTAGTAGGTATACTTCAATATTTTAAGAGCTTTTTTGAGATAAATTATGTATTTGGTCCTTCCTACCCCTTAGAACTAACTATGTTATATAAATTCATAGGTACTGTGAAAAGATAAGAAATTTTAAAGTTGCACAGCTTTAGTTTTTCTCAAGCAATTATTAGATACCTTGTTCGTGTAGGTATATATACCTATATATTGTAACAAAACTAACCTGCTCTGTAGGCTCCGAAATGTGAACTACGATACATGTTCTTGCGTAGTCGACTCTGGAATCTCCGGCTAAATGCTGGACGAACTCTACGCCATACCACATGCCCATCAAACTGTCCACCCAAATGCCCTGCTGCGGCGAGCGGTTCACGCAGTAGTCTCTTATATTCTTCATGAACGGCATCTCGTAAGAACTATAGCCAGTACCGTATCCTAGGCCAGCCTGCCCATATCCGTATCCTTGCCTGTTGTAGGTGTCCCCATATCTCTGGGTAATGTCTCCGCCCGGGGGGTAGAATTGGTTCGAACTTTGAGTAGTGTATGAGTCGTATTTGCTCGTTGAGATCCCAGGGCTATAGTTGGGGTACCTGGTGACTTCAGGAAAGTTTGCTATGTCACTCCCGTAGCTGGCGGATCTGTGTGGGTATTGATTTTGACTGTAGGGACTCGCCGCAGTCGTATAGCTGCTGCTCCAACTGGAGGTGGTGGCGTATCTTGCATCACCAGGTTCGGCGTACCGTTGGTAGTTCGCGCACTCGGCTGAAGCCCACAAAACAATTAAAAAGACCACGTTTCGGTACATTTCTAGTTGTTTTTTTGGTATTCGATGTGTGTCGTTGCGTGATAGTAAGGTTGTGCCACAATGTGGGACTGGTGCGGGCGAGCGATAGGAGTGGGAAGTAAACTAATTACGACTAATTCACGACCACTGCTCCCGGAGATGAGAACACGTCTAAGTCGCATTTATAATTTCATGTGTTCACTTTATATTAATTAGATAATACTGTGTGAGAGATTAAAAAATCTTTAACATGACGAGTTGGTATTTTGTAAGAAATGTGTTATCATAAAACAATAATATAATAACATGTTATTATTTAATCCTTCTCTTAATATTTTCAAAACAATAAGTTGAAACAACCAAGAATTGATGGTAATAAAATCTTTTACTTGTAATTTCAAAATAGGTTTGTTTTTAAATAGGTAGATAATATAACAGCTTCTTGTATTCACATTAATCCATACTAATATTATAAATGCGAAAGTAACTCTGTCTGTCTGTCTGTCTGTCTGTCTGTCTGTCTGTCTGTCTGTTACGCTTTCCCGCTTAAACCTCTCAACCGATTTTGATGAAATTTGGCACAGACAATCTTTAGACCCTGAGAAAGAACATAGGCTACCTTTTATCCCGGAAAAATTTGATGTTCCCAAGGGAAACCTAAAAAGCGCGATATAACCGAACTCCACGCGGGCGAAGCCGCGGGCGGAAAGCTAGTTGTTTTTATAAAGATGTATGTTGGGTTTTTTTTTTTAAACTAGCTAAATTTCAGTTTTCTAGAACATTTTTTCTTCATAAAAAAACTTATTGGGACTATTCATAAAAAATTTAAATAAAAATTTGCCAAATCTGCCATTGCTTGTGTTGCATTAAGGAACATTTTTATTTTTGCTAAGACTAAATGCATGATATTTTATTGTTTTAATGTAAATAAATCTTGCAGGAAATATATTTCTTTCTATAGTTTAGGGTCCGTATTACAGAACGTCATTCAAAACTCAAGCATTACAAAAATCTCGTTTGAAGCCTTTTGATTGGTTGAAACTAGTCTTATGTAATGCTTGGGTCGTGAGTATCGTTCTGTAATAAGGTCCTAGGAGTGCTGTAGACGTTTAACCTGCCTTTATTTCTTTTTTTTAGAAATCTCATTTTATATGACTCGTTTCAGCATCTTGCACAGTTGCAACTTGCATTCTGAAGCGATGCATAGAAAATGACACTTATTGCACTTTCTTAGCATAACGTCCCTTCTCATTCAAGGCACTTATGAAATAAAACCGTAGACGTGGCAATAAACATACGTATTATCTTTCTGTCTTATAATTCAAGGTTACTCGTCCTTTAGAGAGATTGGTTTATAACAGGGAAGCTAAAGAAACATCGCAAAATGTCGGGACAAAAATTAGTTGCCAGAATTTATTGAAATTGTCTTAGATGCTTACGTACCTACTCGTACATAAAACATTGAGCAGCCTTTCTTTGAATGATTTTCTTGAGAAGTGACATATATCAAATTATTTATACATATAAATAAGTAGTTATAATATACTGCTTATCTTGTTAATACGTCGATATACAGGGTGTATCTGACATCCTAACGCAAACTTCGCGAAAAGGCTGGACCGCATGCCACTAATAAAATTCTGATGGTCATTTATGTCGTTAATGAGAGGTTACAGAAATCACAGTGTTAAAAAAAAAGTGTCGGCTCGGCCTTTGAACGTTGCAAGCGTACCGCCGTGCCTGTTTGTAGGTATGACGTTGACCCCTGATGTGAACTCTATTAAATCAGCTGGTAGGATAGATGATAGATTTCGGGTTTTGTTCACATTGTGTTTTTTTGTGTAATTAGGGAATTAATTAATTTTTACTTTAAAATCTTATTGGGTTATAAAAATATAACAATTATGAACGGTCTAAAGTAAAAAAAAACTGCATATATTTTTTTTCAAACCAGGAAAAAGCCGACGAAAAATCCACCACTGGGGGGTTCAGATTCATGTACTGGATCCATGGTACTCGTTTGTGCGTCGATGTCAGATACACCCTTTATGTTATGAATGAAGTTTAAAAAGTTGCTAAATTAGTTTCATAGTTTCAAGATAGTCATATTAATTTATGAAGGATACTAAAGTTACAAATAAAATTAAGTTTTTGATGACAAACGAAATTACAGCTTGGACAACCAAAATATTGAAATTTGTTGCTTTAAATAACTAGATCTAAGATGGAAAAAAAATACCTGAACTTTACATATTCATTTAGAATTCCGATAATATAAAAAACACTTAACGAATCTGCGGCACCTGTAATTCCCGTCATTGTGATAATTTTATACACGAAATCATACCTAGAACCTTTGTGTTACAGAGATATTGCGCAATTGTAACCCACGAAATTCAATTTTATTCTTACGCTTTTTGTAATTCTCAGATTAGTATCAGGTTGTATCTTTAATTTAATATTGAATCGCGACTATATCAGGGGCGTATTTACAGCTTTGATATTAGATTATAATCATTAGGTATCATTATTGTACCTGCATTTTTATAAGTTACATTTGTAAAGATGCCTGTACATCAAGCTACTCTAATGTATCAAACCCCTTCAATAGATTCTTAACTTTATCGCTAAATCAATGAGGTTCAATATTGAGGTTTTCCGTAGTAATTGACTTATCTTTGTCACTCATGAGACCACTATTTGAAATGTACCGTAACAACCAGCGGAACTAATGCGTTATTGTATTTTTAAACCCATATTTTTAAACTAGTCTTCCTATAAGCAATTAAACGTACCTACTTCTGAATCCCCCGCATAATTTCTCAAATAGGTAAGTACCTACTTATGCAAAGCTGAATCATAAAATCCGGTGTGACATACAGTTAATTGATATAATTTGTTAATGTACTGTCGAAACGACGACTATGTGACCCTGTCTCCTGCGCTGGTTCACAGTTCAGAGGCCAGTGGTACATCCTCGAGCACAAACAACTCCATTGCTGTTAAGGAACAGTAGTTAAGTCTCACGACTCATTAATAAATAGGGTATTTGCTGGTATGTAGCAATTACCTTTTACTGGTGACTAATGTATGAAAAACTGTGTGGGAAAAGACGCCGTTTTTACTAGATAAGATTTAGCTATTAGGTAGGTACTCATTAGTCCAATGTTTTTTATGACCTCCTTCATTGTATATGGGCAATGTAAGTAAATTCATTTGAAAACGCTCTTGGCCGCCCAAGAGCGTTTCGAGCCACGCTCTTTGTAGGGTTCTATAGTTTCCCGTTCGTTACAATAAGTGTCCCCACTTTAGAGTTAAGAAAGTGGGTTCTTTGTTACATTGAGTTGACATACTAAGTACGGAATCCTAAAACGGGCCCATGAGGGATGGTGATAACTAAAGAAAGAGTTATAAATTTTGACTAAACATGGAAAGTTCGAAAAAATGTCATTTGAGTCTCACCAAGAGTCAGTGACTCTTGGTGAGACTCAAATGACATTTTTTCGAACCAAAAGTAGTGACTTAAGTAGTACACCAAAAGTAGTGCCTTTTGGTGGATAATATTGAGTGATAACCAGGCAAGGCGACGCCCAAGTTTCTACGGGTAAATAAATGTTCCACACGCGCATTGTCTGCGGATCAGTTATTATATCCTGAGCATTTTTTTTTTTAATAATTATAAACTAGTGCTTGACTGCACAACACAACAACACAAGCCGACACAACAACATTTGGCGCATCGTACAACAACCAAACTATTTGACAATTTAATAGCTCATGTACCAGGTCACTCAGAAAGTATTGCGACAAAGAGTTTTTATGTATGCCACCACTGCGTCCAATGCGGGGAGGACACGGCGCAGCACACGCTCTCCGAGTGTGTAGCTTGGGAGGAGCAGCGCCGTGTCCTCAAAAACGAAGTAGGAGGCGACCTGACGCTGCCGGCAGTATGATTTATTATGATTTATTTATTTATTCATGGTAATACGGCTTCCAAAAGCCAATTACATTAACATACATACAAAATTAAATAACATAAATAGGTACATAATGAAATTCAAATAATAATATAAATCAAAATATAAACAGAAAAGAAAAAGACAAATCAGAGGAACAATAAAAACGGGAATAAAATAAAAACTAAAAATTAAAACAGTAAACGAACTAATTAAATTTTGTTTTCGCAGAATGCTAAGCAAGCGCGCATTATAATTTTAAATTCATCTGCGAATATATCGGGTTAGCTTTCATGAGGCTATTCAGCACGGAAAGAACGCGAGGTATAGGGGATGATGCACGGGCTACCGTGCGACATGTAGGCACAGCTAGCAGACGGTGTCTGCGGCCACGGAGATAGTTACCAGGAACGTGAAGACGAATCAGCTCATTGAGGAGATCACTGGCATCTGTTGTCCCTCTACATATTTTTAACATGATTTTCGTTTGGTCATACGCTCTCCTCGTTTCTAACATATTATACCCTAAACATCCTGAGATAAATTTAGTTGGGTATAAATATGGATAATATCCAAAACTTATTTTATATAGGAATCTCAAAAATGTGAGGAGCAGTAGCAGTAGTGCGGAGGATGGTCGTTAGCGCAGAGTCGTGGGACGCGGAGGTGCCCCGCGAGGACGTGATGTCGCAGGAAGAAGCTGCGGAACGGGAAGAAGGGATTTGTGATCTCCCGATCACAAATCCCTTCCCGGGCCGCAGAAGATGCACCGGGCGCTGAAGAAGGGCGAATAACGCCCTCTTCCGCCCCACATGAATGGGTCAAGGGGCGAGGGACATGGGGAAGTCCCCGCCCCCTATTTGATGGACCACGAGGCGGAGACCTCTGAGGCGATGCACAGAGTAGTTTAACACCTCACTACCCCGTGCAGGAGACGAGGCCCGGACAGACCGGGCCAGCACGAGGATGTGGGGCCGTGGAAGAATTTAGACTGCCGCGGCCTCACGCGCGCTCATGATAGAAGAGATAACGGGGTGGTGTTAGTCAGTAAAAGTCTGACAGACCCCGTCGCCCACCCCAGGGCGGCCGACATCCTTTGAGAATTTCCACCCCGGAAAAAAAGGGAGGGTGCAAGAGATTCTACATGTGCATGTACTCTCCACCACTCCACCAAGAGTACTTTGAAAAGATGTAATAAAAATATATGTCCCTATAGAACATTTTTTAAGTATGGTGTAGTATTCTGTAATCTGTGGTATGGTAAAACTTTTAGTCATCATCATCATCATCATGAACCTTTTTATCGTCCCACTGCTGGGCACAGGTCTCCTCTCATACAGAGAAGGAACTTTTAGAGTACCTACGGTAAAATAGTTTTTGAACTTATTGTGTAAAATTTTTCAAAAACTAGTTAATCCTTTGTAGCGGTACCTACAAACGCCACAAATAAACAACGCGTCATACTAATGTTACACGAATTCTACATCTCTCAAGCAGAGTTTACCGTGCAATTAGCATAAATACAACTTCCCAAGTTCAGCCGTGGGCAAGTGCCCTTTTCTATGAAGATGAGTGAACTTTACACACTGTTCCTCATGCCTCCACACTGGTGACCCTGAATGGTGACCTCCGGTTTCCGAAAGGGGAGTGATGTAACGGTATCTACAACGGCCACACTGGTGACCCCAGACAGACAGACTTGACGAAAGTATAAGGGTTCCCAGTTAACTACGGAACCCTAAAAAGTAAACAATTAGTATTCGACTATCGATTACAATCAATAGAGTATAATACCTATGTTAATAGGTAAGTTGTATGTTATAGCTTCGACACCAATCCTTGTTTGTTTGTTAATCCGCTTTCACGCCGTAACTACTAAACCGATTGCTTTGAAATTTTGCAGACGTAAAGTTAGAAGTCCGGTTTAAGTAATAGGGTACTTTTTATCCGGGAAAAGTTTGGTATTCCCGAGGGAAAACAAAAATATTGTTAGCTTCATACCAATTCGGTGATGTTATATTTTGCTACCTCTGTTCTAGTGTTATACTTATTTTGCTAACTCTATATTTATCAGGGTTATACAAAACAATTGGTTACAGTCTTTTTTTTTGACAATACTTATGGGCTAACTAAGACTTTGTTCTGACATTTTTTTTTTGTAGATAGTTTAGTATAAATTTTGACGCTGCCGCTGCCCAGGGTGGCACGGGTTCGGTCCCCGCACAGTGCAAGTATTTGTATGCATGAATATGAATATTTGCACCGGTCTGGTCGTGCCTCGGAAAGCACGTTAAGCCGTTGGTCCCGGTTGCTATACGAACACCTAGTGGCAGTCGTTACGGGTTGTTGGAGCCCTCAAAAGTCCAACAATTGGTCTAACTTCAATGCTTCGATGTCGCCTTCGGGTTGTGGAGGTCAGACGGCAGTCGCTTCACGGAAAATGTCGAAGTTTAGCCATATCAGCAGTTGGACTGACTGACTGACTGACCCCAGACTCCAAAGCTGAATAGGCTTCGGATGCGACTGGGATTAACGCTGGGATGATGATGATGAGTTTAGTAAAAACGGCACTGATATTATTTTATGTGTACAAGCCAATGTCCCAGTAGTGGCAATATTACAAGCTATTTATGCTATGATAAGCATTCTATATGACGCATGCTCTCAACTTAAAAAAAAATATTACAAATATGTTTAAATCCGACAAGTCCTATCCTCCTTCCTAGGTACTAATATTATAAATACGAAATGTATGGTGTTTCACTCAAGAACTACGGAATGCATTTGGATGAAATTTGGCACAAAGATGGTTTCTATCTAAGATTAACATGTAGAATACTTTTTATCCCGACATTCCTACGGGGTCCAAACTTTGCGGGTAAAACCTCGAGATGCAGCTAGTATTATAACTGTGAAAGTTTGCGAGTACGTATGTATGAATGAAAAGTAACACACATCCATATCTGTAAGAATGGATGTTTGTTACTGTTTCACGCAAAATCATAATCGGCTTTGGATGTTTGGCACAGGAATGGTTTATATCTAGGACTAGCGGCCGCCAGCGGCTTCGTTCGCGTGGATTTAGTTATGCTCCACTCCTATTGATCGCAGCGTGATGTTATATAGCCTAAAGTCTTCCTGGATTAACGTCTATCCAACGCAAATAGATCTCTTCAAATCAGACCATTAGTTCCTGAGATTAGTGCGTTCAAACAAACTCTTCAGCTTTTTATACAACGTGTAACAAAAAGGGTATATACATACCAAGGGCATTGCATCTTTAGATGATATCAAACGATATCGGAAGGGTTTCAACTCAAAATAAAATACTCAAAAAATTGGTACTTAGCAAATTTTCGGTTTCGTGTGTTTCTTAAAATCAAATCATAACAAACGTGGCAGCACACTACATACGTTAATAACTACTCGTTACCTGTCACGTTAATTGCCAAAATCCGATAAATGTCTTCAATATCTCTGTGCGACTAGTATGATAGTAGCCTATCACAGGCGGTGTTTTTCCTCATAACTTCCTAACATAAAGATTAAACATAAGGATTAAAAAACCCTTCAAATATCATTTCATATCATGTAAAGCTGCCATGCCTTTGTTATGTATATACCCTTTATGTTACACGTTGTATATTAGTATAGATTAATATATAGTCGGTGGTAGGCCATAACATCGGCTGTCGGCAGAAGTTACCACCCACGCCATTCGTCGTGTTCCGGCATGATGTCTGATGAAGCCGTACGGAGGACGGGTCTGAGCAGTTGTGTTGGGATGTGTGCTGGGTACGATGCGCCAAATGTTATTGTGTTGGGAGTTTGATCATGGAGGGTCTCCAGATTAATCTCCCTCTGGCGCAGCATCGTTGGTCGTGTTGTTAAACATTGCATCACCTCGCTCAACTGCCGTCTTCCTTCCTACTCACTAAGATATTTAAGTGAATAGGATTAATAAACTTGTGCGCCTTACCATCAACGATTGCATCACTGCTTACCATCAGGCGGGATTGCGGTCAAGCACATGTTTATAATTATTAAAAAAAAAACTTTATCCCTATGTTCCCACGAGATCGAATCTTACGCGGGTGAAACTGTGGGGCGCAGCTAGTAAGAACAAATTAGAAGTTATTGTGGTATTTATTTTTATAATATCAAGAACAGGTACAAACTTATAAATACTCATGAACATGCTGCCTACGTCATACGATCCATCGACGTGATTACGTAACTTTGCAAAATAGGTAGAAACCTAAGGAAGTAGTAGGAACTAGGTTGTGTGTAGGTAGTGGTGGTAGTGGTTACTAACACTGAATCCGTACAATTAGGTACTTATCGAGAGAGGAGCTTTCGGTTAAAAACATGGCGCAACTCGGTGGAAACGCCCGCGGATAGCGCCCGACACTAGAGCTCGTTACAGTCACGTTTGATTAGCTTTACATAGTGTTTCCCTTAACACAGTGAGTTACAAATATAGTAAAAATATTTCGCAATAATTGCTATTTATAATGAAACCAGTTTTATTGTTCCAAAAACCTAAATAGTGTTTGTCTACTAACACTTCCTTATATAGGTACACTAGCTTTCCGCCCTGGAGATCGGTTATATCGCGCTTTGTAGATTTCCCTCGGGAATTTCATTTTTTTTCCGGGATAAAAAAGTACCCTATTGTTTAATCCGGACTTTTAACTTTACGTTTGAAAAATTTCAAAGCAATCGGGTCAGTAGTTACGGCGTGAAAGCGGTACAAACAAACAAACGAACTCACTTTCCGACTTATAATAAATAAATTTAGTAAGGATTATAGGGATTTATTCAAAAACGTTGCGTAAAGCTAAAATACTCATAAAGGTCGTTAAATAGTCGCCAATCGCTATTTAAATTTAAGCAATGTTTGTCATAGGGTTTAACTCGTAGAAGTTGCTTAAAGTTATGAGACATCAGAGTCAAACTTGAAGCGAATTTTGGAGAGAAGATAAATAATAGTTTGATTTTTTCAAATTAGTCGCTATCGTCGCCTGATGTAAATTTAATCGTCATGATTTTAAAATCTCCTCTAAACTGTCAATAAGGTATTTTTGACAGCTGAACTAATTTATAAAGAAAAAGATTCACTGAACTTAAATTTAGTTTATGAACTAGAGTAAATAGTAGTAACAAATATTCCTGTCCAATGAAAAAAAAAATACTTATTAAGTAATAATTTTTATTTTATACCATATAATATAACTTGCATAAAGAAGTTTATCATCATCAAAAATCTCATAAAATGACAAAAGCAGTCATACACGTTAAAATAAAAATGACGGAACTGGTTTCAATACAGCCCGCACAAACTGCAGAATATCGGACAACGTTAGGTAACTCGAAGTTGAAGAACTGTCTCTTGTAGTCAAACCACTCCCAGCGGTCTACCTTGGAAGGCGACCTTCGGAGAATGAGCGAAAACACACCCCCACTGATCTCTGAGCAGTGGTTGATGATCATGACGTGTGGTGACACCTTTAGTATTCGTATCACTTGAGGATGCCTTGGAGGTTCGTCTGGGTTCCATACGTCTGTAAAACGATAAAAATCAAAATTAGAAGTCTGTAGTCTTCGTGTACTTTTGAGGAAATGGTGGTTGATATACGTGCACCTGTGCTTTGCATCTCTATAGGCTAAGTTAGACAAATATGGGCAGTTATTATGAAGATTTATGTATCTAGACACTATCCCCACTATTCATAAACTTTGCTTAAAGTTAACTAGTGATTAGCGATTGTTTAACCATACATTTTAATGGTTTGCACGTCACTTAACTTTAATCATCGCTTATGAATAAACCCCTTAAACAATACAATGTGGTGTTTGGAAGACTAAAAGACTGCTAAAAGTTCCTAATCTGTTAAATTCATATTAATTGATCAATGATTGGTCAGTCGTCTGGTAAAGGAACGGTGATATAATGACTTTGCCGTATTTTCATTAATATAAAACCCGTTAGCTAGCAGAAAGCTAATTTATTAATAAAGAATGAAGTATCAGTGATTACGATACTTTTCGAGATCACTGATCGTACATTCTGACACTATAGTAATAGCAGACTAGGCCCCTAGATAAATTACTGTAACTGTCCGCCAAACTCAAAAGGAACTCTGCCTATGACTCATAGATAACTTACTTACAACAGATAAATTGTAAACATTGTTAAGTAATGATTATAGCAATGATATTTATCTACGCAGCGCATACAATACAATAACAACAACAACGAAAGTTAAAGTTAGGTGAGTAAAAACAACTTTAAGAAAATATTGAACAAAATATCACGTTTGTTTTCTCCAAACTTGAAAGGCAGTACAGAATTTTTTATTAAAAAGTGATTAGTATGTGGAGTAGTGGTATGGTAATCCACTGTTAATGGTCACGACTTAAGAGTTGTACTGTGACTTTACTTTCCTGTAAATTATCGCAGCACTGCTTTCAAAATGGTGAAGGATATTCCGGTTTCCTCACGATGTTTCGTGACGAAACCGGCATATCCTAGAACCAGGAATTCGAAGACATCTCCCAACCTGCATTAGGCCTAATATCAACAAACAGCATCTGATTAAAAACATCAAAGTATACCTATTCCTCTAGCCATCAGCTCTCTCTCCAAAGGCCTGCGTTGGTCCGCAGTCCACAGCCCCGGTGCCTCAGGAGTGTAGAGGTAGATTTGTTCCACGGACTGCCCGTCTTCATCCCACACCACCCGCAGCCGCCTCTCGTTGTATATGTCCCTCTTCACTCGTATGTCCAGCCACGAGCCCGACAATACATCATTTGACCACGGGCTGCTCTTGTATGACCGCCATTTTTCGTCTGAATAGTTGGGTTTTTGGATCTGTAACAAAATTAAGGTAAACTGATGTAAGTAAAGCTCTCTTTTATTAGGTATCTGCAGAGATTGATTGGCTAGCAAAATACATATGTAATTGTGTGGAAAATGAAGAGCGAGGTATTTGCTCTACAGGGGACAATACAGGCCAGTTAGATCTAAGGAGAGGAGCTGACCGATGCCAAGGATCTAATATGTTTACCAAAGCTGGATCGCTAATCGAGAGGTCACCCGTGGTCTTCTAGTCAAAGATGTTACTACTATCCTAGTTTATTTTACTTTACCGACTATAGATAATATAGAGACCGAGAACTTATTCGCAAGTCTTATGATTTATATTGTCAAAGACATTTAAGATGATGTCATACAATTTTAAAAGTATCACAAGAGAGATTCTTTCAAACTTGCAACTATAGCCTACAAGAAATAAGAGTAGTTAAAACTATTAAGAAAAAAAAAACTGTAATAATTAATTGCTACTTACAGACCAATCAAGCCAGTCATCCTGTGGTTCAGTGGTGACGTCGGTGATGTGAAGAGTGACGCAGCCGATCGTGTTAGGCTTGTTCGTCATATCCGGGGTGTGTTGCGCGTACCCCACGCCGTACCACATCCCATATACATCCTCTATGTTGAAGTGATGAGCCCACCGTACACTGTCACCACAGAAGCCATGGACACTGACGGAAAAGACGACCAAATTAAAGAGGAACCTCACAGGCACAGTGGACATGTTCAGAGTAGATACACAAATAATACGGGGCAAAGCGTCTCGTCGCCCGCACTGCCAATTAGCGAATTGGTGCAGGTGATGCTCTCTGGCGCAATTGCACTGTGACTCAGTGGAATGATTCCTTACGGAATACGTAAGGTAAGAGTGTTTATATACCCCGTTGTTTCAGATGAACAATCAATCATTATGTTTTCCGACACGGTAGTAATATAAACGAATCATAGGTAAATAACAATTGTTGTCAACTAAGGGCATTTTCTGATCGCCCTGAGGAAACGGTGGAGCATACGGTGGAGGTCTGCCCGGCTTGGGTAAAGCACCGCCGTGTCCTCGTAGCGCCGATCGGCGGCGTTCTCTCGCGTCCGACCCTGGTCCAGGCCATGGTCCGGAGCGAGAGTGCATGGCAGGCCGTCACCTCCTTCAGCGAAGCAGTGATGCTGGCAAAGGAGGAGGCGGAGCGCGTGAGGCAAAGGGAATCCCAGCGACCTCACGCCACTAGCCGCCGCAGGAGACGCCCTGGTCGGGAGATGACACTAAACTCCCAGCCAACGTAGGCACGAGCCTACGGGCGGTGAGCAGTTGGCAGCTCGCCGCTCGGTAAGGACCAGGCCCGAGTCGACGGCGCGTCGTGTTTCACGCGCGCCTCAAAGAGATGTCAGCACAGCGTGACGGGGTCCACGAAGACCGATGCCTCCTGCGTCAGGGTTGCGGGTTGGTTAAACAAGAAACCGTGGCCTTGGCCATCGCACAGGCAAGTGAAGAAACACGGGTGGGTTTTAGTCAGTAAAAGTCTGACACACCCTTCCGCTCTGCCCAGAGCGAGAGAAGTCATTTGATGATTTCCCATCCCAACAAAAAAAGGGCATATACTGAAGGGTTCAAGTATTCACAGCTGTCCATAACGTAGTTCAAGTTATGATAATCAGGTTTCGTATAATTTGCAGCATTTTTTACAGCAGCAGTTTTCTTGACCACCGGAATATGAGTTATTGTAGCGAATAAGACGCGAGTGCGAGGCAATAGAGCGGAAAATGGATTTTCATTAATCAAAAGTAATTTATTGAAATTAAGTTAATAAGGTAAAAACAGCACTTTTTGAAATTACATAGTTATAAGACATTACGCCGAATGACGATGGGATGCCTTTCAGCCTCCCAGCAGCTCAATCTATTTAACCTTTTTCCAACCATGTTACGGATGACTTCCAGTTTGATGAGCATGCAGATGCATACCAGTATTTTACATGGAGCATCTGACTATTTGATTTCCACAACCCAGTTAGTGGATAACAGCTACTATACCTACACCTAGGTAAGGACTGCTGTACTATCGCAGGCTCACAGCTCAGTTTGTAAATTCTTTGCTATAGATATACTTTCATATAATACTCACTCATTCTAGCCGATTGATTCTGTAAAAATCTCACCGTAATAAGTTTGGTGAAATGAGTTTAAAGTGAGTTTTCAATACTGTCAATCCCTGGCTTTAGGTGAATTCCAAAGAGATTTAAGATAAATTTTAATGTCTTTGGTGAATTCACAGCTCATCACCTATGTTTTCACAATGGGATGAATATACTATCGCATTGCGGGAGGGGATGACATAATAATACAAATTGGAATGCAGTTGGTCTTCATATCAAGTAGAGAGTCATTTGTGTTTATGTGTGAGTTTTACTATAAGACGTACACATATACACGACGTGTCGATCGTGTCGACACGTGTCGAGTCATCGACACGTGTCGAGTCATCGACACGTGTCGATAGTACAGCGACAACACGTCAAGCTACTACGATCTGTCAGATTTCTTTATTACATTTTCAACTTTATCTACAAGGCTCAAGGTTGATTGGGAATTTTTGACAGTTTCGGTAGGTTAACCTGCTGTGTCTGCTCAATTTACCTAAGTTTTCATGGCAAGATGGAACAGACTGGCACTGCTGATACTTTTAAATAGCATTTTCTTTTCAATCCAAGTTGGTATAAAATAGTATACGAATAGGATGTCTCCTGAATTCTGCAACTTACTTTTTATTCCAACACATGACGTAATATCAAGCCAGTGATCCGCGAATAGGGAGAGAGAGTTCTGTTATATTATACATATAGGTACATAGTATCTGCACCAACAGATCAGTTATTTTTTAGCCTAATGAAATGCGGGGCTAGCCACAAATCCAGAACTACGAATTGCTACTAGGAAATCCCGGATGGATAATCCCAATAACCATGTTCCGACCTGGGAACCGAAACCATTATCTTATGCTCAGCGGTAATACTTGCGGTTTGACTTATGTCTAAGTCTACCAGTCGTATAATAGGTAGATATTACCTTATACTTAGATCTTTTTGTTGTGTTGAAAACTTTTTCTTTCAGAACAACTGCCTGGAGATATTATAATAACAAATTATAAGCTACAAGCGCATTGATGCCTAGAACAAAGGATCCAGATCTTATAAGTGACATACATCAGTATGTCACGTATAATATATATACGATAATAATATATACGTATAGATATACTTATTTAGATGTAATGTGTACCGACCTTAGAATGTTACCAACCCATATACTCCCGTGGGTGTCCAAAGAGACGACTAAGGGAACTTTCATCAGGGAAATGGACAGCAGCGCTTCTCCTATGGAATACTAAATTACTGTGATCCCCAACCCGCCTGCCAAGCGTGGGGATTATGGTAACCCCCCCAAAGCAATGAAAGCCTTAAGGGAGGCCTTTGTCCAGAAGTGGACTTCTGTAGGCTGAAGAAGAAGAAGAAGTAATGTTTTAGATGAGCATATGTGTATATATGTAGATGTAAGGTATATTTGTTTTACGAATAAAAAACTGGTTCAAGTCTCTCGTAAAACTTTTATTTGAATACATTAACGATATTAAATCTTGGATGGCCTACCTATATCTATACGTGAACTTGATCAATTCAGAGTCAAAGCGAATATAATAAAAGCATGTTTTTTAGTGTTCATTAAAGCTTTTGACCATTAAATAATCACCTTTTATAGATAAAGAGCCTTACTTCTAATTTAAATAAAGAATACATAGGTACTGGGAGTATGTAGAAGTAAAGATAATGGCACCAATACCCCTTGTTTCTCGAACTAAATTAAATTTAAGTGTCAGTGCATCTCTATTTTTCTATTTCATTAAAAAAAGGATCGAAAATAAATATTAGATAAGTCCTGTCAAATTAATCAACGCCTGACGTAAATGACCTCTTTTTTAGTCACCGTAGTTTTTAATCACATGCAATTTGTCTATGGAGTATTTTAATATGGCAGGACTTATGTAAGATTTTTCTTCTGTCCTTTTCTTTATGAAATAGAAAGACAAAGATCCACAGAACTTAAAAATTTAAGTATTTATTTAAAGCTAAACTAAAAAGTTTAGTTAAAAAACAAGGGAATCGACGCCAATATTCTATCCTTTTGGGTTGGATATTGGGATTAGACCGGACTTAAAGTAGGACAGACTTTATGAATAAATAATTTAATTTACATGTCTCATACAAAAATATAAATATTCATCGTTTTCCTTAGAATAACTACATTATTATTAATATAATATTAAGTCTTATTAAATTCAGAAGCTCCACATTGTATATGAAATTATGAAGAGTAATACTGTCGAAATAGTCATTTTTGGTGCTGAATTTTCACAGACTCTCTGCAGTGCAGAGGTGGAGAGGTGTTTCATTGTAAACACGTTGTGAATGCTGGCCAGGTCTTCAGGAGTCAGCTGGTTCTCATTCCTGGACAGCACGACGCTGAAAAGCTGAGAGTTTGGTAGCCTCATGCAGAAGTTCAGCACCAAGTGGTTGTTGGCTACCTTCAGGACCTGAATAACGCCTCCGAAGAAACGATACATTTCACCGACGGCTGAAAAAAAAAAATAGAAAAGTTTCATTTAAATAAATAATCAGTCTGACTGTTACTGAATAAACAAAATAACTTCAATAAAAATCTTCAAGAGCTGGGGCATCATGTCTGCTGCTATAACTTCTTATTTCAAAATTGGTCTTTATTTAGGCAGTGCAAAAAACGCGTATTTTCGCTGCGGAACTGAAGAAAAAAACAACAAAAACATTCATAAAATTAGTAATCATCTGGACCTTACATTTATTAGGTACATCGGTGGCCCAGAATCCTTTGTGCGAGGTGTTGACCTTGATGTGGTAATCGTCTTGCCACAGGCCCTCGTGCCACTCCAGCACAAAGTGTCTGATGCGGTACGGTTCTTGAATATTGTACTGACGGTTCACGTACGGTGAGTTCGTCAACTGAGGGTACGGGGTCGGCGGAGTTGGCTGGAATATAAACAAACATTAATGATGAAGTCATGAAAAAAAATGCACGTCGTAAGATAGTCATGGCTGCGTAGCAACGCACGAGTAGCACGATTTCCAGATGAGTAACATAAAAGTACCAGTTAATATACACACATACAGTCACTCACTAAGTTATGGTTCAACAGGCCACCTTCAACATAATCTTCAAACTTTCTAATTTGTACAATAGGACAGTAAGGGTTAACGTCAGTTCTCGTAACGTTTTCTTTGTGGTACACATACTCATGAACATACCACATGCCTAACACTGCTTCCTCATCAAAATCGTTCGTTGGACTCAAGTTCTGGCAAAAATTTACGTTGGCTGCAAAGGTAGTTGATAAGAAACATGATAGGACTACCACAATGAAGCCCATCATTGAAATGTATGCTAGAAACTTGTGAGCCATCTGTTTCACGACACCGTTACTCCTAATTAACATCCCAGTCCCACTTGCGTAGGTATATTACGTCTTTTTAAGAATTCATGAGGTCAGTAATTACAATTAACCTATTAATTGACATGACCATCCTGTATCCTGTTATGAAAAGAGCGTTTGGAGATTTACCTTGCATAAGTCATACTGCTACTTAATATACATGGCTGGAACCTATAGGTATGACTTTTATTTACATGACAACGTGTATGGATGTATAAAGAACTAGTTATCTCAACTTACATAGTAGTTGAGATAACTAATTGTTTTGTTAGGAACAAGTATTCGCATAGGTCATGCAGTAAAAAAAAATCAAAAACCGCAACACAAAATTACTATAATATTCAAGACACATTATTTCAAATATTAAAAATGTCTTCATAACTAATCATATATGTCAGATCATAATTATAGATATGTTAGAAATTATACTTCTGTAACAATAAATAATTCTAAGTAATGTTAATAAACAAATCAAATCAACAGACCTCTATGTTTAGCTCCTTTATGTCGATATAAAAGCACTCCTGCGTGTGTTCGATTTTATATTCACCTCTCGTGTGTGGGATTTTTTCTATGCCGTACCAAACACCAGATATTTGATCCAAATTGATATGTCCATAATAAGGTGACAGGTCGTCACAATATTTGTGACTTTCAAAACTGTACTGGCTGTAACAGTGCACTAAACCGAAACACAAAGAAATCAAAATTATAGTACTGCACGCCATTGGATTAACCGCTCTGGATAACCCGGATAATATCGGATAAAGTTTCGGATAAACTGAACTGGCAGTACCAGGAGACAATACGCGAAAGGAGATGTTTTACAGATTAGCCCAACGGATAGAATGAAGGCGAAGTGGCGAGAACACGTGGGCGGGCTCCCAAATGAACAGCACTCGACTGGCGTTGTACCTACCAGTCGTTGTAATTTACTACTTATGCGAGAATACTTCCTTAATCAACTTTATCAACACGTTGACAGTCAGTCCCCCTTCATGTAAGTCAGGCACGTATGTAGCTGCATATATTATCATGCACAATGATTTTTCTGTTTATGGTTCACGGAAACGAAATCGTACTACTGAAACCAAGGCCATTCATTACTTAGTACATGAAAGTGGCACTGAGGAAAAGAAGATTTCCTTAAGATTTTCCAGTGCCTTCTCAAGTTTTCCGTCGACGAACGCTTTCCTCGGCATACTTAGATGCTAGGAAAGCAGAAGTATTAGAATATGGGGTGGAGAAAATCAATAAAGCGCTCTGACGTCACGAAGGGTGGTTATCGAACGGGTCACGCTCACTATACGCATAGTAGTGTGAGTTAATATTGATTTTTGTACATGCTTTTATATGTGCAAATTCGTGACTGTGTGCCGTTATTTGTATAACTTATTCGTATCGCGAAAGGTATAAAGTGTTTATAAACTCATTAAAAAACGTAGTTAACTGGTTTTTATTCATTCATTCAAAAATCGCAAAGATATAAATAGGGTACTGAAAGAAAATCGTTGCAATGTACCTAACATTTGATGACGTAGACGAAGACTGGTGCGCAATTTGTGACGTACTTCGCCACGACTAAACACGAGAATGTGTGCACTTAGGAGTCAAGATACGAAGGTTGTGGAAACCTCATAAATCCGTCGGATTACGGATATAGTTTCGGAGATTACAGGTTTAAGTAATGAAATCTAGTTTACCTACCTACCTACTTTGGGTACATTTGAGGATGCTACCTATTATTGTTTCTAATTTTTGAATCGAGTTCACTTCACAAGATCAACTCAGAAAGCGATTGAGCTTGAAAAGCCCTTGTTTGCCCTAACATTGTTTGCGTACCCACCAACTTTATACCAACTCACTGAGTAATTTTTCCTTTGTAACTATTAGTAACGCGCCAGTACTTCATGTACCTAAATACCGGGATGACATATATGTATAGGTTATATATGTTAGGATATTTCAGATAAACTCTAGGCTGAACATGTTTCTTACAGCATCTGACGTCTTGGTACTTAGGCACAGAGGAATCTGTGAATTTGAGATCAACCAACCGCGATAGTTTTGTGGATTAGTTAGTGGTGCTCTTCTTTGCGAAGATGTTTAAGCAAACTAAACTCAGCCACAGTAATAGGTACAGAAAATATACATACCTAGGTACATTGTACATATTACATTGCTGTATATTAATTGTGATTCTAATTTAAGTTTTATTTTTAATTTGATTGAGATTATAGTGAACATAATTTAAATAACGGTCCTAGAAATTGTAATATGTATACTAAGTATTGAAAAAAAAAAAAAAATGATTTTTATTTTAACATTTTAACAAACCAAAATAATTAACTACAATCGTATTATGGTTAAAATGACATTACTTCCATTTCATTACTTACTGCACTTATAAGTACTACTCAACTATTATATTACCAAGAAAATAAAGTCATCCCCATAACAAGCCATTGAGTTCAGATAATACCACCCCAAAGATTTTGTGGTTTTCTCTACTAAGGTAACATAAACTGTATGTACTCTCCCGGATGCTACGTCACGAAGGGGTCGATATTTCAGGCTCGGAGCGTGGAGCGTAGAGCCTCTACGAGTGCTACGAAACCGCCTACAGCGTTCTACGCTACGGTTTCGTCGTAGTGTGTCATAAGTTACGAATTGCTCGTAGTATTTTTGTAGTGTCTAGGTGCTGGCTTCAGTAAAACTTATTCTTTTTTTTTTAAAGAAGGTAATTAGGTAATTTTTATTTTATTTTAATTTTTAAGTTTACTGTGATTTATCATTATTATATAAATTAAAATGCTATGAGGTTTTCTTGTATTTAATAATTAATTACTCATATATAATATACAAAAACGCAACTTTTTAATGTATAATATTCTCTTAGTTTGCAAACAGCTACTGTAAAATCGCAAAAAACTACATTTACAACTTGCGTAAGTTCGGTTCTCGTTAACAACTTTCAGCTGAAAATACGGGGCCGAACGCGGCGTCAGCGTTTCAGGGGTTATTTCTACCAGGGGAGCAGGAACAAGAGGAGAAGATTTTCAGGCAGTGGTTTACTACTGCTATAAAATTTTCTATAGAACATAGTGGTTATCAAAACAAAACTATTATGATTGTCTACACTCAATACTATTGTTTTTGGCATGTACATGAACACGCCAAAAACAATAGTATATGTATTATCATCATTAATAGTAATGTACATGTTGAGTAGGTACTTTATACAGAGTTTACTTTTTTAGTAGCTACCATATATAAAGGGTGTAAAAAGACTTTTAACGAAGCTGGAAGTGATACCCGTCACTGCGATATTTTTCCTTCTGGTTACGGCGGAGATATTAAAGGCCAAAATTCCAACCGTTCTTGCCCTTTTTTTACACAATGTCCTAGCACTAGCATACACCAATGTATGCAGTAGACGACTCATGTACTCTTGCATACATCCATAAGAACATTTTTTCATGTACCTACGTTACGTATACACACTTAGTACCGTACCTATTGCAGAACCTTCCTCAAGATTTAAGCATTACTTAAAACTGGTTTAAACCAATCTATTTCATCATCACCATTATCAACCTTTTTATCGTCCCATTGCTGGGCACAGGTCTCCTCTCATACAGAGAAGGATTGAGCGTAATCACCATGCTTGCTCAATGCAGGTTGGCGATTTCAGACTTATTCCAGGTTTCGTCGTGATGTTTTCCTTCACCTTCAGTCATTGGTGTCCAAGATATACTTAGAAAGTACATATTATAACTTTAGAAAAGTTACATTGCTACTTGCCTGACCTGTAATCGAACCCGCGCACTCATATTTGAGAGGCTGGTGTTTTAACCACTAGGCCACCACGACCAATCTATGTGATTGGTTGAAACTAGTTTTTACCCGACTACGGCAAAGCAAAAGGAGGGTTATGATTTTGACAGGCTATGTATGTATGTATGTATGTATGTATGTATGTATGTATGTTCATCTGTTCCCTCGTAACTTCTAAACTACTTATTCGAATTCGATAAATGACATATCATTAGAAGCTTCTTAATTGTCTGCTGGTTATAGGCTATATGGAGTTTCACAAAATCTAACGTGGCGCCCTCTAGCGGACAAAATATACAGAGTAAAAAAATTAAGTTAAGATAAATATGCCGTGTTTGGTATCATTTGAAAGGGCTTAACTTGTACATTTTGAATATATATATATTACTAGCATTTGCTTGTGACTTTACCTGTATTCATGGGCTGATTGCATATAATTCACATCTTTTCGTTCCTAGATAGCTTCTTTACTACTTATCAGAATAAGACCACTGCAGAAACATTAGAAGGGCCTTGATATTCTGTTGGTTATGAGCTATAAAGCTTGTCACCAAATTTAGTATTACGCCCTCTAGCGGACAAAAAGTTCTATGTTAATACAAAATTAAAATAAATATACCGTATTTGGTATCATCTGAAAGAGCTTCACGAGTACTTTATGTTTGTATATAATCCCTAGTAATGCTTCGTAGAAATTTGAATGTAAACCAGGGTTTGGTAAACGGAGCGATGGGAGTGGTGAAGGCCTTCAAATGGCCTGCTCTTCGGCGCGATCAGTTGGAACAGGAGAACAGCCAAGCGCTGTTCTCATACAATTTGACGACGCATCCTTAAAAGCAGATACTAACGGACTTATCAAAATCGAGCCTTGCCTCACTGAATTTGACGGCTTGAGGGGTTCTGGGCAAATTCAGCTTAAAATGCTCCCGCTGATTCTTTCTTGGGGTTGTACTGTACATAAATTACAAGGTTGTACTCTAGATAAAAAAGTTACAGATCTAGGAAAGTCATTGTTTGCTAAAGGACAGGCCTATGTCGCTCTCAGTAGAGTTAAAACCATAGAATGATTATTTATAAGTGCCTTGAATCATAATAAATTACTTAAAAATCCACATGACAGTCGATCGTTAGCAGAATTAGATAGATTATGAAATCTTCCCAGGTCCTCTTAATATAAGTTTTTTTTTAAAATAATTATAAACTAGCGCTTGACTGCAATCCCGCCTGATGGTAAGCAGTGACGCAATCCTTGATGCCTGCGCACTAGTTTATTAAGCCTATTCACTTAAAAAACTTAGGAATAGCAAGGATGACGGCAGTTAAGCCAGGTGATGCAATGTTAAATCCAAGACCAACACGACCAACCATGCTGCGCCAGAGGGAGATTGATCTGGAGACTCTCCACGACCAAACTCCCGATACAACAACATTTGGCGCATCGTACTCGCCACACAACGCAACACAAAGTGCTCAGACGCGTCCTCCGTACGGCTTCACCAGACATCATGCTGGAACACGACGAATCGCTTGGCGGCAAGACTTTGTCTGGTGGGTGGTAACTTCTGCCGGCAGCCGATATTATGGCCTACCACCGTTAGAAAAACATCCAATCTATTTATACTAACGGCCTCATCCACTAATTCATGACCCATTCGGTGCCATCGACGCAAATGTGCGTCGCTACTACGAAAAACCAGGAGCTTCATACGGGGAAACCGTTGCTATACGCGCTACGCTCCAAGCGCTACAAAATAGTAAAATAGGACATCTCTACATATTACTATACGCCGATACATAAGTCAAAAGAGATGTCGTATGTTAACTACCTAGTTTTTAGTTCGTCAATTTAACTTTTATTAATATTATGCGCCACAAATACACTTTAATACCAAAATAGTACAAATAATAAAAAGTTAAAAAACTAAAACCCAACTACGACAAAAAACGACACTGAAAAAGTATAAAACAAGATTTTCAGAATACTGAACTGAACAAAGTTGCTAATATAGTTGCAAGTAAATGGACACAGTAGACTCTACCAAGATGCCTTCGTTGTAAATTGACAATAATGTCTTACGATACTATTCTGAAGTATGCAATATTCACTATTTAGAGATAAATTTTCATGTTTGGAAAGGCGTAGTCACACGTTACATATACCTACCGTAGCACTTTCATAACGTGTGACTGCGGTTTACCAAACATGAAAATTTATATTCTAAATAGTGAATATTGCATACTTCAGAATAGTATCGTAAGACATTATTGTCAATTTACAACGAAGGCATCTTGGTAGAGTCTACTGTGTCCATTTACTTGCAACTATATTAGCAACTTTGTTCAGTTCAGTATTCTGAAAATCTTGTTTTATACTTTTTCAGTGTCGTTTTTTGTCGTAGTTGGGTTTTAGTTTTTTAACTTTTTATTATAAGTAATGCTTAAGTCTTGAGTATCTTCAACCGAGATTTACGTAAAGCTTGAGTTTTAAGTGAGGTTCTGTAATACGGACTTTAGTACCATAAACAGCGATATTTTGCGCCAAATAGGACAGTCTTTGCACAACGATTACTTTTTACTTCGAAATATAATTGTGTCGCCCGGTGTAAAACCCTTTTTTACCCGACTACGGCAAAGCAAAAGGAGGGTTATGATTTTGACAGGCTATGTATGTATGTATGTATGTATGTATGTATGTATGTATGTATATATGTATGTATGTATGTATGTATGTTCATCTGTTCCCTCGTAACTTCTAAACTACTTATCAGAATTCGACAAATGACATATCATTAGAAGCGTCTTAATTGTCCGCTGGTTATAGGCTATATGGGGTTTCACAAAATCTAATGTGGCGCCCTCTAGCGGACAAAACATACACAGTAAAAAAATAAAGTTAAGATAAATATGGCGTGTTTGGTATCATTTGAAAGCTCTTTACTTGTACATTTTGAATATATATATATACTGCTAGCATTTGCTCGTGACTTTACCTGTATTCATGGGCTGGTTGCATATAATTCCGATCTTTTCATTCATAGCTTCTTTACTACTTATCAGAATAAGACCACTGCAAAACCATTAGAAAGTCCTTGATATTCTGTTAGTTATGAGATATAAAGCTTGTCACCAAATTTAGTATTGCGCCCTCTAGCGGACAAATAGTTCTATGTGAATATAAAATTAATAAAATAAATATACCGTGTTTGGACGTGAAAGAGCTTCACGAGTACTTTATGCTTGTACATAATTACAAGAATGCTTTAATGATGTTAAATATGAGCGATAAGAGTAAAGCGCGGATCACGGTAACTGTGAATCGCTTTATGCAATGTAGAGCAGTGTAAACGTTAATAGAATATGTAATGCATTAATGAAAACTACATAAGCTGGGAGTAACTCCACGCAGTGAAGGCGGAAACAGTTTCATAACTGGCTAAAACTCCCATAAAAATGTCCTCTGCACTATATGCCTTCGCGCTTATGTTGTTATATGTTCGTGTAGATGTAATATGTCAAGTATCTAGTTTTAGTTAAAAGTTAATTTGATGAAAATTAACTTTTGTTAATATTATGCGCCACAAATACACTTTAACAACAAAATAGTACAAATAATAAAAACTAAAACCCAACTACGACAAAAAACGACGCTGAAAAAGTATAAAACAAGATTTTCAGAATACTGAACCGAACAAAGTTGCTAATGTAGTTGCAAGTAAACGGACACAGCAGACTCTACCAAGATGCCTTCGTTGCAAATTGACAATAATGTCATACAATACTATTCTGAAGTATGCAATATTCACTATGTAGAAATAAATTTTCATGTTTGGAAAGGCGTAGTCACACGTTACATATACCTACCTACCGTAGCACCTTGACGACGTGTGACTACGCCTTTCCAAACATGAAAATTTTTTATTAAAACAGAATCTGGTAGAAACAAATACCTAATTTATGCAAGATTTCGAATTCCGATTTTGTCAGCCGATCACTCAAACGCTCAATATTCAAGTCTTCGAACCTTTTTCCAAAACAGGATAAGGTTACCGATGTATTTTCTATCAAATTGAAAAATAAGGTAAATTGTATTGTACAAAAACTTAGGAAAACCTTTAAAAAATTAATTGCATAAATTTAGTTTTGACTCGTGAAAGCTAAAATGTTTTCGTAGCGCTTTGAAAGCTTTGCAAGTCGTAGCGTCGAAATTTTCGTAGCGCTTGGCGTAGTCGCTAAAGTCGCCCCCTTAAATTTTCCGTAGTGACGTAACCCACTGACTACGAAAATACCAGGGTATCATGACCGATGAGGGGGTTGTACAACTTGTACAGTTTGTACGCTCTACAAGTTGACAACTAACGCGGACGCCCCGCGCTTGCTAGTGTAACACAATAGGACAACATGATAGTGAGAAGGTGAAAATAGTTTCGTCTAACTATCGGGTGGGGGCGGGTGGATCGTGAGGGGTGATGACGTCATGCATGATAACCACTGGAGAGGGATTCGCGAAGGGCAAGTGACTGATGATTGATAATAACCGATAACAATGTTTAGATATGGGACTATATTGGGGCTATGCAAATACATTACCAACAAGGGCATCATGATTACTTTCAATAGGACTTCAAAGATAACCTGTTTTTGTTATTACTATGAAATTATTTTTTTTCTAGAAAATTTGCTACAAAAAATTTTCAACTTATTTTAAACAATATTATGTTAGACACATCTACAATTCAAATTTCTTTTTAAATAATACCCACCATTTTGATTACGAAACTCATTACTCAATAAATAACGTAAAACTTATGGAAATCTGTACTTAAGTAATCTAAAAAATTGAAAAACCGAAGTTCCTAACAGAGCACATTTGGCACAAATCCTACTAATATACTTCCCAAAAATACTATGGTTATATGCGAACATTGATGAGGATGTATGTACATATATATGGATGTTTGTTATTCTTTTACGCTAAAACTACTGAAAGTATTTGCATGGAATAAGGCATACAGGTGGTTTTTAACCGGCATTGACATATAGGATAATTTTTGTCCCAAGATTCACTGAAACCGCTGAGCGCAGCTAGTAAAATAACTTCAGATATCCCCTAAGCTAAGAAGATGTATAATAAATCAAACATTTTTATAATAATTTTAGTTATTTATTAGTTTATTTGCAAGAGCTTACTTGTTAAATTTAAGTTTCTTAATAAGCTACTAATCTATTATTTCCCTACTTGTTTAAAGCCCTTAAAAGTTAAATATTCATTGAAAAGACGTAATGTTTAAAGCAATGTAATAATTATATGTAAATTATTTTTATTAATTTACTTTACACTGAACTCTGTAGCTTAAACCTGAAAGTTATAGGTACACTATAATTCAGTAGTTAGACAATAGAATTCATAAAAAAATATAAAACATTGTTGCCTGTGCCCGAACTTATTCCAACTTGTAAACTTGGGCTGAACCAGTCTTGCACTATTAAGCATTTGTTTCCAGACATACCCCGATCGATAAATGACGTCCGCGGCAACTATAGGGGTGAATTTATCTCTATTATTCTATAAAACCCTGGTACAAAGGGTCACGAGTCGGCGCTGACGTCGGCCGAACGTGAGGGGTGACTTACCGGGGGTGATACGGGTAAATGACTACATAATTGTGACGTCATGTATAGCTGACGAGTGCTAGGGTTAAATAAAATTACTCTAAGCCCTTGACTGCATAACATGTGCTTTTACTAACTAACATTATTGACTGAAAATGTAAGTATTCAGATAACGATTGAACTAAGTAAATTATTAACAAAGCAAAAAAAAACTTTACTTATAGTTTTTAATTAATTGCTGGTAGGCACCATATTGATCACTAAAGCTTTATTATGTTAACTCGTTATATTCTACAAATAACGCAGTTCGTTACATAATTTTCAAAATTCAGAAACCTTGCAAATTGCCAATGCGTGCCAAAACTGTGTCTCCTTGGCATTTAGCGTGACCTTTACCCCAAGGATGACGCCGTACGTTGGGGGTGCTCTGTCCGCACCAGAGGTCGATTCTACCAGGAGCACAGAATACGGGAAGATGTTTCAGTTAAATTATGTACCCAGATAATTTGGATTTAATCTTTTATGTAATAATAAAAAGGCCAGTGGATTGACTGTCAAGAGTGAAAATTACATAAGTATGATTAATTTGCTGTCGTACATTTAATCGCTTTCTTGAATCGACGTATCAGTTTATTATAAAACCAATAGATTTATTTGTACCTACAAAAATGTGTCCTTTTAAGTAAATTTATAAACAAAGCTATATGATAGTCACAATAAGTGCAACACTTTGTTATTAGGTGTACCTATAGCAAAAAGAACAGTTATCAATTTTCATCTACAGTTCATCACTACTATCTATTTTTATCAACTCAGATAAGATTTTGTATATCAATGTACTTTGTCACTGCGCCAAGGTACCGATACCTCCTATAACAATTTTGTAAAAATGACAACATAATAGCGGGAATTTATTATGATCATTTCGGCATTTCCTACTTGTTTATTTGAAGTTGGGTCTCTGTAAAGTAAACCCTTTAAAGGGTTTACTTTACAGAGACTGTTCAAACATCATCAACAATCTTTTTATTGCTCTCTGCTGGGCACAGGTCTCCTCTCATACAGACAAGGATTAATGCATAATCACCACGCTTGCTCAATGCGGGTTGGCGATATCATACTTAAAGTCAAGTCTTTTTTTTTTGTTGGGATGGGAAATCATCAAATGACTTCTCCCGCTCTGGGCGGAGCGGAAGGGCGTTTCAGACTTTTACTGACTAAAACCCACCTGTGTTTCTTCACTTGCCTGTGCGACGGCCAGGGCCACGGTTTCTTGTTTAACCAACCCGCAACCCTGACCCAGGAGGCATCGGTCTTCGTGGACTCCGTCACGATGTGCTGACATCTCTTTGAGGCGCGCGTGAAACACGACACGCCGTCAACTCGGGCCTGGTCCTTACCGAGCGGCAAGCTGCCCACTGCTCACCGCACGCAGGCCCGCGCCTACAGTGGCTGGGAGTTTAGTGTCATTTCCCGACCAAGGCGTCTCCTGCGGCGGCTAGTGGCGTGAGGGCGCTGGGATTCCCGTTACCTAACGCGCTCCGCCTCCTCCTTTGCCAGCATCGCTGCTTCGCAGAAGGAGGCGACGGCCTGCCATGCACTCTCGCTCTGGACCATGGCTTGGACCAGGGTCGGACACGAGAGATGGCCGCCGATCGCCGCTACGAGGACACGGCGGTGCTCTACCCAAGCCGGGCAGACCTTCGCCGTATGCTCCACCGTGTCCTCAGGGCGATCCACACAATGGTGACACCCTGGCGTTTCCTCCCGCCTTATACAGAACAGGAACCTCCCGAAACCACTGTGTCCGGTGAGGACCTGCTTCAGGCGGAAGGTGAGGGCGCCGCAGTGCCTCTCTAGCCACTCCTCAAAAAGGGGACTTACTGCCGCTATTGTGGCGTGCCCAGCACTGGGTTGCATCAATCGCACTCTCCATGTCGCTATGAGATCCCGCCGGAGCTCTGTCCGCCGTACCGCGATTTCTCGCGGCAGCGGAGTTATGCCCCGGCGTTTTGCCTCCTCTCGCCACTCCCACATGTGGGCGAGGACTTTGGCCTCCAGATCCCATGGCGGCAATCCGGCACAAAGGCTCGCCGCCTCAGCTGAGACCGTGCGGTATTCCCGGATCAGCCGAACGGCCATGACCCTCTGGACGCGATCAGGCATCAGGCTGGTCACTTCCTTAGCAACCGCGCCCACACCGGTGCCCCGTAAAGGGCCATGGACCGCACGGCCCCCGCGTAGAGCCTCCGGCAGGAGGCGTTTGGTCCCTAGATTGGGGAGGAGTCGCCTCAAGTCAAGGTTTCCTCAAGATGTTTTCTTCATCTTGTAATGACTCTTCAATAAATTAGTTCAATAATGCTCCTTCTTTTTGGGTAGTTGGTTTTTATTGTTTAGTTGGTGTATATAGTAGAATCATGTGCTGAACTAATGATTACAGTTTGCGTGTCGATATGCTTGCCACTTTATACACACGCAGCTACACATGCAAATAGTTTAAACAATCTAGAAAGTGTGCTGAGTGCCAATTCTTAAACACCACCCTTACATATTACATACTTAAGCTGTATAATTACTTAAACTAAGTAGCTATGTTACATTAACTACTTATAGGTTTCTTGGATTGCCAGATTTAGTTCATCGAAAACAAATTCATGACGTAGGAAAATATGTAGGTTAGGTATCTATAGTAATGGAATATAACACCTAAATACACATTTTTAACTACCCACCCTCTTTTCATTCGGAAATTTATAGGTAATGTATGTATAAGAGGTTAGTAGGTTCTTTCATTATTAAAATCCTTTGGCTACATGAGCCTAGATGGAATACCTAACACAAAGACAATGCCAATGCGAATACGTTTATGAAAGGTCTATTGTTTATAATAAACGTCGTAACACCATTTATACGAGTAATACTCCTACTAATAAACTAATATTCCTATTGTACAAAGGCGAGTCTGAGGCATTTTCTACAAGTCAGTCTTAGGTTGATGCAGAGCCCAAATATAGCAGGTGCGACGTTCGGAATAAATAACTCCGAAATGACTATAAAATACACAAATAAATACTAAAACGTAAATTAAATAATACGTTCATCAAATAACAAAACGAACAGTTAGAAAAAAATAAGCATCTATAGCGTAGAAAACGAATCCGACGAATCAGTGTCAAAAATTAAGAGGTAGGTATAAAAATAAATTACTAAATAAGTCGGTCGATATTCGAAAGGTCTGCTTATACGGTTACTTACTTAACTAAATTAAAAAGGTTCTAAGAAACGTTCTCAATATTAAATTACTAAAAAATAATTAATTAAACATAAATAAATAAAAAAAGACCCCATCGTTTATAAATAAAACTACCACCTTCTAAAATCCTAATTTATTCCTTTATTCTAAGAAATTTTCCCACGTAAGAAAATCCGTGGGAATGCCAGGAACATCTCTCCGCCAACCAGCTGTTCCGGAAGGCGGTGCCGAGTCAATGTCACGTGGCTACATTACTAGGGTGTCATAGCTACAACGGGTATCTAGGCTATTTCGGGGACTTTATAGCATTAACTGGGCTTCTACTACGACAAGGTAACTTTAATTAGAATCTTCTAATTGAGATGTTCTTATAATAGATAACCTTTAACCAATAATTAACAAAAAGCTATGTATCTAATACATGTTCAGATGATTTAGACGTTATGCTTTTAATGATATTGTATCGTGCCAAGAAAACTATTAGCCTCTGTGTGATTGACGGAATGCGGAACGTTACATCTGAACATTATATTTACTAATCTAGTAATAGGTAATGCTATGTTTCTAATAAGAACTTGTTTACAAAATGAAAATATACTGTTTCATATAGACCAACATAGCCACTTATGAAAAGAAGGCAGGCATAGTTCTAACTGGTCTTTTGGAATACCATAAGACATAATAGGTACTGTGTAAAACTAGCAAAGTACCTATAGATAGGTACTATCTAACCTAGCTGTGGCGTAATCTGTCAAGAGCATTATTTTTCTTACCGCCTAGGCTGACGTACTACTCCAACTTTAAAGAGCAATTTAGAGCTCTTTACAAGTTCTAGTAGTACGTCCTATTCTAATTTCAAATCTAATTCCTAGAAGTACAGTTTTCGTAGTAGCATCTCGTCTCAGGCTATCTCTTCTTAGAGTTATATATATAAACCAAGGTATAATTGGTAATGAGAATTTAAGGCCATTAGTTTTGTTCGCATTAAGTAAAAAAAAATAAGACACTCCCGTAGTAGTATCTTTTAATAATTATTTCAATAAATTATATCCGTAAAGTTAGTCATCATGTAAGAGAGGTTGTTTTAATAAGTAACTTTAATTTTCACTCTTCTATAACTCTTAGTAACTATAGTGCGTAGTAAGCCAAACTATTGAAGGCGGATATAGCCGCTCTGCCTAGTCCGCCCAATGTGGCTAGCGTAGGGCGGCGACAACTTTCCACGGGCGGTTACTATACCAGGCTGACAGAAGACAGAAGAGCTTTCCCTTGAGCAAGGCATTTGATAGAGAAATCCGAAAGAGACAGGAAATCGAGATTTCACGCATGCGCAGTAGTCCAAATAGTCAGGTGCTCTTCATATCCTCAGAGATCTTAGTCGGCTACGGACTGTGATCAGTTTACGGATAGCGCAGGGCGTAGCTGTTGACGTCACAATGATGACTTTTTAAATGCCTTACATTTCAACTATCTACTATACAAATTCTTACAATTGAGAGGAAATTCAAATACTTTATTTATAAATTAACTTTAAAAGTAACGTTTTCCTTTTGTTCGTAACTTTTGACTTGCCTTTCGTGATTAATTTTCAACAGTTAGTTTTAGACTGGAATATGAGTGTCAACCTACAAAATCTGATAACAGCTTAGCATGTGTGCTGTTGTAAAAGTGGCCAGAAGTAGTGAAGTTTTGGGTTTGACTCCCATTGTTAATGTTAGGTACATAGGAAGATATAGGTATTAGTAAATGATATAGTTTTCACTGTCAAAAAAAAAGATTAAGTTGCAGCCTAGAGTGAAAATATAAGTGCGCTATGAAAATGGTCATTAATTGATACTTTCGCTGGTCTCCTGAGATCGTTAAGAGTTGGACACGTAAAGTCGGAGGTACATTTCGGTCCGAATGCACAACACATCATATAAGTAAACCAGCACACTTAGACATACAGGGTAACACGTCCTGACAAGAACTTCAATGCGTAACGATTTTACGTAAGCGTAACACACTATCAGTAGCAATGGGCTTAATTTTACAGTTCAACAACATTCATTGCGTTATTTACGTTGTTGATTCATTGCGTTATTTACGTTGTTGAGCATACAGATTTTTCGATCATATGGGGCAATGGATTAGCAATATGCTTGCAATTAGGGTGCTGTTATCATAAATCCCCCCCGTGTTGAAATTATTCAGTGGGTATTAATAAATAAAATCATTGTTCCAATCATTTTGTCCGCATAGGTATTGCATTTTTCTATAAAACAGCTTATTTATTTTGTTGAGGTTAATATTATGATTTGATTTTGATTTCAAATCACACATTTAAGATTTGCGTACCTATAGATAAACATTTTAAACAGGTGTTACAAAATACAAAGAAAGCCCTATTTTCCTTCAATTTAACCAAAACACAAATAATTCGTCCCACGTGCCTGATTGTATACCTACATATCTACCGCATTTTCATTAAATTAGGAACTTTGTATGTATTTACTTTTATTTAGGAAGACAGGATTTCTAGATTAGTATTTGCTACATTAAATAATCTCAAAATCACCTATGTGTCTGTTTTGATAAGTTATATCTTGAAGCTGATATAATTAAGGTATATAGATAGTACGGTGTAAAACCATGTTGTCTAAGTAGGTAGACACAGATACTATCACTTTTCTGAATACCTGAAACAAAGTTTTGCACGGTATTGCTTAGCGTTTTCTACTTTTGATGACTATAATAAACACTTAAACAAAATGTCTAACCAAGTGCCAACAGTAGATATCAATGGAAATGGAAACTGATCAAATTATATTGGATGCATTGTGTCCTCCGTGGCGCAGCGGTCAACATCGCTTGCGACGTAGAGACCCCGGGGTCGATCCCGGCCAGGTGATGGTGGAAAACGATCTTTTCCTGATTGGCCTGGGTCTTGGATGTTTATCTAAATATGTAGGTATATATGTATTATAAATATAGTATCGTTGAGTTAGTATCCCATAACACAAGTCTCGAACTTACACTGGGGCTAGCTCAATCTGTTTGATTTGTCCATATAGGTACTTATATTTATTTATTGTTCCTACCTACCTACCTAGGTCCGCAATTAAGGAACATAGGTTATTTTATTGAAACTATCGGCTTTTACCCACAAACGAGACTACCATTTGCAATATTTATCTTCAGGAACATGTCGTACCTACGTACATGAAGATTTTCATCTGTGAAAGAAAAAAAACTTGTCTTAGTTGCCCTCCAGGTCTTTAATTTTAATAAGGTTCGACCTTAAACCTCAACAAAATGGTGTAGCGAGCTGACGCAGGCTGTGGCTACCTACTTTCATATTTTATTTTACGTAACGTTTCGTGAGCACCAGCGACATTTCATGATTATTAAGGAGCGGGGTATCGAGCATCGGGTGGCGGCGTCGTAGGTCGTGACGCGCCCGAGTGACGTCACTGGCGAGGGTGGAGGGTGCGACAGCCGGCAGGGCAAGGGTAGTCACCCTCCAGTGAAAGTCGGCCCGACGGCGTCAGTACAGCCTGGCTCGTCGATGGGCTCGTACACTTCGCTCCTCGTTCCTCTATTTACACCGATCGCTTAACCTCTAAGCTCAGGCATCGGGACCTGATATTAATATAAATGACAGAAATATTAATTTAGTAACGACAATCAATGAGCCATCATGTTCTAATTCAGTACAGTGAGTGAAAAATTTGTTGAAAGTTTCGAGTGTAGCAGATTCGCGCTAGATTGTTTTGAGTATTCCTATCTGAAAACGAATTCGGCACTAGGATCTCGTTCTAGTAGCTACCAATAGATAATTAAATAATCGACCAGCCAGCAACTGCAATAGTGAACGAAATTAGGTACGTGTTCCCAGATTTTGTTAAAACTCTTTGTTTACTGTGTAGAAGTAACAAAAAGCGCTTTTTGTGACAATGTAAAATCGCAAAATACTATAAATAAGCGCTGGTATAACCTACTTACAGTGGCCGTGAAGAGGAAAATTGTTGCTAACTAACTTTTCTCAAGCGACTCGAAACAATACAACAGCCGTGGAAACTTTAATTACAAATTAAGCCGAAACCCTTCAGGTGCTAGATTAAGTGATGACCTACAAGAACGAATAATGAGGCCTTCGACTCCTGTTAACCCAAACTTTTTATTTACAATCTAATTTCAGCGCCGATGCACGAAAGCAGCTAAAAATAGTCGGGGTTTGCGCGCTCGTGTCTGCTCGCAGCCGGCCCGCGTTTCTCCCTACACTATTTTTGTCGTATAGAAAAGCAATAAGATATTCTACATGCTGAAGAATACCAGTGAACGGTTCCCTTGTAGATAATGAGAAAAGTGCGTAAAAAGAAGCCGATTGTCGCGAGGCGACAGTGACTGATGGTGTTATTATAGTGTTTACGAAATACCTAATTATTGTGCCTCAATTGCAACGCATTCGCTATAAGGTAATTAAATACATCCTATTACTATAGATAGCATGTGTATTTCTATTGAAAAATATGTAGTGAAAAATATTTATGAGATTCTAAAAGCATTTCAAATTCATCGAATTTATTGCCTTCGTCATGCTATACTGTATCTGTATAGGTATCTACCTACTCAACTTTATTGCTGGAGATATTTTCATGTCTATTTAGCTTTTCGGCCTTGATGAGTCCCTATTACATATTTGCTTTCGTCATAACTACAGCAATAAACCCAGAAATTGATGACAGGTCGTCTTCGCGGCTGAACGTTATTGAATAGTGATATCATCAATCCTTGTCCAGAGCGATCACACTGACATATAGATTAACGTAAACAAACAATGTCCTACTGCCAAACAACTAACGTAGGCAACGTGGTTACGAGGTGGGCAGGAGCTGTTGGTATTCGACTTTATACTCGTAATATCGTTTTTAAACTTGCATTATTTTTTGTTCTGGCTTCACTGAAACAACAAAAACACAAGTCGTTATGTTCGACGACAGTTTTTTTTTTTTTTTTGCGTAGAAGTCTTAAATTAAACCATGCACGTAAAAATTATAATAACGTTTATTACTCCATAAAACAAAGAAAGTCAACAAAAACTGTATAATATTTTCAACAAAATTTTACATTTAATTTAAAACAATAACAAAACCTTTGTGACAATATTTGAGCTGATATGGCATTTTGTCAGGAACTTGATTTTAGTTAACATACCTTAATACTAGCTACATATAATTATATTTTGTCTTGGGAGCCCTTTTAAGGCACTATATTACTAAAATACGTATTTTTTTTAAATAGCTACTTTATAAGTACTACACTACTGATACATAAGTACAAATATTATGAACAAGCCAGACTAGGTAAATAATCAATCTGCTACACAAATATCATATACAATACATCTTTTTCACTACACTTGTCTGTCTGTCACTCTTTCCACATATATTGCACACACAAAAAAACTTTTGGCATAAGTTTAACAATATTAGGTACTCATAATATAAGGTTTTTGTAAGGTCTAGAACTTATGGTCTGTTTTATACAATCAATGAAAATGTCTATAAAGCTTAAAGTAAATTAGTGATACTTAATAAAAATAAATAAAGTGTATATTTTAATAAAATTGTTCAAAACTACATATTAACATGAATAAAATGGCTCTGATTTGCAAATAATTAGCAAATCATAAAAATTCTATAAAATTAATATATTTTCCACTAATATGTATATCTTGATCTTAGGAGCATTAGGTTGGATGTATAGTTCGGCCTAATGCTTCTAACGACAAGGTATACATACAACCGAATGCTTCTAAAGTTGAGATATGTTACTCTTAATTCTATAGTTGCGAGCACCAGTACAATTCTCATCAAAGATACTAAAACTAAAGCTTCCACAGCATGTCAACCTTCAATATTATGTATGCTTACTTTTTAAAAATCGGATCTAAATAAGCTATTACTTTTGGCCAAATTTCATCAGAAGTACGTCCCTCAAACTCTTTGAGAATACCTTTTTGCTTGTAGAACTCTATGACAGGTCTTGTGATGCTGTCATAAATCTCTAACCGCTTGCGTACAGCTTCAGGCTTGTCATCAGGCCTTTGCACCAAAGCTTCACCGGTCACATCATCTTTACCTTCCACTTTAGGTGTGTTAAAACCAATATTGTACACCCTCCCTGAAGCCAAGTGGACCCAACGGTTCTTCACTCTATCAATGATCACTTCAAATGGCACTACTAGGTTTACTACTACATCAACAGGCTGTACCTTCCACAAAGCATCAGCTTGACCTACTGTTCTAGGGAATCCGTCTAGCAACCAGGGCTGATTCGCAACTTTTTTCAGTTCTGTGATCATAAATTTAATCATCACATCGTCTGGAACTAGTTTTCCTTCGTTTAAATACTTTTTGACTTCTTTACCTAGGTCAGTTTGTTTTTGTATGTGGTCCCTTAATTTGTCTCCACTAGAAACATGAGCTACATTATACTTCTTGACTATTCGAGAAGATATAGTGCCCTTTCCTGACGCAGGAGCGCCAAGGATCAAAGTCTTTAATAATTTATTCGCGGTCATACTGACCTTTGTACTTTGATATTGTCTGCTATCTTGCGCTCCGTATCTCTATGATTTTATCGTATAACTATACGTGCAGCAGTACTCGCCGTGTTGTTTATGTAGAAATTATTGATTAATACAATAACTGAGGATATCTGCATTTGTTAGTTGGTAAAAATTAGTTACCGCGAAACAGACAAAATTAGTATTTGTTTCGTAATATATTTTTCTATTTCATGTATGAAACTAGGGTAAATAATAGTTTGTATAAAATAATTGTAGCTTAACTAATTTTGTGCGTTGTTTCACTATTTGAATAATCGCAAAATAAAATAAAAAACACAGTTAAATCGTAATAAGACACCACACTAAACTCGTCCACTGCGCGCAATCGAAATTTGAAATGTCAAACGTCAAACAGCAACGGGAGCGTTCGTATTACCACAGCTGCTCGTATCGTGTGACATAATTATGTGTCTATCGTTACGCTACTATGATATTGATTTTGTTGCCAAATAGTTTCATTTAACTGTGAATTTAATATTTGGTCCTAATAATAATGTCAATTTCCTTGAAACAATATATTTATTTGAGCAAAACACTAGTAAGCTAGAATTAACTTTGGCATGAACGCATTCATTACAGAGACCGAACTTTACCGATCGAAGACCGCGAATAATGAATTTTGAAAAATATGCTAGCTATTTTATCACCGCCTAGGAGAATCACTAATTCACAGAAAGAAAATCAGATAGAGGTTTTAAATGGAATCAAACGCTTAAAGCTTCAGAAATTCTGTTTAACCAAAAGGTACTTACCAAATCAGAGACTGAAATTCCAAGTTAGAAGCAGCAGAGGGAAGAAGGGGGTCGTAAAATATTTTTTATGCCATAAAAATATTAAAAAAATAAATTTTATTTATACCGTAAAACGGGGTGAATAGCAATGAGTTTCAACTTTGTCATAAGAACTTGTCTTTTACTTTTTATTTTTATCATGACACATTTTATTAAACTTTAAGCCGAGGTTATCTTATTGTTAATAAAATATGTATCATTTCTATTCACCCGACGATAGGAGTCAATAGAAATGCATAAAGGGGTGAATGGAAAAACTGCTAGGACTGCCAAAAATAATTTAACCAACATGCAAAAATGTAAGATAGGAATTTAATAATTGTTTTAGTTTGTAAATGCTAACTGAAATTAAAAATTTGTCTATTTATGTGTATAAACATAAATTATTAAGAATCTTTGTATTGTAATCGATTTAATTTTCAAGAAATGTTTTCTATAAATTACACATTATAGGTATCTTATTCGTATTTGTATTTGAATTAAATAAAATTAATAACTATTCTCTGAATTAAAAGCCACTTAGGTATACATAAACTCGCTGATAAAATAAATCTGTTAAACTCAAGCTCTTTGGCCTCTATTCTGCTTCATATCCCGGGTACTGTGATAATACAACACCAATTTGTGTGTGAAATTCTTCATATGTAACATCGTTCATTATGTAGGATGGGATTTGTACACACGCGGCATGATACCTGTAAATGACCTTTTCACTTTAAAAATATTATTTATTTATCAATCAATAAATCTACAACTCTTGTCTAAATATCACGGACTTACAATTAATTAATGCAGAAACTACGAAAGTAGATGGTTATTAAGGATTTGACAACCCTATTTATTTATCTATATTGACCCCTCATCTGTTGCTATTCACACATTAAGCGTTTCTATTATTTCCTACTAGGTTTTCATTAAACCCTGCTACAGTTCTATTCACCCTTCAATAGATTCTATTGACCCCTTTTATATAATAAATTTACACATAGTACTGAGATATTACAAATTTTTTAAACTTTAATAACGGTTTTTCACTTACCTTCACTGTATTTTTATAATTTACAGTACACCTGATGAGATAAACACATAACATTAAATAGCAAAATCCACAAGATTTTCAGACCTAAACTCAAGAGTTCCGGCAGTTGAAAGTAGACTTTGAATATCATTTTGAAGGATAAATTACAATTTTGTTAGTTGAAATTTGTTAGCAAGGCAAAGAAAAAATTTTGATATGTTAAAATTTTTCAACGCAAAACAATAAAATTTTAACCTTAAAACTTTTACGATTTTTTTTATATTTCCCCCAGCAATTTCTGTACACCCCGTTTTACGGTACTCATAATTATGTATAATATTCCAGCATGGCGCTTGTAATGTTACCTTGTGATCTTCCCTGGTGGACGTCGGTGCAGCGTCACTTGAAACATCTGCTGTTAGCGTCTTCGCCAGCAAAACTTACAGCCAGCATGTTGAAAATACATGACATGTGCAAGTGAGTTTCTAATAGTACACAAGACTACGTATTTAAATTAATGAACATAATTAACTTTTAGTATGTAGTTTCAGTATTTCGATTTTTATTTAAATAGGTATGCTTTGCTTTGAGTGCGATTTTCTAGGTTTAGTTTTTCTAGGCGTATCTACCCGTTGCAAGTTTTATGTTTTTTTCATTATTGTATTTTATGCTAAAGTAATTTGTTCTACAGCCTGGTTTAAATGTATAACGGAATTTAGTATTTTTTTAGTAGTCTGTAACGGTTCCATTTTATTTTAACAGCATAGGTATAGATCCTGACGACGATATCAAAGACCCGGAGTTGATGAAGGGGTTAGAGGAGTTTCTCGAAGAGGAGATGACGGAAGATGAGCGAAGGCACTTTCTCGACAATACTATCAGGATCATGGTGAATAAGGCGCTACACCTCAGGCGATGGAAGCCACCCAAGGGACTCATGTTCAGCTTACAGCAACAAAGTACGTAACGCTTCCATCTTCTAGACTGAGTTTTAAAGGTTTTGCAATAGATACACCGAAGTTATGCTAAACGAACGTTCGCAATTAATAAAAAAAAGGCAAGTAAGTTTTTCTTAGTTCCTTCTAGAACGTTCCAAACATTGTCATCAGTTAATATAATATATGTTATGTTATATTACTATGCGAGTACGGTCAGCAACAAAAGTCTAAAAATTGCGGTTTTTGAAGTGCTACGACTGATTTTGTTGTTGAGATTGTGTTTATAACTAACAATAAATTTCGCACCTACCGTAACGTAAGTACTATGTATAACCCCACCGTTGTAGGCCATTAATTTAGTTCTTACATGAAAGCTGCCTAGATTTCTGTTACATACCACCTTAAGCAGCAGCCTCAGGTCAGAGCATTTAACCTTGTTCGGGCCTGATTATAATGTAGGGTAGGTACATTATAATCAGACCCGAGCAAGGTTGAATGCATTACGTCAGAAAAAAGGATGATACAGAAGCAGAGATAAACAAATGAGGCTGGGTACAATGTTCACTTACAATATAAAATGATTCCATAATAATGATACATTGTTGGTAGTTTTAGTTTCATTCTAGATTCAAATAGGGAGATATACCATTCTTTTTACCCGACTACGGCAAAGCAAAAGGAGGGTTATGATTTTGACAGGCTATGTATGTATGTATGTATGTATGTATGTATGTATGTATGTATGTATGTATGTATGTATGTTCATCTGTTCCCTCGTAACTTCCAAACTACTTATCAGAATTCGATAAATGACATATTATTAGAAGCGTCTTAATTGTCCGCTGGTTATAGGCTATATGGGGTTTCACAAAATCTACTGTGGCGCCCTCTAGCGGACAAAACATACAGAGTAAAAAAATTAAGTTAAGATAAATATGCCGTGTTTGGTATCATTTGAAAGAGCTTCACGAGTACTTTATGCTTGTACATAATTACAAGAATGCTTTAATGATGTTAAATATGAGCGATAAGAGTAAAGCGCGGATCACGGGAACTGTGAATCGCTTTATGCAATGCAGAGCAGTGTGAACATTAATAGAATATGTAATGCACTAATGAAAACGACATAAGCTGGGAGTAACTCCACGCGGTGAAGGCGGAAACAGTTTGATAACTGGCTAAAACTCCAATAAAAATGTCCTCTGCACTATATGCCTTCGGGCTTATGTTGTTATACAGGGTGTATCTGACATCGTAACGCAAACTTCGCGAAAAGGCTACACCGCATGCCACTAATAAAATTATGATAGTTATTCATGTCGTTAATGAGCGGTTACAGAATTCACAGTGTTTAAAGAAAAAGGTCAGCTCGGGCTTTGAACGTTGCAAGCGTGCCGCCGTGCGGGTTTGTAGGTATGACGTTGATCCCTTATGTGAACTCTATTAAATCAGCAGATAAGACAGTTTTTAGAGTTTTGTTTTCATTGCGCTTTTTATGTAATTAGCGAATTAATTAATTTTTACTTTAAAATCTTATTGGGTTATAAAAGTATAGCAATTATGAACGTTCTAAAGTGAAAAAAACTACATATATATTTTTTTAAATCATGAAAAAGCCGACGAAAAATTCCACCACTGGGGGGTTCAGAATCATGTACTGGATTCATGGTACTCGTTTGTGCGTCGATGTCAGATACACCCTTTATGTGCGTGTAGATGTAATATGTCAAGTACCTAGTTTTTAGTTCATCAGTTTAACTTTTGTTAATAATATGCGCCACAAATACACTTTAACACCAAAATAGTACAAATAATAAAAAGTTAAAAAACTAAAACCCAACTACGACAAAAAAAGACGCTGAAAAAGTATAAAACAAGATTTTCAGAATACTGAACTGAACAAAGTTGCTAATGTAGTTGCAAGTAAATGGACACAGTAGTAATGTCATACAATACTATTCTGAAGTATGCAATATTCACTATGTAGAGATAAATTTTCAAGTTTGGAAAGGCGTAGTCACACGTTGTTAAGGTGCTACGGTAGGTAGGTATATGTAACGTGTGACTACGCCTTTCCAAACATGAAAATTTATCTCTACATAGTGAATATTGCATACTTCAGAATAGTATTGTATGACATTACTACTGTGTCTATTTACTTGCAACTACATTAGCAACTTTGTTCAGTTCAGTATTCTGAAAATCTTGTTTTATACTTTTTCAGCGTCGTTTTTTGTCGTAGTTGGGTTTTAGTTTTTTTTACTTTTTTTATAACCAAGCTATACCTAAAATTTAGTCTTGGTACGGTCCGTACCTACCTAAGGCTGAGGCCGCACTACGGTTCAACCGCGGCGGTTTTTAATCGCGTGAATTTGTGCCCCTAGAAGACTAATGCAAGCGGCCGCACCTGCGGTTTTTTCCCGCGAGCATTTTGTAACGAAAAAATCAGTCGCGGGAAAAAACTGCAGCTGTCGGTGTAACCGTAGTGCGGCCTAGGCCTAAAAAAAAGGTAGTCTAGGTACGGACGACAGCAGGGGGCCTAGACAAAATCCTTTTTCTGTAAGCGTTAACGTCAACGCAAAAGTCAAAATGTATGGAGTTGACGTTTGCTTACCAGAGGTCACGTGCCTGCTGCTAAATTGGTAGACAAGTCACTATTTGTTATGTGGAAAGGAACGTCGAAGCGAGCGTGACAGATACAAGTCATAATTGTTCATCAAAATGGTAGACAAAAGCCACTTTTGACAAACGCATATGATATTTCAACGTTTCCGCGGCACGTTACATTAGCGGGAGCTAGGACGCTCACGTTAACCTTTTAAATAGTAATTTTTGTTGGTAATTTCATTCAAATTAATTAGTAAAAATGCATACTTTGAGACTATTATGGGCGGCTAATAATGAAGCAGCTTTGTGAAGGCGTCAAAGAAGATTAAATCGCCGTAACATGGAGCAAATTGTTGAGATGTCGGAATTGAAATTTATTCATGGTTTTAGGCTGGATAAACAAAGTTTTTGGCGTCTTTGTGATGATCTTCGGCGTTTAATATCACCGCAAATTAGTGTTCAAATCAAGGTAAGTTCTAAGTTGTGTACTTACTTCCAACCTAAGATAAAAGTGCCCTAATTGTCTTTCTCAATTAATTCATCATATTTCAGGTTTTGTGTACATTGGCTACGGCTTCGTATACATGTGTTTGTGGTTAAACTATGTATAATATTATTATTGCTATAAATGCTTATAGAAACATATTTTATAGGATTATTATGTCATGTTCCATATATCTTTTTCCTTTGTCTATAGGTGTGCAATAGTAATTTAAAAATTATTAATTTCAATTTGAAGTTTGGTGGAGCCAACCATGACTCGTTCATAGGGGCATCTAGCAGAATGGAAAGTGTTATGCAAGAACTGCACCAAAATGGTTATTAGGTAGGTTAACTTTTTCTATGTTATTTATATTTGAGCACATTGATGTACCCTGCCCTACCTTTTTATCTTAATGACTGATATTTGTGTCATTTAAAACACCCATTTTATTTCCAAAACAATCATGTACAAATAATTACTTGTGTTCCCAACAATTATTACATAATACTGCTAATATTTATTACATAATACTGCTAATATTTATTTATGTATTTTTAGGTGATTCTGGATATCCTCAACGGAATTGGCTGATGATTTGCAGTTCCTGGCTCTGTCGAAGATACCTATACCCAGCGATATGTACAAGAAAGGAATTGTATAGAGCGCTATTTTGGATTGCTCAAGTCACGTTGGTGGTGTTTATTAAGACACAGGACCTTGTATTAAAATATTTTATGTAAATAGTAGTTGCCTGTTGTGTTACACAATATTGCTTTAAACTTTAGAGGCCAATTTACCTCCTCCAGCTGTTATGGAAGTAGAAGAGGTGTTAGTGCCTCTAGTAGTCAGAGTGCCTACTCCAAGGCAGGGCTGCACTGAATAAGGTTTTATCCAGAATTGTAACTGACAACTAAAAATATGACTAAGAGTCGTAATTTTAGTACCTAGTCAGTCTTTCTTAGTTATTAATGTGTATGTTAAGTAATTTGTGAATGCAGTGTTTGTTATATTACATTGCTTCCACAAATTAGAAGCTCATTTTCAAAATGAAGGTATATCAAGATGAAAAGTTTAATGTTCTTTAAAATATGTTTCTATTTTATATCCTTTCTTAGTTTTTTATTTATTGCAGTATTGAATCGATTTATAAAAGTGATATAACAATAGCTCATTTCCAAAATATTAAAAGTTGAAGCAATGTTAAAATTAAAGAGTTTTTATGTTCTTTAAAATATGTTTGTATGTTATATTCTTTCTTAGTTTTTAATATATCATGGTATTTAAGTGATTTGTAAAAGTATTGTATCAAGAACTCAAAATTAGGGTTAAAGCAATATTAAGATTAAAATTAAAGAGTTTTTATGTTCTTTAAAATGTATTTCTGTCATTAAGAGTTTTTTTTTTATTTAAGCATTTTATTAATTCTAATGTCTAAATGAAAGAAGAACTATATAAAAAAATACACTAATAAATCTAATTGAAAACAAATGTTTGTTGACACCACTTCCACCCATCGAATTAAAACCTTCCGTTAACTCCTGCCACAGACGTTCACTCCTTACTTTTCCTTGAAGCCCAGGTTGTGGCCTTGAAAGATCACCATGGCTAAACATTATACCTAATGTTAGTGTGCAGTGAGAATAAAGCCCAATAAATATAAACCCTCTTATTCATAAACAATGTTTAAAGTTAACTAGTGATTAGCGATTCTTTAACCATTCATGTCACTCAAATTTAATCATCGTTTATGAATAAACACACCAGTGTTTAAGAAGTTTGTTCATAAACGATATGTAAAGATAACTTTAAACAACGTTTATGAATAAGGGGGAAAGTTTGCTACCAGCATTCTAATACCGCATCTAACAAACAAGTTTTAAGGTTTAGAATAGAGTTTATGTTTATAGAAATAACAAACGTAAGGACCACAATCATTTAAGTGAACCACTTGAGTTTGTTTACGTTATGCATTCCATAACCTTAAGTACCTAGTTCCGATAGTAGTTTAAAATGGGATAGGAATTTGAAATAAATGGTAGAACATCGAAAAAACTTTCCTTTCCATAAATTCTATCAGGAAATTAAATTGGCCGGGACTCGCACGAAGTCTAGATTCCATCTAAAATAAAATGTAATGATTACTCATCGCAATAGGAATAATTGATCTGTTAACAATATTAATATACAATGATTTCAAATATAACAATTTAATCACAATCCTTACATTAACTTAAGCCGTTTACTTGCTTTCTTTGTGATAAAACACTATTCAATTACTTTCAACGCACACAACATTCTTGAATATAAGGTTGGCTTAAAGGCCTAGTAACCGAGCTAAAAACTTATAAAAAAATGCGTTTGACAGTGAAAAAATAAACGCAATAGTGTCACTCCGACATTTGCTACACACAATTCATAGACTAATAATAGAGTGTTTCGGTTAACACTGCGGAATGGGCGTTCGACGTTTCATATGTCACTTGTCTACCATTTTTCACACGCTAACGTTAACTCCTTAACGCGAAAGGAAAACGTTTGAACGGAAAACGCTTGGATTTTGTCTAGGCCACCTGGTCAAGCTACATGAAACTGTCAAAAATTGTCAATCAACCTTGCCCTAATGCTTTGTAAATAAATTTAAAAATCTAATAAAGAAATCTGACAGATTGCTTGCTTGATGTGCTGTCGTCTGTAATACATTAATTTAGTAGACATCTAATCCCTTAATCACTTAGTGCCGCGTAGGTTTGATTAGAGCTCAATTTAAAACTTCTTTTCTTTCAAGACTTTTATTGGATTTTAATAACGGGGCAGATCTGTCTATTTCTCTCATTTAAGTCCGGTAGTGTAGTTCTGTATTCCTCTCTCCGTGAAACCAGCGCAGGATGAGCTATCATATCAACTCTAAGGGATTGAAACTATTTACAGCCCACTCTTAGCTCATACATACATAGCATAATGTTACCACTGTTGGGACACGGACCTGCTCTCTGTGAGAGGGAGTGGGCGGTAATTGACCACGCTGGCCTAGTGCGGGTTGGGAGACGTCACATGCCTTCGAACTTTTTCAAAAATTCACCATGAAATGTCAGATGAAGAGAAAAGGTGGTACGCAACAACATCAGCCGCCGGCATAAGTTACCACCCACCAGACAAACTCTTGCCGCCAAGCGATTCGTCGTGTCTGGTGATGCCGTACCGTGGACGGGTCTGAGCAGTTGTGTTGCGATGTGTGCCCGGTACGATGTGCCTAATGTTGTTGTGTCGGGAGTTTGGTCGTGGAGGGTCTCCAGATCATCCTCTGGCGCAGCATCGTTGGTCGTGTTGTTGGGTTAAACATTGCATCACCTCGCTCAACTGCCGTCTTCCTTCCTATTCACTCAGTTTTTTGGAGTGAATAGGCTTAATAAGCTAGTGCGCTTTACCATCAACGATTGCATCACTGCTTACCATCAGGCGGGATTGCAGTCAAGCACTAGTTTATAACTATTAAAAAAAAAAAGGTTTTGCCAATACGAGATAAGAACAATGTCACGTATTGGCAAAGCCTTCTTAGCTTGATACTCGATATCTCCTCAAATTCGACTAACGTTAATGATCACAGCGATACCACTATAATATCTTCATACCATGACAGCATGCAACTGAGATGAAAATGAAAATGTATAAGATAGACGCATAATATCTATCAGATCCGTCAATAAATTCCCTAAGTATTCTTTTTTATGAAACTCCGTACGGGTACGGAATTTCACTACCTACATACGATACCTACCTAATAAGCATCGTAATTCGTAACTGTCGTCGTAATCCGGTCAAGATCTGCTAGTAAAAATGAGTTACAACTGATTTGGTGCAGTCATGCTCACTGCATGTGTGAACACATAGAGCTAAAGGTAATTTGCAATACGCCTAGTGCTCCGACCCCAAATAAAATGGTCTCTCGGTGGGAGGACGGAGTACAATCGTGGTGGCCTAGTGGTTAAAACACTAGCCTCTCAAGTATGAGTGTGCGGGTTCGATTCCAGGTCAGGCAAGTACCAATGTAACTTTTCTAAGTTACCTATATGTACTTTTTAAGTATATCTTCGGCACCAATGACTTATTAAAAAGGTGAAGGAAAACATCTTGAGGAAACCTGCACTTTAAGTCTGAAATCGCCAACCCGCAGTGAGCAAGCGTGGTGATTACGCTCAATCCTTCTCTGTGTGAGAGGAGACCTGTGCCCAGGAGTGGGTCGATAAAAGAAAGTTGATGATGGGTAGGAGGACGATGATAACAAGAAAGGTGGGTAAGCTTATTTGTAAAACTTATTGTACTTCATAGGTGACGTCACCGAGCTAGAGTACAACTTCGTGTCGGCGCTGGTTGCGCACGCCTTCTTCTCCACGAACCCCAAGCGCACGCTCAAGACACACCCCACCTTGCAAGACTTCAACTTTACACATTTTTTTAAGAATTTACACAGGTATGTTAATTAATAAGTAGCTTAATAAGACACGGTAGCTTATTGACTAATACGCATTGGCGGCGTGGTGGTCAATTAAAGTTAATACAGAAGAGACCTGATTGATCGCATTTAAGTAGTACTTCAAGTACACATTTAACTAGCTGCACTGTTAAATAAGTAGGATTGTTATTAAAACAGTCGCTGACACAACAACCAACAAAAACAGTTCAAATTGATTTGTGGAATGCTTCCAATCACGACCAAACGAAGTTTTGCATAGTCGATTCTCATTTGTTCCAGAAAATCACAAAGAAACAAATTAAAAAGCTTGCTCCACTACTTCGAATGGTTAGATAAGAGTAGCAACGAGGGATCCATTAAATTAAGCAGACAGGTAAGTAAACTACACGAACTGCAAATAGTCAGTGTTATGGCCGAACGACACGCACGTTTATACTCGAATGCCTACTAGATGTATAGGAATGATGTCTATTCATAAAACGCCAGCACGGTTTGTCGACACCTGTGAAGATGTAGGTGTTGGGAAATTTGTATACAGGGTATATCTGACATCGTAACGTAAGCTTCCCGAAAAGGAAAAAAAAACAAAAAAAAAAAGGAATATTATGAAAGTCATTTATGCCGTCAATGAACGGTTACAGAATTCACAGTGTTTAAAAAAGTGTCGGCTCGGGTTTTGAACGTTGCAAGCATGCCGCTGTGCAAATTTGTAAGTATGACGTTGATCCACATGCCACTAATAAAATTATGAAAGTCATTTATGCCGTCAATGAACGGTTACAGAATTCACAGTGTTTAAAAAAGTGTCGGCTCGGGTTTTGAACGTTGCAAGCATGCCGCTGTGCAAATTTGTAAGTATGACGTTGATCCCTGATGTGAACTCTATTAAATCAGCTGATAAGATAGTTTTTCGAGTTTTGTTTTTCACATTGCGCTTTTTTGGGTAATTAGCGAATTAATTAATTTATACTTTAAAATTTCATTAGGTTATAGAAGTATAGCAATTATAAATGTAAAGTAAAAAAACTGCATACATTTTTTTTAAGTCATGAAATATCAAGTACTGGATCTATGGTACTCGTTTGTGCGCCGATGTCAGATACACCCTTTATGTATTCCTCAATCACCCCGCAGGGCTTTCCCTAATTCTATGTTACATTTTAGGTGATGACTTCAAAACAGTGGTTGACAATAGAGGACTGGTTAGAATGCACACTGCCTCTGTGCAAGCTGCTAGTGCGGCACGAAGGGCGCCCGGAGAGGTGTGAAAATGACGAAGCCATCCGAGTGTGCTTCGCGTCCAGTCGGGTCGGCGGGGATGCCCTAATCGATGGAGAATCACAGGTAAATAATGGGTTTTATTAGAAAATAACCGAATTGATCATAAGACTGTCTCGTTTGACAGACATTGTTGTCATTACTTCTGCCAGGAATTACGTATTCTTGGGTATGGGCCTTCCTGTTCTTCTGAAATAAATCCTAGTTCCTTGTATTCATAATTCAACTTTTCCCCCGATCTTATCGCCATCATTAACCCAACGCGCTTTTCGACGCCTTCTAACTTTGGCGACTCGGTTTCTTTAGTCTAACTTTGGCCACCTTTTGGAAAATCCATAAAAAACAACAGTCAAAAAAATAATATTAAACACAATACGGCTTTCCTACACTTACTGATACGTGTGACACTGAGAAAGTTTTGCGATAATTAGCAAAAATGTTCTATAGGTAGATACATATATTTTTATTGCCTACACCTTTTCAAAGTACTCTCCACCAGCCTCTATACAAAGTTTCACGCGTCTGAACCAGTTTTCGAAACACTTTTTCCAGTCCGCCACAGACATCTCGTTTGCAGTCTGCTCGAACGCTGACAGTGCATCATCCGGCGACGAAAATTGTATCTATCCCTTTGAGTTGATCTTTTATTTTTGGGAATAAGAAGAAGTAACACGGTGCTAGGTTAGGGCTGTAAGGAGGGTGGCCCAGGAGTTTGACCGGTGTACTGTCCAGGAAGTCCCTCGTTTTGATTGCGGTGTGGGCAGGCGCATTGTCGTGGTGAAGCAGTAACCCGTGGTGCCCTGTGTTTGATCGCTTGTCGTTAACAACAGAGAAAACTGTCAAGCATTTGGTAGTATACCATTCAGCGTTAATTCTTCTTTGGTTTCGTAAAGGAATTGACACCAAGTAGCCAGTCAAACTGAAAACTGTCACGATCAAAGTCTTACCCCCGCTTCTAGATCGCTTTACTTTGGTAGGCGTTGATTCGTTTTGAAACACCCAAACCGTCGACAAGCGCTTCGTTTCTGGATCGTATTGATAAATCCAAGATTTATCACCTATAACGATGTCTAAACACGCCAGATAAGCCTGCTTCAAATTTGTCTACCATATGATGTCACCATTACTCACCATTCCACCCGTGCCTGCTTCTGAGCATCGGTGAGATTGTGCGGCCCCAGTGTGAAACTATCCTCCGCAACCGAAGATGCACATGTAGAATCTCGTGAAGGCTTCCTGGTCCAATTTGTTAACAACAAAACGTTGTTAACACCACTACGATCCGGACGAAGCGTTTCGCCTCCTCCTTCCCAAGTAACAAAGTACTCCTTTAGAGCACAGTTTATAGGCTTACAGCACTAATAATTTCCTCATAGTGGTTCCAGGTTTGACTACAAAGCTTATAACGGGTTACACTGAGTTCGTTTGGGTTTATAGTACACCAGTTCTAATAATTTGACTTATAGTCGCGTACAGAACGAAATTATAAGCGCAATAAAGGCTAAGATGGCCTATAAAAGTGTTGCAAAGGTGTAAATACACTTGAGAAAAATTGCTCCAGTAAATTATAGTCATAATCACCTACAAAAAGTAATTATAAATCTGCTATAAGTGTCATGTGCTTGTAATAGTAATGCATAGAACCAAATGCACTTAGAACCATTACCACTTATTACTTGAGCTTATAGGCATGCATAAGTTAACTTTATGTGCCAGTTATGAGTGAGTTAGTTCTACATTGGTTTTTTCTAAGAGTAAATATACTTGGTATTATTGTGTACTCTCGAATACTGTTATAGTCTTAATTTATCTATAAAAGTACCTTGTGGAACTATTACTGTCCAAAGATAACTTCCATGAAGTCCATTTAAGAGGACAATTACTTATAATATAACTCGCAACTTCACAGCCATTTTGATTTCTTTTGAGTCATTGTGATTGTACTTAATTATTACAAAAATGGATATTAATAAATGGAAGCGTTATAAAAAAAGTGGTTCATATAAGAGGAAAGTGCAGAAAACTTACCAACATATGTTATATGTACCTAGTACTAGTTTTACACTGAGCCAAGAACGTTTTGCAGATGTTGACGAGGGTTCCGTACGAAATAATTGTTTTCAAAATATTATCCCAGGAGTTAGTGGTAGCACTTCTGTACAATACGAGGTTTTGCCTACAACACATGATGGTTTAGACTCAGAAGATGACAAGTAGTATATTTGTGATGACTCTGATTCTATGCAGGAAGATGAAAGTGGCTGCTATTCAACATACGAGAAAAATTATGAACTACGTAATGCTCTTAGTAAATGGGCTGTACATCGAGGGACTGGAACAGTTTGCCAGCGGCGGTGTTTCCGTCGGACTACAATTTGAGTGTCTTCAAGGCTAGAGTGAAAAGGCTCAGTGCGCTTTACCATCAACGACTGCGTCACTACTTACCATCGGGCGGGATTGCAGTCAAGCGCTAGTTTATAATTTAATTTAAAAAAAACCTTATTATTATTAAAATTTTAAATAATAAATTGAAGAATATCCTCCACTAATGACGCGAGCACTCTTTTGCATTTATTTGAAAGAAGTTTCTTTGAAAATAAACATTGATGGCCTTCCAGTGTTTAAAAGTTCTAAGTACCGGTTTTAGCCCATTTTATGTTCGGTATCTGAAATTCCACTGCCGGCTTTTGTTGTCGGTATAACAAGATATACAAATACATGGTTATGTCAGTTATGTTGTGCAAAAAACTCAGGATGAAAAAAAAAGCCACAGAAAAGCCACTAAAATCTTCTTTTTTAAACATTTATCAATGTGATTGTGATGAATCCCAGCGCGGTAGAGCGGCAACATTTCAATGATTAGGTGTAAAATGATGAGTATTTTGTATGGTAGGAAAATGTTTTTCATAACTTTGTCATACTCCGTAAGATAATAAAAGTCTTTATAATATAGAAAATCAAAGTTTTATTTGTCAATAACAATAACTTTTTTTTATATTAATAATTAAGTTAAAAGTCAGCCTTAAAAAGTTTAATTAATGAGGTAATCACGTTCACGTTCGAGAAACAGTACTTAACGATAATTTATCATAATTTTATTACAAGTCCTTCAGTATCATGTGCATCAATTATGTTTTTCTAAACATATACTAACTGAATTAACTACATACACAATTACTCGGGCATCTCTTCATCGTTTTGATCAGGCATCCCCTTATTATTTTGATCGAGAATCTCAACATTATTTTGGTCAGATCTCTCTTCATTATTCTGATCGACTGTTGATGTGTTAATTTGTTCTCGGACAGGATTCTGAAAAAATAATATCTGTAAGTGGAATGCGAGGGTACTAGTGTATAATGGGAAAAAGGCTGACTACCTCAAACCATTATATGTATAACTTTTTCTGTCTTATAATTGCCCTTACAGTATATGACAAACGTGGCATCAAGAGGTTCTAGAACCACTGATGCTCTGTATATCCCGTTACCTTCTCTGGGCGGAGATATCCTTCTAATATTATAAATGCGAAAGTTTGTGAGTATGGATGTTTGTTACTCTTTCACGCAAATACTACTGAACCAATTGCGATAAAATTTATGTACCCAGAATAACACATAGGCTACTTTTTATTTCAAAGTTTCCGGGGGATTGGAATCTCTAGTATATAGTACATTTAAAATAACATTTATGAAATGCAGTAATAAAATATATTAGGTACCTAGTTCACATTCATGATAGCCTCCGTGGCGTAGCGGTAGCGAACGCGGCCGCTGCGCAAGGTGGCGCGGTTTCGATCCCCGCGCAGTGCTAATATTTGTATGCATGAATATGAATATGTGCACTGGTCTGGTCGTGCCTCGGAAAGCACGTTAAGCCGTTGGTCCCGGTTCCCATACGAACATCTAATGGCAATCGTTACGGGTTGTTGGAGCCCTCAAATGTCCAACAATTGGTCTAGCTGCAATGCTTCGATATCGCCTTCGGGTTGTGGAGGTCAGACGGCAGTCGCTTCACGGAAAATGTCGAAGTTTCGCCAAAATCAGCAGTTAGACTGGTAAAAGCGGACCCCAGACTCCAGAGCTGGAAAAGCTTCGGACGCGACTGGAATTAACGCTGAGATGATGATGATGATGATGACCTAGTTCACATTCATCACCGACGAAATGGTCATAAACAGCGTAGAAGTTGCAATTTTTACACCAAATATTTTTTTCTTTTAACAATAATTTAATGTTTTGTTCCTTCAAAACTATGTGAACCGGCCTTTTTCCAGAATTTGTTGAAACTTTATGGCCACAACCATGGCAATTGTGACATAACAAGAAATGAGTTTCAATCCAAGGCCATCTCGCTGTTTTCAAGGTTCTAATATCATTTTTAGTCAAAAAACGGTCAACATCCAGAAGTATGACCATGATGGTTTGGTCAAAGTCACAACTAAAACAGAACAATAATTTAACTCTTAGCAACAACCTTAGCAATTAAAATTAAAATTTTGTGGAACCCTAATTAATAATATTTGTGGCGATACATTTTTCATAATTTTTAAAAACAATCATTCTTTATACCTATTTATCATTATTGTATTAAATATTTTATCTATTTATCATTATTGTATTAAATATTTTATCTATTTATCATTATTGTAATAAATATAAAATCGTTGACATATATCGAAGTGATGTGGAACCCTAATTCGTCACAATATGGCGCGACAATGCTGTTAGAATATTACGTATTATTTTTAAACACAACTCAGTAAATACGCCTTGTTCAAAAGGCGAACAAAAACTTAAATGTAAAACAGTATATATTTCACCGAAAACACTAATGCGTTAGCCGTGCAAACACTTAAGCATGCATAATATTACGTGTAAAATACTTGTTAATACATTTAATATAAAATGGATGAACTTACCTTTTATTTTTTATATTTTTCTCCACAACCGAACAAACACAACACAACAAAAATCGCAAATGTTTGAAGTAGCTAGTAATAGAAGCGCGGAGTATGTTACAGACCTGCCTGAGTCTATTGGCTGCTCTTATTGGGCTCCGCGGGAGTAAATGGTTCTCCGGAGTCTAAATATTAGTGTATTATGGTCTTATATCGTGATATTTGGTTCTATTATATGCTTCTAGTTGGCTTCACGGGAGCAGATAGTTCTGTGTAGTCCAAGTATGAGTGTATTATTGGCCTAAGTAGTGCTACCCAAGTCTAGTATGGGTATTTTACTAGCAAAAGTACGCATATAAAATGGGCCCTTTTCCGTGGTTATAAACGTTTATTAGCCTATTATAGTCCTGGCTCCGGAACCACTACAAGTCCATATTTTGTTACTTGGGTTTATACCGCGTACATCGAGGGACTGGAACAATTTGCCAGCGGTGGTGTTTTCCGTCGGATTACAATTTGAGTGTCTTCAAGGGTAGAGTGAATAGGCTCTTAATAAACTAGTGCGCTTTACCATCAACGATTGCGTCACTGCATACCATCAGGCAGGATTGCGGTCAAGCGCTAGTTTATAATATATAAAAAAAAAATCTGCAGTTTAGGCTGAATTTCTTGGTATGTAATTCGTCTATTGTTTTCGATCGAATTTTTTACTGCTAGCACGATTTCTTCTGTAACACCCGTCAAAGGGCGACCACCTCTTTCTTCATCCCTCAAAGTTAGTCAACCGCACATAAATTCATTTTACCACTAATACACGATTGCCTTAGAAGGGCCTTCATCCATGAACGTCATTTGAAGTTTATCGTACTATTTCGCGCGGGTTCGATTCCAGGTCAGGCAAGTACCAATGTAACTTTTCTAAAGTTATATGTACTTTCTAAGAATATCTTTGGCACCAATGACTGAAGGTGAAGGAAAACATCTTGAGGAAACCTGGACTTTATAAGTCTGAAATCGCCAACCCGCATTGAGCAAGCGTGGTGATTACGCTCTATCCTTCTCTGTATGAGAAGAGACCTGTGCCCAGCAGTGGGACGATAAAAGGTTGATGATGATAGCGCAAAAATGAATCCATTTTTCAAAGAGACACGGTAATTTTAATTAGCTCGCAAAAAATATAGAGAGAAGTTTTGAATTTGTAACGTAGGTACCTTTAATGAGTTATAAGTAATCATATTTTTTAAATAAATTGTAACTGGTCAGTTTATCATACATAAAAACTTGTTGTCGCAATACTTTCTGAGTGACCTGGTAATGTCCCCGATAGGATTAATTTCCAAGAACTGATGTGTGATATGCATGAGAGCAAACAAACAAATAATTTTAAAAAATGTACATTTAGTTCATATTCTTGATTAAGAAAGACACTTTTGCACAATATCATTGCCATTATTTATTAAATTTAATTTAATTGTCGCCGACACTTGACAATTGTCTTTCATGTTTCGTGAGAAAGTTAAGAAAGTATGAGCAGTCTATTACACCAAAATATCGTTTCACAGGAGTCCCTATCCATGTTCATGATGCCAGAACTTCTACCAGCGATGTTGTCGGTAGAAGCATTAGAAGATAACGAGGTGCTCAAGGTGGAAGGAGTCAGGCTGTTCAGCAGGATCTGCGACAAAAGACAGAAGACCAAAGTGGAATTGCTTGACGAACCTAAGAAGGTAAGAATTTTTCAGAACTTATTTACGGCTTGCTGGTGACGTGCAGTGGGCAGCTCGCCTGCCGGCATGGACCAGGCCCTGGTCGACCGTGCGTTGTGTTGAACGCGCGCCTCAAAAAGATGTTAGCACATCGTGACGGAGTCCAGAAAGACCGACGCCTGCCAGGGCCACGTGTTGTTCGATAACGTGGTCCTTGAAGCACAGGCAACTGAAGGAAGACTGGTGGGTTTTAGTCAGTCACACGGCCATCCGTTCCGACCAGAGCGGGAGAGGTCTTATCATGGTCTAATAATGATTCCCATCTTTAAAAAAGTTTCAATAACCGTAAAATGGGTAGTTAAATATTAACACGATTTATAGAGCCTAATAACGGTTTTAAAAAGGGGCTCGTGGCTAAATAATAACCGCACAGGTTGATCGGTTAAGCTATGCTTGCCGCGTTTGGTCTGTGGATTGGTGTCCATACATACCAAGACATCTCCGTGCCTCGGAAAGCGCGTTAAGCCGTTGGTCTCGGTTGTCATTTCATCTTTGACAGTGGTTACGGGTCGTCAGAATCGTACGGAAAGTCTGACCACCAGTCCTAACAAGGGGTATCGGGTTATGAGTGGGTTATGGAGGGCAGATAGACACTCGCTCCATGTAAAATACTGGTATTCAGCTGAATCCGGTAAGACTGAAAGCCGACCCCAACATAGTTCGGAAAACGCAGATGATGATGATGATTGACGGTTCGGAAAAAAAATAATACACAAAATATTTTTTGCTTAAAGTTGGGATATCGTGGGGGTATCGTGGGTGCGTTTACAAACATATAAGCTCACATACACAAACAGCCAGACTCGGAACAACTAGGTACTTGTAGGTCATACAAATATGTGTTCCGTGCGGGAATCGAACACGCAATACGCAGCTCAGCAGTCAATAGATTAACTACTGCGCTAACCGTGCAGTCATTTCACCGCTTCTTGACAGTCCTATAAAATTCTCTGATTTTTCATCACTCTCACAACCTGCGACTTGAGTTCGGCTGCAATCGAATGAATTTCTTTAGATCTAATTAAGGGATTACGACATATTCATTTATTTAACGTTATAATACCTTTTTTAGGTAACCGTATGCCTAATGGACGCTGAAGACTACAGCAAGCTGCCTCTGAGCCAGTGGGAGGAAGACAATGTGCTGAGAGAGCTGAACAAATGCTTGCTCGCCTTCCAGCAGACGCCTATGAAGAGTAGAGAAGGCACGCGGCATGAGAGGAGACTCTCGCCAATAGGTATGAAGTTTACGCGTGATTTTTCCTGTTGTGAAATCACTCGCCAGTATCCATATAATTAATTGTTTTCGTTTTTCACCCGATTGATAATTTGAACAGTCAAGGCAAAACTGAACCTGTTAATAGAAACGATGCGAATGTTCCGTTTCCTATAATACAATGTGTGTCAATAATCAAATTTTATTCAAAATGCATATACCTAAATCTAAATAAATTACTCATAGTAAACCCACTGCCTGCGTTCGAACCTAGTCGCGACCTACTACAATTCGTAACTTCGGGCCGTTACCCTGAACCACCAGTAGTAAGTATGAAGTTATGGTCATGGTCATCCATTGCAACTTGTATGAGCGTGTGAAACTAAATTCATAAGAGACGAAGACACATAGTTTCTCGGTGGTAGGCCATTACACCGGCTGCCGGCAGAAGTTACCACACACCAGACAAAGTGTTGCCGCCAAGCGGTTCGTAGTGTTCCGACATGATATCTGGTGAAGCCGTACGGAGGACGTGTCTGAGCAGTTGTGTTGCGATGTGTGCCGGATACGAAGCGCCAAATGTTGTTGTGTCGGGAGTTTGGTCGTGGAGCATCTCCAGATCAATCTCCCTCTGGCGCGGCATCGTTGGGTTTAACATTACTTCATCTCGCTCAACTGCCGATATGACCTAAGTAATGAGAGGGAAGTAATCGATGTGTTCATCGATTTATTCCATTCTATTCGCCTGCTTTAATTTGACCTATATCACAAGTAGCTAGACTAGATGAAACATGAAAAACGTACCTGGACATTATTGTATTTAGAATTTTGGGTAGTAGTTATAAAGGCAACCAAATTTCAGCTAAAATTTCATTTCATCAACTGAAATGTTAGCTTAAATTAGGCTTCCTATCCAACACAAAATTCTGTTAACAGCCCTTCCTCGACAATTACTTGCAGGAGAGTCCTTCAGCCACACGCCGCCTGAAGTAGAAGCAACAGTCGTGATAAAGCAAGCGTCCTCGTGCAGTACACTGAACAGCTACAACAGTCGCAGTCCCTCACCGCAGAACTACTGCGCAGCCACGCTCAATCTTAACGATCCTAGTAAGTATCTTGTACCTTTTAAGACTAGACCTTATAAATTTAACTTGAAATAACTGTGTTTATGAAGTAGGTTAGTAAATAGGGCAACCGGTTATACAAAAGTTGTCAATGTCACGTACCTAATGTCTGAATAGCCTAGGATTTCCTGATCAATTGCTAACTTTGGAGACTAAGTTCAAATGTCGCAGTGCCGTAACCTTAGTAGTGAGTTCATGTGCATCTATAACTTCCATACTGAAGTACAATAATGCTTGCCGGCAGTATGATGATTGTACTCTTCAAACAAGTCTTTACCTATATAAAAATCTTCGATCTAATTCAGCCTTTTCTTTCCAGGTGCAGAGTTCACAAAGAAGAAGTGCTGGCTGGCTCCAGACGGGGGCATGTTGAACAACCGTCGAGGAAGGTTCATAGTGCTCGGTTCTTCTGGAGAATGCTTACCGGTGACGCGGTCTACTGCGGGAATACAGGACGAGCAGGAGGATAGTCTATACTCCAGCTGTAACTCGAGTGATGACGAGTACCACAGCGCTAACGATAGCTTTGACTATGGTAACATTATTGAATTATATTACATATTATAAGCTCATACTTTATGCCTCGATGAGATGAGACTAATGAGCAGTCCATGCTTCAAATCAAATCAAAGCATTTATTTCAAATAAACCAGTTACAGGCACTTTTGAATTGTCACAAGGTCGGTCAGTCAATAAGATGAAGCTAGTCGCCCATTCCAAAGAGTAGGTATCTATGGAGAAGAACGGGCAAGAAACTCCATGGACACTCTTTTAAATTTTCAAGCTTTGATCCGTTGGTTGTGTTAAGTTTGTTTTGAGCTTTTCCTATGAGAAAATTTTCATTCTAAGTAGCAACTTAGACCCTGTAAGTATTTGTCACCGGTTCACGCACTAAAGACAACTTAGACTCACCTCCAATTATAATAGGACTTTTGAACGTTCTCCCACATTGCTATACATGTAAAAACAAAGCAAGAAACCCTTGGCAATTCTAAACAAAAATTCATTTCAACCTTTCAGGTAGCGAAGACGAAGGTCGCGGCGAGAGTGCTCGTCCTAATTCATTCCAGTATCTCAAAGAGTTATCAACAGAAGAGAGGCGGCACAGCTTCGCAGACCGACTACGAGAGGCGTTGAGGAGAGAGGCCGAACATTCTACAACGACCAGCACCGGGGACTGGTCTACGGACAGTTCGAGCTACGCTGTTGGCATCAGCATATCTGGGGCTGAGGTCCAGGATAACGATATCAGGTACAACAATTTTTCAGTAGTGGGAATTTTTAAGACAGGCTATTAGACCTGGGTAATTGCGTTACGATAGTGCGTAACGCTTTTTATCAATTTAGGTTAGTAGTTAACCGACTAAAGTGATACAAGGCAACAAGATTCATTGCGTTATTAATTAAGTTTCCGAACGCCCTCGTCTTCCAAACATATGCAATGGATACCTAAGCAATATTCTGCATAATTTATGGGATTGGGATTGATAGTGCTCTATGAAATTAGTGAGCTATCTAGCTTCCATCAATGGTTCCATCAAAAGGTATTTATTTGACTCGGACACCTGTCTTCAGAATACTAACTGACACACATCACTTGGGTATCATTAACTTGACAGGGTAAAACGTGGCGGTTCAGTAGGCTTCGTGCTAACGGAAAAGGAGACTGTTAGCAACGGGCAGCCTTCACCGAGACACCGACCACTTGGCAGGAAGGAGACCGGCAATAGCTCCAAGTACAGCTTCAGCACCGAATATACGTGAGTATCAACCACACGCACTCTCTTGATTCACATAAGTACATTAGCATATTCACTGCCAATTCAGTCTTGCCTACACTATTTCATCATCATCTTCATCAACCTTTTATCATCCCACTGCTGGGCACAGGTCTCCTCTCATATAGAGAAAGATTGAGCATAATCACCACGCTTGCTCAATGCGGGTTGGCGATTTAAACTTATAAAGTCCAGGTTTCCTCAAGATGTTTTCCTTCACCTTCAGTCACTGGTATCCAAGATATACTTGTACATATACAATATGTAAAGAAAACCCTGTCCGATCCGTAAAGGTATTGTTAGGCATCGATAACTGATTCTACTAATGCCCACAAAGACAAGCTAAACTTAAAAAAAAAATCCCCCTAAAAAACTAAATATTATTTCGCAAAGAGAGGTAACTGAATACATGTTCGGTACGCAACCCCTTCCGCGGGCGGCGGGGGGCAGGGCACGCGGCACCTGTGACGTGGTCGCGTCGGTATTCACTTATAATTATACCAGTGTTGTCACTTTTTTAAAAATTACCAAATTTCGGGGAAATTGGAATTAATTCCCGGGAAAAAAGGATTATTTCAAAATTCATTAGTATTGTTACTATGATGATTATGTAAAATTTTATATTACATTTGGTCAAGTGTTTACCTAACCTTTATTATCCTTATGGGTCGGACAGGGTTTTCTTTACATATTGTATAACTTTAAAAAATTACATTGGTACTTGCCTGACCTGGCATCGAACCCGCACACTCATACTTGAGAGGCTGGTGTTTTAACCACAAGGCCACTACGACTATTTATTGTAAAGTAATACTCTTTGGTCTTGCCCTTCGTGGAATATATGCGTAATAAATGCGAAATTTTGTGAAACGGTTAATGATTAGAACACAATAGAACATTTTTTAGAGTTATGAGGAATGCAGCTCACTCATACTCCATAAAAAATTATGGTTGAGGGAATTCTACCATTGATGTCGAAAAGGCGTGTGTATCTATGCTAGTTGCACGGTAAATTCTGCTTGCGAGATGTAGGATCTGCGTGACGTCAATATGAAGGGTTGTTCGCATGTGGTGTTTGTAGATTCCGGTAGTTTTTATCGCGATGTTCCCACGGGATCAAACTTATATGGGTGCAGTTTGATAATATTATAAACGCGAAAGTATTTGAGTATACAGGACGGATATTTGATGCTCCTTCACGAAAAAACTTCTGAACGACTTGGGATTTCAGATAGTTTACAACCTGAACGGGACCGCTGGGTAAAACCGCAGGGAGGTGCTAGTATTATTTATTTTCTAACGAAAATCTAATGTAATTAAATCGATATCAAATTGAAGTTCATTTCAATATTTTCCAAAAGCCTCAATATCCATCCAAGACCATTTGTGTGCCTAACCAATGTATGAAACCATAACATTTAAGAAATCCAACCTGCTGCTCGACCGGGATTATTATTTACTTACTTGTTTCCTATATTTAGTTCGGAGCTAGAGGAAGTGTACGAGCAGTTCAACCAGTGGCTCAACGACCCCATCGTCGACTCAGAATCAGGCGAACACAAAAATCGAGAGTTAGACTCACGAGACTTGGCTGTGATAAGGTAAAGTACCAGTTCAACAAAGTTAAACCCGATTGAAGTTCGAGGTCTTGTATAAGTAAAGCCATCTGGTGTTAGATGTAACTAAGATGAGCAAGCCTGAGCCGATCGATTCTGTGAATATCTCCCACGTAGGGTTCCCAACTATACGTTTTTTAACAGTATTGTAGGTACTGTTTTTCAGTACATTATACTTTTTACTGCTGAACAAAAAGAAAGTATACAAAATACTGTTTTTATGTCTGCTGGAATCCCGGCTAAAAATCTGTTTACGAAGTATATGTCCGTCCATACACAAACTATATTCCCGAACTAAGGTAGGTCTGTCGAATTACGCCTAAAAGCTAGTCACGTAATTTTTGTCAACGACCAGCGGATGTTTTAGGGTAAAATTTTATTATATTCCCTTAACTTTTGCATTTGATATATAAAATAATTATTTGGTAATAAAATAAAATGTGTTCTTAAAAGCTTAAAAAAAAATAATAACTGTTTTAATTTGTGAAATACCTACTGCTATGTTTCTATTCCAACCTTGATATACTTACTTTTTTCTTGAAGAAACGTTGGGAACCCTAATCTAAAAAGTTAGGTGAAGCAAGTCTAGTGTGAGCTGTCAATAGTGCATTATTTGGGATGACGGCCTCCCACTCCACGCTCACTTCTAAGGTTTCACGATGAGATCGTTACAGGACAGAGCGGCTGTTGTTAACGTTCCGCACCTTAAAAATAAAACAGTTACTAAACGAAATTGTGAAATTTTATAGGAGTAATATAATATTGGCTATATATTGGGAAAGAGTCACTGATTTTTCTTAATAAAATCTGAGTTACGTTATCTTAAAACTTAAAAGAACCGAGAACACAGATTTTAAAAACAAAAATCTGTGACTATTTTGTGTGACGATTAAGGGGTACAGTCGGTACAGTAGCCGAATGTACGCTTTCGATACCCACCAATAAGGTTTTATTTTTGACCTTCAAGATCTTTGTGTGCAAGTGACTCTTCCACCACATGTTATAATTTGTTTTATTTTTTTACTAATGCTCAGTGTAATTTGAATATTCTTTTTTTTCATGTTTATGATTGCCAATCTTAGATCCTAGGCCTTTTGCATGACATATTGAGTTGTTCAGGTTCGCGGGCTCGCTCCTGAAGCGCACGCTGTCGGAGTCGCTGGCGGTGGGCGCGGGCTCGGGCTCGGACGCGGCCGAGCTGTACAATCGCGAGCCGCGCTCCCTGCCGCCGCGCCCGCTTGCGCTCGCCGCGCGCTCGCTGTCCCTCGAGCTGGCGCGCCACAAGCACAGGCTGGCCGCGCATCTCGTACGTATTATGTCAATCCACATATCATCAGCATCAACTTTTTTTATCTTCCCACTGCTGGGCACAGGTCACCTCTCATACAGAGAAGGATAAAGCGTAATCACCACACTTACTCAATGCGGGTTGGCGATTAATCCACATATCGCTTCAACGTTATTTTAACATGTGGCCAAAATTGGAACTAATACGCCCGTTTTGTGATCAGTCAAATAAGAAACGCCGACCTCATGTATTTTTAAAAATATAATTGATACTTAAACCGCCTTATTCATAAACGCTACTTAAAGTTAACTAGTGATTAGCGACAACTTAACCACGTTGCACGTCACTTTATAACCTTAATTATCAGTCATGAATAAACGTCTTAAACACTATAGTGTTTACTCATAAACGATGTTTAAAGTTAAATGACGCTAAAACGTCAAAAATGCGTTGTTAAAAGTCACTAATCACTAGTTAACTTTAAGCAAACTTTATGAACAAGGGGGTACCTAAATGTTTCTACAAATCTGTTTATAAAATGACCGAATATTCACATCGCACACTGCAAGACTGCGAAGCAAGCAACTCATGATAAAATAACAGAAATAATAATAAAAAAAAACTATACTAATCGAATCAAATCGAACAACACTACACGGGTAATTACGATAGGGCCGATATATGTCATTTTATAGGAAAGCACAAGGGACGGCGGCTGATATAATGTTGCCAATATAAAAATGTCGCTGTGTTTAGTAAAAAGTAAAACTACCATCCAATGAAATATACCCACCCACTATCGTAATTTCCCCAGTAACCAAAATAAACCAACTGGTGACCTAAACTGCTATATGTTTTGACAGAAACGTAAAGTAAAAGAATCTATACCGGAGGAGTTTATAGAGGGCACGCGACACGAGACAACCGCCGACACGAGACACGGCGACCAAAGCAAAAGTACGGACACGTCAAGTGAGACCGACACAGTAGTGTCCAACAAATTCAATCGCGGTTTAAGGAAGAAAAAGTTGAACTGGATAATAAACATGATCGTAGAGACTATCGAGGAGACCGTGGAATGCGAACCGGTCACTATAAAGTTAAAGAAACCGAAGGTCAGACCGCAGGCGTGAACCCAACTGTCGCTAACTTTAAACAGTATACTAACATAACATCACTGATTATAATCGTCTTTGCTTTCTGTCGAAACATATACTTCTGTGGTGTTGCATGTAATAATTACAGCTAAAAAGAGTGGAAATTGACTTTTGCGCCCTTTTAACGGTCTTCCTTCAAAAACATAGACTACGTACCTGTCTACGGTTTCCTAAAAAAGTGGTGGCCACACTGTCATAAAAATAATAATATCGACAAAGATTGAAATCGTTAAACTCGCTTTACCACGTCAATAGATAGTCATTTTAGTTTCATTTGGATACTTCTGTCTCTTGATTGTCATGGAAACGGTATTGAATCATTTATGAGCTTACTCTTCTAAGTAAATACGGTCACGTTTTCTCGTGTGTACGGTGAGAGCAAATCTAACGATTTAAATCCTTGGGCAGTAGGATTTGATTTCATATCAAATACTGGTTAAATGACGGAGTTTTATGACGGCCGTTATAACATGATGGAATCGCTTTTCTAGGAAACCAAAGCTTAAGACATGATGCTCGTTATCCTGTGTTTCAGAACGCACCCTCCTCTTCATCTATGCGTTAAAAGTTGTTCAAAATCTTACCTGTAAACGCTAATTGTTGTAGCCAAACTGATCAGCTAAATAATGATTTGGTATAATTATGTATAACACCTACTGTACGATACCTACTGCTATACGCGCCTTGGTGTAACTATATTTCTTAGTGTGATTGATAATTTCTCGCAGTTAGTCTTTCTACGGCACTAGGTACTCGAAATTAACATGAATGATATTATAAACCCTCAGATAGGCACTGATTCAAGTCTCTGATTTGTTAACCTGCAGTTATTCATTGTGAACTTTATTCTCGTTACAATAAGGTTGTTATTGGCTTGCCTCCATTGACAAGTCTGTCAAAATGAGAATGATCCCTTTGTCATAATGTTGTCGTTTTAATAAGGTTTTTGTTCAATTGCTGCTGTCAGAGATAAGATACTGTGACAGTGTTGTGGTGGTCTGACCAAGAAACTTATGTGAAACTGGAAGCCACACTGAATTAAACAGAGAAGATAAAAAAGCCAAACAAATCAAATAAATAGAATATATAAGATTTGATCACAGATTAATAAGATTTCAGAAACCCTGATCAAAGATGAGCACAGAGCAAAGGATTTTGTATTTAATTGAACATTAAATCTCCACTTTAAGGAACTGATTACAAGGATCAATAGTCAATGCCACATAAATGATACCCTACTCTGCCATATTTAAAAATAAGCAAATTGAATGAAGTTGATCGCTAAACGGTCCACAGCTGTCGCAGTTGGCACACAAGATCGTTTCGGGCGGGTCTTGCCGGCCAGTGGCGACCGGTAACTGGGGCTGTGGCAAGAGGCTACGGGGACATCCACAACTCAAGCTGCTGCTGCAATGGCTGGCGGCCAGCGTGGCCGGAGTACCCGCGCTCATTTATTATACGTTCGGGAACGAAAAATTGTTTAAGGTACGTATGGAATAGATGTACGGACGACAGCAGATCAAGCTACCCGAAACCGTCAAATATTCCCAATCAACGTTGAGCCTTAATACTTTAGATATAAAGTTGAAAATCTAATAAAGAAATCTGAGAGATTGTAGTAGCTTGATGTGCTGTCGTTTTACCAACATAATCACATTTAAGAAGAGCCACATTTTCCAGTACGAAAAATTGTTATTCAAAATAATCTTTCTTTCAGGCTCTAGCCTGCACCCTAATTCCATAACACACTATTATGAATTGGAATCATTTTGAAGCATATTGCTTATCCATTGCTCCATATGTTCCAAAAATGTGTCTGTTAAAGAAGGTCAATAACATCATGAATGTCATTGAATTGCCAAAATGAAGCCCATTGCTAAGTGATAGTGTGTTACGCAACTACCCTACTGTTATGAGAGTAGGTATTAATGTCTTCTATTTAATAACCGAATATGCTTCTATTAAGAGGGGACTCTAGTGCCGAGGAATTTGGAAAATAAGTATTTGAAGAAACTATTGCTTCCAACCTCTCCCGGTAAAGTGCGAAAAGGACATGCAGCTCAGGCTGACTTCACCTACAAAAACGTTGACCAAAAGACGTTTCGTATTTCGCTGTTTTCTTTTTCAAATCACAACAAATCTCAATTATTTTAATATCAAAATTTAGGGGAAAAGTATACCTATGCTTCTATTATTTTCTTTTTTGTCAAAAACTTATCACGTTTGTCTAAGAGTCGAAGTTCTAAATACAAAAATGACAACTGGGTACCGAAATAAGCTGTAATATTTTTATATAAAGAACTGCATTTCTATAACTGCAGTTAACTTTATAATTAAATAACGATTGAAGAGGTTTACCTGAGCTACAGAAAATCCATATTTTATAATAAGGGGATTAGTGTCTACCACTATTTTTAGAAAGAAATGCTACAGACGACAGCACATCAAGCTACTACAATCTATCAGATTTCTTTATTAGATTTTCAACTTTACCTCTAAAGCAATATTGCTCAAGGTTGATTGGGAATAAGTATTTGACAGTTTAGGGTAGCTTGAAAACTATTTTAGTTATAAAAATGACCATTCTCCTCGACAGTTGGACACGCTCGTCCGAGTGTTAGTAGACAGAAAGTGGACGGTGGGTCAACTAGCGCGAGCCGTCCTCAAGTTCGCGCGACAGACACTCCACGAGCCGCACGTCATCCCGGAGCACCACTCTCTGTTCGACGAACTCATAGGCATCGAGAAGATACCTGACGACACATAGCTGACACTAGCCCGACGAAAGGCTCGGAGGTAGCCGGCGACACCCAGTGCTTGCCATAAATTTGTTTATCAAAAGACTTTGATTGTAATGCAACAGCGTCATAACATGGAGTAGTAAACCAATGGGGTGAAAGAATGGGTATCAAGGCCGTCTGACGCACCCCTCGTGATCTTACAACAGCAGGCGTTATGTTAGCATTCTGTTTGCTCCACTGACCTCTATAATTAACACTGGACAGGCTGTTCCGGAAGTTTGACAGCTATATTTTTGTGCCTATTTGAAGCGCCACTAGCGAGTGTCCACAGAACTAATTTTGACGTATATTGTAAATAGGGATACGGTATCGAATAGAAAGTATCGATACTTTACTCATGAGTAGTATCGATAAAAAAGTATCGGTACAAAAGTATCGATACCTCAAAGTATCGAGTACTTTTCTCAAGCAGGGGTCTACGCCATAGGTACGTTAGTAGGGACACGGCATCAAATAGAAGGTACCGATCAAGAGTTATCGATATATTTTGTTCGCTGATGTCGACATCACTAGTTTTGGTACCACGGACACTCGCTACGTTCGACAGCGCCAAAATGGCGATTATCAAATAGGCACAAAAACACTTTGACAGCCGCCTGTCTAGTGGTAATTATAGAGTTCAATGGTTTGCTCACTACTCCATGACACAATTTATGTTAGCTTCGTTCGGTCACTCCACTCTAATTCATTAATGCATTTATGTTATTCCATCATCATACTCAATAGTAAGGTGGTTCAACTGTGTCTTATTTTAAATAATGTTTGTGGACTTTTAGATATTTTTTACGAAATAGTTACATAAAAGCAATATTAGCGTTTGATTCGATTTAAAATAACGACTTTGAAAGAAGTATTTTTATACAAAATTATCGATTAAAGTACAATTATAAAGTTTACCTAATGTAAGTTTTATCAAGTCATTGTTAATAAACTTGAATAAAGATTACGTAAAGGTGATTTTTAATTATTACAAATTTTAATAAATTTACATAATTTATAGGGCAGTGCTAATATTAAGACTGTGTACTGTTTATAAAAGGTTTCCAAAGTTTACCAACTTTCAAATTTTTTACTATCGCGTAGGTTATCATCCTAACGAAGTTAGCTACCATATATTTGTAAATATTGGATAACGATTTATTTATAAAACCATTACATACATTTGTGTAGCTTGAGAATATACTTATCCTGTTAGTCATGTAACTGACGTCACTTCTGGTTCCCAAAATATGGTGTCTTACAGTGTAAAGACTTGATCTGACAAAGTCTTCCATAGCATGAATCTCAATGTGTCCAAAATTGTTAATTTTGAAGTGAAACTATAGAATATTCAAACGGGATGCGAAAATAAAATAATGCGTCACATATTTGCGTTTTATTTCGTTTACTTGCTTCTGCCCGCGACTCCGTCTGTTATTATCATGGGCGGCGGCTGCACCCCCGTGGAAATCTCGCAGAACATGCATAAACTCCCTTAATTACTAAACAAAGTATAAACGAGGAGTAATCTCTAACGTCTAAATAAACCACGCAGTAGACACTAACAAAATATATCTACAGTGTAATAGGGATATTTCCTGGGCAAAAAAAAAAGATTCTATTTAGTTCGTCACATTCAGATTATAGAAAAATATTGGATAGGTACGTATATTTTGTTTTATTAAATCAATAAAAAATTACAAATATAAAAGGCATCAAAGATCAGGAGTGGTGGCTGGTGACGTCACTGGCCGCTAAAAAGTGGAGCATGCAGTGACGTCACACGAGTTTTCAACGTACTGTGTCGTCTTCATTTTTTGTTTATGAAAAAAGAAAAAATACGTGTCTAATATTTTTTGGAAATCTGTCTGACGGACTAATTAGTTTTTTTTAGTCCAAAAAACCGCGTGCGACTATAGCGCACAAAGATTACTCACTCTAAAAATTTGACTTGATAAGCAAAAAAGAAGTTTTTAATCCGAATGGCACCTTCAGATCTTAGGCTTGTTCAAACAAAAAAACTCCAACTTTGTTATTTTAATGAAACCATTTTAAAGGTACATACATACATAAATACATATTTATTTTAAGTAGCTACATTTAAAATCAGTCACCAGATCAATATTTTTTGGAAATCTGACTGACGGACTAATTAGTTTTTATTAGTCCAAAAAACCGCGTGCGACTATAGCGCACAAAGATTACTCACTCTAAAAATTTGACTTGGATTTTTGGAAGTTTTTTTTGCGTTTTTTTTTTTTTGGAAGTTTTTAATCCGAATGGCACCTTCAGATCTTAGGCTTGTTCAAACAAAAAACTCCAACTTTGTTATTTTAATGAAACAATTTTAAAGGTAGGTACATATATACATATTTATTTTAAGTAGCTACATTTAAAATCATTCACCATGTCAATTGCAGGACGTGACATTCACAATCAACTGAACATATTTGTGAATGGATATTAATCAGTATCATGCACTTAAAAATATAACGCTGGTAATTAAAAACTATGCACACATCAACTTTCGCAATCAGTAAGTTCATAAACAGTGCATTGCCATTGCATTTGTAACTGTAATAAAAGTTAATAAGTTTCAAAGTCCTATTAATTCCTTTACAAAGGCGTAATTTAATTTTCTTTGTTAATGTTAAATTAGTGATTGTGTTCAACGATTCATTTTTAATTCATGAATCATAATTTTATTTGACTATATGCATTTGACTACCAATTTGCCAAGAAGTAATTTATACCCAGAAACTTGGCTGTAACGGTCAGATGGGTAGCCCACTCCGTGTAAAATACTGGCATTCAATTGCATCCGGTTAGACTGGAAGTCAACCCAAAAATAGTTGCCCCTCTATTCATAAACGTGTCTTAAAGTTAACTAGTGATTAGCGATTTTTTAACCATACATTTTTGATGCACTTCCCTTCGCGCTCCCGCGCCGTGTGGTGTGAAATTAATACGCTCCCGTTATATTTACGAATATCGCGTTCCGATTGTCAGTTTCCGGCTCGTGATTTGCTTCTAGGTTGTGAAATTGTGTCTAGTTCTGGTATCGAAGTTTATTCTTAGTGTTTGTTTTTGTTATTACTGTAAATGAAATAATTTCGGTGAGTGCTTTTATTTATTTTTTTGTGAGGGAAACGTAATTTTTTTTCTATTCGGCAGTTTTATTTTTTCTTTTCGTTAACTTAGATTTGTTTTCTTGCTAATTAATTAGGTATGTCAACTTACAATGATGACCCGCATGATGGCGGCGGAGGTATTTTCCGCAGAAATAATAAGACACTCAGATCGCCGCCGCCGCAGACCTCCGCTAAGCGATTGTTTTGTGAAATGTCTCCGACCGACAAATTAATAGATAATAAGTCGAAGCGCCTACAAAGTGCACCCAATTCTCCTGAAAAGTCCTCGCCTACATTAAATATTTCCATTGATAGCAACGCAAACAGTGCTAATTATTACGATTTGGTTTCTGAGGCGTCTGTGTACCTGGCCAAAATCAACGAACTGGTTAACGATAACGGTTCTCGTATAAATGTCGCGAATAAATCAGCAATTATGGATATGACTCAACGAGTTACAAGTATCGTGTCTTTGTTAGCTTTAAAATCTGCGTGTAACGAAACAAAGCTTGCTAATACAGAGCGCGAATTAGAAATAATTAAATTAAAATTCGGCGCCAAAACCGTTAATGAGGACAATAAAATGTCGCCTAAACTTGCCCCGGCTATTGAATCTCGAGTACCTCTACCTTGTCTCGTCGCCTATCCGACCCAGGAGCAATCAGCTGCCTATGCGTCATTTTCCGCCACTAAATAGGCTCTTATGAAGGCTATTAGACCGAGTGACGATGGGTTTCAAATAGTCGGTATTAAAAAAAACCGCCAAATCGGGCGTTGTACTGCGCGTAGCAAATGAAAACCAATTGAAAAGGTTAGAATCGGTAGACGCTATAAAGTCTGCGGGTCTTCGCTCAGAAAAACCAAAGGGTCGTCGCCCCCGTCTATTAGTTAAGGACATTCCCGCCTCAATGGAAGACAATAATTTTTTGCAGGCTATATACTACCAAAATATTAATAAAAAAAAAGTTAAACAACTAAAACCCAACTACGACAATTAAAAAAAATAAATTTTCATGTTTGGAGAGGCGTAGTCACACGTTACACATACCTACCTACCGTAGCACCTTGACAACGTGTGACTACGCCTTTCCAAACATGAAAATTTATCTCTACATAGTGAATGTTGCATACTTCAGAATAGTATTGTATGACATTACTACTGTGTCCATTTACTTGCAACTACATTAGCAACTTTGTTCAGTTCAGTATTCTGAAAATCTTGTTTTATACTTTTTCAGCGTCGTTTTTTGTCGTAGTTGGGTTTTAGTTGTTTAACTTTTTTTTATTTGTACTATTTTGGTGTTAAAGTGTATTTGTGGCGCATATTATTAACAAAAGTTAAACTGATGAACTAAAAACTAGGTACTTGACATATTACATCTACACGCACATATAATAACATAAGCCCGAAGGCATATAGCGCAGAGGTCTTTTTATGGGAGATTTAGCCAGTTATAAAACTGTTTCCGCCTTCACCGCGTGGAGTTACTCCCAGCTTATGTCGTTTTCATTAGTGCATTACACATTCTAATAATGTTCACACTGCTCTACATTGCATAAAGCGATTCACAGTTCCCGTGATCCGCGCTTTACTCTTATCGCTCATATTTAACATCATTAAAGCATTCTTGTAATTATGTACAAGCATAAAGCACTCGTGAAGCTATTTCACGTGATACCAAACACGGTATATTTATTTTAATTTTATATTAACATAGAACTTTTTGTCCGCTAGAGGGTGCAATACTAAATTTGGTGACAAGCTTTATAGCTCATAATTAACAGAATATCAAGGCCCTTCTAATGGTAATGCAGTGGTCTTATTCTGATAAGTAGTAAAGAAGCTATGAACGAAAAGATGTGAATTATATGCAACCAGCCCATGAATACAGGTAAAGTCACACGCAAATGCTAGCAATATATATATATTCAAAATGTACAAGTAAAGGGCTTTCAAATGATACCAAACACGGCATATTTATCTTAACTTTAGTTTTTTACTCTGTATGTTTTGTCCGCTAGAGGGCGCTACAGTAAATTTTGTGAAACCCCATATAGCCTATAACCAGCGGACAATTAAGACGCTTCTAATGATATATCATTTGTTGAATTCTGATAAGTAGTTTAGAAGTTACGAGGGAACAGATGAACATACATACATACATACATACATACATACATACATACATAGCCAGTCAAAATCATAACCCTCCTTTTGCTTTGCCGTAGTCGGGTAAAAATGAGTTGCCCATAAAATAAGACGATTTCATTAAATCTACGAAAATAGTCCGTAGGCGTTCTACCAATAACAGTCGGAAATGGATAGGAATTGAAATTGAACCCGAGGTACGTAAACATCTTGTATCTACCAAGGATAAATTATTTTTTGACTGGGCCACTTGCCGTTTTGTTGATGATATTGAGGTAGTTCGTTGCGCGTATTGTCAACAATTCGGTCACGTGAAAAAGCATTGCGCTAATAAATCACCAACCTGCGCTGTTCCGAGGCTCACAAAACCAATGTTTGCCCCCATAAGGACGATTTAAATTTTACCCCGGGTTGCGCGGCGTGTAAACGTTTTAGAAAACCTTTTGACCATCGCTGCGGTCTGAACAGTGCGGTACCTATAAATTAAAACTTTAACAACTTATCCTACATAGTAATTACTAATTAAGATGGATAGTCTAAACATAGGGCAATTAAACCTTCACAACGATAAGGTGGCAACATCTGAGTTAGATAAATTAATTATTGACTACAACTTAGACCTTGTACTCATTCAAGAACAATATCAAAACTCACGTTTACGGCACAGGGTAGTGCAGCTAGATTGCAAGGCACGAGCCGGAATTTATGTTGCGCGGTCTTCTAACTTTACGGTAACGTCTATAGGTGACCTCATGACGCCACACTGTGCGGTTGCTGAAGTCTCTTCAGCTTCTTTTAACGTGTTCGTTGTAAGCTGTTACTTTCAATATTCAGATCCTGTTACTCCTCATATACATAATCTCCGTCATGTCTTGCGGTCACTCGCGGGCTGCAAAGTTATCGTTGGCGCGGATGTCAACGCGTCATCGTCTCTGTGGTATGGCAAGGTTCGGGCCATCGATACCGAACGACGCTGCGCTGTTGAGGATTTCATTGCTGAGATGATCGATTCATAATACCCCTGATGCACCACCTACTTTTTGCGTCACACTTTCAAGTGCGGACGTACTTTTGGATAGGTGGCGTGTCCTACCGGACGCGTCTTGTTGTGATCATCGCCTGATCATGTACGAATTTGTTCCTGGTTATGTTTAGGGTCCGTCTCATATTCCTGGTAATTTCAGATATAGATGTAAAGGCGCGAACTGGGGATTTTTTGGCTCGCTTTTTGCGTATCACGCCAAAGTATTCACTCGGGACGGGCTGTCAGCCGAAGAAAGCGCTGAAATTATGTCAGTAACCTTTACCTACTGTGCTGACATCGTCATTGGTCGCGGATCTATGACCAATATTTGTAGATGTGACTGGTGGAGTGATTATTTAGTTGAACAGCGTAAAAGATCTTGCAGAGCGCGTAGACAGTTAAATAAACTCAAGCGCCGAAAGATTACTGGACATCTTCTTACGTTCGCTTTAAATGCTTTTAGAGTTGCCAGGTCACGCTACAAAGCATCGGTGGAAAAATCTAAGGGTAACTTGTTGCGGAAAGTCGTTGATAAACTTGACAGGGAGGGTCTCCCTTATATCACGAATTTAAAGCTAACAAATCGGACGACCTTGCATACATACCACAGGCATAGAGGAAACAACAGAAGTACTAATTAATATACTTATCCCTGATGATTCACCGGCTAACGATAGTGACTGCCACCAACAGATTCTAGCGTGGGCTCCTGTGCCACCTGAATCACCAATGTCAGACGTACCATCTAATGACGAATTTATAAATATTGTTAGTAAACTACCGGTCAACAAATCATCAGGTGAAGATAAAATATCTAATAGGATGATTAAAGAAGCGTGTAAGACAGCGGGTGAAGCCATCTTAACTGTATACAACCGATGCATTGCTGAAGGTTTTTCCTCGTAAATGGCGATGCGGTTTCATACAAATAATACCAAAGTGTGGTGACAAACCACCGGATGATCCGAAGTCATATCGGCCTATCACACTTCTACCATCCTTGGGGAAACTTCTTGAGCGTCTCATCATTCCACGTTTACTACCGAACGGTCCAAAATTTCATAGTAATCAATATGGCTTCACGTCAGAAGAATCGTTAACCAATCTGAACACAAGTTCGTAATTGGGATCTTTCTGGATATTTCTGGGGCTTTTGGTAACGCTTGGTGGCCTAAGCTGTTGTTAAAATTAAAAACCCGCGGTTGCTATAAAAACATATATAATCTCGTTTACTCGGACTTTTTAAACGGTTCCGCGGTACTTAAGCTCGGTCATTTTTCTAGTACTAAAGCACTAACCATGGGATGTCCTCAGGGTTCAGTTGTCGGTCCTTATTTATGGAATTTGGGTTTTGATGATTTCCTCGTGATCCCGCTTCCTTGCGGCTGTTCACTTACTGGTTACGCGGACGATGGCCTACTGCTCATTCAATCAAGTACCCGAGCTGGACTTGAGAACTTGGCCAATACTTGCCTAAATTTAATATCTCAGTGGGGTGATCGTAACCGCCTAGCGTTTGCGCCGCATAAAACCTATCAACTTCTACTAAAAGGTAATCTTAAATCATTGCCTACTATTAAATTTAATAACGTTCCCGTTAAAAAACAGCAATCCGTATGCTACCTTGGTATGGTCTTAGAAAGGAATTTTTCATTTATCGAACATATAAAAATAGTTGGCGAAAAAGCTAAAAGGAACTTTTATGCCCTAACTAGAATATCCAAAGCAACTTGGGGTCTATCATTCCTAAATTTAAAAACTATATATGGAGCTACCTACTTAGGATGTATGTGCTACGGTGCACCTGTTGGGGCTGATAGGGCCAGCATAGGGGCGGCACGACGTAAACTGCTTCAAAGCCAACGTTGGGCATTGATATTTTTATGCAAGGCGTATAGAAAAGTCAGTACTGAAGCCTTACCCGTACTGGCAGGTGTACTTCCAGTCGATCTTGAACTACAGCGGCGTGCTTCAATGTAATCCAAAGCAACTTGGGGTCTATCATTCCTAAATTTAAAAACTATATATGGAGCTACCTACTTAGGATGTATGTGCTACGGTGCACCTGTTGGGGCTGATAGGGCCAGCATAGGGGCGGCACGACGTAAACTGCTTCAAAGTCAACGTTTGGCATTGATATTTTTATGCAAGGCGTATAGAAAAGTCAGTACTGAAGCCTTACCCGTACTGGCAGGTGTACTTCCAGTCGATCTTGAAGTACAGCGGCGTGCTTCAATGTACTACTCCCCGAGAGGGGAGGCCATGGACACTAACTTTGTTACACAACGCGACCATAGAATTTCTAGATTCTTTAAACCTCAGACTGACGTCTGGGAGGACCTCTTATCCGAATGGCAAAGCAGGTGGGATAATTCCATCAAGGGCCGGCACCTCCATCTATTCTTTCCATCCGTTGGCGATCGGCTGGCTAAGACATGGCTGGAGGTTGACCACTGCGTTGCCCAATTTCTCACAGGTCATGGCAACTTTAAAAGTAAACTATTCTTTTAAACTTGTTCCTTCGCCTTTGTCTCAATGTTCTACATCGAACTATGAATTTGAACAGTCCGCACATCACATCTTGTGGGAGTGTGTTCTTTGGCAGAATGAACGCAATATTATGTTGGATAGTGTACAAGTTACATCCGGAGTCGTTTATTATATGGAGCTTGTAGAAACTAGAACAAATTTCCGTGCGTTCAGGCGCTTTTGCCATATCTATTATCACAATCGAACACGAATCAATTGTAACAGTACATACCTACTTAGGACCCATTAACTTAATCAAATTTTATTCCGTGGTGCTTGGCAATCTGGGTTTCTCCCAGTTGCAATAATTTCCCTTTGTGCCGATTGGCCTAGTTCTGTTCTGTCTCCTGCTTGTTATGGACGGAAGTGGAGAAAATATCTTTTATCTTACTCCTCTGCTATTCTTTTCTGATTAATTTCGTTGCGGGACCCAAGACAGTTGAATCGTTTCTCCGGGACACGTCGAGCTTCATTGCTCGGCGTTTTGCTGGCGGTCTCCACTGTTGATTCTGGTTTTCTGGCTTATTCTGGAGTTGCAGTGGATGGGAAATGTGTAGCGGTATTGTTCGAAAAAAAAAATACATTTTTGATGTTTTAATGTCACTTAACTTTAATCATTGTTTGTGAATAAACACCATAGTATTTAAGGGGTTTATTAATAAACGATGATTAAAGTTAAGTGACATGCAAACGTCTAAAATGTATGGTTAAAGAATTGCTAATCACTAGTTAACTTTAAGCAACGGTTATGAATAAAGGGGATGATTTCTAAATATTTTCTATTATTTCCCCTGCCAACAAATGCACATTTTCTTTTGGATGTGGTATATTTTATTTTTTCGAAATTCGGTATAGGCAGCAGAATCACAATCGGCCACTTAATAAATCAAAATTCCTTAAATTGTACAGAACATAGAATTCATGGAAAAATATAACTCACACTGTGGTTACAAAAAAGAAATAAAATTACATTATTCCACTCACTCTATGATCCTAGTTACTGTACAGAAGAGGCAAAATTAATTACCACCCTAAAAGAAAAGACCTCGCATACGGCGGCCCATGCCCTGTCTATCGTAGAGGACATTGAATCTGTTGACTAGCTGGTTGATGGCGTTGCAGCCCTTTGTGATTGTGCCCAGGTATGTCATCAGCGCCACATCGTTGCATTGCTGGAAAGTAAGAATAACAGGATTAGAACTTGTACTGAATAAGTTCGGTGGTAGGCCATAACATCGGCTGCCGGCAGAAGTTACCACCCACCATACAAAGTCTTGCCGCCAAGCGATTCGTCGTGTTCCGGCATGATGTCTGGTGAAGCCGTACGGAGGACGGGCCTGAGCAGTAAGTTGTGATGCGATGTGTGGCGGGTACGATGCGCCAAATGTTGTTGGGGCGGGAGTTTGGTCGAGGAGAATCTCCAAATCAATCTCCCTTTAGCGCAGCATCGTTTGGTCGTGTTGGTCTTGGGTTTAACATTGCATCACTTCGCTCAACTGCTGTCATCCTTCCTAAGTTTTTTAAGTGAATAGGCTTAATAAACTAGTGCGCTTTACCATCAACGATTGCATCACTGCTTACCATCAGGCGGGATTGAAGTCAAGCACTAGTTTATAATTATTAGAAAAAAAATGCAAGTAACTAATTTAATTGACTAATCTGATATAATCAGATGACTGACGTAAAATTTAAGAAAAGAGTTCATAATCTCTGATACTGCCAGATTCGAAAAGAGGAAAGATCTCAGCTTTGACCAGTTGGTTTGTACGCTTTTGTAAAACAATAGGAAACCCTATGCATACAAGTTTGTTACTAGTCTGTAAGCTGAAATAAAGATCACTACATACTATAAAACACAGTCGCTTTCTCTGTCCCTATATCCCTATGTATGCTTAAATCTTTTAAACTGCGCAAGGGATTTTGGTGCGGTTTTTTTAATAGATAGTGATTGGAGCTGCTTAACCTTGGACAAAACTATCTTTGCATTGTGTAGATTCAATTTCTTAGTATTGAATAATTGCATGGCACATGTGTGAGCACAATGTAAAGCATCTATTTGTTGGGTTAGTCTTTTTTTGTTGTTTTTTTTTTTTTGTGTGTGTGTTTTCCTTAATGGACACTCTTAACATACAATATATTTCTGAATCGTTCTCACACGGTTGAATTCAAAATGAATGATGTAATCAAATATTTGTATCAATAGCTTGATAGATTAAAAGAGTGTCCATGGAGTTTCTTGCCCGTTCTTCTCCATAGGTACCTACTCTTTGGAATGGGCGACTAGCTTCACCTTACTGACTAACCGACCTTCTGACAATTCAAAAGTGCCTGTAACTGGTTTATTTGAAATAAATGCTTTGATTTGATTTGAAGAGTAAGGTTTATATGTATAATAGCATCCATAAAAAAGCGGAGAAATACTGTTTTGGGGTTTCTAATGTGATCCTACGACCTACGAGATTAATCAAAATAATCTTCTAAGTACTGTAGACATTGAAAAGGTATACAGAAAACTCAGCGATGGTATATGTCTATCTCTTATAGATAATGCACAATAGCATTTTTTGTAATTTACGACAAATAATGGCTAATTTTCGAAGCGATTTTAACTAATACAGCATTAATCCTTATCCAATTAAATACATTATTGATTTAATATAGATCTATATGGTCCTGTACAGGATATGATTTAAATAAATATTTTCGAAGATATTACAGATTTAAAAATTGCCGAATGTAGCGTTTGCGGCGATACCGACCGGCCAGGGCGGCGGGCCGCTATGTTTTTATATACAACGTTCACAGTTTTTGTCTATTTAGTGTCAGCATTGCACCCGTGCGAAGCCAGGGCGGGTCGCTAGTATAATATAATTAAATATCCTTAAATTATGGTCCAATAGAAAGACCATATGTATAAATATCACCCAAAATAACTAAAACTTTGGTCAAAGGGAAACTTTTGCTCAACAAGATTCATTCTTACTCTATAACCAAACACCAATCTATACTTACATTATAGAAGTGTGTGCGGAATTGTTGCGAAGTGAGCAGTGGTAGCCTGTTGGCGAGCGCACGCGCTTCTCGCAGCAGCGCTGGTCTTGGGGGCAGGGTACCGTCGCGGATAGCGCGCACCGTCGCCAGCACCGCACGCACTCGTGACACTAACATCTTTATAGCTGAACGTTGCGCTGTGAGGTGTTCTGCCACTGCAAATAAATAGATATTTTGATATAGATTGTATCCTTAGGGTGATTACATGCCAAAGATGCTTCCCTGCATTACCTCGCAGTTGTATCCTCGATGTCAACCCCATGTAAAACAAATGCATCATAACACACAGACAAACTTCTGTTACCGAAAGGAAACAATATTTAAATCACAATTACAATAATTCATGAAAATTACATAAAAAATACAAATACACTCTCTAAATGTAAAGTTATATGTAGCATGTCAAACATTTATTTTAATCAATTGACATCATTGATTTTGAATACATTTGCACACCATGTTGTGGCAAGATATGCTGATACAAATTTACTAAACTGCTTCCATCAAATATTCTCATAATTAAATGAATGAAGATTGAGGGTATCTTTAACATGATTTCAAATTAGAATATTTGGTTTCTTATAATCAAATCAACAGAGTCAATTTGTAAATGGCATTAGAGATTAGACATTAGTATCCACAGATACAACAAAATACTTGTCCCAATAATTGTTTTTGTTTACTCACGAGGTAGGTATATTGTACTTTATTGAAGATGTAATAATAACAATATTTTAGTATTCTTTAAATCAACCAAAAAAAGTCTAGGATTTTGGTAGATTTAAAATAAAATGCATGGATAAAAAAAAGCATTATTACCTAAACTGTTAAGGGCAGCTTCACCAGATGATACCCTGGCCACATGGTCCACACCAATCCTCTCGGCCTCCTCTGCAGCCAGTGTGTATGTAAGTGGTGCCAGTAACATTGTGGCTCTACCATTTACTACGTCTATCACAGATTCATATAACACTACTGGTAGTTGCTGAAACATTTAAAACAAATTAATTTAACAAATTAAAAGTTAAAATGAAAGACAAAAGTGCAACATAATTTCAACTAAAATATATACAGGAAACTGTTTATAAAGACAATGAATACAATACTCTTAGTCCACTCACTTCTCCATTCCTTCCTGCAGGGTTTAGCATCAGCATAACTGGGCACTCATTGATATCACATATCTGTCGATGAATAGCGATGTCCTTGTCCGTGGGAGCATCCCCAGTTGTGTACCAGCCAAGGAAGTCCATGTCAGAGAATACTTGTTTGACTGTCAAATAATAAAATCTGTCATTATTGTTAAAAAGGCTTTTCATAATAGTAATGAAAGCACCAATAAGGAGACTTAGAAAAAAAGTTCAACATGTGATATCACTCTTTCGAGCTTACTGTACCTCTTTCTACACATGTAGCCTTTGGGCTAGATATACCCAAAAGTCGTACAGCGCTCTCAGAGTTCAATATAATAATGCATTTAGGGTGGGGCTGCCTCGCATCTGTAGCGCATCGGGGATGTTTGCCGACGCACACATAGATTGCTTTTATGTGACTATGCGGAAGAGGTGTGCTTCTCTGGTGCGCAGGGTGCGGGACAGCTCCAAGAGTGTCCTGAGTATGATTGCTGGGCATCTGGACTGCTCTTAGGTCGATCATTGTTGTGCCATATCTCATGGGGTGAAGCAGGGATGACTTGTGTGAGTTGTTTGTTTATTTTTTGTATTGACGTTTGTATATTGAGTCATGGTTACTTGAATAAAGAGTTTATTATTATTATCAACCCACCTCAATCAATCCCTCTCACAGAGAGGAGGCCTGAGTCCCAGCAGTGTGAATGCTAGAGAGATGCTTTATTGTTGTTACAAACACCTATGATTAACAAATAAAGTTAGGGACTACTTACACTGTTCTTCCTTTAAATTGTAATAATCTCTATCAATTATTATGTCTCCTTCAATGACACTGAACATTAATTCAAATGAATTCATAACTTCTATGTTTCGACCTTTTTGCTTGCCAATCAGGGCTCCAATAACTGAAAGGTAAAGACGTGCATATAAATAACAGGCATAAATTTCTCAGTAATAAAATTTAACGTCAAGTATTCACTTACCTATTTGAGGGCACCCTTCCTGTGCTCGCAATCTAGTCCAATGTTCAGACACATTCATTATTACAAGAGGATGTAAAGATACTGTTACGGAACCAGAAGTAGCTGTTGTGACCACCACGCTCTTAGCACCGCCTGGCGCTGGAGGCGCAGGTGATGTGGGGTTAGGAGGTTCAGCAGCCGGGCCTGATGAGGCACTCTCCACCTCAACTTCCATTTCAAAGTCAATTCTATCAGCACTTGACATTATTGAATATAATTGACTATTTGAAGAACCTAAATTGGGCTACAATAGATGCAGCCAACAACACACAGGGTCAGCAATAAATATATAATAAACAAAGAGGAAATAACAATCCTCCGCTAATCCGCTTTGACGTTAATTTTTTTTTTTTTTTTTTGTGGCAATTGAGTCCAAAGAGTATAATAGAGTACTAGCCCCGCACGATGATATTGCGATCGGCGGCCATCTTGGTGACGTAGTCGACCTCGCACCGTCAGTACCGTTCGCAAGTTCAGTCCGCGCTTACCCACTTACGCACATCGAATATTTTTGTTAGTTTTTTGTTTTTGTTATCCTGTTTTATTGTTGTTCTTGAGTTTTTTTGTTTAGTTTTGTTAGCTGTTACTCGTTAAAATGAGTAAGAAATTAATTCACAATCGTGCTCGTGAAATTATAATTAAAGTGGACAATTATTTTGTTAAAGAAAAAGAGGACTGTAAGTTAGTTCTTGAAAGTATAAACCGTGCTTTAAAAAGTACTTCGGACACTACTGAGGACATTTTAATACCGAAGCAACAGCTAAACCAAAGTCACGGAGCGTGTGGCATGTGCCACAGGCGTTGCAAAAAATACTGTGACTAAATTGCGACGAGAGCATGAGTCGGCAACAGCCAGTGGCAGCAAAATGAGAACTCCTACTAAAGGAAAAAGACAAAAGAAGGAATATTTCGACGGGTTTTCCTTAACAGCTTTAAGAAATATTATACATTCAATGTATACGATGAGGAGAGAAATACCCACAATGCGCAAAATCTTGGCGGCTTCAAAATTAGACCTTAATTATACCAATAGTGAAACTACATTAAGAAAAATAATTAAATGTGATTTAGGCTACCAATCTAAACAATGCTACCAAAAAAGACTGGCTCTAATTGAAAGACCCCAAATTCAAGCGTGGAGGGCTAAATATTTACGACGTATGAAAGAAAATGACTCGCTTGATAATAACAAAAGACCCGTTATTTATCTCGACGAAACGTGGATACACGCACACTACACGGTAAAAAAATGTTGGCAAACAGCAACCGATGTCGGAGTGAGACGGAACGACAGCCCCGGCCGCCGATAGATAATAGTTCACGCGGGAAGTGAAAGCGGTTTTGTTGACAATGCCCTTTTGATGTTTAAAGCAGACACCAAAACGGGGGATTACCATGATCAAATGAATGCTGAGAATTTCACCAAGTGGCTTACAGAAAAATTAGTACCCAACATACCACGCAACTCCATAATTGTGATGGACAACGCCCCTTATCACAGTAGGGAAGAGAATAGGCCACCAAATATGAACAATAAAAAACAGTTGATGGTTGATTGGCTACAAGCTCACAACATCGACTTTTCCAACGACAGTACAAAACCTGAACTGTATTTATTAATTAAACGGCATAGACCGCCGAAAAATTATAAAATTGACAATTTATTAGCTGCCAATGGCCATGAGATCGTTAGATTACCACCCTACAACTGCGACCTCAACCCCATTGAGTACATCTGGAACCTGGTAAAGATGAGGGTGTCAGAAAAAAATGTGGAGCAGTTGGAAAGTCGCATTGAAGCTCTGACATTGGAGGCGTTGGCGTCAATAACTCCAGATGACTGGCGAAAGGAAGTCAATCATGTTAAACGGCTTGAAGAGGAATATTGGAAAAAAGATCGAATAACTGACGAGTTATTTATCATAAATACGGCAGACGACAGTGAATCGGAAACGACAGACACAGAAAGCAGTTCTAATTCGGAAGACTGTATGAGTGGAATTGAATAAATAGGGTAAGATTATATTGAATTATATAAAAAAAAAAAATTTACATACTATCCTGGTGTTATTTGGTACTCTGGTTTAATTCCCGCTCACAAATTAACAGAAATGTAGTTAGCAAAAGTTAATAAACATGTAAGAAAGATATACGAATAAGTATATTTTTCTTACGTCTACAAGAATTATTTCCTTGAAATTTTTAATAATGAAAGTTTATTTGTCAGAATATGGATGAGTAGGTATGTGTATGTATAATAAAATTATAAAATACAAATAAATCCTTAACCCGAAAGAATGTTAAATGCAAAATTAATAAACTATAATTTTGCATTTAACATTCTTTTGCTAGCTGTCCTTTCGTGTGACAGATGACGTCACAAAGCTGTTATTGTGACAAGGTTCCATCGCAATATCATCGTGCGGGGCTTTATAAAAGAGAGCCCTCTCGAAGGAATAACACAGCTATAAACAGGTTTATTATTTATTCCTATTGATTAGAGGTTACTTCCATGCTATTTTGTTTCAGCAAGTTACAGAGATTATAAATCATTGAAACAAAATAGCATTTAGCGGAAGTAACATTAATGTAATGAATTTAATAGAAATAAAACCACCTAAAATATAATAACAAAATATTTATTTATTACTTTTAAACTTGTCTTATGTTCTTATCCAAGAGCACAGTTGATTCCGTCATAATAGCGGGCGACCTCAATGCTAAACACACAGCCTGGAATAGCACCAGGATCAATTCCAGAGGCAGACTCTTGTTTGATCCCTCCACCCACTTCGATGTCGTGGGCCCCATGACCCCCACTCACTTCCCCTACGAACCCGACCACACCCCAGACGTCCTCGACGTAGCGCTCCTAATTTCCTAAAGAACGTCAACCTACGGTTAGACTCTATAGGAGCACTATCAGAGCTATCTCGTTCAAAACAATTTTCGTTGGTAGATTTTATAGAAATGTACATCATATGTTTTTTTTTTAGATTTTTATTTTCTTATTTTAGAAGTTAGAAGGGGACCAGCTTTTTTCCACTTTGGAAGCGTCTGTCACGCAAACTATTCGGATTAAAAAAAAAATTTAGAATCCTCCAAAGAGATTTAAGAAAAATAGAGCGGGCATTTGTCAAAATCGCTTAGAAAAACTGTGATCCCATGGCTCAGTTCCGCCATCTAGTACAATGTAGCAAAATTAGATCGATAATTGGAGACATCACATAGTAAAAACGAAAAAAGTTTATATAAAATGTATTCAGCTATTGCCCGGTAGATGTCCAGTGTGGTCTATGTTGCCAGATCCGATTTAATACCCTAGTATAGTTCAAATCGGGTAAATAAATATTGAAAAGTAAACAAATTAAGTGAAACTTGTCTTGTACAAACATCAAAAACTGTTTTAGAATTTTATTCGCTACTATTAATTTTCCGTGACACCGTCTATTGGCATTTTAGATGTGTTATGATTACGAATTATTATAACAATCAGTTTATTGCGATTTTTGAGTGTAATAGACTTTTTACGCCATAAAGCGCATTTTGTTTTGCAATTTTCGTTTGCATTTCATTTTTAGCTAAATTATTCTTTTTACACGTTTGTTTGCAAATATTTTTAAATGGCAATGTAAAAATCTGTGGTAGGGTTTGTATCAATTCGATATAAAGTTATCGATAATATTCAAATAAGTTACTACGACGATGTTTTTTCGCATTATGATAGCTTGAAACAAAAACAAAAAAATTGTAAGAAGCAGAAAAATTATAGGTAATTTTGAGTTTACAAGTTTCTTATTTATATATTTAAGGGACCCTTCAATATTTTATTATTTTTATTCTTAGTACTTGTTGTTACAGCGGCAACAGAAATCTCTGGAAATTTCAACTGTCTCGCTATTACGGTTTATGAGATACAGCCTGGTGACAGACGGACAGACGAACAGTGAAGTCTCATGAATAGGGTTCGTTTTACCTTTTAGGTACGGAATCCTAAAAATCACAAAGTAGCTCGCAATCTTTGTACTACATACAATATGTAAAGAAAACCCTGTCCGATCCGTGAAGGTATTGTTAGGTATCGATAACTGATTCTACTAATGCCTACAAAGCCGGCCAAAACTTAAAAAAAAACCGCCCTAAAAAAATAAGTATTATTTCGCAAAAAGAGGTAACTTAAAAAATGTGCGGTAGGCCATACAGGCGCGGGCGAAGGGGGGCAGGGCACGCGGTCGCATCGCTATTCGCTCAGAATTATACCGTCAAAAATAATTTTGTCACTTTTTAAAAAGTACCAAATTTTGGGGAAGTTGGAATTAATTCGCGGGAAAAAAAAGATTATTTCAATATTCACTAGTATTGTTACTATGATGATTATGTAAAATTTCATATTATGTTATTTGATCATGTGTTTACCTAACCTTTATTATCCTTACGGGTCGGACAGGGTTTTCTTAACATATTGTATACGTACCTACATATTTTATGAATATATTTCATTATAAATAAGTTATATAATTTATGTACTTATCCACTTAACAGTAAATTTTATCCCAATTTTTACGTTTAAGTGGAAAAGACAAATTAATAACTTACTGTTTCATTTCTAATACAAGGTAACGATTCTTTTTTTTTTTTCAATTTGATCGACAAGTCTTTCCAAAGTAGATGTCTTCTCTTTTAAAATGCATTTAGCATAATTTTGACGAAGCAGACGGAAGCCAATTTTCTTCTCTACGGTCTATCTGGACAAATCGTATCCACTTTTCCCCTACAACATTATTTTTATTCGGAAACCTAAAATAACAAAAACCGAGGTAAATGAATAGTAATTGTTCATTCAATTTTGTTTTTTAATATGACATGATTTTGTTTAAATAGAGTTAATAATAAATACACTAGAAATATAGCAATAATTTAAGTTTATTTAGCTATATTTGAAATGTCAATAAAATATAACAAAATGTTTTCAACTTAATAATTATTATCGATAACTAAATCGATAAACAACATTACTACATCTCTACAAGAAAATAGTAAAACTACTCAACAATAGAGGGCGCTTATTACAATAATGGAAAAGTTTCTAGAACAATTTAAGAATTTATTTAAATTTGAAATACAGACGAAATATAAATAATTCATAGAAAAAGATTTTGAAGTTAGGTCCAGTCGTTTAACCATAACAAGATGTACAGTAATACAAAGCGCAACATAACATATTTCCTTAGAAAATATTTATTTTTGGTGGACACAAATACGTCTTGACGCGCAAACTAGACTGAGCGACTTTTGACCAGTTTGCCAGAAGTATTGGATTACGATTTTGTTCTTGATGTCCTGTCTATTGTAAATATAATTTTAATGTCTTTGGAATCCTCGATATCATTTTTGAAGATCTATCCATAGATACCCCACACGTATGTGTTTGACGAAAAAAACATCTTTGAGTTTCAGTTCTAAGTATAGGGAGCCCCCAATATTTATTATTATTATTTTTAATTTTGCATCAAAATCTTAATGCGGATCACAGAATACATCATACCTACCAAGTTTCAACAGTATAGCTCTTATAGTTTCGGAAAAAAATGGCTGTGACATACAGACGGACGGACTGACAGACAGAAATGACGAATCTATAAGGGTTCCGTTTTTTGCCATTTGGCTACGTAACCCTAATAAGAAAGAAATGAACAATCCAACAAAATGACCACCTTAGTATCTCAGAAACTAAAATATAAATTAAAAAAAAATGTCACAAATGTCCAATCTTATTTTACATTTAACTGGTATTAAAATTAAAACTTATAAAATTAAACGACGACGTTATGGTCTCAAAAACAATAATATAATATTTTCGCCCGCCGGTTTTAGGTCTTTTACGGTTCGAAGACATTTTATTGTTGACCAACAACCACAGAGTGAGTGTTTGTGTAGTGATATCTGATAAAATAATATCAGATCCACTGATCTCTATGTGGTAAATAATAGAGGTCAACGATTAGATCTCACTCACCACTCACGCACTGCTGGTAAAGCGGACCCCAGACTCCAAAGCTGAAAAAGCTTCGGATGCGACTGGGATTAACGCTGAGATGATGATGTCTGTAATATGTTTCAAAATCTTTATTCGCAGGTTATTTAATACATTAAATATTTCGTCTTCGTGTGAAGAGTCAGATTTTTTTGAATCATACATATTGATGTGGAATATTAACATTTTATTGCATGGATTAAATGTTACACAAGATCCATCATTTCGATTTAATATAAATCGGACCAGCAGTCACTAGGCAAGAAATAAATATTAATACAGTAAATTTCAAAAATAACAAAGAGTCAAAAAATCCCTGAAAATACCCCTAAACATTTCAGACCCCTAAAAAAATCCCATCTCACTTATTTACCCCCTAAATCTGGGGGGAAAACCCCTAAGTTGGGAACACTGTAATCTATGCTCAAGCGTGGTCCCGACCACACTTGAGTGATGATCAATGCTTATGTATGTTTCAATAAAGTCCAACTCAGCTGATCTATGATCAACGAATCTATGCTTGAGGGTCGTTCTAAAATCAAAACTCGACTCAAATCTAGTTTTAAGTAGAGATCAATGCTTGAGTGACGTTCTGTAATACGGACCTGAAACTACTTTAGACGCATCCATACCTATAGATGTCGTCGCTTTTCATTTAATCAACTTGTAAGTATTAATGAACTTACTTCGAGTTTTTTTATTCGGCGCATAGATGGTGCTATTTATAAAAATCGATTTTATACCGTGATTTATTTAATCGATTTATAAAAAATCGATTATAATGATTTTTTTATAGTCGATTATAAAAATCGATTATATTTTCCCCGTTAACCCTTAATGTTCTGTAAACGTAGTGATTACTTCATACTTGCTCTGTGGTTCTCATGTGGTTCTGTACTCTTCCATAGATCATAGATGATATTGTACTCTTCGTAGTGATTACCCAGGGGGGGTTCACTTAGAACATCATCAATTTTTACAGTCGACAGCGACACCTGAACTCTTGCGAGTGAACAATTTGGCAGCCATCTTGTCCCTAGGGTCAAATAAAGGTCAATGACAATGCCATATTTTTTCATTTTAATTTCATGAAAGAAGTAAGATGGCGGATAGAGAATCAAACAATTTTATTTTATTTAGACTTGTGTTGAATTAATGTAACAAGTGCACGTGTTAATGCCAAAATTGTGGTGTCTCTTCATGACGACAGGATGCAGATGGATAAATTACCATGGTTATGTGTTATTACAAAATAATAGGTATACTTATAAGTAATCCATACAAACTTTCAACCCCAAACTGTTAATTTGTGACACTTTCGGCTAATTTGTAATATTATTTCTGTGTGTGTCAGCTGTGAAGTTTCCACTCATAAAATAAATGAATTACTGAATACTTTTTTTTATTCATTAGAAAACCCAGACCTTTAATATACATAGCTACGTACGCATAGGTACGTAGCAATAATATACATAGCTACATATGCATAGGTATGTAGCTATAGTATACATAGCTACATATGCATAGCTACCTATATCACTCACTAGTAGTTGTTCACGCACAAAATGTAAGGGGGCAGCACTTTCCATACATGCAAATTTTACCACAGAGTTGTCACTCTTTATTAGATACTTACTATACTCTTTGTGATTACCATAGTGATTACTTGCTCTGTGGTGATTACTTGCTCTGTATACTCTTCGCTGGGTATAATGTTTGTGATTATTTGGTTATGTTTGTGAAATGAACGATAACTGGCAAAAATAAATTTTCAACCGACAAATGTAATTGCTTGTAATGAGCAGATAGTTACATACAAAACCTGTATTTTTTTTTCATCTTCTGTAACACAAGAATAACATCTTCTCATCCATCTGTCATCGTGTCTTCAGCGCGGACTGCTGTTGTTCTCAGGTCAGCAGTTAGCTCTTTATCTTCACTAACATAAAAATGGCATCGGCAGCAGCATTAAAAGTCATGACAGGCGTAGCCAAAGACATATCACCGATATACTACAGGATATTGTCGAAATTTCCACAGAATTTTACTTTTTGTTTTGCCTATGGATCTGCTGTGAAACCACAGATGGGGAGCAATAAAAAGCAAAACATGATCGATCTAATATACTGCGTGGATAACTCTTATCGATGGCATGCGGCTAACATCGAAATGAACCCGTCGCACTACTCCGCGCTCCGATTCCTGGGCAAAGGGTTTGTCGCAAGATTTCAGGAGAACTGGGGTGCTAAAGTGTACTTTAACACTCTTGTTGAAATGAAAGAAGAAAACATTCTCATTAAATATGGGGTTGTGTCACAGAAAGATTTAATTGCTGATCTACTAGATTGGAATGATCTATATGTGGCTGGCAGACTTCATAAACCAGTCGAGATTATAAAGCAGACCAATAGTTCACAATTACAGGCTGCTCTTCTGTCCAATCTACGCTCGGCAGTCCACACAGCCCTTCTCATTTTGCCGGAAACATTTTCTGAATATGATTTTTACTTTGCCATATCTAACCTAAGCTATGCTGGTGACTTTAGAATGACATTCGGAGAAAATAAAAACAAAGTGAGGAACATTGTACAGCCACAGCTTTTAAGCTTTCGAGTACTATACCAACCCATCTTGCAGCAGTTCCATGCCTATGTTGATATCCCAACTGGAGACGCTCAGTGCCATCAGGATATAAGTCCAGAGACTAAACTGCATCATCTGATGCAGTTGCCTATGGTGCCTCAACAAAAAATTGTGAAATTTTGGAACCATGGTGGTCTTCAACAAGATATGGAAGATGTCCTGCGAGCAGTTGCTTATGACATTGACTGCTCTCTTATATTAAGACAAATTCTGAAGGACATAGTTTGGCAATCCAGTGTGAGGCAATCTCTAAAGGGCATTCTTACTGCCGGTCTGCTGAAGTCTGTTCGTTACAGTGCTAAGAAAATAGCAAAAATGTTTTAATTGTTACTGTAGTTTGTATATATATATATGTATATAATAAAGGTAGTAATTCAATTAGATTTGTATTATTCCCGATTTTAAAAACCTTTTTTTTTTGTTTTTAGGTGCTATAATGATTTCAGATGAATCTAGCAGTGATTCAGAAACAGGTCGATTCAAAGGTCGAGCAAAAACTCAAGAAGATAAATCTTCTAATCACAGGGTTGACAATATCAGAGATTCAGGAAGAAGTAGACCATCTGGATCAGATAGATTTAATAGAAATTTCGACAGAAAAAGAGATGAAAAACCTCGCTCTGATTCACTGAGACATTCTAGAGATAGAGAAAGGGATAGACACAGGTATTCTAGACATTCACCTGGAAGTAGGAGGAGATATTCCAGGGATAGAAGTCCTAACAGGAAATCACATGAGAGGAATAGGCACAGAGACTTTATTGATAAATCAAAAGTTAAAGAACAAAGAAGTAGTAGTAGAGATAGGCATAAACATTCTGGATCTACTTCTAGATCTTACATAGCTCATGATTTTCGAAAAGAAAAAGACGTCAATGAAGACACACGGCACAAAACTGAACGACTTAAAATACCTGAAAGGCCCATAAAGAAAGCTAAAGAAAAATCACCATCCCCTGATCATAAATCTAAAAGATCTGAAATATACATACCCCCTCCTATAGCGGCACCGAAAAGGAAAAGTGAGAGTCCAATCATTGTTGAGGAACATGAAAACAGTGATGCATCTGCGGAAGTGTTACCCGGCTCTTACTATAACATGATACCAGCTGTTGTGAAAGAAAAATCTGATGAATCCAGTGAGATTGATTCTTCTGATGACGAGAGGCTGAGAGCGAAACTTTTGAATTTGGAAAAAGAACTCCAAAAAACGAAAAAGAAGAAGCATAAAAAGAAACATAAAAGAAAAAGTTCAAAGTCTAGTAAAGATAGAGACAGAGATGCAACAGTATCCGTAGAGGTAAGTAGCACTACTGACATTGATGTAAAAGCTGATGTGTCAAAAAACGAGGGTGAGCTTGGGGAAGAAGTTTCTTCCACACAAAAGAATGCTCAAAAAGAAAGTTGTGAAGAAGGCGAGATATCAAGTGATGATACCCAGAGCGAGATTGAAATTGATCCAACAGATTTGAGGCACAAGTTAAGGCGTACGGCTCCGAAGATTGATGACAAATCAGCTCCCGACGTGTGCGGACCGGCGCTACCGCCACATCTCGAAAAGCGTTACGAGCGAAATGCCTCTCCAGATATTGAGGGTCCTGCTTTACCAGCACATCTTAAAAGAAATCTGAAAAGTATAGGTGAAGTATTTATAATTAAAGTAATTTTAAGTATCTCCCTTTTTATTGATTATCCTTGATTAATTCTTCTTTGCTTGCTGTAACAGCAAAAAGTCCCTTATAAGCACAATTGTCTTGGTACGAAAAACACCGGTTTATTTGTTGTGTAGTGATGGATAAATTTGGTTTATAGACATGAGTTTTCCTTGTTCAAAGACACATTTCTTCAGTACTGGAAAGAAACTACAAAAGGTCCAAGTATAGTAAGAAAGCTGCAGCAACTAAAAGTGTGCATTGCCTTCTTTTTTCATTTCGTTTGTATTGACAAATTCCGCATGTGTTCATAGCTGATTAAATACACTCATTATTACCTGTTTTTTTGTTTTCAGGACCGTCTATTCCTGATGGCATGCGCCAAATATTGGCTGAGAAGGAAAGAGAAGTTATCAAATATGAAAGTTCAGATGAAGACTTGGGCATGGGACCTTTACCAGTTGGCTCTGAAGAAAAATGGTCTGATGCGCACCGAAGGCTCGAGGAAAGAGCACTTGATATAAAAATAAAGAATTTAGATGGACATTCACACACAACCAAGATAAAATCCAGAGAGCAGTGGATGTTGGAGCTGCCAGAAGGTAAAGCAAAAATCCTTGGCTTAGAAGCGAGGAGCTTCAGAGCTAAGGCAGGACCAGATATGTCAGATAGGTAAGTTATGCTACTTATTTGTTTTAATTCTAGACTAATAATAATAAATCCTTATCGAATATTGTCATTATCTGTGCAATAAATCAAAATCAAAAGTCATTTATTCAAATAAGGCTGAGAATCAGCACTTTTTGAACATCAATATTACATAAGACAGTCCCCCAAAACGCCCACCCATCGACACCTAGTGCTTTCGCTGAGAAGAAGTGGCGGAACAAACTCCCCAGCAGTACAGCTGACTATTCATAAAAAAAAAAACATTACTTTATACAATACAATGTAGGTACAGTAATGAACACAAAAAAACAACAACAATGAATTCGTTTATCATATCCCAGCTAGCCTCGCCAAAATACCAGTAAAGCAAAACAAAAAATAAAATATCATTAAAATGGAAATGTAAATATTATTATATAATATGGTGGTAGGCCATAATATCGGCTACCGGCAGAAGTTACCACCCATCAGACAAAGTCTTGCCGCTAAGGCATTCGTCGTGTTCCAGCATGATGTCTGGTGCAGCCGTACGGAGGACGGGTCTGAGCAGTTGTGTCACGATGTGTGCCTGGTACAATGCACCAAATGTTGTTGCGACGGGAGTGTGGTCGTGGAGGGTCTCCAGATCAATCTCCCTCTGGCGCAGCATCGTTGGTTGGGTTTAACATTGCATCACCACGCTCAACTGCTGTCTTCCTTCCTATTCACCTAGTTTTTTAAGTGAATAAGCTAAACTAACGCGCTTTACCATCAACGATTGCTTCACTGCTTACCATCAGGCCGGATTGCAGTCAAGCAGTAGCTTATAGTTATTAAAAAAAATATACATAAACAAAATTTACAATGTAAACAATAATAGTAGAAATAACAAGCCTCATAGGGTTAGTAACAATGTGCCTACAAACTATATTAGTAATACATTTACAAACAAAATAAAACGAAACAGATTGTGACATCATTGCTGCGAGGTGAAAGACCTTGCCAAAACCTTGTATCAGCAGTTAACAAACTGACAATCCATCCTGCCAGCCTGGCCCTATCATAGCTAGGATGATGTTGACGCTGCCCCGCACCATACGGACCAAGGATGCGCACCGTTTCCGCATCATTGAATCGAAAGAATTTATTCAGTACTAGCGACCCGCCCTGGCTTCGCACGTGGACAAATGATATAGGTACCTAAGCCTTCCTCAAGAAACGGTGGCCCTTCAATAAAAATAATGTCTACTGTGCCGCCCCTCAGCCAATATCTGACTGCAAGATACATCGACCTTATTGTCCATAGATAGACAGAATGAAAGCCTACCGAGGTAGCAAGTTTGTTCGAAATAATGGTCCCCCGCTCCGGCCCACACTAAAATAGCAGGCGGCCGGCAGAGGCGCGAGCGGCACGCGGATTTTTTCTGGTGTTTAGTTTCGAATAAATCGTGATATCTCCTGAATGAAACAATCAATTCCAACAATTCAAAGAGAGATCTGCTGTTACTAAAATTATTTGGATAAGGATTAATAATAAGGAACAAATAGTGGACTCTAATTTCGACTGGCATTTTAATTAATTTATCAAACATAAAAAGTAGTCATAATGAAGAAACTATAGTAGGTAGACATATGGTATCAGAGACTTTTTTGTAGGCATTTTTTAGGTCTACAATACTGTAGTACATTATTTTGATCTATCTCATAGGGTTCAGCCAGCGTTTGCAATGTAAGCTCAAAAAAATGGGTTGTTTTGCGACATGTGTTAGAAACCTCAAAAATTATCAGTGTTTCTCTCATATATTATGCATGTTATATACACAAAAACCTTCCTCTTGAATCACTCTATCTGTTAAAAAAAAACCCTATCAAAATCAAAATCCGTTGCGTAATTTTAAAGATTGAATCATACAAAGCGACGTAGGGAAAGTAAAAGTGACTTTGTTTTATAATATGTAGTGATTATTTCGATCTATTGTTAATTCTAATTTCTGTACTTGCAGAACAAGTTGGACAGATACACCAGAGGACAAAGCAAGAAAAGCAGCTGGACTCGTTAAAGAGGAAGATATAGAGCTGTCCTTAAAGCAAGAAGCAAGGATGCGTCACATCGCTAACAGGGATGAAGAACAAGAGTCGGCAGTCAAGTAAGTAACTGTCGTAGGTGCGTATTACAGAAGGAAACTCGAGCATTGATCTCTGCTTAACCATTACTTAAAACTAGTTTCAACCAATCAAATGGCTTGAAACGAGACTTAAGTAGAGCTTGAGTTTTGAGTGACGTTCTGTAATACGGACCGTAATGTTGCGCGTGGATTTGTGTGATCAGTGACCCAGTAGATGCACTGTCTAGCACAGCATCCTATCTAGCAGTTTCCTTGATACACCATCAGTAGTAATTTAGTTTTTATTTTGATAGTTCAGCAACATTCACTGAATTATGTTGTGCGTGAGGATTAGCTATAACCTTCAAAATGATTCAGATTATTTTGAAGTGTTTGTGTTACATACACTGTGGTCCGTATCGCAGAACCTTACTCAATATTAACACTTGTATAATGCCTTTTGATGTGGTTGAAACTAGTTTTAAGTAACACTTGAGTCTTCAGTGAGGTTCTGTAAATGTTCTGTATGTCCTTTAGGCTGCTGCACGGCTGTTTCTGGTTTAGTTTGACTGTATTAGTTTTCTTCCTAGATGGAGCTTAATGTGTCATTTCTTTGTGACAGGAAACACAAAAAGAAACACAAAAGAGAAGAAAGCCTCCTAGACCTACATCAAAAGAAATTGAAGAAGAAGAAAAAGGTATTAAATGTTTTTTTTTTCTTTTTCAACTACAAGGACATAACCACTTATTATGCATTTATTTATTTATTTTAAAAGTACTGCCACATTATAAACATTTAAATTTGAAAATAACTTTAACTATATTATTTAATTTATGCATGTGACAATACTGGCGTATATAACATTGGCAGTTCATCAGCTAAAAGATGGAATGTGTTGAAAGCTTATGTTACCTATCTATACAATATGTAAACAAAACCCTGTCCGACCCATAAGGATAATAAAGGTTAGGTAAACACTTGACCAAATATAATATAAAATTTTACATAATCATCATAGTAACAATACTAATGAATTTTTAAATAATCTTTTTTCCCGGGAATTAATTCCAATTTCCCCGAAATTTGGTAATTTTTAAAAAAGTGACAACACCGGTATTATTATGAGCGAATAGCGACGCGGCTACGTCACAGGTGCCGCGTGCCCTGCCCCCCACCGCCTGCGGAAGGGTTGCTTACCGTACATGTATTAAGTTACCTCTTTTTGCGAAATAATATTTATTTTTTTGAGGGGATTTTTTTAAGTTTAGGCTGGCTTTGTATCCATTAGTAGAATCAGTTATCGATACCTAACAATACCTTTACGGATCGGACAGGGTTTTCTTTACATATTGTATAAATATGCAAAACTCCAGAGTTTTGCATATTTATATAGATATGTAACATAGCACCAAATCCGCTCTACCAAATTGGCAATTTTCTTTTTTTTTTTAAACCAATTTACGAGATTAATTTGAATTAATTTCAATTAATAGTGACGTTCGATGAATTTCGACATCAGCCGTTAATGGCACGTTACAAAAAATAGAGAGTGAGTGAGTATTTGTGTGCGTGAATAAATAAAAGAAATGTTATTTGTTCAATTTAATGACACTATATTAGGTTACTGGTTGCAAGAGTCGTATCATCGTAATTTAAATTATGTAGCCAGATTGTTAATTCTTTTTGCATTGCAATAATTTTTTATCATAGACATATATGACTTTATTAATCTTATTACATAAAAAGGATGAGCGTTTTATGAATTGTCTGCTAGCAAATTCCGTTTTAGTTTTGGGAACATTTAGTATGCAGTATTTATTTCTTTTTTTTAGTGTTTTAGCATCGTATGGTATGTCCTTGTGCGTTTTAAGTATGATATATAGAATGTATAATTTTCTCACTGATAGTAGATTACATAATTCGTAAAGCATTTTAGTAGAAAATATTCTTTTGGCATGACTACGTTAATAATTTATTAGAAAAAACAAAATTGAGATGAGTTTCAGATATTGGTTCCCTATAACTGATCTATATAGAGGTAGTTTAAACTTTTTGTATTTCTTCTGTCAACAGAAGGATGAAAAAGAAGATGGCGGCAAAAAGGAAGGGCGGCGCCCGTTCAGTCGAGACATGGATCTTCAAGTGAACCGTTTCGACGAAGCGCAGAAGAAATCCATCATCAAGAAAGCCCAAGAACTAGACTCTAGATTTTCTCGTGGAGAAGCTAAATATTTATAAAGTTATTCAGCGACAGTACAGCGAAATAATATTTTCACAGGATATATACCCGTAAAGGTAGAATTTGTGATGTATTTATTGTAGCATGGAACTATTGTATGGCATCACAATAGGCTGTAAATGGAATATATTCACTTGTTTCTGTTAATATCATGTGGTAAAGCAGGAGATCAGCGAGGTCGTGAAGTTGAACACTTCCCTAATTCCATAAAATCCACTTCACAATCATAATATAATTTGGTTTTAACATCTACATTGGTTTAAGTTATAGATATAAAAGTAAATGTGTTTCTAATTAAATATTTTCTAGACCAACAATAATTATTATGGAGTTGTTGGTGGGTTTTATCGTTTTTTAAACAATAATTATTTATTAGTTGTTTGTGCAATAGTATCCTATATTACTTGAGGACTTAGTTGCTGTAAACTTCCCTGTTTTAATTAATTGAATATACACCATATATTTTTAGTGTCTACGGTTATTTTAACTTGCACAGGTTACCTCTTTTTTTATAAACGTTCCTCATACTTTGTTGATGTTTAACCGTCAGAAAATCATGATTAAGCAGGCTTTAATCATTATTTAATTTTAAGCAACGTTTATAAATAAGGGTCTTTTTCTAACCTGTAAGATGATCAAGGAAACTTCGAATCATTGTGTCTTTGATTTTATTTATCGAAATTGTAGAAGAAATATCTTTCTTGAATAGTTACTATAGTTTGACTAATACCGCTGTACCGCGTCTTAGGAATGGGCAAAGGCAAAAGGGTATCTTAGATTAATGAGAGGCTTATATTGTGACGAGAAGCGGGGAGGGGGGCTTCTCGCAGTGCACAGACTTAAAGGTGCGTCCACACAGCGAGGCATGTGCCTCAAATGATTTGCTTAATGTTATTGTTATTTGTCAATCGAGGACAGCCGCTATACAATATGTTAAGAAAACCCTGTCTGCCCCGTAAAGGTATTGTTATGTATCGATAACTGATTCTATTAATGCCTACAAAGTCTGGAAATACCCCCTAAAAAAATTAATATTATTTTGCAAAAGGAGGTAACTTATATGGCAATAAATGCGCGGGCGACAGGGGGACAGGACACGCGGTCAAGCAACATGCCGCCAGTATGTCGGTCAGATATGTTGGTCATATGGTTACCTAACCTTTATTATCCTTATCGGTTGGATGGGGTTTTCTTTACATCTAAACTAATATATAAAGTTGAAGAGTTTGTTTGTTTGAACGCACTAATCTCAGGAACTACTAGTCCGATTTGAAAAATTCTTTTTGCTTTGGATAGCCCATTAATCCAGGATGCGTGCATATATAATCACGCTGCGACCAATAGAAGCGTAGCATAACTAACTCCACGCGAACGAAGTCGCTGGCGGCCGCTAGTATTGTACATATATTATTCATGGCTTCACCGTTCGAAGCACGCCCCTTGTAATGTTTGGACGCACCTTAAGGTGTCCGCGGTTCAGAGATTTCAGTCAAAACTATTGCCACTTAAAATATGAAGTGTATTGTATGATATTCGAACAACAACCACTTGAAAGATTTTTTAGCTACAAAATTAACACATGTTAATTGTTTTAATTAGTAATAATTATGTATGAATTATTTTTGTGGTGGCAATGGAATACGTAGTATTTGAACACACAGGTGTCCTTTGTAACGAATGAAGTAAGTAAAGAATTATAATAAGCTATACGTATTTTAGTTAATCCAATGATTTTACGGAATTATGAACTTTTAGTTTAATGTTCGGTTCGCAATGTGTTTGAATGGTTACCTTTTTTTTTTTTTTGGTATGGCATCTCGTAGGTAGCTATTAGAGGCCGTAACTACTTACCCGGACTTTCATGTGGATGCCTTTATTAAAAATTAAAGCCTCCAGCCAGGGGCACTTAAAACTAACTTAAAATTAGGCGACTACGCACTAAGGGCACCCTTGAATGGTTACCAATTACCATCAATATTTTAACAATGTAGAAAGAGGTAGATTGCATTCATTATTGTTAATAAAGTATGACTCATCATCATCATCTCAGCGTTTATCCCGGTTGCACCCGCGGCTTTCGCGTTGGAGCCCGGGGTCCGCTTTCCTGCACATTCTCCTCCATTCCGCACGATCTTTAGCATCCTGTGGTAAGAGCTTGTTGGCACGCATGTCATCTCTTACAACGTCAAGCCAGCACTTCTTTGGTCTACCTCGCTTGTTCCGGCCCGGCGGAGGCGCCATGGCAAGACATTTGTTACCCACGTAACCTGCCGATTTACGTAAGACGTGACCGTACCAGCGCAGGCGACTCTCTTGCAGTTTGTCTGCTATGTCTCTCACTCCCGCATCCGTGGCAGTCTCCGTGTCCGTAGACTGCCACGGATGCGGGAGTTTCTAATGCGGTCTTTCCGCGTAACTCCACACATTCACCGCAGCATATTCATCTCCGTGACACGCAGCTCCTGCTTGTGTCGCTCAAGCACAGGCCACGCCTCACTGCCATACAGAAGGGCAACTCTAATGATGGTCTTATAGACATGTCCCTTAAGCTTAACCGGCATTTTGGCGTCACAAATGACACCTGTCACCCCACGCCATTTTGCCCAAGCTGCGGAAATGCGTGCTTTAACGTCACAATCAATGTCGCCGGACGCGTGGAGCACAGACCCCAAGTATTTAAATTGGTCTGTGCACTCGACCATGTCTCCGCCTATGCACACAGGCATATGGTCTGTGGTGTTGCTGGCCATGTACACCGTTTTCGCAACATTGAGTTTAAGACCTCCGTTCTCAAGCGAGTTCTTCCACGCATTTACCCGCCGCACCAACCGTTCCCTGTCCGCGTCTGCCAGCGCGATATCATCAGCATACATGAGCAACCAGGGAGGTTGCTCATGTGAATTCTTGATGCTGTCTGACAAGACATCTAATATCACGCTGAACAGGAACGGACTAAGGACGGATCCCTGGTGTACTCCGACGGTGATGGGAAAGGGTTTAGTGTCGCCAACAGAGGTCCTAACAACGGCATCGGAATTGAGGTACATGTCTGGAATTATGTCAAGATAGGCTTCTGGTACCCCTTTGGACTTCAGTGCCCACCAAATCACCCCCCGAGGGACACAATCGAAGGCCTTCTGCATGTCTAAAAAGAGCATATGCAGAGGCGTGTTCTTCGATCTGTATCTCTCCATGGTGATCCTTAGGGCGAAGATAGGCTCCGTGGTTCCGTACCCTGGACGGAACCCATATTGACACGTCGAGACAGCACACTCTTGCCGAATCCGGGAGTCTAAAATCCTCTCAAAGATCTTCATGGTGTGGGACATGACCTTTATACCGCGATAGTTGCCACACTCCTGTACCGAGCCCTTGCCTTTGAAGACTGGAGTAATAATACTCAGTCTCCATTGGCTCGGGATTTTGCCGGTCAGGAGCACACGGTTCAAAAAGCAAGTTAACATGCCCACACCGCGAGGACCCATCGCCTTCCAGTTAATAAAGTATGACTGTTCTATGAATATAGAATTGTCCATCTCTACGTCATGCTGAGGACAAATAATTGGTAAGCAATGTTGGTGCCACAAAATACAGGATCAATTTAATTAACTGGCGTAACTTCACAGCTTTGTTCGCGTTGGGTATTTTACTACGATAAAACATAACAAGAATAAAGTGAGGGAATTGCATGATTTAGTTCCCCCATTTCCGTTTCACCATTTTGTGGTTGTTTTACGTCATGTCATTTTGTTGGGGGCATGTTTCCACCAATTGGCGAAGATCACACGATGCCTTCTCTTCGTGTGATGAGTTCAAACATATAGATTTCATCAGAGTGTCCTAATTTGAACCTCGAGCACATGAAATGCTTAATAACGATCGTACGCATAGGACACTGATGAAATACCCTCAACGATTTCATCACTGCTTACCACCAGGCGGGATTGCGGTTAAGCACAAATTTATAATTTATAAACAAAAATACGGGATTCCAGCTCCGAGGCTACACGATCCAAGCGTAGCAGTGCAGTTTCGCATACATTTAACCATTCATCCTATAAAATACCTGAAATTGAAGTTTATGGGTCCGTATTACAGAAGAAAACAAGCAATGATCTCTGTATAAACATTACTTAAAACTAGTTTCAATCAATCAAAAGGCTTCAAACGAGACTTAACCCGTTGAGTGTCTTATGCACACACGTTGGTGCATAAGACACAAGAAGACCCTCAACTGTAGTACATAAGGCACTCAACAAGTAGAGCTTGAGTTTTAAGTGACGTTCTGTAATAAGGAAACCATTAATTGTTTTACCACGATTTGATATCGATACCCATTACGTATGTGACATTACACCAGTTAATATAAGCTGACTCTGTATAAGTACACAGTATGTTATGTATTTACTTTGGCCTTAGCTGCGCGGCTAGAGTGAATGTTTGCAAAAACATCCGCTTGGTTGATATTGCCGGTTTCACTGCGTAAAATATAGATATATACAATATGTAAAGAAAACCCTGTCCGATCCGTGAAGGTATTGTTAGGTATCGATAACTGATTCTATTAATGCCGACAAAGACAGGCTAAACTTAAAAAAAAATATTATTTCGCAAAAAGAGGTAACTTAATACATGTGCGCTAAGCAACCCCTTCCGCAGGAGGCGGGGGGCAGGACACGCGGCACCTGTGACGTGGTCGCGTCGCTATTCGCTTAAATAATACAGGTGTTGTCACTTTTTTAAAAATTACCAAATTTCGGGGAAATTGGAATTAAGTCCCGGGAAAAAAGGATTTTTTCAAAATTCATTAGTATTGTTACTATGATGATTATGTAAAATTTTATATCATATTTGGTCAAGTGATTACCTAACCTTTATTATCCTTATGGGTCGGACAGGGTTTTCTTTACATATTGTATATATACAACGTGTAACATAAAGGGTATATACATAACAAAGGCATGGCATCTTTACATGATATCAAACGATATTGGAAGGGTTTTTTAATCCTATCTCTTTATGTTAGGAAGTTATAAGGAAAAACACCGCCTGTGATAGGCTACTATCATACTAGTCGCACAGAGATATTGGAGACATTTATCGGATTTTGTCAAGTAACGTGACGGGTACCTAACGACTAGTTAGTAACGTATGTAGTGTGCTGCCACGTCTGTTATGATTTGATTTTAAGAAACACACGAAACCGAAAATTTGGTACCAATTTTTTGAGTATTTTATTTTGAGTTGAAAACCTTCCGATATCGTTTGATATCATCTAAAGATGCCATGCCCTTGGTATGTATATACCCTTTTTGTTACACGTTGTATATACAATATGTAAAGAAAACCCTGTCCGACCCATAAGGATAATAAAGGTTAGGTAAACACTTGATCAAATATAATATAAAATTTTACATAATCATCATAGTAAGAATAATAATGAATTTTGAAATAATCTTTTTTCCCGGGAATTAATTCCAATTCCCCGAAACTTACTAATTTTTAAAAAACTGACAACACCATTTGTGATGGAGCGAATAGCGATGCGACCACGTGCCGAATGCCCCGCCCCCCTTCACCCGCGCATGTATGCCTATGGGGTTGCCTGCCGCACATGCATTACGTTACCACGCTTTTTTGAAATAACATTTATTTTTATTGGGGGATTTTTTTTTAAGTTTAGCCCGGCTTTGTAGGCATTATTAGAATCAGTTAACGACACCTAACAATACCTTCACGGATCGGACAGGGTTTTCTTTACATATTGTATATATCTTGTATAGACTTCGGAGTAAACGGTAGGTTTGGGGCGCAGAAGCTAAAGTAAAATATTAGTAGAATGGAACACAGTCAGTTGGTGCAAACTTTCATTATTTCCTTCTAGTCGCGCAGACGAAGGTATCTCTTGTAATTTGGCCTGCTTTACAGGTTCTAATAGAACGATGTACATATAACTATACAACAGAATTTCAGAAACTAAGTAGTTGTAAATATATGGTTTTATCTTTTATATGCTTGGTTATATTAGAATCTACCTATACATTCCTCGCATGATTTAAGCCTTTATTTTAATTCGTACTTGTTAACAAAGGAATAAGCGTGCTATAGCTCTTCTTGCTAGACGGTAGGTAGGTAGTAGGTACTCGCATACTACCGCCGAGCAGAGTCTTCATCATGTCAGCCGAAAGACGTCCACTGCTGGACATAGGCTTTCCCGCGTCCTTCACTAGGTCGTCGGTCATGGATCAGGATCACTTAAGCGGTATGGAAGAATCGATGCACCACCCTCCTTCAATAGCTCAGCCGTTATTTTAGCATTGCCCGGCGCCTTTAATCTGTTTGAGAGCTAATCGAATCTCCTGCAGGCTGACGTCCGGGATATCTTCGGGTTAATTTTGCTCTGGGGTCTTCAGAACGGAGTAATCAACTAAAACGAGTTGTTTGTATGACAGAATTCTCATCAGCGGTGTGAAGGTGATAGTGTATCGCTGACTGTAGATTTCTTTTCGCTATTCCTCATAGTTTCGTTTAAACTCATCCACGCAATGTGAAACTCTATTGCTATCCATAAGCAAAGATTAAACAGGTTGGTAGGTATAGGTTCGGTTTCATATGTGGCGAGAAATATGTGGGTTATGGAAGGGGTAAAAACACCACACGTGTCATTCAAATACGTATCACCGCACCGCGTGGGTCAATAACTTTCCATGTTACCTACTTGCCAATATCACGATATAGAGACCGTTTCACGTAAGAATTCCCTTCGGCGTTATGTTGGTATTCATTTTTTGTCATTATCGTAAACAAGGTAGACGCACTCTCTCTCTCTCTCTCATACTAAGTTGCTGTCATGTTGGCAGACGGCAAAGGAACTCTTAGATGAAACTCTCTATCGTGATGTGTATAGTTATAAAAAGTTCGGTTTTTGGTAGGTATTAATAATTCTCATAACTTGTGAACATGTAGACAAAGGATTTAAAACCCCTTCTAATATTGTTTTATATCATCCAAAGAAGCCGTGCACGTACCAACAGACGACACCACATCAAGCTACTACAATCAGTCAGATTTTTTTTTATTAGATTTTCAACTTTATCTTTAAAGCATTAAGGCTCAAGATTGATTGGGAATATTTGCCAATTTGGGGTAGCTTGACTTGCTTTGACGTCCTTACCCTTTCCGTTATCTACACGTTGTATAGACCTCACATCGTGTACCTACCTATACACCTCACGTTCCATTACACGTTTGTGTGCTGTTATGTTTTCTTTACAAATACTTAAATTAATTGAATTTCCTATCTACCAAAGGAAACAATAAAAAAATAAACATAAGTGAAACAACAAAGTCTTCTTATAAGTATAATTCATGTTTTACTATAAATGCAAGTCTAATCTAACACAAACGAGCGAATTACATCACTATCTCAGCGTCGACTGTGCCTGTGGCATTCTTCTTCTCCACGGAGGGACAAGTCTTAACCTTTGACTCCTCGCAGCAAAGCGGTTCGTCTGCCGTGATGTCGGCGTACTCCCACGGCTTATCGCAAATTTGATAGAATGCTGACAACTGAAACCAATAAATGTTTATAAATGTATTACCACCAATTTTTTGTTGCCTGTTATCTAATCGGGGAATAAGATGGGAATTTTATTTTCTTGATGCTAAAGTTACAGTGAAGCGTTGTTTGAAGTTATATTGAAGTGAAGCCTCATTATCATCATCATTTCAGCCGAAAGACGTCCACTACTGGACATAGGCTTCCCCCAGGGATCTCCACGACGACCGGTTCTGTGTCTCCGGCATCCAGTGGTTTCCCGTGACCTTCACCAGGTCGTCGGTCCACCTTGGCGTGGGCCTACCCATGCTGCGTCTTCCGGTGCGTGGTCGCCACTCAAGAACCCGTCGGCCCCATCGGGCATCGGTCTTACGGGCAATGTGCCGGTCGGTTACTCTCGTTCTGCTGCGGGTCTCCCCATTTCTGATTTGATCACGCAGTATAACCCCAACCATAGCCCTCTCCATTGCCCTTTGAGTGACCTTGAACTTTCTTATAAGACCCATTTTTAGCGACCACGTCTCTGTTATTTATGTCATCACTGGCAACACACACTGGTCGAAGACTTTTGCCTTGAGACACTGCGGTATTTCGGAGAAGCCCGTAAAATGCAAATAGATCAACACGAATTTACATTATTTTAACGATTTCGATCATGTAAGTGATTTACCTTCAATTCATTCGCGTTCTTAAGTCTATTGCATAACACCTCTGGTCCCTTTGCCTTGGTTGCAGTGGCCAAGGCGTTGCAAAGGTTCTTGCATGTGCCAGCGCCCTCGGCGTCGCACTTAACGATCAGGCCCGGGTTTTGTGAGAGGAGAGGCAGGCTGTCAGGCTCTATCGTGTTCGATGGGTACCCACCGCACGAGCAGTTGCCTTTTGGTCCATCGTCTGTTGCTGGCGTGCTGTGGAAAGAAGAAAAGAAATTTGTTTTGTGCATACTAAAAGGGAAAGACAATGCTCATAAAAAATGTTGTAGAAACAAATGTTGGGAATACAATTGTTTTATGAACTGCATTAATGGGTGAACTTCGTTGTTATTTCCTGGAGATCTACTGTCGATAAATACTTGGTATGATAAATAAAATCTGTGACGTACATGCTACTTTTCTCCTCGGCCAGTATGAAGCCCAGTCCGCACAATAGGACGATGCAGAGGTCACACAGCAGAACCCTGGAAGACATGTCGACTGCAGTGAAGGCGACTTACTGACGGACGGTGTCGATTCCGTAACATTTATATACACAGGAATTTTAGAGTATGCGCTGAATTATGCATTTAGCACGCTTTCTGATTTAAATTTCAGGACACGGGTTTTTGCATGGTAAGTGGTGTGAGGTCTATTTTCGCATTTATTGCCATTGGCATGGTTGCTAAAAGTCTATGATGTGTGATCATGTGTGGATGAGAGATGGTCGAGAACGCCTCTGTACAAGGTCCGTTAGATTACATCTCTGGGAAATCGTAAAGGGTCCAAAACCTAACTGTTGAAGTGTTAAAGTGCCTGGAAGCCCTAATTCCCGCATGCCTTAAATTATACAGGCAAGCTGTCAGCGTCAAAACGGTTCACTCTCCAGCGTCTTTACCGAGCGGGATCAGCCCTCCCGACCCCGCTCGGTAGTATCCTGGATCCTAACAGTCTCACAGAAAGAGGTCTTTTCCATCCAGTTCTCCGACTCCTCCATCATTGGCTCAACTACTGCTCAGATAGGTAGCTCCAAACCTAAGCTTTTGATGTTGCCTGTCATTTGAAGAATTTGCATTCCGTTTCAACTTAATACATCTTACTCCATTTTCATTTAAAACTTGTCCCAAAATATCCGCGCATTGTGGACATTTATGTAGGTAGTAACTTGATCATCTTATGTTTTGATATGCGATGGTCCGATTTGTTATGATTGCACTCGTATACAATAAGCCGTTACTTGGCTTAATGGATTGGTAATTATCCATTCAGGTATCGGTATTTGACACCAGAAGTTGTAACAAAACCATTATTTTGCGTTTCGCAGACACCACATTCACACCTAGGTACATAGGTAATTTTGATTTAACCTGCTAAAACTACTTTAAATGATTGTCTAAAGTTGTATTTCCTAATTTGGATATCCCTCTGCTTGCCTAACAATGGCTTCTCAATGCATACTACTACATTTATAGTTATACTAGCTTTCCGCCCGCGTGGAGTTCGGTTATATCGCGCTTTTTAGATTTCCCTCGGGAACATCAAATTTTTCCTGGATAAAAGGTAGCCTATGTCCTTTCTCAGAGTCTAAAGATTGTCTGTGCCAAATTTCATCAAAATCGGTTGAGAGGTTTAAGCGGTAAAACGTAACAGACAGACAGACAGAGTTACTTTCGCATTTATAATATTAGTATGGATAAATGAATCTTACCAATACATACTAATATTATAAAGGCGAAAGTATCTCTGTCTGTCTGTCCGGCTTTCACCCCAACACTACTGAACCGATTGTAATGAAATTTGGTATACAGATAGTCTAGACTTCTAGAGCCTGAGAAAGGACATAGGCTATATAACATCCCGCTATGACTTATAGGAGCTTAGGAGCAGAACAGTAACAAAAAATGTTGCGAAAACGGTAGAGAACGCGGACGTACATATTGCTCCCATTTATTTAACAGGCGCTTATATTATATCAATTGAGCATTTTCGGTTCGAAACTTACGCGGGTGAAACCGCAGGGCACAGCTAGTAAGTAGTAAGTTTTCTCGGTGGAAGGCCATAACATCGGCTGCCGGCAGAAGTTACCACCCACCAGACAAAGTCCTGCCGCCAAGCGATTCGTCGTGTTCCGGCATGATGTCTGGTAAAGCCGTACGGAGGACGGGTCTGAGCAGTTGTGTTGCGATGTGTGGCGGGTACGATGCGCCAAATGTTGTTGTGTCAGGAGTTTGGTCGTGGAGAGTCTCCAGATCAATCTCCCTCTAGCGCAGCATCGTTTGGTCGTGTTGGTCTTGGGTTTAACATTGCATCACCTCGCTCAACTGCCGTCATCCTTCCTATTCCTTAGTTTTTTAAGTGAATAGGCTTAATAAACTAGTGCGCTTTACCATCAACGATTGCATCACTGCTTACCATCAGGCGGGATTGCAGTCAAGCACTAGTTTATAATTATTAAAAAAAAAAAAATATAAATGCAATTTGTGAGGATATATGAATGGATGGTTGTTACTCTTTTAACTACTGAACGGATTTGGATGAAATTTGGCACGCAGATGTTTTATAGGTACCTAACCAAAATTAATATATAAAACACCTACTTTTTATCCGATCATTCCCATGGGTTCGCAACTTATGCAGGTGGAACAGTGCAGTTAGTTCATAATATTATTAGTTAGTTAATAATAATAGGCATAGTGATTAAAATCACCACCTCTATGAATGTTTCATATCTAATATTGTAACGCAATAATAATATTACCTAATAGCGCTCAATGGTCCATACAGTTGAGTTAACATACTAAGTACGGCATTCTAAAACCGGGCGCGCGGGCGGACAAAGGACGGTTTTAACTAAAGAAAGAGATAATAGTAGATTGCAATTATTCTGTAGCTCATACCCGTTTTGATGAAATATTCAAAAGTCATTTATTCAAATTAGGCTGAGAATCAGTACTTTTTGAACTTCAATATTATACAAGACTTTTTTTTTTATATGGCATCTCGTAGTTGACCATTAGAGGCAGTGACTAGTTAACCGGACTATCCTGTGGATGCCTTAATTAAAATTAAATCCTCCAGACAGGGCCCTTAAAAATTAAGGAGCGACTACACTCTAAGGGCACCTACCCCCTGTGGGGGTGCCCTAACCTAGGCTTAGGGCGCTGCTAGAGAGGACCATGAGCGTAGCCAACCTTGGACTCAGGGTGGGGCAGCAGTCAGCCTATCCCCCCCCCTTTCCCGGTATTTTTTTCTGTTTTGGGTAATTAGGCACCTTATAGGTCAGAGTATAGTTAGGCATCTTTCTAAGTATATCTTGGAGACCGATGACTGATTACAAGGTGAAGGAAAACATCTTGAGGAAACCTGGACTTTTAGTCTGAAATCGCCAACCCGCATTGAGCAAGCGTGGTGATTACGCTCAATCCTTCTCTGTATGAGAGGAGACCTGTGCCCATCAGTGAGACGATAAAAAGGTTGATGATGATGATGATAGATCAGAGCCAGGGTGGGGAAAACGCCCCAGCTTGCCCCAGTGTGGCTACGCCCATGGAGAGGACAGCAAGAGACGGCTGGATCGAATAGGTTTCTAATGGTTTGATGACCGCGGCGTTTCCTAGTACTACAAATAAACTCAGAGGTCATAGTTAGGACATTATACTTAATTACTGGCTCAGCTGCGGCGCTTGCTGGCCTTCATCGGGCAAGGAACGGGGAGGGCAATTAAGCTGTGGGGCGCGTCGCGAAGGACCTCGGCGGCGAGGTCGATAAGTTGGTTTCTTGTAAAGGGTGCTGGTGGCCTTATTGGCCTCTTGGAGGAGGGTTATGGGATCATCGGGGTCTGTGAGGGCTTGCCGCGGGCGGCGATGCTTGAAGATGGTGGAGGGGGTGTAGTTAGCAGCCGCTGCTATCAGGGGATTGCGGTGCTTGGTAGCAGTGTCAAAGAAACGCTTGGAGAGACGTTTTATGTACTGCTGGATCGTGGGGATTTTGATATCAACATGGAGGATTTCGTTACAGACGAACCAAGGGGCATTTGTGGCTTTACGGAGGAAGCGGTTTTGGACTACTTGCATCCTATGGATATGACGCGGCTTGGCATGTGCGAAGACTGGACAAACGTAAGTATGTCATAATCGGACGTAATTACCCAAAACGCCCGCCCTTCGCCACTTCCCAGTGCTTTCGTTGGGAAAAAGAAGTAGCGGGACAAACTCCCCAGCAGCACAGCTGTCCATTTAAAAAAAAACACAGGATTTTATACAATACTATGTAGTTACAGTAATGAACACAAGCTATCCTTCGAGCAATAGGTATGTTTGGTATTAACTGTGAGGTTAGTAGGTATATGTACGCCAAGAGTTCGCTAAATTCCACAAAACATTTGTATTCGGTGAGAGCAGCGGTGGCCTAGTGGTATCGGTGGCGCCTTACAGGTTGTAGGTGTGAAACCCATCAGGCGCTTTACTTTTTGTAAATTATTTCATCACTACTGCTTTCAAAACAGTAAATGAAAACATCCTGAGAAAACCGGCATGTCCTAGAGTCAACAACTTCGAAGACATGTGACATCTACCAACCCGCGCTGGGCCCGTGTGGTAGATTACGACTCACTCCCTCTCACCGAGAGGAGGGCTGAGAACATTATAGGCTGATTATGTACTTTCATGGCCGTACCCAAGGCTGTGCCTTGGAACTCCCCTAATTACCAAACAAAGTATAAACGAGGACTTATCTCTAACTTTTAATTATGTAAACCACGCAGTAGACACTCACAAAATGTACGATGTAGGTGTTAGCCAAAAAACCGCGTGCGACTATAGCGCACAAAGATTACCCACTCTAAAATTTTGTGACTTGCCCACCCTAGACCGACTTGCCTTCCCCTAGGCCTGACTTGCTTTTCCCTATTTATTTTATTTAAATTATAATTTCCACTTTCCAAAGCCTATTAATAATCAAATTATATTTTTAAGCTCTTAAACTTTCGGTCAGAGCGATCGGGCGAGAGCACTGGATCTTGAACGAAGGAGTGATGGTATTCTATTAATTTGACCTTTGGGGCGGATGTGGGTATAAGGATAGTCATACAACAACTCTACATGTAGAATCAAAATAATATTCTGTTCAAAGATTAAAAAATATTTATTTCTGTAAAATCATACACGTGTTCGTGAAATAATGGAAAGGCCGCATCATTCCACAAATCGTCAATAGTCAAAAGTAGTACCTAAGTCGTATCTTGCCTATTTTAACAGCCAGAAATACGTTGCGCTCGCGTATACATATTTTAATACAATTATTGTAAGGGCATTTAGTCTTAAAAATGTACAGTAGCGACGAAAACGGTGGTATCACTAACTTTGATAAGGCCTAGCCCGGTACGAGGTCTCGATAAAATTGTAGGTTTGGTTACCACTGCCATGCGGCTAACTGTACGGTCATACATGAGGGGAATATGGATGCAGTGGTGAATCAGGACAAAAATTTTAAAAGAGGGATTTTAACATTGAAGTATTAGTGACTTTTTAACGTGTTTACTGTATTATATTTATAATTAAGTTCCCCTAAACCCTAATTACGTAACACTCAATCACAATCTGAATAATTTTGTAGGATATTGTTAACTGATTGCTTCATAGAAACAGATACATTCAAAAAATTCGTTTACTCAGCAACGTAAATAAAGCAATGAATATTATATTGAAGTAACCAAATAAAAGCAACTCCAACTGTTAGTGTTACGCATTTTAAATTTTCATCTCAATTCACCTTTTTTAGTTACATTATTTGTGTTACAGCATTTCCTCCATTTGTCAAACTTAAACAAACTAATAATGTAACCTACATATGATAAAAATGCTATGTTCATAACAACATAAAATTTTATCCATAAATAATGGAATAAATCCGAATGTATGCATACTTTTGCTTATAACTGTACTCAATAAACATTTTTTTTTAAATACTGCTAAGGAACATTTTGCTAATGTTATTATTTAGTTAATACAAAGGCATTCTTTCTACACATACACTTATTGTACTTATTCCAAATGTTTTTTATAAAAGTTACAAGTAGGTAAATGTATTTGAATTGATATTCAAGAACGGATCAAAGAGAATACTAGGCTAATAGGCTTTCAGAAATTGGGAGTTAGAAAATAATGGAGAGTATGGTCTACAAGGTGATAAGTAACCATAGTTGTAGTCTATAGCTCAGCTTAAGTAAGAAACCAATGGATGTTTTCAAATAAAATTTAATTTCATAAAGAACTGTTTGTTTTCTTTTCAATAAAATAGATTTTATTTGAAAACCCTGATCAGGTTCTTATGTACTCCTTTCTCCGCTATTTTCTACAACCATGGTTACTGTTTGTAGACCATACTCTCCATTATTTTCTGAGTAACTACAAGTCTGAAAGTCTATTACTAGCCTAGTATTCACCATTCTTGGTATTCATATTTCTTAGTACATATTTATCTCAATTCAAATACATTTATCAGCCATTATTGTTACTCAAATAATAACAACATTCAATTTGGCAGTGAATTACAGATTAGAGACACCAGAGAAACCAGGCTTTCGGAAAACAGCACCATATTATGTAACACACTATCAAGTAGAATCTGAAAGACTGTGAATACATTACTTCAAATGTTCATAAAATATGTCAGCATAACAACATAAAAAACCTCAATGAATGTTGTTGAACTGTCAAAATGCAAACTATTCCTACTGTCAGTGTATTACATAATAACCCTATTGGTGTGTATTTTCCTTTTTTTATGTTTTAGCTCTATTCAGCCCTGTAACTTATAAACTTTTCCTCTGCTTGGTACTTTCTGCTACTTGGTTCCTGTTTCCTTTCAGGTATAAGTACACTATGATAATTAAGTATTATCTTTGGGGTGCAGGCTTTGGTTTAGGCATTTTCACTAACAAAGGCTGTATTTCCTTCTTCTCATCATAACTTTTCCACATTTCATACAAGTTTATTATGGACCTCACTATCTCTTGGATCTGAAATTAAAGGGAAAATTAGTATAGCAGTATAGGTTGGCCTAGTTCTTATTCTGTACTAGCTTTCCGCCCGCGGCTTCGCTCGCATGGAGATCGGTTATATCGCGCTTTTTAGATTTCCCTCGGGAATATCATTTATTTTTTCCAGGATAAAAGGTACCCTATTATTTAATCTGGACTTTTAACTTTACGTTTGAAAAATTTCAAAGCAACCGGTTCAGTAGTTACGGCGTGAAAGCGGAACAAACAAACAAACTCACTTTCCCATCTATATATATTACTAATATATAAAGCTGAAGAGTTTGTTTGTATGTTTGTTTGTTTGAACGCGCTAATCTCAGGAACTACTAGTCCGATTTGAAAAATTCTCTTTGCGTTGGATAGTCCATTATTTCAGGAAGGCTTTAGGCTATAAAACGTCACGCTGCGACCAATAGGGGCGGAGCATAACTAACTCCACGCGAGCGAAATCGCTGGCGGTCCCTAGTTTATAATATTAGTAAGGATATCTTGAATTTTAATATAAACTAATAATATAAATGTGAAAGTAAAGGTTGGGAATTAACTCATGACAAATAGCCAGTTTGTGCCACTGTGGTAACAGAATTGGTCACCTAAATTCTGCATTAACACTCCATTAGGCGCGCGTTCTACAATAGTAGAACCCTTGTACATTTCGTCGAATATTATCGGTTACTCAAGGTAAAATACGCACACGGTCTTATTATTCTTCTATTACTAGTCAATGAATATATTAAGTGTCCTTGAGGCTACCGATGTGTCCAAATGCCGGAGAAATTTGCCGTCAAAGGTGAATTTCTACAACTGTAGAGCGCGCGACTACTCACGTGACATTTTTTTCGAGAGCTGCGGTCGGTGTGTATTTGTTGTAAATATATTTATTACCTTTTATGTTTTTATGATATATACAATTTATAAAAAGGTTAGTACTAACTAGAGCGATGATTTCTCTAGAATAATGGCTTCACAGAGTGAAGAACAGAGAATTTCTAGATGTTCCGAAGAAGAAGACACTGATGGTGCAGATATCGTGGAGAATAACCCTGAATATTTCTTCTTAGATGAAGAGTACTTAGAAGAATCCCCACATAATATGGACACATAACAGGAAGAAAGTAGCACCGAGATTGACTTAGAAAATATTGAACAAGGCACTCAACAATCCGATCTGAATATGATGTACCCCTAAGTTTTTACGATGTCTCCAGAAACTCCAGCCGATGGCCGTTTACTGTATTATTTGATATGATGAATATAAGTGCAATAAACGGTTATATTGTGTATACAATGAACAGAGGCTACAGCAACAAGTCACGAAAAAAATATTTGCATGAAGTTGGTTTTGAACTCATGGCTCCATGCATAAAGGGCAGAATATCTATGGAAAATATTCCAAAATCATTAGAATTAAAAGGTTAAATTCTTTTGGGGCTGTACGATCCATCCGAGTTGAGCCCGAGTCCAGCACAACCCCCCAATAGTGGTCGCGTTGGAAAATGTTCCTTCTGTGACAGAGCGCGCAACAACTCAACCAGGAAGCATTTTTACACATTTAACAAGTGGATTTGTCCTAATCATCAGGTTATTCTATGTCCACACTACTGTAAAAACGAAGAAATTAGAAGTGGAGGACATGAGCGAATAAAAAAAATATCTTTTAAATTTTGTGTTTATTTCAATTATGCACAAGAAGTGTGATTTTTGGTTCTTAACATGTATAAATTAGTCATGTTATATTTGTTATAAATTTATAATATAGGTTTTCTTATAAGTACAAAAAAACATTTTTAAATTAATAAACATTTTCCTTAGAAAACCTTATATTAAAAATGTTCTACATATGTAGAGCGTGTGACTACTAACGTCTCAAATAGAGCCGCGCCTAATGAAGTGTTAAAGTGACTTCTAAACAATGCAGTGAAAGTGCTCGTAAACACTAAGATTTTAAATATAGTTGTGCCAGTGACATGAAGAATTGAAAGTATGTTTTTGGTTTTATTAGAAAATGGCTAAAAGGACTTGGATGAAACATGGCTGGTTAGTTAAGAAACTGATCAATGTTTTTAAACACAATTAATTTAATTGCACATGGGCTAACTAGACAATAACCAGTAGAACCTGGTCATGGTCTAGCTAGCCTATGTGCAATTAATTTGTATTTAAAACATTGATCAGATTCTTAATTAACCTCAACTATATCCTACAACAATGGTTACTTATCACTTTTGTTGACCATAATCCTCATTATTTTCTGAGTAACTCCCAGTTTCTGAAAGCCTTTTAGTCTAGTATACACTTTGATCCATTTTTTAATCTCAATTTAAGTACATTCATTTACTTTATTTTTATAACATTGACCCACACTAGGAATTTATCCTGTATCGTACCCACATACACAAATGCATTATCCAGCTAATCACAACATTCAATTTGGCAGGGAATTACAGATCAGAGATTTAAGTAAGGCTTTCAGAAGAAGACTCAAGGCATGGAGGAGAACATAGGCATCTTCTCATCCTGTATTCTGGAGACTCGCAAGCAACACCTAATCTATAACAATATTTAGAAAAAAACTGAACTATATTTCGTTTGCTTAGTTATTTCCTCACCTTGTCCATATCAACATTGAGTTCCGCAAACCAAGGTTTGTGATTCTCCTTTCCAAGCATCACACAGGCTATGTGAAGAGCAGCTATTGCTATCTGAAATACAACCATCATTGCTTTTAGTCAAAACATGACAAACTAAAGGCATTTGCAGGAATTTCTTCAGTATATTTTACAGTAACCCCTTTATAGGATAATGTCCACTACCTCCACACCAATGCACACATTTTTGGGTATCATAGACAATGATTAAAGATAATTAGTGATAAGGGATTGTTTCTCCACACGTTTTAGATCTCACTCAACTTTAATCATTATTTATAAATAAAACTTAATAAAAATATTGTTATGATTATTACCTGATATGGAGGGTACAGCAAACTGACATCAGTTCTCAATGAATCATTAACTATCCTCCATGCATAAGTTAATAACTGATCGTCCTGTCCAATATCTTGTACAAATAGCAGTAATGGTCTGTATGGCTGGTACACAATCAAACAACAATCTAAATTCTCCAACAGGTAGAACTCACACTCAAGTATATGGTTAGTTCGGTACGGAAATTCTTGCTGTCCGTATGCATAACTAAACTTATTCTTGATCACAGTCTGGCAAGTGGTTATGAGTCGAGAGTTAGAGATCACACCAAACTCTTCAACCTTAGAAGCAAGGAAAACGCATGTGGGTGCTAAAAGCAGTGGGTCAATACATTTTAACGAGTTCCTTGCGTAAAACCTCTTGAAGTATACTGTAGCTGTGGCTATAACTTGCTGACGAAGCTTTAACTGTTCTCCTAAAACCTGAATTATGCTTGCGAAGAAATTGAATATCTTTTGGTATTCTTCTTCAGACAATATTCCCAAATCATATTGACGATCTCTTACAAGATCTTGTTTATCTAATATCCACTGCTGGTGATGAGAACTTTGCCAGAAATTACCTGCCATTAAAATAGTTGGGAAATCAAGTTTTAAATTTATAAATTGTAAATAAATATTCTTATTCTGTAACCGACTGTCAAGTGTCAAAGTTTGACAACACAGTTTTTTTTTTTTGGTTTGCTTCTTTCCGTTCTTCTGAACGGAAAAGGCAAAGGCACCATAGTACGCCATACAGCCTAGACTTCAGTATGTTTTTTCTTGAGTAAATTTATATCCTAAAGTCAAAGTCAAAGTCAAGTCAAAGTATTTATTAGTGTGCTTTTTGGTGATACAATAGGTCTTAAAATTAGTAATGGTAACTCAAAAAGCTGCCAATTTGACATACACCATGTAACAATATAGTTTTTTTTTTTTTTAATTGATATAGCATGCATAACCAAAATGTCAATATTTAGATTACAAAAAATATAATGATTTCTCTTTTCACACATAATAGTTTTAAAGCATAAATATTATAATTATCAGTTCACAAAATTTTGTTACGTAACAAGTCTTCAAATATTGTAGTAGAAAAGTTAATTAATGTTTCGTAATATCCAGATTTAAATGGTTTATTTTTTATTTAGATATATAACAAAAAGTCATGGCTTACATTACAATACACATTAAAATACTATTACTTATTATTATATACATTAAAAATACAATGAATTAGTCAAGTTATTAAATTTTGTCAAGAAGGAATTCGTCAATGGTGTAGTAACATTTTTTCATTAGAAAATCATTAAGTTTACTTGTAAATTGATTCAAATTCAAATCCTTGATAGTATTTGGGATTTTGTTAAATATTTTGGGAGCCATGCAGAGAATGCTCTTGTGCATAAGGGTTGTCTTTGAAGCTTTTAGACATAATTCGTGTCGATATTCCGGTCTAGTCGATCTGCAACGTTCCTCTGAAGCTTTTTTAAACAACATAGAATTTTTCTTGACGAACAATGCGATTTCGTAAATGTAAATACAAGGTAAAGTTAATATTCCGAGAGATTCAAAATGAGGTTTACAACTGTCTGTTGGTTTTAAGTTACACATCGATCTAATGCACCTCTTCTGTGCTTTAAAAATGTTATTTTTCTCGCAGGAGTTTGCCCAGAAAATGACGCCATAGCGCAATGTGGAATCAACATACCCATAATATGCAGTTAAAACAGCTGCCTGATTAACTATTTTCTTAAGTTTGTATAGAGCAAAGGCAAAGCGACTTAATTTTTTTATAAGTATTAATGCATGTTCTTTCCACGTCAGTTTAGAGTCAATGGTTAAGCCTAGAAATTTTACGTGTTCTACTTCTTCAATTCTGTTATCGTCAAAATTTATAGTGATGTCAGGAGTAGTTACTCTTTGTCTAAATTGCATTATTTTAGTTTTACTTAAATTCAATTTTAAATTATTTCGATCAAGCCAGTTAATTGATTGTTGCAATGACTCTGTGATGTCAGTTTCATAGTCTCTATTCTTATTTTTTCTTACAATTATCGTGCTGTCATCAGCGAAAAGAACCATAGGAAAAGTAACGTGTTTTGGAAAGTCATTTATATAGACCAAAAATAACAGCGGGCCTAATACGCTGCCCTGTGGTACGCCAAAAGTATTTCTACGTTGTTCAGATAAATATTTAATTTCTCTTTTACCCTTTTTAGAAATTCGCTTTATTTCCGTACACTGTGTTCTATTATCAAGATAAGATTGTATAAGAGAAAGTGCTTTGCCCCTTATTCCATTCGCATTAAGTTTCTGTATTAGAATATAATGATCAACTAAATCAAAAGCTTTCGACATGTCCATGAATATAGCACTAATGGGGGTTCTTTTATCGACATCTGTCATTATAATGTTAAGAAAATCATAGATAGCCATATTTATTGATGTATTTTTCCTAAAACCTTTCTGTTCCTTTGCTAGGATGCCGTGTTTCGTAAAAAAGGAGTCAATACGGGTATAAATAGCTTTCTCAAAAATTTTTGATATCACAGGTATTAAGGCGATAGGTCTATAGTTATTCATATCAGTGTTGTCATGTTTCTTAAATAAGGGCTTAATTATAGTTGGTTTAAGTTTTTCCGGATAGATTCCAGAAGAAATACTAGCATTAATAATGTGACAAATGGGGCTAGATATTACATCAGAAACAAATTTTAATACTTTTGTTGAGATATCGTCATACCCTACACTAACTTTATTTTTTAAATTCTTTATTATATGATCTACTTCGTTGGTTGTAGATGGGGCCAAGAATATCGATTCGCAACACGAATTCGGAATCTCATAGCTTTTAGATTTTGAGGTCTTAAATATTAATTCAGCTTGATCCACAAAATGATCGTTAAACGCGTTTGCTATATCACTGGGGTTTGTTATTGAGATCCCGTTCCTTAGTATTTCCGCTATGTGTTCATAAGGGGGGCAGAATTTATTTTCGTTAATGATCCTCCATGTATCTTTTGATTTGTTTGTTGATGTCATTATCCTATGGTTATTTTTTGCCTTTTGCGTCAGTTTTATAATTTTCTTAAGTCTTTGAGAGTAATTTTTAAGTTTAGTCAAGTTACTGTTATTAGGTCTTGCTCTCAGTTGCCAAAGAAGCTGTCTTTTATTTTTGCTACAGCGTTTTATACCAGGTGTTAACCAGTTCGGACTCCTTTTTAACTTTATTTTTTTGTTGATCAATGGAAAACACAAGTCATAAAATAGTCCGAATACTTCCATAAAACTATCGTACGCCTTGTTAGGATCATCTGCTTGGTAAACTTCACAAAACGATATAGGGTATAAACATGATCTAAACTTTATGAGGTTATCATAACTGTAATCGCGTGCTGTTATAGTCCAACTGTCAATTGTACAAGTCTTTTTGACGGGGATCTTTAAAATTTGGGCGGTATGATCAGACATGTTAAAGTCAATTATATTGTGGATACATTTTTGCGAAAAATTGTGCGCAAAATTATCTATACATGTGTTACTTTGTAATCTAGTGGGCTGGTCAATTTGCAACTTTAAATTATAGCTTAGCAGATAGCTGGTAAATTCAAGGGAAGTTCTATTCTTTTTCAATATATCAATATTAAAGTCACCACATATAACAACATTTCTGCGCGCCTTGTAACAAATTTTTGGTAGGAGAATATCCAATTTATAGTAAAAAGTATCAAGATTATTTGATTTAGGTATTCTGTAAATACATACAACGATGATGTTATGCTGAGTTAATTCGATTGCGCAGCACTCGAATGCTCCCTGAATTGAGAGTTTCTTGATTTCTTCAAGCTCTCTATATTGAAGATCGTTTTTTATTAATATGCAAGCTCCTCCTCTTTTTGTATCCCTAGAATAGCAAGCTGCCAATTTATAATTAGGTATGGAGAGAAAATCTTCATATCCAGATTCCATGAAGTGTTCAGTCACGCAGATTACGTCTATGCTGTCTTGAAATTCAAGGAGATGCAACAGTAATTGGTCTGCCTTATTTATTAATCCTGCGATGTTCTGGTGCATTATTGACAGATGATTATAGAAAAAAAATGTTTGATATATCTTCATTCGTGTTCATTGAGTTAGTATTACTGCTATTTTCCATTTCGATATCATAAATAGTCTTTTTGAGATTCAAAATTAACTTATCCTAATTTACCTAATTTATCCTAACTTATACTAGCTTAACTTAAACCTATCTCCTTTCGTTTCCCGCGTGAGGCCGACAAGGAGGAAGTTTGGGTAAGGGCATGATGTGGCCACTATGCTACAATATTTCACTGTTCTTTATAAATTATTCACTGAATGCACTTTTTACTACATAAATCACGCGCTTTTATGTAGTAAACAACACTATAAATAATTTTAAAAGTGCAATGAAAAATGAGCGTGACACTCATCTTGACATTCCCGCCAAACTCCCCAACACAGAGTACTATAATCAAGGAAATTCTACCTAAACTGGAAAGAGTACTTGCATAAGTCTCTTGTTTATAAGAAGACTCTAATGTAAGAACAATAAGGTCGATCGAAATTAAAACCTTATTTGAAGAGAACGTGGTCCGAGGGAGTAAACGTCTTAATAGCCCTCTGTCTCTTTCTAAGTGATACCCGTAAAAAATATAATTCAAGATCGGAAAACTATTAAATTTAATTGATGTGAGCATAAAAAAAATATAATAAGTCATAATACATTCATTTTTATTATTATTTTTATACTGTTTTTTTTATTGCTAATAATATAATTAAGTAAATTTAATGTATGAAAACAATTTAAAAATATAACATATTTCCAGTAATCAAAAACCACATTTGTGATGATACTCTTTGTCGTAGTAGAAAAAGTACATCTACAATTTATTTATCCATTTCTAGAATAATAAAATTAAAAGGTTCGCATCCATACCTAAATATTCATAAAATTCTCAGGTAATATAAGTAAAAAAAATGTTTTATGTATATTCCTTATAATGCCCCCCTTTTTAATAGTCACCCTACACAACAAGGACAGAGAGCTACTATGAAGCTATCTCCCTCGGACCGCGTTTTGATCGATAGTTAACACTCCAGTTTAGTTATAAGCTCCTTGACTATAATAATTAAATTGTTTGACAAGCTTGGAACGCCAAAGCTAGGAAAAGCGCGGGAAACTTTCGAACTTGGCGGGCGCGTCCTTTGAGTTTTTATAAAATAAAATAATTTTTAAGTATATATAAGATCAGTAGCTGTAGTGTATTGTATATATTCTGTTGATTAGTATAAATTTAGTTTAGTTTTGTACATTTCATCACTTGGTAAGTCAAACTTTTATCAGTATATAGAAACTAAGTATGAATGAGCCGCCCGATCCGGGGGACTTTGTCCCACCGGCAGGGCAATTCGTAACCATACAGTCCAATGAGTCTGGCATGGACACCGATGGGTCCACCTCGACCCGTTCTTTAAAAAGAAGCCGCATTTCTGTATGCAAACACTGCAACAAACGTCGTCGTCGACATCATGGCTCAGATACAATTAGTTGTGGTTGTCAGGATGCTCACTTAAATGAAAATGAACAAAAAGTTATTAACACGGATACTACAAACAAAATTATCGATACGGTCCAAACTATTACCTCTCAGAGTCCCTCCACCCCTGTAGGACGGAACACATATGATAAAACCGATTGTGCACCTTACATTATTCATGTGCAAAAACAAACTTTGTCACAAAACGATGGCACAACCTTGCACCCCATTACATTTGGGAAATTTCTGAAAAAAACAACATTCCCAATATCATCAACGGAAGTGTGAAGCGCATAGGGCGTAACAAAATTTCGTTAGCTTTTTCAAATTTTGCAGACGCCAATTCTTTTATAAATAATGGTAATCTTGAAGCAGAACAATTGAAAGCTTACATTCCGACATTCAACGTTACTCGTATGGGGTTAGTTAGAGGGGTTCCGGCAGAATGGTCTCCAGAGGAAATTGTCAATAACATCTCAGTACCTATTGGCTGTGGCCCTATTTTGAAAGTGAGACGGCTGAACTTTAAAACCGTAATTGAAGGTTCTGTTGTTTGGAAACCTACACAGTCAATTGTCATTACTTTTGATGGCCAGGTCCTGCCAAAAAGAATATTTATGTGTTACAATGCCCTTCCAGTAGACTTATATATTTTCCCTACTATCCAGTGTTTCCATTGCTGTAGATATGGTCACACAAAGGTACAGTGTAGGTCTAAGCCTAGGTGCTTTAAGTGTGGTCAGAATCACACAGGGGATACCTGTAATAGAGATAAAGACCCTTCTTGCTGCATGTGTTCAGGTTATCATTTTGCCACAAGTAAATCTTGTCCTGAATTTTCTAGGCAAAAACAAATCAAGACATACATGGCTCAAAATTCTGTGTCCTACGCTGAAGCCCTGAAAGTTCACCCTCCAGTAAGCAGAACCTATGCAGAGACGCTTCTTTCTTCCCCATCCAATAACTTCTCCAGTAAACCTGCTCTTCCATCATTTAACAGAATACCCAATAATATAGATTCCCCCACTACTAGCCACAAAAAGACAACATTTTTAAAACCTAGATCCCCTCCAAGACCTTCATATGGGTATGATAAAAATTCTCATAATGCTTTAATCCAGGAATATAATGCACCACAGCCAGCTAATGGTTGTGCCTTAAGAAAAGTAGAAGATAGTGAAACAAATAATTTGTCAACTAATGATTTTATTACAGCATTAATTCAACTTCTTTCACAGTATAATATTTCACCGTCCAACGTTGCCTCTTATTTAAACCTTTTCTCTCTTGCCATTAACAATGGACAGACTCTCCAAAATAATGCAGTGGAACTGCCGCAGCCTGACAAGCAAAAAAAGTGATTTAATTCACTTACTCAATAAATATGAACCCTCAGTTTTTGCATTAGCAGAAACTTGGCTCAAGCCAAATCATGTTTTTAAAATAAATAATTACTATACCATTAGAGATGATAGATCTGATGGGTATGGTGGAGTAGCTATTCTCATAAAGAATTCTATTCCTTTCTCTATTATCCCTTTACCTCCTCATAGTGAGGATATTTCAATTGTAGCTATTAATGTATTTAACATTTGTATTATTTCCTTATATATTCCTCATCCATCTTCTTCTTTACTTCTTGAGATTAACAATCTTTTTTCTCTTCTTCCAACACCCCTACTAATATTGGGAGATTTCAATTGCCACCACCAATTATGGGGTTGTTCAATTTCCAGTAACCATGGGGATGAATTATTAGATATAATAGACCATCTAAACCTATGTATCCTGAATACAGGTGCTCCTACACGTCGTTCTGCTCCTAATCAGAGTACAAGTGCTATTGACCTATCTATCTGTTCTCCTAACTTAGCCTCTTCACTAACTTGGTATACACTATCCTCTACTTATGGTAGTGACCATTTCCCAATAGTTATGTCCACTCCATTCCCCAAACCAACCATTTCCAGAAAAACATCAAACCTTAAACATAAAGTCCCTGATAGGAATAACATCAATTGGGAAAAATATAGAACCGCTACTGACTCAAACTTTTCTTCTCTACCACCTATTTCTAATGGTAATGAAAATGCGTGTGCTAGGTCTTTAACCAAGTTACTAATGGCAGCAGCAGATGAAGTGTTCCCTGCTAAAAATAATAGCTCTCATTCAATTCCTAGGCCTCCATGGTGGGATTCAGAGTGTACAGATGCCATTAAAAAACGTAAAGAAGCAGAATTCAATTATAATCTTGACATGTCCGATGCTAACTTTGACGCCCTAATCACTATTAATACAGAAACTAAGAAATTTTTGAAAAAGAAAAAATATGCAGGTTGGCAGAGTTTCTGCACAACTTTAACTCCCAATACTCACCCAACTATAGTTTGGCAAAACATACGTAGATATAGGTCTGCATTTACACAGCCATCTCCTCCTATTCCCAATTCCCTAGCTACCGAATTCTTAGATAAACTTGCTCCACCGTGGGTTCCCCAAGATATTAACAACACATCATGTGAATCTGTTACGGCCGATTCTCCTAGGACTTTGCATCTCCCATTTACCTTAAATGAGCTAAAAGGCGTAGTACTAAATGCAGTAGATTCTGCTCCAGGTCTTGATGGCATTCCATACTCATTTTTTGCCAATCTAAGTGATAATATTCTTAATTATTATTTAAAAGTAATCAATTCTATCATGAAAACGGGAAATATTCCATCCGAATGGAAATGTCAAATGGTGTTGCCATTTTTAAAACCGAATAAAAATCCTTCGGACGTTTTTTCTTACCGACCCATAGTTCTATCCTCAGTGTTAATTAAATTAGCAGAACATTTATTAAAAAACCGTCTAGAATGGCACATTGAAAGCGAAGGCCTACTGAGCTGTTCGCAATACGGTTTTAGAAAAGGGAAAAGTACCACTGACTGTATAAGTATTTTTACCACAGATATCCGTTCCTCATTTTCCAAAAATCAGTCTACAGTTGCAGTTTTCTTAGATATAAACGCGGCCTATGACAACGTTTTACTTTCCGTATTAAAAAACAAATTAGATGATTTAAAAGTACCACACAATCTATCCAACTTTATATTGAACATTTTAACAGACCGTACATTATATTTATGCCATTTGAAGATCATCACTTATCTCGCAAGGTATGGAGAGGCCTCCCGCAGGGATCTGTGCTTAGTCCCCTCTTATATAACATTTACACATTTGATTTAGATTTATCCATAAACAATGAAGTAAAAATACTGCAGTATGCCGATGATCTACTGTTTTATTGTTCAAGTAATTCCATAGAACAAGCTTGCTCTGTTGTTACTTCTGCTTTATCGTTATTATCGTCATGGTTACATGTAAATGGTTTGGAATTATCCATCTCTAAATGCGCAACTGTTGTTTTTACCCGCAAAAGAAATATTCCTCAAATAAACCTTACTTATAAAGACGTCCAAATCCCTATTAAAGACAACTTTAAATACCTGGGTGTTATTTTAGACTCCAAACTGAGTAGTATCCCACATTGCGATTATATAGCTAATAAATGTGAAAAACACCTAAATATGTTGAGGTGCCTCTCAGGTGTTTGGTGGGGTGCACATCCTTCTTCCTTAAAGTTGATTTACAATGCAATTATTAGAAGCCTCTTAGACTACGGTCTATTTATTGTAGAACCTGGTAGTGTCAAGGCCTTCAAAAAATTAGATATAATACAATCTAAAGCGCTACGTGTTATTTCGGGTGCAATGAAGTCCAGTCCAGTGAATGCACTCCAAGTGGAGTGCGGCGAAGCGCCGTTACGTCTTAGGAGACAGTTTCTCTCAGACAAGTATTTCTTCAGAATTCTACAGTTCTCTAGTCATCCTCTCATCCCTAAACTGCAACTTTTACTGTCTGAAATTGAATCTTCATGCTACTGGTCCAATAAATCTCCACCCTGTTTAGTTGTTAGTTATAAGAAGTTCATTTCCCTTTCTTCCCCTACACACCGTTCAAATAAACTCCCTTTATTTTGCGTCAGTTATGACAGTTTACACTTTTCTCCCAGTATAATATATAATTTTGTTAGTAAATCTGATCCCCGTGTTCAATTAAAATTTAACCGATTAATATCTGAGCAGTTTATTGATTTCCATTGCATTTACACTGATGCTTCTAAACCTGCTGCAATTGACTGTGTAGGTGTAGGGGTTTACCATACACAATATGATATAGTTCAAAAAATTAAATTTCCTCCCGAGACTTCTGTTTATACGGGTGAATGCTTCGGAATACTTAGGGCTGTCGAATATGTTCGTATGTGTAAACTTAAAAAAGCTATAATTTTCACAGATTCATTAAGCGCTCTTCAAGCAATTGCCAAATTTCCATTCAAACAAAAATCGCAATTACATATTATTTTTAAAATAAGGGAAATAGCATTCACACTTCAGCTGCAGGGGTTTGATTTACAGTTTATTTGGATACCAAGTCACACTGGCATCCATGGTAATAATGTCGCGGATAAACTAGCAAGTGATGCAGTGCAAGGCGGTGATTTCTTTCCATATGAAAACTATTGTCAAGACCTTGTGGCTTTACCAAAATCTTTTTTAAAAAACGCCTGGCAGGAGGAATGGGACTCTGGCAGTAAATCAAAGGGGCAACATTATGCCCGTATTCAACCAGAACTTCCTGCAAAGCCGTGGTTCACAAAAGCAAAACTTAGTAAGATTGAGACGTCAACTTTGACGCGCATGAGATTAGGACATGTTTGTTCCCCAGCTCATCTCGCCAGGCTGAAAATTGTTGACGACCCTGTTTGTGTGTGTGGAACAGATGTTGGTGATCTAAATCATATCATCCTCTCCTGTCCTCTTTATGATCGCACCTCCTTTATAGATAGTCTTTTATCTCTTAATATTCCTTTTCCAACTTCCATCATTGCCTTACTTCACACTAACGACATCAATGTATATAAAAGTATAGCTACATTCATCTCATTAAATAAAATAAAACTGTAAATATCCATCCATTTCATATCCTCATCCTCTTTTGTATGTGTAAATATTTTTTCCTACTGATCCTATAACTTACAGATAAATATCCAAGTTTTACGTTCCATTTTACCTTTATTCCGTTTCCCTACCTTTTACTCGTCATTGGCTAACACAAACCGTGGAGTGCCAGAACAAAAAAAAAAAAAAAAACGCCAAAGCTACGTCATAGGCATTTTTTTTTGTTTTTTTTTGGTTCCATTTGGAACAGGCTAAGGTCAGAGACCATACTGTTATGTGTTCAGTAATTAATTTTCAACTTATCCTAAACTTATCCTAACTTAATCCAACCTCTCTCCTTTCGTTTCCCGTGTGCAAAGACACTAGGAGGAAGATTTGGTACATAGCCATGATGTGGCCACTATGCTACAATATTTCACTGTTCTATATGAATTATTCACTGAATGCACTTTTTACTACATAAATCACGCGTTTTTATTTAGTAAACGACACTTTAAATAATTTAAAAGTCCAATGAAAAACGAGCGTGGCACTCATCTTGGCTTCCCGCCAAAAACTCGGTCCTATGCAATGACTTTTCCGTGTTTTTTTTACGTGGTTGTGATCTTATAGTTTGAGCTATTTCACATTGTCAGTTTTTGGCTCCGAATCCCTTGTTCACAAACTAAATTTAATATAAGTTCAGATTTTCTTTCTATTTGATTAGGTAAGGAAACGATAAAAGATAAATATTAGTTTAATCTTATCTCAAATATAACATGGTGTACAAATGATTGGAATTAATTCAGTTTCTTATTCTGAAGAAACTATATTCAAATTCGCAAACAAAAAATAATGTTGTATGTCTGTCAAGTCGTCATAGAGTTCCAACCATAACACTCCATCACTCCCTCTTGAGACCGTCATGGGCGATAGTGTTCATGGCAAGATTTCCTTGGTTCAGGGGCTATATTATGACGTGTTAAAACCATCATTAAACCGTTGTGAAAAAGGGATAGAGCTATTCATCCTGTACCCATCTTTGTTTGAAATTGGAACGATGATGGTCTTAACACGTCATAGTAAAGTAACCCCCCAGGAAAAGGCACACTACGGCCCAACTAACTTAGTGATTACTTGCTCTGTGCTGTTATCTTCGGACGGACGTCGGTGTTGGATTGATGACTGTAGCATCTGTGAAATCCATTCTTGTCTTTTTTTTTTAAAAAAAAGACAAGACTACTTCGTGTTACCTATTGTGGTCATATACCACAATACGTAACACTAAGTATTCTTGTCTTTTTTTTTTAATCAATTCTCATAATAATTGAGTATGTAGACCGGTTTCACAAAGTCTATCAATTAAGAGGCTGCCCTACCTTTAAATAGGAACTTGAATACTTTGTCACCTCTCTCTAACACTTTATGCTCTCTCTAGCACAATTTTTCACTTTCTGGCTCTCGACTACTTGAATGATATTAGGTAGTCACAGATTGTAATCTTATTTTAAAATACTGTTTATTCTGCACTATAACTCTTCAAGCGCAATAACAGAATGTACTCGTTGTTGGTATGGTATGTACGGACGACAGTTATAGTACTCTGTGGACGACAGCAGCAGCCTAATCGGCGAACACATTTTTGTCAAATGATTGCGACTAGTTGGTATAGTTTGGACCGCAGTTGATATTACTTTACACTAAAATTATAATGGCAGTGGCATACAAAACTTTTTCTACGACCTTGAAATAATTGGTAACACTTTTCATATCTTTTCTGGTAGCAATTCTTTTATGGTCTCCATAGCTGCTTCCCTCATTTCAGGATACGTTAAGATATTGTCCATTTCACTATTATGACCGATATCAATCATTTTGAAAACAATTTTATTAATTAATGCAGTTAAAAGTTAACAATGGCGCGAAAATAGCACACAAATGAAAGGCGAAGGCAATTCTATACAGCCTAATAACATGCGATGTTTAGTCGTGACGCAAATACGCGCGCTTTTTGGCATAATCATTTGTTGATGTTTCTTAGGGGCACTCGGGCCTCGACTACGGAGGCTACTAAGCGCATGCTTGGAGAGGGGCCAGTTCCCACTTCGAAACGGGTCCTAAAGAAGCCAGGGCGCCATGCGGACTCTCCGTTCTCTTACCGGCCCATTGTGCTACTCGAAGAGGTGGCCAAGCTCTTCGAAAGAGTCATTGCAGACTGACTCGTCGGGTAACTCAGGCGAGCGGGCCCGGAAACTGGCTTCCGCAGCGGGCGCCCTACGGTGGACGCCATCATGCGCGTGCGAGCCCCCACGACAGGGGATGCTGTGGCCCGGGGTGGGGTTGTCTTGGGGGTGTCTCTAGAGATTGCGAACGCCTTCAACACCCTACCCTGTAGTTGCATCAGGGAGGCATTCCGGTATCACCGGATGCCGACCTATCTCTGTCGAGTTGTCTAGGCCTATCTGACGGAAAGGGCCGTAATCTACCCCGGTCACCAAGGAGTGTGGAACCGGTGAGAGATGTTGTGCGGTGTTCCACAGGGATCGATCCTGGTACCGCATCTGTGGAACATCGGGTACGACTGGGTGTTGCGAGCCGACTTCTGTATCGGCGTCAGCCTAGTTTGTTACGCTGACGACATGCTAGTTCTGGCACTGGCACAAGGGAGGTCGCACCAGGTGGTGGCTGACGCAGCGACCCTCGGGGTTGCGAAAAACGTGGAGAGGATCCAGCAATTGGGACTCGAGGTGGCCTTTCATGGTCCTTGGAATGCGCCACCGTCGGGTTCCCACATAACGGTAGGAGGGCAGCAAATTAGAATTATTTTAACATAGCAAATAAAGTAGGATATCTTATACTGATTATGTACCTATTTCAATCACATAAATAAATTTTACTTATATGTAACTTATTAGTATACTTACTTATTAAACACAGTTTTAACAATTAACACATTCAGTTTGTCATTTTGATTAGGGTTGTAACGCACCTTCGCCTCCGCTTCCGTTACTGCGGAAGTTCCGCAAGAAATCGTATCTTCGCTTCCGCCTCCGCCTCCGCACAATTTTTGCGGAGTTATAACGGAGGTTTATTTGCGTGTTTATAAAATAAATAACGCGCAAGATGCGACGCTCAACAACCGTCCGGCTGCGTTTGAGCGCGAAATGGTCAAGAATCAACTAGTGCGAGGCGGGAATGTGGTAAACACAATTTGTTTCTCCTCAATTTTCATTACAAGAAGGTAGTTTTTTTTTTTTAACAAGTATACAACTATTAATGTACGTATTTAAAATAAAAATTTTGTTTTAATTAACCATAAATTTCAATTTTTTCTATATGTACTTTCACCTCCGCCTCCGTTAACCTCCGCATCCGCGGAGGTGAGATTCGTCGCCTCCGCATCCGCCTCTGCTTCCGCTAACAAGCCTCCGTTACAACCCTAATTTTGATGACGAGAACAGAAGTGCGGAAAAAAAGACAAACAATTAAGCAGCGCTTAGTTTTATTTTAGATCTTTTATTAAATTTAAATTATCGCCTATTGTTTTTACCGGGGTCTGGGGGCCCCTTGTAACCTTGGGGCCCTGGGCTGCAGCCCAAGTAGCCCATACACTGGCCCAGCACTGGGTTGCGACAATCGGACTCTTCATGTCGCCATGAGATACCGCAGGAGCTCTGTCCGCCGTGAAGCGATTTCTCGTGGCAGCGGAGTTATGACCCCGCGTTTTGCCTTCTCTTGCCACTCCTACATGTGGGCGAGGACTTTGGCCTCCAGATCCCATGGCGGCAATCCTGCAAGAAGGCTCGTCGCCTCAGCGGAGACCGTGCGGTATCCCCGGACCAGCCGAACGGCCATAACCCTCTGGGACGTGGTCAGACCGCGCCCACACCGGTGCCCCGTAAAGGACCACACGGCCCCGAATACAGCCTCCAGCAGGAGGCGTTTGGTCCCCCTAGATTGGGGAGGAGCCGCCTCAGAGCAGCCCGGCCCGTTCCAGTCTGGGTGCCAAACGTCAGAAGTGCTCCTCGAAGTTCCACCGGCTGTCGAGGACGAGTCCCAGATCATTGTCAATCCGACGCCGATGTGAACCCCTCCTACCATTATGTGGGAACCCGACGGTGGCGCATTGCGAGGACCATGAAAGCACATGGCCTTGGAATTCTGCAGGGCCACCTCGAGTCCCAATTGCCGGATGCTCTCCACAATTGTCGCAACCCTGAGGGTCGCTGCGTCAGCCGCCGCCTGGTGCGACCTCTCTTGTGCCAGAACTAGCGTGTCGTCAGAGTAACAAACTACGCTGACGCCGATAGGCAGGTCGGCGCGCAGCACTCAGTCGTACCCGATGTTCCACAGATGTGGTCCCAGGACAGTACCCTGTGGAACACCGCACGACATCTCTCGCCGGTTCCACATTCCTTGGTGACCGGTGTAGATTACGGCCCTGTCCGTTAGATAGGCCTCGACCACTCGACAGAGATAGGTCCGGTGATACCGGAATGCCTCGCTGATGCAACTCCAGGGTAGGGTGTTGAAGGCGTTGGCGATGTCTAGAGACACGGCCAAGACAACTCCAACCCGGGCCACAGCATCCCCTGTCATGAGGGCTCGCACGCGCATGATGGCGTCCACTGTAGAGCGCTCTCTGCGGAAGTCAAACTGGCTCTCCGCCAAATTCGGGCCCACTCGCCTGAATTGCCCGACGAGGCGGTCTGCAATAATTCTTTCGAAGAGCTTGGCCACCTCGTCGAGCAGTACAGTGGGCCAGTAAGCGGAGGGAGAGTCCGCAGGGTGCCCTGGCTTCTTTATGAGGACCAGTTTCCCCATTTTCCAGCAAAGTGGGAACTGGCCCCTCTCCAAGCATGCGCTTAGTAGCCCGCGAGCCCCTAAGGCCATAACCCAGGCTTTTTCTGGTAAGCCGTCGGGTCCTGGGGCGGTATTTTTGGAATTTTGCCTACGTACCGCCGCTCTCAGCTCTGCCTCGGTTACTTCTGGTCTCTGGAGCATCGTCGTCGTCATTGGTGTAGCCCACATCAGGCACCGTAGGAGGCGGAGCCATGGGTGGAGGGGTATATCCCCCTCGCGAGGGAAACAGAGCGCTCACCTCGTCCTCCACGAGCTGAGGGCGGAGACTCTGCGTCAGCGGGGGAGCCAAAGGGTGGAGTTTATTCCGCAGCATATTCCGCAGCATTTTATCGCGTCTGTTCAGAGTCCCTAGCAACTCCTCACGGGCCAGCTTTTTAGCCCGCTGGATCTCCGCTTGGAAGGCGGTCTTCGCCACTCTGTATCACTCGTAAACCTCCGCCTGTATGGCCTCCGTATTCGGTGGACGAATACGGAGCCTGCGATGCCAGGTGTACCGGTGTTGCGCAGCCACGCACGCCTTGCGCAAAGACGTAAGCTCCGGTGACCACCAGTACACCTGACGCCGCGCCGGGTGCGTCTGGACGTCGGGGAATGCCCCGAGTCAACCCCGGACGGCTACATGCGACGTGGCGTGGCCACGTCGCATATCTCGGACTCATGCCACTCAGCTTAACGTAGTGGCACAAACTATCACTCATATTATAATAGCTATCATTGCTTGACAGTGGCATAAATAACTATTTTGACATGGCTATTAGTTGAGTACTTAGATAGGCCCCTAATTAGTTTCATCTCAGGACCCCACAAACTCACGATCCGCTCCTGTTCACAATAATAATTAAAAAGTACTCTGAGTTCCACAAGCAGCGGGCAGCGGCCCTACTAACTAACTAATTAACTATGGTCCTGGGAAAAAACCTTTCAGTTGTACAAAATAAAAAACATGTTTAGTATAGGAGTTCATAGTTTCTTAATTATGTAACAAAACCACAAATAAAAGTTTTGAGTATTTAAATTCCGTCCTTGCGATATTTTACGTTTCTTGTTCTTCTTAGAATCCTTTATTGTTTTATTGTCCTAAGATGTCGTTAATGGTGTATTCTTTGAGGACGTCATTGATGACGTCGAACAGTTCTTCACTGAGCCTATTGCTAAGATTTGCCGTCTCAGTCTGGATCAGCTCTTGTGTTAGATTCTGGACATAGTTGTTGATAAACGCGTTGATAATGCTGGAGCCAGTCATTCCGTGGAATTGGACCTAGAGAATAAGAAAAATAACGTTATCATCATCATTCTCATATTAATCGCCCAGTCTATAAATAACCGATAGTAGAGAAACACATAGTTTTGAGAAAACAAAAACGGAATGCTTTATCTACCACAAACATTTGCCGACATGGTGGTCTAGTGGTCAAACACCAGCCTCTTAACGAGTACGGGTTCGATTCCAGGTCAGGCAAGTACCAATATAAGTTTTCTAAGTTATATGTACTTTTTAAGTATATCTTGGACACCAATGACTAATTAAAAGGTGAAGGGAAACATCTTGAGGAAACCTGGACTTTAAGTCTGAAATCGCCAACCCGCATTGAGCAAGCGTGGTGATTACGCTCAATCCTTCTCTGTATGACAGAAGACCTGTACCCAGCAGTGGGACGACAAAAGGTTGGTAGATGGCAGCCATGGGCGTACCGAGAGGGAGGGCAAGGGGGGGTGCAGCTGTAGCCACTAACAAAATGTACGGTGTGATTGCCAAAAAACCGTGTCCGATTATAACGCACAAAGATAAAAAATTTGGCTTGCCCCACTAGGCCAGACTTTCTCACACACAGTCTCCGAATGGGGCAATGCCAATCTTGTAGCATTCAATGCCGCCAAAACACAGGCGTGTCTTTTCACCGCCAAAAGGAGCCCGTTCACCTTGGCCCCTACTTTTCGGAATGTGTCCTTGGAGTGTTCCGACCGCCTTCAGCTTTTGGGAGTTGAGATTTCCTCGAACCTTAACTTTGGGCGGTTCATTGAGTCCAAGGCCAAGGTGGCTGCCAGGAAACTTGGCGTTATCGCAAAGGTCCGGCAGTACTTCACACCTGGGCAGCTTCTAATGTTATACAAAGCACAGGTCCGTTCGTGTGTGGAGTACTGCAGCCACATTTGGGCTGGTGCTGCCAAGTGTCATCTGGCCACTTTGGATTCAGTGGAGAGACGTGCAAAGAGGCTGATTGGTGACCCTGATCTAACTCGAGTTGGTCTCCAAAGCCTAGAGCACAGGCGTAGAGTAGCCAGCCTTCGGTGTTCTATAGGATGCATTTCGGGGAGTGTGCGAGGGAATTGCATGATTTAATTCCCCCATCTCCGTTCCACCAGCGAACGACCCGTCGTACGGCTGGTTTCCACCCTTACGTTGTTAACACCACTACGATCCGGACGAAGCGTTTCGCCTCCTCCTTTATACCGCGTACATCGAGGGACTGGAACAATTTGCCAGCGGCGGTGTTTCCGTCGGACTACAATTTGAGTGTCTTCAAGGCTTTAGTGAATAGGCTCTTAATAAACTAGTGCACTTTACCATCAACAATTGCGTCACTGCTTACCATCAGGCAGGATTGCGGTCAAGCGCTGGTTTATAATATGTAAAAAAAAAAAGGATAAATTAACATTCTGGCTTACATGAGTGTCATGGATGTCGATTTTAATGTTCAGTTCACGGAGAAACAGGTGTCCTGCGAAAATGTTGGTGCCCATCCTCATGTCCATGCCAACCTCGATGCGGTGGGCAAAGATCCTGGATGATAATACAAAATTAATATATTGTATGTGTTCTGTAATTTAAGTGGTATGTTATGTTGTGACTTGCATAGGGTTGCAGTATAAAACTGAGCAACGGCCGTTTTGCATGAATTTGATTGAAGCATGTTGCCCTCCACCATTTCATTTTTTACGATAGTTCTCGTGTATCCAACAATATGTATTATTAAGTGAGTATATTTGTAAGTACAAGTAAGCAAAATTAGTAAGTACATACCTAAATCCACCACCAGCTCTTTGGTTAAGAAGTCTCAGTCTTGCGCGGGCTTCGTAGTTACCTGATAAATTATAATCACATGGTCAGTCTTTTAATACCCTATTGTGAATTAAAGTTCTAATAGGCTTTGCTTAGGAACACACTATCGCAGATTATGTTGTTATTTGAATACCTAACCAATTAATCGGATAAGCACATCACATTACTAAAATAGGTTAGGGGTTAGGTTAGGTTATAGGTTTAAGTATAATAATTATCTACTTTTTCATTTACCAGATCAACATTGGTAGATAATAATGATGATTGGGAACGAGTTAACGTATTTTTTTAAAATAATTGTAAACTAGTGCTTGACTGCAATCCCGCCTGATGGTAAGCAGTGATGTAATCGTTGATGGTAAAGCGCAGGAAGAATGGCGGCAATTGAGCGAAGTGATCCAATGTTAAACCCAAGACCAACACGACCAAACGAAGCCGCGCTAGAGGGAGATTGATCTGGAGACTCTCCACGACCAAACTCCCGACACAACAACATTTGGCGCATCGTACCCGCCACACATCGCAACACAACTGCTCAGACCCGTCCTCCGTACGGCTTCACCAGACATCATGTCAGAACACGACGAATCGCTTGGCGGCGAGACTTTGTCTGGTGGGTGGTAACTTCTGCCGGCAGCCGAGGTTATGGCCTACCACCGAGAAAATATTCTATAACTTTTAATTATAATGAATATAGGCCACATTCTGTGAAGGATCTGTAAATATTCAAAACAAGCTGACTGCTAGACTAGTACCTAGGTACATACCATAACTAATCATAATCAGTCTATAATGTACCCATTGCTGGGACTCACACAGGCCTCTTTTCTGTGAGAGGGATTGGGCCTTAATCCACTACATAGGGCCCGTGCAGATGGATACCTACTTAAATAATATATGTTTTAGCAAATAAATACTTGTAGTTTACCAGTAACAGTGATCCAAGGAATAGTAAGGTGGGCGCTGAAAGACAGTCGGATCGGGTTGAAGGTGAGGGTGTCCAGCACGTACCAGCGGAGACCTTCCATTTTAAAGTCATTGATCGATACCGTGGCTGTCGTTCTGCATGTACAAATACAACGTTTAAGAATAGTACAACTACTGTTGTTAATTAAATATGACAATATTGAGAACTTCGGGATATCTAGCCTAAATAATAAATATAAAAATACATACGAAGAGGCTTGGTGTTCGAAAGGTCCGATGAGGGGTATGTCTAGAGGATCGAGCGGCGGTAAGTCATCGTTTCCATGAATGATGACATCCCTTAAGCCTTCGAGAAACTCTTCGATGGCGTCAGCGACCAAATTGCGTTCTTGTACGCCTAAAGCCTGGAGCTCTGCTATAAGCAGCTTGTCATCTTCACTTACATCAGGGTCAGTTGATAAAAAGTCCAGAAGTAAGTGGAGATCTTCTAAACGATTATCCACGTTTTCCGCTAAAAAAAGAAAATAGTAACAATTATGATGAAAGCTAAAAAGGTTCTGCAATATACTGGCAACGTTTCATTCATTTTAATTAATAAATTAGAACCAGGTGCCACTGTTTCTCGAACAAGCTATAGCTAGACACCGTTCTTAATTTTACACATTATGGTATCGTTGATAGCTGATGAGGATGGGAATGCGTAAGAGTCAATTCTAGATCCATGTAGCCTTGAGCTTTGTGATGCCACTCTCACTTGGTCAAATAACAATGATATCTTTTAAGAGTGCTTATTTTTTGTGTTACAATTATAACGTTTCGTAAGAAATTAGCTTAAATGGCATTATAATTAACTGCCTTACCTTTTAACCATACGATATCAACTAACTGCTTATACAACGTTATTTTATCTTTATACGAAACCTAAATATAGTTTGTTCAGAATAAGCAACTGAATCGATTCCAATCATTTTTACACCATGTTATATTTTTTCGCAAATACATTTAGGAATGTGGTAACCGAGCGCGCAACACAGCTGACAGTAGACCATAGTACTAGGCGCGTGAGACAGGGTTCTCCGCTCCACGCCGCTGCAGGCACGGGCGGGCGAGCAATGCGTTGACCAAATTTTTGTTGGGACATCCAGGGTATATAGATAACAATACCAAAACTTTAAGGTTTTTTAGGATATCTTTTTGAAATTTTGTACATACACAGATTCTTAAAAATATTTGACACGTGTAGGGTTTCGCATATACAAAAAAATAACTTTGTACTTACCTACGGGAACCTCTTCATACTCCACATTAGCGCCTTGCGCAAATGCGCAAACGAGTAACATCACCAGACATAATACTTTCATTTTCTGTAATAGAAAATACATAAATTATTTATAGAAAAGTACAAAAAAATAACAAACAAATTAATATTGACTTTAATCCAAGTTACCTTTGTCTTTTTTGTAATATGATCGCTCTATCATTTGCACTTCTATTTAATACATCCGAATATCTTCATCCATCATAATTAGCAACTAATCTTATTATATTTGTAGATATAAATGTAATAAATCTTAATTATCAATCTGTGATTTCTTTGGCAGCAGTTCTATACCTATATCTTTGTTAAAAAGATTATAATTTGTCTATAATACCTACCGTTACTGTTACGGTAGACGTCATTAGGTAAATTGAGGTGAAAGTACTTTGTTTACCTATTATGCTTGCATATTTCATATAATCAACCAAGTTCCTATCGTCTAATTGTTCGCCACAAAAAGGGCTGAAATCCAATACAATGCCAAGTTTAGATGAATTTAACTTATAATATACTTCTAAATTTGAACTTGGTAGGTTAATTTAATTATACTAATAAATCATCATCATCAACCTTTTTTTCGTCCCACTGCTGGGCACAGGTCTCCTCTCTTACAGAGAAGGATTGAGCGTAATCACCACGCTTGTTCAATGCGGGTTGACGATTTCAGACTTATAAAGTCCAGGTTTCCTCAAGATGTTTTCCTTCACCTTCAGTAATTGGTGTCCAAGATATACTTAGAAAGTACATATAACTTTAGAAAAGTTACATTGGTACTTGCCTGACCTGGAATCGAAACCGCGCCCTCATACTTGAGAGGCTGGTGTTTTAACCACTAGGCCACCACGACTTTTTACCAATAATAATATAATAATATATATATAATATTTTTTTTTAATGGACCGGATAAAATAATATAAAGCTGGACCTTTGTTTAGATTTACTGTTGTTAACACTTGGTCATAACTTGTACTTGACGTCGGCTTCGGAGGCAGATCTTCAATTGTTATACCTACTTATTGATGATTCCTCTACCGCCTCGTTGTCAAAATCATAACTATCCGTTTTTCCAAAAGCGGATTGTTGTACGGGTAACAGTTGTTGTTGGGCCACAAAGTTGAAATCCGTTTCATTTTTGTTTATAGATTGGATTGTATCAGTGCATGTGTTTGAAATTCCTAGTCCTAAAACTGACCATTTTTATCGTTTTACGGATAATCTGTAGGTCTTGTTCTTGTTCTTCATTTTGACCTTCTTTTTATAATCAGCTCCACTAAGTCGCTTTCTACTGAAGGTGAAGGAAAACATCTTGAGGAAACCTGGACTTTAAGTCTGAAATCGCCAACCCGCATTGAGCAAGCGTGGTGTTTACGCTCAATCCTTCTCTGTATGAGAGGAGACCTGTGCCCAGCAGTGGGACGATAAAAAGGTTGATGATGATCCGGTCCATTGGAGCATAAGTCTCAGTTCGAAAACAAAGGAAAAACGCAGAACACCGATGAAAACTCTGTACCTACGTCATAAATCTAGTATTCTTAGTTTGAAAACTAGAAGTAGGTACGATTGATGGCTGATTCGACAATTTACTATAGCTCCAAATTGATGAAGAATTACTTATTAAAGAAATGTTCTCAAGAGAGTGGTTGCTGTAGAGAAGAGGGAAAAATTAAAAGTACGGTGATCTACATCTTCTTATTCTTAGCCTATAGAGGTCCACTGCTGGAAAAAGGCCTCCCTAAGGCTTTCATCCCATTAAGGGGCATTGCCATAATATCCACGCTTGGCAGGCGGGTTGGGAATCGCAGTAATTTATTATTCCACAGGAGAAGCGCTGCTGCCCGCTTCCCTGGTGAGAGTTCCCTTACTCTCGCCTCTTACGACACCCACGGGAGGATATGGGTTGGCGCCAGTTGGTTCTATGCCCGGTACCGCACGGGCAATCCACATAACGGGAATTATTGTATTTTTCAACTGTTAGCTTAATTCGAACCTTTTTTAGCCAGTCATATATTGAGTGATTTGACTAGGATTTCACTAGGCATTAGGTACCATTTACTTATCAAAGAGTTTATTCTCTTGATCATAAAGTCCTAAAACATCTCGTTCTCTAATCATCAATTCAACACCAGATATAACACACCTTTTTTTTTGTTCCTGGATGGAAAATCCTCATGGATGTCCGCTGCCCTGTGGTGGGCGACCGGGTTTGTCAGACTCTTACTGACTAAAAAGCACCCTGGTATCTCTTCAGTCACGTGCGCGCAGGAGTCTATATACTTCCACGGCCCCACACTCTAGTGCTGGCCCGGTCAGTCCGGGCCTCGTATCCTGCACGGGGTAGTGAGGTGTTAAACTACCTGCAGCGCCTCAGATAGAGCACACCTACATCATCTCACTCTTGTACGTACACGTTTTGGAATCAGGCAAACCGTGTGAAAGATTTCGAAAGTTTTTGCCGTCAGTGAGACATTAAGCTGTCTAGCATTCTGTCATTACTGCGGAGGGCATATATATTGAATACCGTCGTGGACAATCATATGATAATGCCGCGAACATGTCTGGAATGTACTACAATGGCTTGTAAATCGTCATCCCGCATTGAGCAAGCGTGGTGATTACGCTCAATCCTTCTCTGTATGAGAAGGGACCTGTGCCGGGTGCCCAGCAGTGGGACGATAAAAAGGTTGATGAAGAGGACTAATTTGACTAACTATTATTATTTTATCTTCTGTCCTTTTCTTAATGAAATGGAACGAAAAAGATGCACTGAACTTAAAATTAGTTTAGTTTGTGAACAACAGAACCCGCGCTAATGATTCAAATCGTAAGTTTATTTTAGTGAATTTGTTCAATTGAAATTCAAAGGCCGTGGAAATTGTTCGGCGTGTAATGTAACTCCGGTGGGAAATCAATTTTTTTGTGACGGATGTGAACAAGTACATTAGCTCTAATTCAACAATAGGAATGATTATCAGTCTTATATTATGACGGACAGCCGGAGGAAGTGCCTCCGTGGTGTTTTTAAAAGTGTGCTTCCAAAGAAAACTTTACAAATTTCGCAACAACTTCTTCTATTCGACAAACAACGTAGTGACGTCACAACTATAATAATAATAATACATTTTTATTTGTTCGAGTATCAGTGACTCATTTTGTTAGTAACCATTTTAAACTTACTTCTATGTTAGCTTACTAAATTCTACAACACATAAATAGGTACTTAAAACAATACAAATACAAAAACATAGCACACACAAAACGATACAAAAGCAAAAAACATTACACACAAAACAATACAAATACAAAACATAATAAATACAAGAGATTATAAACACAAAGCACAGTACAAAGCGATACAGATAAAAGAACAATCCCTGGTGCTACAGGCTTACAACTGAAGTGGAAATCTTGGAGCAGCGATTTAGATAACCACAGTCGAGTCGGGTCGTCTATATCCTTATTGTTCGGCGGCTCAGAAATGTCCGAGCACATTATTTTTTTATTTGTACAAGCGCATTTTGCACCTGAGCGATAGCTTTCTACGCTGGTTGAGGACGGGGTGGAGTCGACCTAGAACGAAGGCGGCGCGCGAGCGGACCGTCTTAATGTGCTCTGAGAAGTTGAGGTTGCGGTAGAGAATCACACCTAGGTATTTGGCTTGCTTCTCCCAAGGGATCGGCTTGCCATCCATGGTGATGGGTCATGGAGGGGTGACATTGAGTCGCGGTCTCGTGTAGAGTACCGCTTGCCTTTTTTGAGGGTTGACTTCGATCCTCCATTTCTTAAACCAGTCAGCGAGATAGTTGACCGCGGTTTGAAGATGGAGGCGAATCCGGTCTGGACTGCGTACCGAGTAGTAGATGGCTGTGTCGTCTGCGAACCGAGCGAGTTGAGCCTTACTGCTTTTCGGGATAAATAAATAAATAAAAGCCTTTTATATCTTACTGTCTACAAAAAAAATAACAATTAAACTAAAAAAAACATGATCAAATATTGACTGTTAAAAGTATGCTATATTTTGAGCAAAAAATGAAGTAAGACCCCCCGTTAGTTGGAGGTGAAGGCCTCCTCTAGAGAAAGCCAAGTGTCCCTGTCGCCTGCCACGTCCATCCATTGCTCGCCAGCCACATGCACTATGTCGTCTGCCCATCGAGTAGTTGGTCTTCCTCTCCTTCTTGTGGCCGATGGTCCCAGCCAAGAAGTCAATCGCTTAGTCCAAAGATTGTCAGTAAGACGAGCTATGTGGCCGGCCCAGCGCCACTTCAGTTTCTTGCTGTGACATAGCGCATCTGTGACTTTTGTCTTTTTTCTAATAACTATATGTGGTATTTTTTTTGGATATTTTTAACTTTTAATAAGCTTCTCTCCATACTCCTTTGACAGGTTCTGATTTTCATTTCCACTCTTTTTGTAAATTTCCAAGTTTGGCTGGCGTAGGTCAGATTTGATAGGAGAATACAGGTATCCATGACTGTCTGTTTAATCTTAGTTGGCATTTCACTTTTCATAATTTCTTTTAAACTCCAAAATTTCTTCCATGCAATTCAACCCTCCTTTCTATTTCTTGTTCGTTTCTCTGCTTATTAAATGACATTTGTTTGCCCAGATATATACAACGTGTAACAAAAAGGGTATATACATACCAAGGGCATGGCATCTTTAGATGATATCAAACGATATCGGAAGGGTTTCAACTCAAAATAAAATACTCAAAAAATTGGTACCAAATTTTCGGTTTCGTGTGTTTCTTAAAATCAAATCATAACAAACGTGGCAGCACACTAGATACGTTAATAACTACTCGTTACCCGTCACGATACTTGCCAAAATCCGACAAATGTCTTCAATATCTCTGTGCGACTAGTATAATAGTAGCCTATCACAGGCGGTGTTTTTCCTCATAACTTCCTAACATAAAGAGATAGGATTAAAAAACCCTTCCAATATCGTTTGATATCATGTAAAGATGCCATGCCTTTGTTATGTATATACCCTTTATGTTACACGTTGTATAAGTGTCAACATACTCTAGCATTTCATTTCTTAGGTAAACTGGAGTTTTGTTGTTGTTCGTCATTATATTGGTTTTGCTTCGATTTATTTCCAAGCCAACCTGTTGACTCGCCGCGTGTAGAGCATTTAGCATCGATTGCAATTCTATTGTATTTTCGGATACTAAGACAATATCGTCGGCGAATTTTAAGTGACTAATGTATTGATTATTTATATTTAAGCCGATTCTCCCCCAGTCCAGATTTCAAAAATTGTTGGTGAAAGAGGGTCACCCTGTCTGACTCCTCTTTTAATAGCTATTGGAGGTCCTGTCGTCTCTAGTCTTACTCTGCTGCTATAATTTAGATAGATATTTTGTAGAACCTTCAGATATTCATTTTCAATATTTTGCAATTGTAGAGATTCCCATATTGAGTGGTGGTACACGGAATCGAATGCTTTCTGGTAGTCGATAAATACGAGGTAGAGCGGCCTTTGGAACTCTTGATACCTTTCTATTAAGTGGATATGATCCACAGTGGAGAAACCTCTTCTGAACACCGCCTGTTCTATAGGTTGGTGCTGTTCAATAGTGTTCCTGATTCGTTTTTCTAAAATTGATGCAAATAATTTATATATTCAAGAAAGCAGGCTTATTGGACGATAGTTTCCTAAATTATTTGGATCACCTTTCTTGTATAATAAAATGATATCTGAGTCTGACCATTGTTTTGGTGTGGTTGCTGTTCTCAATACCAAGTTAAAGAGCTGTGTCAAAAGGATTGTTAAGGTAGGATGTGGCAATTTCAGAGCTTCATTTGTTATTTTATCTGGTCCTGGACTTTTATCAAACTTCAATTTACTCATTGCCTTGGCTACCTCTTCTACGTCTGTCTTGTATTTTTGATGATATTTTTCTTGATAAGGTTAGGACAGACTCTTGTTTTTTTCACCTATATATATAAATTTCTATAAAAATTTGTGGCTACCTGAAGTATTTCATTTCTATTGTAGGTTATTTTATTTGAAGCTTCCAGGCCCTCTATCCACTTTTTATGGGAAGTCAATTCTTTGTGAGCTCTCTTTAAACTTCGAGTCTGTGTAACATGTTTTTCAAAAGTTCTTTGACGATGGGTATTATAGTCAGATTTAATGCGTTTGTTTATAAGCTTGTATAGAGCTTTTAATTCGTTTTTCATACTTCTTGTTTTTGGTTTGATTTTTTGCAGCTCTTTTCGTCTCGAAATTAACTTTTTTGTGTTGGTTGATAACACAGACCACTGTGTGTGTGTGTGTGTGTGTGTGTGTGTGTGTGTGTGTTATTACTGTGTTTTCGAGGTTCTTGGGCTTTTTTTGGCTACTGTTAATTGCAGATACGATATCGTCGTGAATTTGCTGAACTGTGTAGCTCTGTTGACAAGCAATGAGATGTTTTAAATTGACGTGAAGGGACTCCTTATAGGCTTGTATTTCATTATCATTTTCCAAAGTACTATTTGTATTTTTCCCATCAGATATTCGGCTTTTCTTAGCAGGTTGCAACTTTAATGTCGCTCTCACCATTCTATGATCGCTAGGATAATTCGCATTTATTACTTCTATATCTTCGCTATATCTTTGGAGATTAGTTAATATATAGTCTACTTCATTTTTTACTAAGCCATTTGGTGATCTCCACCTGGTGAAGTCCACCTTTTACTGGGTTTCTTTTTGAAAAAGTGTTTATTATTGCTAAATTATTGTCATAGGCAAATTCTATAAGTCTGGAACCTCTATCATTTCTGCTACCATAACCTTACTTTCCCATTACTAAATATTCATCAATTTTTGGTTGGCCAATTTTAGCATTGAAGTCTCCCATTACTATAATATTTTTTGTTGACATTTTTATAGCTTTGTTCATTGTGGCATAAAAACGCCCTATCTCTCTATCGCTTGCTGACTCTGTTGGTGCATAGCATTGAATTATGCTTATTTCAATATTGTTGAAATTTGCTGAAGTAGAGCTACTCGTTCGGATATTGCTTTGAAACATACAATGTTCTTCTTATGGCGGTTGTTTACAATAAATCCAACTCCATACAACTCCGGTGTTTGTCCCATGTAATAGAGAATGAAGTCTTCATGTTCTTCTATAGAATTACCAAAAAGGTCTAGTTTCAGAAAGACCAATAACGTGGTATTTGATATCTTTCAAGGCTTCACTTAGTTCCAGAAGACAAAAGTAGGATAATAGCGTTCTGACATTATATGTTGCTATGTAGAGTTTATTGCACTCAGAATTATTATCTGTATAATATGTTTTCTCTAAAGGGTTATGGTGTACGTCTCCCACGGGGACCGGCCGTGTTGGAAGAGGTGAGGATGGGGGGATGTTGCTTAATTTTTTGGAGGTTCTTGATATTCTCGGCTTGAAGAGGCTTTGATTGCTGCTTGGTTTAGCTGTGAAGGTCGCATGAAACTCGTTATAGTCTGAGATTTATTTTTCTTGGGCAATTGTTTCAGCTTCAGGTGACGACAACGTTTTATTTGGACCACAATACAATAACTAATTTGGAATCTCTCAAGGCCCGTGAAGAGTCTGCAATCACCTGCAGTATTTTTGATGAGTTGGTTGGTAACGGGTCGGGTTCCACATGTATTGAGCCAGTTGTAATATACATAACTGATGATATTATCAGCAAAACCAAATTGTTTACAAGCCACAATAAGTTAAAAAAATATATTAAAATGAACAGATTTATTTAAAAAAAGGCAAAAATCTATGAAGCGCCAAAATGTTAACAAATTAAATACAAAACTTAGGCAAAAACAATGAAATTTAAAACAAGAGTTAAAAAATTATAATAGAGAATTAGATTTGTGTAATACTCTGTATGATACAGACACACGGCTCCTTCGGGATGAATTGTTGGTCAGGGAATATGCGCTAAAGGATATCTTTAGTAAATATGAGGCTACTCAACAAGACCTGAGTAAGCGCATGCAGGAAGCTAATGCGTTGGCAGACCTGGTCAGGTACAATGCGGAGAGGTATGAGTCTCTGACAAATACCCTTTCTTTTAGTTGTGCCTGCTCCCAGCTACCCCAGCCTCAACTTATGTACTTCACCTACTTCCTTAACAGCTCAGCCAGTGCCAGGTGCTTGTATTAATCATAATAATAATAGTACAAATAAATTAATTAGCACTACTTATGTTTTCTCTGACAAATTTGGTCAAGGTTTTGGTAGTGTATTAAGTCTGTGTTCTCAGCAGTGTGTAATTAATAATTGTTTTCGTGGCGCCAGTAGGAGCCAATTGATTAGCAATATGAAATCGACAAAAATAAACCTCGGTTCAAACTATTATATTATTATATGGGGATAGTTTGAATATCAGAAAAAGGGAAATTATTAAATATGTGGATTTCATGTTGCATCTTGGTGAAACTAATGATTGTAAATTTATTTTTTCTGCCCTGCCTTATTCCAGTTATTTATCCAGGGAGCAAAATAGGCGTATTTATAATTTAAATATGTTAATTTATAAAAGGACTTGTCACCACAGTGACACTATTTCATTTTTTGACTGTAATCAATTTATGTCTGATTATAAGTTGACATATTATGGTATGTATTTGTCACCTAGTAGTAGGAGACAGATTGCGGGCCTTTTGGCTTATGGTGTGCGGAGTGACACTGGTACTTGTAGTGTACCTTCGATTACTGTTATTAGTAATACTAATGATTCTTTTGACACACCTTGTACTTTAAACTATTAGGTGCGACAATGGGTCAGCTGCCTATGTTGAATGTTGTACATCAAAATATGCAGGGTCTGTCCGGCAAAGAGCTAGAGTTAAGTTTATTTATAGAATATTATGATGTTCAGGGTGTTATGTTTGACTGAACACTGGTTGAAGGAACATGATGTAGTGTTTATCAATAATGATAGCGTGCAAAGTGCATTTGGGAGGAAAAGTGCTATCGTGGTGGCTCTTTAATTCTTGTTTCGAACATATTGAAGTGTAAGCAACGTTTAGATTTAGTTAATCTTTCTATTGAGCGCACTATTGAGTTGTCTTGTGATGAACTTGAGCGATACATTATAATTTGTGTTTATAGGCCCTCTGGGGATTTTGTTAGTTTTGAACTGGTGATGGAGGATTCACTCAATAGATTAAAATCAAGTAACAAAAGTATTATATTATGTGGAGATTTTAACATTAATATTTTAGATGTTACTCCTTCAAGTATTAGACTTCTCAATCTATTTGGGTCTTATAATTTAATTAACTTGTTTTTTGAACCTACTCGAATCACGGCATCTTCGTCAACCTGTCTTGATAATATATTTAGTGATTGTAATGCCGATAATAAATTTGTGTTAACTGACTTAACTTCCGACCACTGTGGTTTATTAGCTAGCTTCCCCATGCAATTACATAAAAAGCCGCATAAGCTCCAATGCAGGCCTTATATACAGCTAGTCGCTGCAAAATGTTTAGAAATAATGTGGTCCATAAAATTACACCATCCATAGTAGAACACAAGAATGCCAATGAAATGTATAGTGCCCTTTTTGATGTTGTGCAAAAGGAGTGCCAAATTGTTTTCAAGACCAAAACTATTAAGATTAATGGATCGTCTGTTGGCTTTAACCAATGGGCTACTCCGGGTATTTATAAAAGTAGAGCGAGACTGTACGAGTTATACGGTTTGAAAAAATTCAGGTTTGATACTCCCTTTCTAGACTATATAAAAATTATTCAAAGATATTAAAAAAAATCTTTGTCTTTGCTATATCAAAATTTCTAAGCGACACAATTAAAAATTCAAATAATACAGTAAAAGCCACTTGGAAAATTATTAATAATGAAACTGGCAAATCTGTTAAACAGGATAAACAACTTGAGATTATGATCGACAACAAATTAGTTTGTAAAGCCGCTGACGTAGCTGAGGCATTTAATGAGTTTTTGCTAACATACCAATAACTATAACTCGCTCCTTAAATTCATCCCCATCTAAAGCTGAAAATCTTTTGCATAGTAGTGTGGCTAAGTGTAGTCGTCTATTTCAATTTGAACATGTATCGCCGCGTGATGTAATTAATGTTTTTAACACACTTAAGTCTAAAAACACCGCTGATTACTGAGACATATCCATTAAAGTATTAAGACATTGTGGCTCCCTATCTAGCTGTTAATATTAATAAATGTGTTGACTTGGGGATTTTTCCTGATCTAATAAAGAGTAGTAAAGTAATACCATTATTTAAATCAGGTAATAAAACTGACGTTGTGCAACTTCAGACCCATTTTAATCTTACCTGCATTCAGCAAAATATTTGAGAAATTAATACTTAAGCAGTTGCTAAGACATTTTAATTTAAATAATCTCCTACATAGTGAGCAATATGGTTTTACAAAGGGTCGTTCGACTACAGATGCGGATGTTGCTCTACTGAAACACAGTTTTAACGCATGGGAGAGGTCGCAAAATGCTATTGGAATTTTTGTGATCCCTCCAAAGTCTTTGATTGCGTGCATCATGATAAACTTTTGCGTAAACTACGCCATTACGGTATCCAAAATCAAGCTCTCAACGTAACTAGTTCTTAGTTTTGTTCTTATTGGTTTTATATGACCACACATATCAGCCCTAGCAGAAAGGCTCAGTGCGGCCGCCTATGCCGTCAGGAAAGTAAGACAATAGACTGACGTTGATACAGCTCGTTTAGTCTATTTCAGTTATTTCCACAGCGTTATGTCCTACGGTATTCTACTGTGGGGCAAAGCTGCTGACGTACAAAATATATTTGTTCTCCAAAAACGTGCTGTCCGAGCAATTTACCAGCTCGGTGTAAGAGTTTCTTTAAGAGATTTCTTTAAAGATATTGGCATTCTCACGGTTGCTTCGCAATTTGTCTTAGCCAACATCTTATATGTTAGGCAAAATATTCACATGTACACCAAAAACAGTGAGATCCATAATGTTAACACCCGAAATAAGGACAAACTGCGAGCCCCTTTTCACCGACTTCAAAAGGTTCATAACTCTTTTGTTGGGCTTGGTATAACTTTTTATAACAAGATACCCTCTGTTTTGCTAGACTTGCCTTACAATGCATTTAAAACACAAATCAAATCCAAGCTTTGTTCAAAGGCATATTATTCTGTAAATGACTATTTAAATAATAAGAATAGCTGGTCGCTTTGATTAACTCAAATTATATGAACTCATATAGTGTAATGTTTGTGTTCCTTCTCCAGAATTAGCTTACTGACACATTATATGAGTTCATATAATTTGCTTTTTACAATGCACAAATATGTGAGCTGTCACGCCCTTTATGCTAGGGGCTTTTATTTAGGTATGTAATAAGTTTTTACTTTTTACATTTCAGTGATATTTTATTTTTTGTTTTGCTTTTCTGGTATTTTGGCGTGGCTAGCTGGCATATTTGTATATTTTTATTATTTTTTCTCTTGTATTACTATACCTACATAGTACTTATTGTATAAACTATTGTGTTTTTTCTAAATGAACAGACAGCTGTGCTGCTGGGGAGTTTCTTCCGCCACTTCTTCTTCCCAGCGAAAGCACTTAGGAAGTGTCGATGGGTGGGCGTTTTGGGGGACTGTCTTATGTAATATTGACGTTCAACAAGTGCTGATTCTCAGCCTAGTTTGAATAAAAGAGTTTTCATTTGATTTTGATTTGATTTGACTATTTTGTCGTAACGTAGCATTACTTTTTCTCCGGATAATCGTTTTCTTTGGAGTTCCTCTTGGAGTTCTTTTCGTTATTGTACAGCAGCTGGTGAGTAATCTAATAATAAAGTGCCTTTATGTAAATGCCTGTATTTTCAAGAGTTTTCTTCTGTTTTAACAGTTCTAGTTTTCTGCCAGTTGTTGTGGTTGTAACAACAACTGGTCTTACTTTACCCTTGTTCTTTCCTAGTCTGGCTACTGTTTCAATTTCCCATTTGGGGCATTCTATCTTCATTGTTTTATTTATAACGTCTAGGATTATGTTAATCAGATCTTCATAACTGTTTTCTGTTTCTGGAACGCCAAAGAAAATCATATTTTTCTTTCTGAATTTCCTATCTAAAAATCTATAGTTTCTTGTTGCTCGTCTATTTTTTGCTTGAGTTGATTTGTTTTTGTTTCAAAGCGGTTGAATTTCTCATTGATATTTTTATTTATAGCTTCTTTTATATTCTCCTCCATACTCCTTATGTCTTGCTTCTGTTGTGCTTATTAATTTTATATGTTTTGTAGAACTTTTATTATTTCATCCATTGTTATCTATAATTATTTACGATCAGAGACCTCTAGTGACAGGTGTCTCAATTAGTGGCTATAGTAACGATCAAGCAGCGGCAGTCGTAAACTTTGCTAGCGATTGAGTGTTTTGATGGAGTTCGACTACTCGTTCATAGATGGCGCTTAATCGTACCTCGAAATGTAAGAACTTTGCAAGTCCGCAAATAATCGTTTTCCAATAGTTCTTTGCACTTATGGTAAATTTGGACTGACCTTCTAATTATGCTGTTGTATCGTTCCTCTCTGGAATCTGTATGCAACCCGATTTTTCATGTAATCCGTTACGTGCTATTTCACAAGTTTTTGTTAGGATTTCGAAAGTTTCACACTGGTTACACAATTCTCTCGATGTTTTGCACTTTTCTTTGCGGAATTTTAACACTTGGGATGAAGATTAATCGTTATTAATAATTTTAATTCTTAAAATTGTACAGAGCCGATATCGACAGTAGCACAGTAGCGCCTATCCCTATTTTCGCTTTTCGGGATGTCGCTAGTGAAAAGCGTGAAAATGATGGGGAACACCTGCACGGATGGGGCGGGGGGAGGAGAGCGCTCCTTCGATTTTATAGCGAAAGGTGCCGTTTGACAGAAAGTCCCGTAAGATGAGGACGAGACGGTCAGGCACACCGAGTTGGTACAGCTTATAGATTAAGCCGTTGTGCCAGACTTTGCCTTCGCTATGTCGAAGAAAACTACGCCTGTGTACATACCACGCAGGCACCCTGCATGTATATGTTCAGTAATACGTAGGATCTGTTGCGGACAGGAGTGTTAGGTACGGAACCCGAATTGCTCATTAGGGATGAGGCCCTTGTTCTCGGCGTAAGCTCTGAGACGCTTATATATAAAACTCTCATAAATCTTACCGAGAACTTTGAGTAAGCTGATGGGACGGTAGCTGGTAGGTTCCGCTTTAGGCTTACCGGGCTTGGGAATGGCTATAACAGCGGCTTCTTTCCACGATTGTGGGAAAATGTTATTCCCCATTGTACCATTGAGGATGGTGGTCATGAGGATGATCAAGTGGGCAGGGAAGAGACGGACCACTCTGTTAGTGATGCCGTCAGAGCTGGGCGCTTTCTTGGGTTGAAGACCTTTGATGATGTCCTGCACTTCATCTGGAGTGATGGGAGGCAGGGGATCCTCAGGGTCATCAACGGGCGGTAGGGAGGTTCTACGTTCGACTTCACCGTCAACCTCAAGGAGATGAGCTTGGTTTAGTGCTCCCCCAGCCTCCTACCAGGAGGCTGGGGGAGCACTGGGCTTCTAGGCAGGAGGCAAGGCATTCAGCCCTATCATCGTCATCGAAGGCGATGGTATTGTCAGGGCGAACCAGAGGAGGCATGGTGACAACTTCATTGGATTTTAATTTCCTCTGAAGGTTCCAGAAGGTTTGATGGGTGGGCTCTTACTCATCCAGCATCTTATCCCAGCCGGCTTCACGCCACTCCGATATGCGGCTTATTACCGTTCTCTGTAAATAGCGCATATGAGCTTTGTTAGCCGCGCAGGGGAAGCTGTTGTAGGCACGGACCGCCGCGTTCTTCTCGGTCAGCAGTTCACGCAAGTCAGCAGGGAGTTTTCAGCGACAGTCTTCTGTCACTGTGACCTCCCTTGAACAGTCGTTCAGGACTGACTGTACGTGATCCGTGAACGAGTCGATCGCGGCTGTTGTGTCAGCGATAGAGTCGAGGCGTGCAGGTATGGAGTCCAAGTGGGGGTATGTGGTGGATTTCAGCCGATCGCTTACTTTCCTCCAGTCCGTTACCACTTTCGTCTGGGGTGCTTGACCTGGGTCAGCGAGGCCAGTACGGGGAGCCAGTCGGATGATGACTGGGCGATGGTCAGGCAATAGCTCTGATAGTGCTTCTATAGAGTCTAACCGTAGGTTGACGTTTTTTAGAAGCGCTACACTTTTGCAATTTAATAGTTATTAGTACTTGTATATATCTATCATGTTTTAACAAGTTTTTGTTAAATAACCCGAATTGTGCATTCCTGTATCAGTCGGCTGGTACATTGAATACTTGTTCGGACTTGTTGAGTACGATTGAGCGTCGAATGAGATAAACGAGTATATACATGTTTGTTTTATTCCTGGCGATGCGTGCTAAATAAGAGATCTGGAGCCGGAGGATGCAAAAAAAAAAAAAACAATTTTCTTAAAACTATTTATTATAAAAATTAATTAAAATCTAAGTAGGTGATAGTCGGTCGATGCTTGTGTACCTACTTTTTTTAAATTTAAACATCAGTTTGTTCACAATTATTTTATTTGGATCTATTTTATGCTGGCCGGTTTTAAAAATGTCGTGGTATTTAAAAAAGTACTTGCTTAATTTCAAATTTTCATTTGATGCTCATTTTTACAGAAAACCCCTTTTTATCCTACATTTTTGGCCCAAAGTTCCAGAAGTTAAACATCGACTTTCATAACTTTTATTCAATTTTTATCGATTAATTTCATATCCTTGACTGTCAAAGCTTTATTTATTGCTGTTTGGTTGTATCAAAAATGGTAGATAAAGTGGTAAAAGCTACAAAAATTATCACGCTGCTTGAAGAGGGTTGCAGCCAATGCTTCGTGGCAAGGAGGCTAAATGTTAGTCGGTCGACGGTCCAAAGGACCTGGCAACGATATCAGCAGACTGGTTCCGTCGAGACACAGATTACAGAATCGAGAGAAGGCCTGGTTCTGGAAGAAAATCATGTACTCAACCACGGGATGATCGTTTTCTTGTGAGTTGCGCATTGAGAAATCGCAAATCTTCGTATGTGGACCGTAAGAACAACCTCCAGGAAGTAAGAAATGTGCATATTAGTCTATGGACGGTGTGATGTATACAGCGTGGCGCCATAATGGTGACATTAAATTAACACACGAGTAGTGCTAGTGCCCATTAATCATATGACATTTGCTATTTTAAAATAACTCGAAAAAAAAATTTTTTTTTTCAAACAAAATAAATAATATATTATTTATTTTGTTTGAAAAAAAAATTTTTTTTTTCGAGTTATTTTAAAATAGCAAATGTCATATGATTAATGGGCACTAGCACTACTCGTGTGTTAATTTAATGTCACCATTATGGCGCCACGCTGTATACAATTAAATGTGGCACACAGCTTAATGTAGCACCTCAAGGCATTCCCACTCTATCCCGAGTGGCAACTAGACGTGCCCCTTAAGCTGTGTGTACTTACTGATAACTTGGTGGTTTTACTTCAAACCTCAAAGCCCCTATAAGTGATTACAGTGAACACCACATTGGCAACGAGTAAAAGCGCAGTAAGTAAGTAAAACTATTACTGAAATTATCTGCTTACGGAAATTGGTCAGCATGAAAATATGTTTGCACAGTGTTTGTTTGTGTAGAGAGTTTTATATATACAAAACAAAAAAAAAACTTAAGTGTAACCATACACTAGTCTTGGTGGTTACAATTTCCATATAAATTCATGTATCTTTAAGCAATTAACTTCTTATCTATGCTCAATCTACGTTGGCGATCAGCTGAGACGAGAATGTGATGCACAGATCGACCACTTAAATTCAACTCAAATACCTAATATAAAACCATCGTGGGGCTCGTAGCTAACCAGTGACAGCCCCGCAAAGGTCGATCGATCAGCACCCTAATTGTGTAACGCGCCATTACTATTAATTGGAATCATTTCGAAGCATATTGCCAATCCATTGTTTCATATTATGTTCGAAAATGTCTGGTCAACAACGTAAATAACGCAATGAATGTTGTTGAACTGTCAAAATGAAACCTACTGCTACTGATAGTGTGTTACACAAGATTAAACAGCACGTTAAACCGTTGCTCCCAGCTGACATGTATGGATATTTGACAGTCGTTATGGGTAGTCAGTAGCCCGAAAGTTTGACAACCAGTCTTACCATGGGGAATTACCCAATAACTGGATTGTGGAGGTCAGGCAGGCAGTCGTTCCGTTGAAAATACTGGTATTCTGCCGAAAACGGTTAGACTGAAAGCCGACGCCAACATACAACATAGGAAAAGCTAAACGGGTACCATTTATGTAAATATGAGTACAATACCTTAAATTATGACCTAAATGCTTACTGAACGGTTGGCCAAATCCGTATGTAGATAATACCTACCAATGAAATATTATTCGAAAAAATCATGAAAAGTGACACAACGAAAGTAACGAAAATACCAATAATTTAAGTACACACAACTCAAGGAAAATAAAAAAATACATTCTAAAGAAAATATCGTGAATGTATAAATCTGATTAAAAGTTCCACTTCGGTAAAATCGAAGTAAAGTAAGAAATTATTATCTTACTATAAAAACTAACTTGTGTAATACACAAAATTCAGAAATAAAAAACATTCCAATGAAAACATCGATAATGTAACAATTTTAACTAAAGTTCCACTTCGGTAAAATCGAAGTAAAGAAAAAAAAATATCTTTACAATTATTAAAACAGTGTATTACACAAAATAAATAAGGAAAAAACGTTCCAACGAAAATATTGTTAATGTGCCAGTTTTAACAGAAGTTCCAACAAAAGTACGGAATTATTTATTATCTTACTGTTAAGACTAACACTAGTGTCATAATAAAATAACGTAAATGTATCAGTTTTAACAAAAGTCCCCCTTCGGTCAAATCGAAATAAGGTAAAGAATGGTTAAAACTAACTAGTGTCTATATAAAATCTGTGAAGGTTGAACTGGTTGTAATGATTGAACTAATTTTAGTCTAATCAATGCATTTTGGCTGGCTATTGTAATAAACAAAAGAAATCTAGTGACCGTTGGAATTGTGGCACGCCACTTAGAGCGTAATCAAGGTGTCTCCTTCTGTGAGACCCGCTTACTAAAGCTTGTTTATTTAAAAGTTTACACTTAATACTTAGAGCGTTAATAAAGAACCTTTGTGAGGTGAGCCGCTTAAGCACAAAACCCTTTGAACAGTCGAGAAAGAACAATTGGTTATAAATAACCAAAGTGTTTGATTATATTTCAACAGGAAATCTACATGTAGGTACTTTTGTTGATTATTAAACGATGATAAGAAATAATTCGAGTTACATTAAATTATTTAGTAATCTGTAAATTCTCTTAAGTACTTACAATACGTGCTGTCTATATCTGTGACTTGGCACAGCAACATGAAAACTGAATTTGTGACAGCAACAATCGAAAAGATATAAAATTCTGTATTCTGTGAATCTGTAAAACGACGGTGCGAAAATGCCACAATAGTCAGTACAAGTTCAACAAGTACCAGCCTCAACAAAATTGACACTAAACAAAACTGACACTAAAACCAAATACTTTTAATTAAAAAGAGGTTGCTTGCAAAACCATCACAAAAGTGATACATAATTGTTCCTCAAGCAACCCATCACAAAAGTGATACATAATTGTTCCTGCCCTGCAATTAACCAGAATTACATAAAATATGGTTCCGAGGACATTTCAAGACCCACTGCAGAACCAGGATCAACGAAAGAAAAACTCTTAACCTCGAGTCAATTGACAACAATAAAGCTAAGGACCCCAAAAAAAATGAAAACTCATAAAAATAAAAAGTCTAGTCTGTCTACATAGAGACAATGCTCACTGATTCCCGTAGTAGATTTATCATAATAAATGATAAAACTTGAAAGTTAATGAAACTATCTAAAGTATAGTCTCCAACCAGCAAATGTCTCTGGACAAAACATTCATGGCTTATGGTGCCTAACATCTATAAAAATATTGGGATTGTTTGATGCACCCATAAAAGCTAGGTCGAAATCAGTAGGTATCGGCAAAACGTTGTTATAAAAAATTTATCAAGAAACTAAGTTTTCATCTCAATTCCATTAGGGTTAAATCATTTCCCTAATTAAAAGATGTTCCGATAGATGTCAAAAAAGGTACACCCGTTTCTCAATTACCTTGATATGAAAAAAAAAAAAACAAAAAAAAAGTCGAACTGGTAAAATTTGTAGTTGTGCTACCAACAAAGCTGTCATTAGAGAAAATCAATAAAGTGGTCCTTGAACATTTAAAAAAAAATCATGGATAATCTTAGCGATTCTAAGCCCGATGATGATATTTGTAGTTGTGCTACCAACAAAGCTGTCATTAGAGAAAATCAATAAAGTGGTCCTTGAGCATTTAAAAAAAAAAAATCATGGATAATCTTATTGCCATGCAATGAAAATTTTATTCACGTCATTATTGTCGTTGGATGTGATGAAAGAGAACATCTGAAGGACAATAATGATTTACTGAACAAAACTAAATAATTCTTCATTTCAACACTTATTCAGATTCTGTGTTATGGATTAAATTTTCGTATGACGGCACGATTGGCGTATGTGGTTAAATGTTTGACTGCTGCGTTTCGTGTCGCGGGTTTGATTCCCGCACGGAACAAATACATATTAGTACGACTTACCAATAGTTTTTCTGGGACTAGGTGTTTGTGTATGTGAGTTTATGTGTTGTAAACGCACCCACGATACAGGAGAAATTCATAAAAAAAAAAAAGAAATCATCATCAAGCGTCAACCATGTGACAAATAAATTTGAACAATAGAGTCTTTTAGACCACCAGAAACCATTGAACAAAAGGTTTCAATTTTGTTGATCGATCACCGATTTGTCAACCTTAACAGATCCCATTGTCAAATACAAAAAAGCAATATGCACAAAATGTCAATATATAGGTAGGTACATTCTGGCTAAGGATCAAACAATAAAACATGTCTGTCTGAGATTCTCAGGCTTGGGTACTCAAAAGACCGTACCTATTCAGTAATTGCTGATGCAAGTCCTGTTCATCTAGAGGCTGTACCTACTGATTCAGTACGTCGCCAAAGACGCCGCATCATTTCCTTCGGAATGATAAACGTTAAAAACGTATTGTCAAACCGACTAAAGAACCATTTAAAAAAATGAACTTATCACAGACCATAAACCTCTAGAGGTTATAGGATAATAAAAATAAATAAAAGTAACAGGATACAAAAAAAGTTTTGAACATGAACATCATATTAGCTAGATGTTCACACAAGCGACCCATAGCATTATCCCTTAGAACAATCATTATATCATTGAATAATGAATTTAAATAATCAAAGACGTTTTACAAAATAATGCTTGGGAGGTTTCAATAAACAGCTACAACTTAATAGAACATGAACTTTGACACATTATGGAGTCTTACTATATGTATATAAGAAGCAGCCCAAGAAGTTCACCCAGGCATTGTGGTGCGAAAGTAATCTAGACACGCGGTAGCGTGTCGAGCCAAGTTCAAGTAACAGATGACGAGCAGCACCGTGTTATAAATTACTGCAGAGGCTATACAACCTCCAAAACAGACTACTAAAATACTTACTAGACTAAAATACTTTAGTCTCAGGCCTAATTCCACCAGTAACCATTAAAAAATTTGACTGAATACTGATGTTGGTTTTTGGATCCGCTGTGTAGTGGGAATTATAATTTTATTATCATCGTATTGAAGAGGATAAAAAGAAAATAATGAAATCTACACAAATTAAACAAAAGGAAACTGAATGAACCGGCCTCTCAGACAATTATAAAAAAAAAACAAAATCAGATTGCGCGGCGAAGTCAAGACTGGAAAGACCTTATTACTCCACAAGAAAATCTACTTCCAAACTTATCTAAGTTACGAGAGATCGCGAAAATAGATACAATAAACCAGAAGACAGACAGAAAAAAGGGAGGTTAAATTAAACGAAGATAAGAAAAAACCTACACACATAGAATTAGAAATTGACGAAAAAGCATAATAAGAACACTATAATTGAAAACAAATTGATTCAACAATTTGATCACACACCGCATACAGTTACACAAATGCTCAATGAAGCGAGATAAATACAAGAAATGATGAAACTGGTAAAGAGTACAGACTGAACATTGTACACCAAAAAGGTAGAAGGTCAATGAAAAGTTGTCGATCACGAAGCGTCTAATAAAGAAGAATTCAAATGTTAACGACTGTGTAAATATTGCAAACTTCATGCGAAATATTTATGTGAAACGCTCTCGATCACGAAGCGTCATATAAAGAATAATTCACATATTAACGATTGTTTAAATATTGTAAGATTCATGCGAAATATTTATGTACTATATTATACTCAAAGCATAATTATTTGTGAAACTTAATGAAATAATCTAAATGTTTCAAATGGTTATCATATCAGTTAAAGAAGAACTAACGTAAAAGTTTAAAATTGTTATCGTATCAGATAAATAAGAACTGATCTAAATGTTTAAAATTGTTATCTTATCAGGTAAAAGAAGAACCATATCAGATAAATAATTTTAATTCATACTGTATAGGTACTGTTTAATGATTGTAGCTTAATGTGAAATATTGAACTGTACTTAAAACGTAATTATCTTCTAAATGTTTTAGTGGCTACTTTAAACTTAATGGATTGAAATTAAATGTCTAAAATTGTTATCTTACTTTATAAAGCAATTAACGTCTAAATGATAAATATTGTTAAACATCAATTAACATATAAAAAGGAAGAGATGTGATGTATATACAATTAAATGTGGCACACAGCTTAATGTAGCACCTCAAGGCATTCCCACTCTATCCCGAGTGGCGACTAGACGTGCCCTTTTAAGCTGTGTGTACTTACTGATAACTTGGTGGTTTTACTTCAAACCTCAAAGCCCCTATAAGTGATTATAGTGAACACCACAGACGGTCAGGAGGGGGATTCTTGTTGCCAATATACGCAGTCACCGCCCGGCCCGCGGTCCCAAATTACTCCGTGAGCACTGATTTCACAGGCTTAGGTTCGCTAGAAATTGTGAATCAGGGACTCAAGAAAATTAAAATAGGGTTTTGTTCTCTGATGAAGCCAGAATATCTCCGTTCGGTGAAGATCGACGTTGGCGAGTTCTAAGAAGATAAGGAGAACGCTTTGCAGAGGCATTTTTAGAAGAAATCACACCTTATGGTGGGGGCTCTGTTATGTTTTGGGCGGGAATAAATTCAATGGATCGTACAGTGTTAGTCTTCATTGAAAACGGCTCACTGGCTGGGCATCGATACATAAAGGAAGTTCTAATTCCTCATGCACAACCCGCATTGGCCGCTCTAGGTGAAGACTCGATTTTTATGGACGACAATGCTCGCGCCCACCGATCTCGCGATGTTGAAGCGTATGTGCAAGAGTCTGCATTCGTCGTTTGGATTGACCAGCTCGCAGTCTAGAGCTCAATCCCATTGTGCATGTTCTTATTAACTTACCAAATTTTCAGGATAAAACTAGGTAGTAGGTACCCATACTATTTATAATTATCAAACAAAGCAATATTAACATTTGAAAAGGTTCATTGGTTAGGTGCCCGTTTTTTGTAAATGAGTTTAATATGTTTGATATGTAATACAAAATATCAATTACCCAAGTGTGCTGTGTCTTTCACAAATTAAAAGTACTCTGTGTTTCACAAGCATCTGCCCTACTAACTAACTAATTAACTATGTTCTTCGAAAAAAAACTTTCGGTTGTACAAAATAAAAAACACGATTAGTATAGGAGTTCATAGTTTCTTAATTATTTTACAAAACCACAAATAAAAGTTTTGAGTATTCAATCTCCGTCCTTGTGATATTTTACGTTTCTCATTCTTCTTAGAATCCTTTATTGTTTTATTGTCCTAAGATGTCGTTAATGGTGTATTCCTTGAGGACGTCATTGATGACTTCGAACAGTTCTTCACTAAGCCTTTTGCTAAGATTTTCCGTCTCAGTCTGGATCAGCTCTTGTGTTAGATTCTGGACATAGTTGTTGATAAACGCGTTGATAATGCTGGAGCCAGTCATTCCGTGGAATTGGACCTAGAGGATAAGAAAAATAACATTATCATCATCATTATCATATTAATCGCCCAATCTATAAATAACCGATAGTAGAGAAACACATAGTTTTGAGAAAACAAAAACGGAATGCTTTATCTACCACAAATATTTGCCGACATGGTGGTCTAGTGGTCAAACACCAGCCTCTTAAGTATGAGTGTGCGGGTTCGATTCCAGGTCAGGCAAGTACCAATATAGCTATAGAAAACATCATGAGGAAATCTGGACTTTAAGTCTGAAATCGCCAACCCGCAGTGAGCAAGCGTGGTGATTACGCTCAATCCTTCTCTGTATAACAGGAGACCTGTGCCCAGCAGTGGGACGATAAAAAGTTGGTAGATGGCAGCTATAACGCACAAAGATAAAAAAATTGGCTTGGCCCCCCTAGGCCGTAGACTTTCTCACCCCTAGGCCTAATTAACACCCCCCCCCCCCCCCCACTGGCCTGCTGGGTACGCCCATCAGCCGTCACCGCTGAGCCATTTCTGCTCTTTTCTTAGATCAAAGGTTACTCTAGATTTGCTGTTCTTTGATTAGATACTAAAAAAGGATAAATTAATATTCTGGCTTACATGAGTGTCATGGATGTCGATTTTAATGTTCAGTTCACGGAGAAAAAGGTGTCCTGCGAAAATGTGGATGCCCATCCTCATGTCCATGCCAACCTCGATGCGGTGGGCAAAGATCCTGGATGATAATACAAAATTAATATAGTGTATGTGTTGTGTAATTTAAGTGGTATGTTATGTTGTGTGTTGTTTTTTATTTGCATATGTAATTATTAACCAGCGCTGGGGCTTTGTCTTGCACGGCATTGAGCACAGCGGGCTTCTCTTATTATAAAATAAGAATAAATACTGAATAGTAATGAAAAACAGGCGGATGCTACTACCAGATTTATTATCGGTATTTCCACAGGTTTAAAGGTATACAATCCTTGGATTCGGACAAGTATAGACACGGTGTAGTCTTACAATCTAGAACACGTTTACATTTTACGAGACTATACTAACTCACCCGCACTCTACGGCGTCTTGAAGCGAAAAGGGGCCGTTACCACAGTTTGTGGGCGGAAGAAACCGATATTTTAACTCAACTTCCGGATCTGAGAGTTTCTAGAACATTCGATACGTGTCTACCTTACCGCCCCTAGTGTCGAGAGCCGGGCAACTACAATTTTCATTGACAAATAATCGTGATTCATACATATAAGCAGCACCTCTGGCGTTCAAAAGCGGTACTACAGTTCTCAAGGTCAATAAGGTGACCGTTTCATTCAACGGTTTTGTTTCACAAAACAGCGCCCCCCTGGCGTCGAAAGGTGAGCACTACTAATATTATGAGTAAACTCGTTCATTGATGCTGTCGCCTCCCTTTGACAACAGAGGTCGCTAGCTGCCTATGTCAGCCACAATATATATCAGTCACACACGGGGTTGCAGTATATAACCTGTTTACTGTGATAAAACTGAGCAACGGCCGTTTTGCGTGTATGTGATTGAAGCATGTTGCCCTCCATCATTTATTTTTTTCATTTGTTTTTTTACGATAGTTCTCGTCTATCCAACATTAAGTATTACTAAGTGAGTATATATGCAAGTACAAGTAAGCAGTATTAGTAAGTACGTACCTAAATCCACCACCAGCTCTTCGGGTAAGTAAACCCAGTCTTGCGCGGGCTTCGTAGTTACCTGATAAATTATAATCACATGGTCAGTCCCAGTCTCGCTTGCGAGTTCTTTGTGGGTAGTCAGTCACGTTTGTGTGATTGCGCGATAATGTCCGTTGATACGATTAAGTGAGCGAACTGTAATGTGGTGATATCGGAAGTCCTAGTGTTCATTCGTAATAAACATGACGTGATGGACAACGAAAGCCTCATAAGAATATGTGTGTCGGCGTTTTCCGAGGAGGAAATTGATGAAGCAAATAAATTGTTATGCAGTACGACGAAGATTGCTAAACGATTGAAGTCAAGGCGAAAAGACAAGAAACTAAAGGATTTAGAAGGCATGATAGCGGTTTTCAAAACTATAGACCCTGTTCAACTGCCGGTTTTTGTCACCTACGAGTTACATAAACTGCCCCCTGTGTGTTTCGAGTTTCGACCATGTTGACGTCACGAAATTACTTACGGATTTGTTAATTCTGCTTGCGGACTTAAGTGATATAAAAGATAAATTTGTCATTTGTCTGCCGTCTGACCTCCACAACCCGAAGGCGATATAAAAGCATTGCAGTTAGACCAATTGTTAGACTTTTAACTTTTCAATTGTTAGATGGGCTCCAACAACCCGTAACGACTGCCACTAGATGTTCGTATGGCAACCGGGACCAACGGCTTTACGTGCTTTCCGAGGCACGACCAGACCAGTGCAAATATTCATTCATATTCATGCATACAAATATTTGCACTGTACGGGGATTGAATCATTGAACCCGTGCCTCCTTGCGCAACGGCCGCGTTCGCTACCGCTACGCCACGGAGGCTGTCTGCTAACATAGACGGTCTAAATAAAATAATTACCTACTTTTTCATTTACCAGATGAACATTGGTAGATAATAATGACGATTGGGAACGAGTTAACGTATTCTATAACTTTAAATTATAATGAACTAGCTTTCCGCCCGCGGCTTCGCCCGCGTGGACTTCGGTTATATCGCGCTTTTTAGATTTCCCTCGGGAATATCAATTTTTTCCGGGATAAAAGGTAGCCTATGTTCTTTCTCAGGGTCTAAAGATTGTCTGTGCCAAATTTCACCAAAATCGGTTGAGAGGTTGAAGCGGGAAAACGTAACAGACAGACAAACAGACAGACAGAGTTACTTTCGCATTTATAATATTAGTATGGATACAGGTCACATTCTGTGAAGGATACACACACAAAAACAACAACACACACATACAAACACAAAAACAAGCTGCCTGCTAGACTAGTACCTACATACCATAACTAAGAGTATGACTATGACTAAGCATAATCAGTCTATAATGTACCCATTGCTGGGACTCACAAAGGCCTCTTTTCTGTGAGAGGGACTGGGCCTTACATAGGGCTCGTGCAGATGGATACCTACTTAAATAATATATGTTTTAGCAAATAAATACATGTAGTTTACCAGTAAAAGTGATCCAAGGGATAGTAAGGTGGGCGCTGAAAGACAGTCGGATCGGGTTGAAGGTGAGGGTGTCCAGCACGTACCAGCGGAGACCTTCCATCTTAAAGTCATTGATCGATACCGTGGCTGTCGTTCTGCATGTACAAATACAACGTTTAAGAATAGTACAACTACTGTTGTTAATTAAATATGACAATATTGAGAACTTCGGGATATCTAGCCTAAATAATAAATATAAAAATACATACGAAGAGGCTTGGTGTTCGAAAGGTCCGATGAGGGGTATATCTAGAGGATCGAGTGGCGGTAAGTCATCGTTTCCATGAATGATGACATCCCTTAAGCCTTCGAGAATCCCTTCGATGGCGTCAGCGACCGAATTGCGTTCTTGTACGCCTAATGCCTGGAGCTCTGATATAAGCAGCTTGTCGTCTTCGCTTACATCAGGGTCAGCTGATAAAAAGTCGAGAAGTAAGTGGAGATCTTCTAAACGATTATCCACGTTTTCCACTAAAAAAGAAAATAATAACAACTATGATGAAAGTTAAGTAGGTTCTGCAATATACCTACTCGCAATGTTTCATTCATTTTAATGAATAAATTAGAACCAGGTGTCACTGTTTCTCGAAAAAGCTATAGCTAAACACCATTCTTAATTTTACACAATAATGCATCGTTGATGACTCATGGCAATGGAATTACGTAAGGTTCTATTCTAGATCCATGTCTCACTCTCGAACATGTCTTCTCTCACTTGGTCAAATAACAATGATATATGTATTTTAAGAGTGCTTATTTTTGTGTTACAATTATAATGTTTCGTAAGAAATTAGCTTAAATGGCATTATAATTAACTGCCTTACCTTTTAACTATACGACATCAACTAACTGCTTATACAACGTTATTTTATCTTTATACGAAACCTAAATATAGTTTGTTCAGAATAAGCAAATGAATCGATTCTAATCATTTTTACACCATGTTATATTTTTTCCCATATAGAATAAATACATTTTGAAATGTTGCAGTGTGGTAACCGAGCGCGCAACACAGCTGTAGATCATAGTACTAGGCGCGTGAGACAGGGTCCTCCGCTCCACGCCGCTGCAGGCACGTGCGGGCGAGCAATGCGTTGACCATATTTTTGTTGGGGCAACTAGGATATATAGATAACAAACCCATAACTTTATGGTTTTTCAGGATATCTTTTAGAAATTTTGTACATATATAGAATCTTAAAAATATTGGACACGTGTTTCGGGTTTCGCATATACAAAAAATAACTTTGTATATAGATATCTGTCATCCAAAGAAGCCTTGCCCTAGGAATGTAATACCCTTTCCGTTGTACTTACCTACGGGAACCTCTTCATACTCCACATTAGCGCCTTGCGCAAACGCGCAAACGAGTAACATCACCAGACATAATACTTTCATTTTCTGTAATAGAAAATATATAAATTATTTATAGGAAAGTACAAACAAATTATTATTGACTTTAATCCAAGTCACTACCTTTGTCTTTTTTGTAATATGATCGCTCTATTATTTGCACTTCTATTTAACATATCCGAATATCTTGATCCATCATAATTAGCTACTAATCTTGTTTTATTTGTAGATATAAATGTAATAAATCTTTATTATCAAGCTGTGATTTCTTTGGCAGCTGTTCTATGCCTATATCTTTGTTAAAAAGATTATAATTTGTCTATAATACCTACCGTTACTGTATGACGTATGGTATGTGTCATTAGGTAAATTGAGGTAACAATACTTTGTTTACTTATTATGTTTTCATATTAATACCTGTTAAAAAAGGGTTCCAATCAACCAAGTTCCTATCGTCTAATACCTCGGCTCAAAAAGGGATGAAATTCAATAAAATGCTAAGTTTAGTAAAGATGAAATATAATTATAATATTTCTAAATTTGAACTTGGTAGGTTAATTTAATTTTACTAATAAATTTAATTTTACTATTTGTAGTGTTTGTATCTCCTAAAAGGTACATACTAACATTGTCTCATGTACACTTGTAATCGAAGTACAGCTGTGAGCGGTCAATCTAGCAGTCTGTCACCGACACTGGTCAAGGTTAGACGCGTGCTGCTTGCGATACGAGTGTACTGGTGAGCCAGCGAATTACAGGTGTTACTGTAAGGACAAGGGTCCTAACGCTATTAATCAAGCGGTACGCATGAAAACCTCGCGGAAGAAAACATCGTGAGGAAAACGGCATGTTCTAGAGGCAAAACTTTGAAGCATCGTCATCGGGTCCCCTCGTCCAGTCCCCAACCGCAGTTGGCGGGGCAGGCTTTCTTGTGTGGCTGGCACACTACTTGGGCCCCAACTATCTACTTCCGGCTAGCGGAACACCGTGCTTCGGATCCCGCTAATCTCCACTACCACACTCCCGACACAACAACATTTGGCATATCGTACCCGGCACACATCGCAACATAACTGCTCAGACCCGTCCTCCGTACGGCTACACGGCATCCGCACGGAACACGACGAATCGCTTGGCGGCAAGACTTTGTTTGGTAGGTGGTGACTGGTGGTATGTTTTTGGTGTACAATGAAGTAGGTATATACAAATTAAATAAATAACAACAATACTGCAGTATTCAAAGTATAAAATGTTGTTGGTTATCACTCCATATTCTCCAATAGACAACATTTTTGCGAATTTTCCATGTGAGTTGCAATAACTCTTTGTTTAGTTATCACTGTCCTTTGTGGACCCGTTTTTAGAATTCTGTATTTAGCATGTCAACTCAATGTAACAAATAGCCCATTTTTAACTCTGGGACACTTATTACTTACCGTGGCCCGATACGATCATGTCCAGTTTTTATATGAATTATGGTTACGCAACAAGTTCATGGAAGACGAACATGATTATTACGTCCGTGATTAAAAAACACGTAATTCTGCGCTACTTATTTTCAAATCTATACTTCTATACTAATAGCTGAAGAGTTTGTTTGTTTGTTTATTTGTTTGAACGCGCTAATCTCAGGAACTACTGGTCCGATTTGAAAAATTGTTTTGCATTGGATAGCCCATTAATCCACGAAGGCTAGACTATATAACATCACGCTGCGACCAATAGGAGCGGGCATAACTAACTCCACGCGAACCATGTCGCTGGCGGCCGCTAGTAGCATATAATTCAACGTGTTCAATTTGGAGAACTGTGGCCTTTATATGGATTTTAATTTTACGGATAGAAAAACAAACACTATACAATAATTGTAACCTGTTATCGAATCGCTAAAGGACAAGGAAATTGACAGCCTCGGTGGCGTAGCGGTAGCGGACGCGGCCGCTGCGCACAGTGCAAGTATTTGTATGCATGAATATGAATATTTGCACTGGTCTGGTCGTGCCTCGGAAAGCACGTTAAGCCGTTGGTCCCGGTTGCCATACGAACATCTAGTGGCAGTCGTTACGGGTTGTTGGAGCCCTCAAAAGTTCAACAATTGGTCTAACTGCAATGCTTTGATGTCGCCTTCGGGTTGTGGAGGTCAGACGGCAGTCGCTTTACGGAAAATGTCGAAGTTTAGCCAAAATCAGCAGTTAGACTGGTAAAGCGGATCCCAGACTCCAAAGCTGAAAAATCTATGGATGCAACTGGGATTAACGCTGAGATGGTGATGATCGAATCGCTTAAGGCGTCATTGTTGCAAATGTTCTCTTTAATATATGGACGATAGATTTTTAACCTAACCTGCGCGCGAGATATTTTAAAAATCTTACAATATAAGGTAATAAATTTGTAAAATATTGATTGTATTCAATCCAATATTTAACATCTATGCCACTCAGTTGTGGGGCGAAGCCCTTGAGAAAAATGGGGAAGCGGTTGCCGTCTACGTAGATGTCTCGAAGGCCTTCGACCGGGTATGGCACGCTGGCCTTTTAAGTAAGCTTCCAGGGTACGGCATTTCCCCTGGCCTGACTGGCTGTATAAAAGGCTACCTGACTAAATGGTCCCTCCGAGTTATTGTCAACGCATGCTCATTGGAGCCCATGTTGAAGTCCGGTATCTATGGGTATGCAGATGACAGCACAGTTGTAGAAAGATACCTGCCGGGTGCTCGGGCTAGTAAGGAATCAATCCGGACCGAAAGAGAGGCTATGGTAGAGCGTAGGTACTGTTATACCTTTACAATGTTAATGGAATGGTTTAGCAACGCTCAGATGTGCCACGTCAGCATTATGGGTTACAGACGTTACAGTACGTCATTCATGAGCCCAACGAGGCAGTTGGTTCTAAATCTCGGTACGAATCGGAGGTCCTCTTACTATTTCTAACATATCTGTATTCTAAATCCTGCTAAAGTGCTAATTAATTAAATCCTATTTTAGCTTAAATAATAGTTATTTTTTTAAACAAGATTCCCAAGTCTCGTATAATATTTGATGGCAGCGGTGGGATACGAAAATCCCTTACCCGAATAGGTCTTCGAAGAAAACTGAAGTACCAGTATAATCAAGTGTTCATAAATATTCTAAATCTATTTCGAAAGTGCTAAAAGTTAAAGCAAGTTACAAAAACAAATCAGTGTCGTGTCAGTGCAAGAAATCGAAGTGTTCAACCGACACCCTGTCTTGAGTGTTGCATCCCGCAACCGAGACCGGCTTTTATCCTCTGCTGGTCGAGAGTCTACTACAACTGCTGTTCAGCTGTTTACTGCTGGAGTAGCGGTCACGATGTTCCTGAATATCCTCACAATGATCTCTTACATCTACTTTTGCCGTTACTATATTCTAGCACGAATACTAGAATTAACTCGGAGTCTATACTATTCCTATCTATTTTAATACCATAATTTTATTGTACACTGCTCATACATTGTATTTGTAACCGATAAAATCTTATTGTACCGCTACTGATTACTTTGTTTAGATTACGCGTTTCGATTACGCGTCTATAACACTGAGTCACCTATACAAAGTAGCAGAAGCTAGAGGCGATTTCTTGTTATTAAGATAAGTTGTATTTTATTGTGTAAAATCAAATTATGGCTTCTAAACATGAAACAAAGGAGGAAAGTTCCAGTGGTTCTAGGAATAAAAGGGTCGAAATTGAAGAAAAAATAGAACTCGGTATTCTATTCAAATTCATCAAACCATTCGATGGTTCCAGGGAAAAGTTAAATAAGGGATTTAACTTTTCCCTGGAACCACTAATTACCAGAGCGCTTTTGATATAGCTACTAAAAGTCAAAAATCTAGCCTGTTCAAATATATATTCTAAGTCAATTAACAGATAAAGCTGAAACTACATGTAGTGTCAAATATTTCGAGTCCTTTCATCAATTCATCGAGTTCCTAAAACATCAATTTGGTGAAAGAATTATCCTGAACTTCAGGATTGTAAATAAAACTCTTCTGAAACAGTTAATCAGTTTGCATTAAAAATAGAAACATGTTTAGCGAAATTACTTACGGAAATAAACATTTCCATTCCAACAAAACAAAAAACAGAGTTAACAGGTCGTGTAGCTGCCATGCAAGATCTTGCACTTCACACCTTCATAATAGGTCTCTTACCACGTACATCACAAGTCGTTATATGTCACAACCGCCTATAAGTTCCGCAGTCGAAAAAGAGAAGTTTATATCTAGCATCTATAAAAGATCCGCATCCAGTACTCACTCCAATAATGACAGATTAAAAAACACTAATTATAGCTGTGACTCACAATCGTCGCGTTTTCCAACTCCACGGAATTACCAATCTGATCATTCAAAAGTAAATACCAACTATATGATATGTCGCTACTGCAAAAACATAGGCCATACTATTGAAAATTGTCGCAAAAGACAATACAACAACAGTAGAAATCAATCTACTGCTTCCACTTCCGATGGCCGTCAACCTAATTCTACACAAACTTCAAGTTCTAGGCCAGCTCGTAAAGTTTTCGTCTTAAAGCGAAACGAGGGAGATAATCTAGATGAAATACCTCGGTACCTCGTACCGAAACTGTAATTGAATGCACAGTAAGTAATCCAAATATAAAGGAAGGTCTGCTCATAGACCAACACATCTCTGATTCGTTATTAGTAGCCAACTGCGTAGTAAGCGAGAAAGAAAACAACCGTATTAACATTACAGTTGTCTATTCATAACTGTAATGTTAATACGGTTGTGTCTCCGAAGAGTCCGTTATCGCGCGCGCGGTGTCGCTTTTGGTACTCAAGCCTGTTCAAAACCTCAAGAATCATTGCCTCTTATGCAGTGTCTACAAGAACTAAAAAGGTTCTCCAGCATCTTAGGATGTCTCACCTCAATGAAGAGGAATATAATGCCCTATTACAAGTCTGTACAGACCTTTCCGATATCTTCCATCTCTCTGGCGATAAGCTCACACACACTACAATTGCCGAACACAATATCAGAACAAATACAGATATCCCTATTCAAACTAAATCTTATAGATTTCCTGAAAAAAGAAGTTGAAAATCAAATTAACAAAATGCTAGAAGAAATCATCATAACACCTTCTAATTCACCATGGTCCTCACCCATTTGGGTTGTGCTCAAAAAGCTGGATGCTTCGGGACAACAAAAATGGAGAATCGTTATTGACTATAGAAAACTCAATGACGTTACTATTGGAGAAACATCATATTCCACAAATAACTGAAATTTTAGATCAATTGGGGAAAAGTTAATAACTTTAGATTTAGCCTCAGGCTTCCATCAGATTCCAATGTCCGAGCAAGATGCTCCCAAAACCGCCTTCACAAGGTCATTTCCTATCTTCAAGAATGCCATTCAGGTTAAAAAAATGCCCCTTCTACTTCAAAAAGTAATGAACATATGCTTGTGTGGACTTCAAGGCTCACTCACATTCAAAATCTGTCCGCTGTTTTCGATAGGCTCAGGAACTATAACCTGAAACTCCAACCACATAAGTGCGAGTTTCTATGCAAAGAAGTGGCTTATCTTGGTCACCTCATCAACAAAGACGGTGTTCAACCGAATCCTAGAAAAGTCAAATGTATCACTGAATTCCGAAAACCAAAATGCCCAAAAAATATAAAATCTTTTCTTGAAATCGTATCTTACTATAGACGTTTCATACCTGATTTTTCCAAACTAGCAAAACCATTAACATCTCTCCTAAAAAAGGACACACCATTCAATTGTAACAATGAACAACAGCTCGCTTTCGAAAACTTAAAAACTAAATTAGTGACGTCACCGGTATTAGCATATCCCGTTTCAACCAAACCCTTTATCCTCACCTGTGACGCTTCCAACTTCGCTGTTTCAGCCATATTATCCCAAGGTCCAATCGGAAAGGACCGTCCAATTGCTTACGCGTCTCGAACACTCAATAAGGCAGAGTGTAACTATAGCGTTACTGAAAAAGAATGCTTAGCTATTATCTTTGGAACTAAAGCCTTCCGACCCTATCTGCCATACCTATTTACCATAGTCCCTGATCACAAACTACTACAGTGGTTATTTAACTGCAAGGACCCCGGCTCTAGGCTAGTACGCTGGCGGCTCAAATTAGAAGAATTTGACTATGATACTAACAACTATCCGACGCCAACCCGCATTGAGCAAGCATGGTGATTACGCTCAATCCTTCTCTGTATGAGAGGGGACCTGTGCCGGGTGCCCAGCAGTGGGACGATAAAAAGGTTGATGATGAGGACTAATTTGGCAACTATTCTTATTTTATCTTCTGTCCTTTTCTTAATGAAATAGAAAGAAAAAGATGCACTGAACCTAAAATTAGTTTAGTTTGTGAACAAGAGAACCCGCGCTAATGATTCAAATCGTAAGTTTTTTTTAGTGAATTTGTTCAATTCAAATTCAAAGGCCGTGGAAATTGTTCGGCGTGTAATGTAACTCCGGTGGGAAATCAATTTTTTGTGACGAATGTGAACAAGTACATTATCTCTAATTCAACAACAGGAATATAATAACATAATGTTATATATTAAATACTAATATATTGACAGCCTCCGTGGCGTAGCGGTAGCGGACGCGGCCGCTGCGCAAGGTGGCGCGGGTTCGATCCCCGTACAGTGCAAGTATTTGTATTCATGAATATGAATATTTGTACTGGTCTGGTCGTGCCTCGGAAAGCACGTTAAGCCGTTGGTCCCGGTTGCCCTACGAACATCTAGTGGCAGTCGTTACGGGTTGTTGGAGCCCTCAAAAGTCCTACAATTGGTCTAACTGCAATGCTTCGATGTCGCCTGCGGGTTGTGGAGGTCAGACGGCAGTCGCTTCATGGAAAATGTCGAAGTTTAGCCATATCAGCAGTTGGACTGGTAAAGCGAACCCCAGACTCCAAAGCTGAAAAGGCTTCGGATGCGACTGGGAATTAACACTGGGATGATGATGATGATTAAATACTAATACACACATCAAAAGTGTCTAGGGATCAACATATATTTTTGCAATAACTTTTCTCCTGATTGATATTAATTAAAATTTTCTTTAAGGATTCATCAAATAAAGTGTTTTCGTTTGTCACAGTAACGATAAACCAAGTCACCTTTGCATTAATAAAGAAATTTGCCATTTTCCTAATAAAGGGATATTTGACATTTTAACCACTAACACAAAAGTTCGAAAAAAAGACTGAAATAACAGTTTTCTCTAAAATTTTATTGAGTAACTTAAACAATTAATAATCCGTGTTTCTACCGCGAACACTAACAACACAAGAACATCGGTTTGGCATACTCAAAATGAGTTCATCCAAATCACGCTGTGGAATGGCCGCCCATGTTCGTTGCAACAACAAAAAAAAGGTCTTCTTGCGACTGGATACCCTCCATATTCGGCAGAGCTCTTCTCTGTAGCATATCCCATGCATGCTCAATCGGGTTCAAGTCTGGCGACTGAGCAGGCCAGGGCAGGACATTGATGTTAGCTGCGGCGAGAGTCTGTCTTACAACTCTTGCGGTGTGCGGTCGTGCATTATCATGCATTAACTGAAATAAGGGACCGATTTGCACTTGCAGAGGAACGATGACGTCTGATACAATCGTTTCAGCATAAATTTGAGCGTTGAGGTTGCCTCTGATCCAAATCAACTCAGTTCTTCCGCCGATCCAAATGCCCGCCCATACCATGATGGTTCCACCACTATAAGGATGGACTTCCTGGCAGGATTTTAATCGCTGTTGGCGTCCAGGGGTTCTCCAGTGTCGTATACGTCTTGTATCCGGTCTCATACCAAAACGAGACTCATCAGAAAAGCACACGAAACGCCATTGTTCTTCTGCCCAATTTCTGTGTTCAAGAGGCCATTGATATCGAATCCTACGATTGTGCATTGCTATAGGTGGTACCCGTAGCGGTCTTCGGGAATGAAGGTTCACTTCATGCAAGCGGTTTCTGACTGTTTGGTCGCTAATTAAGTTCCCTGAAGAGTGATGAAGCCTCACGGCTAACATCATGGCGGTTATTGTTGGAGCTCTTCGAGTTAAGATTTGAATGTATCGGTCTTGTCTCCATGTGGTGCAGCGATACCGTCCTCCATGGCGCTCAGCCACGGTACCAGTGCTTCGGTAACGTGTCCAAAGTCGACTGATAACACTCTGACTTGTATTCAGAGCTAAAGCCACAGTACGTTGCGGGGAACCAGCTTCTATCATTCCCACGGCTCTGAGCATTTCTTCCCTGCTTAAATGACGTCGCCGCTCCATAATAACGTTGGTTTTAATCAGTAGTAGGGAAACAGTAGCACTAATAATGTCTTCAATGCGTTGTATGTTTTTATAGGAAAAAAAAAATTGACAGCTGATTTTCATCTTTTACTCGAATTTGATTCACAGTTCCTGATTCAAATTATGAAATGCACCAAAAAGGATCCATATAAATTTATAAAATCATAAATTTATTACAAAGCCACATCTCAATCTCAAGAAATCCGCATAAAAATGCTTGATCCCTAGACACTTTTGATGTGTGTATATTTAAAACTCGTGTATTTATTACGAAGTCGAACTAACGAGTTTTGATAGTGACTTTGTGCCACGTATTGAACGTAGTACTCGCACAATTTGATATAAGTGAGTAGTAATGAAGTATTTATATAGTGAAAATGTACCTAATGGTGTTGTTCATGGTAAAGGTATGGCACATAGCGACGCTAGCATAAGCGGCCTAATGCATGAGTGGTGGTACCATCCATACCAAATTGTATGCAGTGAAAATAAACGTACCTATTTGAAATAAATTTTGTATATTATCGGTTCGTAAACTATCAATTAGGTACAAATAAATGCTTATTTAATTTTACAGACGTAGAAAGGTAGGTCTGTCCTTCAATACTTCGCACATTTATTTACGCCCTCATGCGATTCTCTTGCATGTCGTGTGAACTCTAAAAATAATAGACCAGTTAACTCTTTTAAACTAGGTTTCACCTAGGCTGTATTTTAAAAGATATGATTCAGCCCACAGAAATTTTGTTTTATAGCCAAATGCAGCAAAGCAGATACGGTGGGGCTGCCTTCCGAAGAAGGACGGTATTCTCCCTCCTTGCGTTCCTACCCAAGGAGGAAAAAAGAACAAATAAGGACATAATAAGTCTACAACTATGTTGCCAGTAGTCTTATTTTTATTATTACCATTCAAGGGTGAGTCTCCGTGGGTGCGCTAACGACCGAACCCCCTCCGGCCATTTTTCCCCTCAGCGTGCAAGACCTAGGGATTGGGGATAATTTATTAGAGAGGTTGTCTTCCTTGCGGTCCGGGCCTCAGTGGCTTAAGCCCCGGTTCTGAACTCAGGATTCCGGGTTGGCCGATGGTTGGACAGAACCAACCACCGCCCCAGTGTCCCCGCGTTGCCGCCCGATACCGGATAGAAGCGTGCGAGCATGGACACCGTCCACCACCCACAATTGTGGATTCTGCGACATGAACTGCCCTTCCCCAGTTACGTCAACTCACCTTCCTCTGTAAGAAGAGGGGGGTAGACGTATTTACCCCTATACCCAGGTTCCCATCAACGGCCATCAAGGATGATCAGTGATTATAACCCTTCCCTGTTTGTTGAAGATTAGCCGCAAGCCAAGTGTCCACCAAAACCTGTTGAACACGAGGAGGCTCTTTAACGTACACCCCCCTGGAGCACACCACAATTTCCTCTTAACTGAGATGCCTGAGATGGTGTATCTTTACCAACTAAGATGATAAAGATAGGTCATTATCTCAGCTTTTTTTTTTTTTGTTAGGATGGGAAATCATCAAATGACTTCTTCCGCTCTGGGCGGAGCGGAAGGGCGTGTCAGACTTTTACTGACTAAAACCCACCCGTGTTTCTTCACTTGCCTGTGGGACGGCCAGGGCCACGGTTTCTTGTTTAACCAACCCGCAACCCTGACCCAGGAGGAATCGGTCTTCGTGGACCCCGTCACGATGTGCTGACATCTCTTTGAGGCGTAGTGCTTCTATTTTTTGGACATGGACTACATACGGTTGCAAATCTGAAGCAAGGTACTCTTCCTACCAAGAGATGGTTGAGGGATTTTTGCAGTAACATTATTCACACTACTTTGATGTCTTGTTTCAATTAAAGGTTGAGAGCCTGAGCCTGATACATGGATGTAAGGTTCCTCAACAACATCATTTGAGGTAATAATGCATTGGCATTGTGTTGTATCACTGCTATCAGTAGAATTCCTTTTCTTTTTCCTACGCTTATTACAATGCTTGCAAACAGACATAGGTTGATGGCGAACCCTTTTACGTGTTCCTTCGCTTTTTGAAGTAGACACTTGAGAAACATCCGTATCCATTCCACTCAAATCATCGGAAATAGTCACATAACTTGCGACAGGGGGATCCAGGCATAAGCCTGAACCCGCTGGCTCCAAGTCAGGAGGGTCGTTCATACACCAATAGTAAAATATATACACTTACCGAAAACTCAGCAAAATAAACAAAATAACACAAAATATACAAATATCAAACTACAATAAATATGTACAAACTAAACTACAACCTCAACTGATCAAAGTAAATAAGAAAAGTTAAAAATTAATTTTGCCAAGAAAAAACACTCCCGCCTTCTACGAAGTTTCCCGCGCTTTTTCCACCCGTGTTTCTTCACTTGCCTGTGTGACGGCCAGGGCCACGGTTTCTTTTTTAACCAACCCGCAACCCTGTCCCAGGAGGCATCGGTCTTCGTGGACCCCGTCACGATGTGCTGACATCTCTTTGAAGCGCGCGTGAAACACAACGCGCCGTCGACTCGGGCCTGGTCCTTACCGGGCGGCGATCTGCCCATTGCTCACCGCCCGCAGGCCCGCGCCTACGGTGGCTGGGAGTTCGGTGTCATCTCCCGACCAGGGCGTCTCCTGCGGTGGCTAGTGGCGTGAGGGCGCTGGGATTCCCGTTGCCTCACGCGCTCCGCCTCCTCCTTTGCCAGCATTACTGCTTCGCAGAAGGAGGTGACGGCCTGCCATGCACTCTCGCTCCGGACCATGGCCTGGACCAGGGTCGGACGCGAGAGATCACCGCCGATCGCCGCTACGAGGACACGGCGGTGCTCTACCCAAGCCGGGCAGACCTCCACCGTATGCTCCACCGTGTCCTCAGGGCGATCCACACAATGGTGACACCCTGGCGTTTCCTCCCGCCTTATACGGAACAGGAACCTCCCGAAACAACCGTGTCCGGTGAGGACCTGCGCCAGGCGGAAGGTGAGGGCGCCGTGGCGCCTCTCTAGCCACTCCTCAAAGAGGGGACTTACCGCCGCTATTGTGGCGTGCCCAGCACTGGGTTGCGACAATCGCACTCTCCATGTTGCCATGAGATCCCGCCGGAGCTCTTTCCGCCGTACCGCAATATCTCGCGGCAGCGGAGTTATGCCCCGGCGTTTTGCCTCCTCTCGCCACTCCCACATGTGGGCGAGGACTTTGGCCTCCAGATCCCATGGCGCCAATCCGGCAAGAAGGCTCGCCGCCTCAGCGGAGACCGTACGATATCCCCGTATCAGCCGAACGGCCATGACCCTCTGGGACGCGGTCAGGCACCGGGCTGGTCGCTTCCTTAACGACCGCGCCCACACCGGTGCCCCGTAAAGGGCCATGGACCGCACGGCCCCCGCATAGAGCCTCCGGCAGGAGGCGTTTGGTCCCCCTAGATTGGGGAGGAGCCGCCTTAGGGCAGCCCCGGCCCGTTCCAATCTGGGTGCCAAACGTCGGTAGTGCTCCTCGAAGTTCCACCGGCTGTCGAGGACGAGTCCCAGGTACTTCATCGTCGACCCGACGCCGATGTGAACCCCTCCTACCGTTATGTGGGAACCCGACGGTGGCGCATTCCGAGGACCATGAAAGCACATGGCCTCGGATTCTGCAGGGCCACCTCGAGTCCCAATTGCCGGATCCTGTTGACGATTGTCGCAACCCCGAGGGTCGCTGCGTCAGCCGCCGCCTGGTGCGACCTCCCCTGTGCCAGAACTAGCGTGTCGTCAGCGTAACAAACTACGCTGACGCCGGTAGGGAGGTCGGCGCGCAGCACCCAGTCGTACCCGATGTTCCACAGATGCGGTCCCAGGACCGATCCCTGTGGAACACCGCACGACATCTCTCGCCGGTTCCACACTCCTTGGTGACCGGGGTAGATTATGGCCCTGTCCGTCAGATAGGCCTCGACCACTCGACAGAGATAGGTCGGCATCCGGTGATACCGGAATGCCTCCCTGATGCAACTCCAGGGTAGGGTGTTGAAGGCGTTGGCGATGTCTAGAGACACCGCCAAGACAACCCCACCCCGGACATTATCTCAGCTTCTCCTTACTCCCTTAAGCTACGACTTTGCTATTAAATGAATAGTAAGGATTTTAGGAAGGTTATTTTATACAATAAGTCGTAGCAAATATTGTTAATTAGGTATATATTGATGTCGGTAAACCTACGTTAGTCCACTGGGGAAGTTGCATAAAATACCTAGGTAACATCTATCCAAAAGTTAGGCAACTTCAATTCACTGAAAATATGTACATATGTAGTAAGTACCTATTTAACACCACACACCTGTAAAAACAACTTAATTTTTTGCTGAAAATGTTTAATAGGAAAAATAAAGATATTGTCGTTCTCCTTACATTCTTTACTTGTAACATTTGTCATGCATAAACTATATGTTTGCCATAATCGGTTTCACACATCATTAGGAGACTATATCAGTAGTTGTAGTTGTTTATATCATTTTCAATAATCCATACTAATATTATAAATGCGAAAGTATCTCTGTCTGTCTGTCTGTCTGTCCGGCTTTCACGCTAAAGCTACTGAACCGATTGTAATGAAATTTGGTACACAGATAGTCTAGAGCCTGAGAAAGGACATAGGCTATATAACATCCCGCTATGAACAATAGGAACAGAGCAGTAACAAAAAATGTCGCGAAAACAGGGGCAAACGCGGACGTACATATTGCTCCCATTATTTTAACAGGCGCTTATTTTATATCAACACGCTGACGGAGTCGCGGGTAACAGCTAGTATTTGTTATATTTTGAACCTGTGTGTGAATTTAGTGAAAAGTAAAAATCTAAACACATACGATTTTACCCCCTTGTATAACGCTTGAGAAAGTGGGGCAAAACAAATACTTAGGTCATTTATTCTTACAGTTGACCTAAAATACGATGTCGATATTGAGCGGAAGCCGTGGGCGTTGACAGTCAGGGGTAGTTCAAATGAGAGATAAGTCCTGTAGTTAAGACAAATTGTGTAACGTCTTTATTTTGTAATAAATATTATTATCCAGCAATATAATATGCGGCAGATATAATACTGCCGTGTGAAATTGTTCTGGAAATCCTGGTGGACCTGGAAATATCCTGGAAAAATGTATGAACTTCCCTTATTACTAAACAAAGTATAAATGAGGACTTATCTCTAACTTTTCAATAAACTACGCAGTAGATAGTGACAAAATGTACGATGTAATTGCCCCAACCCCCCTCATGCCAGAAGCTGGGTACGCCCATGATAATGCCTTGTAATTGTTAGGCAGTGTAAAAACAATTTCTTGTGACGAATGCTAACAACGAGAAAATTATTGGATATATTGAATATATTATATGGAAATTATTATATATTTCCGTCTTGTGTCTTTTATCAATTGTATAGAATTATTGGCGCTCTGCAAACATGAAGGGGCTTCTGATAGTAGCATTCTGCGCCGTGTACTCTGTTCAAGCATGTGAGTAACTTTATCTCTAACTAATAAGTTGATCTTACAAATTTCGACTCCACTTTCACTACATATTTTACAAGGAGCCACTGATTGGGGAATCTAACTAGGATACGGAGGAAAGTTAGACTTGCCGTTCCGCCAGGACAACTGCTGCTGCACATTTTTTTTTTACCATACCTACACCAATATACGACTTCATACACTAGGTAAAGGAAAACATCTTGAGGAAACCTGGACGTTATAAGTCTGAAATCGCCAACCCGCATTGAGCAAACGTGGTGATTACGCTCAATCCTTCTCTGTATAAGAGGAGACCTGTGCCCATCAGTGGGACCATAAAAGGTTGATGATGATGATGATGATACACTAAATATCTGCATAATTAAAATCTTTAAATTCAACAACATTCCGCTGCGCGAACGCACACGCGCATCCTAGGTAGATTCAATCCCACCAATCAGTAGTAATATATTCCTTTCAAAGGCACGGAAAGGTCTTAGTATTAAATAGCTAGTCACCTTCACCATTCACTGACTGATCTGGACAAGTGTATTTAAGGCTACAAAAAAAGAAAAGATGAAACAGTTTATTTCTTATTATTCAAAATACTTAAACTGCTGTAACCTGTTTATTTGTTTAATATCATTTTAATATAGCCCTGCTATCTGTTTAATATTATTTATTTACTTATTTTTATTTTTTTAAAAACGTTGTCCCACACTTGGAATTTCTCCTGTATCGTGGGTGCTTTTCCAAACATATAAACTCACATACACGAACAGCCAGACCCGGAACAACTACCTGTAGGTCATGCAAATATTTGTTCCATGCGGGAGTCGAACCCGCGACACGCAGCGTAAGTAATATTTTCTCTATATACAGGCTGTATGGTGCATCGTGTGCCGAATTGGTCGACTAAACGGGTCATCTACTAGCCTTTCAACCCCCTTAACACCCTTCATGCCCTGGAGATTTTTTATCGGCTTTTTATTGTTTTAGTAAAAAAAGACCCAATTTTTTTCAAATACATTTAAATACAAATCCCCTTCAGTCGACCATATCAATTTGGCACACGATGCATCAAACAGCGTGTATAAATGTTGCATATAATAATTATGTAAAATTAAATTTGTTGTGCGAGGGTACGCTAGCTACGACGAAGCGTATAAACTTAGCACCGACGCGGCGACGCGCCCTGTTAAATATTTTACGGGGTTTTCATTATTTTTCGGGCACAATTATCTATTTCAATTTGGCTTCTTTTTGTGTATGGGTTTATATAAAGGTAACGCGTCACCTGCCAATGATATAAATTGAAAAAAAAAAACGTATTGACTTTGAATTTAAAACATTTATTTTAATTTTAAGGGGTTGAAAACTTCGGCCATCTGCACCTCGATACAAGTACTGGAACTATACCACAGAAGTATTATCCGTTGACTGCAGATGACAAGCACGCAACTCGCAAAGTTCGTGCTTTTTTAAGCTTCATCAAAATTTTACCTAAATTCAACCCATTTAAATGGCATGCTCTGGGGCCGTATCATGTCTCTCTGTCTGATATCAACTTCGAGTAAGTATTGAATAATGGTATAAATGCATTCTAATTTCGACACCTAATAAATAAATCATTTAGTCTTTGACCATTTGTCCTAGCTTGTACCGGTTCCCAACAAAATAAGGAAATCCTTAAAACGAAACACTTTTCAAGGGGGCGGAAACCAGTTGTGGTGAAACCGGTTGTGGTGAAATCGGTTATTAGAGTAGTCTATTTTAATGTACAATAACTAAGAAGCCGTTTTAAAAAAAAACCGCCGCTAAAATAAATAGAATGAATGAATGACAGCGAAGAATTGTGCGAAATCATTATTCAATAAAAAAGCAAAAACTACAATTGCACAATTGTAACTGCCCATTGTTTGCTGCAGTTCTAAGAAATGGATACTTATTATAAAATTTAACAAACATTTTAGGTGCTAAGGCTGCGCCAAATTCAGATCAAGGTAACGCGGATAAGACTGTTTTGCTTGTCCTTATTCCTAAATTACTGTGTTATACCTGTTCATTTCAGGGGAAGCGTGGTTTTGGGCAATGTTGTAGTACATGGAATCAAGGGCCTGTCCCTATCTGATCTCGAAATGCGATTGAATCCTTCAAGACTTGATTTTAACGTCAGTTTGCCACAAGTTATTGCTGATGGTAAGCATTTATTTTCCGAATTTTAATAACACCTTAGGGTAAATTGTAAAAAAAAGTATTTATACACGATAGCATGGACAAGTTGTATCCATGAATTTAGTAAAATATTCTAGAAAATAAAAATCTGCAGAATCATAGAAAAGGGACAATGCTGTCAAAATGTATGAAACAGGAAATTTAACACGGGGCGGTTCTGATCGAGCTATGTACTAAATCCATGGTAACAAGTTCTCCGTATTAAGTATCCTGTATTTTATATAGGTATTTGACGTTATTGCAAAGGTCCGGCGGTACTTCACACCAGGACCCTCTAATATTACACAAAGCACAGGTCTGTTCTTATGTGGAGTACTGCAGCCACATTTAGGCTGGTGTTGCAAATTGTCACCTGGCAACTTTGGATTCAGTGGAGAGCGTGCAAAGAGACTAATAGGTTCACAACACATTTGGTTCACGGTCTCTAAAGCCTGGAGCACAAGCGACGAGTACCCAGCCTGTCGGTGTTCTTTATAATGCATTTTGGAGAGTGTGGATACTTATTTCCCCATAATGATATTGCATGACTTAATTCCCCCATCTCCGTTCCATTATCGGACTACCCGTCGTGCGACAAGTATCCACGATTGCGTTGTTGACACCACTACGATCCCGACAAAGCTTTTCGCCTCGCCTTTTATACCGCGTACATCGAGGGACTGGCATAATTTTCCCGCGACGGTGTTTCCGTCTGACTACAATTTAAGTGAGTTCAGGGCTAGAGTGAATATGCTCTTAATAGACTAGCGCGCTTTCACGCTTACCATCAACGATGGCATCACTGCTCACCATTAGGCGGGATTGTAGTCAAGCACTGCTTTATGATTATAAAAAAAAAAAAACTAAATAAATTGGAGTCGGCTTCCAGATTAACCGGATATTTTAGATCGAAGCGTCAAGTGACCTTTGGCAGTTCTTGATTACCTTATTTTATATGTCTTTCAGCAGATTTAAATGAAGTTTGATAGTAGGTCATCAAAAGTAAAACGTTAATTTATTTGCTTTTTTCTAGCTGATTTCGAGCTTCGAGCAATGTTGATGAACCAGCCTTTAAGCGTCTACGGCCAATTCAGGTGAGAACTTGATATTGAGTCTATGAAAAATGTATGAATTCCTTCTAACTCTACATTATTAAATGTATTTGTTCCCTATGCACAGTGCATTAGTCAATAACGTGGCCGTTTCGGCAGCGGTTGGTGCCAAAGTAGCAGGATTAGAACCGGACCCGGTGTACATGGTAGACAGCGCTGACGTCGAAATAGACCTGGATGAGCTTCAGGTAAACTCCTAGTACTTACAAGCTTAAGAGTGGACTCTAGTGCCGAGGAATTTGAGAAATAGGTATTTGAAAAAACTATTGCTGTCGCGCCGCTTTCAACATTTCCCCGTAAAGTGCGAAAGGGACAGTTGCAACTCAGGCTGATTTTACCTACAAAAACGTTGACCCAAAGATGTTTCGTATTCCGCTGTTTTCTTTTTCAAAACACGACAGATCTCAATTTTTGTATACCAAAATATAGAGGATGAGTATACCTATGCCTCTATTATTTTCTTATTTGTCAAAAACTTGTCACATTTGTGTAATAGTCGTCTGAATATCGCGATAAAAATTATTTATTTTTCGGGATTTTGAAACATCATATTTCTTTTATTAATTAAGGTTTCAAAAAAATCAAATAATAGGAGCGCGTATAATCGCAAGGTGTGAATCTGTAGAAAAAAAAATCATTGCTCTAAAAGCGATATCCACGAAGAAAACAGCGGAATACGTTTGTATGGAGAAAACGCCGTACTTCACGTAGTAGGTACTCAAAGTTCTCGTCACAGTTATCGCAGTAGGTATTCTCAAATATCGCTTCGCTAGTCGAATGCAGACTGACCCTGCGCCGGCGTCACGGCGCTATTGTATAGGTCAGCTGATCGAACATTCCAGATTTCTCTAGACGTAATAATAATAGCGCATAACTTCGAGGACATTCAGTAAGTACCTACGGTAATTCCCGGAAACGCGATTCTGGAAATTTCGATGTCGAATTTCGATTTCGATGTCACTTTGTTGACAAAATTGTTGAGACCTGTACCATTCGATAGGCCATCCTAAGTCTAGCAATGCGTTTTTATATTGCACCTAGAAAATGTCTAGATCTGGGGATATAGGGCTTAAAAGTGACACAACCTTATGCCATCGACATAAGGTCCATTCGTAACAATATCATGGGCATACTTAAGAAAACATGACAGCCTCCGTGGCGTAGCGGTAGCGGACGCAGCCGCTGCGCAGGGTGGCGCGGGTTCGATCCCCGCACAGTGCAAGTATTTGTATGCATAGAAAATGTCTAGATCTGGGGATATAGAAACAAACATCAGCTGACAAACTTTTACCTACTTCTTCGCAAATGTCCAACTCCGTGAATGCAGCTAATGCTATTGAGCAAGTAAATCGGTATTTCTCGAACGTCGGAAAACTGCTGGCGGACCACATTATCAAGAAGAAAAACTCCTGTCTTGCCCCATATGAAATGAATACACCATCTGCCCGGGATTCCATGGTCCTACTCTCTCCGGACGAAGCTGAAGTAAAGTTAGAAATTAACAACCTAAAAAATGACTGTGCCAAAGGGTGGGATTCTATTCCGGCTAAGCTCCTCAAACTTAGTCAAGAGGCGTTAGTTCCGCCTCTCACAAAGCTTTTTGAGGCCTGTTTTGAGCAAGGAGTTTTCCCCCGAATCTTTAAGAAATCCCTAATCACACTTGTTCACAAGGGTGGAAACCAGGATGATGTTAAAAATTATAGGCCTATCTCAGTTTTATCAGCACTGTCAAAGATACTGGAAAAAATGTTAAACCGTAGACTCATGAAATATCTAGAGCACTTTAAAATAATTTCGAACACACAATTTGGATTTAGGACCGGAAAAAGCACCACAGACGCAGTTAATCAACTAGTTGATTATGTGACCGAAAAAGTGGATAGAAAGCAAAAATGTTTGGGTGTCTTTCTGGACCTAGCTAAGGCTTTCGACACGGTCTGTATTCCAACCCTTGTGAACAAGTTAGAACACGCCGGAATTCGGGGGAGGGCTCTAAGTATCTTTACAGACTTTCTCAAAGACCGGAAACAAAAGGTAAAGATTGGGGAGATCATTAGCAATGAAGCTAGTGTTGAGTATGGTGTGCCTCAGGGTAGCTGCCTCTCCCCGAGTCTTTTTCTGCTTTATGTGAATGACCTATGCCAGCAGTCTCTTACAAACGGGAAAATTTTCAGCTATGCGGACGACACAGTGTTGGTATTTCATGAAGAGAGTTGGGATACAGCACAACAGGTTGCGGAGACGGACTTACGAAAAATCTCTCACTGGCTAGATGCAAATCTGCTGACTCTAAACATCTCGAAAACCTCATTTCTGCAATTTACTTTCGCCAAAACTAAACCTGCCACAATAAACCTCAAAGTCCACTCATGTGGTGACTCCAACGACAATCTTCCATGCTCATGTCTTCCAATTACACAAAAAAAGACTATGAAGTATCTGGGTGTGATCTTGGATGAGGGGCTCAGCTGGTGCCCCCACATTGAACAGACTACCTCTCGAGTTAGGAAGCTTATCTGGGCGTTTAAGAGGTTACGACGAGTAGCTGATTTCAAGCTTCTCCGTGCGGTTTACCTGGCATTGGCACAGTCAATTATAGGGTACTGCATCACGGCTTGGGGAGGTGCTTGCAAAACCTACATGATACACCTCGAGAGAGCTCAAAGATCACTCTTAAAAGTAATGACCTTCAAGCCATACAGATATCCTACAAAAGCCCTGTATGAGAGTTGCCAAGTACTCACAGTGAGGCAACTTTACCTTCTCAATCTTATAATGCAACAGCAAGAACTCACACCGGTAAGTCCCGCAACCACACATAGAAGAACCTTCCCTAATGTGTGTCGCACATTCAAATGTAAGACCGCATTATCTACCGCCTATATCTACAATAAAATAAACAAAATCCAAAACATCAACCCACTAACAAAAAAAACAAACCAAGTTGAAGTTAAACACGTGGCTTCAAACATTAAAATAATTACCTAGAGACCGAAAATTTACATAAACAAGTTTAAGCGGGAAAACCCGTTAGTATCTAATGTAAGAAACACACACACACACACACACACTCACTCACACACACACACACACTCACTCACACATACACAGACGCACCACACACTACACACCACACAAACACACTACACACCACACACGAGCATGCAACTCATTTAATGATATCTACATATTTAAGTTATTTGTCCAAAAAATCGGGTGAAGACACTGACTCCTGTAACACAGGTACCACCTAGCACGGGAGTCAGGGCTTCAAATTAAGTGTAACTCCTTTTTATGTCAATAAAACTTTATTATTATTATTATTATATAGGGCTTAAAAGTGACACACTGCATGTCACGTGATATTGAACCTTATGCCATCGACATAAGGTCCATTCGTAACAATACATTTGTATCTAATCTAACCTATAAATGAGCAATGTAAAGAATCCAAATTTTAGTCTTAAAATCGTTTACTTAGTAAATTTGAAACTTCTAGTAGATAAAAACAAACAGCCTGGATGGGCTATCAAACGCAAAAATTGTTTCAAATCGGACCCTACTGGTGCGATTTGAAAAATTCTTTTTGCGTTCTTTTTTTGTTACACTCCACAAACAAACTCTCCAGCTTTATAAATATATAAAGCTGGAGAGTTCGTTTGTTTGTTTTCTGTTATTAGTATAGATAGAAAACACAACAGGAAAACATGGTGCGAAAAGCGACGAGTTCAAAACCAAAAATTCGAAGACCCACCAACCCGCAATGGGCCAGTTTAGTGAACCACGGCCCACTCATTCTCACCAAGAGGACGTTTGTTTCCAGCAGTGAGAACGATATAGGCTAATTATGTGTTTACATGTTATAGCTCTCGATAGACCTGAACCAACATGCCGAGGACTTGAGAAATATTTTAGTACAGTTTCTGAATAATACCGACCAATACGCCAACATCGGGTATGACTTACTGCGAGCTGTCTTGAAGGCTGTCAACAAAGAGCTTACGCTAATCACCGCCCAAGAGATCATGCATTATCTGCTAGGGACTGCGAGACCATCCCTGTCGGGCTAGGCTATAGCTGTAAATAAATCATCTACGAATCTTAGCCATTAAATGCCTTAACGGCAGATAAAGTTAAAAATGTTGTTTTTATCCATATCCATACTAATATTATAAATGCGAAAGTAACTCCGACCTCCGTGGCGCAGCGGTCAACACGCCTACCTGCGACGTGGAGGCCCCGGGTTCGATCCCCGGCCAGGTCATGATGGAAAAACGATCTTTTCCTGATTGGCCTGGGTCTTGGGTGTTTATCTATATATGTATGTATTATAAATATAGTATCGTTGAGTTAGTATCCCATAACACAAGTCTCGAACTTACTTTGGGGCTAGCTCAATCTGTGTGATTTGTCCGTATAAAAAAAAAAAAAAAAAAAAGAAAGAAAAAAAAACTCTGTCTGTCTGTCTGTCTGTTACGCTTTCCCGCTTAAACCTTTCAACCGATTTTGATGAAATTTGGCACAGACAATCTTTAGACCCTGAGAAACAACATAGGCTACCTTTTATCCCGAAAAAATTTGATGTTCCGGAGGGAAATCTAAAAAGCGCGATATAACCGAAATCCACGCGGGCGAGGCCGCGGGCGGAAAGCTAGTTTTTCTATATATATATACAATATGGATATGTAAAGAAAACCCTGTCCAATCCGTGAAGGTATTGTTAGGTATCGTTAACTGATCTTACGAATGCCTACAAAGTCGGGCTAAACTTAAAAAAAATCCCCCTAAAAAAATAAATATTATTTCACAAAAGGAGGGAACTTAATGCATGTGCGGTAGGCAATACATACGCGGGCGAAAGGGGGCAGGGCACGCATTATTATTTACCGAGAAAGCTTGAAATATTTAAAAACTTTTGCATGTTTTAACAATACGACGACACGTTTGACTGAGCGATCGATCGACTGTTGCTCTGCGTGTCGCTGATTCCCGCTCGGAACAAATATTCGTATGGCCAAAAGGGGGGGAAACACGCTAAATAAAACAGTAGAAGTTTTAACTTCTACTTTACAGTTTGTGTTTAATCTTGTTCGTATCTAATCCAGTTAAAGTTGTGGTTTAGTTTCGATCCCATTTTAGTCATACGTTTCGAATGAACGGAAGAACGTAGTGGAAGACCGAAATCGTACGAAGACACGGAATTGGAAGCATTATTAGAGGAAGATAGAAGGAATGCGCCCATTACAACTCCAGATATGATAAAATTATTCTTCTAGATGATAATGCTTGTCTGCATGTTCAAAACACGGCGGAAACTTACTTACGCAAAAATAAAATAACGCAAAATTGTATTGACAAATGACTGATCCAAATGCATTGGCTAAATTCCACGAAATTTGTTAACTACCTGAATTTCATCCATATTTTTTTTTGTAGAGCTATTACTACCCGTGCACGATAAGTTGGGACCTGAGTGCACACTATTTGAATAAAATAGGACCCTAGGTATTTTTGTATCATAATTATGTATCACCGAAAGTGTTGACTATGGTTTTGTAATGAATAAAAATACAATGTTTAATTTTATACATTTATTTTATCTATTATTTACATTATCTCATCTCTCAACGTCACCGCACTCAGGTCCCAACTTATCGCGCACGGGTAGTACGTAAAATTAATGTCGTGTCGACTCTTTAATGATTTTTAGCAAGTTAATATGCATGTTATTTTAGTGATTCTATTGAAACATGCTGCAATCATGGGCGTACCCAGCTTCTGGCCTAGGGGGGGGCAAGTCAAGTCTAGAGGGTGGCAAGTCAGGCCTAGGGGGGCAGTCAAATTTATAGAGTGATCGCACACAGTTTTTTGGCAATTACACCGTACATTTTGTCAGTGTCTACTACATGGTAATTATATTTAAAAGTTAGAAATAAGTCCTTGTTTATACATACTTTGTTTAGTACCTAATTAGTTAGTATCATTCCGCGTCGCGCGCTCGCCCTGTGCGGACGTGTCTACCTCCGCTCCGCCGCTCTCGTTTGCTTCGCCGCGCTCTTCGCCTCGCCGCGCTATCGCTCGTGCCCGCGTACGCCGAGATTCTCGAGTGTGTCAGTGTACTGTGAAGTGTCTACGTTGCTGCACCTGCCGAGCAGTGTATCGCCCTGCATCTAAAGCTGCAGCAACGCTCTATCCTATTCCTGCTGAGTGATCAAAACGTACATCATATTCCTCTAGCAGAATAACGGTCAAACGTATTTTAGTCGGTCGGTGTTGACGCTTCCTGGAAGAGTCGCTGCATTCTCCTATCAACCCCAGGGTCTCAAAGCAGGGAAACAAACATGCAAAGCACTAACCTGGACTCAGTTGGACAGGACAAGGAGTTACCAACGGCGGGGCAGACGCCGACCGGTCAGTTATCTTCTTGACGTGGACTTGATGCTGTTTGTTCACTGCCTACACTCGTCAAGCACAGACACACCACCAATATGGAAACTGAGGATTTATTAGGCCAGCGAAGCTCTTAGGAAGTCAGATATTCGATTTTATTTAGAGTACACGCGGCGTTGGATGCGCTGAGATCGCCATCTTTTTTCGTACTAGTTCTCCCTCTTGCCACTCTTGAGGGAGGGCGCATGGAAAAGGCGAAGGCATAGTACGCCATACAGCCTAGTTTATTATTATCGTCGTTGACGCAACAAGGATGGGGAATGGAAATGCATGGATAGATTATTAGGATAGTTAATGCTTACACATTTCCCCCCACCTGAAATCCACAAGGGTTTCAAGAAGAATGCGAAAAATTAAGAGTGAAATCAGCAATAGCTGGACTATGAGCTACTGCCGAAGAAATGCATAAAAATCTAGTTAATAAGTGTAAATAATTGGTGGTTTATTTTAAATAACCCAAAGACAGTGTGTACTTATACTCTAGTTAGGTATATAAAAGGAAAATAAACTAATTATTTGGTAAGGGACAAACCTTTACCACCGGCCTACGAAACGTCTTTCCGTTAGCAGTTTGGAGAGTAACGACTCTAACTACCTGGTCTGAACCTGCATGCACTTGCACGATACGAGCCATTTTCCAAAACATCGGCGGAGTATTAGGTTCGTTTTTACGCACCCGGTCAACTTCCGAAGTCATGTAATTATCTTGACGGAATTTAACCAGCACTTTCGTTGCTTTTTCAAGCTCAGCACCACTAAGAGGAGAGAGATTTCGGTCTTGCCTGGCCGTTTTAGAGTTAGAAACAGAACGATTACACCATGCTATCATTCTTTGAATTTTTGTAAATGAATAATGTTTAGACATTAAGTTCAACAGTGTAGTTTTAAGATCGACTGGACTAGCAGTCGCAATCGACTGGACTAGCAGTCGCGATCGACTGACTAGCAGTCACGATCGACTGGACTAGCAGTCGCGATCGACTGGACTAGCAGTCGCGATCGACTGGACTAGCAGTCGCGATCGACTGGACTAGCAGTCGCGATCGACTGGACTAGCAGTCGCGATCGACTGGACTAGCAGTCGCGATCGACTGGACTAGCAGTCGCGATCGACTGGACTAGCAGTCGCGATCGACTGGACTAGCAGTCGCGATCGACTGGACTAGCAGTCGCGATCGACTGGACTAGCAGTCGCGATCGACTGGACTAGCAGTCGCGATCGACTGGACTAGCAGTCGCGATCGACTGGACTAGCAGTCGCGATCGACTGGACTAGCAGTCGCGATCGACTGGACTAGCAGTCGCGATCGACTGGACTAGCAGTCGCGATCGACTGGACTAGCAGTCGCGATCGACTGGACTAGCAGTCGCGATCGATTTCCCTATTAACAAACTGGTCATGGTTACATTGATTATTATTTTATTACTGATAGATCTCGTACTTATAACATGACATAAAACATTAAGTAAATAATTATCTTCCGTCATAAAACTTTTATGAATTTAATTCAATAATTGTATAATAATAATTGTTAAATAATTTTGTGCTATTATCACAATTTCAGAATATATAATAAATAAAATGAAATATACAGCAATTCAATAATCTGCGATATTATTTTTATTTTTTGTATTAAGGTCTTAGAACTATAGTGTTTTTAATAGTATAAATTACAAACCATAAAATGTGGTTAATTATTTTTGTGAGTATTAGGTAAGTACATTATCTTTTTCACAGTTTTTAACTCATTTTGACTAGCAAGTCTTTTTTTCCAATTTAGAAAACGATTAAACGCTTGTTGATATGATTTTCCTAAGGCTGAAGCATCATCTTTAAGCATAATTGGGACAACATAACGCCCATCGGAGGTGCGATGCGTGCCTTCTTTATATTTTTGTTCGCATTTTTCATCCTCGGGGCCGGAAATTTTACATTTCGGCGGCTCCTCGGACTCCCGAAACCGTTGAACGATCCCGTCGAGTGCACTAGAAGGCGCGACGAGGAGCGTAACGGGTGTAGCCGGAGTTTTAGCTACCACGTTTTGAAGAAACTGACCACTTATCACCCAGCCGAATACACTAGAGAGTGCGCATGGAAAGCCCGGGCCTGGACTGAAACGTGAGCCAGTATATATCTGGTCAAAACAGTCTACTCCTAACAACAGATCGATCGGACCGGATTTATCAAAGTCCTGGTCGGCGAGATCTAAATGTGTAAACTTATCCTTGACGATTGTCGGCAACGACATCGAAGGAGTTAGGGATGTGATTTTAGGTAGAACCACTAATTGAATATCAAACTGAGGAGTGTCACTCAATCGAGGTCTTATGGAACCGAAGGTGTGACCTTTAATGCTACACCCATAATTTTGACCGATGCCACTTACATTTAATTTACATTTCTTGATATGTAAACCTAATTGTCGCGCACAGCTACTTGTAATGAATGAATCCATCGAGCCACTGTCAATAATTGTGCGGACATACTGCCACGAACCATCCGCTCGCTTCACACGAACTACTGCTGTACCAAGGATTTTTTTGCTAATAGGTTGATTCGAAATGTTTGACTGGGTAGCACCAGTTAGAGTAGTGTTCATATCGGGATGCTGGGATGAATCCAGTTCACTAGTATGAGACAGTAAACTCTTATGCTCTTCATGTAACAAAGTATTATGCTTTGCATTACAAATGAAACATATTGACTTAGATTTACAATCGGTAACAGTGTGACCCGGCCTTAAGCAGTTTTGACATAATTTTAAATCTTTAACTAATTGTTGTCGCTGTGTCATATTCATAGAATGCAATTTACTACAACGGTAGATTGAATGATTTTCATTACAACACACACAAACAAACTGATTAACTTTATTATTACTGTTGGAAGAAATTAGAGATGAATTTGGTTGACGCGATAAATAATCTTTTTTTGTATTAGGCTGATTTTGTTTACTTGTAGAATTTGATGATGGAATATTAACTGGTTGGCTAACTTCTAATACTTTTAGGTAATTTTGTAAATAAGTAATGAAGTTATTAAATTTAGGAATTTCTTCAGTGTTTTGTAATTCAAACCTTTTTTTTTGTTTCTGTATCTAGAGGTCTAGACGCAATGTAGAATAAAATAAATTCGCATAAATCATCAATACACAAACCGCGCAAGGCACTAACGCATTCATAAAGTGTGTTAGATAACTCAGATAAGTTAGATAATGATGGTTTTTGTATGGGATTAATTTTAATTATTTTATCTAAATAAGCTGTTGCAAGAATACGCTTGTTGTCATATCTGTCCAGTAAAGTTGCAAAAACCACTGAATAATTTGCCGATGTCACAGGCACGCCCTTGGCTAATGTCAGTGCATAGCCAGATAAACATGACAGCAAATAGTGAAATTTCTCAGTGTCGGACAATGAACTATTATTATGAACAAGTGCTGTATAACTATCTTTAAATGTTTGCCACTTTTCTATATTACCATCAAACTTTGGGAGTTCTAGTTTCGGTAGCTTCACTTGCGAACGCACGTGACCTTGACCTAATTCCGGGCGACAGTCGCTACCCGCGCTCGCATCGAGAGAATCCGCAAACTCGATAACACAGTAATACAATTCATCGAATGACAGTAACACTTTATGATCGATAACAAACGAAGGTTTAAGCTTTAATTGCAACCGGTTAACATCCTCGTTGCATTCCAAAAATCTATTACGAATTTCATCAATCTTTTTGTACCTAGCTCGAAAAGCTGCAAATTTAGTTTTAGTTTCTTTAACTGTATTGGCTAAATCGTAAAGTATCTGCATACTTGTATACTCATATTCCCGCCTTTTAATAGCGGTTATTAATTCCACCTCGCTCATAGTTCACGTGGAATACGATATCCGCACGCTCAAAAAGATAATAGTTATAAAAGTAGGTAAAACGGAAAGAACGTCAGCCGGTAGGTCGGCAGTAATGCACGCGCGAACGTATTGAATGAAATACACACGTCTCAAGGTTATTTGTTAGAATATAAGTTTTGACTTTGAGGTAGTTCAAAGCTAATCCGTCTCCCGCCGGAGACAAGTACGAGTGTAGGTACCTCGATACTAAATTCGAGAAACTTCGAACTCACGTTTTTTAAAAGTAATTTATGCAATTTGTTATTTAATACAAATAAATGCAGCTTATTACAAGGGAATTAACGAGGTATGAATGTACGATTGAATAGTCAATCGGTCTCAAATAAGAAACAATAACTAGGTATTATGGAATGACCTAGGTTTTATTTAGACACTTAGAACTTGAAAGGCAAATTGAAATTGCCTTAAGTAGGTAAGTATACAAATAAATTATAATTGGGATTACGTATTTAACGTAATAACGAGAATGGAAAGATTTAATTTCCGATAGTAGGTATTTTTGAAATTATTACGCGAGGAAGATTCCTCACAGGAGGCACCATAATTAATGTTGACGCTTCCTGGAAGAGTCGCTGCATTCTCCTATCAACCCCAGGGTCTCAAAGCAGGGAAACAAACATGCAAAGCACTAACCTGGACTCAGTTGGACAGGACAAGGAGTTACCAACGGCGGGGCAGACGCCGACCGGTCAGTTATCTTCTTGACGTGGACTTGATGCTGTTTGTTCACTGCCTACACTCGTCAAGCACAGACACACCACCAATATGGAAACTGAGGATTTATTAGGCCAGCGAAGCTCTTAGGAAGTCAGATATTCGATTTTATTTAGAGTACACGCGGCGTTGGATGCGCTGAGATCGCCATCTTTTTTCGTACTAGTTCTCCCTCTTGCCACTCTTGAGGGAGGGCGCATGGAAAAGGCGAAGGCATAGTACGCCATACAGCCTAGTTTATTATTATCGTCGTTGACGCAACAAGGATGGGGAATGGAAATGCATGGATAGATTATTAGGATAGTTAATGCTTACACAGTCGGGTTGGCTCGCGAAAGTGAGTTAATCTCTCCGACTACCGGGCGAGTAATCAATCCCCGTTTCAACGCGCCCTAGGCGTACTCCTGCCCGATCCTCTTGTGTGTGTGTGTGTGTGTCGTGTAGTGTCGTGTCGTGCACCGAAGCTGCTCGGCGCCGGACTAATCAGGTCAGTAGGTACACACCTCCCTGTCATTAGGACAGGGAGGGTCACACACCCTCCGGGCCCACAACCCGGAGGACTAGGTATCTTGTCATCATGGACGCAAGTCCAAGTCCCCTCTCTCACTACCAGGCGCTTCTTGCCCTGATCAACGACGTCCTATTAAAGGACCCTGAGGTTCGCGCCAAGTATGGCCATAAATTATCTGCCCTACAGCAGATAGCCCCCGCTCCCCAGCCCGCCCCCGCTGAAACAGAGGTGTCTATGGACACCGAGGTGTTTTCAGCCAAACGCTCCATCCCTCTCTCCTCTGACTCCTCCGAGGAGTCATCACCCTCGTCCCCTGACGATGAAGCTGAAGGCTTCAGTGGGAAACTAGCGCAGCCTAAGCTACCTCTCCCCCGCCGGCGGGACCCGCCTGGCGGGCCCTCGATTGCCCCTCCTACGGAGGGGCTGTGGCTCCCGCGTGATGAGCGATGTAAGGCGGTCGTCGGCACCTTTCCCGTGCCTCACGCCCGCCGCTCACCTCAGGGGGGGAGAAAGCGGGCAAAATCCCGACTTCTCCTGCCCCTACGCCCGCCTACGGAGCGCCGGAGCGAGGGGATCCTCCTCCCGCTCGCGCTCCGCGGCCTCCTTCTGCGACATCACGACCTCGCAGAAGGAGGCCATCGCCACCCAAGCCTCCTCGCTCCCCACCATCGCTCTGACGGTGGCGGGCAGCGAGAGGTCCCCTCCTACCGCCGCGACAAGATCGCGGCGCGGCACGGCCCACGACGGGCACACCGCGAGGGTGTGTTCCGCCGTGTCCTCCGCCGCGCCGCAACCGTGGCACGACGGTGTCTCCTCTCGTCCTATCCGGTGCAGGTACCTGCCGAAGCAGCCGTGGCCGGAGAGAGTACTTGCACCAGACGGAAGGAGAGGAACCCGTGACGCCTGTCGAGCCAGTCCTTCAGGACCGGCCCGATGGCGTCGAGGGTACGGCGGCCGAACACCGCGAAGGCGAGGTCCCGCGTCCAGTGCTGGACGATGGCGTCCCTCGCCTCCTGGCGGACGGCTTCCCTCACTTCTGGGGCCGGACGCTCGCCCAGCGCCCTGCGCCCCGCCGTCCACTCGTACACTCTGGCGAGCACCCACGCCTCGAGCTCCCAAGGCGGGGTGCCCGCCAGAGCGCATGCCGAAGCGAAGCCTAACGTGCGGTAGGCCCGCGCTGCCCGCTGGGCTATGGCCCTTTGGGGCGCCCGAAGGGCGGTGATATTCTCCCTCCTGTTGAGGGAATCCGCCTAAATGGGGGCCCCATAAAGGGCCATACTCCGCAATATGCCGGCGTACAGACGCCGGCACCGCATGCTCGGCCCTCCCATGTTCAGCATGAGCCATGAGACGTCCGCAGCTTTCAGCAGGCGCGTCGACAGTCCGCTAAAATGCGGGCCGAAGCGCCACCTGCTGTCTAGAATGAGGCCCAGATATTTCATCTGGGCCTCAACCCCAACCCTCACCCCCTCCACGTAAATGTGGGCGTCAGGTGGGGGGCGCTGCCGGGGACCGTGAAAGAACACGGCCTCCGTTTTGTGCAGCGCCACCCCCAAGCCCAGGCGGCGGATCCTTCCTGCCACTAAGGATCCGCCCGCTGAGGCCAAACTGGCCGCCTCCCTATAACTGCTCCCGCGGGAAGGGAGGAGAGTGTCATCTGCATAGCAGATGACACTCGTGCCTCGAAGGAGGGTTCCCCGCAGGAGCCAGTCATAACCGACGTTCCACAGAAGAGGCCCTAGAACGGACCCCTGTGGAACGCCGGTTCCCCTAAGTCCTCCTCCTCCAAGTTAGCCAACCGGGCTAACGCACGCCAAAAGCGTGAATCCCCAGGGAGTCAGATCCCAGAGCGACTGTGCCCTCAAAGGCCCAGTCCCTGGAACCAGCTGAACCACCAGAGGGCCTTCCCGGCCCTCGTGGCGACTGCTCCCCAGACCCCCCCAGCCACCCCCGCCTGGAAGGACAAGGATCCTCGTATCCGTCCTACCACGGCCCAAAAGGCGGCTCCGTCCCCTCCTGCCCCTGCACCTCTGGCTGCAGCTTCAACCCCTACACCCCCTCCCTCGACCCCTTTGTCAGGAAACGGCCCCACAGATGCGTTTAACGTCATCTCGGGGACCTTCCTTATTTTTATGTCGCCCCGCGCCAGACAGATGGCAAACGACTTAAAAGTCGCTATGGCAGCAGGCAATCTGCAAGCCATTATTAATATTTACAATGCGCACCCGGAAATTACGCACGCCCTTTCCTCCCTCGCATCCAATAAGTAATTAATGGATAATACGGCCAAACAGAGAACCAAGCCCCGATCCCTCAAGCTGGCTCACTTCAATGCCGACGGCATTAGAGATCAGAAGTTCGAGATCTCAACCTTCCTTAGAGAGCACCAGATTGATATCTTCCTCGCTCAAGAGACCTTTCTCAAGCCTAGCCACCGCACACCCCTAATTGCTAACTACCGTGTAGTTCGCAATGACAGGCTGCGGTGCCACAAAGGCGGTACCCTTATTTATTTCAAAAGGGCTCTTCATTGCATCCCACTGGACCCCCCACCCCTCTCACGACTCGAAGTTTCAATGTGCCGTCTCGGCATGTCAGGTCACCAACCTATTACTATAGTGTCGGCCTATCTCCCACCCATCTCCGCTGCTGAGAATCATCAACTCTTAGCAGACGACATGGCCCTACTTCTTGGGTTGAGTGATTCCGTTATAATAGCGGGCGACCTCAATGCCAAACACACAGCCTGGAATAGCACCAGGATCAATTCCAGAGGCAGACTCTTGTTTGACCTCTCCACCCACTTAAACTTCGATGTCGTGGGCCCCATGACCCCCACCCACTTCCCCTACGAACCCGACCACACCCCAGACGTCCTCGACGTAGCGCTCCTAAAGAACGTCAACCTACGGTTAGACTCTATAGAAGCACTATCAGAGCTGTCGTCTGACGATCGCCCAGTCGTCATTCGACTGGCTCCCCGTACTGGCCTCTCTGACCCAGGTCAAGCACCTCAGACGAAAGTGGTAACGGACTGGAGGAAAGTAAGCGATCGGCTGAAATCCACCACATCCCCCCACTTGGACTCCATACCTGCACGCCTCGACTCTATCGCTGACACGGCAGCCGCGATCGACTCGTTCACGGATCACGTACAGTCAGTCCTGAACGAATGTTCAAGGGAGGTTACAGCGACAGAAGACTGTCGCTGGAAACTCCCTGCTGACTTGCGTGAACTGTTGACCGAGAAGAACGCGGCGGTCCGTGCTTACAGCAGCTTCCCCTGCGCGGCTAGCAAAACCCATATGCGCTATTTACAGAGAACTGTAAAAAGAGGCAATATCGAGGAAGATCGGAGTGGCGTGAGGCTGGCTGGGATAAGATGCTGGATGAGTTAGAGCCCACCCATCAAGCCTTCTGGAACCTTCAGAGGAAACTAAAATCCAATGAAGTTGTGACCATGCCTCCCCTAGTTCGTCCTGACAATTCCATCGCCATCGATGACGATGACAAGGCTGAATGCCTCGCCTCCTGCCTGGAAGCCCAGTGCTCCCCCAGCCTCCTACCAGTAGACCAAGATCATCTCCATGAGGTTGACGCTGAAGTCGAATGTAGAACCTCCCTCCCACCCTTTGACGACCCTGAGGATCCCCTGCCTCCCATCACCCCTGATGAAGTGCAAGACATCGTCAAAGGTCTTCAACCCAGGAAAACGCCCGGCTCTGACGGCATCACTAACAGAGTGATCCGCCTCTTCCCTGCCCACCTAATCATCCTCTTGACCACCATCCTCAATGGTGCACTGGGGAATAACATTTTCCCACAAACGTGGAAAGAAGCCACTGTTATAGGCATTCCCAAGCCCGGTAAGCCTAAAGCCGAACCGTCTAGTTACCGTCCCATCAGCTTACTCAAAGTTCTCGGTAAGATCTACGAGAGGCTTATTTATAAGCGACTCAGAGCTTACGCCGAGAACAAGGGCCTCATCCCCAACGAACAATTCGGGTTCCGTACCCAACACTCCTGTCCCCATCAGATCCTACGCATCACGGAACATATTCACGCAGGGTTCCTGCGTGGTATGTACACAGGCGTAGTTTACTTCGATATAGCGAAGCCGTTTGACAAAGTTTGGCACAACGGCTTAATCTATAAGCTGTACCAACTTGATCTGCCTGATCGTCTCGTCCTCATCTTACGGGACTTTCTGTCAAACCGCACCTTTCGCTATAAAATCGAAGGAGGGCTCTCCTCCCCCCGCCCCATCCGTGCAGGTGTTCCCCAGGGCTCTGTACTAGCCCCACTCATTTTTACGCTTTTCACTAGCGATATCCCGAAAAGCAGTAAGGCTCAACTCGCTCTGTTCGCAGACGACACAGCCATCTACTGCTTGGGACGCAGTCCAGACTGGATTCGCCTCCATCTCCAATCCGCGGTCAACAAGCTCGCTGACTGGTTTATGAAATGGAGGATTGAAGTCAACCCCCTAAAAAGCCAAGCGGTACTCTACAGGAAACCGCGGGTCAGTGTCACCCTTCCACGACCCATCACCTTGGACGGCAAGCCGATCCCTTGGGAGAAGCAAGCGAAGTATCTAGGTGTGATTCTCGATCAAAACCTCAACTTCTCAGAGCATATTGAGACGGTCCGCGCTCGCGCCGCCTTCGCTCTAAGTCGACTCCACCCCCTCCTCAACCCGCGTAGCAAGCTATCGCTCAGGTGCAAAATGCGCTTGTACACAGCTTGCATACGCCCGATTATGACCTACGCTTGTGCAGTCTTCGCACATGCCAAGCCACGTCATATCCATAGGATGCAAGTAGTCCAAAACCGATTCCTCCGTAAAGCCACAAACGCCCCTTGGTTCGTCCGTAATGAGATCCTCCACCTTGGTCTCAAAATCCCCACCATCCAGCAGTTCATGAAACGTCTCTCCAAACGCTTCTTTGATACTGCCACCAAGCACCGCAATCCTCTTTTAGCAGCGGCCGCCAATTACACTCCCTCCACCATCTCCCGACTTCGCCGCCCTCGGCATGCCCTCACAGACCCCGATGACCACATTACCCTCCTCCAAGAGGCCAATAGGGCCACCAGTACATTACACAAAAACAGACCGACCTACCGACCTCGCCGCCGAGGTCCATCGCGACGCGCTCCCCGTAGCAACCCCCTCCCCCGTCCCTTGTCCGATGAAGGCCAGCCCGCGCCGCAGCTGAGCCAGTAATTATCATAATGTCCCAACAATGACCTCTGAATTTGTTTCGGCGTTTCTTCTCAGAGCTAGTACTAGGAAACGCCGCGGTCATCAAACCATTAAGTATAACTTTCGATCCAGCCGTCCCTTGCTGTCCTCTCTAGCGACGCCCTAAGCCGAGGTTCGTATCCCACAGGGGGTGCCCTTAGTGCGTAGTCGCCTAATTTTAATTTAGTTTTAAGTGCCCCTGGCTGGAGGCTTTAATTTTAATTAAGGCATCCACAGGAAAGTCCCATTAAGTAGTTACGGTCTCTTAGTAGCCACCTACGAACGCCAAAAAAAAACCTAATTAGTTAGTTCATACATGTTCCGCATGGAAAATTGAAATTGGAGAAAGAAAAGGAAGATCATTTAAAACGAGCACAAGACCTGCAACAATACATGAAAGTGGATTTAGCACGAGCCAAACCAGACAAAACCTTTGAATGTCTAAGGTTCCATTTTTATGAAAATAGATGGAGTAGATAAAGTGAGAAAACTGAAAAAGTTAGAGGTAAGGTTTTAGACATTTCTGAGGATGATTTGGCCTGATGGCACTTTAAATTACACAGGCAAAATTGGACGATTTAACATCAATGTTCATCAAATTCGTTAAAAGGAAAAGAATCTGAGGAAGATGTGGATGGGTTCGGAGCGAAACCAGATTTCGAGGTGGAGCCGGAGCTGCGAAGGTAATGGTAACGAAGAATAGAAATTAGATTTTTAGAACATTGTATTTTTTTATAAATACGTACCCTAATTTGCTAAATAATATTTTTTTTATTTAAACATCAGTTTGTGCACAATTATTTTACTTGGATCTATTTTGAGAAATTAAAAGAAACTCTTCGTAATGTTAAACCAATTTTGTACACGTTACTGGCCGGTTTTAAAAATGCCATGGTATTTAAAAAAGTACGTTCTAAATTCTAATTTTCAAGTTATGCTCATTTTTACAGAAAACCCCTTTTTAACCTACATTTTTGGCGCAAAGTTCCAGAAGTTAAACATCGACTTTCATAACTTTTATTCAATTTTTATCGATAAATTTCATATCCTTCACTGTCAAAGCTTTATTTATTGCTGTTTGGCCGTATCAAAAATGGTAGATAAAGTGTTAAAAGTAGGGTTGTAACGGAGCTTCGCCTCCGCTTCCGTTACTGCGGAAGTTCCGCAAGAAATCGTATCTTCGCTTCCGCCTCCGCCTCCGCACAATTTTTGCGGAGTTATAACGGAGGTTTATTTACGCATTTACAAAATAAATAATGCGTAAACTGCGACGCTCGACAACCGTCCGGCCGCGTTTGAGCGCGAAATGGTCAAGAATCAACTAGTGCGAGACAAGAATGCGGCAAACACAATTTGTTTCTCCTTAATTTTCATTACAAGAAGGTAATATTTTATTTACCAAGTATATTATACTATTAATGTAGGTATTTAAAATAAAAAAAATTGTTTTAATTAACTATACATTTCAATTTTTTCTATATGTACAGTCAAGACCAAAAGTCGAGTTACAATCTCACAAAACTATGGCCAAGCAATACTAGATGTAGTTACGACCTTCTTCTATAATAAAGTTTGATACATACACTTTGACAACTTGCTCCCCGCTTATGATTGTTAGGTACTACTTACTAATTTCAACATTCACAGTAAGTGTTTAAATAGCCTAGCGGTTCTCGCCTTGATAGGCGTTCAAGGTGGTTCGAGTTCAAATCTAATAACTTACAAAATATTTTTGAAATGTTTATTGGTGAGTTATGAATGCTGACAACAAAAATATGTAAAAATACCGATCCGCAACTTAACGATGATACTTTATTTTAAGATTTTCTCTATATTAGAGTCATTATAAAAAGATGACGGTAGATTTGAAACAAACTGAACAAAAAATATTCCACTACCTGCAATAACTATTATTAACTAAAATAACTCAAATAATATTACTTAGCTGTTGTTGGTTGGTGAACATATAGTTTACGAGTTCGTGTTATTAGTTTTACTTTTTTAATCAATATGCAGGCATATGCAGCAATATATCTCAAATATCATAATATGAAACCGGCTTTTGTGTAAGTTGTTTTTATTATTATTTGGGTAAGATGCAAACCAATCGCTTGTTGTAAGTGTGTAATAAAATTGTTATTATTTTAGAGAAATACTGTAAGCCAAAGTCAAGAGGTTGGAGGACGAAGGTGGCTTATGTGTCGAGATAAGTGGAACGAAACAACAATATTTACCGTTGAATAAACCTTTAAAACGTGCGAAGAAGGGAGGTTGCATTTGTGGTTTAAAAATATACTGGCTAAACAAACAAAAAAAAAAACAATTTATAACAATCACAGTGCAGAAGTGTCCTACAGAGTGTTTTAAATATATACCATTATATATCTTAATAACAGACTCTAAACCAACTCGTAAAGTAATTTAGCTAAATGACAGTAATATGTTCGGTTAGCTTAATGGCTAACAGATGTCGCTTTTTGCAATTTCAATACAAATTACTTTTGGTAAATTATAAAAACAATAATTTCAGAATTCGATAAGAAATAAGTTCGTTTACTTTTGAACTAAGAAAGCGCTTGAAGATTATAATCTCATGCCTTCAAAGTCCGAAAAAAGGCACTGCGATGGCAGCACTAGCATGCTATACACGCAAAAAAATTGTAAATGTAATAAGCACTGTTTTGTATTCTAAGTATAGAATATTTTAAGATTGTAATAATATTCAGGTTAAGCTTCAATCCTCTTTTCTTTAAGAAAATGAATAATTAAGCTATAACCTCTTTAATGATAAAATATAATACTATAACTTTCATATCTAAAAACCAAAAATGTTTTTTATACTTTTTTAACATAATAATATCATAAGTTTGTCAAGGATTACTTTTATATAAAATATTACAATACCTACTGCCATTTCAACGTTTGATTCATTTATTAGTAGTATATCTATACCGAATAATATATAACCTTATAATATATGGCATTATAATATGCTTATTGTTTTATTTTTTTATATTTTTTATTATATTACATCTATAGTAAACTAAAACATATAATAAAAACCTATTTTGGTATAAATATTCAGTAAATTTTCCTATTCGTTTAAATATTATTTGCAAACATTTTTACTTTAAAATACAAATCAGTTATCATAATTTTAAATTATATGAAACAACAAAAAGATTTTCCATTACTAAGGATCGAACCCACAATCGCTCGCTTTTGATAGCACCATTGCCGCTAACTCAACTTCAAATGAAGTAACGAAATTTTGCATTACTTTAAAGAAAGACGAAGACTGCGATAAAAAAAATAATGCGTTAGTGTGCGTGACCGGTTTAGCGCAGGCGACAGTAGTCTTTAAGGTGGGAATGGACTTCTACAGCTGATTGTACCTTCACCTCCGCCTCCGCCTCCGTTAACCTCCGCATCCGCGGAGGTGAGACTCGTCGCCTCCGCATCCGCCTCCGCCTCCGCTAACAAGCCTCCGTTACAACCCTAGTTAAAAGCTACCAAAATTATCCCGCTGCTTGAATAGAGTTGCAGCCAATGCTACGTGGCTAGGAGGCTAAATGTTAGTCGGTCGACAGTCTAAAGGACCTGGCAGCGATATCAGGAGACTGGTTTCTTTTTTTTAATAATAATAATAATAATAATAATCGTTTATTTGCTTGAATGTAGGTATATAAAAATAAGGTCGTGAAGAAAACATATTGAGCCATACATCCTGTCAAAGATTCGACATGCAAAATTTAAATTTAAATCAATATTCAATATCAAATAAATAAAAAATCAATACTACTACAAAAAAAAGACAATTCAAAATGCACACAGTAAACATAAAGGTAGTCAAAAAATAATATCAAACAAAATAGAATTAAAATGTCAGAATACAATCAATTACTAATGTCACAAAATAATACAGATGTCAAAATATTAATAATACCAATGCTAATTTTCAATACAGTTGTCAATATTCAATTCTAATGTCAATATAAATAAACTTAGGTCAAGAATAACATTAGATCTACTTATTAGCATGTCAACATTCTGTCATTAGGTTTTTGTCTGTTAAGAATTCCGGAATACTGTAATATGCTTTGGTCACAAGTAATGATTTCAGCCGTTTCTTAAATAAGCTTACGTTCAAATCTTTAATTGACGACGGCAAGCAGTTAAATATGACCGGCGCCATGCAAAAAACGCTCTTGTACATTAACGCCGTCTGGGATCTTCGTATGCATAAACTATGGTTATCCCGTCGACTTCGGTTATTAATTTCTGTCATCTTTTTAAACAAGTTTGGATTGGTCTTTACAAATACAGCAACCTCAAAAATATACAAGGATGGAAGAGTCAATATTTTATATTTAATAAACAGTGGTTTACATGTATCTATTGGCTGCATTCCAAACATTGTCCTGATACATTTTTTTTGAGCTTTGAAAATTATTTCCCTATTGGTTGAATTCCCCCAAAAAATTATACCGTATCTTAGTACTGAGCCCACCAAGCCATGATACGCTGTGACTAAAGCGTCCACACTCATCACTGAGGTAAGTTTATAAAGAGCATAGACAGACCTACTAACTCGTTTTATTAGTTCCTCCGTGTGTGGTTTCCAGTCTAATTTGTTGTCAATTGTTAGTCCTAAGAATTTAGTTGAGTTTACTTGCGTTATGCGTTGGCAGTCATGGTATATGGTCATATTTGTGATTAAACGTTGGCTAAACATTGTCAATTTGGTCTTTTCAATATTTATTTTTAGATTATTATTATCTAACCATCGTACTATGGAGGTTATTGTCTTTGTAATTTCTTCTTTATAATCTTGAACGTGTGCGCTGTTAATGGTTACAGTACTGTCATCAGCAAATAGTGACATAGGGTGTCTTGTAACTTTTGGCATATCATTTATATATATTATAAATAGCAGAGGCCCTAAAACACTGCCCTGTGGTACACCATATGCAATTGTTCGATGATCAGACTTGTAGACTCGTTGATATTTAGTTTTGTAATCTATTTCAGATATTTCAACGTACTGTTTTCTGTTATTTAGATAAGATTGTATTAAATTTAGTACATTACCTCTAATGCCATAGGCGTCTAGCTTACTTAGCAAAATATCATGGTCCACATAGTCGAAAGCTTCAGTCATGTCGCAATATATTGAGCACACTGGTATTCTTTTGTCAACATTCGTATAAACATTATTTAGGAAGTCGTAGATGGCCATATTGATCGTCTTACTTTTTCGGAAGCCTTTTTGTTCCTCTGTGAAGATATTTTGTTTTTCAAGGTATTTATATATACTCCCATAAATGTATTTTTCAAACACCTTAGATATTATAGGAACAAGCGCAATTGGCCTATAAGATTCCATGCAATCTTTGTTACTTTTTTTAAGTATTGGTTTAACCACGGTTGTTTTAAGGTTAGTTGGATATGTACCATATGTTATACACAGATTGAGAATATAGCTCAAATGGCTACTAATATCGTCTGAGACGTACTTAATTACTTTGGTAGAAATTCCATCGTTGCCTATACTACCGGTATTTTTTAGTGACTTAATTATAACTTTGATGTCATGTTCAGTACTTGGCACCATAAACATCGAATTACTCGACTTTGAAATATTCGATGTCACCTGTACACCTCTACTAGTGATTGGTTTTATCTTATCTACAAAAAAGTTGTTAAAAGCTCTAGCTATCTCGTATGGTTGTGATATTTTTTTGTTTCCAATTTTAATGCACCCAATTGTATTTTTATTAGCCATATTTATCTTCGTTCGATTGATTATATCCCATGTAGCTTTTGACTTGTTATACGAAGTTTTGATTTTATAGCTGTTCTGAGCACGTTGTGTTAATTTAATAATTTTTTTATAAATGGCCGTATATTTTTTAAATACTTGTTTATTTTGATCATTGCGTTCCAGTCGGTAACGCCACAGAAGTGTCCTTTGATTTTTACTACACGTTTTGATTCCCCGCGAAACCCATTGAGGTCTCTTGTGTAGGGTTATTTTTATGCGCTTCAGTGGAAAACATAAATTATAAATTAAGGTGAATGTCTCCAGAAATAGATTATAGGCTGTGTTCGGATCGTCTAACTGATACATTTCAGATAATGAAATATTTTGCAAGCATTCCCTGAACTTTTCCATATTTTCCTTATTGTAGTCGCGACGTTTAATATACCAATGCTTTAGAACATATATTCTTTTCACCGGATACTTGAGAATTTGACAGGTGTGATCAGATAAAGCAAAGTCGATTACGTCATATTTACATTTTTTACCCAGATTATGAGCAAAATGGTCTATACATGTTTTACTGGAAAGTCTTGTTGGCTGATTAATTACTAATTTAAAATTGAAATTGAGCAAAATACATTCTAGATCTATTGTGGTATTATTAGGCTTTAAAGTGTCAATGTTAAAATCTCCGCATATTACAATATTTCGTTTGTTTTTCTTTGTTACAAGCTGGCATAATTTGTGCAGCCGCTCAAAAAATGTTGTTAAGTTATTTACATTTGGTACTCTATAAAGGCAAATCACAATGACATCAATATGAGTTAATTCGATAGCACAACATTCAAAGGTGCTACTTATTGCTAAGTCCCTTACTTCAGGAATTTCCTTCCAATGGTGTCCTTTTTTTAACAAGATACATGCTCCACCTCTTTTAATATCTTTTCTACTGAAGCATGTAGCTAGATTATAGTTATCTATTGACAGATACTGTTCGTAACCAGCCATCATGAAATGCTCAGTTATGCAAATTACGTCAATGTTAATATTCTTCGCCGTGAGTTCTTCCAGACATACACAAAGTGCGTCACATTTATTTAATAGTCCTGCAATGTTTTGATGTAATATATTTATATGGTTATCATAGAAAAAACTGGGTGTCCGATTGTTCGTCATTAGGTTTTGAGTCAAGATCAATAGTCAATAGGTCATATTTTTTTACACCACATATAAAATTGTCAATATCATTGAAAATTGTCTGTATTCCCAAATTGTTCAGTTGTCCTGTTTGTTTCCTAAACATTGTATAATCATTTGCTAGATTCTTGTTCGAATCCAGGAAATACGCATGCTCGTGAGACATTATGTCAAGATACAGTAAATTATTAAAGTGTTCTACTCTCCAATTGTACATGCTTGTATTGTAATTATATCTATACGTCGGCGTGCAGACTATTATGTTCGTATGGTTTACTTTTTGTAGGGTTGTTCTAATGTGGAGCGTCAGTTGAATGTAGTCGTTCGTAGTTTTAAAGTCTTCCTCCCCTAACAGAATTATACAGAAGTCTTTCCTAGTAAATGCTTCTAATTTAGTTTCTATATCGTACAATAGTTGTTCTGTTTTACAGTTTGTCCGTATATAATGGCATATGTTTTTCGAATGTTTGTAAAGAGTGCTTCCGGCAATATTTCTAATGTCATTTTTGTTGTTAGTGCTTAAAATACAGATTTTACTCTCTTGTTTATGTTGTAATACTTGTTCTGGAATTTCTTTTATACTACTAGTTGTGTTTTTATTGGCAGAGGACTTTACCACAACTGCTTTTTGATTAGAAGTCAACAAAGTCTCTGTTTGTGTCTGTTTGTTATTTTTCCGAAATGTCTTAATTGGGGTTGACTTTTTGTCTCTTCATTCATTAACTCTCGTATAGAACTCTGTGTCCCTCTCCCTACATCAATCCCTTCATTGATAAGCTCCTTAAATTTTGATATTTATAATTTAATATCCACCTTTATAACTATTAATAATATTAAAGTGTAAGTTTTTTATTTCCGAACTCCCAATTTAAGTTTCTATTTAATATATATGTTAGGTATATCTTTATTTATTTATTATATTACCACCAAACCTGATCCTATTATCCGTTTTTCCAAAATTCCGTAATCCGTACCTATGCATTTCAATGAAGTTATCTGATTTCCCCACCTTTATACTTGTAGTGGCAAATGCACAAACAGTGCGAGCCAAATAAAAAAAAAATATAATGTACTCTGTGATAATAATTTAACACTGATCGCGCTTCTAACTGATAAGTTTTAAGCGCGAAACAGCGAAATGCAGGTCCGAAGTAAAATCGCTCTATTTTTACTGTTAAAGTGTCATGTAGCCCCCGCACAACCGCGGGACCTCCGCAGTACTCGAAACGTCGTCGTAGGGATAGGCAAAAAATATCGATATATCAAAATATCGATATTTTTTCAGAAAAATATCGATATATATCGGCGATTTGTTTTTCCGCGATATGAATTTTCAGATATCAAAATCGATATATTTTCAAAGCTCTGCTGTATCTGGCTCATGGGTCACATCACATCATGTATTTGACCAATCCGATTTCTTAAATGTAGAAAAAGAATAGGTATGCAGTAGGCTGTATAGGTTTAGTTTCTTTGCTTCAAACACAAACAAAAATTACAGTCTATGCGATACGGGATTTTAGTGTTTCTCCGGATAAAAATGCTGACAAGCAGCATCAGAGCAAGTGGGTCCTCTATCTGGTCCAGACATGAGAACTTATTAAATCTGAACATAGTTCCGTCACAGCAGTAGCTGGGTCCGCAATGAACTGAAGCAGTATTTGGACCAACCACTTTTAGAACGAAAATCTGATCCAATAAATTTCTGGGTAAATTGTCAATATTTCACGCCGATTCTCTCGGATATCGGTCTAAAATATTTGATTTGTAAAACTTCTTCAGTGTTATCTAAAAGGGTAGCTTTGGTGGTAAATTTGGCTGTGCCAAATGATAGCAGCAGATTTAACAGGGGAACACATCAAACAAAGAGTGCTCCTGGTGTCAATATTAGACAAATACTGGTTTGAATCATGTTATTTTTACTGTTTTTTTTTTATGTCATGCAATTCGCACGCCTGATGGCAGGTGTCACCTCAGTCCACGGGCAGCTGCAGTGCCAAACAGTAACCAAGAATTATTCAGTTACTGATCTAACACTGCCCTGCGCGATAGTTATTAGGTCTCGTATACCCAGTAATTGCACTAGCAAAGTGTTGTGTTGAAGATGTTGATTTTTTTCTGATACATAAACCTGTTTTTTTGAATAATAAAACTTATGTCAAAACAGCCATATTTTTTATTTGCTTTAAAATTTCTAATATTTTGGTAATTTTGATAATTAATTGCAAATTGGGCAAAAAATATCGACATATCGAAATATCGATATTTTTTGGGTGATTATATCGATATATTTGAAAAATATCGATACGATAAATATCGATATATTTTTTCCATTTGCCCATCCCTACGTCGTCGCCCGTCAAAACAGTAAAAAAACGTAGTGATCTGATTACTTGCTCTGTGCAGTTTAAACACCGTGTCAATGTAAAGTGTAAACAGTTTGAATCAGTTTTCACAAGTGCATACGTTAATAGGTAGTACATATATATAATGTACTCTGTGGGTAGTACATAAGTAGGTACGTGTTCTGTGCCAACGTCGAACAACCATGAAGTGGACTGAAGATCAAACTATGAATTTTGTGTTGGCGTATTTAGAGTATGAATGCCTTTATAACGTAAACAGTAGTGAATACAAAAATAAGCAAATCAGAAATGCAGCGTTATTAAAAATAAGCCAAACATTAGCCATCACAGGCTTTGGGCCAAAAGAGGTATACCTAAAAATAAGAAGCTTAAAATCAACTTATTCTCAGGAATTAAAGAAAATTAAATGTTCCCAAAGATCTGGTGCTGAAACAAGCAATATTTACAAACCAAATGTAAAATGGTTCTACATTTTACACGATACATTGAGTGCAGTAAACAGTACAGGCGAAAGTACAGAAACAACAATTAATTTTGTGAGTATTTTTATTTACTTTATTTATGTAGATTATAACTACCTATTTATTAAAGAGTCCCTTTCTAGCATCTGTCATATAAATACCTACATACATCTAGTGTCTACTTTTTAAGGGATCGGGCACTGATAACTGAAACACAGGCTTTTGCCTAGTTTGGTTACAGATGTCTAATCCGATTGTAACAATTAACATAAAGCCTATGGCTATATTATATTTTGTGTACAGTCCCCCACACAAAGATGAAAATTACTACAGAACCATTCTTGTTTAACATGGAACGGCACCTTCTCCTAAAAAAATCTTCATACCCATTTCATACAATTTATTCTTGTTGAGATGATCTGTTTTGCATGTTTCTTATACATTCTAAACCATTTTTTTTTTTATTTTTTTATAAATTATAAACCAGCGCTTGACTGCAATCCCGCCTGATGGTAAGCAGCGATGCGATCGTTGAAGGTAAAGCGTCCTAGTTTATTAAGAGCCTATTCACTCTAGCCTTGAAGACACTCAAATTGTAGTCTGACGGAAACACCGCCGCCGGCAAGTTGTTCCAGTCCCTTGATGTATGCGGTATAAAGGAGGAGGCGAAATGCTTCGTCCGGATCGTAGTAGTGTTAATAACGTAAGGGTGGAAACTCGCCGTACGACAGGTCATCCAATGGTGGAATGGAGATGGGAGAATTAAATCATGCAATTCCCTCGCACACTTTCCATAATGCATCCTATAGAACACCGAAAGGCTGGCTACTCTACGCCGGTGCTCTAGGCTTTGGAGACCGTCTCGAGTTAAATCAGGGTCACCAATTAGCCTCTTCGCACGCCTCCACTGAATCCAAAGTAGCCAGGTGACATTTCGCAGCACCAGCCCAAATGTGGCTGCAGTACTCCACACACGAACGGACCAGCTGATGGAACATCTCTCCAGGAACCAGAAATTATGTTCCCTTCAAAATCTTCTACTTCTAATGTTGCTACTTGCACAGCACTATTCTTTTTTTCAGCCAATTGTGTAAAGCACAACAACACTTGATAATTATGTCAACTTTATTGGGATACTTTATTGATTCTTGTAGTTATACTAATAACTTCCCTTTGAATTATGCGGTGCTTTAATAACAACATATTTGCTGTCTATGGCACCACAGCAACGAACAAAGTTCCATGTAGTTGCGAAACCCTTTGCTATAACTTTCCATTCTTCACGGCTGGTTGGCATCTGTAAAATAAAATTGTATTTTAATTGCAGGAAACCTATACCAAAACTGATGTCGAGCAAGTAGACAATAATTTAGAGAATGAAGAAAGAACTTCTGGAGCTGATCCTGAAGCTGCTTCGCAAACAAATAATAACAGTTCCGTTGTGATAAAAGGCAATGTTAGTAAAAATGCCAGGAAAAGGGTTATTAAAAAATACGATAATTTATTAAGAAAAGTACAAAACGTTGCAAATACTGTTAACAAGCCATTACAGTCGGAAAATGAATTTGATATTTTTGGGAAGAGTATTGCAGCTCAATTAAAGAATATGCCTTTGGATACGGCGATTGAAGCTCAAATGATCATACAAAATTATTTATCAGAAATGCGCCTGAAGACTATCCAACGCACAACGTGTTCAACTTTCTAATTCATCATATTCCAACATATCACAGTCGTTAACTTCTCATACACTTACACCTTCTCCTAGAACACTTATTACATATACTTCACCTATATACCATCTAAAAACTTCAGCAGAAGCAATCTGATCCCTAAGGTGTTAAAGTAATCCAAGATGTCGGAATAATAGATAGTTATGGGCAGAGTATGAGTTTAGTGTAACTTTAATATTAAATTAATTAATAATACTAAATAATATTAATAATACGTATAAGTACTTTAGGTACTTATACGTATTTGTTACCTCTGTAACCTCAACTGTACTACTCGCGCGAGTTTACAGTGCACCTCACTCTGTGACGTCACGCGGACGGTACCGTTTGCAAAAAAATGAGAATTATGTTACATTTTTTTTTTTATGTTAATGGTAGGGGAACCCACCGTGCTAAATCAGGATTTACTCAAGCGTCATAGAGACTTATTGGGTGCGAAGCTTAGATGATAAGAAAAAAAATGTCATATGATAATTATATACCTTTTTATCGGTGGGGTGAGCAGCTTTTCAAAAATGTAAAAAACAACTGTTGCGTGGACATACATCAGATTAAGGTAGAGTGAGTTAGTTACATTCTAAAACGTGTATATTTCTCTAATGTGATAATTTAAGGGTGGCCTAGAAAAAGGGGAGGGCTACAAAGTTGAAAAAATAAATCATCTAGACATTCTCTAGCGTGAATCTTCTTCTTCAGCCTATAGATGTCCACTGCTGGACAAAGGCCTCCCCCAAGGCTTTCCACGCTGACCGGTCTTGTGCTGCCCGCATCCATCGGCTTCCCGCTACCTTCACCAGGTCATCGGTCCACCTTGTTGGGGGCCTCCCTACGCTGCGTCTTCCAGTACGTGGCCGCCACTCCAGAACCTTACTGCCCCATCGGCCATCGGTTCTACGAGCAATGTGCCCTGCCCACTGCCACTTAAGTTTAGGGACTCGCAGAGCTATGTCGGTGACTTTGGTTCTTCTGCGGATCTCCTCATTTCTGATTCGATCACGCAAAGAAACTCCTAGCATAGCTCTTTCCATTGCCCTTTGTGTGACTCTGAGCCTTCGTATGAGGCCCATTGTGAGCGACCACGTTTCAGTTCCGTAAATCATCACTGGCAACACACACTGGTCAAAGACTTTAGTCTTGAGACACTGTGGTATCTTGGACGACGAGAAGATGTGGCGTAGCTTCCCGAACGCTGCCCAACCGAGCTAGATTCGCCGAGACACCTCTTTCTCGAAGTTAGACCTACCTAGTTGGACTGTTTGTCCCAGGTATACTCGTCAACAACTTCGAGTGCAGAGCAACCAACTACAATTGGAGTGGGTGCGACATGAGAGTTCGACATGATCTTCGTCTTATCCATGTTCATTTTTAGACCCACTTGTTGGGAAGCTCTGCTGAGGTCATTGAGCATTTTGCCCAAGTCTTCCAGGGTCTCAGCCATGACCACGATATCATCTGCGAAACGGAGATTAGTGATGTACTCGCCGTTGATGTTGATGCCAAGTCCTTTCCAGTCCAGGCGCTTGAAGACATCTTCCAACGCAGCAGTGAACAATTTAGGAGATATGACATCTCCTTGTCTCACTACACGCTACAGTTGGATCGGTTTCGAGTCCTGGTCCTGGAGACGGACTGACATGGTGGCGTTTTTGTACAAACACTTTATCACCTCAATGTATCGATGGTCAATTTGGCACCGCTGGAGAGACTGTAGCACCGCCCAAGTCTCAATCGAATCGAAGGCCTTCTCATAGTCCACAAACGCCAAGCATAGTGGTTTGTTATACTCCTCGGACTTCTGTATAACTTACCGCAGCGTATGAATGTGGTCTATGGTGCTAAAGCCTTTTCGGAAGCCTGTTTGTTCGGGAGGCTGGAAGTCGTTGAACCTGCGAGCGAGACGATTCGTGATGACCCTAGAAAACAGCTTGTAGACATGTCTCAGGAGGGATATCGGTCTGTAGTTTTTCAGGAGGGTATTGTCACCTTTTTTGAAAAACAAAACCACCACGCTCCTCTGCCACGCCTTAGGCGTTTCGCCTTTAAGAATGACGGAATTAAATAGCTTCTGAAGCGCTTTAATAACCGGTTTGTCACCCGCTTTCAGAAGCTCAGCCGTAATTCCATCATCTCCAGCCGCCTTATCGTTCTTGAGCTGTTTCAGGGCCATACCAATCTCGTACAGGCTGACGTCCGGGATATCGTCGGTACACCGACGATATCCCGGACACTACAGTGTCGGGTTAGTCTGGCTCTAGGATCATTAGCCAGGCTTACATCAGGTGCGTGTGTTGATGTGTATAACTCTCCGTAGAATTTCTCAATCTCACCCAAAAGCTCGGGCTTGGAAGTGACGATCCTACCATCCCCAGTCTTCAGCTTCGCAAGTAGACTCTGTCCAACAGACAATTCTCGTGCGAACACTTTGGAGCCTTTGTTTCGCTCGATAGCCTCTTTAAAACAATTTGTATCAAATTGGCGTATATCGCGAGTCAGAGACTTTGAGATTTGTCTGTTAAGGCATCTGATACGCGAAGCGTCATCAGGGGATTTTAAGATCACCTCCCGTCTTTCTTCCATTAGCCGGCGGGTGGGACCGGAGATCTTCTTCTGTCCTTTTGAACGGAGGGTTTTGTAGAACTTAGACCCTTCCGTTTGGAGAGTTTCCACAAACCTGTTGTTGTAGTCGTCCACATCTACGCATTCACCGAGGCATTCGAAGCGGTTTTGTAGTTCGATCTGAAAGCTCTCGGGGTTTTGGAGTTGTGTTGACGCTGGACGGAGCGTAGACTTCATAAGTCTACGCTCCGTCCGGCTCGAACGCTCTCGTTCGAGCCTAATGTTGAGGTTCAAGATGCCTCTAACAATACGGTGATCACTCCCGGTTTTAACCGCATGGATCACGGAGACATCGTTGAACACTTGCCTTCTCGTTGACATTATGAAGTCTATCTCGTTTTTGGTCTGACCATCGGGGCTGCGCCAGGTCCACTTGCGGTGCAATGGTTTCTTGAAAAAAGGATTCATCGCAAATAGTCCTTCCTTTTCCATGAAATCCATTAGCACCTGACCTCTGGGATTCCGATTTCCAACTCCAAATTGCCCCACTTTCGTCTCGTCCGCCTCTCGCATGCCCAGTTTTGCGTTAAAGTCCCCCATGACAACGGTGTAGTGGGTTTTGAAGGAATGTATGGCTCTACTGACGTCCTCATACATAGCCTCCACCTCATCGTCAGAGTGTTTAGACGTCGAGGCGTAGACCTGTATAACCTTTAACGAATATCGTTTTGTTATTCTGAGTACAAGGTATGCCACCCGAGTCAAAAAGCTCCTGACTTTAACCACTTTGTTCACGAGGGACGTGTGGACAATAAACCCGACACCACCCTGGGACAGCTGGTCGCTTTCCCGGAAATAGAGCAGGTTGCCAGACTTCAGGATTATCGAGTCCTCTCCCTCTCTTCGGACTTCAGATAACCCCACAATGTCCCAGCGCAACCGGCTCAGTTCTTCCTCCAGTTCGACAATCTTCTCATCGGTCCGTAGTGTGCGCGTGTTAAATGTTGCCAGGGCCAAAGGTCGTCGTTGGTGATGGTAGCCGGATCTCTGCCGGAGATTCTTAGCACCCCTTGCTCCGCCGTAACCAAGTCCTAGCGTGAATATTTTTCTTTTATTGTGAAGGGATTAAATAATTAAATTTATACATATGGACTGAAAGATAATGCTGGTGCAAGTGCAACCAACAGGCTTCACTAACTCGTCGAAAATGAAAAAAACAAAAACAAACTTAATAAAAAAAAAAACACTTAATAACCAAAAATTCCACAGAAACATTTATAACAACAGATCCCCTGTTGTTATAAATGTTTCTGTGGAATTTGTTTAAACTGTATTTAGACAATTGTAACAAAGATGCTATCGCTACCAAGCGCTTACGGCGAATGCGGGGCGACGCGCGGGGAAGCGGGAGAGGTGTCGCATTCCAGCGAGGTGATAAATGTGACAAATCAAACAGAACTTAACACACTTTGGTAATTACGAAAAGCCAATGACGACTGGTAATGAGGAGGTACAATAATCCTTGCCGACGATGTCCAACACCTGCGAGGATGTCGTCATAGTAAGATACCCATTGATAACTTGCTTCAACATGTTTTTAGCAGCCATTACCAACTCGCTGCGATGATTGTCTAAAATATTCATAGCATTAATGTTCAACACTGTGTTGATTGGCCACGAACTGTCTGCTAAGTCGATCTGAAAAAAGGAAACAATTTCGTGCATATTATAATTCTCAGTCTCATGACTCTCAGAAGCAGAATGAACCACCGTTTCAGGGATCATGCTGGATGACTTATGAATCATAAGTTATGATATATGCTTGACTAAGCAAATTGTTTACGACGAGCCGAAGTATAGCAGACTCTCAGTAGCAGTAGTGGCTTGACAATTCAGATACATTAATTACGTTATTTACCTACGCGTTGAAGATTAGTCTCGGTAGGATTTGAACCCCAATATCCCATCAATAGGTTGATGACGTCTCGCTTAGTTATACTCTGTTTTTTAATCTCGTAGACTAAACTGACATTACGAGTGTTGGCAGTTTATTGCAATTCTTAAATAGTGCCGAAACTTAGCGTTCATAAAATCAAGTATCGTTTTTTTACAATAAGTTATCCTGAAATAATGTGTAGGTACTTATTAAAAACGTAATAATACAAAATTAATAATGTAAATTTGACATTTGCATGTGTCAATTTAGTCTACGAGATTAAAAAACAGAGTATAGTGTTCAAAGTCATACGTATACGTTTAACAACCGGGTCGACAGATCTAGAGCGAGCCCAATGCACGCACATCACGCAACCAATTTTATTTTGCTTTGTTTTACTTCCTATCAATATTCGAACAAAAACTGTGTTTCCGCCTTGAGGCGAACAAAAGCATGTTAAAGAATAATAATCATATTTCATTTGTATTGAATTCCTTACCAGGGTGACAACCACCATCACACTACTGCCCAACTCTTACCTTAATACTAGCAACACTAAACTTCAAGTCGACGTCATCAACTTGTATAGCAGCGCCATTCGGAACTAACTTTGTTCCAACTGTTACTTTAACGTTTTGGAATGTAGTTCTGAAACATTAAAAACTTCATGAATGTTTGAATTTCAATACTCAGGCTGAGATACTAAGTAAGTACCTAAGTAGGATAAATTATAACAGATAACTAACTATAACATTGGTTTGTTTCTTATTCGAAATTGGAACTTTCGCCGCCATCTTGTTACATGGGTTCGTACCTCAAAAGAGAAAAAGAGATAAATTATTAAGGATCACTTCGATGTCCGACTGTTTGAAGACTATTGCACACGGACGATTACGTACAATTAGGTCTACGGAGCCGAAACGTGGATACTTACGGTAGGGCTGGTCCGTAAATTCAAGGTCGCTCAGCGAGGGCTGTGCTTGAAGTCTCTCTGAGGTCCGCCTTAAAGAACGTCACTCAAAACTCAAGCTTTACTTAAATCTCGTTTGAAGTTATTTGATTGGTTGAAACTAAGTAGTTTTAAGTAATGATTAAATCTTGAGTAAGGTTCTGTATTGCGGTCCTGAGAGATCGAATCCGCAACCAGGTGATCCGGCAGAGTACCTAACAAAGTTGTCGACATAGCTCACAGAATAAGCAAACTGAAATGTCAATGTGCCGGCCAGCCGTAGAACCGATGATCGATGGAGTAGACGTGTTCTTCAGTGGAGACCGCGAATTGGTAAACGTAAGATGGGACGCCCTCACACTAGGTGGAGCGACGAACTTCGCTGGATGGCTTGTAGTAACTAAATGAGAGTTACCGAAAATCGATTTGAATGGCGTGAAGTTGAAAAGGCCTATGTCTAGCAGTGGACTGTTATAATGGGATGATGAAAACGTAGGTCCAAGGCCATTGGAGCTCTAATTGAAGCGATAAATAAATACGGCCAATTACACGACATACTTACCTACTTATAAATCTATACTAATATATAAAGCTGAAGAGTTTGTTTATTTATTTGTTCGCGCTAATCTCGGGAACTACTGGTCCGATTTGAACATTTCTTTTTGCGTTGAATAGCCCATTAATCCAGGAAGGCTTTAGGCTATATAACATCACGCTGCGACCAATAGGAGCGGGCATAACTAAACCACGCGAACGAAGTCGCTGGCGGCAGCTAGTATTAAATAAAAAATTATAGAGTACAGTTCAGCCCCCTAATCGGCAAACACATTTTTGTCAAATGATTGCGACTAGTTGGGATCGTTTGAACCGAACGGACCAATGGGCGGTCCGAACGATTCCAACTGATCCCAACTAGTCGCAATCATTTGACAAAAATGTGTTCGCCGATTAGGGGGCAGTTTACAGGAGCTCAGTTGATATAAAATAAGCGCCTGTTAAAATAATGGGAGCAATATGCACGCCCGCGTTCAGTCCCGTTATCGCAACATTTTTTGTTATTGCTCTGCTCCTATTGGTCATAGGGGGATGTTATATAGCCTAAGTCCTTTCTCAGGCTCTAGACTATCTGTGTACCAAATTTTATTACAATCGGTTTAGTAGTTTTGGCGTGAAAGCCGGACAGACAGACAGACAGAGATACTTTCGTTTTTATAATATTTGTATGGATTTTCTGTTGACTTAGTCATGGTATTTGGCTAAAAGCAAAGTCTTACGGCAGAATTAAGGAAGAAGTCTAAAAACCGTTAAGTACTCAGGTATTCAGTTTTATCTAGATATAAACCTACACGAAGATGGTGAAACATGAAACCGTGGCCCTGGCGCACAGGTAAGTGAAGGAATACGACTGGGTTTTAGTTAGATGGGCTTCCGCTGGCGTCTAGAGCGAGCGAGAGGTCAATTTTCCCCAACCACAGCAAAAAAAAAAAATAATTAGATGATGAAACATCTATTCATCATCTCCCACTTGTTGTGCATTCGTCATTCATTTTTCGACGATCCATTAGGACAATACAATGATAAAGTTAGTTTTCTTGGCACAAATTCAACCGGTGGCTGGTCCGTTGCTCACTTTGCCGGTTTCTTCAATATAATTATAATAACCACGTATTTTACATACATTTGCTCAAAGCACCAGTCGCCCCACCTCGCTACCGTCATTCGAGCGCCACAAACTCCTTGTAGTAATCACCTAAGACGAATTTTACGTTACTTACTTCATCAATCCTGACCCTTTTAGAGAATACACCACGTAGGCTCGGCCCTTTAAATTATAACCCTCTGTAAAAAAAGAAGTTTATGATTATGTATTTAGTAGGTAGATAGATACTGCAGACGTTGAAAGTAGAGTGAAGCAAAAACGAAAATAATAACATCTTGGTTGTCTGGAAGAGATTGCATTAGCGATAAGGGCGCCTTGTACAGTCAAGACCAAAAGTCGAGTTGCAATCTCACAAAACTATGGCCAAGCAATACTAGTTGTAGTTACGACCTTCTTCTATAATAAAGTTTGATACACACTCATACACTTGCTGCCCGCTTATGATTGTTAGGTACTACTTACTAATTTCAACGTCTACAGTAAGTGTTTCAATGGCCTAACGGTTTTCGCCTTGATAGGCGTTCAAGGTGGTTCGAGTTCAAATCTAATAACTTGCAAAAATATTTTTTAAATGTTTATTGGTGAGTTATGAATGCTGACAACAAAAATATCTAAAAATACCGATCTGCAATTTAAAGATGATACTTTCTTTTAAGATTTTTTCTATATTAGTGTCATTATAAAAAGATGACGGTAGACTTAAAAGAATCTGAATCACTACTTCACAAAAAATATTCCGCTACCTACAATAACTATTATTAGCTACAATAACTCAAATAATATTACTTAGCTGTTGTTGGTTGGTGAACATACAATATGTTAAGAAAACCCTGTCCGATCCGTGAAGGTGTTGTTAGGTATCGATAACTGATTCTACTAATGCATACAAAACCTGGCTAAACCTAAAAAAAAATACCCCCTAAAAAATTAAATATTATTTCGCAAAAACAGGTAGCTTACAAAGGCAACACTGGGCAGCGCGGGCGACGAGGGAGGTCACACGGTCACGCGCTTAACCGTAGCGGTGCCGATAGGTCATGAACTCACTTGACCTCATGCATGACCTTCCACACTTGCATATGGTTAGTAAGTACCTAGCTTTCGTGTCACAGTGGGGTCCTCGTTGAATAATTCGAGCACCTACTTTTCAATATCCGGATCGTGGATGCGTGGTCTTCCTACACCATGAGCTTCAATAACACTGCGGGTTACGTAGTCGCGATTTTACAGACGTTATAACGCACAATCACACGGGACCGGGGTACAAAACGGATCATAGTCTCTACGAGCCTCACTCACATCCAAACACACACATCGCATTTTAAATTACGTTAGAAAACGAATTGATCACACAAAACACTAAACGTCTTTACGGAAGGAAAGTTTACGCGAAACTGATAATAATTCCAATTTATTCGAAGTAAATGTAAAATGATTTATGATTTTTATTTCATAAAAATACTTAATAGGTACACAGGTGCGCTGGCGGTGTTCATTGAGTAGTGATGTGTAAGTAAGTACTCAAAATATCGACGGATCGATTGATACAATTTATTTGTAACTATTATGGTATCGATTTAGTATTGCAGAATCTCATGCATGGATTCAATATTTCACAAAACTCAATAACATTCCAAAGTTTTAATTACAGTTTCTGTCTGAATGTCAATGATATTGACCGTTAAAATGTTTATAATACTTTACTAAAAAAGTATTTCATAAGACCCTCTCCTTTCTGTTTACTAATATGTAGTATTCTGTAATCTGTGCTAATAGGTCTATCTGTTATAATATTGTTATTAGTAATTTATCGATAATGAAACGAAAGTACATTTACCATTAGGTAATCTGTTTTTACAATAAATCATTCAACCTGCATTGTTTTACACTAAAATTAATAATAATAATAATTTATTTGCATCAAATGTTACAGTACATTGAAACATTTAGTACAATAATAAATTAATCAACATCATCATCATCTCATCATTAGTTAATTATATCAACTGCGATCCAAACGATCCCAACTAGTCACAATCATTTGACAAAAATGTGTTCGCCTATTAGGCTGCAGGTACAAGTTTCGATTAATAGCGATAAAAAACCTTATTACGCAAAAATTAGTACATCACTAGCTTTTCTTTGAGTACGCCGACAAGCCGCCGCGCGGGACTTCACAGACGAGCACCGCCAAACATCGAGCATTAATTTAATATCCAACAAAGAATCAAACGATGATACCGCCGAAAATGGTGTTGTCACATTTTAAAATTTTACCTTATTTTGAGTTAATTCGCGGGAAAAAAAGATTAATTCAAAATTCATTAATATTGTTACTATGATGATTAGGTAAAATTTCATATTTTATTTGGCCATGTGTTTACCTAACCTTTATTATCCTTACGGGTCGGACAGGGTTTTCTTAACATATTGTATAGTTACCAGTTTGTGTTATTAGTTTTACTTTTTTAATCAATATGCAGGCATATGCAGCAATATATCTCAAATATCATATGAAACCGGCTTTTGTGTAAGTTGTTTTTATTATTATTTGTGTTATGGTGCAAACTAATCCCTGGTTAAGTGTGTAATAAAATTGTTATTGTTTTAGAGAAATACTGTAAGCCGTTAGAGGTCAAGGTCAAGAGGTTGGAGGACGAAGGTAGCTGTCGAGACAAGTGAAACGAAACGACAATATTTACCGATGAATAAACTTTTAAATCGTGCGAAGAAGATAGGTTGCATTTGTGGTTTAAAAATAAATTGGCGAGGCTGGTGGAGTCTTATCGAGCTAAACAAAAAAAAAACTATTTATAACAAAAACAGTGCAGAAGTGTCCTACAGAGTGTTTTAAATATATACCATTAAATATCTAAATAACGGACTCTAAACCATCTCTAAAGTAATTTAGCTAAGTGACAGTAATATGTTCGGTTGGCTTAATGGCTAACAGATGTCGCCTTTTGCAATTTCAATACAAATTACTTTTGGTAAATTATAAAAACAATAATTTCGGAATTCGATAAGAAATAAGTTCGTTTACTTTTGAACTAAGAAAGCGCTTGAAGATTATAATCTCATGCCATCAAACTCCGAAAAAAGTCACTACAAGATGGCAGCATTAGTACCATGCTATACACGCAAAAAAATTATAAATGTAATGAGCACTATGTGTTCTAAGTATAGATTATTGTATGATTGCAATAATATTCAGGTTAAGCTTCAATCCTCTTTTCTTTAAGAAAATGAATAATTAAGCTATAACCTCTTTAATCATAATATACGTACCTATAATATTATAATTTTCATATCTAACAACCAAAAATGTTTTTTGTATTTCTTACCATAACAATATCATAAGTTTGTCAAGGATTACTTTTATATAAAATATTACAATGCTGCCGTGTCAACGTTTGTTTCATTTGTTACTATAAGTACCTACCTATATCTATACCGAATAATATATAACTTTATAATATATTGCATTATAATATGCTTATTGTTTTATTTTTATATATTTTTTTATTATATTACCCCTACAGTAAACTAAAACATATAATAAAACCCTTTTTTGGGATAAATATTCAATAAATTTTCCTATTTGTTTAAATATTATTTGCAAACACTTTTTACTTTAAAATACAAATCAATTATCATAATTTTAAATTATATGAAACAACAAAAAGAGTTGCCTATAATAAGGATCGAACCCACAATCGCTCGCTTTTGATAGCACCATTGCCGCTAACTCAACTTCAAATGAAGTAACGAAATTTTGCATTACTTTAAAGAAAGACGAAGACTGCGATAAAAAAATAATGCGGTAGTGTGCGTGGCCGGTTTAGCGCAGGCAACAGTAGTCTTTAAGGTGGAAATGGACTTCTACAGCTGATAGTAACTATATTTTTAAACATACATTCAACACAGAATGTATGTTTGTGTGTACAGTCAGAAGCAAAAATATGTATACATTGCCAAGGCTCCAAAAATATGTAAACATCTTCGACTTTAAGACGAAATGCTCAACTTGAAGAGCATAAAATTGTAGCCACCGGTTCACTTCATAAATATATATACGCTCATTGCTTCATTAAATTATGCCCACCACGATAGGAACAATACTATGTATGCACGCTTCCATCAATAGCATGTATTCACGTGTTGGTTCAGGGAACCTGCCTTCCGTGTGCAGTTTCTGGCCTGCCATCGGACGCGTCCCCAGGTGGCGGATAGGGGAACGGCCCCCAGATATGGGGGTTACCGGTTTACCGGCGCGGACCAAAACCAGATGCGGGGACCGCTTCGGCGGTCACACGTGCGGCGGGTCGGCCACCACTCGAGGTGGCTGACGTGACCCGAACTCCGGGTCACCGTCGGGCAACCCGGTCTCCTCATTGAGAGGAGCTGGGGGCCCCGTTTGCCTCCGGGCAAACGAGTGGGGCTAAGAGGAAGGACACCTCGCTAAAAAACCCTTGGCTGCTGCGTCTTCTCGCACAAAAAGACGTACCCAGCCCGGCCCCTCCCTGTGGAGTGGAGGGACCACTGTGGGCCCGCCCTAGGCGGGAATCGCCGGCGGGGGATTGGTAGTTAGGCGGTGCCATTTTCCCATGACCCCGCCACTCAGGCGATGTCGTTGTGCCGCTGTGGGTTTAGTGGGTATTCTCGGCTTCGGCTGGGCGAGTCCCACACACGCCCTTCGGGGTATGGTGCGTAAACGCATTACCACAGCGTCAAAAAAAAAAAAAAAAAGGGAACCTGCCTGGCAGACGTAGTTACAAGCCGATTTTGACTTCTATTGCGTTAAAGGCATGACAAAATACACACATCAACAATGTCTAGGGGTATTATATGAAAGACTTCTTAACTTAAAATTTTGTATTTAAGTTTTTCTTCTCCGTCACCTCTTTCAAAATTCAAAAAAATAAATAAATATAACTCATTTTGAAACAAAAGAATATCGATTATTCGAATTTGACGGTCGAAACTGTTACTTCATGTTACAACATACTTAGTTAAGTTTTAAAAAATTAAAAGAAATCACACACTTTATTCTAATTTAAACTTGTATTACATTTATGTCACGTCAACATTTGACAAGGGAAGAGCAGATTAGAGCAGTAGGCCATGTTGGAAGCTGGCGCTTTATAACGCGGCCCAAATGTAAATCCGTCACATCGTGACATTAAAAATCATGACATCGCAAAAGTCTCATGGCGGGTTTTTGGTGCCACCTTCGATCAGGTGAATCGAACTTACGCGGGTGAAACCTCGAGGCGCTGGTAGTATCAAATATATAAAACAATGCTTATACAGTTACAACAAGCTAAGTATAATAAATTGAATCTACTACTTACTTGCAGTTAACGTCAAGAATGGGAAGTGGAGAGTCATAGATCCTTCCAAGTCTTTTGCCGACACACTCAGTTCTTCAACTGTGAAATTATTTACACCAGCTAGTTGCATGTCGCCGGTCGTGTACGTAATTCTAAAACAAAAAATATTCTTTTATGTAATGTCGGCCCGCGGCATGCTTGGAACTCCATGGCCGTACCCAGGGTGGGGCAGAAATCTCGCAGAACACGAACTCCCCTAGTTACTAATCAAAGTACTATAACTGTTTGCGTCTATTTGCTCTGCACACTACACTACAAATAACTAATGTTTTATGTATAAGCCGCACCAATAAAGAAACTAATCTAAAACGGTGTCTGCTTCTTGCAGTGATAGATAGTAAGATCAACAAAAAACCAATGTGATTGAATAGCAGCTCCCAAAAGTTTTGTTTAGGAACAGACTGAAGTCGGATAATTAATTAATTATAGGTTATCCATTATAAAAAAAAAATATAGTTTTCTGTAAATGGTTTATTTTGAATACATTTATAAAATTATTCAATGCACACACATGAATTTTATGTTAAAGTTGATAGTCCTTCACTTCGTTTACGTGAAGACATTTTACCACTCATAACAAAATAGTAGGTACCTAACAGTAACGACAGTGTTAACAAAAACAAGAAACTAATAACAAAAACACGAAAGTAATAACGAAAACAAAGAAATGATAACTTGAAAGAACCGAGCGCGTCAAGACAGCAAGAGAACAAAAATCCTGACTAATTTTTTTGTATGCAATACGGTGGTGTGTGAGTAAAGATAGCAGTAGTGTGCAAGTGAGAGAGAATGACCGTTGCTGCCATTTATGATTCGTTTCTTTATTGGCGCGGGTCTACGCCCGATTATGACATACGCTGGGTCCAGTCTCTCGTTAGTAGTCCAAAACCGTTTCCTCCGTGAAGCCACAAGGGCCCCTTGGTTCGTCCGAAATGAGATCCTCCATGTTGATCTCAAAATCCCCATGAAACGTCTCTCCAGGCGTTTCTTTGACACTGCTGACAAACACCGCAATTCCCTTGATAGCAGCGGCTGCTAACTACACCCCCTCCACCATCTTCAAGCTTCGCCTCTCTCGGCATGCCCTCTCAGACCCCGATGACCCCATAACCCTTCTCCAAGAGGCCAATAGGGCCACCAGCACCAGGGTGCCTGGTGGCCCTATTGGCCTCTTGTGCAGGCTCAAGAAACTGACCTACTGACCTCACCGCCGAGGTCCAACGTGACGTGACGTGCCCCACAGCTTAATTACCCTCTCCGTCGCCGCAGCTGAGCCAGTAAATATAATGTCCCAAATTTTCGTTTCTTCTCAGAGCTAGTAGGTACTAGGAAACGCCGCGGTAATCAAACGACTAAAAACCTTTTCGATCCAGCCGTCCTTTGCTGTCCTCTTTAGCGACGCCCTAAGCCGAGGTTCATACCCCACAGGGAGTGCTGCCCATAATGCATAGACGCTCCTTAGTTTTATTTTTAAGTGCCCCTGGCTGGAGGCTTTAATTGTAATTAAGGCATCAACAGGATAGTCCGGTTAAGTACTCTAATGGTCAACTACGAGATGCACAAAAAAAAAAATTGGCGCTGTTTATAGATGTGCTTGTGTAGTTTGTAAGACAAAATAGCCGGGGATGATTCGACCCTAAAATCCTGGCCTTTCCTTCTGTGTTCCTCCTTTTATAAATACACAGTTCTGAATTATCAAACAAAAATACAACCGAATTGCAAGCCTCCTCCTTTTTGAAGTGTGTTAAAAATATAGAAAATTCAAAGTTATCATAGGAGTTACCCAGGACCCCCCTCCCTAACTTCTAGGCCCATGAATGTTATAATGCCACAATCGGACTACATCTGTTAAATGGTAAAGAAATACCACAAACTGATTGTGATCTTGTTTCCTAAAGTATCTAGCAGTCGATGTGACTGGTCGGGTACTTACTTCATGCCAAAGCCTTCATATTCGCCTTCCACAGATGGTATCCTTATTGCTTCTAACGATGGAAGCGATGAAGAAATTTCTCCGTTTCGCCATGTCCTTAATAAGTCTAGAATTTGGGTCTCGACACAGTTCTTGGCTGTTAAATAAAAATATAATATTGAGACCCAAACATGCTCAATTAACAATTTGATTTAATATCACGCAGTATCTATTATTCAAACGAATATACAGAAGAGTATTATAGCAGCACATCTAAATAAGATAGCACTTATACCTACAATAACTGGCCAATTTCTGAGAATTTTCTCACAGAAAACTCAATAAAATTACACATATCGATTTATTCGCATTGTGGATATCAAATTGAAAATACATAGGTATAGAGGAAATCCAAGTGTTAGTAGTTATCAAAGGAACTTTAGACGTGACATCCCTGAAGAGATTATGTAATATAAAATATCCAGATTAATATTATTAGACCTATTAGTATCCTAACTAGGTATTATGGACAATACACATGTTAGGTATTCGACGATAAAAACTTTTCACTACTTACGGAGAACTTCTGCCCCGAATGTTCCTAAACCTACTGCAAGTACAAATATTACTACACACTTCATAATTGTTAGTAAACTTCTAAAAATACTCTAGAACTATGCGGCTGGCAAAGGAAGCGCAACATTTATAGCGTGGCTTACATTTTGATGTTTATTTACTAATAACTGGCCTTGCTCTTAAAGGTATCGTTGATAACGTAGCAATAAAATAAAAGGATTGCATGAAGAACATCTCTTAATTACCTAGTTAGACAATCCAAACAGTGAATTAGATATCATCGGCCAAGGCACTCTAGTTGTCCTGCCAGGGCCGTGGATGGTTCAGAAGACATGCCATGGCCTATGCACAGACAAGTGAAGAATCACGGGCGGGTTTTAGTCAGTGAAAGCCTGACACGTCCTTCCGCTCCCCCAGAGAGAGGATATTTGATGATTTCTCCCGTAAAAGGAGCTCAAGTTATCAGTACAAGATAAGCCAGACCAATTTGTAGTCAAGTTCAAGTTCTCGCGTTATGGTACCTATTAAATACGTGCTATGTACTTATATACAATACAAAGGGATTTACGTCAAGAAAACAAGAACAAACGTGCTCAGGTAAAAGTAAGCCAAGGAGAATCCTAAACGGTTAAAATAGGAAGTTAGTTAGGTACCTAAATACTAAGGACATTGAACGCTCGTGTTCCAAATATCTACTTCCTACTATTATTTTAACCACTAAGCCATTTTTACCCGACTACGGCAAAGCAAAAGGAGGGTTATGATTTTGACAGGCTATGTATGTATGTATGTATGTATGTATGTATGGTCATGTGTTCCCTCGTAACTTCTAAACTACTTATTCGAATTCGATAAATGATATATCATTAGAAGCGTCTTAATTGTCCGCTGGTTATAGGCTATATGGAGTTTCAAAAAATCTAATGTGGCGCCCTCTAGCGGACAAAATATACAGAGTAAAAAAAAAAGTTAAGATAAATATGCCGTGTTTGGTATCATTTGAAAGGGCTTTACTTGTACATTTTGAATATATATATATTACTAGCATTTGCTTGTGACTTTACCTGTATTCATGGGCTGATTGCATATAATTCACATCTTTTCGTTCATAGATAGCTTCTTTACTACTTATCAGAATAAGACCACTGCAGAACCATTAGAAGGGCCTTGATATTCTGTTGGTTATGAGCTATAAAGCTTGTCACCAAATTTAGTATTACGCCCTCTAGCGGACAAAAAGTTCTATGTTAATACAAAATTAAAATAAATATACCGTATTTGGTATCATCTGAAAGAGCTTCACGAGTACTTTATGTTTGTACATAATCCCTAGTAATGCTTCGTAGAAATTTGAATGTAAACCAGGGTTTGGTAAACGGAGCGATGGGAGTGCTGAAGGCCTTCGAATGGCCTGCTCTTCGGCGCGATCAGTTGGAACAGGAGAACAGCCAAGCGCTGTTCTCATACAATTTGACGACGCATCCATAAAAGCAAATATTAACGGACTTATCAAAATCGAGCCTTGCCTCACTGAATTTGACGGCTTGAGGGGTTCTGGGCAAATTCAGCATAAAATGCTCCCGCTGATTCTTTCTTGGGGTTGTACTGTACATAAATTACAAGGTTGTACTCTAGATAAAAAAGTTACAGATCTAGGAAAGTCATTGTTTGCTAAAGGACAGGCCTATGTCGCTCTCAGTAGAGTTAAAACCATAGAGGGATTATTTATAAGTGCATTGGATCATAATAAATTACTTAAAAATCCACATGACAGTCGATCGTTAGCAGAATTAGATAGATTAAGAAATCTTCCCAGGTCCTCTTAATATATGTTTTTTTTTTAATAATTATAAACTAGGCGCTTGACTGCAATCCCGCCTGATGGTAAGCAGTGACGCAATCGTTGATGGTAAAGCGCACTAGTTTATTAAGCCTATTCACTTAAAAAAACTTAGGAATAGCAAGGATGACGGCAGTTGAGCCAGGTGATGCAATGTTAAACCCAAGACCAACACGACCAACGATGCTGAGCCAGAGGGAGATTGATCTGGAGACTCTCCACGACCAAACTCCCGACACAACAATATTTGGCGCATCGTACTCGCCACACAACGCAACACAACTGGTCAGACGCGTCCTCCCTACAGCTTCACCAGACATCATGCTGGAACACGACGAATCGCTTAGCGGCAAGACTTCGTCTGGTGGGTGGTAACTTCTGCGGGCAGCCGATGTTTTGGCCTACCACCGTTAGAAAACCATCCAATCTATTTATACTAACGACTTCATCTACTAATTCATGACCCATTCGGTGCCATCGACGCAAATGTGCGTCGCTACTACGAAAAACCGGGAGCTTCATACGCGGAAACCGTTGCTATACGTGCTACGATCCAAAAGCTACGAAATAGTAAAATAGGACATCTCTACATATTACTATACGCCGATACATAAGTCAAAAGAGATGTCGTATGTTAAATAACTAGTTTTTAGTTCGTCAATTTAACTTTTGTTAATATTATGCGCCACAAATACACTTTAACACCAAAATAGTACAAATAATAAAAAGTAAAAAAACTAAAACCCAACTACGACAAAAAACGACGCTGAAAAAGTATAAAACAAGATTTTCAGAATACTGAACTGAACAAAGTTGCTAATGTAGTTGCAAGTAAATGGACACAGTAGACTCTACCAAGAGTAAATTGACAATAATGTCTTACAATACTATTCTGAAGTATGCAATATTCACTATGTAGAGATAAATTTTCATGTTTGGAAAGGCGTAGTCACACGTTACATATACCTACCTACCGTAGCACTTTGATAACGTGTGACTGCGGTTTTCCAAACATGAAAATTTATCTCTACATAGTGAATATTGCATACTTCAGAATAGTATTGTAAGACATTATTGTCAATTTACAACGAAGGCATCTTGGTAGAGTCTACTGTGTCCATTTACTTGCAACTACATTAGCAACTTTGTTCAGTTCAGTATTCTGAAAATCTTGTTTTATACTTTTTCAGCGTCGTTTTTTGTCGTAGTTGGGTTTTAGTTTTTTTACTTTTTATTATTTATTAGTCAGGGTAAGGGTAGGTAACAATAGTGTCAGAATGGCCGATCAGTGATCTCATAATGATCAATTTTGACAAGTTTTCTAATCTACTAATAAAATGGCGTCTTTATGACTTTCCAGTAGGTACATAAGTAGTATTCTGTAATCTCATCATGTCAATCACTGACACTCCACTCCATATTAATAAATGTTCAAATTGTAGTACCTATTCTGATAGGACCTATTGTGACCTGTGAGGAAAGTAACCAAATATGAAATACCATTTTGTTTTTGCTTTATATAAAAAAAAGATATTTTAAATCAAAAACTTTTATTCTTATTTAATATCAGTCATACAGTTGCGCTTAACTTATTGACAGTCTTGTTTTACATGTATTAATTTAAAACATAAAATTTTCTAAAAAAAAAACAAAAACAACATAAAGGCACCTAATTATGGAATAGGTACCCCAATATGGAATACTATAAAACGATGGATAATAAACCTTTACTTTTATGAGATACTAGAGGAATGTTGGTCAATTTTAAAAAGGTACTAAATTACTTGTTTATATCACTTAACTAGGTATCAAACTCTGCACCTGCGCAATCACCATGTACCCAGAGGCATTTGATCCATGTCTCTCCTCGAGTACGTTGAGAAAAAAGGCTGTTACAGAAAATAAACTCTTCATCTTCTGAGTCAGGAGCTTCTTGTCCTCTGACAGCATCAGGTTCACTATCTGTGTCAACATATATTTCTTCTTCATCAACCGACTAGCACCAGTAGACATCAGATTTAGAGTACTGCGAGCAAGCCTTGAAGTTCAGGGTTCTGTATCAAATTCTTGTCTTGGTGTGAAAGAAGTTTCAGGTAATCACCTAAAACTGATTTTCTTCCTAATTTCGTGATTGCAGCTTCTTCTGCAGATACCTCTCTTTTCTGACACAATTGAAACAAAGTGATTCTTTACAATCAAGGTGTTTTGCTGCTTTAAAATAACCCATTTTTTTCTCTCTAGCCATTCGTATAGCTTCTGTCATGTGATGTATGTTCTATACTTTTCGTTTTCCTTTTGAACTTGAAAACGCCATGCTAAAATCAAAATAAGAAATTTGAAATTAAGCCAGTTGATAAGTTAGTATCCAAATTTAGAATAGTCCATATTTAGACCCCACAGATTGTCCATATTTGGAAATTTCAAACTAATCAAAACGTATATCAGATTTTTGTACTAAACACATTCAGACAAGAAATAACCCCTAAAAAAATCAAACAAACATGTAATGAATGCATAGTCAAAATATAAAATATTATTTTCAATCAAGTTTAAAAAAATACTTAGTTTTACCTCGTACCTTAAAAAAGTTTTCTCACTGCGCCAAAACAATACACTCTCACCGTGGCTAGAACTATCTCCATCTAAGTCTACATTTTGTGTTTTTAGTAGGGGTAGACGCAGAATACTTCCTGCTTTTAAAATTTATGGTCAACTACACACATCAAAAGTGTCTAGGGATCAACATATATTTTTGCAATAACTTTTCTCCTGATTGATATTAATTAAAATTTTCTTTAAGGATTCATCAAATAAAGTGTTTTCGTTTGTCACAGTAACGATAAACCAAGTCACCTTTGCATTAATAAAGAAATTTGCCATTTTCCTAATAAAGGGATATTTGACATTTGAACCACTAACACAAAAGTTCGAAAAAAAGACTGAAATAACAGTTTTCTCTAAAATTTTATTGGGTAACTTAAACAATTAATAATCCGTGTTTCTACCGCGAACACTAACAACACAAGAACATCGGTTTGGCATACTCAAAATGAGTTCATCCAAATCACGCTGTGGAATGGCCGCCCATGTTCGTTGCAACAACAAAAAAAGGTCTTCTTGCGACTGGATACCCTCCATATTCGGCAGAGCTCTTCTCTGTAGCATATCCCATGCATGCTCAATCGGGTTCAAGTCTGGCGACTGAGCAGGCCAGGGCAGGACATTGATGTTAGCTGCGGCGAGAGTCTGTCTTACAACTCTTGCGGTGTGCGGTCGTGCATTATCATGCATTAACTGAAATAAGGGACCGATTTGCACTTGTAGAGGAACGATGACGTCTGATACAATCGTTTCAGCATAAATTTGAGCGTTGAGGTTGCCTCTGATCCAAATCAACTCAGTTCTTCCGCCGATCCAAATACCCGCCCATACCATGATGGTTCCACCACTATAAGGATGGACTTCCTGGCAGGATTTTAATCGCTGTTGGCGTCCAGGGGTTCTCCAGTGTCGTATACGTCTTGTATCCGGTCTCATACCAAAACGAGACTCATCAGAAAAGCACACGAAACGCCATTGTTCTTCTGCCCAATTTCTGTGTTCAAGAGCCCATTGATATCGAATCCTACGATTGTGCATTGCTATAGGTGGTACCCGTAGCGGTCTTCGGGAATGAAGGTTCACTTCATGCAAGCGGTTTCTGACTGTTTGGTCGCTAATTAAGTTCCCTGAAGAGTGATGAAGCCTCACGGCTAACATCATGGCGGTTATTGTTGGAGCTCTTCGAGTTAAGATTTGAATGTATCGGTCTTGTCTCCGTGTGGTGCAGCGATACCGTCCTCCATGGCGCTCAGCCACGGTACCAGTGCTTCGGTAACGTGTCCAAAGTCGACTGATAACACTCTGACTTGTATTCAGAGCTAAAGCCACAGTACGTTGCCGGGAACCAGCTTCTATCATTCCCACGGCTCTGAGCATTTCTTCCCTGCTTAAATGACGTCGCCGCTCCATAATAACGTTGGTTTTAATCAGTAGTAGGGAAACAGTAGCACTAATAATGTCTTCAATGCGTTGTATGTTTTTATAGGGAAAATATTGACAGCTGATTTTCATCTTTTACTCGAATTTGATTCACAGTTCCTGATTCAAATTATGAAATGCACCAAAAAGGATCCATATAAATTTATAAAATCATAAATTTATTACAAAGCCACATCTCAATCTCAAGAAATCCGCATAAAAATGCTTGATCCCTAGACACTTTTGATGTGTGTATTAAGTTTTTCAGAATGTACCAAGTATTTAGGTATGTGGTTAGATCAAAGCTTGCGTTGGGGTAAACACATAAACGAAATAGTCTGTAAAAGCTCAAAATATTTAAATATATTAAAAGTATTAGCGGGTAGTTCTTGGGGTATACATACAAAACACATACGTAAGCTTTACATATCCTTAATTAGAAGTAGATTAGATTATGGCTCTTTTATTTATGACTGTAGTGCTAAAACTCACTTATCGAAATTGGATAAGCTGCAAAATCAGGCCTTACGGTTAATAGGGGGTTATATTAAAAGCTCTCCTATTCATGTAATGGAATCAGATCTATGTATCCCACCTTTGTATCTGAGAAGAGAATATTTAGCATACAAATACTACCTAAAAATTAGATCGTGGTCGAATAATATTACAGTTGATCTAATTTCCGAGTTGAGCAATATTTGTCACATCTCTTATTGGCAAAAGAAAAAAAAGCCATTACTAGTTAATGTACATAATGTGGCAAAACATGAAAAAATTATATCATCGGATTTTCTTAAAATTTTTAGTTTAGAAATTTGGACATCTTATATTCAAAAAAGTGTAATTAGAATCGAACTAGAAAGTTTAAGCACCAGTAAATGTAATAATAATCCAAATGTTTTGCTAAGCGATGTCGTAGCTGAATTAAATACTACTTATTTTGGATGGCATAAAATTTACACCGATGGTTCTAAAAGCAATTCTGGACTAGGAGCAGGAATATTTGACCAAAGTTTAGGGTATAGCTTTGGATATAAAATAAATTGTAATATATCAATTATGTCGCTGGAGCTCATTGCTATTTATCAAGCAATGAATTACACCGTGAAACAAAATTTAAATAAGGTAGTAATTTTTTCAGATAGTAGAAGCGCACTACAACATATCGCTCGGTGCGCCTCTGGTTACAGCAGAGGTGCATCGATAGCGTATGATATTTTAAAATATTTAATTTTTTTTAATAATAATAATATAAAACTTAGATTGCAATGGGTTCCAGCACATATTGGATTAAGGGGAAACGAGAGGGCTGATCGTATATCAAAATCAGCGGTAGTGGATGGTACTCCTCTATGTTACGTACCTGATTATTGGGAATATATATCGAAATATAAATCAATTAACTTTAATTGTTGGAAACAATTTTTTTTCAAAATTTCACATGATAAAGGCATTTGGTATAAAACCATTCAAGGACAGCCGTCTCTTGCACCCTGGTTCGATGATAGTACTTTAAGTAGAAGCGACATTAAGTTAATTTTAAGACTTCGTTCGGGACACTACCCATCAGCAAAATTTGCATTTCTCATGAAAAAGACCGAGTCTCCTAACTGCTCAGCATGCAATCAAATTGAGGATGTGCAACATTTGTTGATGGAGTGTACAAGGAATAAAGATGAACGGGAGCTATACATAAGGGAATTTGAGTTAAATAAATTAGATATAGGTTTAATACAATCCATTTTGTCAGTACCATTATCGGAGATGACGAAAAAATTGTGTTGCTTAATTAAGGTTCTATATGAATAGCTCTAGTTTCTTTTTCCTTTTTTAATTTAATTTGGTTATATATATATATATATATTATAGGATTTTATACTGTAATTAGTAAGTAAGATCAGTGTAAAGGGAACGATGGGGCTGACATAGCCCCATAAAAGCCCCAAAATAGAATCAGATTAAAAAAAAAAAAAAAAAAAGTGATTCTTTACAATCAAGGTGTTTTGCTGCTTTAAAATAACCCATTTTTTTCTCTCTAGCCATTCGTATAGCTTCTGTCATGTGATGTATGTTCTTTAATTTTCGTTTTCCTTTTGAACTTGAAAACGCCATGCTAAAATCAAAATAAGAAATTTGAAATTAAGCCAGTTGATAAGTTAGTATCCAAATTTAGAATAGTCCATATTTAGATTTATATCAGATTTTTGTACTAAACACATTCAGACAAGAAATAACCCCTAAAAAAATCAAACAAACATGTAATGAATGCATAGTCAAAATATAAAATATTATTTTCAATCAAGTTTAAAAAAATACTTAGTTTTACCTCGTACCTTAAAAAAGTTTTCTCACTGCGCCAAAACAATACACTCTCACCGTGGCTCGCCCGACAGAGAAGTCGAAATCTCTACGCGAGTACAATGATTTAAAGAAACAGAAGACCACAATCATTTGTAACTAGGAATTTTCTTTTACGAGAAATGGCGGAATTCCATTTTAGGATACTATTCCATATTTGGTTACTTTCCTTAGATGTCACGGTCAATATAGTAATATGACTTAGACATTAAGTAAAGAAAACCCGATCCGTGTATTTAATTTTTTTTAAATTACCAAATTTTGGGGCAGTTGGAATTAATTCCCGGAATAAAAAGTTTATTTCAAAATTCATTAGTATTGTTACCACGGGCGTAGCCACACTGGGGCAAGCTGGGGCGCTTGCCCCACCCTAGCTCTGATCTATAAGGTACCTAAATCTATACTCTATACTAATATATAAAGCTTAGGAGTTTGTTTGTTTGTTTGAACGCGCTAATCTTAGGAACTGCTGGTCCGATTTGAGAAATTCTTTTTGCGTTGGATAACCCAATAATCCAGGAAGGCTTTAGGCAATATAACATCACGCTGCGACCAATAGGAGCGGAGCATATAAAAAAAAATCGAAACCTACGTGTGTGAAACCGCGGCGTGCAGCTAGTAAAAAATAAAAAATAAAACGGAAGAGGGGGGGGGGGTTGGATAGGTTGAGTGCTGCCCACGTCTGAGCTCAAGGCTGGCTACGCCCATGAATCCCATGATTGTTACTATGATGATTATGTAAACTTTCATATTTTATTTGGTCATGTGTTTACCTACCTAATTTTTATTATCCCTATGGGTCGGCGGGTTTTCTTTACACACTGTATATAAGTACTAAAAATATTATAAAATAAAATAAATAGTTATTAGGCGCACACCGGGCTCCAACGCGAAAGCCGCGGCTGCAACCGGGACAAACGCTGAGATGATGATGATGATGAGTTATTATCTGTACAATCAGAATTCGGATTATACAGGTTACATATTTATCGACCTTAATCATGAGGTTAATAAAATCATCGCTAAAATTTGAAAAAATAGGAAAACAGGCGTACAAATAATTTCCCCCATCCTCCAAGTATCTCGTAGATGGCCATTAGAGGTCGTAACTACTTAACCGGACTTTCCTGTGGATGCCTTAATTAAAATTAAAGCCTCCAGCCAGGGGCACTTTAAACTAAATTAAAATTGGGCGACTACGCACTAAGGGCACCCCCTGTGGGGTACGAACCTCGGCTTAGGGTGTCGCTAGAGAGGACAGCAAGGGACGGCTGGATCGAATGTAGGGCCATAGTCAAGGGTTGGTCCATGTCCATTAACGTCCTCATTGATACAGTTGTTTATCTCCTGCCTCGTTAATACAGTGTTCGGGTATTATAGTGCTTTTCCCTGGGGCCAAAGACCTTCAAAATCTTCTCCTGAAAATTGGATGGAGGTACCTTTGTTTTATTTTCGTCATTTTTTTCTGACTGTTAGGCCTATTCCTTTTGGAATCTCCTTTGGAACGAATGTACTACAGAATGAACGGTTGTGTATGACCGAGAGAACGGACAACTCTCACGTTGAATGAATGGTGTAAAGAGTTCAATCGACTGCCAGTTCGTTCTTTTCATTGAGATAGAAATACTAGAAGTCTATGGTTCTTTTCGCCAATAAATGTCTTCCGACATCCCAAACACTGACTTTTCTAAAATACGTTACGTCTGCCAGCCCAAGAGATAAATGGCAGTTTAGTACCTAGTGGTTGCTGGATTGATGTTTGAAAAATGAAGATGCATGAATCTGGATGTTTTGAGTTTGAAATGTACATAAGTATTGTGTCAATGGGTTTCAATGTTTTTGTCGGAGGTTCAAGATCTGTAGGCTTGAGGTTCAAGATTTGTAGGTATCCCAGCTTATTGGGAATGGCTACAAGCTGATCTACACGGGTGCACCTAGTGGGAGAAATGGGGTCGCCATGGTGTTATCTGACAAGCTCCAGGATAGCGTTATAGAGGTGAATCGCATCAGTGATCAGCTGATGTTAATGCGGATGCTTGTCAATGGGGTTATTACCCACTTGATGAGTGCCTATGCTCCGCAGGTCGGGTGCGGTGACGCCGAAAGGACGTTGTTCTGGAGACAGCTCAAAGGATTGCCTCGTGGGATCCCGTTATCCCGGGTAATCGTTCTGCTTGGTGATTTAAACGATCATGTGGGCGAGAAGTATGACGGGTTTGAGTGTATTTACGGTAGCTTTGGGTACGGTAGCCGCAACGCGAATGGAGACAACATTCTCCGAACGTGTGCAGCCGCTGAGGCGCTGACCTGGCAATTGTGAACACCTATTTTAAAGAAAATCGGAGCACCTTGTTACCTACTGAAGCGGGCGAAGCGCTACCCAGATCGACATCCTTCTAACCAGGAGACAAAGAAGCCAACTGCAAAGTCATATCCGGAGAGAACCTCACTGCACGACACCGTTTCTTTGTCATGGACCTCTGCGTAAAGGCGTAGACATGAAGACAACTGCCGGTGCCAGATCCGGTGGTGGCTGCTTGATGAAAATAAGTCCCAGGAGTTCGCTTCAGTTATCGGCGACAAATGCGTTAGTACCGATGGCAAAACTGTCCAAGACCATTGGGACAGCATCCAGGCAGCTATTGCTAGGGCGGCACGGGTGTTGCTAGACGTCTCTAAAGTCGATCGCAAAAGTGACAAGGAGACCTGGTGGTGGGACGACACAGTCCAGAGGGAGATAAGGGTGAAGAAAGCCCACTTAGAAACAGGGCAGGCAACCGGATCTCCTGAAGATCGCGACGCATATAAGGTTGCCAAAAGTGCCACTAAAAAAGTTGTTGAAAGTTATATGTATGTATACATGTAATAGGTTGGATGTAGCAGAAAGGATACTTTGCCTTTCTGCTACATCCAACCTATTACATTGTTACCTATATTCTTTGCGTCCAACTATTCTTCTACCATCGAATGCCTTAGAGATGAGAATTGTGGTACTCCGAAAGAAAGAGGGGAAACGAAGTTTCGACTATCTGTATCTGTCTCATCATCAATCATCTATGAGGAAAGAGATAGTGCTAGACCGATGGCATAGGCCATCTCTCTCACTCTTTTCAAACCAAAAAATTACTGCAACTTATACGCATACGGCATGTCTATTAGTATATGTCTATGTGTCCATTACAATGAAATTATACCTAAACTGGAATGTGAACTTGCAAAAGTCTCGTATTTAAAAAAAGACTATCGCAAGATTAATAAGGTCGATCGGAAATAAAACCTTATTTGAAGAGAATGCGGTCCGAGAGAAAAGCGTCCCAGTAGCCCTCTGTCTCTTTCTAAGTGTTACCCGTATTTATTTTTCTTAATTTTGTTTGAAACCAACACTTTCGATTAGAAAAAGTTGGTGAAAAGGGGTGACATTAATGGCTGCAATAGTGAGTCATACTTTGGATGCGGAATATTATCCTATAAGTCATTTTTTTGAGGTAATCATACACAAGGGTGAACATAAATTTGGGAATAATTAGTAAATGTGCTCTTAGTCATTGTGTAGGTACATAATAAGTAAGTGGCTTTTATTGGGTATTTACAATGATATTAAATTCTGATTTCTTATAGATATTTTATTTATTTAAAGGTACAGACGACAGCATATCCAGATACTACAATCTGTCAGATTGCTTTATTCGATTTTCAAATTTATTTCTAAATTGTTAATGTTCCAGATTGATTAGGAATATTTGACAGTTTCGGGTAGATTGACCTGTTGTCATCCGTACATCATCAACTACCGATCAAAATGCGGTCCGAGGGAGATAGCTTCACAGTAGCCCTCTGTCCTTGTTGTGTAGGGTGACTATTATAATGGAATTTATAAGGAATGTACGTAAAATATTTTTTTTTCACTTATATTACCTGAGTTTTAATAAACATTTAGGCATGGATGCGAATTTTATAACTTCATTGTTGAATTTTCAAATATGGATGAATAAACTGATGATGTACGGACGACAGCAGGTCAATCTATCCGAAACTGTACCTTTATATAAATAAAATATTTTCAAGAAAGCAGAATTTAATGTCATTGTAAATACCCAATTAAAGTCACTTACTTATTATGCACACAATGACTAAGGTCCGTATTACAGAACGTTACTCAAGTACAGTTTAAACTCCAATCACTTGATCTCTGGTTCTTATTCCAGAACGGTAATCAATCTATACTCAGCAAAACGAGACTCGATTCGAGCCTCAAGCAGAGATGTGTTTTGTTTATGCATCAGTCTGTTTTCGTTTAGGATTTATTTAATTTACATAATAAGCAATATTTAATTGTACCATAAGAACCCAAAAATTAATAAAAGGAACGTTATTTTGTTAACCTTGAATAGTAAAGTCCCACATTTATTGAAGTTAAACCTATTAGAAATCTTTTTTTGTATTATTTCATCCCATAAATGTTATGTCGTTCGTGCCCAAGAGCATGGATTATGGGTCGTGACTTTGAAAGTTTTATGTAAGTAATCAACTTTCGAAAAAAGTGTAAACAATTTTTAGAAACTTGATAAATAATTTTAAGTTTGTTTCTCTGTATTTGCTATGTACTCGTCATCATCATCACGCTAAAGCAGTCCACTGCTGCCTCTCTTGATGCACGCCACTCAATTCGAATTCCATGATATACAATGTATTCTACAGGAACAAACAGTGTCTATTACATATGAATCGCAATAACACTCATGGCAAACGGAGAAGACATAGAAAAAAGACCCCTAAAGGAGCAATGAAAACAATAAGCTCCATAATTGGAGTAAAAAAGGAAAGGTATTTATCTCTGAATATATACCTACCTATCTACTTACTAATTTAATTAAACTAACCAAATGAATGTTGAAAACAGTAGCCAATACAAGATATACAATATGTATATTCATTCCCTTAATGCTTGTTAACATTAATTTCATATTTTACAAATGTATTGTTACGGGCTAGGGGTACTAAAATGCCGGTTAAGGGTTACGAAGTTTATTGACGACGAGGGTACAGACGGTAGTAGGCAATGACAAGTAGAATGTCGCTGACGTTGCACCGAAGTCTTCCCTTATGTCCACGAAGTCCGTGTTGTAAACACACAATAACAGTACAGATGTTACTCCACGTAGTACTCACAGTTCTCGTTACAATTGTCGCAGTAGGTCTTCTTTAAGATCGCTTCTTAACTGTCGCTGTTTTCGTATCGCTAGTCGAGTGTAGACTGACTCTGCGTCGGCGTCGCGCCGCTTTATATAGGCCAGCTGATCGAACATTCCAGATTCCTCTAGACGTAATAATAATAGCACATAAGTTCGAGGTCACTCGGAAGTACCTACGGTAATTCCCGGAAACGGGTTTCTAGAAATTTCGATGTCGACACTTTGTTGACAAAACTGTTGAGACCTGTACCATTCGATAGGCCGTCCTAAGTCTAGTAATGCGTTTTATTATTGTACCTAGAAAATGTCTAGATCTGGAGGAATAGGACTTAAAAGTGACACACTGCATGTCAAGCGATATTGAACCTTATGCCATCGACATAAGGTCCATTCGTAACATTGCCCCCTTCTTAGTCATGCTCGTCCCGAGCATGATTTGATCCATAATAGCGAGCTAGGCGGTCTACGTGTACGATCTTCAGCTTCCCTCTAGGCCCTTTCTTAATCCTGTAGGTGACATCGTTTATTCTGGTTACTATCGTGTACGGACCCTCCCATTTGGCTTGAAATTTCGGACTCTTTCCTTTTCTCCTTATGGGATTATGTAACCATACCAAAGTTCCCTCTTCAAATCCGGGCACGTTAGCTTTGCGGTCGTATCGGATTTTCATTTTCTCACTGGTTTTCAGACCATTCTTTCTCACTAGCTCATGTATTCCATCTAATTTACGCCGTAGGTCGGCCACATAGTCGACGGCTAGGATAGGAGTATCGGGAGGTGTTCCGGTTAGTGCATCTATGGGTAGTCTAATTTCTCGGCCGAAGTTGACTTTCGCCGGTGTGCAATTTGTGCTATCATGTGTTGCAGAGCGGTATGACATTAAGAAGAGTGGAATGTATTGGTCCCAATCCCTCTGGTGTTCTTCCACTACTTTGGCCAAATGATTCTCCAACGTCTGATTGAATCTTTCGACCATTCCATCTGACTGTGGGTGATACGGTGTTGTACGAGTCTTATGTATCCCGAGTAGTTGGCAAACCTCTTGAAATAGTGAAGACTCGAAGTTTCTACCCTGGTCAGAGTGTAACTCCAAGGGAACGCCAAATCGACAGAACACCTCGTGAACTAGCTTTTTGGCGACTGTATGAGCTTCCTGGTTAGCTACTGCAAAAGCTTCTGGCCATTTGCTGAAATAGTCTTGCAGGACGATGATATACCTATTCCCTTCTTCAGTAACAGGGAATGGTCCAGCTATATCGACAGCAACTCTTTCCCATGGTGCACCAACATTGTACACTTTCAGCCGACTTCTGGCCCTCGTTTGCGGTCCCTTTACTGAGGAGCAGGCTACACATTTTCTACACCAGTCCTCTACGTCTTCGCGGCAATGCACCCAATAGAATCTTTTTCTCACCTTCTCCAGGGTTTTCTTTACTCCTAGATGTCCTCCGGATACTCCGTCGTGCACCTGTCGTAGCACTGACGCGACTTTATCACCGGGAACTACTATCTGTAAGGTGACCTCCTGTCCACTGGGTGATTCCCATTTCCTCTTTAGAACTCCATTATCAATTATCAGGCTGTCCCATTGAGCCCAGTAACTTTTTGCTGTTGGGCTAAGCGCTGATATTTCACTCCAAGCGGGCTTCTGGCCATGGTTCTTCCATTCGATTACTGCCTTCAGGTCACTGTCTTCCTTTTGTGCGTCTTCCAATGATTGATTATCCCAGTCTTCATCCAAAGCGTTCACCTGGATAATCCGTACGTTCTCTTTCTTTTCCTGTTTGGCACAATGTCGGCAAGATTCTTCGCAAGGTCGTCTAGACAAAGCATCAGCATTATTGTGTGACTTGCCTTTTCGATGTTCAGTGACAAAGTCAAATTCTTGCAGCTGCTCTATCCACCTTGCTACTTGTCCTTCTGGGTCTTTGAACTGGAGGAGCCACTGTAAGGCAGCGTGATCGGTACGAAGTGTAAACTGCCTCCCAATCAAATATTTCTTGAAGTGTTGTAAGGTCTTAACAACGGCTAGAAGTTCTCGGCGGGTAACACAATAATTTCTTTCTGGCTTGGAAAGGCATTTGCTGAAATATGCGATAACGACCTGCCTATCTCCTTGTGTTTGAGAGAGAACTCCTCCAATACCCACATTGCTGGCATCTGTGTCTACCAAAAATCGCCCTTCCCTACTAGGGTAACCTAGTACAGGAGCCTCACACAAGTGAGTTTTCAGTAGAGCAAATGCCTGTTCGCAGTCAGAGTTCCATTCAAATAGACACTTTTCCTCTGTTAAACGATGCAACGGTTTCGCTAACTCGGAGAAGTTCTTCACAAACCGACGGTAATATGCACACAGACCCAAGAAAGAGCGTACCTCAGTTTTATTACGAGGGGTAGGCCACTTCGACACGGCTTTTATTTTTTCAGGGTCTGTTCGAATTCCTTGCGCCGAAATAATGTGTCCCAAGTATCCAACTTCTTTCTGGAATAGTGTACACTTACTAGGACTGAGTTTTAAATTCGCTTCACGCAGTTTCTGGAACACTTTCTCTAAATTGCGTAGGTGTTCTGCGAAGTTTCGTCCCATAATGATGATGTCATCCAAATAGACCAGGCATGCATCACCAAGCAGCCCCACCAAAATGCGCTCCATTAGGCGCTCGAATGTAGCTGGAGCGTTGCACAGTCCAAAAGGCATGACATTGAATTGCCAGAGACCGTTCCCAGGACCAGTGGTGAAAGCGGTCTTTTCTTTATCCTGCCGACAGATTTCCACCTGCCAGTATCCACTTTTGAGGTCAACTGTGGAGAACCATTTCATGCCACTTAGCAAGTCCAAAGTGTCATCTATACGTGGCAGAGGATAACTATCCTTTTTCGTGGCATCATTCAACATCCTGTAGTCAACGCAAAACCTTGTGCTGCCATCCTTTTTCTTGACTAGGACTACTGGAGATGACCAAGGGCTGGTGGATGCTTCTATAATCCGGTTTTTCTCCATATCTCTTAACATTTCCGTGACTTCCTGTTCTCTTGCAAAGGGGATACGACGTGGTCTCTGTCTTATCGGCTGTGTATCACCCGTATCTATATGGTGTTTGACGAGCCCGGTCCTTCCCACGTCACCGTCGGTCTTCGAGAAGATGTCATGGAAGTTATGTAACAGTTGCTTAACTTTGTGACTTTCGAGCTTGTTTAAATTGCCCTTACAATTTTCGAGTAGTGTCGATACATGTTCCTGCCACTTCTTCTCACGTTCCTTTTCGTGCGCCTCTGTTTTTCGCAATGATGCTACATGGTCGCACACACCCACGATGCAATTCTTTTCAAGAATTATTTCCTTGTTACTAACGTTGATAATGCGTACTTTTGGTTTATCGGAAATCATCATCAGTGTCCTTGCTGTTATCCAGTCTGGGTGATCTCCAGAATCTTCTATTATAATGCAACGTTTACGGCATCCTATTGGTGATAATCTAATATCTACTAAGGTTTCTGATCTTGGTGGTAATACCGTTCTCCTTACACAGTACACTGACCCCTGTTTTCCACCTTGAAGAAATACTTCTTGTTCTGGAAAACTCAATACTCCTTTTGCTACATTAAGGACGCACTGCTGTTTCTTCAAAAAGTCCAGTCCTATTATGCAATCATCTGTAATATTCGCTACTAAAACAGGGTGCTTGAATGTCTTATCACCCATTTTCAAAGTCACATTCGTTTCACCAAGGACGAGTATTGGTTGGCCGGTGGCGGTTTGTAATCGGCATTGTGAAAACCCTCTTTTCCATGCTATGGTTCGAGGAAATAGCTCCGGTCGTGCGATGGTTCTTGATGCACCAGTATCCAACGTGAAACTGCATGACTTACCATTCAGTTCTCCTTCTATAATAAGACTGTTTCCATCGCCCACTTGTGATACTGTTATAATGGGGGCTTCAGGTCGACCAGCCAGTACTCGCCCCATAGCCCTGGCTGTTCTTAGTTTAAATCCTCGGCTTCCACCTGTGTCCCAGAAGTACTTCTTCCCTTAGACTTCCTGGGACAATTGATCCGAATATGACCCTTTTCGCCGCACTCATAGCAGGTTGGTCCTTGCCGAGTTTTTATTATTGGGGTTACCTCGCGAATGCGGTGCTGTTGTCGGCCGTCTTGGCGTACTGCTTCCACCTCCAGAGCGTGTGTCAAGGCTGCCTTCAGAGTCTGATGGTGACCCAGACGAACTGCAGCCCTGACTTCTGCATCTCGGATTCCATCAGTAAAAGCTTGCACCGTAGTAGCATCAATTAAGCCCGGTGTTGATGCATACGCCCTCCGAACAACACGTTCTATTTCCGTTGCCCATTGTTGCAAACCCTCACTGCTCTTCTGTGTGCGGTCGCGGAGTTGAGCCCTGTAAACATGTTCGAGGTGTTTCTCCCCGTATCTAGACTCCAACGCTTCTAGCAGACAGGCTAGGGTATTGCAATCGCCGGAAATATTTTCGAGAATTTGTACCGCATCACCACGCAGAGCAAGCGTAAGAGCGGTTACCGCTTGATCGTCGTCCCAATTGTTGCCTTTTGCGACTTTTTCAAACTGTAGACGGAAGGCCACCCATGACGTTGTTCCATCAAAATGAGGTACTTGGAACGTCGGCAAAGCACTAGGTATCACCCCTTTGATGCCTCCTTTCTGTACCTTATCATGGAGGAATTTTATTTCTTTCTCACACTCCATGATGGTGCTGTCTAGTGTCTCGAAACGCGCATCATGGTTGTCTATACGAGCATCCTGTTTGTCTATACGCGTATCTTGGTGGTCCATACGTGCTTCTTGTTTGTCTATGCGCGTATCTTGCTGGTCCATACGTGCATCTTGTTGTGTTGCTTTTATTTTGAGCTCGTTGACCTCTTCTTTAGTTTTTTCCCACTTTCCGTTTAGTTCCAATACTAGTTGCTGGGATTTTGCCTGGGATTCTGCTACATTTTTAATTTGTGCCTGGGTTTCTGCCTGGGATTGTTTTATTTGAGCCTGGGTTGCTGCCTGGGATTTATCTATTTTTGCCTGGATTTCTGCCTGGGATTTTGCCTGGGATTCTGCCATACCTTTTATTTGCATCGTTAATTGAGCCAGCAACGCCGATAAATCGAATCCAGTGCTTCCGGAAACAGTGGTGGTAGTAGGCGCACTTATAGGTGTTACGATGGCCGCTTCTACTACGGGTGCAGGGACACTAAGCGATTCTTCCTCTTGACGCGCCAAATCCATCACTGCTTGTCGTCGCGTGCGAACTTTCTCGTCTTCCCTTGGCGTGATCGGCATTTCGCTTCTGACACCAGTTGTTACGGGCTAGGGGTACTAAAATGCCGGTTAAGGGTTACGAAGTTTATTGACGACGAGGGTACAGACGGTAGTAGGCAATGACAAGTAGAATGTCGCTGACGTTGCACCGAAGTCTTCCCTTATGTCCACGAAGTCCGTGTTGTAAACACACAATAACAGTACAGATGTTACTCCACGTAGTACTCACAGTTCTCGTTACAATTGTCGCAGTAGGTCTTCTTTAAGATCGCTTCTTAACTGTCGCTGTTTTCGTATCGCTAGTCGAGTGTAGACTGACTCTGCGTCGGCGTCGCGCCGCTTTATATAGGCCAGCTGATCGAACATTCCAGATTCCTCTAGACGTAATAATAATAGCACATAAGTTCGAGGTCACTCGGAAGTACCTACGGTAATTCCCGGAAACGGGTTTCTAGAAATTTCGATGTCGACACTTTGTTGACAAAACTGTTGAGACCTGTACCATTCGATAGGCCGTCCTAAGTCTAGTAATGCGTTTTATTATTGTACCTAGAAAATGTCTAGATCTGGAGGAATAGGACTTAAAAGTGACACACTGCATGTCAAGCGATATTGAACCTTATGCCATCGACATAAGGTCCATTCGTAACAGTATGTATGTTCTTGTCTATTTTATATTACTTATTTCTGCCCTTGCAACTGGGTTATAGTGTATTTTATTAACTATATAGTATTTGTTTGTTTACAGGTGCAAGTTTGAATGTTCATATGAAAGTCACCCATCACCTACCATTTAACCTGATGCAAGGACGGGGAGTATGGTGATGGAGGAGCTCAAGCTACATGTGTAAACATGAGGAATGGGAGTGGCATGAGATATAATTGGAAAACTTAAAATAAAGAATTTATAACAAATATGTAGTGTATACATCAAAATAAATCGTTTCTACAAAATGACTCTTGTTATTTGTGTGACTGCCATAATATGGCTTTTCTTTCGTTCTGGGCCTTGGAGCTGTCATTCTAAGTTGTCCCATGGGATAACATATTAAATAAGCACTATTTGTCATTAACTTATTCTCTTCAAACCTCCTGAGCCTCCTGATTGAGCATCCCTTATTAATCCTATATCCAATTAATATATCTTTTCATTCACAAGTTAAGATTTATTAAAATGCATTTTAATGAATCTTAACTTGTGAATCACTTTTATATGATTACCGCAAAAACGTAACTTAAAGAATGATATTCCGCATCCAGAGTTTAACTCACTATTGCAGACATTAATGGCACCCTTTTTCACCATCTTTTTTCTAATGGAAATTGTTGGTTTCAAACAAAATTACAAAAAATAAATACGGGTAACACTTAGAAAGAGACAGAGAGCTACTGGGACGCTTTCTCCCTCGGACCGTGTTCTCTTCAAATAACGTTTTATTTCCGATCGACCTTATTGCTCTTGCGATAGTCTTCTTTTAAATAGGAGATTTATGCAAGTTCACATTCCAGTTTAGATAAAAATTCCTTGGTCTGAATGTCGATGTCATCGTTGACATTTGTTATTAAATGTCAATGTCAGATGATATTGATATACTCTTTGACGTCTACTGGTCTACTCTACCATCGCTGGGGACCGGTGCGGTGACCTAATCCTAAAATAGAAATAATAAACTTAGTCTGTCAAGCTCTTACTATAATTACGGGACATCTATACTAATTTAATAAGTGCTACATACAGTTAAAGAACTTGCCTTCATAATGGGCGGCAGGAGTAAATTTCAAGATATTATGAAGATGTTTACATGGACTTTTATGAAGGGGTTAGTTGTAAACCCTGCTCAATTACCATTCACTGCCTTTATCCTAATCGTTGCTGAACTAATTATTAACGTGCTGGTTGTGGAACGTGTGCCATATACTGAAATTGACTGGAAGGCGTACATGCAAGAATGTGAAGGATTCCTGAATGGAACCCTGGACTACAGCCAGCTCCGTGGAGACACCGGACCCCTCGTGTACCCTGCAGGATTCGTATACATATATTCTTTTTTCTATTTCCTCACAGGCCAGGGTGAAAACATCAAACTTGCACAGTACATATTCATTGGTATATATTTACTACAGTTATGTCTTGTTCTTCGAATTTACATCAAAACAAAGAAAGTTCCACCATATGTTTTAGTTATAACAATATTAACCTCTTATAGAATACATTCAATCTATGTATTAAGATTATTCAATGACCCTATTGCTGTACTGTTTTTGTATGCCTCTTTAAATTTCTTCATGGACTCAAAATGGTTCCTTGGAAGCATATTCTATAGTTTAGGAGTATCTGTAAAAATGAACATACTACTTTATGCCCCTGCCTTGTTTTTCTTTTATTTGACTAATTTAGGTTTTAAGGAAACCATCACACAACTGTTTATTTGTGGTATAATTCAAGTAGTACTAGGTCTACCATTTTTGTTAAACAGTCCAGTAGCATATTTAAAAGGAAGTTTTGACATAGGCCGTGTTTTTAATCATACTTGGACTGTAAACTATAGGTTTCTGGAAACAGATGTATTTGAAAATAAATGTTTCCATTTGTCTCTATTAGCAATACATGCCCTCTTGCTGTTTGTCTTCATCCCAATGTGTATCAAATATTTTAAGAGTTATTGTCGTCTTAAATATGTGCAGAAGCAGGTGCAACCTCAAATAGATGCTAAAAATTTAGAAAATAAGAGGAAAAGTAAATTGAAGAAAGAAATGAAGAAAAAGTTAGGCAAAAAGAATGATGAAACTGAAACCTTGACCAAAGATCAGGAGGATTTCATTAATTCATTTGAAACAATGTTACAGAAGTCTTCCCAAAAGGGTGGAAGGAAAGCAGTTAGGAAACCTTCTGAACTTGAGAAAGATTCTCACTATAGTATAAATTTTGATATTTTATCTCAATTGTTTATTCTTCCAATGTTTATTGTAAACTTCATTGGTGTAATATGTGCAAGGAGCCTTCATTATCAGTTTTATTCATGGTACTTTCACAGTCTGCCATACTTACTATGGACCAACAACTACTCTGTTATAGTCAGGTTCCTACTTCTAGCTCTTATTGAAATGTGTTGGAATACCTACCCTAGCACCTACGTAACAAGTGCTTTATTACATGTTTGTCATATCACAGTACTCTACGGAGTTTACAGAAAAATATCAGCAGAATTGAAAATGGTTTCTAAATTAGAATAATTTAAATAGTGAAAAGTTTACCATGTGCTTAAAAGACGCATGTAAGGCATTAAAAGATGAAATACAGATTGAATTTAAGTTATTTTTAAAAAAAGATTAAGATATGTTTATTTAACTTAAATAAATAAGGGTATCAACTGAAATAACAGGCCATCACAACTTAAGTTAAATCATATATTTATTTATGATTGTTGTAAATATCCCAAACAGCTTTTATGCCTTATATGAATAAACAAGTGTGTTCATTATGTACAGTTACATTTTTATGACTGTAAATATTGTTAGAGTATTTTTAATAAAAGTTTTTTACTCTGCCATTCTGTTCTTTTTTTAATTTTTCTGCTTTGGTAAACCCAGTCAATAAGCATCCATAAATGTATAAAAGCTAGGCTTCACTGGCATGACTGCTTAAAGTCACACCTATATCATGCCATGCATTCTAGTTTCACTAAACTATTAAATTAAAGGTGTATCCAAATAAAACGCGGCATACGCGCATGGCTCCCGCGCGCGACTATCCGCGCTATGGTTGGACGATAGCCGCGAGCTACTACTACTACTAGTGTGTATTCCAGAAGAAAACTCAAGCATTGATCTCTGCTTAAACATTACTTATAACTAGTTCCAACCAATCAAATGGCTTGAAACGAGACTTAAGTAGAGCTTGAGTTTGAGTAACGTTCTGTAATACGGACCTTAGTGTTGGTTGTGTGTGGACGGACGTGTTTTACCAAGTAAAATGGAATATAGTTTATTCAGAATAAGCAACTGAATCGATTCTAACCATTTTTACATCATGTTATATTTTTTCAAAAATGTACCTAAAATCGGTTCCAGTTTCCAAGCAGGCGCACAACACATTCCACGGCATAACATAGTAGTCAGTAGGTGTGTGCGCCCAGCGGGGCGAGGGGGCCAACAGCTCCTTTAGTCGCTCGGCAGCAATAGTTTGATTTGACGCACCCGTTGCATTACGTAATGCGAGCCCGCACAGTGCCCCTGTAGTTGTTATTGTATTAAAAAAAATATCGAGAAACGTGTAACGATGTCATTTTCATACACAGACGTTTATCTTTCAGCTCACGTAAAAGAGCTTGTGTATCAATCGGAACATTGGAATGAACCGAATTTAAAAAAAAAATGAAGTGAATTTGACACAGAAGCAATAATTAGCTTGCGCAGACAAGTTATTTTTGTCCACTAAAATAGATCGCATATAACTGTATCGAGTAACGCAAACAAAGGATTAAATGTACCGCATACAAAAAATCGCTCGAATAAACTCGAATAAAAAATTAAATGGACATGCAGAGAGCGGGCCGGAAAAAAGTTCGAGGACTCCCGAATAAAATAGAACTCCTGTGAGTGGGCGAAGCAACGCACACGTCCGCGTTTGTGTGCTCTCACTACTCTACATTTCTGCGCAACACATCACCACACCGTATGCGTTGAGTTCGCAGTAAACCGCGGTGGACTTTTTATTCGCGGAGCGTACTTTTTCTCCGCCACGGAGAAAACTCCGTCGTCTGCGCAGGCCCTTAAGCTTTCAATTTTCAATGTCTTCTATTGCTCCTTCTACGTAATTAATGAATAATAAGCGGAGCTACAACACACGCGGCCGCTGTCATTGTGGTTTGAATACGAAATAAAGAGCGCATCATATGTCGAACATGCCGCGCAAAAGGTCTAAACAAGTCGCGCGGCAATTTCAGTCCCGCAAATGCCGCGCGTTCCTTGCACGCCGACGTACGTGTTTGGACACACCTTAAGTGTCGCGACACATCTGCGGAACATACGGCGCCGAAAGTTCCGCTAAATACGCTCGCAGTGTATTTCAAGTACTCTATGACACATCAGCCGCAATTACGCCGCGTTTGGCATAGGGCCTAGCCCGTAATCCGATTGCTTGCTCTGTGGCCTAGCCTTCGTTTGGGCGGTTTTTTCAGTTAAAACGTATTTAATGTATTTTACATCTCTCATATTTGGTAAGTAGGTTCTTATTACCCCCAGATTGGGCTTGTAAGTGACCAATTAATGCCCTAGGGTATTAATGTAGCTAGAAAAGCCCTAGGGCGGTAAGTAATTTAAAAAAAGTTCGCGTACATCTAACCGTCATACATCTCACTCTCACATACAATCACTGGCAATAGACATCCCATGCATTCAGCCCAATGACAAAACAGGTCGCTTCGCTATTCAGCCTTGTCTTCGTATGGATACCCAGGTAGAGGTACCCAGTCATCAATTTTAAATATCGAACGGCAAAGCTCAATTTCGTTCTTGAAAAAATTATTACAAAAAAGATGAAAAAAGGCGGGAATAGAAAACTTTTACATTTAATATTTTTTGTTTTTGTTTTTTTTTTATAAGTGATAATTAACAAAAAAACATGAGTTCTGTAAGGCTCATATCTTCATGAAAACGGAAGCTGAAGCAGCAATTAACAATATTTTGCCTGAAAATTCTAAAGAGAGATATTTGAAAACTTGTAAAAATAAAATGTTTTATTCTTGTAATGCCGGTTTTTTCTACTTACCTCATAATCGAGATGTAAAGCAGAGTAGTTAGCTCGGGTGTAAGTATCAATTGCACCCTCGAACTATAGGCGCCCTCGCTGCGCTCGTGCGCCTAAATATCTCGGGCTGCATTTGATGCCTTACAGCCCTCGGCTACTAATCTACTATTGCATAGCAAGCGACGCAGTTTGGCGGACGTAGCTGTACGTTCGGCGTGTGTTGTGCAAAGAGTATATTAATAATAGGGTAAGTGTAGTGCATCGCGCGCGTGGCGATAACGAAGAGCGGCAACGTCTTCTAAGCCCTATATAATAGCTAATATTCTAATTAAATCCTTTTTTCTGGGCAATTCAGGTAAAAACAGACAAAAATCGCACACCATAAAGTGTCGACACACAGAATGACGATGACGCCACAGAGCAAGTAATCACTACGTTTTGGATGACGCCCAGTGTGGCCAATGTAGGCGATTTTTCGCCATTTAGGCTACTCAGAACGAGAGTCGGCGACGAAAAAATCTAAAAGGCGACTGGTCGCAAATTAGGCTACTCAACTCTAGACTGGTCGCAAATTAGGCTACTCAACTCGAGAGCTATTTTTTTTTTGTATATAAGTACTACCTACTAGGCCAAGAGGCATGCGGCCATGCGTGTGGGTTTTGTTGGTATAATTTGATATTAAGATGGTCACCCTCTTCGTTTATGGTTAGTTTCTGGCGGGAATACCCTGAAATTTATCTTGGCTATTAACCAAATTTAGAATACAGAGTTAAACGTAGGTATTCAACGCGCACGTAATTATCTGTGTTATACAGAAATTTCAGTTAGGTTTTCCATTTCCTGTGTCACTTTCACTTTGAACAACTTCTATGCAAGTAATTGTTGTGTGATTTCAAAGACATTTGTTTACATGCTGGTAGAAAAATGTACGTCACCGGTGGATGTTGCGCTGGCGCCAGTACTAGCACATCAACTACGACAACTGCTACCGAAGATGGCGAAAGTCTTGTTGATGCCTTAGTATTACTAGGAGAAGACGAATCTGAATGATTCTATTTTTATTTTGTTTAAGTATTTAGTTTTTATGTTAAATGTGAACTAATTTCATTGAATTGTTTTAAAGGTGGCATAAGATTGTTTATCTGTGTATTTTATCTTACGTGTTAAAAATAAAGCGATATGAGTGCGAATTTGGCTGACATCCGACAATTAAAAATTTTGACAATCGATATTTCGATGAGTATATCGACTATATTGCATTTAGCTGGAGTGATAATGGCGCGTATTTCAATTCAAAAAGAGGGAATTGCATGATTTAATTCCCCCATCTCCTTTCCACCATCGGACGACCCGTCGTACGGCGAGTTTTCACCCATAAGTTGTTAACACTACTACGATCCGGACGAAGCGTTTCGCCTCCCCCTTTATACCGCGTACATCAAGGGACTGGAACAACTTGCCGACCGCGGCGGTGTTTCCGTCGGACTACAATTTGAGTGTCTTCAAGGCTAGAGGCAAGGGTAGAGGGCTCTTAATAAACTAGCGCGCTTTACCATCAACGATCGCATCGCTGCTTACCATCAGACGGGATTGCGGGCAAGCACTGGTTTATAATATTAAAAAAAAAAAATATATCAAATGTCGACCAAGTTCACACTAACTAAAAAACTACATTTTATTTAAATTTATTGATATTTTGGTGTTTGGGCTACTATAGGCTACTACAACTGAAATTGGGCGATATTAGGCTACTTCATGCATGAAAAACGGCGACATTAGGGCCAGCACCGTTGGCAACACTGATGACGCCACGTAACTTTCCGTCGCGTACCGCGCTGAACAAGACGCCGCGTTTTGACAGTTTGGTTTGTCATAACAACTGAATATTGTGACTGACACTTCAGCCGCTGAGCTTTCGGCGCCGTACGTTCCGCAAATGTGTTACTTATAGAGTTAGAGCAACCACTAAGGGAGTTGGCAACGATTCTAACTTGAAACTACAATTCTATTGCATTGTTATATCCTTTGTTACAATCTATGCATTATCTACCTTCAGATAATCCAAGACGTCCTATTAACCTTTTGAAACTTCTATACAAGTTCGAGATTTTCGTGCCCTCAGCGCCACTACTTGATTAGAAGTAATCACAGTATAAAATAAATTTACGACTTTTACAAGAACTTTTATTTTGTTTTTATGGAAAATTGCCCTGTTATCAGTCATATTTTGAACTTTTTCACACATAATAAGTTCTTATCTGTTTTATTTTCAATAGAAACAAAAACGCCAAAAATATTTTAATGCCCCCAGCGCCAATTACTTGATATCAAGTAAGCCAGTGATGGGACTAGGGTTGCCAGACCGCCGGGAAATCCGGGATTGTCCCGGAATCTTGCCTCTTGTCCCGGAATGAGCGGTAATTGTCCCGGATTTTAAAAAGTTATTATTTTTGTAAGAGTTGTTAGAGAAAGATTTTACGAGTGTCCGGATTTCGAATGAGCTTTTTTTTAGACGTTATTTTTCCGAGTGTCCCTGCCTGTGTAGGACTGTCCCGGATTTGATTTCGAATGACCTTCTTTTTAGACGTTCTTTCCGAGTGTCTCTGTCGACGACTGTCCCGGATTTGGTAAGTTCCTATCTGGCAACCGTAGTTCAATCCCCGCACAGTGCAAATATTTGTATGCATGAATATGAATATTTGCACTGGTCTGGTCGTGCCCCGGAAAGCACGTTATGCCGTTGGTCCCGGTTGCCATACGAACATCTAGTGGCAGCCGTTACGGGTTGTTGGAGCCCTCAAAAGTACAACAATTGGTCTAACTGCAATGCTTCGATATCGCCTTCGGGTTGTGGAGGTCAGACGGCAGTCGCTTCACGGAAAATATCTAAGTTTAGCCAAATAATCAGTTAAGACTGGTAAAGCGGGATGGGACACGATGAAGACCTCGCTATATTTCATCTCGTCGAAATGATCATAAATACTGTTATTGCAAGAAAATGACGTGAATAAATAATATTTTATAAATAATGTAAACTATAAACTAGTTTTTATTCACCTTAATCAAGAATAAAAAGGTTTTCTAATCATTGTCGATAGTGAAACACCGTTTGAAAAACCCATCCCTACAAAGTTAGTTAGTTATCAGTACGCACACGCCACCGACGTGTATAGAAGTAATTCTGTGACGTCATAAGCGGACGGGTTTCAAGGTCGTAGTGGCTTTGTGCAGTTTAGTGTAGTGCAATGTTTACATCTTGACTCTGCGCACGTGTTCTTACAAAAAAAAATGGGACTGTGATTATGACGAATTATTGCCAGTTGTTCAAGTTTGAACCAGAATTTTGAAATAGTTCGTCGTCTTGACATTCTGTTTATTCGTCAATTTCCTTTTCAGGAATGTACTTCCGTTTTCTATTAGTTTCTACAAACAAGAAAAATCATTGCGAGTATTTTGCGACACCATTAAAAAAGATTTGTAACATCTGCGTAAAACCGTCACCATCCATTTTAATAAAAAACACGTAGAAAACCACGTATCTAGCTTCTATTGGTTGTATTTGTTGTAAGTAAATAAAATAAATTAAGCAGGTATCGGCTGAGTTTATGCACGTGTAACTCGACCACAGTGAATATAAAAATAAATACCATAGTAAACCAGACATCCTTATATCAGAAAGGATTTTGATGTGCCTCGAGCGCCAACTACTTGATATGAAGTAAAAGGATTACATTTGGAGACAAATAGGGATGTGCCTTCCTAGAACACACGTCTAATAAATTTACAATTCCTTTCTTTATTTTGGGAAATATATCCAGGTTTTCATATTGATCTTTTTATGAAATAAAATAAAATATGAAAATCAGTTACAGTTTTTATTTTAGCGTCGTAAATTGGTGAATAAACATTAATTTCAACTTATGATATTATTTGTCGATAAGACATTAATCCCATCCCTACGTTTTACTATAGATACGTTATACATTTGTAGCGTGGCGCAGGAGGACACATCGCGTATTATATAGATGGGCGTTCAAAAGGTTAATAAAATAATACTGTAGTTATTACAAAAACAATATCCTCGCCAAGCTCCATAAAGAATAGAGATAAACAAACCAATTTAGGGTTATCACAACTCACATTTTACAAATCTCCTGTTATTTACATGATTATCGACTTTTACGTGCTATTTATTAACAATTTCTATTGTAGCATATTTCAATAGAATCGCTAAAATAACATGCATAACAAGTTGGTATTTCGAAAAACCATTAAAAAGTCGACATTAATTTTATGTGATAGCCTACAAAAAAAGAAAGAGAAATGAAAACCAGGTATTGAACACATTTTGTGAAATTCAACCAATTAATAAAGTTGAGGCATTTGTCAATACGATTTTGCGTCTTTTAATTACTTTCAAGTAAACTGCATAACAATGCATTGTAATACTTTCAAGTATGGACTAAGTATAATATAGGTATATGTATCAAAAAATGTAACCTATTAGGAAATTAGCTTATATGTATGTGTCATACTCCATTCAAATCAGTTAAGCGACTTATGCAAATCATAAATATCTACACAAATAAACTGCTTACATTTGTAGGAAATAGAATTATTACTTTTATGAAAATCATCTATCTCGAAAAGGTTGTTAACATCTGTCTTTTAGGCGTAAACTACTCGTTGCCTAGCAACGGTTTGTTTACCTCTATTCTTTATCGAATTTGGCCGACATATAGGTGCGTATTCCAGAAGGAAACTCAAGCATTGATCTCTGCTTAAACATTGCTTAAAACTAGTTTCAACCAATCAAATGGCTTGAAACGAGACTCAAGTAGAGCTTGAGTTTTGAGTAACGTTCTGTAATACGTACCATAGTCTACCAAATCTGAAATGTTTCCTAATCCGGTCATACGTGGTAGCAGTAAAGTCAAGTAATACGGACCATAGATGCAGATGTTACAGAATACAGCAAGCCTATGTAAATAATTGGAGCTACTGTGTGTTCAATCTATAGCAGAATATGTGAATGGACAACCAAGGAATTTGATTTGTATCTTTATTGTAACAGTGCTAACAGTGGATTCTGTAGGATTCAGTTGACAAGTACCCTAGTCAGGTTTCATGTTTTGTGGACATAGAAATAATAACAACAATATAAGCGTTTTGAGATTGTTTATTATGAACCGTAGTAATACGACTAATCAAAGGAAATCTAATTATAATCTTAAATTTAGAGATTGAGGCGCAAAATACTTCCTCTGATATCACAATACCACCATTGCTCGGAGCCGACGCCTCTCTTCCCAAGCTTACCCAAAGTATTATAGCAGTATACCCATCATACTGTTTTATCTTATATAATTTTTACTATATAACAAAGCTATTTAAACAATTGAAATATTCTTGAATATTTTCTCACGCTGCCTTTGCTTGCCATAGAGCGATTAGTAGTATAAACAATAGTGTAGATGAGGAAAGCAACCAAGTGCATATTAGGCCTCTATTAAAATAACTGCAGAAAAAGATAAAATAATTTAGAAAATCATTATAAAATGGTTGATCTTTGATTTGAATCAACTTCCAACTAATATTGGTATGTATGTATATAGAATTAGGTTCTTTTAAATAACAGTTAAATACTTATGGTCTATGAGCTTAAAAGTTTAAAAATTACTATGTACTTGTGCAGACCGTTCTTGGGCCTTTTTCTAACAAAAATTACTGCATATTGAATATTACTATTCAGTCAAATACACCCAGCCATATAGAGTTAAAGATTGTTCAATTAAAAGTTCAAATAAATAAAGATACACCAGTAAATCTGTAGTAGAAGTAGATATTACTAGTTATAGTTTAAATTAAGTAAGCTCTATGATGGTACTTTATAAAGACACGTAATTTCTCTAAACTTTTACAAAGTGACAGAATACAGCGGCAGTCTTACATGACTGGGCTTAAACTTAAGGATATACATAACAAGTAGTGGCGAGTGTCTACACGAAGCCGAAATTCTTGGTTTTGATGGCAAGCAGTAATTTATGCTTGAGCACGTGTCGCGAGGAGTAGAGTGGGATGTAGAGGCGCGATATGCACGTGTTCGCGGTGGGCAGGTGCGCGTCGTCCGCCGGCCGGATCGTCACCGACGGCATCGGCTGGAAGCCTTCCTCGGACGCGGGCAGCGCGGGTGATCCGGTCCAGAAGTACACCTGCAACGTACATGTTATATTTAATGTAAATATAACGATGAAACTCTACACACCATTGTTTAAATATTGAACTCATCTACAAAAGCAGCATTTTAATAGGTTTGAACTAATATTTCTGAACTTACCAAGTCCTGTCGTTCCAAATGCGTCATCTTATCGACGATGGCCCACAGCCACCGCTTGAACCGCGCCAGTCGTTCGGAGGGCTCGCCGCTCTCGTCATTGAAACTGGTGTAGGAAACCAGCGCGGTCACGTTGATGTCGCCTACGCCGTTCAGCAGCAGCCGCAAGTCTTCCGCGGTCAACCCTTCCAAAGCAGACTCGGGCAGTACGTCGAGCACACCAACTCGCATAGCCTGAAAGATATTTAATATTTGGTTGTAATGTCACCCCTAATAATACACTAGTGAACGTATACATATGCGTGTTTTGTATTATCTGCTGCTTCTCCTTAACGCATCTTCATGACAGGCGAAAGAGTTAACCTAAAATACCAAATAATGCATCATATTGTTACCTCAAGTGCCTTCTCTTGTGAGAGCAACATCCGATGCTGTGCATACTTGCGCACGTAGTCATACACGTTGAGCGCCGTCACCTCGATGTCACGTCCGCCTGGCACCAGCTCCACGCAACCACCACCTTCCTCCTCACACATTTCCAAACTGTCGAAAGTAAAATAAATAAGGATCAAAATACATTCTATTATATATATCAGTCTTCACTGTTGTGATAAATATTCAGCCTAGAAAGATTACATGAAATAAATAACTCCTTACCTAAAGTTGAGATCTAAAGCAGCAAACAGGGAATGGGAGTCTCCAGTTTCAGCATCGACGACTAGTTGCCGAAGACTCTCGTACACGACCGGGTCGAAGAATGCGAGGTCGTGGAACCTCACGGGTCGACCCAGAATATATTTAAGGACGTGCCTATTTAGGAACATCGGGCACAGTTCGTTCTGCAGTAGGCATAAACCGATTATTCTGCATAAAAAAAAAGAAACATGAGATTAGGCAAGATGCTTTGATTCACAAATAAGATTTCACTAATTTGAAAATTAGACATATATTCGCACGAATATTGGTGAGGCATTTTGTCTCGTGTAGTCTTACCTGCCCACATTTCTAAAGGCGTTAATCCGTTCGGGTGTGGCGCGTCCCTGGCGCGGCGAGTAATAACCGCGCTTGCCGGGCGAGTAGAACAGCGGGGCGGCGTCGTCTGTGGGAGCGGCCGCGCCACCCGACGTGCCAGCCGCGCCACCCGACACCGAGCCCGCGGCCGCGCCGCCGCCGCCGCGCTCCGACAGAGAGAATACGTCTAAATCTGGTGGAGAAATTATTGATATTTGAATTATTGATAGTATAAAATTACGTCTGTATTCCACAAACTGTAAACATATTTCAAGAGTCCCATATATTAGGGGATGAACCTATTGCCATAGTTGGGCACGAATCCTGTCTGCAGGCTATTCAATTCTCCCAAAGTAGATCTTCTAAAAGGGTGGTAAGAACAGTCACAAAAGATTGTTTACACAACATTGAAAGCTATTCAAATCCAGTAGAGGTCTACACAACATTCTTAGTTACTCAGCTAGTTGTGGGATCCATTTATCGGAAATATACGTTAACTTGACGCATATACCTAGTATCGCCTCGGAGGGATGCATGACTATGAGATCCATGGCCTCGCGCACTTTCTGCCGCAGCGCGTCTTCGCTCGCCAGCAGCACCAGCAACTGTGCTGGCGTCAGTTCCAACAACATGCCAGTTATCTTGCCAGCGAATGTAGGATGTAGCGAGTGAACCTACAACAAACAAGATTATATTAGTTCACTAGTTTTGGCCAAGACCGAGTCAGACTTGCGTAAGACGGGTTCCATACCATTATCTATAAAAAAATCATGTCTATTGTATAGCAGCTCTCCTTAAATATTTATTGCATTATTTATGTAGACAGTAAAATAAATCGGCATAAGACAATATTAAAATCTGAGTGCAAAGGTACTGCTTATTTCTTAAAAAAAAGTTCTTCCAGCAGACCTCCAAAGGTGAAGTCAAACAGAAATTTATACAATAGTGTGTGAAATGTGAAGAGAAATAAATATGATAAGTGTAAAACTAGAAATATTAAATATACCTACAAATATAATGTTCAGTGTTATATCTCCCTCACATTATGTTAATAAATTAATCTCCTTACCCTTGGATAGAGTCGTTCACCCAGTTGGGCCTGATGGAGTGTGAGATGTTCATTGTGTCCTCCAGGCCTGTCACCGCTGTAACCGGCGCCTTCTGTCCCGGGAGCAGCCTGCACACACACAAATTTACATTAATATACACACAGGTAATTTCTGTTTAGCAAGGTAACAGTTACATTTTATTTCATCATCAACATTTAATAGTACTAGCTTCCGTCCCCAACTTTGTTCGCGTGTAGTTATTTATTATGCTCGGCTTCTATTGGTCGCAGCGTGATGATATTTAGCCTAAAGCCTTCCTGGGTTAATGGGCTATCAAACGCAAAAAGAATTTTTCAAATCGGACCAGTGGTTCCTAAGATTAGCACGTTCAAACAAACAAACTCTTCAGCTTTCTATATTAATATAGATTGCCATATAACACAGGTTTTCCCCAAATACCTATATAGGGCACCGGTAGAGACCGGTGCCCTATATGCCCTGTGAGAGCACAAAGGTGGAATTCAGCTGAGACATTCGGCCCAGTAGAGTAATGGAAAATTCATACATGAATCATTATTCACTGATCAATAGAATACACGTCTTGTTAGTTTCTATTAGGGTTGTAACGGAGCTTCGCCTCCGCTTCCGTTACTGCGGAAGTTCCGCAAGAAATCGTATCTTCGCTTCCGCCTCCGCCTCCGCACAATTGTTTGCAGAGTTATAACGGAGGTTTATTTACGTATTTATAAAATAAATAACGCGCAAGCTGCGACGCTCGACAACCGTCCGACCGCGTTTGAGCGCGAAATGGTCAAGAATCAACTAGTGCGAGGCGGAAATGCGGCAAACACAATCTGTTTGTCCTTAATTTTCATTACAAGGTAATATTTTTTTTTACCAAGTATACTATTACTAATGTACGTATTTAAAATAAAAAAATGTTTTAATTAATCATAAATTTCAATTTTTTCTATATGTACTTTCACCTCCGCCTCCGTTAACCTCCGCATCCGCGGAGGTGAGACTCGTCGCCTCCGCATCCGCCTCCGCCTCCGCTAACAAGCCTCCGTTACAACCCTAGTTTCTATGTTTAGGCTAAACAAAATATAGAAACGAAATACAGATACTGGTCCCGATTTCCTTGTTCACAAACTAAATTAAATTTAAGTTTAGTGAATCTTTTTCTTTCTATTTTATTAAGATTCTATTCTATTCTTTATTATGGCAACTAAAATCGATGGATGTCGATATTTTATTAAGATAAGGACAGAAGATAAAATGTCAGTTTAGACCTGTCAAATTAGTGCGCTCTTGACGTAAACTGGCGTATTTTTAGTTGCCATGTTTATAATCGCGTCTAAACTGTCTATGGAGTATCTTAATTTGACAGGATTATACTAAAATGTTATCTTCTATCCCTTTCTTAACGAAATGGTAAGAAAAAGATGCACATAACTTAAAATTAGGAGGTTTTGGTGGGAAAGTCAAGCTGAGTGTCACGCTCGTTTTTCATTAGACTTTTAAAATTATTTATAGTGTTGTTTACTAAATAAATTTATGTAGTAAAAAGTGCATCTAGTAAATAATTTATAAAGAACAGTGAAATATCGCGCATAGTGGCCACGCCATGACTTTGTCCCAAATCCCCCCTCGTAAAACGGGTCACGCGGCCGTCTTTTTCGACATGAATAATTCATAATTACGTGACATTGGCTAAATGCACAAACCGTGTGAAGCCAAAAAATAAAGAAAGAAAGAACTTAAAATTAGTTTAGTGTGAGAACAAGAGAATCAGTGCCACTGTCTGGTTCTCGTTGTTTCTTCATACCTGTGGCGAATATGGTCTAGCGTCTACACTGAGCACCCTGCGCGGCTCACGCGACGCCGGCGGGCGAGGCGCGGGCCGGCCGGGAGTGCGGCGCGCCGCGTCTTTAGTCCGTGCGCGACCCGCCCCACTTCTATAACAAAACAACATGATGTTACAAAATAAACGAAGGCTCATTTATGGACTAAAATAGTAATTAATATTTGTTACAATGATTTAAAGCTAAGCTACAATCAACCACATTTAGATAATAAGGCTTTTATTCACCAAAACAAGAATCGCGAAACTTAAAGAATTGATTATAATTACCGAGCTCCGCTGTTACTGCTCGCTCCGCCAGCGTTAGCGTTGGCAGAGCCAGATGTGCCGTTAGTGCTGCTCGTCGTTGTACCGCTACCGGTCGTAGGCTCCAGCGGCGGGAGTTTCTCATTTGCTAGTAATGCCTATACACAAAACATAAAACTTATTACATATGGAGGCCTCATTAAATAATTTTGAAAGTTTTGAATTTGTTTACATGTGGTTTTTGGCACCTTACACTAATATGTTGTTTTGAGTGTGTTTTGGAGCACACACACTAAAAATTAAAATTATGTTATATTGGAAGGCAAATTAGTTTAAATAGAAGTGGTTCTTTATTTGACAAGTAGTGGCCATACACAATAATTATCATCTCAGCGTTAATGCCAGGCGCATCCGTAGCTTTTCAGCTTTGGAGTCTGGGGTCCGCTTTACCAGTCTAACTGCTGATTTTTGCTAAACTTCGATATTTTCCGTGAAGCGACTGCCGTCTGACCTCCACAACCCGAAGGCGATGTCTAAGCATTGCAGTTAGACTACTTATTAGACTTTTGAGGGCTCCAACAACCCGTAACGACTGCCACCAGATGTTCGTATGGCAATCGGGATCAACGGTTTAACGTGTTTTCTGAGGTACAACCAGACCAGTGCAATTATTCATATTCATGCATAAAAATATATGCACTGTTCTGGGACCCGAACCCGCGCCTCCTTGCGCAAACGCCATACACGATATGTATGGCTATATAAATATTAACTACAGCAAAATATTCGTGATTCACGATTTAGAATTGGGTTGTTTCTTTTACATACATTCATTGATATCTCAGTTTTCTTACCTCAGCGACACTTGTGTAGAAGGAGCGCGCTACGCCGCTACCCTCTCCGGGCTCATCCCGGAACGTCACTTTGACTCTATTGACTGCGAGTGGCGGCTGAGCACTATGCGCGCGTCTGTTCTGACCAGCGAACGCGCTATTCAACTCTGCAAATGTCTGCTGTAGCAATTTGGCACGGTCGCGTTCCATCTGTGGGTGGAGAATGCACGCTTTATTTCTAGACGATTTACGATACTCTTCCAACAAACTTTGATTAAGTTACTAGTAGTTTGTTTTTAGACATAAAAACATCCATATAAGTTTTTTAATACCATACTTTATACCACTACAATTAATAAGAATTAATTAACGCGACAGTTTTTAGCAGTTCACTGGCTAGTAATCACCATTTACCCACCTTATGTAATGTCAAATCTCTCTGTTGTGAATTCCTTAGCTTCTCCATATCCCTGCGGAACTTGACCTCTTTGAGAGGGAATCCGCCGAGCTCGGCGACTACGGAGCCAGGCTCCAAGCCTACGTCCTCCGTGAACACTCGTCCGAAGAGATCTAGAGACAGGCGCCATCTTCCCAGCAGGAGATCGTGCGACACTGAGGCGCCTAGAGATGGACAGGCGCGACTGAAAAATAAAATATTGTGCGTCACTAAATATCGGTTAACATGGGGTGCACCATATGAAAGTTTCCTGTAATATACTGGACCATAAAATATAAGGATTCATGTCATTTTTATTTTGAATTGTACTTACGGCTGTGCTGGCGTGTTGAGAGTTGGCAAGAGAGGTGGAGGTGGTAAGCCTGTTGTCTCCACCGTCACATGCGCAGAAATTTCCTGAGACTCGAGAGGATCCGCAGCGCTTAACAGCTCACCCTGATGTTACAAAGAAATGTTATAAAATTGTAAATTGTTAATAATACTCAAATATGATCTCATACCAGACTCCTTTGATACAATCACTTATTACCAAGGAGTTTAGCTAGATAGATCAACTTCCTTAGGAAAGGCAGATGTACAGTGTAAACAAGTAGATGAAGATCCAGCCTTTTTCGTAGTTTGGTTCTCAAAATTTAGATATACATATTTCAAATTGTTTTCAAAGTTACGTCCAATTAAAGAGTAGGGAATAATTTTGATAAGAAAAAGTCCCCCAAATAAGTGGAGTGACTTACAGCACGTACAATAACAGTCTTGCCGGGGCTTCGAGACGATGAGGCGCGGGCTTCCGATACCACTGTGTTTGAACCGCTTGGTCCTATAACAAATTCAAACATATGTCCATGAAGATTGAAATAAACATAACAAGACCTTTTTACCTTTGGTCGAGACTCGCAGTTACAAAGTAAAGCAAAATGTTTTAAGGGGCCATCCATAAAGTACGTCACACGAATTTCATGATTTTTTACCCCCGTCCTTGTCATAGGTGCTCACATTTCCGAGAACCCCCCCCCCTCCCTAGTGTGACGTCACATGTTTTGCAATTTTTAAATTTAGATTTATTTCCATTTAAATTAAGTACTTTTTTAATGAAATCAACATTATATCAAATATTTGAAACAATAACAAAGCAATAAACTATTGAATATAAAGAAAAAGAAAGAAACTCAAAGGGCTCGTAGGCGATCGGCGCGTGTCACTAGAGCGGGTATGAACTCGTAAACAAAACAATTTAAACCGTATTGTCCCAAAGATAGAGTTGGAAATATTTTTTAGTTTATAATTAATATTTCAAATTACGCGATTACTACCTCTAGAGATTTTGAAATGTGATGTCACGAAACTTAGTACCCCACCCACCCCTTATCACACCATGTCACACTTTGTCGACACCCCCTCCCCCCTTTATGTGTGACGTACTTTATGGATGACCCCTAAACAATAAATAATAGTTTCAGCAATCAAAACGTACCTGGTGACGGCGATGCGGAGATATTCTGTTGATGAGGCGCATCGATAATAGAGCAAGCTGTATCAACCAGTGTGTGGAACTCAGATGGCTGCGCCATAGAGTCGTGCATAGAACTGCTTCCAGCCGACATATTTACTGAATGTGGATGTCTGAAATACAAAAAATAATAAAAATGGATTTGTTATACAACTTACTACCCATCCATGCTTCACATGGGTGCAATCTACTGATGTGACGACATGACCAAACATGGAAATGTTATACAACGTTATTTTTTGTTTATGTGAAACCTGAATATAATTTGTTCAGAGTAAGCAACTGAAATTATTTTTGCACTAAGTTATATTTTTCCCCAAATACATTTAGAAAGTGTGTTTACCGAGCGCGCACGGTAGATCATAGTATTGCGCACAGCTGACGCCTGAGGTCAACACCCTGCTCGCCCGCCTGAGCAGAGTGTTGACCCTATTTTTGTTGGGACAGCCAAGTAGCTCACAACTTTGTGGTTTTTCATGATCTTTTTAAAATTTTGTCAATATATTCTTTACTTAAAAATACTGGACACGTGTTTAGGTTTCGCATAAACAAAAAATAATGTTTTATAGAATATAACATCTCATAGATATGGCTCGCAGATATCTAATGATGAAAAAACCACATCAAAATCTAGAGTGAAGTTCATAGTGATTATATGAAAAGTTACTGCTACATGTCAAAATTTGTGTAGTATTTCAGAATATTAACATACCTGTGATGTTTTTTCCTTGGTATCTGTCGAGCTTCGTTAGAATCAGAGTCAGATAAGTATTCACCGTCTGTGTCAATATCCATTTTTGTAGATGCATCTTTAGCGCAAGATAAATCCTAGAAAGAAACAAGTTTACATACGATCTAGTTGCGATAACTTAAAACTCACAATTGTTCAACTAGTGATAGAATTAGTGATGGCTGTTTTGGGTGAATTAGTATAAACAAGATTTTTTTAATAGAGGATAAAAGGACTAAATAGCAGAACATTTTACTTGATCTTTATGAAATAAATTGAAAGATGTGTAGTAAAGACAATGTACCTGTGGTTCATCTCTAGTCATACTGTGAGTATGCGCAGGCGGCGCCGACGCTGGCCTCGCGGGCGGCGACCAGCCGCGGTCCGTACCGCGTGTGGAAAGACCTAGCCGGCGCGGGACCACTGCCGAATAAAACATACAATGCATTCGCTGCCACGAAGCAAGGGACAATTTGAAAGTGCTTTTCTATTCATGATTGTAAAAGATTGGAACTGTTGATTGTTTCGGTGAATTACTTTACCACTACTACTAAAGGATTCTTATAGAAACAAGGCAATTTTAAATTAACTTATTTGCCATGGAGTTTTGAATTTAGTTATTAAAATAAAGCACTGTTTACTTAATCTAGTAAATACATAAAAAGTGAATATTTACGTGCAATGTTACCTTCTAGCGGGTTGTTCACACCGGGCGGTGCGTCACCGGATGCCGGCACGGTAACGGGCTGGCGAGGCATTCCGAACAATTCTTCGCGACGTGCGTTCGGTTGAAGTAGTTGTGGCTGATCCGCTAGCGGTAGTGCGTCTTGCATAGTCACTGTTTTATATAAAAATTAAGTAGCACAAAATCGTTCAAGATCTACATCGAAAATTTTGAAAAAAAAAACGAGTTAACTAACCACTGTAAAAGGCGTAGACCCTACATTACAAAGACATTTACAAAATATATTTTGCGGCAAATTGGTATTAGTATAAAGGACTAGGTATTAAAATTTAATGACGGGTATAAAGTAACTTCAAATGCAAACGTAAACTTAATCCACCTATAATTTAGAATTAACATTAAATACGTAACAACATAAAAACTTTTTTACTTAGGTTTTTGTATATTCATTTTTGACACCGACTTCCGAAATTAGTTATTTTTCTCTTTGTAGTGTTTTTTTGGAGTGTGTTGCTTTTTTTTTTTTGGAAAAAAGTTTTTATTTCACACTTTTTAGTTGTGAAAAGTACTGTAAGGAAACGACATAATTTTGTTCACTTTAATTTTTACCCATAATTTCGGTTCATAGACGAAACCACTGAACCGATATGTATAAAATTCCTATCTCTATCCTATCTAAACAAATTGAAAGTATGACCCTTATCAAATTGTAGTGGTTTAATATACCTAATGAAAAAACTTACAAATGCACTAGCCATCCCTAGAATCTTTGAAAGTTTCCCTTGATTTCTCTGGTCTTCCATCATCAAACCCTGATGTCGTATCATGGGACCACCTTGGAAATGTCTTCTTTTCAACAAAAAAAGAATTATCAAAATCGGTTCATAAACGACAAAGTTATTCGCGAACAACATAAAAAAAAACGTATACGGTCGAATTAAGTAACCTCCTCCTTTTTGAAGTCGGTTAAAAACAAAACCTGCCGGGAGGCATGATCTGCTTTGTAATTCATTAACATAATAAAGTTTGAAAGTACTGACTGTTAAAGGGGTCGGGCGGCGGGCAGCCGAGGCACAGCGTGGAGTCGGAGCGCTGGAAGAAAGCGTGCGCTCGCCCACGCGCGCCCTCGCCCTCGCCATCCGACTCGGCAGCCGCGCCCCCTCCGACTACCATCTCCTCATCTCCTTCTTCGTTCTCATTCTCGTCCTGTAATATCAATAATAAAGTATTTATTTGCCCAAAATATAATATATAAGGTCTTACAGATAAAAATAGTCCAAAAATGTTTTGCCGGGCTTAGACTCAGCATACAAATTGTTAAACAAAAACTACTTAATTAACATTTTCTGTCAAAGAAATGTTTCAGACTATAAAAGTTGTGTTGATTTAGCCACGCACTCAATTTTAAAGTCAATTAAATGAGTATTTCAATGATTTAGAATACAATCAATGTATTGTACAGGTATATGAAAAATTTTGTGTATTATTAAACAATCTTATATATAAAATTCTTGTGTCACAGTTTTCATTCCCATACTCCTCCGAAACGGCTTGACCGATTCTAATGAAATTTTGTGAGCATATTGAGTAGGTCTGAGAATCAACCAACATCTATTTTTCATCCCCCTAAATGTTAGGGGTAGTCCACCCCTAATTGTTTTCTTTTTTTAGACAAAATTTTTAGTTTCTGTTTTTTTATGATACATCATACAAAAATCCTAATCCTAAATTTTCACCCTTCTACAATCAACCCTTATTTTTTAATAGCCATCTTAGTAATTTAATCATTTTTCATCTCCGGTCGAAAACTGATCAATCGTCATTTAATTAGTTTTATTCCCGAGGGAAATCTAAAAAACGCGATATAACCGAGTTCCACGCGGGCGGGGAAAAAAACTCAAATTTTAGATGTTTCCTACAAACATAAGCAACAAACACACATCAATTACTATGGCATTAATTATAATAATATTACTGTCTTGATATCTGTAATAGAAGACAGTGGTCCAGATTTCCGTGTTCACAGACAAAACTAAATTTAACTTCAGTGCATAATTTTCTTCCTATTTTATTGAGAAAAGGACAGAACATATATGTCAGTTTAGACCTGTCAAATTAGTTCGCGCCTGACGTAAATAGGCTATTTGACAGATTTATAATTTCTGTCTTGAATTACTTGGTTGCGGTTAAGAATTTCACCGAAAGTATTTTTTTCTATTTTAAATACGTATTTCGTAAGAAACATGCAAATAAAAATTCAAAATTCAAATAAGGCGCCGAAACGCTTTTTTCAACAATATGGCGGTGCTAGGCACAAATGTGTGGCGGCGTTCGGAAAGCACGTTAAGCCGTTGGTCCCGGTTGCCATACGAACATCTAATGGCAGTCGTTACGGGTTGTTAGAGCCCTCAAAACTCCAACAATTGGTCTAACTGCAATGCTTCGATGTCGCCTTTGGGTTGTGGAGGTCAGACGGCAGTCGCTTCACGGAAAATGTCGAAGTTTAGCCATATCAGCAGTTGGACTGGTAAAGCGGACCCCAGACTCCAAAGCTGAAAAGGCTTCGGATGCGACTGGGATTAACGCTGGGATGATGATGATGGCGGTGCTAGGCACACCGCCATATTGTTGAAAAAAGCGTAAGTGACGTCACAAGCTTTTATAAACGATTTTTTGTTCCGCAGTGGTGTTTGTATTTATCTGTTATTTGTTGTTGTTTATCTAATAAAATGGTTTACAAGTGGTGTGCTGTACCGGGATGTACAAATACATCGATAAAACACCCGAGAACACAGAACAACCACAAGTGCTGATGCGCGTATGACGTCATCGTGACATTAGCGAATCCAGATCGTTTCACAATATGTGGCGCGAGATACAAAAAGTCAAACATATTTTTGTGTTTTTGGATATATTAATTGTTATTATTTTTATTAAAACTCATGTAAATGACATAAAGAACCCTCATTTTATGCATTTAAAGCAAATAATCACAAAAAAATCATACTGTCAAATAGCCTATTGATGCTATTTTTAGTCGCCATGTTTATAATCGCGTCTGTCTATGGAATATCTTAATTTGACAGGACTAAACTAATTAATGTTATCTTCTATCCTTTTCTTAATGAAATAGAAAGAAAAAATGCACTTAACATAAAATTAGTTTAGTTGGTGAACAAGATAATCGGCGCCATTATAAATGAATTATGTTGATCGACTAGACGAGATAAATGCCTACCGGTGTCCAGAGATGTTGGTGGTGGTGTGGCTGCGGTTGTGCGGCTCGCATGTAGTAGACGAGCGCGTCCAGCACGTAGGCCACGTGCTTCAAAGCGGCCACATCCAGCACTGGCAGCTGCTCCGCGTGCTCAGCGCTGTGCGCGCGCAAGAGGGACAGGCAGTATGCTAGGAACTCGCGACGAGCACTGCCGGCTTCCACACCTATATCAATATTAAACTTGTGTCTTTTTACATTATATTTGTAAAGTCATAAGGAGCATATAAACGGCCACAATTTAGGTCCAATAAGACCTACTTAGTTAAAAATTTACGAAAGGATATGCCACATTAATCAAAAGGTCACCGAGAAGATATGGTTATCTGCGTTCTCACTTATGCAAAGACAATTTGACTGTAATTTGTGTCGCACCTTGCTCGCGATCCCTTGCTCTAGGTCCCTCAGAGAAGCCTATGATGCGTGTAGCTGGTGACGTCAGCGATGTAGTCCGTCTAGTTGCCGGCGCAGCAGATCGTCCACTGTCGCCGGTTGAAGTGCTTGCATTGTTCGAAGTCAATGATGCACCGAATCTGTTCACAATATTAAGATATAGGTATACATATAAGAAATCCGTCGATATAATCATTTATGGTCTTGAGTAAGTTACTCTTTCACGCAAAAAGTACTGTGTGGCTACAATGAGTTTACATTACGAGACTCGATCGTCGATATCGAGCGCGTTTGACTCATCGACTGGCCTGCATTAATGTTTTAAGAACTCTCAACCAATGATATCGATGATATCATACGATGATACGGATGACTGAACGAATTTGGCAAACACAAATAGTTTCAAAAACCGTACAAAAAAAACCAAAAAAAAGTAGTTTAAATACTTTTTATCCCGATATACCCACGGGATCGATACTTAGACGGGTGAAACCGCGTGACGCAACAAGTCATGTATCATTTTGAAAGCCGATGGTGTCTTGGCAATCTTCAAGTTATTTTACCTCAGTTGTGCTTCTGTAGCATCCATGACAGTGACTAGCCAGTCCCAGGTCTGTTTCAGTTGGCGTTCGAGGTAGCATTGCAGTCGGAGCGCCTCCCGGTATGCTAGCGGCACCATGCGGGGTAACGGTAGAGTTACACGCTCGTACTCCCACAGCAGGTCCGCGATTTGGCGAATGACAATGCCTATAAACAGAAACAGATATTCTGTTAGTAAGCAAACATAACAAAATTTCGCGCAGGTCAATATCAAGGTTAGATAATTTAAATATGACAATCATTTTGGCAAATCAGAAGCACTTTAAGTATTTGAGTACAAAACTTTTATATTTTTCTAAATCAGAATTTCAATACCTAACTGTAATAAATAATAACTGACCCTTTACCACCTACTATTCATCATATATTATTTTACAAGCATTAGTGCTCATATTTTTAAATAATATTCTAATAAATTTAAAAAAAATGTATATCATTCCTTCATTAACTTACTGACTGAAGCCTAAACAGGTGGGTTTAGAAATTTTATGTTTTTTCACAAGATTTTGCTATACATAACAAAGGTAAGACAATGAATGACTTTTTTGAAAAATTATGGTCGAAAACCTTCATATAAGTGATATGAAAGTTTGAATGGTAGTATGTATTATTTACCAATGGAAAAACTCATTAGTCAATGACTTGTTTGTGTATAAATAACAACAAAAAGTCCTTACCAAAAGCTCTAGCCAGACAGGAAGCTGTAGTAGAGGTAGAATGCGGGTCATGTGCGCCCGCGGCGGCTGCAGCGGAGCGCCGCAGCGAGGCGGGGTCGATGAACACCAGCGACGAGCTGCCCGTCAGCCGCACGCCGCCTGCACCGCCGCCCGCGCCGCGCGTCGACTCACGTGACCTGCTTCATGTATGAGTGTTCAAGGAAACCGATGATTATTACTGATACTACAACTGTTGGAATAAGGTGTTTGTATTCCGCATGCAAAGCCATAAAGCTTCTTAGCAAACTTCTAAATACTAAGAGGTTTATTTCGCATAGAAAATAACAATGGTTTGAATAGTTAAGAACCAAAGTGACGAATCTCCTAATATGCGTGTACTAGAATGATGTTCAGATAGTTGGAAAGGTAACTAAGTAGCTGTTGCTACGCTCATCCCTTTCGCATGGGACTTAAAACATAATTGGTGCAATGCAGGCATACTGACATCTGTTAAAAAATATGTGCTTGGTATTTACAAGAACAATTTCTAATCACCATCCGTTGTATCACTTGGTACTAAACTATTGGGATAACATTACAAAAAAGAAATCTATGTGAGCACCACCTGAAGATCCCCGTTGCATCTACACAACCCCTTTCTCTTATTCAGTATAGTATACATGGCTGGTATAGTATAGTATTTGATGTTTGACTTAGTAACCACATTCAACTAATACTTTCTCGATTTGCAAACATGGAGTCTTTGAATGGTATTTATTGCCTGCACTTAATCTTCCTTACTATTTAATGCCTACACAATGTAATTAAATAGGAGTGGAATTCAGAAATGATCTTCTGTTTGCAGAACTGCATAAGCTAGGTATCAGTAGCACTTACCGTATAGCCCACTGCATGGAGTGCGGTGCGAGGTTGGGCCGCGCAGGTGGCGCTGCGCGTCGCTCCAGCGTCTCTCCGTCGTGCATCGGCACTTCGGCCTCTCCGTCCTGCTCGTCCGTCTCGCCAGCCTCAGAGTCCTCGTCCTCGGGCTGCGTCGAGTCTCCGCTTTCGTCCTCTGGATATAGAAGTAGCGATGCTATGCCTGTTTCGATGTACGTGTTCGTTTATTACATAGGGTTCGCGTAAAGCAAAAAGCTTCCGCTGTAATGGTTGGTACCATATGGTCAGGTGCAATATAAAGATTTACATTGGAAAGTTTCAATGTATCTTATATTACACTTTTTTGTTATTTAAATGGTCCCAAAATTAGTTGTTTTTTAGTCCAGTATCTATATTGCCCACTTACCTGCATCAGAGCCCTGCGTGGCACCGGTCTGTACGCTACGCTGTGCGGACTCTGCGTTGTCCTGATCATCAGAGTCGCTTTCTGTCTCCACCTCAGCCAACAAGTCGAGTTCACTCTCACTCTCGCCGCCCTCGGCACGCTCTGTGCCGTTCTCTACTACTACGTGCTGTTCTTGGCCCCTATTTAAAACAATAACGGTATTAGGGTCTTCATATTGCGATCATTCGCTAGGCGAGTGAAATAAAGAGTGTCGTAATCTAACACATTGTTGGTGGTTTTCCGGATTTGACTTTTGTCAAAAGGATCATTAAAAGTCAAAACTAATCAAAAAATCAGGTATACCTGTCGGCCATAGGGTCGTCATGATGTTGGTTGTCCTGCGGCTGTGCGTTGTGAGCAGGCGGCGCTGGCTCGTCGGTCTCGGAAGCGTCGTCGTCGTTGCCTAGCGCCTCGCCGGCGCCGTCGTCGGCGTACTCGGTGGCGACCGGCGTCGATGAGCGATCCGGAACTAACGTGGAGCTGCCCATGGACGTGCCGCCCGCCGCCGCGCCTCGTCCGCTGCCCGAGGCGGACTCTCTACGCCACAACGAACATATAACATATTAGCCGATCTATTATCAAAAGCTGTCAATGTCGATTCCCAGCGTCAGATGAATGACTATAACTGACTGGACTGGATTAACCTTTAGTCGGCGTGACATTTTAACTTTGGCTACATAAACTGATTGCTGCTCGTTAATTAAATATATCAATACATAGTATAAAACAAAGTCGCTTTCGCTGTATGTCCGTATGTATGCTTAGATCTTTAAAACTACGCAACGGATTTTGACGCGGTTTTTTTTAATAGATAGAGTGATTCTTAAGGAAGGTTTAGACTACCTTTTATCCCGGAAAAAATTGATATTCCCGAGGGAAATCCAAAAAGCGCGATATAACCGAACTCTACGCGGGCAATGCCGCGGGCGGAAAGCTAGTTAAAAATAAAATATAGTCCCAATCTCACGTAAGTGATAATCAATGTCAAAATGTAGGGAAATCAGAGATATGTTTTAATGATTTAGAATGAAGATTACTATAAGAACAGTCTAATGAACACGAGAATTGTTCGCCAAATGACACCTCTGATGCTTTCCATATTGAAAAACACATGTTTCACATTAGGCTATTTGACAGTATGAATTTTTTTGTGATTACGTATTTGCTTTAAATGCATAAAATGAGGGTTCTTTATGTCATTTACATGAGTTTTAATAAAAATAATAACAATGAATGTATCCAAAAACACAAAAATATGTTTGACTTTTTTATCTCACGCCACATATTGTCAAACGATCAGGATCGGCTAATGTCACGATGACGTCATACGCGCATCAGCACTTGTTGTTGTTCTATGTATTCTCAGGGCCTGTACACAAAGTAACATCGCTTCATAGCGAAGCGAAATCGAATACCAAACCAACCAATGGCGGGAACGATTGACCACGCGACGCGATAAATTATGTGGTCAATCGTTCCCGCCATTGGTTGGTTTAGTATACGATTTCGTTTCGTTATGAAGCGATGTTACATTGGCTACAGGGGCTGGTGTTTTATCGATGTATTTGTACAACCCGGTACAGCACACCCCTTGTAAACCATTTTATTAGATAAACAACAACAAATAACAGATAAATACATACACCACTGCGGAACCGAAAATCGTTTATATGCTTGTGACGTCACTTGCAAGGCGCGACGCCATATTGCTGAATAAAGCGTATCACCGGCTTATTTAAATTTTGAATTTTTATTTGCATGTTTCTTACGAAATACGTATTTAAAATAAAAAAAAAATTCTTTCGGTGAACTTCTTAACCGCAACCAAGTATTTCAAGATAGAAATTATAAATCTGTCAAATAACCTATTGACCTAATATTAACATAAGATATACCTGCGAGCATGTGCATGTCTTGAATGTCCTGCAGAAAGAGGTTCTACACCAAATAAGTCTTCACTGCCATTCACGAGGTCCACATAAGTGGTCGCTAGCGGGAATGGAGCCGTGGGTCGGACGACGCCAAGTCGAACTGGAGCCAGTAACGCGTCAGCTGCTTCTACGAGTTCTTCTACAGCAAGGGCGACAAGAGCCGCAAACACGCGACGACAACGGACCAGTGATGATGTTATTGAAAGAGGTCTGTGAACAAACACAATATTCAATATTCTGTTGACCACAATATGACCGACCACAGTACGCACAGACCACAGAACATGAAGCAACTACAATCTGCCAGATTTCTTTATGAGATTTTCAACTATTTTTAAAGCTTTAAGACTCAAGGTTGATTGAGAATTTTTGACAGTTTCGGGTAGCTTGACCTGCTCTCGTCCGTACATTAGGCCAAGAGATACCAAAGAATTAGGTGGGCACAACATGAAAGAATAAGGTGGTTTTTTTTTCTTATGCTCTTGCCTGAAATATTTGTAATACTGATTTAGCTCTTTAGCATTTTTTAGCATATAAAAAAAAGTAAATGTCAACTAGTTTACTTCGTAAATAAGAAGTCAAAAAGCAGTTCATTACTTACCCTTTCTTTTTAGCTGCACCTGGAGCCATCTCAACGCTGAATATGACGAATATCCTGGCGACGGAGCGCACGAAGCGACGCGCCACTTCACGGGCACGCTCGGCGCGTCCCGGAATCGAGTCGTTTTGTTGCTCACGAATCAATGTGTGTAGTAGAGTGTCTAACATCTATCACAAAAGGGAACATTCATTATTGAGTAACTATATTGTATTACAACATATAAATGACTAACATTACAGAATTATAAAAAATATTATATAAATAGCATACCATCTTATACAATATGTAAAGAATACCTTGTCCGACCCATAAGGATAATAAAGGTTAGGTAAACACTTGACCAAATATAATATAAAATTTTACATAATCATCATAGTAACACTACTAATGAATTTTGAAATAATCCTTTTTTCCCGGGAATGAATTCCAATTTCCCCGAAATTTGGTAATTTTTAATAAAGTGACAACACCGGTATTATTTATTATAGGCGAATAGCGACGCGACCACGTCACAGGTGCCGAGTGCCCTGCCCCCCGCCGCCAGCGGAAGGGGTTGCATAGCGCACATGTATTAAGTTACCTCTTTTTGCGAAATAATAATATTTTTTTTAGGGGGACTTTTTTTTAAGTTAGCCTGTCTTTGTGGGCATTAGTAGAATCAGTTATCGATACCTAACAATACCTTCACGGATCGGACAGGGTTTTCTTTACATATTGTATAAATGGCATAGCATACCATCATATTATTATAAATAGCATACAAGACATAATAGGCTATTTGACAGTATGAATATTTTTGTGATTATTTGCTTTAAATGCATTAAATGAAGGTTCTTCATGTCTTTTACATGAGTTTCAATGAAAATAATAATGTTAAGAGTGGACCTTATGTCGATGGCATAAGGTTCAATATCGCGTGAAATGCAGTGTGTAACTTTTAAGCCCTATATCCCCAGATCTAGACATTTCCTAGGTGCAATATAAAAACGCATTGCTAGACTTAGGATGACCTATCGAATGGTACAGGTCTCAACAATTTTGTCAACAAAGTGTCGACATCGAAATTTCCAGAAACCCGTTTCCGGGAATTACCGTAGGTCCGTAGGTAGGTGGGAATGTCCTCGAAGTTATGCGCTATCATTATTACGTCTAGAGGAATCTGGAATGTTCGATCAGCTGACCTATATATAGCGCCGTGACGCCGGCGCAGAGTGTGTCTGCATTCGACTAGCGATACGAGAACAATCGACAGATAAGAAGCGATAATTGAGAATACCTACTGTGACAACTGTAACGAGAACTTTGAGTACTACGTGAAGTAACATCTGTAGTGTTATTCTGTGTTTACGACACGGACTTCGTGGACGTAAGGGAAGACTTCGGTGCAACGTCAGCTACATTCTACTTGTCATTGCCTACTACCGCTTGTACCCTCGTCGTCAATAAACTTCGCAACCCTTAACCGTCGTTTTAGTACCCCCAGCCCGTAACGATAACAATTAATATATCCAAAAACACAAGAATATGTTTGGCATTTTGTTTCTTGCGCCACTTATTGTGAAACGATCCGGATTGGCTAATGTCACGATGACGTCATACGCTCATAAACACTTGTTGTCGTTCTATGTGCTCTCAGGGGCCCTAGCCAATGTAACATCGCTTCGTAGCGAAGCGAAATCGAATACCAAACCAACCAATGGCGGGAACGATGGACCACGAGATTTGTCGCGTCGCGTGGTCAATCGTTCCCGCCATTGGTTGGTTTGGTATTCGATTTCGCTTCGTTATGAAGCGATGTTACATTGGCTACAGGCCCAGGTGTTTTAGCGTTTTTAGAAGATTTTTAAGGATATTTGAAGCAATTTGTGGTATTTTTTTGTTTTGACTGACAAATAATAGATAAATACGAACACCACTGCGAAACCGAAAATCGTAAGTTTGTGACGTCACTTACAAAGCGCGACGCCGTTTTACTGAATAAGGCGTTTCGGCGGCTTATTTGAATTTTGAATTTTTATTTGCATATTTCTTGCGAAATACGGATTTAAAATAAAAAATATATTGGTGAACTTCTTAACCGCAACCAAGTAATTCAAGATAGAAATTATAAATCTGTCAAATAGCCTATTATACTGTGTTCTAGCATTGAATACATTTTTCAATTTCTAATTTCTGATAATGGTGCAGAGTCTCTTGTACACAAACTAATTTTAAATTCGATGCATTTTTTGTTTCTATTTCACGAAGAAAAGAATAGAAGACAACATATTAATTTGATCCTGTCAAATTAAGATACTACATTCAGTTTAGATACGATTAAAAATTCTGCCCTCATCTTAAGGAAATGGAAAGAAAAAGATGCATTGAACTTAAATTAAGTTTAGTTTGTGAACAAAGGAATCGAGTCCATTGTATAATGAAATTTATTTACTCTTTTACCTGAGACCCATATCTAATGCAAATAAATGACTATGAACGAATTTTGGATGTTCGGTTTCCTCTCTGTTCAAAGTTTGTATTTATGGTCAGGTCACCTTCTTCTCTCTGAAAGTTTGAATGGCAGAACTGCCTATCATACTAACCTCATTAGTGCACTTTACGATAAGCGCATGCGTAAACTTGTCCAGTAAAGTAGTGCCTGATTGCGAAGGCGACGGGCTGCCAGGCCGACTCTCGGTCTCGCCCGGAGTGCCACTAGCGCCGCACATAACGGCTGCTTCAACAGCTGGCCAATCCCCTAAAAAAACATTTGCTTAGTATGAAATCAATGTGGTGTGTTTGGTTTAGTATTAATTATTAGTTAACTATTACTTACTTCGTCCATAAATGCTAACATTGCATTAGTCATTTATACTTAGTAAAAGCAAAAGCATAAGATCACACCATTCACTATATATGTAGTGGACTATTTTTCTTCTTTTATATTTCAATTTATTTTAAGCAATATTTTTCTTCTTCCTATTCCTTTTCAAAACTTTTTATGCTGTCCATAAGGTCATACATTATCATATGATTAAAAAGGAGATGATAATTGTCTGAAGAAAGGAAAAGGAAGAAAAATTCTGGTCGTTTCATTTCGACAGTCAAGATCGGACAAGATTTATGTTACTAACGAAATACAACAACTACGATCTGTGCCATCTTTTTAACTCACCTAATAAATGCAGCAGGGCCCTTCTGGCAAACTTGGGCGGCTCGAGATCATGGTCGGGGGCATCGACCTCGGCGTCGGAGCCGGGCTGCTTGCGCGGCCCGCGCCCACGACCTCCGCCCGCTCGAAACTGGCGCTGTTCTACCGCTTGGCGACCCACTGTCTGGACTAGGAATAGGAGGATTGATTCACCCCTATAAACAAATAAAAATTATTACAGGATAAAAGATTAAAATTCTTGCCAATTTCTCGACCGTGGAAACATAAGGTCGTATAGATAGCTCGACCTTACAAGAATTAGGTTGTACATATGTGTAGGTCGTCAGACCTATACATATGACCTAATACCTCTAAGGTCGAGATTTAATACCTACAAAAACCCAACCAATAGAAAAGCATTATCAGTGTCAACTTCAGTAGTCTTATTAAAGACAAAGTACTCAAGTTGACGCTGATAATAAAAAAAAGTACTTAAGTTTATGGGATGATCTTCACATTATAATATACATATATACATGCAAACGTCCACAATGGAATGTAGTAACAGAAATATTTTGTACTAATATCACTGCTGATATTCTCGTATGACAAATGCCTTACCTTGAGTTGAAATGCGTGGCAAGTGAAGTGTCTCGTGCGAGTCTAGCCAACAGATCGCAGCGAGCGGTCCAATTTCCGCCTACTAAAGCCTTGCAGCGGCACTTCTCCCAACAGTCACAGTATGCCGTCGGTGATGTGCGCTTTAGCTTGCAATCATGGCCTTTATGGCATACCTGCATACAAAACTCAAATTAGTAGAACATCGCGGTTACGGGGATGTTATAACCAATAACTAAGAGAGCAAGGAATTTGTTAAGAACATTCAATACCTTAGCACATTCTGTGCAGCAACAAAGAGACCCTGTCAGGCCGCATGTCTTGCACTCGAATATATCCTGCAAACACATAATGTTATCAGAACATCAACATAATAGTTTCCTTGTTTTGTTTTTTTATTCTTTGTTGTCTTAAAGTTGTTTTCTGTGCAGTAACTTTATATCTGTATTGTAGTGAATATTTTCTCAAATAAATAAATATAAACCTGATTTATATGCTCCTGTCCAGTCCAGGTGAAGCTGCACGTATCGTTGCAGCAGAGTACCAGCAGAGGGGAATGGTCAGGGCTTGCGTTGGGTGGGAAAATGGCGGCTGAGCGTTGTATCTCGTCCGCTTCAGGACAGGCACGGATGGCGTCCAATATCACTAACGCTGCGCGGTAAGCGCGCTCCGCCACTGCGGCCATCAGCGGGGTCTGGCCCATTCCGTCCCTGTGGTAGTGAATGTTGTTAGAATATGTTGGTAAAAATAAAGCAATTTACTGTCTAACTGCAATAATCGTGTTGGGATTAACAAGTCAACAATGGTTGAATTGAATCGTTAGGTTGAATTATGTAAGCAGCAATCTAAATTAGTGTTTGCGTCAAAATCAGTAGGGGACAAGCAAGTGAAAGTCAACTCTCATTTTTTATGCGCTGATATCCCATTAGATCTAATGCTCTGGGTACATTTCGTATTGAAATGATAATGTATTTAAGAGGCGGTAGACTCACTTGGCAGTCAGTAGTTGCATGAGGAATGGCTGCAGCACGGAGCTCTCGCAGAGCGCGCGCAGGCTGGCCAGCGCGTTGCCGCGTCGCTCCGCCGGGTCCGCACTCACCGCGCCACCACTGTTACCAGCGCCAGACAGTTTACTGTAAGTGTTTCAAATCATCACGTCCGTCACAACACTCTTCAGAACTAGTCCAGTGCTCTTTGCTACATAATTCGGCATTATCACTGCCCATTAATGCTATAATTAAGGTTTCACATCAAAGGGCAAGGAAATTTATGAATTGATATACATATATCACCATGAGGTCACCAAAGTGATTTTTTATTGAGTGGAGACTCATGGTGTTTGGTAGTTAAGGGGTACAAAAAGATTGAAACAGTTTAAAATTAGTAATAAAAATCGTGGAATACTAGACCAGAAACTGACTAACTCTCTTGGAAAATAGGTGATGATGATAAGAAACAAATACAGAAAACACAATAAAGGAAAATACTGTATTAAGGCACAGTTATACAGTACAGACAGAAATTTGCGGGACGACTGCTTTTTGCTGTATCGAAAACGCATTATTTCGAAGTTTCGTCACTTAAAAAATCCACTGTCAAAGGGAGTGAAGCTCTTACCCGTTGTTAGTGAGCCCCATCAAGCTGTCTTCATCTCCGGACGCCTCGAAGGTCTCCGGCGGCCACGAAATGGCCGGCACCGACTCCTCAGCACTAGCGCCGCCTCCTCCCGTACCACCCGCTAAATTGGGCATCGAAGCGTTTTCCACTAATCAGTAAATAATGTCAAGTTAGAATTACTCCTACACTATATATGATATTACTTTAGGTATAGTGTTTTACATACCGATATCGGGTTCCTTATTAGATGTCGGCGCACACATGTGTACGCATACGTGTAGTATGTTCCTGTTGCCATCGCAACGCTCTTGTAAGATGGACAGCATCTGTTGCTCTGTTGGTAATTGTTACAAACATGTAGTGCACATCACACGGCATATTTTAGAACTACAATTCAACAATCACATTGTAAATTACTTACTGCTGGTGTCAGATTCGAGTTGGTGCAGTAACTGACGAACGCCATCAAGGTCGCAGCGTAAAACACGCGGCATCATGAGCTGAGGCTCCGGCACCAGTATGATGAGCGCAACCTGCACATAAAATATATGTAGTCAATTGATTAATGGTCATCCAGTAGACTGTCGTCCGCAGTATAAGGGTATTACGAGGTTATAATGGGTAAAAAGACATTTAAATGGAACCGAGAGTAACTTGTATTCCTTGTCATCCATACTAATATTATAAATGCGAAAGTAACTCTGTCTGTCTGTCTGTCTGTCTGTCTGTCTGTTACGCTTTCCCGCCTAAACCTCTCAACCGATTTTGATGAAATTTGGCACAGACAATCTTTAGACCCTGAGAAAGAACATAGGCTACCTTTTATCCCGGAAAAAAATTATGTTCCCGAGGGAAATCTAAAAAGCGCGATTTAACCGAACTCCACGCGGGCGGAGCCGCGGGCGGAAAGCTAGTTATGAGATACTAGCTTTCCACCCGCGTGGAGTTCGGTTATATCGCGCTTTTTAGATTTCCCTCGGGAACATCAAATTTTTCCGGGATAAAAGGTAGCCTATGTTCTTTCTCAGGGTCTAAAGATTGTCTGTGCCAAATTTCATCAAAATCGGTTGAGAGGTTTAAGCGGGAAAGCGTAACAGAGAGACAGACAGAGTTATTTTCGCATTTATAATATTAGTATGGATAACAGAGTTTGATGTACAAAATTGAATTCTCTTCGTCCAGAATGCGTAGGTAACGGTTATGTGATAGGTTATTTTAAATCCTGTATATGGGCGTACCGAGGGGGGGCTGCTCCCCTGGAAATCTCACAGAATATGTATGAACTCCTCTCTTTACTAAATAGAGTATAAATGAGGACTTACCTCGAATTTTACAATAAACCACGCAGTAGACACTGACAAAATGTACGGTGTAATTGTCAAAAAACCGTGTCAGAGTATAGCGCACAAAGATTACTCACAAAAAAAAATTTGCCTTGCCCACCCCTAGGCCGGACTTGCCCTGATTTGACCCCCCTAGGCCAGAAGCTGAGTACGCCCATGATCCTGTACATAGTGATAGGTGGTCCTGTGTGATATCGTACCTGCGACTTGAGCGCGGTGTGGTGCGGGTGCGCGGCGGCTGCGGCGGCCGCGTGCGGGTGCAGCGGGAGCGCGTGTGCTGCGAGGGCGCGCGCGGGAGGCAGGTTGAGAGCGGGCGGCTCGCGCACCATGCCCACACAGTCGCGCGACACCGGGTACAACGCACCGTTGCCGTCCACCATCATCACTACCGGTTCACTGCCCTGTAGGCACACAAAATGTTCAACCTACTACCCATAAACAAATTCAACACAATAGTCACATCTTTTTTTTTTCAGTTATTTTCCCTGTGACTGTACATCACTGCCGAAATTTGTTTTTTCTTTAGCTATCTTTATTATTGTTTTATTGTGGTTACTTCTGACAGAGATAAAAAAGAATGTGAAATGTTTTATTGTGGTTGCTTCGACAGAGATAAAAAAAAATGTGAAAAACTGTTGGCTGACATGATTAGACAACAAAGGTATTTAATTAACGGACATATTCTGCTACAGAATTACCTGTATTAAATTAAAATTTCAAAGCGAATTCAATTAATGCATAAAAAGAAGTTAGCATACTAACCTCAGCAGCTGTAGCCAGTTGTATGGCCTGTCCGTTGGAATAGCCGAGAAGCGCACTGTTGTCTGTGGGGAATGCGCTGTCTGTGAGTGCCCGGGTGGTACCAACTGCGTATACGGCGTATGCTAGAGCGCCACCTGGTCTACGCACCACTGCGTGCACTCCGCGGCTGTCCACCTAGAGGGCGAAAGAACTTTAGTTATGGCCACTATTATGCTATGAGGGTTTTATTTAGGTATTACTTTTTGTTTATATTGATGTTTTTATTTCAGCTTGAGTAAAGTTTTCAGCGTTATTGTTAGTATCCATGATACTGCCACAGTAAAAAAATCATACAGTAGGTCGACGCCTTTAATCTCGTGTAAAATGCCGACATCGTCTAGACAGTAACGCATCGGCCAGGGTTGTCACAAATAACCAATATTTATGAAATTATTTATTTATTGCAGATCAACATCGATAGCTGTATTATATTTAATTAATTTACTATTTTTACTAAGGGAACACCTCGAGACAGATTTAAGTTATTTAGATGGCATTTTCGTAACCAGCACCCCAATCCACCTTGGAATTAACACCCATATCAAAATCAAAAGTCATTTATTCAAACTAGGCTGAGAATCAGCACTTTTTGAACGTCAATATTACATAAGACAGTCCCTCAAAACGCCCACCCATCGACACATATTGTAAATATGTACTTACATTTAAATTGACATCCGCCATCTTGGATTTCAAAAAGGATAGCTTTTTCGTAACAAGCACCCCAATTATATTTACTTAAAGTTGACACCCATATTAAATTATAAAAAAATGACGTCCGCCATCTTGGATCTCAAAAAGGATGGCTTTTTCATAACAAGCACCCCAATTATACTCAAAATTGACACTCATATCAAATTATAAAACAAACACGCGTCAGCCCTTAATGATAGAGAGTTGAACCGAGCTACGAACATCGTTTTGTTCGTAGCTCGGGTGCCGCTTACCCGCGTCTCGTCCCTCACACCCCGCACGATTGCTCTGTCTAGACTTCTTCGTCGGACGACTGTATGATTTTTAGACTGTGATACTGATAGCAGTATCACAGTCTAAAAATCATACAGTCCTATCTGACATAACTATTATAAACGCTCTCACGTTGGACATCCAGGAAGAGACTTGCTAAAGCATGCTGTTTGCCAATGAAATTGTTCTTGTCAGTGAAGATGGATCTGCGATTCAGAGCAGATTGGAGAAATGGCAACAGAAACTGGAGAATTGAATTGAACATATGTTCTGCTATTTCGGCGGTGTCTGCACTTTTGGAGTCATAGAGCTAAATGGCGCATTTCTCCCCAGTCTGTTCCGACTTTCAGTATCTCGATTCACTAGTGCAAAGCGATGGTAAAGTAGATCGGAAGTTAAGCACAGAATTAACACTGGGTGGATAAAATGGCAGCGTAGCGGGTAGCGGGAATAATCTGCGAATCTCATATTCCCCATAAACATAAAGGGTAACTTTAATATTTAAAACTGATGAGACCAGCTGTTTCGTATGGATCAGAATGTTAGGCTATGAAAGGGATGAATGAACATCACTATACAGCTGAGATGAGAATGCTAAGAGGGATGTGTGGTATTAATTACAATATTACATGAATGGATAAAATAAGATATGTATGTACATAAGAGCAGGCGCGTGCGCTCCATAGAGGCAGATAAGCACTGCATACCCTAATAATTTTCAAAAAAAAAATATAATAATTTATAATATAGTACAATAAAATAATTTATATACTATAAACTTTAGAGACTTCTTTAATCAGTTATTGATAACACTGCCATCTATTGGGGCTAGTGTAAACTACTAACACATATTACAATGCGGCCCGCGCAACTCTGTTTGTCGCGACGACCGCGCCACATTCGCGTGGCGGCCGTAAGCAGAACCGAAATGTGCTTCCCTGACGTGTCTCTGATTCGCGTGTGTGAATAAAATTATTTGATTGTATGTGTAAACTTTCCGTGTGTTGTCTTGTAATTTCATTCGGTTTATAAGCCCAGATAAGCAGTGCTTCATTTTACGCGGCCGAATGAAGAGGTTGACAAAACTAGCACAATTGTTGTTTGTGAAAATACCTTTTTATTTTATCAGCTTATGTTGTTTGGTTATTGGTGTATTTGGTAACATAAATATATTGATTGTTTTAAGAAAGATCTGTACTGTTGATGTATATTTAGATAAATTTAAAACGGTGAATTTTTCAACGTTAACGTTATTATTTTATTTCCCGTGTAGGTACCTATATTATTTTAAAACGCGGTATTGACAATTCGTTGTTATAAAAACTTAGTTTTTCAACCTACTTGCTATTAATTTCAATACTATTATACTTTATATTGTAATAATTTTCCTGAAGTTTACAAATTAGCAACAATTAATAGTTATGATTCCAATGAGTAGCGCATCACGTATATTTATGAAATACATACGTTTAAAGTAGACTCCCAGATTTGTCTATATTTCTATTGAAAAAGAACTTTTAGCGATTTTAAAATGATCACATATTTAATTTTTATAGAGTTATTTAAAAAAGATAGGCGCGTTGATGTAATTTATAGATAGTAAAATATTTTTTTCAGTTTTTTGAGAAATAAATTATTACTTATTTACAGTTGCGTTAATAATAACATTTCATTGTATTTTGACAGCCTCCATGGCGTAGCGGTAGCGAACGCGGCCGCTGCGCAAGGAGGCGCGGGTTCGATCCTCGCGCAGTGCAAATATTTGTATGCATGAATATGAATATTTGCACTGGTCTGGTCGTGCCTCGGAAAGCACGTTAAGCCGTTGGTCGCGGTTGCCATACGAACATCTAGTGGCACTTGTATAAGCACAGATATTTGGGTAGTGCATACCCTCCACAAAATCTCTGTGCACGCCCCTGCATAAGAGGAAGTCTGAAACTGGCACCGGTAACTGAAGTTGTGTGGAAATTGGTTGAAAATGTGAGATGATGTTTGAGTATGAATATATGGCTATAAGTAAAAAAAAAAAAAACGATGGATGGAATGTGTGCATGATGTTATGGTTAGAAAGAAGGTGACTGCCGAGATGACGTTTAAAATAAAAAGACTGAACTCAAATTAAGTGCTGGAGAAAAATGATGAATTATGAAGAAATAAGTTGGGAAGAGCAGTCTGCGCTCGCTCTGAGAGCGGGCATTCCCTTTGCGCGTAAAGTATTTTTTTGGAAATATATACGAGTATACTAGCTTTTGCCCGCGGCTTGGGTCGCGTTTATTCGGAGTAAAATGGTTCTCCTTTCGCAAAAAATTCCATCCTCTATTTTAGAAGATTGAGAAAGACCTCCAAAAAAAAAATAATAATAAGACAGGTATTTTTCTTTGGTAACACAGAGTCTGTGTACTGATTTCCAGCTTCCTACCTCGTGTTGTTCAAAAGTGCGAAAAGTCTCATAAAATTTCACCCCCCATTTTAAGGAATAGGATGTAAGATTTCCGAAAAAAAAAATTGGTTAAAAATTTTTTTGTTAGTTAAAAATTTCCAATTTTTTGGCTTCTCCTCCATGCAAATTTCCACCGCCCATTTTAGGGAAATGGGGGATTTGAAAGAGACAGAAAGTAGCCAATTCCACCCCTTCATCTATCACCACCGAAATCAAGCAAAAGCAACAGAAAATAATGAAGTTCTTCTAACTTAGAATAATTGCGCTGCTGCAGTTTTTTTGCACCTCTTCTTCCTATCTAAAGCATTTGGCGAAAGACGGGCCTTTTAGTGAACTGTCATATATAATTTTGGCTTCATTTAAAGAAATGACTTGATTTTTACTCCATCATCAAAAACAGGGCAAAGTTTTCATAGTTACATTTTTATCTACAATTCTTAACTTTCTAAATACTGAATATCAAAATGACAAGTAATATACACTTACAGCAATAGTAATAACTTGTACATCAGGTGGCAGCGCAATTTTCCTAGGTGAGCGTTGCAAGCAATCCGGTCCGCGAGGGCCGGCGGACCCGCCCACACCCCACTTCACAGCCACCAAGTCATCTTTGCGAACGAGCCGGCAGTCTTGCAGCAGTGTAGACAGATCATCAGGAGTAGATGGTACAACTTCCTTGCCGTCTTTACCGATGGTTGGGAATCGTACGGCGGCATACGCTCCGTCAACTTTAAGCACTCTGCCTAATGGCACGCTCTTTACGTCTTCTAGGAATACAACTTCTTTTAGCGGCCATTCTTCTTCATCGCGTTTGGAACCGTCGTTCGATGATCCTTCCTCACCGCGTACAGTCACGCGCTTGGCACGTTCTGAGAAAAAACGTTATTCAGCTTACCCTTTTAACTCAAGCACAAAATGTGTGGCGTAAAACATTATGCAACTACTTGATGAGTGTGTAAATATATTCATGACAGTGCACAGGCGTTACTCAAATTAGGACAGAATTGTTGTAGAAAACTAAGTTCGCAAATTAGACCCAAGGGTCTTTTGAAAGTTATGTTATTAATATAATAAATAATTAATCTATCAAGTAAAACTAAACTCACTGTGTGATGTGCTGGTGTCACTGCAAGTGGATGAAGCCGGGCTGGGCGGCGGCGGCATGTCAAGCCTGTCTGCCATGTCCTTATTGCTGTCTTTAGCGCTGTCCTTGCTGTTACCACTTGAAGACGAAGCCTTCACAGACGACACCGTCAGTGGTGACTGATTCTAAAAAAGGCAAAGGATGAACAGATTTAACAGATAGCTTTCCAGAATGGGTTTTACACAAATACATTGGTTTGAATGGCAACCACTAAGTTTGTATGTAAAATACGCGCATTTACGTGGAATTGCGCACATCAGCCTGTATTACCTGTTACCTTACTTAACTAAGAAGTTTGTATGGTCAAAAGAATGCAAATCTTTGTATGGTACAGAACTTGCATAATTACTCACAAGTACATTACTCATAAGTAATAAGGTTCCAACTGAATTATTAAGTTTACCTGTAGATCCCTCTTGTCTTTATCGGAAACAGAGCGGTCAGGTTGCGGAGGTGGCAGTAATTTAAACCGGCACATGTCCGAAAGGTTCCAGGCAGCATTCTGCAGAACCCCCACTTTTGGCACTCCAGTGGACATGTTGAATCCTGTTGGGTAAAATTTTAAAATGATAAACAACCAATATTGTTTAAAGATACAGACAGACCTCCAATCTACAAAATATGAAAGCTACCTAGAATGTGTTTTTTTTTTCTAAATTCCAATTAATGATTGATATTGCTTAATGGGACCATTGTTCAAGTCCAACTATCGTCAAGGACAGAGTCGGGCATAATGAACCAAAAGTCAACAATATAATACATATGCAGTTTATTCTCAGAAATATTTTCTTACCAACGGCGCCGGGTTGATACATCGGTGCGTTTTTCATAGTAACGCTCTGTCCGGCCTGCAAGTCTTGGGGTGTTGTGGATGAATGTCCACGTTGCTGCTTGCGGGAGCGAGCACGGTGTTTCTCCCAAAGGCGAGCACGCTGGCCCAATGGAAGCACTCCCCTAGTAAAGACAAGAATTGTATTGTTTTTTTACGATGTCAACAGAATCCAATAAAAACTATTTTTGAGTCACAAATAATAACCAAGGCATCAATCATATTATGGCTCCTGGGACTGGGAAATGGTTATTAATGAATGAATTCATTCCAGGTTTCAGCACGACACCTTTCAATGAGAAGATTCCTTTACCCTACAGTGGGACAGTTATATAACGTAACTGTTGGAGGTTGGTTCCTGTAGAACACTACTGGCCGTTAGGCGTATAATCTGTCACATACTGACTTGATTGTCATATTCAAAAATATGATGTATAGTTCGTAATAAAAGTCTGAGATGAACAGATGTGTTTCTGTGATATAAAATAACCAATATAGATACCGGCATTAGGAACTACGTGTGGATTCTGCACGAAGCATTTTCCATTAGTAACATCACGCCTGTAGTAGACTATTTGACAGAATGAATATTTTTGTGATTATTTGCTTTAAATGCATAAAATGAGGGTTCTTTATGTCATTTACATGAGTTTTAATGAAAATAATAACAATTAAGATATCCAAAAACACAAAAATATGTTTGACATTTTGTTTCTCGCGCCACATATTGTGAAACGATCCGGATTGGCTAATGTCACGATGACGTCATACGCTCATAAACACTTGTTGTCGTTCTATGTGCTCTCAGGTGTTTTAGCGTTTTTAGAAGATTTTTAACGATATTTGGAGCGATTTGTGGTATTCTTCTGTTTTCTGACTGACAAATAACAGATAAACACCACTGCGGAACCGAAAATCGGTTAAGTAGAAGTTTGTGACGTCACTTACAAAGCGCGACGCCATATTGCTGATTAAAGCGTTTCGGCGGCTTATTTGAGTTTTTATTTGCATGTTTCTTACAAAATACGTGTTTAAAATGAAAATGAAACTTTTGTTGAACGTCTCAACCGCAACCAAGTAATTCAAGATAGAAATTATAAATCTGTCAAATAGCCTATTACAGACTGGCAGAGATGTTATCTTTTAGAGTCAGCATCAACATAGACTATCGCTCTGTCCTAGCCTGGTAATAGATGGATGGAATAGGTCAAGATTGCTCAGTTCAGCAGTGGATTGCTGTTTAATATGATAACGAATGAACTTACCACCAATAAAGTGCACCACAGTCCAATCTCGCAACGGTATACAGAGAGCATACATGTAGAGAGATTGCCTTATCAGATCCAAACTCCACAAACGTCTGCAAAGGATGTTCCAGACGCGAAGCCCCAGGAGCGTGAGCTACACACAAATAAAAATATTAGAGACTATACTATTCCTTAATTTATTAAATTAAGAAGGAAGGAGTATTGAAACTTGCATTCGTAAGCTAAACATTCGAACATAAATACATGGAATTTTAAAAATCAATATTACACCCCCTTATTACAAAACCAGATCTAAATTTAGTTCCACATTCAACCTTTGAGTCAGTATTTGTATTTCAACTTGTCAAAGTTCTTAATACAAAAGTGACAACTTAGTACCGTACTAAACGGTCATTTTTAGTGTTCCGTAGTAAACTAGGAACCCTTATAGTTTCGCCAAGTCTGTCTGTCCGTACGCGGGTAATCTCAATGACTAGTTAGCACTAGAACGCTGAAATTTGGTACCAATAAGTAAAATCAACCACGCCGACAAAGTGGTTAAGTAAAAAGTGTAAAAAATTGATATATTAGTGCCATACACGTAAAGTGGGGAGAGATACTTTTTTCTTTCACTTTACTTACGTGAGTTATATTGTTGGATAGGTAATTAAAAATATTAAGGGGGTTTGTTTATTCAGATCATTTTTTAATCGCTCCGAAAGTAAAAAAAAATCGTCCCCTCTTTTGAACCATAAGTTTAAAAAATATGGATTAATTTTCAATTTCTAGGAAAACAACGTTAAACTATGTAGATGGATAAAACAGTTTTTGAAATTGTTTACAAAATAATTTTGTTACTTATATGTCGGCCAAATTCGATAAAGAATAGAGGTAAACAAACCGTTGCTACGCAACGAGTAGTTTACGCCTAAAAGACAGATGTTAACAACCTTTTCTAGATAGATGATTTTCATAAAAGTAATAATTCTACTTCCTACTAATGTAAACAGTTTATTTGTGCAGATATTTACGATTTGCATAGAATGCTTAACTGATTTGAATGAAATATGTCACACATGCAAGCTAATTTCCTAATAGGTTAAATTTTTTGATGGTATTACAATGCATGTGTTATGCAGTTGACTTGAAAGTAATTAAAATACGCAAAATCGTATTGACAAATGCCTCAACTTTATTCATTGGTTGAAGTCCACAAAATGTGTTAATACCTGGATTTCATCCATCTCTCTTTTTTCGTAGGGCTATCACGTAAAATTAATGTCGACTTTTTAATGGTTTTTCGAAATACCGAGTTATTATGAATGTTATTTTAGTGATTCTATTGAAATATGCTGCAATAGGAATTGATAATAAATAGCTAACATATAAAAGTCGATAATCATGTAAATAACAGGAGATTTGTAAAACGTGAGTTGCAAAAAATTGGTTTGTTTACCTCTATTCTTTATGGAGCTAGGCGATGGTATAATAACAGGAGCCGTATATTAAAAACAGATAATTATGAGAAATTTATAAAAGTACCGAAAAAAAATATTCAAACGTACTAATTTATTAGCTTTATTTTTCGTAAACAGACATTTAAGAAAAAAAGTGCTCCAATCAGTTCCAATTAGCCTCAATTTACGGTAGTTTAAACCTGATCTTAAAACCGGCCAAGTGCGTGTCGGACTCACGCACAAAGGGTTCTCCGTACCATTGATTTATGAAATAAAAGATTTTAGTTATTTGTATGAAAGATAACGCGGTACAAACAGTTTACGATTTACGAGGTATTAAAAAAAACTACTTACTAGATCTCGTTCAGAACAATTTTCGTTGGTAGTTTTTTTAGTAATGTAGATCATATGTTTTTTTAGATTTATCATTTTCTTATTTTAGAAGTTAGAGGGGGGGCACCTTTTTCCACTTTGGAAGCGTCTGTCACGCAGACTATTCGGTTTAGTGAAAAAATATTTTAGAAACCTAAGATCATTTTTGAAGAACTCATTTCTTTTTTCCACCAAACACATGCGTGTGGGTTATCTATGGATAGGCCATAGACACAGAAATCGTAATAACAAGTCAATAGAAGTGCTACATACTGACTTTTAACACCAGAACGCGTGTCGCCGGTCGTCTTTTACCACCACATAAACAAACAATAAATACACTCGAACAATTACACAAGCATTTTGCATTATTGATACAAAATTAAACTTTCGAGCTATAGCATAACGCAATATTTTCTAACAGCACATAATCGCAGAAGGCGCGGCTTTTTAACCAATAATAAACGTGCGCGAAAAGCAGAGAAACATATCGCGCGCTCACTTTCACTGAGAAAAAGTGGTCGTAATGTTTATGTTCATATCGATAATTTTCCGATGAGCGTTAATTAAAGTGTTTCTTCATTCCTCAACGCACTTTAAGGTGATTTACATGTTTATGAGATAAGGGAATGCAATACACAATTAACTAGGTATAAGTTATATTTTTTTTATTAAAAAATCAATCAAAATCCAAGCATTTATTTCAAATAAAGAAATTCCTTCTTCCAGAAGCAGATATCCATTTATCTTTAATATCTAGATCTTTTGGAAACCTGTAATAATATCAATATCATTGGATTAAGTAAACAGATGCATAAATAATATAAAAACGTATCGATTCAATCCAACTTAATCCATTATCCTTACAATATAATAATAATACTTAATTATTTTGACATGAAAAGTATTTGATAAATACTGAAAACATCAATTGTACAAGGATACCCAACGCAGACTAGTTTACCTACTGCCTACTAGGCCTACCTATGTACATACCCATGTAATAAATAAGCATAATTCTTATTAAAATACAATCATCTCATATATATTTAACGTTAACTCATAATATTTCATTATTTCATTCCCATTTCGGTAAAGCTAATAAAAAGTAAACGTAATAAATAATCGATACAAAATAATAGTGACACATCACTAACTCATGCGGCATGTTCCTGGAATTTACGTAAAGGGCGATATTGTTAATTTCGTATGACTATAATTTCATTGCTGCTTTTAGCAGTTTTCATAGTAAACATGAACAAGCTAAGTATCAACGGAAATTGATGTAAAAAAAAAATCGTTTTCTATGATAATCGTAGTAGGGGTGGTGAAAATATTTAAATTGTCTATATTTATTAAAAACGACATTATTTCAAAAATTAAGTACTTACATATGATATGTTATCCCTTTATTTGTATAGTTACAAGTTTTGGAAGAGTTTCCGCAGTTGGATGCGCTGCAAATCACCATGTTTATCGGTCTGCATCCCAAACAATACAAATAACCTCAACAAACGCTCCACGCGCTCTTGTGTGCCTACTAGGGGTTGCCAGACCGCCGGGAAATCCGGGATTGTCCCGGAATGAGCGATAATTGTCCCGGATTTATAAAATTTCTGGAATTTTTTTTTTAGCCGTTCATTTCATTTGTAATGAGCTCTTTTTTTTTTCCACGTCCTTCCTCGACTCGACTGTCGACGACTGTCCCGGATTTTGTAACTTCCTATCTGGCAACCCTAGTCACAACCCATATGCACGGCGACAAGGTCACGCGTCTTTGCGACTTCTATTGACTTCTTACTACGATTTCTGTGGCCATAGATAACCCACACGCATGCGTTTGGTGAAAAAAAAAAAATGAGTTCAGTTCTAAGTATGGAGAGTCCCCAATATTTATTGTTATTTTTTTATTTTTGGACAGCCTCCGTGGCGTAGCGGTAGCGGACGCGGCCGCTGCGCAAGGTGGCGCGGGTTCGCACAGTGCAAGTATTTGTATGCATGAATATGAATATTTGTACTGGTCTGGTCGTGCCTCGGAAAGCACGTTAAGCCGTTGGTCCCGGTTGCCCTACGAACATCTAGTGGCAGTGGTTACGGGTTGTTGGAGCCCTCAAAAGTCCTACAATTGGTCTAACTGCAATGCTTCGATGTCGCCTTCGGGTTGTGGAGGTCAGACGGCAGTCGCTTCATGGAAAATGTCGAAGTTTAGCCATATCAGTAGTTGGACTGGTAAAGCGAACCCCAGACTCCAAAGCTGAAAAGGCTTCGGATGCGACTGGGATTAACACTGGGATGATGATGATTGTTTTATTTTTGGATCAAAATCTTAATGCGGTTCACAGAATACATCTACTTACCAAGTTTCAACAGTATAGCTCTTATAGTTTCGGAAAAATGGCTGTGACATACGGACGGACAAACAGACATGACGAATCTATAAGGGTTCAGTTTTTTGCCATATGGCTACGGAACCCTAATAAAAATGCATGTTAATTTTCAAAGAATATAATATATATTAAATTCTTTATTTACATTTATGGTCATCTTAACCTGATAACCATCTACAGACCCCCGCTTCACACGGATTTCATTTACGAAACTTCAATATTCCTTTATTATACAATTTTGCAGTATACTGAATATACAGAAACCTTTCGGAATAAACTTTCTAGAAACCAATGCATAGTTTACAAGAAGTCCGCCTCTGTACATGTCATGTGTGCGAAAGAATAAATAAATAAATAACTCCGCGAGCAACAGAAAAACGACTTTCATTAATGATATGTATAGATAAACAACTTACCAATAGATTCATCGAGGAAAGTAGCAATCCTGCCAGTATCAGTGAGGACAGATATGCGTATGCCAGCGGCGCTGATATTGATGACTCGCTCGCCCGGAGTCATGCCCAGCCAGGTGGAGCGCGGATGGTATGCGCTCACCGATCCGGATGCCTATTGGTACAGAACAATGGAAATAAAATTCCCTTTAAGACAAGTTTATCCGGACGCACGTTAATACTAATATTATAAATGCACAATCTTTAGACCCTGAGAAAAAACATAGGCTACCTTTTTTAATTAAAAATAAAATGATATTCCCGAGGGAAATCTAAAAAGGTGATATAACCGAACTCCACGCGGGCGAAGCCGCGGGTGGAAAGCTAGTATGACATATAAACTTTAAGTAGAGATTGAACTACAAAGGTAGTAGCAGTAACCACAAAGTAGAAAATGCAAATTAGAGTTGAAATTGAAAACTCAAGATCCAGCATACAAAGTGTGAAGTCGATACTGGCATTTTGAGATCTCGCCTGGTTAGATTACCGAGATAGCTTTTTTTATATGTTTAAACATAATGAAAACTACGCCTACTTGTAACGCGTAAATTATGCAATAAGTCGAGAACACATTAAATTTGTTATTATTTTGGTAACGTCTTTATAAGAAGCCTAATGCCTAAGCCGCATAAGACAACAAGCACGCACTCTGCTTGAAATCTTCTTCGTTTTTGGTCCTTTATGGTGGTATGGTCGCAACACGGTTGAAACCTCAAATAAGATTGCATAGGCCACGCGATCTATTATTATTATTTCATAGTCATTGAGGCTGTATTCCCAGGATATTAATTACCAATCTGTACAGCCGAGCATTATCTAAACGTGATTTATCAGAATTGCGAAAGCATAATTTTAATAGGTGTAGACAAAAAGACATATTTTGGCACTTAGCACTTACATCATTGCGCTGATAAGGGTGTGCATCTGCCCAACGCCACTGGTGCAGCTGTCCTTGTGTGGAGATCGCGATAAGCTCACTGTAGGTGGCCGCGATATGGGTGAACCGAATGTTACTATCCCAATATTCCAACTCTTCAGACACCCAAAGTGGTGAAGCCGCAATCGAAGAATCCTTTTTCTTGCTCTCAGCTAAATCACATTAAAAAAAGGTTGAGGATAGAAAAAAATGTAAACATAAAATTGGAAGATTCGTAAGAGTTATGGACGATTTTAAAATATATTTTAAATTTATTATTTCCTTAAAATTTATTACTTTTTATTACATTTAGAACCAGCACATTTATGGAAAATCACTAATCTTCAGCTGCTTACCAATTATGGTCATTGTGGACGGCATGAATAGTTAACCCGGCGAGCGTAAGGCTGGGTGAAAATCACCCAGCTTGTTATACATCGTTCGATATTTTTTGTCTGGTACATCAAGATGAGTTGTGCGCCTGTAGCTGCGCGCGGGGGAGTAAGTAAGCGTTCCGCGTTACGTTGCAGTTGTCCGCCCATTGGCGAAGTGTTTGGACGATGTTAAAGTTGCAGCTGGGTAAGTTTCACCCACCTTACGCTTCTTGTTACAAATTCGCGTAAACGTTTTTTGCTTTGTATTCGTTCTTATTTTTTCAGGTAAATAATTAATAATGTCATACGAAGAAAACCAAAGAAGAATATTAAGTCTTTTAGAAGCAATTAGTGCCGAAGAATCTTGTAATGATTCTGGTAGTGACTTCGAAATTGATAATGTCAGCCAAAGAATGTAGATCAAGTAGGTGAATCCTCCTCACATTCACAACAACCTCCAACTAAAGTTGCTAAGTCTACCAGATGTGAAATACGTCCCACAAAACAAGACCGCTAGACTAGCCACACTTGCTATAAATGCAATCGTTCTTTATGTAAAGAACATACTGTTTTTATGAGTGGATATTGGGCTCAAACTGAAGATGATTAATGATTAGTCTGAATAATTATATAAGTACAAGTTTGATCTCGTTTGTTTCCAAATTTTATTAGTTAGTATGAAATAAATGTCATTTTAACTGTCGTAAAGTTTTTTTTATTTTTAAAGTAATAATTCCAAGTGTCATGCTGCGTTTAATTTAAAAATGTTGATTTTGATAATTTCATAAATAAATATTAAAAGTATCGGTTTTAGTTTATAACCAATCCTCGGATTGTTAAATAATTAGAATTACATTAGTTTAAAAAAACATATACAAAATATACAGAACACATTAAAAGGTCTATTGCACTATATGGGTTAATTTCACCCACCTACCGCTTGATGTACCAAATATTAACCTTACGCTCGCCGGGTTAAAATAAGGAATGTCTATACTACAGTAAAAATTATAAAAAGACCATTGAACATTTACCTCCATCGTTGTTACCTCCGTCCTTGTCCCAAGAAGTATCGCGCAGTGCAGACTCGAGCCACCTGCGCGGCCCGAAGTACTGACGTTCACGCCACCGACTGAACTCAGACGGGCGCTCCTGTGTCGAGCTACTGCTCTCCCGACTGGCACCGCCACGCCCACTGCTACTGCCGCCGCCACCCCCACTGCGACTATTACGACACAATATTTTAATACCACCTTCACGAAAAAGTATCAACAGACATAAAGAAAGAGGTTTGCTCTTATACTCATAGACTGATGTCGAAGTCCCTTGTTCGGTTTGTTCAGTCTCAAAGTTTTGCTTGATTGTTAACACATTTAGCATCTGCTCCATTTCACAAACTCACATTAAATTGGTTCTCTTTCTTTACACCTGTGATCCTACTACTACGACTACTAACTACACTGTACACAGACACACACAGATACAGTACATAATACATTCGGGAAAGTGATCAGTGCAGGAACCAAACAATAACATGCACTGTTCTAGAGAGTATGTGGTCCATGTACAGAACTAACACCCAATCACAACATATACGGAAACTGCGTAAGCTTGACAGCGTGCCAGAGATTGGGTCGAGGGCTATATTTACTACAGGCAGGAGTGTGTAGAGGCAGAGGAGCATAGCTTGACAGGTATACCTTCTGATAGCCGCGTACCCGAAGATGTCCTCAGAAAACATGGTGTCCGCGTCGATGATGACAGAGTGGTCCTGTTGCGCGGCATGGAAGCCGCCGTCTAGTAGCGAGATGAGGTCCTCGGGCACGTAGCCGTCGCCGCCCTCGCCGCCTTCCGGTTCCTCACCCTCTTCATCGTCGCGTGACAGAAGGTTGTTCACCGCCAAATTCACGTCCAAGTTTGTCCGCTACATTAGTTCACAAACAAAAACATATGCGAACGCCATTATTGATTTGTTGTACTGCCTTAAAATTATTCTTTAAGTATATGAGACCACCACCTTGCAGTTGTTGAAGAAGTTGCCAAGTCTTACCTGTAACTCTCTAATAATGAGACTCCTGCTCTTTCCCTGCAGGACCACTTGAGCCTGTGTGACCAGATCTTCTGGCACAAAAGGCGCTGGTACCGATACTACTCGCCCTGAACCAGAGGCTCCGATAATAACACCAGTCGCACGGCTCGTTGATCCTGTACATATCAAATAGATTAACCTCTTAAACAGTAAAACAACTACAGTGTCATTATCTTCTCTCCTCCTTTATCCATTTATTATTATAAACTAGGCCATGTTGAAATAAATGAACTGAAGCTCATAATAATAGAAAAATAATATACCTTGTGAGCTAGGTGTCGCTCGAATCGAGTTCCTCATAATCCGGGCCCTTGTACGCGGCTGCTGACGCGAGCCGCAGCCCCCGCCGCTACCACCCTGCTTGCCCCCGCTAGTCCCACCACCACCGCTTCCCCCTCCGCCATTGCCCCCATTCTTACTAGCGTCAGTTTTACTTAAGTCCAATCTATCGGGAATGATGGAGAAGGCGGCACGGCAGATTGTGCCATCTTCGAGAAGACAAGCAATGTGAGCGGGGCCGGCGGCCACTGCTCTCACGCCTCGTAGGGAGCTGAGTGCCGAAGAACCCGCACCTGTCCCATATCTATTCCAACGGTCAGCCACTTCCTTTAGTCTAAAACAATAACAAATAGGCTTCAGTTTGTTTTAAGTCAACAAGATAATACTAAGTTATGTGTGTAAACCGCACACATTAAAACAGATTGGATGTGTAAGAAATAAAATATCTGTACTAAGAATTTTTAAAATAGTAATAAAATCAGGCATTTTCAAAGACATTAAAAAATACGAGGAAGTTTTACAATATTTTTTGTAACTAGCTGCGCTAGCTGCTGTGGTATGTTATAGCCTAAAGCCTTCCTGGATTAATGCGCTATCCAACGCAGAAACAATTTTTCAAATCGGACCAGTAGTTCCGTGTGGTACCGGGCCTAGAATAGTACCAACCCATATCCTCCCGCGGGTGTCGTAAGAGGCGACTAAGGGATCACCAGGGAAGCGGGCAGCAGCGCTTCTCCTGTGTAATATCAAATCACTGCGATCCCCAACCCGCCTGCCAAGCGTGGGGATTATGGCAAACCCCCCCAATGATGCACACGATACAGCCCAGGCCCCTAGTCCCCGGCAGCTCCGCTATTCCAGTCTACGGTAGCGGACTCGGTTACGACGGAGCAAGGGGTGCTAAGATTCTCCGGCAGAGATCCGGCTACCATCACCAACGACGACCTTTGGCCCTGGCAACATTTAACACGCGCACACTACGGACCGATGAGAAGATTGTCGAACTGGAGGAAGAACTGAGCCGGTTGCGCTGAGACATTGTGGGGTTATCTGAAGTCCGAAGAGAGGGAGAGGACTCGATAATCCTGAAGTCTGGCAACCTGCTCCATTTCCGCGAAGGCGACCAGCTGTCCCAGGGTGGCGTCGGGTTTATTGTCCACAAGTCCCTCGTGAACAACGTTGTTAAAGTCGGGAGCTTTTCGACTCGGGTGGCGTACCTTGTACTCAGAATAACAAAACGATATTCGTTAAAGGTTATATAGGTCTACGCCCCGACGTCAAAACACTCTGACGATGAGGTGGAGGCTATGTATGAGAACGTCAGTAGAGCCATACATTCCTCCAAAACCCACTGCACCGTTGTCATGGGGGACTTTAACGCAAAACTGGGCATACGAGAGGCGGACGAGACGAAAATGGGGCAATTTGGAGTTGGAAATCGGAATCCCAGAGGTCAGATGCTAATGGATTTCATGGAAAAGGAAGGACTCTTTGCGATGAATTCTTTTTTCAGGAAACCATTGCACCGCAAGTGGACCTGGCTCAGCCCCGATAGTCAGACCAAAAACGAGATAGACTTCATAATGTCAATTATTATTATATTGAACCTCAACATTAGGCTCGAACGCTCTCGACTTATGAAGTCTACGCTCCGTCCAGCGTCAACACAACTCCAAAACCCCGAGAGCTTTCAGATCGAACTACAAAACCGCTTCGAATGCCTCGGTGAATGCGTAGATGTGGACGACTACAACAAAAGGTTTGTGGAAACTCTCCAAACGGAAGGGTCTAAGTTCTAAGCCTTCTGAGCCATGTCTACAAGCTGTTTTCTAGGGTCATCACGAATCGTCTCGCTCGCAGATTCGACGACTTCCAGCCTCCCGAACAAGCAGGCTTCCGAAAAGGCTTTAGTACCATAGACTACATTCATACGCTGCGGCAAGTTATACAGAAGTCTGAGGAGTATAACAAACCACTATGCTTGGCGTTTGTGGACTATGAGAAGGCCTTCGATTCGATTGAGATTTGGGCGGTGCTACAGTCTCTCCAGCGGTGCCAAATTGACCATCGATACATTGAGTACACATTGCACTCGAAGTTGTTGGCGAGTATATATACCTGGGACAAACAGTACAACTAGGTAGGTCCAACTTCGAGAAAGAGGTGTCTCGGCGAATCCAGCTCGGTTGGGCAGCGTTCGGAAAGCTACGCTACATCTTCTCGTCGTCCAAGATACCACAGTGTCTCAAGACTAAAGTCTTTGACCAGTGTGTGTTGCCAGTGATGACTTACGGAACTGAAACGTGGTCGCTCACAATGGGCCTCATACGAAGGGTCAGAATCACACAAAGGGCAATGGAAAGAGCTATGCTAGGAGTTTCTCTGCGTGATCGAATCAGAAATGAGGAGATCCGCAGAAGAACCAAAGTCACCGCCATAGCTCTGCGAGTCGCTAAACTTAAGTGGCAGTGGGCAAGGCACATTGCTCAAAGAACCGTTGGCCGATGGGGCAGTAAGGTTCTGGAGTGGCGGCCACGTACTGGAAGACGCAGCGTAGGTAGGCCCCCAACAAGGTGGACCGATGACCTGGTGAAGGTCGCGGGAAGCCGATGGATGCGCGCAGCACAAGACCGGTTATCGAGAAAGCCTTGGGGGAGGCCTTTGCCCAGCAGTGGACATCTATAGGCTAAGGAACAAGTAGTTCCTGAGATTACCGCGTTCAAACAAACTCTTCAGCTTTATAGTATAGATTTGTAAGTGAGGGAAAATATAAATGAGGGAAATCTCGTTTTATGGATTGTTTGTTATAATTGTAGTTTTAGTATAGATGTTTTATATAATAACATTTTACAAGTCCTTAGAACTTGTACCACCTGTGATACAGATTTAAAAATGATAATTTTAAAATTGTAAAATATATTTAATTGTAAAATGATATCAACTGCAGTCCAAACTATCACAACTAATCACAATCATTTGCGAAAAATGTGTTTGCCGATTAGGCTGCAGGCTTCATACTTTGTAATATCTATATTAATTTTAAGATTTATATTTTATTTTAGCAATTTAAATATTGTGTTTTTGAACACTTTGTTTCAGTGTACCCGAGCACTGGGAAACACCAAGCATTGGCAGAGCTTCCTTTATACATATATGCATGTGCACCACAATAGGCTTGAAAAATAAGATTTCTTCACAGTTTTTAGAAAGAGTTACGTTAAATAAAGTAATTATCAAGTCAACCTATAATATTCCCACAGCTGGACACTGGAGGCTTTGTCAAGAAGCAGTGGGCTGTCTAACAACTTCCACCAACCCGCATAGGGAGTACCCCCCTCTCTCTCCTCTGTCTCTTATTTTTTTACCTATACAGTAGTACAGGTTAGTGGTACACGGTGTTTCCCCCTAAGCTACAGGCCTAGCCTAGTTTAGGGGACAGGGATAAACCTATTGTAATGCATTTATTAATGTATATAAAAATTGAAAAATGTATTTTTTGTCTCAATAAATATTTGTACATTAAAAAATGCTTTATGTACTTATTTGAAATAACTAGTGGTTAGCGATTCTTAAACCATACATTTTTGACCTTTTAACATCAGTTAATCATCCTTTATGAATAAACACCACAGTGTTTAAGGGGTTTATTCACAAATGATGATTAAAGTTAAGTGATGTGCAAACATCTAAAATGTATGATTAAACAATCACTAGTTAACTTTAAGCAGCATTTATGAATAAGGGGGAAAGTGTTTAAATGTTTGATGAAAATTTCCTCAAAATGTGTCCTTCACCATTTTGAGAGAAGTGGAAATGAAATTGCACATAAAGTAGCTGTCTAGGTTCAAACTCACACTTTAAGTTGTAGGAACCCATAAGTTCAGTTCAGGGTAAACCGCTGGGTTACCCACTGTTCCAAACATTACATATGAATCAGAACAAAACATATCAATGTCAAATGTGTTTCTGATTATAAAATGAAACAAACTTTATGCATCAAGTTTCATTGCATTACCAATATAAATGAAAATGATGGCCTTGGATGGAACAAGATAGTACCATATGGAATGGAAAAACTTAATATTTTTGCATGATAGTCATTAAAATAAATCCTAAAGAATACTGGTCTATTAAGGCCTTGCAAGCAGATTGCTTGCTGTAAGATTTATTGAATCTACAACATGCTGTTTTAATAGCATGATTAATATAACATACATTCATGGTCAACTAATTAGGGACACTATACTTAAACCAACAATTTGAATTTATTTTTTACTTTCGAAAGAGTATAAACAATATTACATATCTCTTACATGTAAGTATAATTAGTCATTTAAGTGCATGATTAAACAAATGATAAAAACTTCTTAAACATTGAACCTCTTTACAGTATAGCTGATAGATTATCACAGTGCTATTTGTTCAAAGAATGCTAGCTGGCCATTTAATTAGGGACACTGAAACATTGCAAATATGATATGTAAATAGAATTTTCAATCTGAATCTCATTTTTTTTTAAATTTCTACTCGTGTGGATTCGTGGAAAACTGGGCAAAAAGAAAAGTTGCGATGAAACACTACGAAAAATTATCAAGAAGTTTGTCGAGCGTGGTTGGTCATACGGAAAGACAGCAAAATATTTAAATTCTTCAAAAAGTATGGTATGCAATGCAGTGTAACATTTCAGGTGCAATAGCACTGATTTTAAAGCAGTGTTATTGGGCACATTTTATGTGCCCAGAAAAAAAAATCTAGGAAAATAACTCCACAAGAAGATACAATGATAACCAGTGGCCTAATTGGCCAACACACTTTTGTCAAATGATTGTGACTAGTTAGTCGCAATCATTTGACAAAAGTGTGTTGGCCGATAAGGCTACTGGTTGGCTAAGAAAGATCCGTTCCTAGGCTCTTAATTAAATACGAAATGTTTGGGGCAGACTTGAGCCGGTGTATCAGCGAGGACCGTTCGACGACGTCTGGTAGAAGCTGGCTTGTTCGGAAGAGTGGCTTGCAATATACCGTTGTTGAAGAAAGAACACAGAAATGCACGTTTGGTATAATGGACATTGGACCTACGCCCAATGGCAACATGAATTATTCTCTGACGAGACAAAGGTTAATTTGATATTATCAGATGGCAATACGTACGGCGTCCTGTAAAAGCCGAAATGAATCTTAAGATTCACAAAAAAGCTGGTAAAACATGGCAGTGTAAATATTAGAATGTGGGGTTCATTTTCTGAACGTGGAGTGGAACCTGTGAGGAAAGTTCAGGGTAACTTAGAACATCATCAATACAATGCAATAATATAGGAAACTATACTAAACTTCCCTGTGCTGAGGAACATCTACCTGTTATATGGATGTTTCAGCATGATAAAGCCCCGAAACATACCGCCCATTCAGTCAAGCCATATCTTAACAGTCAGTTGGTATCAGTGCTAGATTGGCAAGCAAATAGCCCAGACCTCAATGCAATCGAGCACCTTTGGCACGAAATTAAGAAAAATTTGCTACTTATCATACCACAACTTTATGAAGCTTTTTTGCAAGGCATGGGCAAACATTCCTGTTGAAACATGTCAGAAACTGATAATGTTTATGCCACATCAGTGTCAAGCGGTTATTACTAACAAAGGTTTTGCTACTGGGTACTAATTTTACCCGTAATACACTAGAATTGTTAAAGAGTGAAAATACTGCAGATTATTAATTTTGTTTAACTCTATTTTTCATTTTACTTTACTGTCCTTAATTAAATGTCCAGCTACAGATTTATACCTTATATTGAATACATGGTTAACCTTAGATATTAAATACTTTTTTCTAGTTATTTAATCTTTTATTTACAGCCATTTATAGCATAATAATCGGACCAACCCGCATTGAGCAAGCGTGGTGACTACGTTCAATCCTTCTCTGTATGAGAGGAGACCTGTACCCAGAAGTGGGACGATAAAAAGGTTGATGATGAATCAGACCAAATTTTTCACCCTGACGCCAGAGGTCAATGTACCGCGCTCGCCCGCCCGTGCGAAGCTTTGACCATATTTTTGTTGAGATAACCAAGAATAGCAAGCTCATATAACTGTGGTTATTCATTATATCTTTTTAAAATTTTGTACACAGATTCTTTATTTAAAAATACTGGACACGTGATTCAGGTTTCACATAAATTAAAAATAATGTTGTATACATATGTATACTAGCTGTGCCCCGCGCTAAGCAGTAGTAATATAAAAATAGATAAAAACCTATTCTAATGCCTAACGAAAGTAAATAAAAAATTCATTAAATTTGTTATAGCTAGCTGTTTGGGTGGAGTTTGGGGCCAAATACTGTGACAGAATTTTATACATATAATAGAGATGAGTTCATATTTTCATTTTATAGTTTAATGTCATTGAATGCTATTATTTTTTACACTATAATTAAAAAAAAACTGACTAAAATAATTGTAGTGCAGACATTATTTGCTAGAGTCTCAGATCATAACTGAGCATCAATGATAAATGAATATTTTTAAATAATGTATTTCTTGTTTTTATATTTCCCATGATTCTGGACCAGTAGCCCTATTCTTGGTTGCCTTTATGAAGCAGTTTGTATAGCCCTAAGGCCCCTAAGAAATAATAATTACACATTTCAAAAGATTTGAAAACAAAATCAGATAAGGTTTATAGAAAACTTTGGGTAGATAAAGAATTTTCAGTTTCATTGAATTCTAAAAATATAAGGTGTTTTTTTAATATTAGAAACTAGAAATCATTTTGAGTAGGTAGGTACCGACACGACAGCCGGCGTAGCGGTAGCTGCGCAAGGTGGCGCGGGTTCGATCCCCGCACAGTGCAAGTATTTGTATGCATGAATATGAATATTTGCACAGGTCTGGTCGTGCCTCGGAAAGCATGTTAAGCCGTTGGTCCCGGTTGCCATACGAACAGATGTTCGTAGGCAACGGGGACCTAACTCCATAAAGAATAGAGGTAAACAAACCAATTTTTACATGCTAGCTATTTATTAACAATTCCTTATATAGCATATTTTAATAGAATCACTAAAATAACATGCATAATAATTTGGTATTTCGAAAAACCATTAAAAAGTCGACATTAATTTTACGTGATAGTCCTACAAAAAAAAAGGAAGATGCATGAAATCCAGGTATTAAACACATTTTGTGGAATTCAACCAATGAATAAAATGGAGGCATTTGTTAATACAATTTTGCGTATTTTAGTTACTTTCAAATCTACTGAATAACACATGCATTGTAATACTTTTAAATATGGACTAATTATATTATAATATACATATGTATCAAAAAATTTAACCTATTAGGAAATTAACTTACATGTGTGTCATATTTCTTTCAAATCGGTTAAACGTTCTATGAAAATCATAAATATCTAAACTTAGATAAACTGTTTAGATTTGTAGGAAGTAGGATTATTACTTTTATAAAAGTCATCTATGTAGAAAAGGTTGTTAACATCTGTCTTTTAGGCGTAAACTACTTGTTGCCTAGCAACGGTTTGTTTACCTCTATTCTTTATCGAATTTGGCTCAAATATAGTGGCAGTTGTTACTGGTTGTTGGAGCCCTCAAGAATCCAACAATTGGTCTAACTGCAATGCTTCGATGTCGCCTTCGGGTTGTGGAGGTCAGACGGCAGAAGCTTCACAGAAAATGTTGAAGTTTAGCCATATCAGCAGTTGGACTGGTAAAGCGGACCCCAGACTCCAAAGCTGAAAAGGCTTCGGATACGACTGGGATTAACGCTGAGATGATGATGATGATGACTTGGCCTGACTTAAATGTAAGCATATTATCATGTTATTTTTCTATTACCATAGTGATCTATTTCTTTTTTTAGTTTCTCTCAAAAAACTTAACTTTTACAACCAATTATATCAATTAATCAACAATATTATATTATATATTATTATATCAATTACATGGCTAATATTTACATTTTTCTTTTATCCTAAAAGAATCCTACTGATTTTATATAGTTTGAAAAATATCTTTATATAACTATTTCGCATACATCATTATTGCTAAAAGTAAATAACCTCTTACTATGTCTCTATACAAAACAGTAAATTATATAGATATTGTTAGATATATCTAATCAACTATTTTCTTACTTAATTTACATACTTTGCAAGAGCTATCATTTTCACTTAGTTTGTATTTTTAAAATCTGCTGAGGCTCTTAATTGTTATCGAATGCTAAATAGGCTCTCACGTAAATATGGTATGGGTATTGAATAATTATGTCACAGTTCGAGAATTAACAACTCCAGTATTGGCATTGTCAATACAAAAAGCAAGTTTGGAAATAGAATCATCGTTTTTAACCAACAAGATTACGCCATCCGATCCAAGCGATTGATCCAAAAGAAAAATATATGATAAGGATTGCAATCAGCTAAATCTAAATTCTACAAAGTAATGTCATGCAATGAAAATTATCCCATGAGCGTAAAATGATACGAGAAACGTGGCCCTTGATGCTATATCATCAATAAGTGACTCAATTCAGTTGTATGCTCATGGAATGTCGGATTTCACAACATGAACGTAATGGAGTCAAGTAAAACGATAAAATATGTTTACCTGTCTATCAATTGATCCTCTGTTCCAGGCAAAGGATGAACCACAAAATGCATTGAAGACATTTTCCAAGGTCCTATCCTGTGTTTTAACAAAGATTTCAAAGAACACACTTAAACATTTGTTAAAAATCCACCACAATACTGCAAGAACAAAAGAACACCCATCTAAAATTCCCTTCCAACCACCATATTTTTCGTGGTCTCTTTAGTGTTCGTTTCTCGTTCTCGAATACATGTGAGTCGGTACATGACGAAAAAAGAAAGAAAATATCAACATGGCTTCTCCGCCCAGAATGTTGGTACCCCTGATGTAATAAACTATTTTCTGGAAGCCAAAAATCTTTATCCGTTTTACAGATACGTACGTAAGTACAATTATTTAGTATTTTTGACAGAAAAAAAAGACTGAAAATTATTAAATAATTAAGTAATAATAACTCTCGATCAATATTTTAAAATCTTAGTATAACCAAACAATATACTAAGGAAGCGATATTAAACGCGATACAGAAACACACACAGATTTGTATGTATAACGTGTCTATAAAGTCGTAAAAATGGATGTTTCTTGAACTAACATTTTTAAAAGTAGGGCAACACTAAATCTTAGTAAGTACAAGTCTATGGTACAAGTACATGGAATGTCATCGGCAGTCATATATTTGTTTTGTGACTTGTTATTTATTGAATTTTGTATTAATTTTCAATTCTATTTAGACTAAAAATTGAAGAAATTTGTTAAACTTGAGAAAAACAAACCGGAGTGGAGCTCCGGAATATATTTTTAAAGTTTATCATCAATGTTTGTGAGTACACCAAGCTGGACAAACCAGGGAAGTAATAAGTACTACGTACAGAAGGCTTACTGTGCGACTAAGCACGCGCCGAGTGAGAGATCATAAATCTTGGTTCGTCTCCTTCTAACTAGTGTAATCATTCTTATCTGTATCCACACGCTGTTTAAATTTCCTATAACTTTCGCAATTGTGCTAAGGGGTCATCCATAAAGTACGTCACACATAAAGGGGGGAGGGGGTGTCGACAAAGTGTGACATGGTGTGACAAGGGGTGGGTGGGGTACTAAGTTTCGTGACATCACATTTCAAAATCGAATATATCTAGAGGTAGTAATCGCGTAATTTGAAATATTAATTATAAACTAAAAAATATTTCCAACTCTATCTTTGGGACAATACGGTTTAAATTGTTTTGTTGACAAGTTCAAACCCGCTCTTAGAGACACGCGCCGATCGCCTACGAGCCCTTTGACTTAAGTCCATGGACTGAAGACGATTGAGTTTGTTTCTTTTTCTTTATATTCAATAGTTTATTGCTTTGTTATTGTTTCAAATATTTGATATAATGTTGATTTCATAAAAAAGAAGTACTTAATTTAAATGGAAATAAAACTAAATTCGGAGCTGCTGCTTTAATTTAATAATTTTTCGATGTGAAATTGCAAAACATGTGACGTCACACTAGGGAGGGGGGGTCACAGAAATGTGAACACCTGTGACAAGGACGGGGGGAGGGCTCAAAAAATCATGAAATTCGTGTGACGTACTTTATGGATGGCCCCTAAAGAGACACACCAGTCTCACTTGAGCTCACTTCTCTAAGTAGATATTACTTATATAAAAATACTTTATTTGTATATATTTAAGGTTCATTTTGATTCGTTGAAAGGTTCCAAGTAAGCCTTCCAGTTGTACTTATTACTCCCATGGGACGGACAAATTTTATGAAACATGGATGATATTTATGCTTGAACAGTTGCTAAAACAAGTATGTGATCATGTTACTGTTTTTTTTTTATCTAATAGAAGTTTAAAATTTACCAAGTAAACGATTTTATGACTAAAATAAGGATTGTTTTCATTGTGCATTTATAGGTTAGGTTTCAAGTATTGTAGTGCGTTTTGATATTTTCAGTTATTTAATTTACCCCTGATTTTAAAAATGAATTATATCATTTTGGGACTTAAAATTAGTGCTATCCATCTTCTGATAGAAATTACATATTATTATTTTTAATCTTTCAGGAAAATGTGAGAGTAAACCCTTTATCATGATATATACGAGTTAGTTATTAGCCTAAGTGAAGATAACAGGCTGATGATAGCAGTAGCGGAGACGTTATTAGTGACGCAGCTGACAATGAAAATACTGTAGAACGAAGAATATTTTTTATCTGATGATAAAAGCAATTATTATATTTTGGATTACTTTTCATTGGTAAAATCACGTTAAAACATATAATATTAAATATGTATGATTTTATTTTTTGTTTTACTCATTTTATTTAAACGCCAGAGACCACAGATTTATGTTTTCATTAAAACCAGTTTTACTTCTAGTACAAAATAATGTGCTAGTACCCGCGCAGATAAAGAAAAGATCTGAAAATGGCGGCGGATACTTACGGTACGGTTGACAAAACATGCCATTGTTCATTCACATACCAAATGCTAAGATAGTAAAATGTCAAATGTACGTAGTAAATATTGATAATTACAATGTAAATTTGACATTTTACTTGTTTGTTGTTGTGTTTGTTTTTATTGTTGTTTTTGTTGAGTTAGTGAAAACAACAATATCAACAAAAACAACAGAATAACAGAGACTTTAGCGGAACGAAATTAACGATAACTCGGAGTGCGTCAAAGTAGCTTGAAAAGCGAATCCTGAATTCCTGACGGATGATATTTTTTTGCAGTGCTTACTTCACTGTGTGAGTATAGACAGCGATAGAGAGTGAGTGAGAACGCATGCGAGTGGACGCCATTTACAGATCTTTTCTTTATCTGCGCCGGTTATATCAAAATGATTTCAATCACATAAACAGGGTTGCTATACGCACGATCGCAGCGCCCTCATTTATTTTCACGACTTTATAGACTAACTATACATTTGATTAATTGATTTGTTTGATTGTTCAAACTCAACAAAAACAACAGAATAACAGAGACTTTAGCGGAACGAAATTAACGATAACTCGGAGTGCGTCAAAGTAGCTTGGAAAGCGAATCCTGAATTCCTGACGGATGATATTTTTTTGCAGTGCTTACTTCACTGTGTGAGTATAGAAAGCGATAGAGAGTGAGTGAGAACGCATGCGAGTGGACGCCATTTACAGATCTTTTCTTTATCTGCGCAGGTTATATCAAAATGATTTCAATCACATAAACAGGGTTGCTATACGCACAATCGCAGCGCCCTCATTTAATTTCACGACTTTATAGACACTCTACATCCGGACGAACTGACGAAGCGTTTCGCCTCGTCGTTTATACCACCTATTAGACTGAAGGACTGGAACAATTTGCCAGTGGTGGTGTTTTCGCCTGACTACAATTTAAGTTTTTTCAAGGCCAGAGTGAATAGGCTCTTATTTAACGCCGCGCTTTACCATCAACGATTGCATCACTGCTTACCATCAGGTGGGATCGCGGTCAAGCACTTGTTTATAATTATGAAAAAAAGGAACTATATTAGAGGGTTTGGTTTTCAAATTTCGTCCTCAGTACGCCCATTATTGTGGGCCGTTTTAGCCATCGATGGTCGTTCTAAACAGCCCACCTCTCCCTAGAAGTTCGTGTTTTACTGTGAAAATATTCTGTATTTTTGAAATTAAATTCAAAAGAATTTTTATTCAAAATATTCAAATTAGCCTGAGAATCAGCGCTTTTCCTTTTTTTCCCTCGCCACTTCCTAGTGCTTTCGCTGGGATGAAGAAGTGGTGGAACAAATTCCTCAACAACACAGCTGTCTGTTCAGTTAAAAAAACACCTGGTTGTATACAATACTAAGCATGTAAAGTAACTGACATTACAAAATACATAACAATAAATTAATTGTTATCTATAATATGTCGGCTAGGCACGCACTATACAAGTAAAACCATAAAAAGAGTAAATAAGTAAAGTCTTAAACCTAAACAAAAGCAGGCATAAAGGGCGTGACAACTTATAAATTTATGCATGGCTGGGTTCAAAAAATAAACAATTATTGATTATCCTAAGCCTGAGATTTGGACTGCGACAATGTCTCTTGTCCTGGATCTCCGTTGAAATGCTCCGGGTACGGGATCAACTGTCGACAGTTGGTCCTGCAGCAGTATAAGGGCTATACCATAATTGCGCGCAGGAGTAGGCGCAGGATGCTGCCAGCCCCAAGAAAGGGGGTCTTAAAATAAACATTGACAAAACATATTGAATGTATATACAACATAACTCAAAAAAATCGGAGAAGGTTCTGAAGCTGGATAAAACAATAATGCTATGCTAATCTTTTGATGTCGCGATCGGCGGTTACAAAATTGCAAACCTGACACGACTTTTTTTGCGACCAGCGCGGTCTACATGGAAGAGATGCTCCTCAAGATGGAGCGCGTAAGTCTTAGGTTTGGATTGAAAATTAATCGGAGTAAGACGAAAATCATGATCGTCGACCGTGCTGATAATAATTCGCCAAGGTAAGGCAAACCGCCAATAGTGACGTAGTCGATTCGTATGTCTACCTTGGTGCTCTGGTTTCAAACAGTGGCGGTAGTGTGGATGAAATCAAGCGGCGCATGGCCATGACAAGAAGGGCAATGGACAAGCTCAAGAAAATATGAAGGAATCGCAACATAACTAAAGCTACTAAGATCAGGCTCGTCCGAGCACTAATATTTCCCATATTTCTCTACGCAGCTGAAACGTGGACGTTACGAGAACTGGAAAAGAAAAAGATAGACGCTCTAGAAATGTGGTGTTGGAGAAGAGTGCTTGGGATCCCCTTTTAAGACCCCCTTTCTTGGGGCTGGCAGCATCCTGCGCCTACTCCTGCGCGCAATTATGGTATAGCCCCTATACTGCTGCAGGACCAACTGTCGACAGTTGATCCCGTACCCGGAGCATTTCAACGGAGATCCCGGACAAGAGACATTGTCGCAGTCCAAATCTCAGGCTTAGGATAATCAATAATAGTTTATTTTTTGAACCCAGCCATGCATAAATTTATAAGTTGTCACGCCCTTTATGCCTGCTTTTGTTTAGGTTTAAGACTTTACTTATTTACTCTTTTTATGGTTTTACTTGTATAGTGCGTGCCTAGCAAGTAAAACCCTTACAATCGTTGAATATCACAGGCTCGCACACGCACTTGTGGCTCTCGTAAGAATGACCGACGTGGTGCGCTTGAGACCGTGCTCTCCGTCTGACAGTGTTGTCTGTGGTTAATGATAAAACGCATACACTACAAGAATAAACGTTTCTATACTTCAGGAACTCGGCATCAAACAGCGTCTTTCAGGAATAGTACAGACCCGTATACTCGGATTTTTCGGTCATGTGTCTAGACGCAATAATAACTCCATTGAGCGTTTGGTCGTCCAGGGCAGAGTAGAGGGGAACAGACCTCGTGGAAGGTCACCGAAGAGGTGGACCGACCAAATCAAGTCGTCAATGGAGGACCTGTTAATGAATGCTCCAGATTGTCGTCCAACAGGGATAGATAAGGAGAGATCGTGCGGCGAGCTACATCAATGTCTCGAATTCAGTCATAGTGACCACGACCGTTCTGTCAAGAACGAAACGAAGAAGAAGATGCCAAACTCGGATTTTTCGGTCACGTGTCTAGACGCAATAATAACTCTATTGAGCGTTTGGTCGTCCAGGGCAGATTAGAGGGGAACAGACCTCGTGGAAGGTCACCGATGCGGTGGACCGACCAAATCAAGTCGTCAATGGGGGACCTGTTAATGAATGCTCCAGATTGTCGTCCAACAGGGATAGATAAGGAGAGATCGTGCGGCGAGCTACATCAATGTCTCGAATTCAGTCATAGTGACCACGACCGTTCTGTCAAGAACGAAACGAAGAAGAAGATGCCAATCTTAATAGTTTCTACTTTTTTAATGCTAAAAATAACGGTCGGTAACGTATAATGAATAGACGTTCACTTTGTCCCTCTGGTGGGATAGATTAATAAGGCAAGGTGAACTAAATCCCAGGTTAATTGACCGTCAACCTACCATCAACCTTTTTTTTTGGACAGGAAAACTAAAAAAATCATCCCGCCACTCCGTCCTCCACCCGCTTTGGGTGGAGCGGAAGGGCTGGCCAGACTTTACTGACTAAAACCCACGTGTTTGTCAATTACCTGTGCACCAGGACCAAGGTTTCGCGCCGTCGACCCGGGTCTAGTCCTTACTGTGCGGCGAGTTGTGCGAGTTCGATTTTGTCTCCCGACCGGGCCTCTCCTACAGCAGTTAGAGGCGTGAAGGCGCTGGGATTCTGATGCCTCGCGGTGATGGCGCTCCGCCACCATTACTGTTTCGCATAAAGAGGTGACGGCCTGCCATGCACTCTTGCTCCGGACTATGCCTGGACCAGGGTCACAAGGACACGGCGGTGCTCTACCCAAGCCGGGCAGAGATCTACCGTATACTCCACCGTGTCCTCAGGGCGATTTCCACAGTGATGACAACCTGACGTTTTCTTCCGACTTATCCAGAACAGGAACCTCCCGAATCAGGCGGAAGGTAAGGGTCCCGTGGCGCCTTTCGACAATCGCACTCCCATAAGATCCCACCGGAGCTCTGTCCGCCGTACCGCGATTTTTTCACGGCAGCGGAGTTTCCGGCTTTTTGCCTCCCCTCGTCCGTCACTCCCACACGTGGGCGAGGGCTTTGGCCTGCAGATCCCATGGCGACAATCCGGCAAGTAGGCTCGCTGCCTCAGCGGAGATCATGCGGTATCCCCGGACCAGCTGAACAGCCATGACCCTCTGGGACGCGGTCAGGCATCGGGCTGATCGCTTCCTCAGGGACTGCGCTCACACCGGTGGTAGCCATGGACCTCACGGCGCAGAGTCTCCGGTAGGGGGGCGTTTGGTCCCCCTTGATGTGTGAGGTCACCGTCAATGGGGAGTAATGCTAAAAATGTGTATATTAGAACGTCACACGACTCAAAGAAAAAAATCTAAAAAAAAACAATAATGAAAAATGGCGGCCAAGTCAAAGAAGCGGCTGTCTAAAATTGAAAATAAGTTATTAAAATTAGATAAATTAGAATTAAAGGACGTATACTGTTCAATTTGTCAATCTATATTAATAAAACCCGTTACCTTGCCGTGTTTCCATGACTTCTGCCAACACTGTTTTAATGGTAGCATAGAAAATAATGCTTTGTGTTGTCCTCTGTGTCGATTGCGAATTGGATCCTGGCTAAGAACAGCAACAAAACAAAAGAATTTGGTGAATCTTGAACTTTGGAATTTTATTCAATCGAAATTTCAAAAAGAAATTGAAATTAAAACTAAAGGAGGGGACATCGATATACCTGAAGGTAAACATCTGATGTGCTAAAGAAAAAACAATAGTAATCAATATTTGTTTATTGTTGGTAAATTCCAACCATCTGTTATTTTTTTGTGTACATCTGTATGGTTCTAGGGCAATCTCTTCTTAGATTTTGTAGTGATATTGGTACCTTAGGTCTACATACAATTACTATTCATCCTTACGATCTAATGTCAAACTAATACCAAATACTTATTCTTAATTCTTAGAAGCTACAACATATGCTTACCTTTGTGGCATAATGGTAATGAAATTGCTTACTCTCATCTGAAAAAAATTTCAGAAGCACCCTTACTCCGACTAAGTGAACCTGGGGAAATTAGATCGGAATATGAGGCTGAACTGAGGCGCTTAAGGGCTGAGAGAGTAAGATTAGAGCAAAAACATATACAAGAGACTGAATTATTAATCAAGTAAGTAATGTTTATATTTATTATTACATTTAAGTGCCACCAAACCTGAAACAAATTCATCATTGTCATAAATTAATTATGAATGAATGAATGTTTGGTTTAGTAAAATTCAATGTGAAGAATGTTTATATGTGTTATTACTTTTAAGTGCCACTAAACCTCCCAACCCGCATTGAGCAAGCCTGGTGGTTACGCTCAATCCTTCTCTGTATGAGAGGAGACCTGTGCCCAGCAGTGGGACAATAAAAAGGTTGATGTTGAAACCTCCCAAAAATTCTTCTCTAACATAAATTAATTATGAATGAATAAATGTTTGTTTTAGGAAAATTCAATGTGAAGAAGAAGAAGCGCACAAGAAATATTTAGATAACTTAAAACAAGATGAAATTCTAGCACAACAAATGCAGCGAGATCATGTTAAAATTGTAGCGCCATGTAACACTCCTAGGAAACTCAATGTTAAAGTACCAGCTGCTAAACCTAGACTTAAAGCTACAAAAATTGATAATTATCTCTCAAAATTACAAGTTCCCACCACTAATGAGTAAGTGTCATTTTCAAAACTTAAATCCTCAGCATATGCCATTATTTTTTGTGTCTATGTATTATTTTGTATGTGTGCATATTATAATGTTAGCTACTTCTGTTTCTCCCAACCTTAATAATTTTTCAAATGAGTCTATGATAATGTATTTCAACATTCACATTATCATGAATGTGTCTGAACTGCATAAATCCACATTTGCCAACTAGTGTAGAACAATCTACCTGTACTACATAGTTAATTCAAGTTTAAATACATATTATCCCTTAAACACCATGGTGTTTATTCATAAACGATGATTAAAGTTAAGTGATGATAAAACATCAAAAATGTATGGTTAAACAGTCACTAATCACTAGTTTACTTTATGCAATGTTTGTGAATAAAGGGGTTTATTTGAGACTAGCGGCCGCCCTCTACTTCGTTCGTGTGGAATTATTTGAATTGATTTTATTTTAACCCCAAACTATACAGTATACATTTAAAATTTTTGTTATGTTCCGCTTCTATTGGTCACAGCGCGATGTTATATAGCCTAAAGCTTTTTTGGATTAATGGGCTATATAACGCAAAAATAATTTTTCAAATCGGTTCAGGAGTTTCTGAGATTAGTGCGTTCAAACAAACTCTTCAGCTTTATAACATAGTATTTTATTTACTATTTAATAGTGTTCGTAGTAGTATAGCTTAATACTTAGGTATTTGTGTATCTATTGGAACCCGCTCAACAAGTTTTTTTGGAAATCTTTTAGTGTTTCTTTGTAATTTACAAGGTATGTACTACCTATTACCATCCCCTTGTCTATTTGTCAAGCTTTTTAGGTTTGGTAACTATTGTTTCATTCTATTCTATTGAATAGAATGTTTGAGTACCATAGTTACTAAAAGGTACATACTAATGTGGGATGTTAAACTGTGTAATTTATAATATTTTTTGGCGCATATTCAGTGAAATCAACCCCAACCCCATTTCCAACTGACAATTATTAAGACTCTAGTGTCGAGGAATGTGGGAAATAGGTATTTGAAGAAACTTAAAAATTGCCGTCTTGCTGCTTCCAACCTCTCCCGGTAAAGTGTGGAAAGGACAGTTGTAGCTCAGGCTGATTTTACCTATAAAAACGTTGACCAGAAGACGTTTTGTATTCCGTTGTTTTCTTTTTCGAAACACGACAGTTCTCAATTATTTTTAAATCAAAATTTAGACGAAAAGTTATACCTATGCTTCTATTATTTTCTTTTTTATCAAAAACTCACAGACACATTTGTCTAATAGTCATCTGAACATCATGGTAAAAAAGGGTTATTTTTCGCGATTTATTAATTAAGTTTCGGAAAAAAATAAAAAGTTTAGTAAAAAAAATAATTGCTCTAAAAGCATTATCCACAAAGAAAACAGCGGAATATGTTTGTATAGAGAAAGCACCACTAGAGTTCCCTCTTATGGATCTGTTACTGTTAACATCAGACTGAAAGTGTAATTAATATATCTCAGTAACAATTAATGATGTGACACTCTGTTGAAGCTAAGCAGAAATATCAAAATATAATGCCAACCTATTGTTAATTTGTTACATGTCAAAATCAAAGTATTTATTTCAACATATACTCAACATGTAAGTGGAAACAGGATCTTAACCAGCCTCATAATCTTTTTCCAGTAGTCCACAAGTAAATAATCCAACTACTGATATTACAAGTACTGATGGATCAGTACCTAAAGCTCCAACGGTCAGGCCCCTAAATGGAACCTCTCCAGAAATGGTACCAAGTTATGGAAAATTAATAAAAAGCTTTATAGATAAAAAAAACAAACTGGGTCCTGCTGGTTTATGGAATAAAGAAAATGGCGAAAGTGTTAAGGAAAAGGTGAGCTTTATTATTTAACCAGATTGTTTATTATGCTTTAAACATTTTAAATTAGTCTTGCGGTTGTGCACTGTGTAGATAATGTAATTGTATTTTTCAAGTGTATAATATTGTATGCAGTGAAATGTGGTAATCAGAGTAAGTTCGGTATTAATTTTGTGTCCTTTTAATCAATGTGCTATTGATATCCCATATTTATATTCCTTATTGCCTTTATTGATAGTTGTTCAAATTTTATTCATGAAACTTACAGAAAGACGATTCCAGTGATAAAGAAGTATGTACTTCAGAAGACAAGATCAAAGTAAAAAGCTCTGTTCCTTCCCTCCTTGTTTCATTGCCACTGCCATACACAGGAATACTTCAACACAAAATCAACTTAGCTGAAAATAGAAATGTTGAGACTGGCAGTGTGGATTCCATGCGGCAAGAGTTGTGTTACTTTAAACCTATTGAGTCAACTACTCCAACAAGGTATACATTCCATGTGTTATTTTGTGTATAAGGCATATCACACGGACTGCACCCGAACAAGCTTACGCAGTTCCTATATTCATGCAGTTGTCTGCAGTCGGATCTGACTTCAAGCAGTTGACGCCAATCATCTAGAAACGAAGCCAGTGTTATGTATGCCTAGTATGTTAGTTGTAGTTTTCATTACGAGACTCGATCGTCAATATCGACCGCGTTTGGCGCTCTCATTGGTTGAGAGTTCTTACAACCTTGAAGTGGGCCAATCGATGAGTCAAACGCGCTTAAAATCGACGATCGAGTTTCGTAATGAAAACTCATACTAGGCCTACTGGTAGCCATACACGCTACGAGAAATCGCTACGATCAGACTACAGTTCGAACGGTACCTACCGATAAATCGCTACATGGATGTGATAAAACTGCAGTTTCATTCGATTTTTTGAGACTACAGTCGAACGGAACAACACGAAAATGTCTATTGATTTATCGCTCTGCGCTCGTTCCGTCTTCGTGTTTAGTTTTGTCGTCGGTTGAAATTCGGGTGGACGTGCCCACGCGTCATGGCGTCTCAAAGTAATCGCGAATGGCTTGAAGAATTTATTGAGTTATATCGCAGTGAACCTTTTCTTTGGAATATTAAAGACAAAAAGTATCACGATCGTAAGTTAAAATGTTCAGCATCTACTAAGCTGGTTGAAAAATTGAAAACAGTAGACCTTAGTAGCAGTAACAGTAGACCGCAATTTCTCGTAGCGTGTTTTGTATGCCACGGACGATTAACTGCACCGTTCAAACTGTACCGTCTGATCGTAATAATTTCTCGTAGCGTGTATGACTACCATTAGGTTTGATATCGAAATGAAAGCACAGATATTACCTCTCTTTATATTGTTAGTACGGCGCCGCCACCGACAGCGATGCAATCGAATTAAAAAGCTGCAACGAGTAACGCGAATATGGATTAATCCTTTGTCAAACGGAAGGTGATTTTTTTAATATACACGAAATTAAGACAAGATTAACGTAAATTTTACAACTACTTTAGTATAATGTCAATTGCAGCATTTGACCAATTAAACGATTTACTAAAAGAATCACTGTGTCGTCAAGACACTATCATGCGGAAAGCAAACAAGTGACGCGGATGCGGCTCCAGGACAAACTGGAGACTAACTGCACAGTATAAAAATCATACAGTAGTTCGACTTATTTATTTATTGCAGATCAACATCGATATCTGTATCATAAATAAAACAATATTACATATTAATCTATCTATCTATGTAAATAAAAATGAATTGTTGTTCGTTAGTCTGGTTGAAACTCGAGAACGGCTGGGCCGATTGAGCTGATTTTGGTTTTAAAATGTTTGTCGTAGTCCAGGGTAGGTCTAAACGGTGAGCAAATAAGGAAAAAAAAATATTTATTTTAATAATAATGATGAATGAGCTTCATTGTTTCGACTTCTCTACACTTTTGTGCTACCCTGGTACTCTGCACCTCCAACAATTAGGCAAATTAAAACTCACTCACAAGAGCAATGGGGGAATGGCAATGACAAATGGCACAGCAGTACAATATTAGAAAGTTTGAAGTTGAAGTTGGCTTTGTGGCTTTTTATTAGAAACTTTAAACCGGCAGAGAGTATTTATATTTTGCTTTAAGCGAATGCATTGATGCATTCGTTTAAAGCAATGAGATGATTGAGGATGAGATTTTTTTTTTAAAAGATGTGTGGTATATGGTACCAGGGTCGCACAAAAGTGTAGGAGAAGTCGAAACAATAAAGTTCATTCATTCACACAGGAACGACGGGAACGGGATGAAAAGGATATCCTATGTCCTTCTCCCAGTTCTTAGCTACCTCCCTACCAATTTTCAGCCAAATAGATTCAGCTGTTCTTGAGTTATAAATTGTGTAACTTACACGACTTTCTTTTATATATATAGATTATCCTAATTTAAAAAGTAGTAAATAAGATCATGTCATATTTATTGCCTTAAGGCGGAACTAAGTTCGCCGGGTCAGCTAGTATTATAATGAAAACAATTTTTACCCCGCTCTTTACTGCATGTACCTACCTACCTGCATTAAGGAGTTGAGAATGACAATAAAAAATGTAGATGAGGCGTATACAAAGGGATTTCAAAATTTAAATGATATAGACTTGATAGCTAGTTACTGTGACACTATATACAGTAATATTGTTTAAGTGAATTTTTTAAATGAATACAAGTAAATAATTCAGTTGTCAGTCGAACATCACGGTTCGGAAAAGTTCACGGCTTTAATTCTGCCCGTGACATTTGTTTTTCAATCTCCTAAATTATCATCGTTTTTATTAGCTTAGATAAGTGTAGTCAATGAAAATATTTCTGAAATTATAACGGTAAGTGATGTCAATAAACTATAAAGTATGCCATATTTCATCTCATCAGTACAGTATGGGCAATTTGGCGTCAGATTCATGACATTATTATCACTGGCCTGTATGTATACTGATGTATATTACGGAACATACCCTACATTATTCATAATTGAAAGTGAAAAAATTACAAAACGTTGTCACAAAACTCAATTAATCATTATTGATTTATAATTTATAGATTAATAGAATATAATGAACCTTTATTGTACCCCAAAAAGTAACATGACATAAACCTAAATTACTTAAATCTATGTTTACAATATATCGTATGCACCATATTAAATAAACAAATAAAAAATAAACACGCGTCAGCCCTTGATGATATATCCCGAACTACGAACAAACTTTTGTTCGCAGTTCGGGAGCCGCTTACCCGCGTCTCGCCCCCCACGGGTGTGAGGGGCGAGACGCGGGTATACACGATTGCTCTGTTTAGACGTATTCGTTGGACGACTGTATGTTTTTTAGACTGTGCTAACTGCATGCGGTCGGCGGTGGACAGCATGCGGGGACACTAAACAATATGTAAAGAAAACCCCGTCCGACCCAAAAGGATAATAAATGTTAGGTATATACATGACCAAATAAAATATGAAATTTTACATAATAGTAATGAATTTTGAAATAATCGTTTTTTTCCGCGATTTCATTCCAACTTCCCCAAAATTTGGTATTTTTTTAAAAAGTGACAACACCATTTGTGGCGGAGCGAATAGCGATGCGATCACGTGCCGCCTGCCATGCCTCCCTTCACCCGCCCATGTATGCCTACCGCACTTGCATTAAGTTACCTCGGTTTTTCGAAATAATATATTTGTTTTTAAGTTTAGCCCGGCTTTGTAGGCATTATTAGAATCAGTTAACAATACCTAACAATATAGGGTTTTCTTTACATATTGTATAACTGTAGCCGAACGCGTGAAGTTGAAGGCACTACTGCATACAGTTGATATTGACTTCTGTCGACTGCAGCCGACCGCGTGGTATCATGATTTCACGAAGTTGAACGTACTGCAGTTGAATATAGCAACTGCGTGCGGTTGTTGTGGTACAGTCCGTGAGATAGCGGCCTAAAATTTGGCTAGGTCAGAACTTTATAATTATTGAACTAGTAATTGTTAGTGTAGCAGAAATTGCAATAATGAGTGGTACCTAGTTAATTAATACATAATGGTGGATTCATAACCCTATTATGGCATTATCAGTTACCAGTATTCTAAAAAATGTTGTTTAAGTTCTTGTTTCTACTGCAAGGTTCAGAAAAAATCTAATCTGTTGATGTTTTTTCAGTTTCAGTACAGGCAAGACTCCTCCGCTTCGCGTTCCAGGAATTCGTGTGGAAAAGGAGTCGGCGTCTACTCGCGATGAGCCTACGCCTACCCGTGCGCAGTATTTAGAGGGACTCTGTCGCCTCCGGAACCTGTCCGTAGCTAAAAACTTACCATCTGCCTTTGTTATCGCCCTAAATATACTTCAAGTTAAAAAGGTAAGACATGCTGCTTTTTAACTTGCTTACTTATTGTATTATGATAGAATTATGTTTTTAACTATTTATATTTCCCATTATTACAGGAAACCTCTGGGAAATGTGAAAGTAGCAGGTCAAAAGTTAAGAAAACTGCATCTACTAGCCCTTGTATTGCACCTCTACCAAACAAGAGAAATTCCAATAGAAATAAACAAACTATACAAATTGATGGTATTACTAAATTAAACCATAAAACAAATCTTAGGCGCACAAGATCCATGGGAAGTATTTCTAAAGATGAAAATGAAACGACACCGAAAAAGGCCAAAGTGAAACAGAGGAAAGTATCATCCGAAAGAAAGCCATACTTACGAAGTGATTCCAAAAAGTCAAGTACCAAAAAGGAATTAAACAGTCCACCATTAATTTCAGAAACAATAAATAACAATAAGGTCAATTTAGCTGTAAAGAATTTGTCTAGTCCATTAAAGAATTGTGATGTTAAGAAAATACTGCAAGAGCAGCTAAGAATTGAAAAAATAATTGAACAAGAAAAGAACGATTATGAATTGGCTCGAAAGATGGAAGCGGAGTGGAATGGACGTAGAAATCCCCGAAGGGCAGCCATCAAGCGACAAGTGACTCTTAACTATGCTCTCAGGCCACCCAAGAAACTGAAGGTCTAAATAAACTGTAGTCTTATGCATTTGTAGTTTAAAATTTTTGTGTTTGTTAAATCTGTTTGTTATTTTATTCACGCCAGTTGTCTGGAGGATTGATTAGCTTTTACCATAAGTTTGTTATTAGACGATAATTAATCTCTCAGATTCAGATGTTACATAGTCAATTGAATTTTTATCGTACTGGGGTAGTGAGGCGTAAATTTTGAGGAAAACGGAGTTTAGCATATATCCAATATTTACCTTCAAGCTTTTTCGTTACTTAAGCGTCATTTTATTGAAACTGTTAGAAACTTCGGAGCTTGTATTTCTCACTGATTATTTGATTCTGTAAGTAAATTGTATGTAATTTTTTAGTAGATAGAGTTAAACCTACCTACTAAAATTGTAATAATTCTACTAAAATAAAAACAAAAAAAAAAAAAAGATATGATTTCAATATAGCAGTCAGTGAATCACTAAACATACTAGTAGAACTTAATATCCAGAATTTAGGATTGGTATTTGATGCTGAGATTAGACATTTATGTTGAATTTACGAGTTTAGTTGCGGGTTATTGATATTGAATTAATTTCATTAATCTAATGCTACATTACGATTACATCTCCGTGTAGAATGCTTATGGTAGATAGTCAAACGCCTTAATAAATTAATTCTCTTGTTTCAATTAAAAAAGTTATAAAAGAGATCCAGCGAAAAGCGCCAAATAACAAATTGTGAGAGCATTTTCTTTGAAGACATGTTTGCCAAATTATTTTATACAGTCGCCCGTTTGCTTAGCTTTTGATTGACATTAGCCCTAGTTATTTTGACTATATTACTTTATACATATTTAATTGAAGGAAATAAACTGACGTGTGACTTTTTAAAAGTCAAAAATTTGACATTCTTTTGAATACAACGCACAGAGGGGTAATTCTCGTAATTGTAGGTTAAGTTCACAGTGTGATTTCTGACTCGCATCTGTCTAATTTCCATACAATTTGAAGCATTTTCCAGCGTTGTTTGTCGCCGAGATTAAACTGTGACTATACCAACGCCAAGCGCGATAAAGAATAACGGTAAACAAACCAATTTAGGGTTATCACAACTGACGTTTTACAAATCTATTATTTACATGATTATTGCCTTTTATATGCTATTTGTAACAATTTCTATTGCAGCATATTTCAATAGAATCACTAAAATAAAATGCATATTAACTTGGTATTTCGCAAAACCAGTAAAAAGTCGACATTAATTTTACGTGATAGCCCTACGAAACATAGATGGAATCAAAGTATTAAACACATTTTGTGGAATTCGGCCAATGAATAAAGTTGAGGAATTTGTCAATACAATTTTGCATATTTTAATTTCTTTCAAATCAACTGCATAACACATGCATTGTAATACATTCAAGTATCATCATGACGACACGATTGGTGTAGTGGCTGAACGATCGGCTGCTGCGCTGAGTGTCGCGGGTTCGATCCCCTCACGGAACAAAAATATTTGTATGACATACAAGTACCTAATTGTTCCGGGTCTGGCTGTTTAAGTATGCGAGTTTAAATGTTTGTAAACACACCCACGATACAGGAGACAATAAATGAAAACACGAACAATGCTGGTGCATAGGAATGATCCTAAAACTTAGAAAAAAACCTAGCATCAAAAATAAAATAAATAAAATTTCAAACAAACTAAATCGCATAAAATTGCAAACTGAATAGAACATCCTTTAAAAATATTGGTTCACTGACCTCCGATCGGCACAGCGCGATCCTGTATCGACTTGCTTTTTTCGCGCCATTATTATTAAAGTTTGGTACCGCAGGATGCGGCGGTCATCAACCTGTAAGCGCTTCCTTGTCAAAATGTACATCATGTAGAAAATGTGAAAACTGAAAAATAATTTCCTGTGACTAAACTAATGGGCATATTTATATGATTTTTTATGAGTAGAGAATGTGTTGAGGTACACGATGTTTAATTTATTGTCGTATTGTCAGCACCACTCTGTATATGTATAAAAAATTTAACCTATTAGGAAATTAGCTTACATGTGTGTTATATTTCAATCAAATCGGTTAAGCGTTCTATATGAATCATCAATATCTAAACATAAATAAACTGTTTATATTAGTAGGAAGTAGGATTATTACTTTGATGAAAATCATCTATATAGAAAAGGTTGTTGAAATGTCTTTCAGGCGTAAACAACTCGTTGCCTAGCAATGGTTTGTTTACCTCTATTCTTTATCCATTTTGGCTTTTAAATAGATTGTGGTTGTTTTAAATTAATATTATTGTAATTATTTGATTTAAATGCATAAAATGAGGGTTCTTTGTGTGATTTACATGAGTTTTAATGAAAATAATAACAATTAATGTATCCAAAACTACAAAAATATGTTTGGCATTTTGTTTCTCGCGCCACTTATTGTGAAACGATTCAGATTGGCTAATGTCACGATGACGTCATACGCTCATAAACACTTGTTGTCGTTCTATGTGTTCTCAGGGCCTGTAGCCAATGTAACATCGCTTCCTAGCGAAGCGAAATCGAATACTAAACCAACCAATGGCGGGAACGATTGACCACGTGATTTATCGCGTCGCGTGGTCAATCGTTCCCGCCATTGGTTGGTTTGGTATTCGATTTCGCTTCACTATGAAGCGATGTTACTTTGGCTACAGGCCCAGGTGTTTTTAGAAGATTTTTAACGATATTTGGAGCGTTTTTTTTTTTTTTTGTTTTCTTAGGTGCGTATTACAGAAGGAAACTCGAACATTGATCTCTGCTTAAGCGTTACTTAAAACTAGTTTCAACCAATCAAATGGCTTGAAACGAGACTTAGTAGAGCTTGAGTATTGAGTGACGTTCTGTAGTACCGACCTTACTGACAAATAACAGATAAACATGAACACCACTGCGGAACCAAAAATCGTTTAATAAGTTTGTGACGTCACTTACAAAGCGCGACGCCATATTGCTGAATAAAGCGTTTCGGCAGCTTATTTGATTTTTGAATTTTTGTTTGTATGTTTCTTACGAAACTTTTGGTGAACTTCTTAACCGCAACCAAGTAATTTAAAATGGTAATTATAAATCTGTCAAATAGCCTATTTAATTCTAATAGGGTATTTGCCTGCAACTCAGGCAGATAGCCTGAGTTAGGGTTAAAAATACGTCTAATTTTCATACAATTTGCAAAATTTTTGACATTTGTTTGCCACATAAATGAGACTACGACGTCGTTTCAAATTACGAGAATTAGCCTTCAGATGTTGGTGAAACCAGCCATGAAACATATTATATATTTTATTAAAGCATGTAATGGCATCAAAATATCTAATCTTAAATTAATATTGTAAAATATATCTTGTATTTATAACAAAATAGTAATAAAAACGCAATATTAAAGTTTAATGTATCGAAAATATTAGGCAATCGATTAAATACGAGTTACATTCAATTTAATGAAAGAGGGAGTCAATAGAAAACTAATGAAGGTAAATTTCTCACTATAAGATGATACGATTACTTTGTACGTACTTCGTGTAAATGATTATGTTAATCGAGATACGTATAAAATAGTCATGTGTACTCTATGGCGATTATCACGCTGCAGAGTGCTGAGAATTAGTTCATATACAATATGTAAAGTAAACCCCGGCCGACCCATAAAGTTTAGGTAAACACATGATCAAATAAAATATGAAATTTTACATAAGCATCATAGTAACAATACTAATGAATTTCGAAAAAAAATTTTTTTTCGCGAATCACTTCCAACTTCTCCAAAATTTAGTAATTTTTAATAAGCGACAACAACGATTTTGACGGTTTTAAATAGCGATGTGAACGCGAGCTGCGTGCCTCTGCTTTCGCCCTCGAATGTATTGCATACCGCAAATGTATTCAATTACCTCTTTTTGAGAAATACTTTTTTTTAATTTTTTTTAGGTTTTAGTAGAATAAAAACCCACCACACTGTTCCCAACCTACTGCAACTCCTGAAAGCCAGAATCAACAGTGGAGACCGCCAGAAAAACGCCGAGCAATGAAGCTCGACGAGTCCCGGAGAAACGATTTAACTGTCTTGGGTCCCGCAACGAAATTAATCAGTAAAGAATAGCGGAGGAGTAAGAAAAAAAATATTTTTTCCACTTCCCTCCATAACAAGAAGGAGACAGAACAGAACTAGGCCAATCGGCACAAAGGGATATTATTGCAACTGGGAGAAGCCCAGGTTGCCAAGCACCACGGAATAAAATTTTATTAAGTTTTACAATTGATTCCAATAATAGGTATGGCAAAAGCGCCTGAACGCACGGAAATTAGTTCTAGTCTCTACAAGGTCCGTATAATAAAGAACTCCGGATGTAACTTGTACACTATCCAACATAATATTGCGTTCATTCTGCCAAAGAATACACTCCCACAAGATGTGATGTGCGGACTGTTCAAATTCACAGTCTGTTGTAGAACATTGACACAAAGGCGAAGGAACAAGTTTAAAAGAATACAGTTTACTTTTAAAGTTGCCATGACATGTGAGAAATTGGGCAACGCAGTGGTCAACCTCCAGCCATGTCTTAGCCAGCCGATCGCCAACGGATGGAAAGAACAGATGGAGGTGCCGGCCCTTGATGGAATTATCCCACCTACTTTGCCATTCGGATAAGAGGTCCTCCCAGACGTCAGTCTGAGGTTTAAAGAATCTAGAAATTCTATTGAGGTCGCGTTGTGTAACAAAGTTAGTGTCCATGGCCTCCACACTCGCGGAGTAGTACATTGAAGCACGTCGCTGTACTTCAAGATCGACTGGAAGTACACCTGCCAGAACGGGTAAGGCTTCAGTACTGACTGTTCTATACGCCTTGCATAAAAATATCAAAGCCAAACGTTGGCTTTGAAGCAGTTTACGTCGCGCCGCCCCTATGCTGGCCCTATCGGCCCAAACAGGTGCACCGTAGCACATACATCCTAAGTAGGTAGCTCCATATATAGTTTTTAAAGTTAGGAATGATAGACCCCAAGTATGTTTTTCACCTATTATGTTTTTAGTAGAATCACTTATCTATACCTAACAATACCTTCACGAGTCAGACAGGGTTTTCTTTACATATTGTAAAAAACAAATGTGCGCTGGATCCGCCCCCGCGTGCAGGTTGTTCACAATGGCCGCCACGCACTACGCAGTATTAATCGCCTAAACTAGGAAACTGGGGCTCTAGTCTGCTATTTTTATAAATTTATCATTTAAACACGATTCCATTGTCATTGTACTAAAAGTTCGTATTCTACTATATTCATAATAATCAATCAATTATCGGACAGCCATCTCGTAATGGAATCGTGATAGAATGTCATTGCCGTATTGCCATTATTATAAAACTCGTTACTAGAAATGATTTTTATAAAACTATTTCTTAATTTAAACCTTTTTTAATATAGATTGGATTGTCAGTGATTGAACATTGGAAAGTCATAATGACGCCATTTTGTGATTTTGTAGATTACGAAACTTGTCTAAATCTATCATTATGAGATCACTAATCAAACATTCTGATACTATTGTAGGAGCAGACTAGGCCGTGTGCGTTCGCGCAGCGGAATGTTGTTGAATTTAAAGATTTTAAATATGCAGATATTTAGTGTATGACGTCGTGTAATTGTGTATGGTAAAAAAAATTTGTGCATGCAGCCATTGTGGAGAAATTCACCAAAAACTGATTCCGCTGGGCGAACGTTGTCCTGGCGGAACTTTTTTTAATCCATTGACTTTAGCAAAAAGAGATGTGTCCAAAAATTAGTGTGTATTTGTGTGTAATTGTGTATGTATGAATAAAATTTGTGCATGCATAGACTTCGGAGAAATTCAAGTTTCCGCTGCGCGAACGTTTGGCCATTAGCTAGTTTTCATATAAAGCGCTTACATAGAGAGCTGTAGATTTTTACATACGTTGTTTTGAATTTGTGCATATTTGTGTACAAAACAGATTTAGAAAAAATCGTAGGGCTAAAAAGATAAAAATATAAACGTAAAACACGCTTTTAGGTCATAGTTCTTAAAGTATGCACTTTGGGGTCTAGATTTTCACGTTTATACAAACCTTGTAAGTGTCTGCAACATATTGCCAAATATCAATGATGTTCCTTTAGTAATTAAAGAGATATAGGACAATTTACCATGACAAAATCACTGTTTACAAAGCAGTCAAATATCACGACATTCTAAAGGAATTGCATGGTAAAATGTATGCCAATAATTAGTGTATTCATTTCAACTATTCACATGCAAAATTTCATGTCATTAAATTCAGTAATTAAAGAAAAACAATTAAAATACTGACGAAGCATCGAAAACCTACATAACCCGACCAAGTTCGGATAACTATAAAAAAGCGGCCGTGCAATACATTTAGGTAACATCCCAAAATTGACAGTATAATACCGGTATTGAATTGGTATAGGTGATAACACAATTGTTTCGATATAATATGTAGCTAACATGAGTTTTCATTACGAGACTCGGTCGTCGATATCGAGCGCGTTTGACTCATCGATTGGCCCGCTTCAAGGTTGTAAGAGCTCTCAACCAATGAGAGCGCATCAATTAAAAATCGATTCAAGAGTAGTTTTTTTTTAAGTTATTAGATTGTTTGATCCACTAAAGTTGCAAAGGGGAACGCCCGTGCATGTCTAGTGCCACAGATTACAGAATACTACATACTAGTGCATTGGTTAAAAAGTGTAATAAGCTACAATATGTTAAATATTGTAGTACTTACTTTTGGTAATTATTTAATTTCCCTGAGGGTCTATAGTAAGAATCCTGATCCGTGACATATTCAATAGAAATTAGCTGTATGAATTTTATTTGCCTAAATTAATATATTTAGATTACATCTCAAGTCTCAAGCGCACACTTAAAGTAATTACGTAAATAGTACCTACTTTGTCATAGTCAAATACATTTAAAAAAGTAGGTGTACAAAAATAAATGACCTTTATATTATATCGAAACAATTGTGTTATCACCTATACCAATTCAATACCGGTATTATACTGTCAATTTTGGGATGTTACCTAAATGTATTGCACGGCCGCTTTTTTATAGTTATCCGAACTTGGTCGGGTTATGTAGGTTTTCGATGCTTCGTCAGTATTTTAATTGTTTTTCTTTAATTACTGAATTTAATGACATGAAATTTTGCATGTGAATAGTTAAATGAATACACTAATTATTGGCATACATTTTACCATGCAATTCCTTTAGAATGTCGTGATATTTGACTGCTTTGTAAACAGTGATTTTGTCATGGTAAATTGTCCTATATCTCTTTAATTACTAAAGGAACATCATTGATATTTGGCAATATGTTGCAGACACTTACAAGGTTTGTATAAACGTGAAAATCTAGACCCCAAAGTGCATACTTTAAGAACTATGACCTAAAAAGCGTGTTTTACGTTTATATTTTTATCTTTTTAGCCCTACGATTTTTTCTAAATCTGTTTTGTACACAAATATGCACAAATTCAAAACAACGTATGTAAAAATCTACAGCTCTCTATGTAAGCGCTTTATATGAAAACTAGCTAATGGTCAAACGTTCGCGCAGCGGAAACTTGAATTTCTCCGAAGTCTATGCATGCACAAATTTTATTCATACATACACAATTACACACAAATACACACTAATTTTTGGACACATCTCTTTTTCTAAAGTCAATGGATTAAAAAAAGTTCCGCCAGGACAACGTTCGCCCAGCGGAATCAGTTTTTGGTGAATTTCTCCACAATGGCTGCATGCACAAATTTTTTTTTACCATACACAATTACACGACGTCATACACTAAATATCTGCATATTTAAAATCTTTAAATTCAACAACATTCCGCTGCGCGAACGCACACGACTAGGCCCCCTGGACAAATGTGAACATGTGCAGACATCAGCACATCAAGCTACTACAATCTGTCAAATTTCCTTATTAGATTTTCAACTTTATCTCTAAAGCATTAAGGCTCAAGAGTGATTGGGAATAACTGACAGTTATGGGTAGCTTGGCCTGCTGTCGTCCGTACAAATGCACACACGCCTTGTATCTTGAATGAAAAAGCCACGACATGCAGCTAAGCACCAGTGTGGCTACTATGAGTTATCATTACGAGACTCGATCAAACGCATCGAGCGCGTTTGGTGTTTTCATTGGTTGAGAGTTCTTGCAACCTTTAAGCGGGCCAATCGATGACTCGAACGCGGCCGATATCGATGTTCGAGTCTTCGTATTGAAAACTCATGGTAGGCACACAGGTCCTTGTTTAACTGAGTCGTGAGCTGGTTCGTTCGTGGAATAGTATATTACGTCACATACCATATGATTCCTAAAAAATGTGAAATGTATCCTAACATTTAAAAAGTTACGAAATGTAAACGTTCACTTGATCCCGAAATGTTTTCTGAATTTTGAAGTATTAATCTAAGCTTTGTTCTCAAATTCGAAAGGATAGGGAAAATTAGTGTGTGATTATTCGTCGACAACCGGCTGTTTGGCTGTTTGTAAAGCATGTAGGTCCATTATCGCTTGGCAACTATTGATAAAGGTGATCAGATTTGTAAGCTTTGTTTGTATCTTATAATGGTCCATAAAACGGGTCGAGTCCGAGTAAAACTCGCACTGTAAAGGTTCTGTTCAATGACTAAAGTATGTATTTTTTGTAAGAAATATGCTTTAAAATATAAAATTCTTTTGTATACTAAAGTGTACCTTATTAATTTTGTACTGTAGAATCAACTTGAAGGAAAACGGGTTTTCAATAGGTATTAGGTACTGGTGTAATCTTTAGTCAGATGGTCGGTTAGAGCGAAAGGAAATGGTTTGTATAACCCGCGCAGATAAAGAAAAGATCTGAAGATGGCGGCGGATACTTATGGTACGGTTGACAAAACATGCCATTGTTCAATCATAAACCTAATGCTAAGATAGTATAATGTCAAATTTACGTTGTAAATATTATTATTTACAACGTAAATTTGACATTTTACTTGTTTGTTGTTGTGTTTGTTTTTATTGTTGTTTTTGAACAATCAAAACAACAGAGACTTTAGCGGAACGAAATTAACGATAACTCGGAGTGCATCAAAGTAGCTTGGAAAGCGAATCCTGAATTCCTGATCGATGATTTTTTTTTGCAGCGCTTACTTCACTGTGTGAGTATAGACAGCGATAGAGAGTGAGTGAGAATGCATGCGAGCGGACGCCATTTACAGATCTTTTTTTTATCTGCGCGGGTTATAGATACAGTTTCTACTAAGTACTACAGAAATTATAATTCATCGGAAACACTGCGTAGGTGTCATATTTTATATAATCCTCATGGTTCATTCGTAAACGACTGGCCATGGATCTCATGACTTGTGATTAACTTGTGATTTTAAGTTTTAAAGGTCTAGGTGTATAATACTTATTTATAATGTGGTGCTCTTAAATCCAAGTATCGTAATAGAAAGCTTCCACACTTTGCAAACAATATACTATAGAAAGTAAATTGTCGATTTATTTATATGTTCGTTACTATCACTATTATAAAGTCTCTTTACACTTCTGAGGTCATGAAAACTGATTCAACCAATTAAAAGCTGAACACTCTATTCTCAATAATTGAGTAAGTACCTACCCAATATTATAATGAAAAATATTCGATATTATAATCAAATAATACTTATAGTATTAGTTGGTGCTTTTCAATGTGCCATTTATGTTTACATAACTTGATAATGCATAATAAACTAAAGTTTGAAAAATCTCTTAACTTTGGTTAAGATTTTTAATTTAAAAAAGATATGCCCAAGCCGGTAATTTAATCCAAAGAAACCCACCGTCGAAAAGCTATTGACACAGTATTAACTAGTGGTCAGTCCAATTAATAGAACAGTTTCTGGGATCATACCATGAAATGACAATGGTCTATTACAAAAAGGGATAGCAGCGCTATTCACGTGTAGGTATAGCATTTTATTTCCTCTCATCAGCAGCGTAGCGTGCCTCGACGGGGCAACATATAAAAATTTGTTTAAAAGGGTTTAAAAAAAAAAAAGGGTTGTCAAAAAATTTGTTTAGGAAGGGTAAAGATTTCTCACAAAAAGAAATATTCAGGACAATTTTCTATTTACTTTAACGAATTTTTTTTACAAACAATTCAAATTAAATCGTTTTCCTTGTCGTGGTTTATATTATTATTCCTGCTGGACCCTCTGGTACATCGAGCATCAGCCCGCCACTCCTCCAGACGAAGTTGGCGAGCAGACGCTCGACGTGCTTCAGATGAATATGTTCCTGGCTGCGTGGAGAAGGCGAAGACTCGAGACTCTAGTGTCTTATAGGAAGGCACTACAGATCAGGCGGGATCAGAGTGTAAGGAGCGGCCGTGTTAGCTTCACCTCGTTCTCAACTCGCGTAGCAAGCTATCGCTCAGGTGCAAAATGCGCTTGTACAAAGCATGCATACGCCACGTCATATCCATAGGATGCAAGTCCAAGTAGTCCAAAACCGATTCCTCCGTAAAGCCCCTTGGTTCGTTCGAAATGAGATGCTCCATCTTGATCTCAAAGTCCCCACCATCCAGCAGTTCATGAAACGCCTTTCCAAGCGTTTCTTTGACCCTGCTGCCAAGCATCGCAATCCCCTTATAGCAGCGGCTGCCAACTACACTCCCTCCACCATCTCCCAACTTTGCCGCCCTTAGCATGCCCTCACAGACCCCATAACCCTCCTCCAAGTGGCCAATAGGGCCACCAGCACCCTATACAAGAAATCGAAATATCGACCTCGCCGTCGAGGTGCTCCGCCACGCGCCCCACAGCTTAATTTCCCTCCCCGTCCCTTGCCCGATGAAGGCCAGCCCGCGCCGCAGCTGAGCCAGTAATTATTATAATGTCCCAACAATGACCTCTGAGTTTGTTTCGGTGTTTCTTCTCAGAGCTAGTACTAAGAAACGCCGCGGTCATCAAACCACTAAGAACCCTTTCGATCCAGCCGTCCCTTGCTGTCCTCCCTAGCGACGCCCTAAGCCAAGGTTCGTACCCCGGGTGCCCTTAGTGCGTAGTCGCCTTAATTTTTAGTTTAGTTTTTAAGTGCCCCTGGCGGGAGGCTTTAATTTACTTAAGGCATCCACAGGAAAGTCCGGTTAAGTAGTCATGGCCTCTAATAGTCAACTACGAAATGTCATAACAAAAAAATAAATAAAGCACCCGTCCCCATTCGACGCCTCGCGCTCGACCCGAGCGCACGCCTTCGCTACGCTGCTACCGCCATGCCTGCCGCAACTGCCGCTCCTGTGTGCCTGCGGTGCTTTGCTTCGTTCGTCCGCGCGCATCGCTGTCGATCGTCGCCTCACGCCGCACGCAAGCAGTCGCCCCGACTGTTTTAGTCAACTAGTCGGTCGCCCGTAGACTCGATTGTTTACTCGACCGCTGGTTGACTATTTATCAATCTTTTTCAAGACTATCTTATTTCATTTACAGCCGCGTTTTATTTTTTTTAGAGTCGCTAGGCCCCTTCAGGGTTAAAACCACAGTTTCGTGGTCCTCGGCTGAAACCTAACGGTGATAACGAAACCATGTGGGGTGTTGACCCAACTACACCCGCCGAATCCCTTCAGGGCTAGGCAGTCAGTTGGACGGGTCCCAGACCTCCGGCCTTGGGGGGTCTCCTAGCCGGAACTGGTGTACAGTTTTGCCTTTCAGCAACTCACGTAGTGTCTTTAGGGTGTGTCTACACCCTTCGCGCTAGACCGGTCAGGGCCCCGTTGCACAATAAGATTGGCAACGGTATACTAGCTTAAGGCTCACCCTTAGATACTCACCTTCCTGTCTAAACCCGACAGGGAGGGTACACACCCCCGGGCTAATACACCCGGTGGGTCCGAACCACGGACGGAAGTTCGCCCCACCCCCTGGATCAGGCGATCCTCATGTTTATCCTTTAGGGAGGTCCTCCTAAAGGACCCCGATTTCATCGCCAAATATGCCGAAAAATTCACTGCTTTACAGCAGATAACTCCACCGGCCGTCTCTACCGAACCCGAGGTGTCCATGGACACCGAGGTGTTCGCGGCAAAACGGCCCATTAAACCCTCGGATTTCTCCGAGGAATCATCTCCCTCGACCCATTCGGACGACGAACCCAAATTCACGGTCGCCTCAGGTAAGAGGAGGAGGAAAAAATCCTCCTCAAACCCGGCCCCAAAACTGGCGGCCGCTGCCTCCGCCAGTGGCTTAACCACCCCCCGCCCCTGTCCCCTCTAACGCCGCCGCCGCCCCGAGCGCCGCGACATCCAACTCCGCCCGCTCGGCTCCCCGAGCCGCCTCCAAAGTCTCCCCCCTCCCCACCTGTCTTCATACAGGATAAGGGGAAATGGACTAACGTTTCGTCCTGGTGCACTGACCAGGAGGTCAGTTTCACCAGCGCCAAGTCGACCCAGACTGGCACTAAAGTCTCAGTCCCGACGTCCAGGGAGCGTGGAGGTGTGGCCTTCCACACCTACTCCTTGCCTTCGCCACTTGCCCTCGGCCTAAGGACCGCGCGCTCTGCTCAGAGCCACCTAGTTGTGTTCTCTGCGGCACGACCGGCCACACGGCCAATTATGGAGGGTGCTCCAAGGCCCCTAAGTCCTCCTTCCCGAAACTAGCCAATCGGGGTAAGGCACGCCAACAGCGTGAATCTCCTGGGAGTCAGATCTCAGAGCGTCTGAGCAAAGGTCCAGCCCCTGGGACCTTCTGAACCATCAGAAGGCTTTTCCGGCCCTCGTGGCGACTGCCCCCCAGACCTCCCCGCCTGAAAGGACAAGGATCCTCACATCCGTCCCACCACGGCTCAAAAGGTGGTCCCATCCCCCTCCCCCTGTCCCTGCCGCTAAGGCTGTGGGAGCGACACCCGCACCCCCTCCTTCAACCCCAACGGTAGGAAACGGTCCCATGGATGCGGTTAACGTCATCTCATGGACCTTGCTTTTCTTTATGTCTCCCCGCGCCAAGCAAATGGCGAACGAGTTATTAACCGCCAGGTCATCTGGTAACCTTCAAGCTGTTATCAGCATTTACAACGCGTATCCTGAAATTACGCAAGCCCTCTCCTCCATCGCATCCAATTAATGGATAATAGAGCCAAACAACGGACCAAGCCCCGATCCCTCAAACTGGCTCACTTCAATGTCGACGACATTAAAGATCAGAAGATCGAGATCTCAACCCTCCTCCGTGAGCACCAGGTTGACATCTTCCTCGCTCAAGAGACCTTCGTCAAGTCTAGCCATCGCGCACCCCTGATTGCAAACTACCGCGTAGTTCGCAACGACAGGTTGCGGTGTCACAAAGGCGGCACACTCATCTATTTCAAAAGGGCTTTAAAATGCATCCCAATGGACCCCCCACCCCTCTCACGACTCGAAGATTCAATGTGCCGGCTCGGCATGTCAGGCCACCAACCTATTACTATAGTGTCGGCCTACCTGCCACCCAGCTCCTCTGCAGAGAATCACCAACTCCTAACAGACGACATCGCCTTACTTCTTGGGTCGAGTAACTCCGTTTAATAGCGGGCGACCTCAATGCCAAACACACCGCCTGGAATAGCACCAGGATCAATTCCAGAGGCAGACTCCTGTTTGACCTCTCCACCCAAATGAACTTCGATGTAGCGCTCCTAAAGAACGTCAACCTACGGTTGGACTCTATAGAAGCACTACCAGAGCTATCGTCCGATCACCGCCCAGTCATCATCCGACTGGCTCCCCGTACTGCCCTCTCTGACCCAGGTCAAGTACCCCAGACGACAGTGGTAACGGACTGGAGGAAAGTAAGCGATCGGCTGAAATCCACCACATCCCCCCTGTTGAGAACAACATAAAAGGATCGTCCTACCAAGGCCGATATAAAATGTTGTCTTGCGACTTGCGTTGCCGTCTCGTTCCATTTTGACATTGCATTTTTTCGCTCTCTTACTGCGGACCTTCAACCGAAACGCACGCGTCCATTCAATTAATGCTGTAAGTGATTATAATAAACTATGTGTCTTGTGATAATAATAAACGGTGTGCACAACAACAAGCAAGAGTATCATTCCCAACTCTTGGCAGGTTCCCCGGCACCGCACCTAAAATATACAGTCCGCTAGACACACGCTATGCGCGGCCATCTTGTCCCGCACACCCCCACTTGGACTCCATAACTGCAAGCCTCGACTCTACCGCGGACACGACAGTCGCGATCGACTCGTTCACCGATCACGTACAGTCAGTCCTGAACAACTGTTCAAGTATCACTTCATAGTATGTAGGGGGTGGAAATAATATAAAAGTTTGCTTTTAAAATATCTTTATTGGTTATATATATTTTACAGATTTCATATTTCTCTGGTCTTTTTAGGTAGGTTTAGTTTCAAGCATGTAGAGTACGTCATCTTCTGAGGGACTTTTCGCTATCTTGCAATGCCTTTATTGATTTATTACTCTTATGAAGGGTATATATTTGATTGCATATTTATTCAATGTAACTACAATGTCCACAATAGCGATAAAGGAAACATGGCGACGAGATTATGCGATAGCAACACGACAGCGACTTAATATCGTATAATCTCGTCGCCGCACACTGGTACGGATTACCAAATTACAATACTTTGTTTCATTTAAAATATCATCATCATCGTCAGCCTATAAGCGTGTGCGTTCGCGCAGCGGAATGTTGTTGAATTTACAGATTTTAAATATGCAGATATTTAGTGTATGACGTCGTAGTGTATGGTAAAAAAAAAAAAAATTGTGCACGCAGCCATTGTGGAGAAATTCACCAAAAACTGATTCCGCTGGGCGAACGTTGTCCTGGCGGAACTTTTTTTAATCCATTGACTTTAGAAAAAAGAGATGTGTCCAAAAATTAGTGTGTATTTGTGTGTACTAATTGTGTATGTATGAATAAAATTTGTTTTTTTTTTTTTTTTATCTTTATTTTAAGGGACTTTTGAACACAGTTCACGTCAGTCCCATCATAAACTAATCTTAAGTTACATAACAAAAACTTATTTCTAAACAAAAAATGAACTTAAATATTAACTAAAGAATAAATCATTCTAGCCTCACGGGACAAAGGCTGGGAAAGAAAATAATTAAATGTGCCTAAGTCTAACCTATTTATATCTAATTCTCTAATTATTCTATTTCTCTCAGACTCGTTCCTGACACACTCCATCAAAAGATGCTGCACATCTTCTCTCTTGTTGCAAACCTCGCAATTAGGTGAACGAACTTTTTGCATTAGATACGCAAAGGCTCTCAGTGGCATGTGTCCGGAACGAACCCGATGAGCAGTTACTATAGTACTACGGCCAATGATATTACTAGCAAACCATGGGATACGAGGAGGTTCGTTTTGTATAATTTTGTACCAAATTCCTTTTAATTTAGACTCTTCATTAAAGTAATCTTTCCATTTATTATAGCAAAAGTTCTTAAATTTTTGTAATATTTCTGAATTATTTGGAAAAATATAAATTTCACAACCCGAAATAGCCGCCATTTTCGCTAACCTGTCGGCCTCCTCGTTTCCCCTCAAACCAAACCAATAAAATTTGTGCATGCATAAACTTCGGAGCAATTCAAGTTTCCGCTGCGCGAACGTTTGGCCATTAGCTGGTTTTCATATAAAGCGCTTACATAGAGAGCTGTAGATTTTTACATATGTTGTTTTGAATTTGTGCATATTTGTGTACAAAACAGATTTAGAAAAAATCGTAGGGCTAAAAAGATAAAAATATAAACGTAAAACACGCTTATTAGGTCTTAGTTCTTAAAGTATGCACTTTAGGATCTAGATTTTCACATTTATACAAACCTTGTAAGTGTCTACAACATGTTGCCAAGTATCAATGATGTTGCTTTAGTAATTAAAGAGTTATAGCCAATTTACTATGAATAGATCGCTGTTTACAAAGCAGTCAAATATCACGAGATTCTAAAGGAATTGCATGATAAAATGTATGCCAATAATTAGTGTATTCATTCAACTATTCACATGCAAAATTTCATGTCATTAAATTCAGTAATTAAATAATAATTATAATACTGACGAAGCATCGAAAACCTACATAACCCGACCAAGTACAGACAGCTATAAAAAAGCGGACGTGCAATATATTTAGGTATCATCCCAAAATTTACAGTATAATACCGGTATTGAATTGGTATAGGTGATAACACAATTGTTTCGATATTAAGGTCATTTATTTTTGTACACCTATTTTTTTAAATGTGACTATGACAAAAATACTTTAAAATCTCAAGCGCATACTTAAATAAAGTAACTACGTAAATAGTACTTACTTTGTCATAGTCACATTTAAAAAAGTAGGTGTACAAAAATAAATGACCTATATATTATATCGAAACAATTGTGTTATCACCTATACCAATTCAATACCGGTATTATACTGTAAATTTTGGGATGTTACCTAAATATATTGCACGGCCGCTTTTTTATAGCTATCCGGACTTGGTCGGGTTATGTAGGTTTTCGATGCTTCGTCAGTATTTTAATTGTTTTTCTTTAATTACTGAATTTAATGACATGAAATTTTGCATGTGAATAGTTGAATGAATACACTAATTATTGGCATACATTTTACCATGCAATTCCTTTAGAATGTCGTGATATTTGACTGCTTTGTAAACAGTGATTTTGTCATGGTAAATTGTCCTTTACTAAAGGAGCATCATTGATACTTGGCAATATGTTGCAGACACTTACAAGGTTTGTATAAATGTGAAAATCTAGACCTCAAAGTTCATACTTTAAGAACTAAGACCTAATAAGCGTGTTTTACGTTTATATTTTTATCTTTTTAGCCCTACGATTTTTTCTAAATCTGTTTTGTACACAAATATGCACAAATTCAAAACAACGTACCTATGTAAAAATCTACAGCTCTCTATGTAAGCGCTTTATATGAAAACTAGCTAATGGCCAAACGTTCGCGCAGCGGAAACTTGAATTTCTCCGAAGTCTATGCATGCACAAATTTTAGTCATACATACACAATTACACACAAATACACACTAATTTTTGGACACATCTCTTTTTTCTAAAGTCAATGGATTAAAAAAAGTTCCGCCAGGACAACGTTCGCCCAGCGGAATCAGTTTTTGGTGAATTTCTCCAAAATGGCTGCATGCACAATTTTTTTTTTACTATACACAATTATACGACGTCATACACTAAATATCTGCATATTTAAATATCTTTAAATTCAACAACATTCCGCTGCGCGAACGCACACGCCTATAGCAGTCCACTGCTGGACATAGGCATCTTCAATTTCACGCCATTCCACTCGATTTGCGGCAATAACTCTCATCCAGCCATCCTCCGAAGATTGTCGCTCCACCTAGCCTGAGGCCGTCCCACATAACGTTTACCGACTCGCGGTCTCCACTCAAGAACACGTCTACTCATCGGTTTTACAGCTAATATAGCCACTTCAGTTTACTTATTTTGCGAACTATGTCGACAATTTTGGTTCTCTGCCGGATCACCTCGTTGCGGATTCGATCCGTCAGAGAGATATAAAATATAGGTACAACGTTATTTTTTCTTTATATGAAACTGTATAGTTTGTTCAGAATAAGCTACTGAATCGATTCCAATAATTTTTACTCCATGTTATATTTTTCCCAAATATGTACATTTAGAAATTGTTGCAGTGTGGTTAGCAAGCACAACACAGCTGACCATTGTTATGTACTAGGAGCGCAGTGAGACAGGGCCTCCCGCGTCGCTTCGGCGCGGTGCGTTCACCATATTTTTGTTCGGACAACCAAGTAAGGTAACAAGCTCATAACTTTAGGGTTTTACATGATATCTTTTTGAAATTTTGTACATAGATGTTACTGGACACGTGTTTCGGGTTTCGTATTAAACAAAAAATAATGTTATACTTATATAATTGGATTAATTTATCCAATAATGAACAATGGAATCACAAAAACACCCTCGAAAGCAACACAAAACTGTGCGAGCGCACTTTGTATTCCATTTTCTCGCAAAACAGGGCCAGATGCGCCCGAAAACTTGCTGAGTAACCATGCTTATTTTCAGCCCCGGATCTTCAATTTTTTTTAGGCGGGGCAAAAACTGAAAAATGCCGCCCCGCCTACCTACTTATGTTTATTTTCACCTTTATCATCCGTATAATTTCAGCTGTCAATATGTAGGATATATATTTAACAGGGTAGAGTTTAAAATAAATATAAATATGCTTAATAAAAATATAAATCAAATATATTATTAAATTTGTGAATTGAAATTATAATTTTACTTTTAGCCTTGTCATAATTTAACTCGTGTACAATACGATTTTCTATCGCTAACATTGCAAGACTCGATAAGCGTTCCTGGCTCATAGAAGATCGCAAATTAGTTTTAATGAGTTTTAGTTTGCTAAAACTTCGTTCACAGCTTGCGGACGTAGTAGGAAGCGTAGAGTAAATTCGCAGAGCAATACAAATATTAGAAAAAGTATCCTGCAAATCATGCGCATAGATTTGTTGCAAGTGATAAAAACTGTTAGCCTTTTCTATATCACCAAATAAAACCGGACCTTGCTCTTTAAAAACTTGGAGTTCCTGGCAGAATTCAACGGCACTTAAATCTCGCTCGTATTTTCGAGCCAAATCTGCTGCATACTTTTACAGTTCTTCATTTGACATTTTCAAAATGTTAGTACCATTGAGAAAAGCAAAATTCAAATTCAGCATGGTGGCACATTCAAATCTCTTTTTAATTTCGGATATGATTCGATCAAATACCATCATTATTTCTTTAGATAAAAGTAGAACAGGTTGGAGTGTTGGCAATCGTCTTCACACATCTCGTCGATTTTTTTTTTACGTTTCGGAAATCGTTTGTTTTGTAAGATAGGGTCAACACCACATTTTTCAGCTACTTCGCCAGCTTCTTTTATCCAATATTCCATTGGATTTTGTCTCATTTTTTGCAAAGTTTTGAGCAGACCATCCATTAGTGCGACGGAACGGGCAAGGATAATATCTTCTTTCTGAATTTATATATTCACTCGATTAATTTCGCGGAGAATATTCGCCCAAATAGTTAAATTAAGAATAAATTTAATATCCTTTATAGCAGTTATTCATGAAATTGCTGTGCTTGTGCTATTATTTATTCCGTGGCCGCCTCCTGATTTTGCCGCCCGGGGCATAGGCCCCGGCTAGCCCCCCCCTAGATCCGGGGCTGCTTATTTTGTGCTACAGTCTTTGTTAATTTTAGTTCTTTTTAATGGTGAGTGAAGCGTCAAGTATGTATACCTTCTAATAGTCATTATTATAAAAATTGTCACTAACACTAAGTATTAATGTAAGAAAACCATTGAATTTATTTTTGCCATCGTATATTGGTGACCCAACCCAGTGTGCGCCGTTTGTATTTATTTTTTAAATTAACCTTTGGACAACTGTTGGTCTATAATTCTCTTTACGCCTTCCACCATAAAATTCATGATTTTATGGTATGTTTAAATTAAATTTACTTTGATAATCTTCAGTGTTATTTCTCATAGAAACATCATACCTCAGATTTTATTATTCTTCTTCGCTTTCAGAAACTCGCAGAATTCACCTGTTACAAAGAAAAAAAAAAAAAACAAATTAAAGGTCTACGATAACAGCTAATACCCGTAGAATTAAAACGTGGCTACACTGAATGCCAAAAAAGCGAGTTGCATTTTGCTAAAAGAAGTTCCACAGAGTTTTTAGGTTCCGTATTTCACGTCTCGGCTCTACATACAGTTTCATCATGTCTGTTCGTCCGTCCTCGGCTCCCTTCTAGGCTAGGCTCGTGCTAGGAAAATACAATTTTGCATGGATATATGCACTTACCACGTCAACAAAGTGCTAAAATAAAAATAAGTACCTACATTTTTTGCGGGGTACGTCCCCTACTTATCGCAAAGTGGGTAAAGATAAAATCGTAAAGCAAAATCTAAAAAAGACTGTGATGTTAGTCCATGTGATGAACATTGGAGGAAAACTATAACGGCTTAGGTAATTTTGTTAGTTCAGGGGGTTTTCGAGACCTAACTTGTAATAGTACATTACGATATTAGTGCGTAATGATGGTTATAACATGCGAGGCGAAATTTCAGCCCGAGCCGAAGGCGAGGGTGTAATTGAGCCGAGCACGTTATAACCAATAGGTACGCACGTATATCGTACGACGTTTTTTAACACACTTGCGAGGAAACAGAAAAAAAGTATTTTATATTTTGTTCATTTTAAATAAACTCAATCTGTAAATGCACACTGTTGCTTTCCCGCCATTAGTATTATTATTTGCCATTTCAAATATGGAACAGCGCGCAGCGCGAGCCGTGCGGCGGCGATCAGTTCCATAATTACTTGAAATGGAAAATAATGCTGTTATGGAATTTGTATGGACTATAACTTAACTATTTGCTTTGATAACACACGCGTTTGTTATGGCCTGCTTTACATATTTAAAACCGGTGGAATTACATCAGCTTTACGAGCAAGGGTGTTAAAAAATGAGTTTACTATGGTACTAAACCTTCGAGCGCGAATGCAGCTCGCCTTGGTTTTCTATTTTAAAGTTTTGTTCTTAAATTTATTTTGAGGTCACTAATTTTATTCATGGTCTTGGTCGTATATACTTGTGTTGCTAAGGAACTATCCTGCCCGGCGCCGGGATCACATATCGTGGTCAGTGGGGCCAAAGATAGCTGTCGAGTCCACCATGAAGTATCTGGGATTGGTGCTCGACAACCGATGGGAATTCGGACCCCAATTCCGGCGGCCGGCGCCCAAGCTGATGGGTGCTGCAGGCGCGCTATCAACGCTGCTTCCCAACATGGGGGGCCCGAGCGCCGCCTGTAGGCGGTTGTACGTGGGAATCGTGCGGTCCAAGGCTTTGTATGGGGCCCCTGTGTGGGCGATGGACCTGACGGTCGGAACACTCGCCATTCTACGCAAGCCGCAGAGGGCGATAGCCGTCAGGGTCGTCCGCGGGTATCGCACGATTTCCTACGAGGCGGCTTGCGTCCTGGCCGGATCCCCGCCCTGGGACTTAGAGGCGAAAGTACTCGCGTCATTGTACCGATGGCGCGAGGAGGAGTGGACACGGAGCTCCAGTCCGGCGCAGCGGCAGATCGAGCTGCGCCGAGAGGAGCTCCGTCAGGTCCTGGTGGCGGACTGGTAGCAGAGGCTTATGCGCCCTACCGCATACTCGCTACCGTCGAGGCGATCCGGCCAGTACTCGACGACTGGCTCGGGAGAAGGCACGGCTCCCTGTCGTTCAGGGTGACGCAGGTATTGTCGTTGCTTCTGCAAGTACCTGCGTCGCTTAGACAGGGAGCCAGACGCTCGGTGCCACCACTGCGTCCAATGCGGGGAAGACACGGCGCAGCACACGCTCTCCGAGTGTGTAGCTTCGGAGGAGCAGCGCCGTGTCCTCAAAAATCTAGTAGGAGGCGACCTGACGCTGCTGTAATATTTAAATAGGTAACAGTTTCTCATCATATGAATCTGACATATATTCCTAAACACCCTTTAGCCTTAATGCTTTAGAGATAAAGTTTAAAATCTAATGAAGAAATCTGACCTGTACCTAGTAGTTTGATGTGCGCTCGTCTGTACATCCCAGTTACACAGGGACACCTATTATTGGCCATAAAAAATGTAATACTCGTAGGTATTTGTAAAATATATTATGTATCGCTGTTGGTTACCTAAGTAAATAAATAAATTATTTCCATAAGATACATTTCTTTTTGAACAGTTGTAATGAACGAGACCCCACAACAGGGAATCTTAGTGTAGTTCTCTGTAATATTTTTTTTTTTCAGATTATTGACATTGATATGTAACATACATACTAGGGCGGCTGAAAAGTTTTGAGCCTAAGTACCTTTTTCTTTGTTTGGGATGGGAAATCATCAAATGACTTTTCCCGCTCTGGGCGGAGCGGAAGGGCGTGTCAGACTTACTGACTAAAACCCACCCGTGTTTCTTTACTTGCCTATGCGTCAGGGCCACGGTTTCTTTTTGGTCTTCGTGGACCCCGTCACGATTGCTCATCATCATTATCTCAGCGTTTGTCCCGGTTGCATCCGCGGCTTTCGAGTTGGAGCCCGGGGTCCGCTTTCCTGCACATTTTCCTCCATTTCGCGCGATCTTTAGCATCCTATGGTGAGAGATTGTTAGCACGCATGTCATCTCTTACAACGTCAAGCCAGCACTTCTTTTGTCTACCCCGCTTGTTCCGGCCCAGCGGAGGCGCCATGGTAAGACATTTGTTGCCCACGTAACGTGCCGGTTTTCGTAAGACATGGCCGTACCAGCGTAGGCGACCTTCCTGCAGTTTGTCTGCTATGGCAAGGACACGAAGACTGCCCCGGATGCGGGAGTTCCTGATGCGGTCGTTCCGCGTAACTCCACACATCCACCGTAGCATAATCATCTCCATGACATGTAGCTCCTGCTTGTGTCGCTCAAGCACAGGCCATGCCTCACTGCCATACAGAAGGACAGGTCTAATGATGGTCTTATAGACTTGTCTCTTAAGCTTAACCGGCATTTTGGGGTCACAAATGACACCCGTCACCTCACGCCATTTTGCCCAAGCTGCGGGAATGCGTGCCCTGACGTCGCAATCAATGTCACCGGACGCGTGAAGCACAGACCCCAAGTATTTAAACTGGTCTGTGCACTCGACCATGTCTCCGTCTATGAGACACAGACATGGGGGCTGTCGTGTTGCTGGCCATGTACACGGTCTTCGCCACATTAAGTTTCAGACCTCCGTTCATGAGCGAGTCCTTCCACACATTCACACGCCGCACCAACCGTTCCCTGTCAGCGTCTGGACAAGCAGCGTCGAGTCACAACTTCACAAGAGTTTCTGGACATCTATGGCGATAATCCTGATGATGTTTCTTCTCGCCTTGTTACTGTTGATGAAATATGGATCCGGCAGTACGATAGGGAGTCAAAACAGGAGTCAATTCAATGGATAGAAAAGGGAGAAAAGCCGCCACGGAAGTTGAAAGATCGGCGTCCAAGCTCATGGCCACAGTTTTTTTTTTTTTTTGGTACGCGGTATTGCTGACCAAAATGCATCAAGTGGTTTTGGAGATAAAAAGAGGCTTACTGGCAAAAGGAGTCCTGTTTTTGCAGGACAATGCGCCCGTCCAAACGGCGCGAGTTGCAAAGCGCGCTCTCGTCGAGACAAAATTTCAAGAAATCAACCACCCACCCTTCAATTCAGACCTGGCGGCCCCTAGCGATTATTTCCTTTTTCAAATTTGAAAGAGGACGGAGATTTTCCAGTGACGAGGAATAGAAGGCGGCTGTCGACGAACATTTTGTAGGCAAACATGGCGAATATTTTTTCACCGGGTTAAAAGCCCTTTTTAATAAATGTATTGAAGTAGAGGGAGACTATATTGAAAAATATTTTTTTTGGACATTTCTGTCAGCATTTTAACCTTAGGCTCAAAACTTTTCAGCCACTCACGTCGGACGCACGCCCCACGTACGTAGTCGGTCCCATAATGGGCCATATTGATCTGCTCTAATATAGTTTCACGCGACATGTCGCTACATGTTGTGTTGCATTAAATAGTACGTTTATCGTGTAATTAATATGAGAAACACGCATCGACATGAAATGCTTGGTCTAAGGTGCGTATTACAGAACATCACTCAAAACTCAAGCTCTATTAAGCAGAGATCAATGCTTGAGTTTCCTTCTGGAATACGGACCGTAGTTTAGCAGGCACCTGAATAACGTGAGTCGCGTATTTTTTCAAAATGTCGAAAACTGAGTGTCGAAGTACCTAACAAAGTTTGTGTTTTAAGGTTTATTACCTGCCCAAATAAAATAATGATTGCGTGGCGTGTATAAGGAGTCTGCCCCTCTCCTATAGCACAGTCTGCACAGTGAAAAATTAGGTGCGTTTCGCCTCGGGAGAGAAACTGTCAACGACATTGGCCACGACGGTCGACCTGTGGAAGTGCTCACTCCTGAAAAGATTGATTTTATCGAATAGGAGGTAATGAGTGACTGCTGTTTGAAGATTAGAGAAATTGCAGCTAGACTTGGCCTCTCTCAAAAGTTTCCCATTCATCGTGCGATCCATGAACAATTTCACATGAAAAAAGTAAGTGCAAGATGGGTACTTCTGGTACAGGAACTCTGAAACTCTCTCGGAGTTTTTGGATCTTTGTAGCGAAAATTCAAAGACTGTGATCGAGCGGCTAGTGACTGGTGATGAAACTATGATCTTGTATTATGTTCTACAAAGCAAGCGAGAGTCAATTGAGTGGCGTTATAACGGCGAAAAGCCCTCTAGAAAGGCAAAGGTGCAACAATATAACTAAACAACTGATGTGCAGTCTTTTGGGATTTTTAAGGCATTTTGATGGTGGATTTTAAAGAACGTAATATAATCCTGAAAGCCGAATACTACGCTACTTTAATATATAAATTAAGAGACAAGATAAAGGAATAACGAAGAGGCAAGCTATCTAAAGGTGTCCTGTTGCTCCATGATAACGCTCCTGATCATACCGCTGGTGTTTAGCTGGATGCAGTTCGTCAATGCGGGTTTACAAAAGTGGAAAATCCACATTACAGTTGAGACATTGCCCCGTCAGACTATTATTTATTTCCAAATTTAAAGCATGATTTCCTTCATTAGTTCATAGTTAGGCCAATTCATTATGGGACTACATATTGTATGTATGTATGTAATGTACTAAAGTTGGAATGAATGAAGATTATTATTAATTACTAGCACGCCCGCGGCTTCGCCTGCGTGGAATTCGGTTATAAAGCGCTTTTTAGATTTCCCTCGGGAATATCAAATTTTCCGGGATAAAAAGTAGCCTATGTTCTTTCTCAGGGTATGAAGATTGTCTGTGCCAAATTTCACCAAAATCGGTTGAGAGGTTTAAGTGGGAAAGCGTAACAGACACACAGACAGACAGACTTACTTTTGCATTTACAATATTAGTATGGATTGTAATTGAAAGCTGGAAAAATTCACGCTTAATATGCGTAACCTTATTTTTTTTATGGTAAGCAGAAATGCAATCGTTGGTGGTAAAGCGCGCTTGTTTATTAAGCCTAATAACTCAAAAATACTGAGTAAATAAGAAGGAAGGTTCTGGAGTGGCGGCCACGTACTGGAAGACGCAGCGTAGGGAGACCCCCAACAAGGTGGACCGATGACCTGATGAAGGTCGCGGGAAGCCGATGGATGCGGGCAGCACAAGACCGGTCATCGTGGAAAGCCTTGGGGGAGGCCTTTGTCCAGCAGTGGACATCTATAGGCTGAGGATGATGATGATGAAGAAGGAAGACGGCAGTTGAGCTAGGTGACGCCATGTCCCCCGTTTGGGCGGACTCCATAGGAGGGAGAACGCCACCGCTCTTCGGGCGCCCCAAAAGGCCATCGTCCAGCGGGCTTCGCAGCGGCGTGCGCTCTGGCGGGCACCCCGCCTTGGGAGCTCGAGGCGTGGGTGCTCGCCAGAGTGTACGAATGGACGGCGGGGCGCAGGGCGTTGGGCGAGCGTCCGGCCCCAGAGGTGAGGGAGGCCGTCCGGCGTGAGGCGAGGGACGCCATCGTCCAACATTGGACACAGGACCTCGCCTTCGCCTTCTTCGGCCGCCGTATCCTCGACGCCATCGGGCCGGTCCTGGAGGACTGCCTCGATAGGCGTCACGGGTTCCTCTCCTTCCATTTGGTGCAGGTACTCTCCGGTCACAGCTGCTTCGGCAGGTACCTGTACCGGATAGGACGAGAGGAAACACCGTCGTGCCACGGTTGCGGCACGGCGGAACACATCCTCGCGGTGTGCCCGTCGTGGGCCGTGCCGCGCCGCGATCTTGTCGCAGCGGTAGGAGGGGACCACTCGCTGCCCGCCATCGTCAGAGCGATGGTTGGGAGCGAGGAGGCCTGGGCGGCGATGGCCTCCTTCTGCGAGGTCGTGATGTCGCAGGAGGCCGCGGAGCGCGAGCGGGAGGAGGATCTCCTCGCTCCGGCGCTCCGCAGGCGGCGTAGGGGCAGGAGAAGGCGGGATTTCGCCGTCTTTCTCCCTCCCTGAGGTGAGCGGCGGGAGTGAGGCACGGGGGTGTCCACGTCCGCCTTGAACCGCTCACCACGAGGGTGGCTGAGCCACGGCCCCTCCCTGCGGAGGGGCAAATGAGGGCCCGCCGTGTGAGGCGGGCATATCGCCGGTGGGGGTTGGTAGCCAAAGCTCCGCTTTTTCCCGGTCCCCCGCCACCGAGGCGACGCCGGAGTGCCGCTGGGGTTTTTAGTTCCGTCCCCCGGGACGGGGGGATGCGTAATTGTCATTCCCCCCGCGAAAAAAAAAAAACCAACAACACGACCAACGATGTTGCGCCAGAGAGAGATTGATTTGGAGACGCTCTACGACCATACTCCCGACACAACATTTGGCGCATCGTACCCGGCACAGACCCGTCATTCGTACCTACGGCTTCACCAGACAAAAAGCCAAATCAAAGAACACGACTAATCGCTTGGCGGCAAGACTGCAAGAGTTTGTCTGGTGGGTGGTAACATCTGCCTGCAGCCAATGTTATTGCCTTATAACTAATACTAATTTCATCAAGCACCAATACTCAATTCCCTTCTCTCTTCCACTGGTAATGCCATGAGTAAATGTTGTTTAATTAAGCATAGCTTACTTGTGGCAGTTGTTACAGTAGTTTTTTTTATTAAGTATGGAATGTACGGACTTCAGCAGGTACTTTTTTATTATGGAATGTACAGACGACAGCAGGTAAAGCCCTAATGCTTCAGTGATAAAGCTGAAAATCCAAAAAAAATTACAGATTGTAGTAGCTACATGTGCTGGCGTCTGTACATACTTCATCAATTAACCTCATGGTGTCATACATACCTTCTTATTTTAGAAGAACAAACTTATCAAGTAGTCAACACACAAAGAAGTTTCCTTGCTAAATATCTTCCAAATGCCTAAAATTGTTTAACACCTGTAATAAACAACAACATAATTACTTGTTTTCACATTTGATGAAGAAAAGTACAAATCAATTATTTCACTAATCCACCTTTTCATTAAAAAATAAAATAATAGTTACCACAGACTTATCAGTCAAACTCACACTGATAATTAGCACTCTTGATAAGCCATTTATCCATAGCTACTGCACAGAAAGAACAAATACTTATGTCATACATAATTGAACATCAGACCATACCATTGATTGCACACCCTCCACTTACCGCAGCTTTACAGGATGAACCAGTTCACTTCATTCCAAGGTGATTGAAAGCAGCAGATACATCACGCAAGATACACATACAGTTGTGCACACCAATGAGAACTTCATCCTAAACATTTCTGTCTTATTATTTATTAGGACTCATGCAGCCAGATGTTCATTCGCACCCAATTCAGAAAAATGTTTTAAAGTTGCTTTCAGTCATTTTATTTTATTGTATGTTATTGCATCTAGGCTTCATGTCAATGTAAGCTCCACCTAGACTTAGTGAAATTAAACATCCATCTCATTATGACATACACCTTTATTGAACATAAGTCCTCATCTCACACATCACATTATTACACACAATTCTCTATGTCACCTTATGTCTAATACATCGTCACCTGGATCTTAATGCATCCGTAAAGCATCCTGTGATGATCCTACCACATCAAAGTATTACTTCAGTTACACATCTTTACATAGAAATACAAATTTACTTAGAGACTAGAATTTAATCTAATGTTACCATACAGACATCTCTGATACAAGCATACACCGTAGTGCTCACCTCATGTCTGGGGCTTGTTGTTATTCCACCCACCAGAACCAGACCCAGAACTGGAACCACCACTGCTGTTACCATTCCAGTTGCCCTGGCCATTATTAGGCCAACTTCCTTGGTTCCAGTTACCGCTTCCATTGCCACCTTTACCACTGCCATTCCAACCTTGATTGCCACCACCTTGATTCCATGAGGGTGGAGGGCCATTTTGACCCCAGTTTTGATTGCCATTCCAGTTTTTGCCAGAGTTACCTCCCTGGGGTGGCCCACCCTGCCAATTATTTGGGCCAGAATTACCAGGGCCTCCTAAAAATCCACCCCAACCTGCTTGATTGAGTGCTGCTGCCACTAGACTTATAGGCAGATTGAAGTTTGCAGGTGGGCCTCCATTGGGATTGATTCCTAAGTTTTGCATATTGAGAGAATCTATATTGCTATTTCCTCCATTGTTACTTGACCCTCCAGAAGGTCCACCAGAACGGTTGCCCTCCCAATTATTTGGCCCATAAGAATCATCTTTCCAGTTTTGAGACTTAGTTTTAATTTTAGGTGCAGCACTTGATACTGAAACAGATGCTCCTTTGATGACATGATCTTCTCCACAGAGACTTTGTGCTACTTCTGGGTCTAAGAAAGTAACAAATCCAAATGCCCTAAATGGACGAGGAACAAAAACATCAGTTACTTCACCAAACTTAGAGAAATATTCACGAAGATCATCTGCAGTCATATCTTCAGTGCACCTTCCAACAAATACTTTGCAGGGCATCTGAGGAACCACACCTTCCTTTGAATTAGGAATACGAACATCTACCCAGCGCCCATCAATGTTGTGTCTTTGGGCCAAAGCTCTCATCTGAGATGCATAAGTAGCAAAACGAATAAAACCAAAACCTTTGAACGATCCATTCTTGTCTCTCTTTAACTGTACCATTACAACTTCGCCAAACTGTTCAAAGTACTGCTTTATGGACTCTTCAGTCGACTTCCAAGGCAACCCAAGACAAATTAAATCTGAGCACGTCAGTTTCTTCTCTAAGCGTTTGGTTTTAGCGGCAGAATTTTCGGGAGAGACATCTTCCATCTTACGTTTGTTCTCTTTTGGGAACACACAAATATACAGGGGTTTACCCCAACCTGATTCGTTCGGTGGATGTAATTTGCCATCGCTTAGGCGAATACCTCGCAATGACTTGGAGTCCGGGTGCCGATATTTCAGTCCACAGGCTCCGGGAAATTGGGCCACGAGGGTTGATAGCAACAGCGTACCATCTAATTCACACGGAATTTCGACTGCATTAGACTCATCTTCATCTTCACTCACTTTGATATATTCGAATAAGTCACCGTTGTAATTACCACCCTTGGACATGGTGAAATATGATTTGAAGAATTATTTCACAATATTCAATCGATTATTTGTAATGACGATGGAAAATAGCCAAAAGACAGACACTAGTAAAATAATTGAATCAAAGAGTTTTATTTTTTTTTTTGGGTTCATTCATTCCGTTCATTTGAACGGAAAAGGCAAAGGCATAGTACGCCATACAGCCTACTCTTCAGTATGTTTTTCCTTGAGTTTTATATCCTAACTTATCCTAATTTATCCTAACTTATACTAGCTTAACATAAACTAAACTATCTCCTTTCGAATCCCTCGTGCGGTCGAGAAAGGGGAAGTTGGGGTGTGTTGAGGTTAAATCTGATTATTGTCTCTGGCAGCTAACATTTTTTATATAAATTAAATTTATTTGAGTTTGGAAGGCTAGGCGGACAGGTAAAAATGTTTTATTGTTTTCAGTGTAGTATGGTTTTTGGCAGCATCATGTGTAGTTTGAAAATTTTGTAACTTAGTACAAATTAAATTATAAGATTTTTTTTATACAACAGTTTGTTTTAGAGCGAGTTTAATGGAAATATATTGAGTGAATGATTTTTCTTACATAATTTATTTTATTTTGAAGTTTTACTAAAGGATCCCAAAAGGTACTGCATCCCATTTCTATTACTTCACTATAACAGGGTGAGGTCATGATGTGGCCACTATGCTACAATATTTCAATGTTCTTTATAAATTATTTATTCACTGAATGCACTTTTTACTACATTACTACTATTGTTAATATACATAATTTTTACTATTGTTGTTTCATAAATAAAAGCACGTGATTTATCACGTGCTTTTATTTATGAAACAACATTAGAAATAATTTCAAAAGTCCAATGAAAAATGAGCGTGACACTCATCTTGACATTCCCGCCAAACTCTTTGAATCAAAGAGTTTTTTTTTTTTTGGTTCGTTTCTTTCCGTTCGGGCGAATGGAAAAGGCAAAGGCATAGTACGCCATACAGCCAAGTCTTCAGTTTTTTTTCATTATATATCTATCCTAACTTATCCTAATTTATCCTAACTTATCCTAACATTTTTTTTTTTTTTTTTTTTTTTTTTTTTTTTTTTTTTTTTTTTTTTTTTTTTTTTTTTGTTTACGCTGTGGGAATGCATTTACGCCCCTTACCCCGAAGGGCGTGTGTGGGACTCGCCCAGCCGAAGCTGGGAATACCCACTAAACCCACAGCGGCACTCCGGCATCGCCATAGTGGCGGGGGAGTGGGAAACTAGCGCAGCCTGAGCTACCTCTCCCCCGCCGGCGAAACCCGCCTAGTTGGGCGGGCCCTCAATTGCCCCTCCTGGGGAGGGGCCTTGGCTCCCGCGTGATGAGCGATGTAAGGCGGGCGTCGGCCTCACGCCCGCCGCTCACCTCAGGGAGGGAGAAAGCGGGCGAAATCCCGCCTTCTCCTCCCCCTACGCTGCCTGCGGAGCGCCGGAGCGAGGGGATCCTCCTCCCGCTCGCGCTCCGCGGCCTCCTTCTGCGACATCACGACCTCGCAGAAGGAGGCCATCGCCACCCAAGCCTCCTCGCTCCCCACCATCGCTCTGACGATGGCGGGCAGCGAGAGGTCCCCTCCAACCACCGCGACAAGATCGCGGCGCGGCACGGCCCACGACGGGCACACCGCGAGGGTGTGTTCCGCCGTGTCCCCCGCCGCGCCACAACCATGGCACGACGGTGTCTCCTCTCGTCCTATCCGGTGCAGGTACCTGCCGAAGCAGCCGTGACCGGAGAGCACCTGCACCAGACGGAAGGAGAGGAATCCGTGACGCCTGTCGAGCCAGTCCTTTAGGACCGGCCCGACGGCGTCGAGGGTACGGCGGCCGAACACCGCGGAGGCGAGGTCCCGCGTCCAATGCTGGACGATGGCGTCCCTCGCCTCCCGGCGGACGGCTTCCCTCACTTCTGGGGCCGGACGCTCGCCCAGCGCCCTGCGCCCCGCCGTCCACTCGTACACTCTGGCGAGCACCCACGCCTCGAGCTCCCAAGGCGGGGTGCCCGCCAGAGCGCACGCCGCTGCGAAGCCCACCGTGCGGTAGGCCCGCGATGCCCGCTGGGCGATGGCCCTTTGGGGCGTCCGAAGGGCGGTGAGGTTCTCCCTCCTATTGATGGAGTCCGCCAAATAGGGGCCCCATAAAGGGCCATACTCCGCAGTATGCCGGCGTATAGACGCCGGCACCGCATGCTGGGCCCCCCCAGGTTTGGCATCAGCCACGAGAGGGCTCCCGCAGCCTTCAGCAGGCGCGTCGACAGCCCGCTGAAATGCGGGCCGAAGCGCCACCTGCTGTCCAACGTGAGGCCCAGATACTTCATCTGGGCCTCGACCCTGATCCTGACGCCCTCCACAAAAATGTGGGCGTCAGGTGGGGGGCGCTGCCGGGGGCCGTGAAAGAACACGGCCTCCGTTTTGTGCAGCGCCACCCTCAACTTATCCTAACATAACTTAACCTAAACTAACTCCTTTCGTTTTACGCGTTTGGACGATAAGGAGCGGTTTAGCGTAAAGACATGATGAGGCCACTATGCTACAATATTTCACTGTTCTTTTTGAATTATTCACTGAATGCACTTTTTACTACGTAAATCACGCGTTTTTATTTAGTAAACGACACTATAAATAATTTTAAAAGTCCAATGAAAAATGAGCGTGACACTCATCTTGACATTCCCGCCAAACCTCGAATCAAAGAGTATAAATTGACGGTAAAAAAAAAAAAAACAAAACCAAAGAACATTAAAGTTATCGTCGTCGCGTCGCGTCGGTTTTGTTTCGTCTATCGACAATCGACATACACTAATGGGCATGCCTTAGAGATGAGAATGAATTGTGGCCGCCGAAAGAAAGAAAGGAAATGAAGTCTCGTCTATCTTTATCTCTCTCGAAATCATCAATCATCTATGACTATGAGGAAAAAGATAGTGCTAGACCGAAAGCATAGGCCATCTCTCTCACTCTTCAAACCAAACAGTTACGGCAGATTATATGCGTACGGCATGTCCATCAGTATATGTCTATGGTTTCGTCTTTGACCCTTATAAGTAGGGTTGTAACGGAGCTTCGCCTCCGCCTCCGTTACTGCGGAAGTTCCGCAAGAAATCGTATCTTCGCTTCCGCCTCCGCCTCCGCACAATTTTATGCGGAGTTATAACGGAGGTTTATTTACGTATTTATAAAATAAATAACGCGCAAGCTGCGACGCTCGACAACCGTCCGGCCGCGTTTGAGCGCGAAATGGTCAAGAATCAACTAGTGCGAGGCGGGAATGCGGCAAACACAATTTGTTTCTCCTTAATTTTCATTACAAGGAGGTAATATTTTTTTTACCAAGTATACTACTATTAATGTACGTATTTAAAATAAAAATTTTGTTTTAATTAACCATAAATTTATTTTTTTTCTATATGTACTTTCACCTCCGCTTCCGCCTCCGTTAACCTCCGCATCCGCGGAGGTGAGACTCGTTGCCTCCGCATCCGCCTCCGCCTCCGCTAACAAGCCTCCGTTACAACCCTACTTATAAGTAAAGTTATTCAAGAGAGGACAGTTTTATATAAAAGAAGCAAAAGTTGCAAATCTAACCAAAAAAAAAAAAAATGATTAAAAATTGCTGAACCTCATGGTGCAGCAATTTTTTAAACGTCCGCGTCATAATAAATTACAAAAGACAATCCACCCTTGCCCTTGCTGGAGAAAAATAATGTTATTAACGATAATGAAATAAAAACAATAACAACAAAGTGACGAAAATCGGTAAAAAAAAGGTTATAGCATTCACAAGTAACGACATGTGCATGACAATCAAACAGTTATGTAATATAGGCGGAATCCCAGCAAAATTAAAAACAAGACTTTACTGCTACCACGTATGACCGGATTAGGAAACATTTCAGATTTGGTAGACTTATAGTCCAGTGTTAAGCGTTTCATAGGGCTAATTCTACTAATTTAAAATGTTCAAATTCTAGTCGCAGTCTCATCTCAGCGACAAACGTATGTCAAAAACTTGGCAATATTAGACGAATTTTTTGATATATGAAGACTGTTTGTTAAGTCGTGGTGGCCTAGTGGTTAAAACACCAGCCTCTCAAGTATGAGTGCGCGGGTTCGATTCCAGGTCAGGCAAGTACCAATGTAACTTTTCTAAAGTTATATGTACTTTCTAAGTATATCTTGGACACCATTGACTGAAGGTGAAGGAAAACATTTTGAGGAAACCTGGACTTTAAGTCTGAAATCGCCAACCCGCATTGAGCAAGCGTGGTGATTGCGCTCAATCCTTCTCTGTATGAGAGGAGACCTGTGCCCAGCAGTGGGACAAAAAAAAGAAAAGGTTGATGATGATGATGAAGACTGAAATTAGCAGTGTGAATTGAAAATGAATACAAATTTCAATACTTCCGACCCTATGTATAATTCTACTCTGTGACTGCCAACGACATTACATATACTACTCATTAGGTTTCCCTATAACTTTAGTACTCAACAATATATTTCCACTAAATACAGTCTCCGTAGCCGCCTTAGTACTGACCATACCATACAGCCTGGTATAACCTAGGTACTCTTTTAACTCTATACGTTCATCTATCATCGTTTTCGTAAGAATCGGAGGGAATTTCTGTACCAACATCGAGGAATTGCAAATTGGTTGCATCCTTGATGACGACAATGTGAGGTTGTTCGGTGTACGTTTGGCCCATGAGCATGGGCTTGTCCAAGAAATGATCATCAACAACTTTGCAATTCACCCCAGCTTGGACCCCAACGATTAATAATTCAAGTGTCACTGACCCTAAAGAATGAAAAAGCTCGTTTCCGAAACTTTCATGGTTGAAGGTACCCCATCATGTATGAAATCTAACTGAGAAGCACTAGATTCTCTGATTAGGTTCTTCTGATTCCTCACTCCCAAAATCTACGAATGCTACTAACGGTACGCCGCTAATAAAGACTTGTTTAGTGAATGTTGCCTTTGGGTTTAAATTAGATATACACATTGTTTTATTTTCTGTGTTAGCCATTGTAAATAAAAAAAATAAAAAAATGACAATTCATAAGTGCCTGCAAAGAGATTTAGGCATTGATGGATTTAAGATATATAGAGAGGGCATGTGTCAAAATGGCATAGAAAAACTGTGATCCCATGGCTCAGTTCCGCCATCTAGTACAATATAGCAAAATTAGAATGACAATTGGAGACATCAAATAGTAAAAATGAATTAAGTTTATATAAAATATATTCAGCTATTGCCCGGTAGGTGGCCAGTGTGGTCTATGTTGCCAAATCCGATTTAATACCCTAGTATAGTTCAAATTGGGTAAATAAATATTGAAAAGTAAACACATTAAGTGAAACTTGTCTTGTACAAACAAAAACTGTTTTAGAATTTTATTCGCTACTATTCATTTACCGTGACACCGTCTATTGGCATTTTAGATGTTTTATGCTTACGAATTATTTAAACGCTCAGTTTATTACGATTTTTGAGTTTAATAGACCTTTTAGGCCATAAAGCGCATTTTGTTTTGCAATTTTCGTTTGCATTTCGTTTTTAGCAAAATTATTCTTTTTACACGTTTGTTTGCAAATATTTTTAAATGGCAATGCAAAAAACTGTGGTAGGGTTTGTATCATTTTGATATAAAGTTATCGATATTAGTCAAAGAAGTTACTACGACGATGTTTTGTCGCATTATGATAGCTTGAAACAAAAAATTAGGAAGCAGAATAATTATGGGTAATTTCATGTTTACAAGTTTCTTATTTATATAATTCTTTTAATATAATAGGCGTTAAAGTTTAAAATTGCCGATTAGTACTGAAAATCTAAATAATTGCTTATTTTTTAATTTGTAAATAATTCATTTATAATCAATATACAGGAAGGTCGTTTATGCCTTTGTGATAGAACTCTGAGGATCTAGACTGCACAAACTGTGTGAAAGCAGAACTGCCTCCTGGGAAGAAAACTTCTTGTCACGTAGATAATTGTCCAAATCACGACAAAAATGGTAGTCTGCTGGAGCAAGACCTTTACCAGATACGTACGCCATTATCTTTAAAAACGGCAAAAAAATCACGGTTATTGTATGGGAGCCCGCCTTCAGTATTTATTTTATTTTAATTATTTATTTGTAATTTGAATATATAACCAAATATTCTGTGAACATTTTAAGCGTCTATCTGTTTCCGTTATTAATATGGAGCAAAAAACGGCAAAAATTCACGTTTGTTGTATGGGAGCCCCCTTAAATATTTTATTATTTTTATTCTTAGTACTTGTTGTTATAGCGGCAACAGAAATACTAACACAATCTCTGGAAATTACAACTGTCTCGCTATTACGGTTTATGAGATACAGCCTGGTGACAGACGGACAGACGAACAGAGAAGCCTCATGAATAGGGTTCGTTTTACCTTTTAGGTACGGAATCCTCAAAATCACAAAGTAGCTCGCAATCATTGTACTACATATACGTACCTACATATTTTATGAATATATTTCATAATAAATAAGTTATGTAATCTATGTACTTATCCACTGAACCGTAAATTTTATCCCAATTTTTACTGTTAAGTAGAAAAGTACTGAAATTAATAACTTACTATTTCATTTCTAATACAAGGTACCGATTCTTTTTTTTTTTTTAAATTTGATCGACAAGTCTTTCCAAAGTAGATAACTTCTCTTTTAAAATGCATTGAGCATAATTTCGACGAATGAGACGGAAGCCAATTTTCTTCTCTACGGTCTATCTGGACAAATCGTATCCACTTTTTCCCTACAACATTATTTTTATTTTTTATTAGTAATTGTTCATTCAATTTTGTTTATTAATATGATATGATTATGTTTAAATAGAGTTAATAATACATAAACTTGAAATATAGTAAGATTTTAAGTTTATTTAGCTATATTTTAAATGTCAATAAAATACAACAAAATGTATTCATCTTAATAAGTATTATCGATAACTAAATCGATAAACAACATTACTACATCTCTACAAGAAAATAGTAAAACTACTCAACAATAGAGGGCGCTTATTACAATAATGGAAAATTTTCTAGAACTATTTAAGATTTTTTTTAAATTTTAATTGCAGACGAAATATAAATAATTCATAGAAAAACATTCCGAAGTTAGGTCCAGTCGTTTTACTATAACGAGATGTACAGTAACACAAAGCGCAACATGGCATATTTCCTTAGAAAATGTTTATTCTTGGTGGACACAAATTACGTCCTGACGCGCAGACTAGACTGAGCGACTTTAAACCAAGTCGATAAAAGTATTGGCTTACGATTTTGTTCGTGATGTCCTGTCTATTGTAAATATAATTTTAATATCTTTGAGTGCCTGTAACTGGTTTATTGAAATAAATGCTTTGATTTTGATTCGATTTTTATCCCGTTCAGTATTATTATTTGTATTTGAATTATTATGATAGTTATTTTTATTTTTAGAAAGAAAGCGTGAAGGATATTCCTTGTTACTCAACAAAAATTGTAATAGTTGATCGAGTTCTGAGCAGCGTAAAGCTAACGCACTCGATTTGGCAGTTCTATCGCTAAGACCACAGAAGAGATGGCTAAGATAAGACCATGGATGATACAGTCGACGGCTCGTTTTCCAGTTATTTCACATTGATTTATCAGCGCTAATTTTTCGTACATAGTATATTTCATCACAAGTGCGGAAAGCCTGTCATTACAACGAGTTCCGACAAATGTCGACCCGAGCCGAGGCGCAGTCGAAGGTGAGGGTTGACAGTCGGAACAAGTTGCAATGACGGTTCCGCACGTGTACTGAACAACTATTTTTAATACAGTTGCGAAAAAATTAAGCAATTTATTAAAATAATAAAAACACAATAAATTCAACTAACTAATAATTTATTTCTTAGAAAAGTTATAATTCACATATACATTGAAATTGGTAGTTTTTTATACTAACTGGGGAAGTTTTAGGTTGCATATTTACTGTTTGAGACAAACTATTATTAATTTCGTATGATTGTTCATGTATATTTGTCAAAGGTGTTATACAATGGCGTTTGCTAGTTGATGGAATTGGATCTAATGACTTATCATTATCAACGAAGGTAAATGGACGAACTTTCTCTTCACTATTGTCATGTGAAGGTGACGGACTGGACTTTAAATTAATGGATTGTGTGATTTTTTTCCCAGTTTGTAGTTTGTTGTGTAATGAATCAGCAATATAGCCTTCTGCAACTTTGTCTGACTTCCAACCTCCTAGTCGCTTTAAGGACAAGTTGACTCCTGAATCTGCCAATAATGTAGCAGAGGTCCTCCTGAAGCTGTGCCCAGTATAATACTCTGCATCCGGCAGACCAAGAAACGTAGCTATTTCTTTTGGCATATTACCAAATTTGTTTATCCGGATTGCTTGAGATGTACACTTTCCTTTTTGATAATTTTGGAAAAAACGGTCGGATTTTCCTTTTTGGGACCGCTGATTCATATATTTTTGCACTATTCTAAGAAAATCTCCTTCAACAACAAAGCTTCTCGGTATCTTATTTTTTGTATTCGGAATCTTGATTAGTAGCATTTTTTCATGGGCTTCAATATCTTTTAAAGTAATATTGGATAACTCCTCTCTGCGGCAAGCACCAACAATGCCAAAAATCAGCGCAACCTACAAAAAAAAAAGGGATTTGATTAATATTCTTTTAAATAATTTAATGACTGTATTTTGCGATTTCGTAAACTGAATACTAAAGAAAAATATAAGTACTTATTAATTAATTACCTTTGTGGCTAAATAACGATCATCGGGAGCTTCGTTTAAAAACCTTTCCACTTCATTTGATGTTAATATTTTCGACTTTTTAGTTGTAAAACCGTCTGATTGTCGTTTTAAGAAAGCTTTTAGTTTTGGGTATTGACTTATATCCACGTTGTTTCTTATTTTCAGCATACTTTTTATCATCGAAAACCTCGACCATAATGTAGAAGGTTTTAATTTTGCTGACAGTTCGGAGAAATATGCCAACATAACATTTTCTGAAAAACTATTTGCCTTTTTCTCTTCTCTCCACGCAATAAATTCGTTGTATATAGATATGTAGCGACTTTTTGACTTTTCCGGTAAAATGTTCTCCGAAGCATTTTGTGCAATTATACTGAGTTCCGGTGGTGTTAATTCAAATAAAATATCGTCGAAATTACTCATTTTGTGCAACAAACAACTAAACTCGCAAAGAAAATTTTTGAAAAATGGCGCAAACCGTAAAAGAATATAAGCAGAGATTTTTTTCTTCACCCATTCGATTAGGCAAAGGGAACTATGCCCATACAGCCAAGTCTTCAGTAGAATTTTTTTATTGATAAGAAATGAAAATGAAATGAGATGAAATTAAATAAAACCTAACCTAACTCATTGAATTAAATCATTAAATCTGATATTGAAACAAATTAGTAGCTTCTTTTTAGAATTATTTGCATGAATCATAAAAACTTCTATGATTTTTTTTAAAGTAAAAACTTCATGGTTGGTTTTTTTTTTATTTTTATTAGACAATATTTTGACAGTTGGGAAAGAGAACGCACTAGTTCGGAAAAGGTAAAGAAAAAGCACGAATGTGTAATAGCCCACTTTCCGAACGCTATACGTCCCTGTAATACACCATTTTTGAGCAACTGTATTAAAAAGACTTTTTTTTTTATTTTTTTGGGACAAAACCCGCCACACTGTTCCCAACCCACTGCAACTCCTGAAAGCCAGAATCAACAGTGGAGACCGCCAGAAAAACGCCGAGCAATGAAGCTCAACGAGTCCCGGAGAAACGATTCAACTGTCTTGGGTCCCGCAACGAAATTAATCAGAAAAGAATAGCGGAGGAGTAAGAAAAAAGATATTTTTTCCACTTCCCTCCATAATAAGCAGGAGACAGAACAGAACTAGGCCAATCGGCACAAAGGGACATTATTGCAACTGGGAGAAGCCCAGATTGCCAAGCACCACGGAATAACATTTGATTAAGTTAATGGGTCCTAAGTAGGTATTTGCTGTTACAATTGATTCCAATAGTAGGTATAGCAAAAGCGCCTGAACGCACGGAAATTAGTTCTAGTTTCTACAACCCATCTATGAACCTTTGAACAAAAAGACTTATCTTTAATATTTAAACACTTTTATTAATCTCCACAGTAATTACACAATAGCTCAGTACAAAACATATATCCTTCCAAAAAAAACCCCGCACCGCCTTCCTTTTTTTTTTCATCGACCTCTGACAGTTTCTTTTCTTCTTTTTCTCCTACCTACCTCCATTTCTAAATCAACCTTCATAGTAGGTAAACAATTATATATTGATATTTTTGCTATTTAAAAATGAAACCTTACAGTAGCTATACCGTCAACCAGAAAATCTCCGGCAGTGCAATTTACGTGTAAGAAGTTCCTACAAGTTTTGATAGATGACACTAGTTTTTACTAATTTATAAAGGTGAATCACCTTAGGTGATCCAAAATGATCGTATGGCCTAGAGTCCGGTGAAGTAGCGAAAGCTCATTTGGAACTAACTACATAATCCATTAAAAAAATCGCATGGCCATAATCAAAATCTCGTACATAATTGTACGAGGTTGATAGCGTCCTCGTACCTCGTATGGAAGACCACAAATCTCGTATTTTGTACGAGGAACCTCGTACGGTTGTTGGCACCCTGTACTGGACTTACCTTCATAAGTACGCTTCATTTTCAGTGCGCTAGTGACATATCTACCTTAGTTTAATATTATATCAATGGTTTAATCCCTTTTAATTTTTCAAAACTTCACTGTTGTAATTGTAACATGATTTTTTGAAAAGTTGTATAATATAATTTCTGAAGTTTGTAATTTAATCGCATATGTAATCATTTTTCTTCTTAATTGACATATTTTATTATCATGAACGTATCTTCTTTAAAATAAAAAAGTGTATTTTTTTAAATCGGTTCCCACAATACAAAATTACTACTGAAAATCTAGCGTAGGTCTAGTTTGTGTGGGGTGCGTGGCAGAAAACCTCCCCGAGTGCTCAGTGGCTGCTGGTCCTCTTGTTGTTTCCTTGAGGACGAGCAGACGCTGGGCCTGTGCACCCTAGGCGTGGACAACAATCTCTTCGTGACTATTGTGCAGGAGGAAATTGTTGTCCACGGCGAATTTCTGCCGGAGCGGAGGAGTCGCTCCCGAGGGCTCCCTATCTGCGCTCTGCAGCAGAGCGCACGAATAGGGAGCGATGAGGTGCAGACCGCGGTACAGCCGCGGTCTATGGGTCACGTCGCGTGATCGAGGTGGAGAAGACCGTGGGTTCCTCCTCAACCTGCGGTCTATGGGCACCCGTGGCGATAGAGGATTCACAGCCACGGTGCCGGGTGGTGGGTAGGTTAGGTTAGGTGTAGGATAGTGTTGTGTGCAGTTTCTGGCCTGCCATCGGACGCGTCCCCAGGTGGCGGATAGGGGAACGGCCCCCAGATATGGGGGTTACCGGTTTACCGGCGCGGACCAAAACCAGATGCGGGGACCGCTTCGGCGGTCACACGTGCGGCGGGTCGGCCACCACTCGAGGTGGCTGACGTGACCCGAACTCCGGGTCACCGTCGGGCAACCCGGTCTCCTCATTGAGAGGAGCTGGGGGCCCCGTTTGCCTCTGGGCAAACGAGTGGGGCTAAGAGGAAGGACACCTCGCTAAAAAACCCTTGGCTGCTGCGTCTTCTCGCACAAAAAGACGTACCCAGCCCGGCCCCTCCCTGTGGAGTGGAGGGACCACTGTGGGCCCGCCCTAGGCGGGAATCGCCGGCGGGGGATTGGTAGTTAGGCTGTGCCATTTTCCCATGACCCCGCCACTCAGGCGATGTCGTTGTGCCGCTGTGGGTTTAGTGGGTATTCCCGGCTTCGGCTGGGCGAGTCCCACACACGCCCTTCGGGGTATGGTGCGTAAATGCATTACCACAGCGTCAAAAAAAAAAAAGGTGTAGGATAGTGTTAGGTTTAATTAATTAAGGGAAAAAAATACATAAAAATTTTAAAAAACCAAAATACAAAATATAAAAAAAGTGTGTGTGTCAGCTCCGACGCACGACTGGAGTTTACTCCTTAAGTACGAGAAAAAATATAAAAAAATAAAAAAAATAAATAAAAAAAAAACATTAAGAAATAAAACAAATAAAAATTATTATTATTATTATTTTAAAAATTATTTATAAAATATATCATAAAAAATTAAAAAAGTTATAAATGCATATTTATGAAAATTTTAACCAATTTTATGAAAGTTGATAATAATTTATTTCTTATAAACGTTTTTTTTAAATTATTATAATTATTTTTTTTTAAATATAACATTATCTTAATAACTAACAAAATATAGTTGTAAAAAGATAATTATGCCACTTTTTTAGATTAGAAAGTTGCGCACCAAAGGTGCGCACTAAAATAGTAGCGCTTAAAGTTCGTTACTCGTTAGTAGGTTTTACCCCTCGGATTTTTCTCATACCGGGCGCCTTATATATGAAAATCGATTCTTATGGAGTAAACTCCAAAAAAAAAATATTATTATTATTATTATTTTAAAAATTATTTAGAAAATAAATCATAAAAAATTAAAAATATTATAAATGCATATTTATGAAAATTTTAACCAATTTTAAGAAAGTTGATAATATTTTTTTTTTATAAACATTTTTTTTTAATTATTATATTTTATTTTTTTTTAATATAACGTTATCTTAATAACTAACAAAATATAGTTGTAAAAAGATAATTATGCCACTTTTTTAGATTAGAAAGTTGCGCACCAAAGGTGCGCACTAAAATAGTAACGCCTATAATTCGTTACTCGTTAGTAGGTTTTACCCCTCGGATTTTTCTCATACCGGGCGCCTTATATATGAAAATCGATTCTTAAGGCGCTGTGTTCAGTAAAAATAGGCTTCTTAAAACAATTTTTTAGCCAAATGTATACATTTCAGAGCAGCCAAAAATTTATATGTTAATCTTGATTATATGTAGCAGGAAACCATTGTTTTCAAAACACGTTTTGAATTAATTTTCTCGATAGAAAAAAATCCTAAAGTAACCCCTAAAATTGAATTTATAACAGTTGTAACTGTATTATTAATCATCAAATCTTGATAAAATTGAGAAGAGCGATGTAAAATATAATAGTAAATGAAACCATTGTTTTTGTTTATCGATTTAACTAAGATATTCTAAAATAAATAATGTATTTAATGATAAATAACGTGAACGAAACGTCGCTCCATCGCGGCGTCCATTGCCTTCTCTTTCACTTCTATGCTTAGCGACAGTGACCGCTGAGGCGCTGTGCTTGTCGGACCTATGTCACTTTTTGCTTTACCCCGCACAGAAAATAATTATATTTACGTGTCTGTTTGTTGATGAATAATCATATTTCGTTTTTGCCCGGGTTCAAACCCCAGGTTTACATTATATGCTTTTTGTAGATTTTAATTGAAATAAATGCTTTTTAATTTACTGTTGTATTTTTGCCGATATTTTATTTGATTTTTTTCTGTAATTATTCTTTTTACTTTTTCCCGGCACATTTTTCTTCACCTGTATGTGTTCGGGTTCAAACCCCAGCTTTACGTTGTATGCTTTTTGTTGGATTTCTTATTTGCAATTGCTTTTTTTTTTTTAATTATTATTAATTTATCCGATTTTCTGTATTTTTTGTAGTAATTGTTCCATCTTTTTAAATATATTCTTTTTGTAACAATTATAATGCAAACTAATATTTAAAATCAATTCGTTATAATTTTCTTTCTACAAATTTCTAGAAATTAATAATAAATAATAATAATAAGCCTTTATTTAACCATGAATTTCTTAGTTCATAATATAATTTAAAAAAAGAAAAACAATAAAAATAACAGTTAATTTGATAATAGTTCAAAACAGTAAATTTAGACTTCATTTTGTTGCAATATTCATGGCCCCTTTCAGTATAGGCCTCCTCCAAGTGCCTCCATCTATTTCACTCGTACAAACCCGATTTCGATAAGAGTTGCAGTTTTGAAGAAGAAATCTTTTATTTTTTTAAATATCCGAAAATGCATTTTTTTTTAACAGTTACTCTAAACAGCTGTTTATAAATAGTAATTTCTAGAAATGATATATTTCTAACAGTTTCATGAAAAAAGGACATAACACAAAAAATTTAAGCAGAACGGACAAAGCGCATTATAAAAATAAAAAAGAAAACAAAAAAAATAATAAAAAATGAAAATATGTATAAAATACACATTTTCGAAAATCGCAAAGTAAAGTCGGATTCGATCCTGGTGCTCGTCTAATGCGAACCGGGACTGTGACGAACAGAGCCAACCATGCTTCGGGGTTAGGTTGTGAAATAACCCTTCTAAATGTAGATGGAATAGAAAAGAAAAACAATAAAAATAACAGTTGATTTGATAATAGTTCAAAACAGTAAATTTAGATTTCATTTTGTTGCATTATTCATGGCCCCTTTCAGTATAGGCCTCCTCCAAGTGCCTCCATCTATTTCAATCTTTTTGTGTTGTGTTATTCTAAGCACTCGTACAAACCCGACTTCGATAAGAGTTGCAGTTTTGAAGAAAAAATCTTTTATTTTTTTAAATATCCGAAAATGCATTTTTTTTAACAGTTACTCTAAACAGCTGTTTATAAATAGTAATTTCTAGAAATGATATATTTCTAACAGTTTCATGAAAAAAGGACATAACACAAAAAATTAAGCAGAACGGACAAAGCGCATTATAAAAATAAAAAAGAAAACAAAAGTAATAATAAAAAATGAAAATATGTATAAAATACACATTTTCGAAAATCGCAAGGTAAAGTGAACGGATGTGGGATTCGAACCTGCTGCTCGTCTAATGCGAACCGGGACTGTGACGAACAGAGCCAACCATACGTCGCGGTTGGGTTGTGAAATTACGCTTCTAAATGTAGATGGAATAGAGAATGGTTGGTATAGATTTAATAGAACGTGCCTATTTCTCGATGCACGACGCCTCACCTCACGCATCGATGTACTCGCGCGGAGCGCCCCGCGCCCCGCAGTGGGCGGGGCTAGTCGTGTCCCACTTCGTCTGCTTCACCCCCTCAAATACCTAAAAGTTTGCTATTCACAGCGTCTTAAGGAGTAAACTCCAATAAACTCCAATATTAAAAATACCAAAAATATATTTAGTTAATTACTTAGTTTTAGATACCGAACAGCGGGCGGTATAACCTGCACTTGAGGCAATCGCGGGCCTCGGGAGGATTAATACACTCCTAAAAAGAGCGGCCGCATCGCCTTGGGGAAGCCATGTGCGTAGCACCCATTATCGTAATATGAAAAATGTTGGAAAATATTGATAGTGTGTTGTCTTGCGATCCTGCTGACGCCCGGCGTTCGCAGGTATCCGGGCCTGCGAATGTTAAATTGACTACCGAAGAACGCGCAGGGGTAGGCGACCAGGCCCCTGCTGCCGTTATTGCTACTGGAAGCGATGCGATTATGGATGCGGAGAAAAGGAATGAGGCAGATATTAACGGAGGGCCGAGTGGACCGGCTTCCGCTAGGAAGCGCCCACGCCACCCTGCTCTGACGGGAGGTGGCTCGGTGGAGCTGACCTCGGAAGAGGAAGGCCTGCCGGCCCCGAAGGTGCCGACCGTGAGGAGAGGTCGGCAAAATTCTAGAGGGATTACTGCTTCGCGGCCGCGGAGGGGCACACAGGGTAGTAGAGTAGTTTCGTGCGTATCCCGGAGGCTAGCGAAGCAGAAAGTGAGATGGGGGTCACTTCGGAGGACCCTGGTGGCGAGAGTTGCGCCTCGCTAGGGAGCTCGAAGGCGGAACTCGACGCCGCCAGGAGGGAGCAGCGCAAAACCGTCGCGGCCGTCGAAGTGCGACGCGCTGCTCTATCGGCGGAAGGGGGGCAACCGTCGGCGGTGGCCCTTAGTCAGCTGGCCTTGGACGGGGTGGACTTGGTCCTTAAGGTTGCCACAAAATCTGGCAACCTGAAGAGCACCTTCGTTCGAGGTCTCAAGGAGGCTGCCGCGGTCATCAAGAAGGCGGCTAAGGCCGCCAAGGCGTCCAGTCAAACCGCAAAGGCGGCTCCGGAGGCTGCGCGGCGGACTGGCAATGGCGGTCGCAAAGGCGGTCGCAAAAGCGGTCGCAAAGGACCGGTCGTACGCGTTCTGCGTTCCGAGGCCGTGACGCTCACGCTTCAGCGTGGCGCTGCGGGGCGCGGCGTAACGTACCGCACGGTCCTTGCCGAGGCCAGGGCCAAAATCAAGTTGTCGGATCTTGGCCTTCAGTCCGTCACCATAAAACATGCCGTCGGGTGCGACGCTGTTTGAGGTGGCTGGTGCTGCGAGCGGCAACGCCGAGAAGGCGGACGCTCTGGGCGCCAAGCTGAGGGAGGTCCTCAATCCTGAGGACGTCCGGATCTCCAGGCCAGTTAAAACCGCAGAGGTGCGGATAGCTGGTCTGGACGAATCTGTAACTCCTGAGGAGGTGGTGGCGCCCGTTGCCCGAAGTGGGGAGTGTCCGCTGGACAAGGTGCGGGCCGGCGATATTCGCACCGACGCTACCGGACTCGGCGCGGTCTGGGTTCGGTGCCCTGTGGCGTCGGCGAATAAAATCGCCGCAAGTGGCAGACTGCTGGTAGGCTGGGTTGCAGCGAGGGTTAAACTCCTGCAGCCCCGGGCTTTGCGGTGCTTCCGGTGCCTGGAGAAGGGGCACGTCCGGGCCAAGTGCACCGCTGAGGTTGACCGTAGCGATCTTTGCCATCGCTGCGGTCAGCCCGGCCACAAAGCGGCCCAGTGTTCCGCGGCGCTCAACTGCAGCTTATGTTCGGGCGGAGGGGCCTGTGGCATGCCTGCCAGCAAGAAGGCCACCAAGAAAAAGAAGAGGAGCTCTAAGCCTGCCGGGGAAATCTCGCCTCCCCCGCAGGCTAACAGCTCCGCGGCTGACTCCCGGCCCAGGACCGTTGCCGAGGGAATAGAGTGTCAATAATGGCACAACTCCGTTTCCTCCAGGGCAACATCAATCACTGCGCCAGAGCTCAGGATCTTTTGTTCCAGAGCATGGCGCAGTGGTCGATCCAAGTGGCTGTGGTCGCCGAGCCGTATTTCAACGCCGCCCGTGGCGACTGGCTAGGATGCATTGGCGGCTCGGTGGCCATTATTGGCGGGACTCTAATCGACCCGTCCCGGGGCCGCGGCTGGGTTGCTGCGGTCTCGGGTGGCATCGTCGTCGTGGGGGCGTATTTCTCCCCCAACCGCGTAGGTCTCGCCGACTTCGAGGGGTTCCTTGTCGAGTTGGGCGCCGTCGTAGGCCGCTATCACCCTCGTCCCGTTCTGGTGCTCGGGGATCTCAACGCCAAGTCATCGGCGTGGGGATCTCCGGTCACTGACCCTCGGGGCGAGGTGCTAGCGGAGTGGGTGGTGATGACCGGTCTGGTCGTCCTGAATCGGGGCTCGGTATACACGTGTGTGCGGCAGCGGGGCGGGTCGATAGTAGACGTTACTTTCGCTAGCCCCTCTGTCGCCAGCCGTGTCCATGAATGGCGTGTCGCCGTGGAGGTGGAGACGCTGTCGGACCATCTATCTGGTTCGACGTCTCCGCCCAGACCGCGAGCGGCCGCCATCCAAGAGCCCCGATTAACGACGGCCCGCGCTGGGCGCTTAAGCGCCTTGACAGGGAACTACTCGAGGAAGCTGCCATAGTCCAGTCCTGGATTTGGGAGTCGGCGACCGACGGCCCCGTCGACGTTGAAGCGGAGGCGCTGCGGTTTCGCGGGGCGATGACGCAGATCTGCGACGCGTCCATGCCCCGCGTCCGCCAACAGTCTGCAAGGCGCAACGTGTACTGGTGGAACGACGACATTGCGCGGTTGCGCGTCGAGTGCGTCTCGGCTCGCCGTCAGTACACGCGCTACCGGAGACGACGTCGACGGGATCCCGTCGAGGAAGCCGTGCGGTATGGGGTGTACCGCGCGGCCCAGGAGACTCTGTGGCTGGCCATCGGCGACTCTAGGTCGCGGGCCAGGGAAGAGCTGCTGGGGTCCCTAGATCGGGACCCGTGGGAGCGCCCCTACCGTTGGGTACGGGGCAAGTTGCGTCCCTGGGCGCCCCCACTGGTGCAAAGTATGCAACCACAGCTGCTAGAGGCGGTGGTATCCACCCTCTTCCCTGAGCGGGCGGGACATGTTCCCCCGGTGATGGTTTCACCCTCAGCCACAGACTCTCCAGAAGACGAGGGCACCGATGTCCCCGAGGTGACGCAAGCAGAGACGGGAGCGGCCGTGTCGCGGCTCCGGGCCAAGAATAAAGCGCCTGGACCCGACGGAGTTCCTGGCCGAGCTCTCGTCCTGGCTTTGAAGGAGCTAGAGCCCCAGCTGAGGGGGCTCTTCACGGCATGCTTCGAGCAGGGTCAGTTTCCCAGTGTGTGGAAGAAGGGGAAGCTGGTCCTGCTCAGGAAGGAGGGGCGCCCCGCGGACTCGCCGTCCGCGTATCGGCCCATAGTGCTGCTCGACGAGGCGGGAAAACTTTTTGAGCGATTGCGATTATATATCGCAGATCGCTTCTTCGGCCACTTGTGCGGAGACGGGCCGAACCTAGACGACAACCAGTTCGGTTTTCGTCGGGGGCGCTCCACCATACACGCCACCATGCGCGTGAGAGCCCTGGCGGAGGATACGGTGTCCCGGGGTGGGGTGGTGTTGGCGGTGTCTTTAGACATTTCCAACGCGGTTAACACCCTACCCTGGAGCTGTATTAGGGAGGCCCTGAAATACCATCGGGTGCCTGCCTACCTCCGCCGCGTAGTAGGGGCTTATCTGGAGGACAGATGCGTCATCTATCGGGGACGTGATGGTGCTGGTCGGCACCAAATGTCGTGCGGTGTTTCACAGGGATCGGTCTTGGGACCGCTCCTGTGGAACATCGGCTACGACTGGGTGCTGAGAGGCGAGCTCCCGTCGGGCGCGGACTTAACGGGTTATACGGACGACACGCTTGTCACTGCCCGGGGGAGCTCGCACAGGGAAGCGACGTTGATAGCCACGGCTGCGGTGTCACAGGTGGTGACCCGCATCCGGCGCCTGGGCCTGGAGGTGGCCCTTGACAAGTCGGAGGCCATGGTTTTCCATGGCCCCCGGCGTGCGCCGGCGCCGGGATCACATATCGTGGTCAGTGGGGCCCGGATAGCTGTCGAGTCCACCATGAAGTATCTGGGATTAGTGCTCGACAGCCGATGGGAATTCGGACCCCACTTCCGGCGGCTGGCGCCCAAGCTGATGGGTGCAGCAGGCGCGTTGTCAACGTTGCTTCCCAACATGGGGGGCCCGAACGCCGCCTGTAGGCGGTTGTACATGGGAATCGTGCGATCCATGGCCCTGTATGGGGCCCCTGTGTGGGCGATGGACCTGACGGCCGGAACACTCGCCATTCTGCGCAAGCCGCAGAGGGCGATGGCCGTCAGGGTCGTCCGCGGGTATCGCACGATTTCCTACGAGGCGGCTTGCGTCCTGGCCGGATCCCCGCCCTGGGACCTAGAGGCGAAAGTACTCGCGTCATTGTACCGATGGCGCGAGGAAGAGCGGACACGGGGCTTTAGTCCGGCGCAGCGGCAGATCGAGCTGCGCTGAGAGGAGCTCCGTCAGGTCCTGGTGGCGGACTGGCGGCAGAGGCTCATGCGCCCTACCTCTCCATGCCTCTACATGCCTCTCTACCGTCGAGGCGATCCGGCCAGTACTCGACGACTGGCTCGGGAGAAGGCACGGCTCCCTGTCGTTCAGGGTGGCGCAGGTACTGTCGGGGCACGGCTGCTTCGGCAAGTACCTGCGTCGCTTAGGCAGAGAGCCAGACGCTCGGTGCCACCACTGCTTCCAATGCGGGGAGGACACGGCGCAGCACACGCTCTCCGAGTGTGTAGCTTGGGAGGAGCAGCGCCGTGTCCTCACAAATTAAGCAGGAGGCGACCTGTCGCTGCCGGCAGTAGTGCGGAGGATGGTCGGTAGCGCAGTGTCGTGGGACGCGGTGGTGTCCTTCTGCGAGGACGTGATGTCGCAGAAGGAAGCTGCGGAACGGGAGAGGGAGATCTCAACTCCCTTCCTTTCTTTAATTATCAGTCCAGTCTTTTGTGCGCCGGATTTTAAGATTCTTTACTTAGTATGCCAACCTATGATGCCAACTCAATGTAACATGTAGCCCATTTTTTAACTCTTTGTGACGGTTGGAAAATTACGGAATCCCATATTACTAAAGTTTTTTAATGTTTCATTTATTGTCTTTTCCTTCAGACGATAACCCTTATATACACCAAGAATAATACAAACAAGTTTTTTCGACCATTTTCATTCGGTTCAATAGTACCTATACATATTATTAGTAATAATTTTGTCTTCGCTTATAAAAATTTTGTTCTTGAACTGTGACTTTTTTCTAAGACTTGTTTTATTGATATGTCAAATATTACATAATCACACCGCAGGTAGTGTCCAGTCTTAAATCTAAATTTATGTATCCATAAAATGGCGATAAAGCCGTAGAGTCAACTACAATGATCCTGTTACTAGTTCACCTTGAATCTTGACTTTTACATTTGCTCAATTTAAATGTTGAATTCATGTATGATTTGATTTGGTACTACATCCGTGTTCAATATCTGCCTAGGAAAGTATTTTTAAATGGTAGGTCAAACGTAGGTACCTACCTACTTATCTAAAATAAACTATTCTCTTTTTTTTTTGATATGGCATTTCGTAGTTGAGAGGTCGTGACTACTTAACCGGACTATCCTCTGGCTGCCTTAAATGAATTTAAAGATTAAAGCCTCCAGCCAGGGCAACTAAAAACTAAGCGACTATACGCTAACGGCACCCCCTGTGGGGTACGAACCTCGGCTTAGGGCGTCGCTGGAGAGAACAGCGAAGGACGGCTGGATCGAAGTTTAAACTACTCTCATGCACATACAATAATTTGACGTGATTGTATACGTTCTTACACAATGCTTTATTAGAAGTAAGCAGTATATGCTACATTTGAAAGGATCTATTTTACTAATGTAGACCGCCGGCGCAGCGTAGAAGAGGAAGTAATATCGCCCCCAGCTCTTTCTACCGCTCGGCGAAAATGTATGCTTACTTTTATTGTCGAAACAGCAGGAGATTGTAACTTACCACTTGTATTTTTATTGTACTTTTATGTTGATAAATAAAACAACTCGTGCGAAATAATTAGGTTTAAAGAAACTTTATTTCTCAAAAAGAACATATTATAATACAGTTCACTTAAATTAGATTTAACGTATATACAAATTATCTCGTCTAGTGACGAAGTATGCAGATATACAATAGGTAAACCAATAACAAAGCAAACTAAAGTGTGGGTAGTTACATAGTACCTACCTATATTTAAAAAAAGTCTATACGGCTGGCCAATTAGAAACCAAGGTTACCATCTCATTGGGGATGCCATAATAGCGCCCTCGCCTTCCGCCTGACGCAGGTCTTCACCGGACACGTTTGTTTCGGGAGGTTTCTGCTCCGTATAAGACGGGAGGTAACGCCAGGTTGTCACCATTGTGTGGATCGCCCTGAGGACACGGTGGAGGTCTGCCTGGCTTGGGTAGTGCCTAGCCGTGTCCTCGTAGCGGCGATCGGCGGCGATCTCTCGCGCTAGCCGCCGCAGGAGACGCTCTGGTCGGGAGACGACATCGAACTCCCAGCCACCGTAGGCGCGGGTCTGCGGGCGGTGAGCAGTGGGCAGCTCGCCGCCCGGTAAGGACATGCCCGAGTCAACAGCGCGTTGTGTTTCACGCGCGCTTCAAAGAGATGTCAGCACATCGTGACGGGGTCCACGAAGACCGATGCCTCCTGGGACAGGGTTGCGGGTTGGTTAAAAAAGAAACCGTGGCCCTGGCCGTCACACAGGCAAGTGAAGAAACACGGGTGGAAAAAGCGCGGGAAACTTCGTAGAAGGCGGGAGTGTTTTTTCTTGGCAAAATTAATTTTTAACTTTTCTTATTTACTTTGATCAGTTGAGGTTGTAGTTTAGTTTGTACATATTTATTGTAGTTTGATATTTGTATATTTTGTGTTATTTTGTTTATTTTGCTGAGTTTTCGGTAAGTGTATATATTTTACTATTGGTGGATGAACGACCCTCCTGACTTGGAGCCAGCGGGTTCAGGCTTATGCCTGGATCCCCCTGTCGCAAGTTATGTGACTATTTCCGATGATTTGAGTGGAATGGATACGGATGTTTCTCAAGAGGCTGATTGGCGACCCAGACTTAACTCGAAACGGTCTCCAAAGCCTGGAGCACAGGCGTAGAGTAGCCAGCCTTTCGGTCTTCTATAGGTTGCATTCTGGTGAGTGTGCAAGGGAATTGCATGATTTAATTCCCCCATCACCGTTCCACCATCGGACGACCCGTCGTACGGCGAGTTTCCACCCTTACGTTGTTGATACCACTGCGACCCGGACGAAGCGTTTCGCTTCCTCTTTTATACCGCGTACATCGAGGGACTGGAACAATTTGCCAGCGACGGTGTTTCCGTCACATTACAATTTGAGTGTCTTCAAGGCTAGAGTGAATAGGTTCTTAATAAACTAGCGCGCTTTACCATCAATGATCGCATCACTGCTTACCATCAGGCGGGATTGCGGTCAAGCGCTTGTTTATGACTTATAAAAAAAAAAAAAAAAAGTGTCTACTTCAAAAAGCGAAGGAACACGTAAAAGGGTTCGCCATCAACCTATGTCTGTTTGCAAGCATTGTAATAAGCGTAGGAAAAAGAAAAGGAATTCTACTGATAGCAGTGATACAACACAATGCCAATGCATTATTACCTCAAATGATGTTGTTGAGGAACCTCACATCCATGTATCAGGCTCAGGCTCTCAACCCTTAATTGAAACAATACATCAAAGTAGTGTGAATAATGTTACTGCAAAAATCCCTCAACCATCTCTTGGTAGGAAGAGTACCTTGCTTCAGATTTGCAACCGTATGTAGTCCATGTCCAAAAAATAGAAGCATCCTCAAATACTAGTACTACCTTACATCCCACGGCTTTTGGCAATTTTTTAAAGAAAAATAAATTTCGGTATATAATAATAATAATAATTTATTTCAAGTAACACTGACTCATAAACAATTAATACACACATAGTCACATTACCCATACAACCCTCAAATCAAAAATTTCAATACATTAAAAAACAAAATATTACAATATAAAATCAAAACATTATTAAATAAAACAATTCAAAGACTTAATTACCATAACAATTGAGTCACATCAGCCAACCACATGCCGCTTACAACAGTGGGAGATGATGGAACAATCAAACCTTACCGCAAGCGCGGCCAACAAGCTGTTTGCGCTCCCCCGCACTCGCCGCACCAGCGAGGCACTCCTCTTGCGCATAGTGGCGTGGAAGCAATCCACGCGCGCTTCCGCAAACATAGCCGAAGCACTGCAATAGCGGGGGAGCGCCAACAACATCCTGAACGCGTTGTTGAACTGAACACTAAGGGCGCTGTAAGACCGTTGCGTATAGTCAGTCCACAAGCTGCACGTATATAGTGTAGTGCAGTAGGCTCTAAAAAGCGTTATTTTTACATCTATAGAGCACCAAGCAAACCTGCGGATAACCATGTTCGCTCTGACCGACAGCGCCCTCCATTCCCGCTCAATGTCTGCATCATCCCTCAAGGTAGAAGTCATGAAATTCCCCAAATATTTAAAAATCTCCACCCTTTCCAAGGGAGAGCCAATCAACTTTCAATACCAGGTAGTGTGAAAAGAATAGGTAGGAACAAATGTGCTGTGGCTTTCACTACTGACAATGCTGCTAATGATTTTATTGGAAATAAAATTTTGTCTACATACAATATTGGCGTTCATTCCCACCTTTAGTGTGACAAGGATGGGACTGATTAGAGGTATCCCTAATGACTGGTCTGTGGAAGAAATTATAGAAAATGTGTTAGTACCTGTTGGCTGTGGTAAAGTGTTAAAAGTTAGGCGTCTCAATTACCTACAAAGTTACCACCACTGAATCTACTACATGGAAGCCCTCTCAATCTGTAGTTCTTACCTTTGATAGACAAGTCCTTCCAAAGAGAGGGTTTGTTTGTTTTAACTCTGTTCCTGTTGATATTTACACATTCAGTGCTAGAAGTGCTGCCGCTATGGACATACCAAAGCATTGTGTCGTTCTGTACCAAGATGTTTTAAATGCAGTCAGAATCATACAGGCGATTCATGTTCTGTTGAGGATGATGCGGCTGTTTGTATTATGTGCAATGGTTTTCATTTTGCTACTAGCAAAGTTTGTCCAGAATTTAATCGCCAGAAAGAAATTAAGCATACAATGTCACACAGCTGCGTTTCCTATATGGAAGCATGTAAACTACACCCTCCAGTGTCTAAGTCATATGCGAATGCTTTAAGTACCCCAGTTAAACCAGCTTCACGTAATAAGAATGCAAGTCCAATTTCTTGCAATGCTAATTCTGTTTCATATAATAAAACAGTTTTTCTGAAACCTCGGTCACTTCCTAAGTTTTCCAAGGGTTTTGACTGTGCTGCTCATAATGCAATTATTAAAGAAGGTCAAATTCCTACCCCGGCTAATGGTTGTGGTTTAAAAGCAAAATCAGATGATGATGGAAACTTGAAACATTCGCAGATATTAGATTTAGGTCCGTATGACAGAACGCTCTAAACTCAAGCTCTACTTAAGTCTCGTTTCAAGCCATTTGATTGGTTGAATCTAGTTTTAAGTAATGCTTAAGCAGAGATCAATGCTTGAGTTTCGTTCTGGAATACGCACCTTAATATTGAGCCTTTTTGGTGCACTGCTTCATAGTAATTCAAATATTTTAAAACCGTCCGACGTTGCCACTTTAAGGTCCGTATTACAGAACGTCACTCAAAACTCAAGCTCTACTTAAGTCTCGTTTCAAGCCATTTGATTGGTTGAAACTGTTTTCAAGTAATGCTTAAGCAGAGATCAATGCTTGAGTTTCGTTCTGGAATACGCACCTAAATGAGTTTTTAAAAAAATCAGTTGATATCAATAATGGATTGCCAAATTATTCAGTGGAATTGTCGGAGTATAGTTCCTAAAAAGAGTGATTTAATTTACCTTATAGATAAGTTTAATCCTTTAATTACAGTTTTGTCAGAAACATGGCTAAAGCCAGGTTACAGGTTATATTTTTGGAATTTCTGGTTTCACTTGTATACGTGAAGACAGACAGAGCGTGGAGACAGTGGGTATGGTGGTGTTGCCATTCTTGTCAAAAATACTGTCTTTTTCTCAAATAACTTTCCCTCCTCGTAACCGTGATGATATTAATATTGTAGGAGTTTATGTTGACAATATTACTATCATTTCAGTTTATCTGTCCAAGCCTTCTATCGCTGCTTTTGATGAAATAAAATTGTTGCTGTCTAGTATAGACACACCATTTTTGCTGCTTGGAGATTTTAACTCTCATCACCAATCTTGGGGTAGTACCATCACTAATAGTGATGGAGAATATTTATTGGAAATTTTAGACACTTTTAATCTTTGTGTGTTAAATACTGGTGCTCCAACGAGGCGCAAAAACCCTAATGAGAATTTTAGTGCTGTTGATTTGTCTATTTGTACACCCTCTTTGGCATCATTAATGTCTTAATTGCCTCTAACATCTACTTTTGGCAGTGATCATTTTCCCTTAATTATCACACTCCTATTAAGGGTAGAAATACACCAAAACCTAAACCTCGTATAAAACATAAGTTGTATTTTGCCGACTGGTCCACACTCCACATACAAGACCCGAGTGGAACTCAAGATCTCACAAATACCTGACTTGAATGAGTTGGATAGACCTACAGCTTTTGCTAAGTGCATTATCGATGCAGCAGATGAGATTTTTCCTATCAAGGATAATTCCTCACGGAAAATTCCTTTTCCTCCGTGGTGGGATTCGGAATGTGCTGAAACTGTTCATAGAAGAAGAATGGCTGAGAAGGGATATGCTTGTGATATGAGTGATGAGAAATTACTTTTGCTACAGACTGCTGTTAAATCTACCCGTGAATTACTTAGAGAGAAGAAACAACAAGGCTGGAAAGCTTTTTGTTCTTTACTCTCTCCTAATACAAGCCCTTCATTAGTCTGGCGGAACATAAAACGTTTTCGATCTGCATTTAATCAATCTTCCTATGCTTCTCTTTCACATTCTATGGCTGATGCCTTTTTAGACCGTTTGGTTCCTCCTACAGTACCGGAAGAATCTCTTTGTGTTTCACCCTATTCTATGTTAAATTCTAATAGTTCTTCTTTAGGCTTGCCTTTTTCTATGACCGAATTAAAAGGAGATCTAGCCAGTGTAAGAGATTCTTCTCCAGGTCAAGATAGCATAATCTACTCCTTTATAACCCATTTAAATGATAAGCCATTGGAATTTTATTTACAGTTAATTAACGATGTTATGCTATCTGGTAAAATTCCGTCTTCATGGCGCAGTCAAGAAATATTACCTATTTTAAAACCAAACAAGCCCTCAGATGACGCTACTTCTTACAGGCCTATTGCCTTATCATCTGTTTTGACAAAAATAGCTGAACACCTTGTTAAAAATCGCCTCGAGTGGTTTATTGAAAGTAATCAAAAATTGTCTAAAAGTCAATTTGGATTTAGAAAAGGCAAAAGTACAATGGACAGCATTAGTATTCTCACCACTGATATTAGAACTGCCTTCACCACTAACAAAAATGTAGTAGCAGCTTTCTTGGACATATCATCTGCATATGATAATGTTAATATTTTAATTCTTAGACAGAAGCTTGACGAGCTGTGTGTTCCTCATATTTTAATAAATTTTATTATGAATATTTTATCAGAAAGAATAATTTCTTTGGAAGTTAATAATTTTAAAATATCCCGTACTCTACATAGAGGTTTACCCCAAGGCTGTGTACTTAGTCCGCTTCTATATAATTTATGCTTCTATATAATTTATTTTTATTTTATTTAGTTTATGTTTTAAGTAAAACATTTTTCTGGTAAGTGTGGTGAACCTTGCCATTATTAAGCAACTTTTTATGGATGTAGGTAATAATGATCCATGATTATCATTGCCATTTTATAATTTCCGTAAAGACTACAAATCTGCTTGATTCCAAAATGTCATGGAATAAACTTTCGATCTCATCGACAACACTGAAACCGGTTGGGTTGGCTCATCAAACAACTTAAAACCACACGCAGGCACTTACATAATTTTAAGTAATCTATTAATTAGGTAGCTAAACGTTGGCCGCTTTGTTTGTAACAAGTGGATTTAATGTTTCATTACGTACAGACGACAGCTTATACTACTACAAGCTGTCAGATTTCTTTATCACATTTTCAACTTTATTTACAAAGCTTTAAGGCTCAAGGTTCATTCGGAATTTTTGACAGTTTCGGGTAGGTTGACCCGCTGTCGTGTAATTTTTGAACCTTGCCTAACCTAATCCTTGCTAATTTGCATCTAGCCTGTCATCAAGCTAGCCAGAAGCACGGACTCGGACCAGAAGGGTAATTGCGTAACACTCTATCAGTAGCAATGGGATCATTTTGACAGTTCAACAACATTCATTGCGTTATTTACGTTTTTGAGCAGACACATTTTCGAACATATGAAGCAATGGATTGGCAATTTGCTTCGAAATTATTCTAATTGTAATGGCGCGTTACGCAATCAGGGTGCTGTAGGTACTCCAATTCTGTAACACACTATTACTACCAATTTGAGTAATTTTTAAGTGTATTGCTGATCCATTGCTCCATATGTTTGAAAAATCTGTCAGCTTAAAAATATAAATAACGCAATGAATGTTGCCCTGTAGAGGGTTATTGCGTAACACATTAAAGTAGCTATAGCCTTCATTGTAACAGTTCAACAACATCATCGTCCTAGTTATGTGACAATACATTGAATAATAATAATAAGTTTATGACGTTAGAAATTTTTGGAACAGTTGGTAGGTAAGTATAGGTTTAGCAAAATTATTCTCTCATTTAGGAAGGGTATAGTGCCCAAGTCCTGGCAGCTTGCCAACGTGCAGCCCGTGCCTAAAAAGGGTATTCGTGCCGATCCTACCTACTAACAGCCGATTTCAATAACCTCCATACTTTGCAGGATTATGCCATTATGGAGGGTGTGTTGAACTCGCGCCTCTTTGCTTACCTGGAAGTTAACGATCTCATCAGTGACCGACAGTACGGGTTTCGCCGCTATCGGTCAACTGGGGACCTACTAGTGCATGCTACTCACTTATGGGGCGTGGCCCTCGAGAAAAGTGGGGAAGCGATTGCAGTCTTCCTTGATGTCTCGAAGGCCTTCGACTGGGTGTGGCACGCTGGCCTTTTGAGTAAGCTTCCAGCGTACAGCATTTCCGCTGGCCAGACTGGTTGGATAAAAGACTTCCTGACTGAACGGTCCCTCCGAGTTGTTGCCGAAGGATGCTCATCGGAGCCCATGTCGACTAATGCCCCTGTGTTCCTCAGGGGTCTATTCTCTCTGCAACTCTGTTCCAGCTGCATATTAACGATCTGCACATGCCCGGTAGGTATCTACGGGTATGGAGATGACAGCAGTTGTGGAGAGATACCTGCCGGAAGTTTGGGTTAGTCCGGAATCAATCCAGTCCGAAAGAGAGGCTATGGTAGAGCATAAGTATTATGCACTACAGGCAGTCCCCGAATGGAGCAAACCCAATTTTGTAGCAGTCAATGCCGCCAAAGCACAGGCTTGTCTTTACACCGCCAAGTCCGTTCACTTTGGGACCTACTTTTCGGAATGTATCTTTGGAGTGCACCGACTGCCTTCAGCTTTTGGGAGTTGAGATTTCCTCGAACCTAAACTTTGGTTAGTTCATTCAGTTCAAGGCCAAGGTGGCTGCCAGGAAACTTGGCGTTAACGCAAAGGTCTGGCGGTACTTCACATCAGAGCAGCTTCCAATGTTGTACAAAGCACTGGTCCGCTCGTGTGTGAAGTACGGCAGCCACATTTGGGCTGGTGCTGCAAAATCTCACCTGGCTACTTTGAATTTAGTGGAGAGGCGTGCGAAGAGGCTGATTGGCGACCCAGCTTTAACTCAGAACGATCTCCATCAAAGCCTGGAGCACAGGCGTAGAGTAGCCAGCCTTTAGGTGTTCTTTAGGTTGCATTTTGGCGAGTGTGTAAGGGAATTGCTTGATTGGCGAGTTTCCATTTTCACCCTTACGTTGTTAACACCACTACGGTCCGAACGAAGCGTTTCGCTTCCTCTTTTATACCGCGTACATCGAGGCACTGGAACAATTTGCTGGCGACGGTGTTCCCGTCGGGCTACAACTTGAGTGTCTTCAAGGCTAGAGTGAATAGGCTCTTAATTAACTAGCGCGCTTTACCATCAACGGTTGCATCATTGCTTACTATGAGGCGGGGTTGCGGTCAAGCACTAGTTTACAATTTATGAAAAAAAAATCAGTTTGTGATTGAAAGTATTCACCTACGCAGTTAGGGCTTAGAAGTGACTTCTGCAGAGCTGGTTTCATTTTAAAAGCTCACAACTTTCAATGCGTTATCAGTTAGTCAAAGACAACAGGACATCTTCTATAACCTGTAAATTTTTTTTATTAGATTTTCATCTTTATGGCTAAAACATTACGGCTCAAGGTAGAGTGAGAATATTTGATTAATTAATTAACTTGTTTCAATTAATATAATCCTGTTTTTAATTATTTTTTTTAATTAATACTTTTTGTTTTACTGTTTTAATTTAAAATCATTTAATATTGAATGTTAACCGTTTTTTGTGCATGTTTTGTTAGTCAGTACCTAAGTAGTTATTACCTACACTTACAAATGTATTTTTTTTTGTACAATTGTACTCCATAAATGTAATGGTGTACATAACTGTTGGCTAACCTAATAAATAAATAATAATAAAAATGATAGTTTCGGGTAGCATGCTCCGGACCTGCTGAGTCCGGATTTGCGATAAAGCTACAGCCACATACATTACTGTGTCGTGTTGTATCGTGACTTGGGATTAACTTTTTCCTCTTGTAGTTTTAAGATGTAATTGTTTATGTTATTAATTCAAAGCCTGTATTACACACTATGTAGCCAAGCATATTGTACGATACGGAATTGTATCGCTGACAGAGGTGTTCGGCACTTGTACAGCTATACAGGAGCTAAACTTAGTCGGAACAACGGGTGCTGTTGAACGTTGGACAAAACTATCTTAGCATTGTGTAGATTCAGTTTCTTAGTATTGTATAATTGCATGGCAAACGTGTGAGCACAATGTACGAATGTGCTGTAAGGCATTTATTTGTTAGGTTAGTCTTTTTTATTAACTTGATTGTGCTCTGGCTGTTGAGAGCTTCATTTTATTGACTGACCGACCTTCTGACAATTCAAAAGTGCCCGTAACTGGTTTATTTGAAATAAATGATTTGATTTGATTTAACCAATCAAAAGAATAAGTTCAGGACTACGTCAAATACACTTCAACCCGCAACCCTGACCCAGGGGCCAGGAGGCATCTGTCTTCGTGGCCTAGTCGCGATGTGCTTACATCTGCCAGCATGACTGATTCGCAGAAGGAGATGACGGCCTGTCATGCACTCTCGCTCTGGACCATGGCCTGGATCAGGGCCAGACGCGAGTTATCGCAGCCGCGGTGCCCAAGCCGGACAGACCTCTACCGTATGCTCCATCTACTCAGGGCGATCCTCACAGTGGTCCAGATCCCATGGCGGCAATCCAGCAAGGAGCATCGCCGGCTCACGTATAAATCGGAGCAATTGTTAGTATGGTGCGTTGGAGGGTACCTACTTAAAATGTCGCCTATGCGCACTTGTACGTCACCTGTATTTAATAGCACATGAAATATAGGTACCTACTTTACGAAACCTATGCTTACGTATCTTGTATCATATCCTTAAATGTAGGTATGCCTAATTATTCTATTCTTAACAGACAGAATAAATGATTTATCCGTTAACATTATATTGTCCCACAACTGAGCAAAGCCCTTCCCTATACCTATCCTTTCACTTGCACACCACGACAGCACAAAAGCTTTGCCAAAATAAACAGGAAAAAAATACGATGTAATATTCCATAAACCCTTGCTTACTCTTAAAATAAACTTGGAATAAGAAATAAAAGGTCAAAAACCAGTTTCGCAACATTTCTCTGATAGTTAGGAACAAAGAGTTGCAAGCCCCTTCACTGCGGGCGTGGCACAGGCGCACCGATCTGCAGGAAGCCTGTCCAAGGCGAACGCTCGAACAGCATTCCCTCATTTATAATGCACAAATTATTGTTTTAAAAATGGCCAAGATTCTTTTGTTCACAAACTAAACAAAAGCTAAGATCAGTGCATCTTTTTCTATATAATTCAATAAGAAAAGGACGGTAGATAAAATATTAGTTTAGTCCTGTCAAATAAAGATAGTTTAGGCCGACCAAAAATACGTCAATTTACGTTAGGCGCTGACGCCTAACGTAAAGACGGTGGAGTTTGACGGGAAAGCTATGATTACTGTCACGCGCATTTTTCATTGGGCTTTTAAATTTATTTATAGTGTCGTTTACTAAATAAAATCGCGTGACTTATGTAGTAAAAAGTGCATTCAGTAAATAATCATAAAGAACATTGAAATATCGCAGCATAGTGGCCACATCATGACTTTGCCTCAAACTTTCCTCATAGACGGTTCACACGGCCGTCTTTTTCAATTGTCATTGGCGATATCCGCCATTATTGCGAAATAAAATTTTCAAAGAATTTCTATAATTTGTTACACGCGTTATTGGCAAAATTGTGGTATCTATTCCACAGAGGCCATAGATCAAGAGTTGAGGTTGAATCTCACCTTAAAAAAAGAATAAGAACACTAATTTGACAGGACTAAACAATAAATATTTATCTTCTGCTCCTTTTCATAATGAAATAGAAAGAAAAAGCTGCAATGAACTTAAGTTTAGTGTAGTTTGCAAACAAGGAATCGACGCCTTACTTCCTATACTTAGCTTGCCAATAGCCTCCACAAGTACTTCCGAATTCGTTACCTTGATAGCGACAATTTGGTACGGTATCAGTTCAACATTTTGAAATTTTTAAATCTCTAGATGTTATCGGAACTGTAGGTACGATAGAATCCTTTTCGAGGTCACATCCATCTAACTGCTTACTATGCGGTGTGCGTCAGATGGAGCGTGGAATTTCGCCGCTACTGTGGTCGGCTTGGGGCCACTGACACTTCGGCTGCATTACTTTTTTTTCACCAAACAGTCATACTTAGAGATTTTTGAACTGCTTGCGAATAAGATAGCATTAAGGCAAAAAAAAAAAAAAACATATTCTTACAGGAAGCCAGATGTGAACGGGGGATTGTAAACTTTCTTATTATAAGTAATTAACACGCATTACTTTAAATGGCTTATATTCAAAGTGACGCATAACATTAGCTGCTTGTTTCCTTTTCCTATACTTTATAAAAAAGTAATCTGCATCAGAGCTGATATGGTTAATTACGATTAGTGATGGAATTTATTTCCTAGTTAAAGTTTTGTATCTTGTTAGCCTTAACTTTATAAGCCGGTTCTTTTAAGGTGACAAACTAAAGGCTAAATAAACAATAAAAATAAATCTTGAATTTGGAATTGCAAACACAGGTCAGATTTTAGAGTCAGGTAATCAAAGGTAGACTGCCGCTCAAGGAAAATAAATTACTGAATTTCTATATTCTCGTGTTTCGTAACTTTTAAGACAGCTGCTCACTTGTTTATCAATTAGGCTCAGATTCATTGATCGAAGTGCAGCCACAATCGTGACCTTTGAATATTATACGTGCGTCGAGCTCTTCTATACATATACATTTCTACCACTACATAACGTCTGTGAGGTCCACGGCATTGGATGGGAAAACCCGCAGTCATCCGTATAACCAGCTGTAGAATTGTGTGGGCTGAATCGTTTACAATATCACATAATACACTACAGATTTGCCATGGTTTTGCAATTTTGCAGGCGATTAGCGCTACTGCTTGGTCTATATGAAAAAAAACTGTAATCTGTCTAATTTGAGTACAATAGGTAGAAAATTAATGAAAACATTTCTGGGCAACATCGGCTGCCGGCAGAAGTTACCACCCACCAGACAACGTCTTGCCGCCAAGCGATTCGCCGTGTTCCGGCATGATGTCTGGTGAAGCCGTACGTAGGACGGATCTGAGTAGTTGTGTTGCGTTGTGTGCCGGGTACGATGCGCCAAATGTTGTTGTGTCGGGAGTTTGGTCGTGGAGGGTCTCGAGATCAATCTCCCTCTGGCGCAGCATCGTTGGTCGTGTTGTTGAGTTTAACATTACATCACCTCGCTCAACTGCCGTCTTCCTTCCTATTTACTAAGTTTTTTAAGTACGATTGCAAGTACGCACAGTTTATAATTCTTAAAAATAAAAAACATACGATATCGGAAGCAACCAGTTAATTAGGTAGGCAGTTGTTTTTTTATAGGAAAATCAAAAATAGAAAGAAATCATCAAATGGCCTCTCCCGCTCTGAGCGGAGCAGAAGGGCGTGTCAAACTTTTACTGACTAAAACTCGTCCTTGTTCCTTCACTTGCATATGCACCAGATGCCTTGTATCTCTTTTGAAAAACTCGGCATTGTGTACTGACACATGCGTGGAACGTATCGATCCGTCGACCCGGGTCTGTTCGTTACCGGGAGGCGAACTGCCCACGGTCGCCGCCCGCGATCCTGCACCTACGGTGACCGGAAGTTCGATGTTGTCACCTGACCACGGCATTAGTTATGTACTTCACATCATAATGTTACAATTAAGAACCCTCAATGTTTAGAGGTACGGATGACAGCACTACCCGAAGTCGCAGGCGTTACCCGAAGTCGTCAAATATTCACACTCAACCTTGAGCCTTAATGCTTTAGCCTTAAAGTTAAAAACGTCATATAGAAATTTTGATAGAGTAGTAGCTTGATGTGCTGTAAGTTGTACAGTCAAGACCAAAAGTCGAGTTGCAATCTCACAAAACTATGGCCAAGCAATACTAGTTGTAGTTACGACCTTCTTCTATAATAAAGTTTGATACACACTCGTACACTTGCTGCCCGCTTATGATTGTTAGGTACTACTTACTAATTTCAACGTCTACAGTAAGTGTTTCAATGGCCTAACGGTTTTCGCCTTGATAGGCGTTCAAGGTGGTTCGAGTTCAAATCTAATAACTTGCAAAAATATTTTTTAAATGTTTATTGGTGAGTTATGAATGCTGACAACAAAAATATCTAAAAATACCGATCTGCAACTTAAAGATGATACTTTATTTTAAGATTTTTTCTATATTAGAGTCATTATAAAAAGATGACGGTAGACTTAAAAGAATCTGAATCACTACTTCACAAAAAATATTCCGCTACCTACAATAACTATTATTAGCTACAATAACTCAAATAATATTACTTAGCTGTTGTTGGTTGGTGAACATATAGTTACCAGTTTGTGTTATTAGTTTTACTTTTTTAATCAATATGCAGGCATATGCAGCAATATATCTCAAATATCATATGAAACCGGCTTTTGTGTAAGTTGTTTTTATTATTATTTGTGTTAAGGTGCAAACTAATCGCTTGTTAAGTGTGTAATAAAATTGTTATTGTTTTAGAGAAATACTGTAAGCCGTTGGAGGTCAAGGTCAAGAGATTGGAGGACGAAGGTAGCTGTCGAGACAAGTGAAACGAAACGACAATATTTACCGTTGAATAAACTTTTAAATCGTGCGAAGAAGATAGGTTGCATTTGTGGTTTAAAAATAAATTGGCGAGGCTGGTGGAGTCTTATCGAGCTAAACAAAAAAAAAACTATTTATAACAAAAACAGTGCAGAAGTCGTCCTACAGAGTGTTTTAAATATATACCAATAAATATCTAAATAACGGACTCTAAACCATCTCTAAAGTAATTTAGCTAAGTGACAGTAATATGTTCGGTTGGCTTAATGGCTAACAGATGTCGCCTTTTGCAATTTCAATACAAATTACTTTTGGTAAATTATAAAAACAATAATTTCGGAATTCGATAAGAAATAAGTTCGTTTACTTTTGAACTAAGAAAGCGCTTGAAGATTATAATCTCATGCCATCAAACTCCGAAAAAAGTCACTACAAGATGGCAGCATTAGTACCATGCTATACACGCAAAAAAATTATAAATGTAATAAGCACTATTATGTGTTCTAAGTATAGATTATTTTATGATTGCAATAATATTCAGGTTAAGCTTCAATCCTCTTTTCTTTAAGAAAATGAATAATTAAGCTATAACCTCTTTAATCATAATATACGTATAATATTATAATTTTCATATCTAACAACCAAAAATGTTTTTTGTATTTTTTACCATAACAATATCATAAGTTTGTCAAGGATTACTTTTATATAAAATATTACAATGCTGCCGTGTCAACGTTTGTTTCATTTGTTAGTATAAGTATATCTATACCGAATAATATATAACTTTATAATATATTGCATTATAATATGCTTATTGTTTTATTTCTATATATTTTTTATTATATTACCCCTATAGTAAACTAAAACATATAATAAAACCCTTTTTTGGGATAAATATTCAATAAATTTTCCTATTTGTTTAAATATTATTTGCAAACATTTTTACTTTAAAATACAAATCAATTATCATAATTTTAAATTATATGAAACAACAAAAAGAGTTGCCTATAATAAGGATCGAACCCACAATCGCTCGCTTTTGATAGCACCATTGTTAAGTGCGGCCGCTAACTCAACTTCAAATGAAGTAACGAAATTTTGCATTACTTTAAAGAAAGACGAAGACTGCGATAAAAAAAATAATGCGGTAGTGTGCGTGGCCGGTTTAGCGCAGGCGACAGTAGTCTTTAAGGTGGAAATGGACTTCTACAGCTGATAGTACATGCACGTCACAAGTACCTAGTAGGTGATAAAACAATTCAGCTCACCACAGAGAATTGTATTATTGTATTGTTGTAACTGTTGTAAGCTAGTTCAATGCAAGCAGCAACAACAAACAAACTATGTAAACGCACTGAGAACGTAAACAAAACACCTTGTAGTTCGCTCTGTAGCAAGGAATGCGCAATTCAAGAGTGGGTGTTGCAATCCCACAAGCTGGCACAGGGTACTCGCAACTAAGATTCAGCGTATAGGTTAGGTCGTAGACACAGTCTGCCTCGTCTATAGACAAATTGATGTGTTTTGTCGCATTCGCACAAGAAAAAGAGCAACTTACGCTGATGACGTGTAAAGAAATAGCAGTAACTTAGCAAAACTAAGTTTGACAGGTAACGTGCAGATAGCTATCCACTTCTTGAAAATTCAGCTTTTTTTGTGTTGCTAGTGATGACTTATGGAACTGAGACGTGGTCGCTAACAATGGTCCTTATAAGAAAGCTCAAGTTCACTTAAAGGGCAATGGAGAGGGGTATACTTGGGGTTTCACTACGTGTTCAAATCAGAAATGAGGAGATCCGCAGAAGAATGAGAGTAACCGACTTAGCCCGAAGAATTGCAACACTTAAGGGGCAGTGCATTGCCCGTAGGACCGATGCCCTATGGGGCCGACAGGTTCTCGAGGGTGGACCGACGAGCTGGTGAAGGTTGCGGGAAACCGCTGGACGCGGAAGGCGCAGGACTGGTCGTCATGGAGATCCTTGGGGGTGGCCTATGTCCAGCAGTGGACGTCTTTCGGCTGAAATGATGATGTTGATATCTTATTCACAAAGCCAGTTACTATTTTTTTTTATGAAATGGTGGTAGGTATTAGGTATTTAAAATTACATCATCATATCATCCAACGTTACTCTCTCCTGCTTATAACGCAATTTATTTGAGTTTAGAAACATGTCTTCTTCCTTGCACCACATGTTTGTACCGATGATATCGATTTATCCCTGTCACTTTCAAGCGTTCTTGTTTCAACACTTAATATGTGACGTATTTTTGTTTTGCCTCTGCGACTTATTCTAAAATCTGCAATTACTAATGGAATATGCTCTGACACATGGGTCTGAGTGTCTGACATATACACACCAAATGTTTAGCGGCCTCTGTAATGACAATACAATGATCTAGCCAACGGAGGGATGAGGGATGGGGAAATGTTTTATATACGTTATTTCTTTATTTATTTATATTGGATTATTGTAATATAGATAGCTGCGTGCTAGCGCAGTGCGTGTGTCGCGAACCCAGATTGTATATATGCATCGTTGGTGGACTTCCCCCGGTCACTCCCCGGATACCCACTCGGATAGCTAGGACAAATTCGAGGTAACCCGGACTGATGGCAACTCTATACTTTATACTAAGTGCACAAATTGTAGGTTTCATAATATTATCGGATGTGCAATCAAGTCTACCTATAATGTTCCTCTTTTATAAGGTTTTAGATAGATAGCTATCTACATTATTAATTACCTAATTAAGCACTTTTCCAATTAAATAGATATCTGCTAAAAATGTCTCTCTAAAAACTCGTTCAACTGAATTTTATTCATATTAAGTAAGGATAAGTACCTACCTATATCAATTTGCGCTTTAAACAAGTAAATGAGAAATAGGAAGAACCTAATCAATTATCATATCTTACATCTAATCATTGATCCTTTATTATAAATAGTTTTATAGCGATATTTTAGCTGTCCGAAATGCTATCAATAAAACAGCCCGCCAAGGAGATAAAACTCTTTAGATTAAATTTGGATAGTGTTTTATCAATGCAGATTGCAGGTAGGTAAATGAAATCAATACGAAGGCAAGCCTGGGCAGGCCCCTCAAATACCTAACGAGTAGTGTAAGGTGCAAATGTATGAATGTGTGGGCCAGTGACCGCGTGTGACCGGAGCAGCGCCCGCGCACACTCCTGGCCTTCCCAGCAGCTAGCAAGCGCCGGCGCCGTGTGCTTGACCCAATGTTCACTAAATTACATAATAACCACGAAACCATTGTGTGTAATGTGTGCCTTCGGTTACTAGTTTTAGCTGTAAGAAGCGTGTTATCTTTCGAGGCAGATAATGGAAAACAGTATCCGTCTCAAAAGGAAAATGCCACCTATTTTATCAAAAGATATTTTTCTGCGATATTACGAACGTAAATATTATATTCTTATTGTTCTGAGAACTTATCATATTATTTAGAAATCAAATCTAAGAACTCTGATATCAATCATGTTATTATATTATCCATGTCCTTATTGAAGTGCTTCTGTTTACCATATAGATATTTGCCTATTTGGTGAGAATAATAGGTTACCTACTCGTAAATGGTGCAAGCTGCTCATGCAGGCTTCAGCTACCTCCCTGCGCATTAGTGCAGCTAAGGGTTTTGTCTAGAGACGATATTTTCTAGCAGTGGAATTCTTTTGAAATTCCTTACGTAGTTATTCAACTATATCAAAAAGCTCCACGCATTCTTGAGAAAAAATGTCTCTTGAATGAGACTGACGGACAATGAAGTGATCCTATCCTCTATGGTTAAGCAATTAGTAAGTCTTCAATACTGTCCATTTCTCTAGGGTGGGCAAAGAAGATTCTATATTGGGCATCGTCCACCCTTGCCAATGATCCAGGGGCATAGGCGTAACTAGGGGGATGGGAATGGGGGGTAGGGGTATTTGCTGGGTCATTTGATTGATTGCTAAGTATGTGTATTTATCGTAAATGGAATCGTAATCGGCTGCCGGCAGAAGTTAAGTACCATCCACCTTGCCGCCAAGCGATTCATCGTGTTCTGTATCCGGCATGATGTCTGGAGAAGGCATACGGAGGACGGGTCTGAGCAGTTGTGTTGCGATGTGTGCCTGGTACGATGCGCCATATATTGTGTCGGGAGTTTGGTCGTGGAGGGTCTCCAGATCAATCTCCCTCTAGCGCAGCACGGTTGTTAGTATTGTTGGGTTTAACATTTCATCACCACGCTCAACTGCCTTCTTCCTTCCTATTCTCTAAGTTTTTTAAGTGAATTGGCTTAATAAACTAGCGCGCCTTGACATCAACGATGGCATCGCTGCTTACCTTCAGGCGGGATGGCGGCCAAGCACTAGTTTATAATTATTAAAAAAAAATCGTAAAAAACCTGATGACATAGGCATTATTCTTCAGTTTGATCCGAGTTCGTATTACGTACTTACTCTGGATAGCGTTCTTTTGGAGATATTCGGGTTTTTTAATGACTTTAACAATAGAGTGATGAATTTTGTTTCTGTAGGTCATCGACTAGAATTACGACTATTGAAATCGAAACCTGAGTGATTCCTAGCAACATGGAAACAGCCAAAGAAAACTTGTTGACTTAACAGAAGGCCAACAACTTGACCGCCTTCACATTCGTGCGATCAGTAGGTACCCACCTACCACAAGCAGTCCTCGTACCGCAGTAGAAACAGTTCAAGTGCTTTAGCAGACCTAAATATTCAATGATATTGTTTTGTAATACATAGTTGGTATTAATTTTGAAAGGCATTATGTCGCAATGACGGCGTCTATCATATTGAAGAATTGTTGTAAGCGTTGCTTAATGCCAAAGTTTCAATGTGTTTATCTGGCATGCGCTTGTCTGGCGTGTGTTAGGTGTCGGTGGCGGGGGTGCAGAGCTATGTGTGGCGGCCTGGCTGGCAAGTGGGTCGTGTTGTGAAACAGAGAGAGGTGGTTGGTGACGACGTCTGCGCAACAGCTGCAGGCGCGCGCGAGCCCCGTCTCACGTTCGTCGCCCGCGCTTTTCTCTCACACACGCAAAGTCAACGCAACTAATTGAAATTTCCAATTGTTTGTAACTAACTATTAAAACCGAAACTTAAAAGAATGTAGCATGAGTTTATAATTTGTCGTCTAATTAAACATAGACAGATGTATAAAATTGTCCTGCCCTTGACATTAGGAAGGAACATACATATATACCTACCCAGCTTTATACGAAATAACCAGACATTGATCGGTCTTACTCTTGATATGCAACTTCCGGAGAAAGGTATTTTTTTTGGATGGGAAATCATCAAATTATCTTACTCTCTGAGCGGAGCAGAACTCAGACTTAGACTTTTACTGACTAAAATCCACCGGTGTTGCTTCACTTGCGTATGCGCCAGGGGCTACGGTACCTATATCTTTCAAACAACCCACGGCCCTGGCAGGCTTCAGTTTTCGTGGACCCCGTCACGATGTGGTATTTCCGCGACATTGAAAATTAAGGGGTGAAACCACGGTGAGCAGCTAATTAATCATAAGCATCGCATGATGATGACGTCCTGATTATCGCTAACTCAGTGCGGGGAACAGCTTTGATCTTCCAAAATTATCGAATCGATATAGGTGATAGATTAGTGTTATAATCATAATTTATTAGGCGAAGACTTTGATGTGAACACTGGGGATTTACCTAACAGAAATGTGCCGACTCATCTTACTGGATTTCATAAACCATAAAGTTATGAGAATAAGTAAGTGCCTACGTAAAATTGTTTCCTGGTTCATTATCATCATCATCATTTCAGCCAAAAGACGTCCACTGCTGGACATAGACCTCGGCCAAGGATCTCGACGACGGCGGGTCCTGCGCCTCCCGCATTCAGCGGTTTCCCGCGACGTTCAACACATCGTCGGTCCACCTTGTCGGGGTCCTACCCACGCTGCGTCTTCCGGTGCGTGGTCGCCACTCGAGAATCCGTCGGCCCCGTTAGGTATTGGTCTTACGGGCAATGTGCCCGCGGCCCACAGCTATATAAGTGCTGCAATTCTTCGGGCTATGTCGGTAATTCCCGTTCTTCTTCCCGTGTCCGGGCTAGCACCGAACTATATATTTACAGTTCGGTCCAAGAGTTATACATCCAATTGGCGCCGGAGCATGTGCGTTTCCTATAGGTACATCTTACACCTACACTTATACTTAGCTATTCGGAGAGTACGGGCATCATGTGAGGTAGGTATAGACTCCAACACATTGATTACCAACGAAAAATTTCCGCGTAGAGGTCAAAATCATGTACGGAGTAATAGTAAGATATCATAGTTCGATCTCTCTGTCTGTGTCTAGATATTGACTTATATATATTCAGATCCCAGTACTGAAATTTCCTGCACACTTTTAAGGAACCGCCATTAACAGCATCCAACTACTCGCGTGAAATTTTGTCAATTTTAAGCGGTGGGACAACTAAACAGACAGAAAATACCGAGTGCCTAGGAAGGTACGTATGTTTTAGTTAGACTGGAAGCCGGTCCCAATATAGTTGGGAAAAGGCTATGATGAGAATGGTAGGTACGGACGGCAGTAGCACCCTAATTGCGTAAGTAACGCACTATTAAATTACTATCCTACTAGTTGGAATCATTTCGAAGCATATTGCTATATTGCTAATCCATGGCTCCACATTTTTTTTTATAATTATAAACTAGCGCTTGACTGCAATCCCGCCTGATGGTAAGCAGTGATGCAATCGTTGATGGTAAAGCGCGCTAGTTTATTAAGCCCATTCACTTAAAAAACCTTAGTGAATAGGAAGGAAGCTGGAAGACGGCAGTTGAGCGAGGTGGTGCAATGTTAGACCCAATAACACTATATATATAATATGTTCGTAATGTATCTGTTTAACAACGTCAATAACGCAATGAATGTTGTTGAACTGTCAAAATGAAATCCATTGCTACTGATAGTGTGTTAGGCAATCACCCTACTGGTCAAGCTACCCCAAACTGTCAGATATTCTCAATCAACCTTGAGCCTTAATGCTTCAGTGATAAAGTTGAAAATTAATTAAGGAAATCTGACTAATTGTAGTAGCTTGATGTGCTGCCGTCTGTGCGTAGATACATAAGTATCTGATATCATTAAATAATTGTATATCGAAATCGAGAAGGACGGTCAAGAAACTTAAAAGAAACAAACAGAGCGAAAATGCTAGTAACCTTGCGCAATAAATAAGTTATAATAATAATAAACATATACGGACAATTCACACAGATTGAGCTAGCCCCAAAGTAAATTCGAGACTTCTGTTATGGGATACTAACTCAACGATATTATATTTATAATAGATACATATATAGATAAACATCCAAGATCCAGGCCAATCAGGAAAAGATCGTTTTCCATCATGACCTGACCGGGGATCGAACCCGGGGCCTCCACGTCGCAGGCAGGCGTGTTGATGTTGACCGCTGCGCCACGGAGGACGACAAAAAAGTTAAAACCGATGAACAACCTACGCTACGCGTTTGTCATAAAATACAACAAACATGTTGTAAGGACACAGACGCAAGCGTAACTTTTCAATTGCAACAAATATGTAGACGTATGCATCTACATAGCGTAGGTAACAGCTGAATAAATATTTAATTACCATCAGTAACATATCATAAACAATTACTTATTGTAAGTACCTAACAAAATAAGTACCACAAACCGTAAAGGTCCAATTAATTAGTAAAGTAATAAAACCTCCATTAGCCAAGTTTTCTATTGTAAAGACTTAATTTTACAAAACCGGAGCAAACTACCCGCCCGTCATATTCAACTGATTTACCAACATAATGGAATACAATAAACAAATTCCCGGAAAAGTTTAATTCATTAGGACAGCATGTACCTATAATGTATATACAATATGTAAAGAAAACCCTATCCGATCCGTGAAGGTATTGTTAGGTATCGATAACTGATTCTACTAATGTCCACAAAGACAGGCTAAACTTAAAAAAGAAATCCCCCCTAGAAAAATAAATATTATTTCGCAAAAAGAGGTAACTTAATACGTGTGCGGTAAGCGGGGTTGCTTACCGCGGGCGGCGGGGGGCAGGACACGCGGCACCTGTGACTTGGTCGCGTCGCTATTCGCTTATTATAATAATACCGGTGTTGTCACTTTTTTTAAAAATTACCAAATTTCGGGGAAATTGGAATTAATTCACGGGAAAAAAGGATTAAGTATTTCAAAATTCATTAGTAGGTATTGTTCCTATGATGATTATGTAAAATGTTATATTATATTTGGTCAAGTGTTTACCTAACCTCTAAGATCCTTATGGGTCGGACAGGGTTTTCTTTACATGTTGTATAGGTACCTACTTTAAAAATAATATAAAAGTCATTTTTCAAAATTAGGCTGAGAATCAGTACTTTTTTAATGTCAAACGTACAATTTTATTTTTTAATTTACCTACTATTTTTTAAATTACATAGTAATTCTGACTGAATTTTGGGGCTGTCTTAAGGACGGGCAAACTCCCCAGCAGCAATGACTTGTGCACCAATTGCGTAACTCCCTATTACTATAAATTAAGAAGATACAACAAACAACAAAAACATTGCTCCTTATGTTCGAAAAATGAGTCAGCTCAACAACGTAAATTATGGAATAAATATTGTTGAACTGTCAAAATGAAACCCATAGTTAGGTACTGATACTGTGTTACACAATTTCCCCGCTGATCTGTTTAAAAAAAACACCTGACTGTTTACAATAATATGCTTGTAAAGTAACTAAGTGGTTTATGTGAAGTTTGAACAGAATCGGTCGAGATGATGAGATGTTTTTTTCAAATGGCCAACTTTATGTTGCCTGTTCGAGAGTCGGTACCCCCAGTCGTTTGTTTAATACACGGAATAGTTAAATAATACTTTATCTCTTCTGTGGTTTAATATTCTAAATGTATTGGATTAAGTTTTAAAATAGCTAACAATATAAAAAATATATTTTATGTTTGAATAAATAATTTTGATGGTTCAATAAATTTGTTTTTATTATTTCACTTTATACGTAGCGAAGCACGTATCGGGCCACTAGTTTACTATAATTATGTCACCTAGTCAGGTCAATATAAAAAAGTCTGTAAAATTAAAAATATTACTGGAAATAAAAGCCTCCAAGCATAAAGAGGATTACAACTTACTTACATATTTATGCATTGCTGGGTGCAAAAAATAAACAATTACATAAACTCATTTAACCTCTCAGTAGGCTATTCTGGAGAAAAAAAAAACATAAACATTGCCTTGAGTTAATCAGGGCGGCCAACTATTCTTATCGTTTAAATAATCGTTGATAGAATAATATGCCTTTGAACAGAGGTTGGATTTCACTTGTGCTTCAAACGCAATTTAAGGCATTAGGTATAGGAGAGTATTTTGTTGTAAAAAGTTACAGGTACCAAACCCATCAAATGTGTTATAAACCTTATGAAGCCGGTGAAAGGGGGCTCATAGTTTGTTTTTAGTGCACAGGTGAATATTTTGCCTAATATACATAATACATATATAAGGTGTTGACGAATATTTATTACGAAACAACCGTGGGAAATTCCTTGGAGAAATTCTGACACCCCGCTGGATCGAACAAATCGTTTCTGGGAAACAAACATGAATTTGAAGAAACCTTTCGCATCGTCACCATTTGATTGGGATAGAATTTTATGGAACAAACCGACATCAGTTCTGTTCATATTCAGTGATCTTATTAAATTATTGCTGCTGGACTCCTATTGGACACATTCCAATTATAATTGATCGCCAGTGTATTATATTACTTTCCTGACGGCATCGGCAGCCGAAATGAGCCTTCATGTTAGACTTGATATGCGTGATCCCCCACTGAAGTTTGGCATCCACTGTTATTCCCAGAAAAACTGCTGAGATAACAGTTTCAAGCACCTGTTTATTTAAAACATTTTTTTGTCCTAGATTCCTAACATTCAGTGAGGCAAACTTTACACATTTCGTTTTCTTGGTATCGAGAATTAGATTATTTGATTTAAACCAATTAGTAACTATTGAGAGTGCACTGTTTACTTCGTCAAAATCTTGTCTATTCCTGTCTACTTTAAAAATAAAAGAAGTATCATCTGCAAACAGTATCACTAAAAACAAGAATGGACTTAGAATTGAGCCTTGCGGTACTCCTAACTTAACTTGTAGCCTGGAAGATTTCACATCATTTACCTCTACATACTGAAATCTAAGAAAATAAGCACTTAGTACTTTGAGAGCTTCGTTTTGGACACAGTAAGGACGTAGTTTAGGTATGCAAAATTATGTCACGGTACACTCTATCAAAGGCTTTGTAGCATTTTGCGAGCCCGAATCTGTAGGTAGTCGAAAACGACTCTTTGTGAAGCCACATTGTTTATTGTGTCGGAGAATTACTGCTACCAGCAGGGTGATTGCGTAACACACTAGATGCAGCAATGGGTTTCATTTTGACAATTCAACGACATTCATTGCGTTATTTACGTTGTCGAGCAGACACGTTTTTCGAACTTAGCAATGGATTTGCAATATGGTTCAAAATAATGCGTAATATGAATATTATAATAAAATTTATAGTAATAGTGTGTTAGGAAACACGAAATTGGGGTGCTGATTTACTACAACTTTTCGTACCTATCTTGTCACGCACTGGTCTCGTGACAGCGAATTTGGATCGGATGACTGTAAATGAAGCAGACCAAGGAAAAGATAGATGGGTAGGAACGTGAAGGACGTCATGGTTAAGAAGAAATCATCATTGTTTCAGTTTAAGACAAAGACGGTGCTATACAGGATGAATATCTCTATATCTTTTTCACAGCGGCATAATGATGGCGTTAACGTTACAGAGATGTTGTAAGTAAAGTCGTCCCGCTCCCTAGCCATCAAAATCATTTAGTTCAAATAAACCAATTAGAGGCACTTTTGTATTGTCAAAGTCGCGTAGAGACTGAAGATTTCGTGGAGACGGGTACCTATACCTACCTAATTAACAGGAAGGTATATGTAGGTATAATAGAATTTACTATCCTGATGCGTGACAAAGTACTTATGTACCTACTTATTTCCCTGTGGGGTCCTGGGTTCAATTTCCGAGTTAGGCAGTGATAATCGGTTTTTCAATGGGAATTTCAAAGTAATAACCCACAGTTTGACAGTTAGCGGTGTGATACCTATCCCGTGCCTCGAAAAGTACGTTAAGCTGTTGGTCCTTCATCAAATCTCTCTCCGATCGTGTCGGATTGCCGTCGCATCGGACAATGAGTCAGGAAAGAGAGAGTGCACCTAATCGTATATCTGCGCGCACTCTTGTACATTATAATATTTCCCGCACCAATGGCCGGTCTAGACTGAGTTTGGCCGCCGTATTAGAAATATGATCTGGAGGGATTTAATTACCATCATCATCATTCTCCTGCCCTTATCCCAATTTATTTGGGGTCGGCGCAACATGTCTTTTTCTTCCATGCATCCCTATCAGAAGCCATCTCGGCAGTCACCCCTTTCTTAGCCATATCATCCTTCACACATTCCATCCATCGTTTCTTTGGTCTTCCCCTACTCTTATAGCCATCAACATTCATAATTAAGACTCTCCTCACGACATTCTCCTCAGTCCTCCGTAACACATGCCCGTACCATGACAACCGATTTCCACACAACTTTTCAGCTACCGGTGCCACTTTCAGACTTCCTCTTATGTACTCATTTCTTATTCTATCCATTCGTGTAACACCACACATCCCTCTTAGCATTCTCATCTCGGCTGCATGCAATTGCCTTTCATTCATCCCTTTCGTAGCCCAACATTCTGATCCATACAAGACAGCAGGTCGGATCATGGTTTTATATATTTTCCCCTTAAGTTTAAGGGGGATGCGGGAGTCACAGATTGTTCCCGTGACCTGCCGCCATTTCATTCACCCAGTGTTAATTCTGTGCTTAACCGTCCGATCTATTTCGCGGTTTCGCCATCGCTTTGCACGAGTGAACCGAGATACCGAAAGTCGGAGCAGATTGGTAGGAGTGCGCCATCAAGCGCTATGGCTCCAGAAGTGGAGAGACCGCCGAAATCGCAGAACATATTTTCGGTTTTGGTTCTGCTGATTTTCAAGCCAACATTCTCCAGCTTCTGTTGCCATTTCTCCAATCTGCTCTGGATCTCAGGTCCATCTTCACCGACGAGAACAATGTCATCGGCGAACAGCATGCACCAGGGTGCCTCCTCCTGGATGTCCGACGTAAGAGCGTCCATAATCAACAGGAAGAGGTACGGACTTAAAGCCGATCCCTGGTGCAAGCCTACCGCCACACTGAACTCGTCGGTATTGCCAGCAGCCGACCGGACGTAGGTACGAGATCGACTGTACATAGCACGAATTAACTCTACATACTTCCCAGGCAAACCTTTCTCTTTCAGGGCCCACCACAGCACATCACGAGGTACCCTATCATACGCTTTCTCCAGATCAATGAACACCATGTGCAAGTTCTTGTGTGCACGTCTGTACTTCTCGCACACTTGGCGGAGTGCAAAAGTGGCGTCCATTGTTCCTCGACCTGGCATAAATCCAAACTGGTTTGGGGTAATCTCACTCTCCTCTCGCAATCTTTTCTCAATCACTTTCTCCCATACCTTCATACTATGTGCCATGAGCTTTATCACTCGATAGTTGTTACAGTCCTGTACATCACCTTTATTCTTATAGATGGGCACTAGTGAACTATTGCACCATTCTTGTGGGATCTCTCCTTCATGCAACAACTTATTGAAGAATAAAGTCAGCCACATACATCCATCTCCTTTTAAACACTTCCATACTTCTACTGGTATATCATCTGGGCCCATAGCTTTTCCATTTTTCATACCTTGAACTGCTATTCTTACTTCATCCATGCTAATTTCTCTTACTAAACCCATATTCTCTTGTACCTCTTTGAGCACGCCACTCCATTTATTCTCTTCGTTCATTAGCTTTTCAAAATAAACCTTCCACCGATCTTTTATTTCGTCATCCCTGGACAGAACCTTACCAGCATCGTCTTTCATACATTTGATATTACTTATATCTCTCGTTCTCCTTTCTCTTGCTTTTGTAATCCGGTAGAGCTCCTTCTGGCCTCTAGGGCTGTCCAGTGAGTCATACAACTTCTCCTGCGCCTTAGCCCTCGAAACTGCTACCGCCTTTTTTGCCTTCCTCTTCCATTCATTATAAATCTTCTTCTTGTCTTCTTTAAAACTATCATTCCCGTTTTCTACACCTTGCCATTCTTTAAAAGCTATTTTCTTTTCTTTGAGTATCTTTTTTTTATATATACAGCATGTTAACTAACAGAGGGCGTTCCCGTTAACCCGAAATAGTATAGCATACATACATGCTAAAAAAAATATTTCCATTCGAAAACAAAATGTTTTAAAATTTTTTCCAATAAGAAAATATTCAATAAAAATTTTAAATTGACATGTAAAAGAAACACACTGTACACGCGAACATGAAAGACGGCAGCGTCGCAATTTATTTATACATGACGACTACTATTTTGATTTAAAACAGGAGGTTTCAAATTTATTTCCAATTAGAATTTTTTTTATTCGGATTTTTTTATGCTTATTTTTCTATGCTGATATTTTTATTTTAATCTATTAATGATATATATTAACGAGTTTAAGGGAACGCCCTCTGTTATTTAACATACTGTATATTATAAACTAGCGCTTGACCGCAATCCTGCCTGGTGGTAAGCAGTGACGCAATCGTTGATGGTAAAGCGCACTAGTTTATTAAGAGCCTATTCACTCTAGCCTTGAAGACACTCAAATTGTAGTCCGACGGAAACACCGCCGCTGGCAAATTATTCCAGTCCCTCGATGTACGCGGTATAAAGGAGGAGGCGAAACGCTTCGTCCGGATCGTAGAGGTGTTAACAACGTAAGGGTGGAAACCAGCCGTACGACGGGTCGTCCGCTGGTGGAACGGAGATGGGGGAATTAAATCATGCAATTCCATCGCACACTCCCCGAAATGCATCCTATAGAACACCGAAAGGCTGGCTACTCTACGCCTGTGCTCTAGGCTTTGGAGACCAACTCGAGTTAGATCAGGGTCACCAATCAGCCTCTTTGCACGTCTCTCCACTGAATCCAAAGTGACCAGGTGACACTTGGATTCAGTGGATTGGATTGATTTTGCACATCTTCATTCCACCACCATGTATCCTTTTCTATCACACCTTTCCCTTTGGATTCTCCAAACACATCTTTAGCTACTCTCCTTATATAGTCCGCCATCTCTTTCCAACATTCATTCACAGATTTTCCTTCCATATCCCCCATTTCAATCATCTTATCTACCACTTGGCTCTTAAACACACTAGCATATTCCTCTTTTTCTATCATACGCCATCTAGTTTTGGGCGAGGGCCGTTCCTTGTTCTTTCTGGATGAGACACTGGCTTTTACCTCCATTATCAATAGTCTATGTTGTGAGACTAAGTCTTCACCTGGTAGCACTTTACAGTTTTTGACACTTTTAAGACTGTTTCGTCTTACTAAAAAGTAATCGATTTGTGTCGCGTGGCGGCCGCTTTTATAGCTTATGAGATGCTCATTTTGTTTTTGAACCACGTATTTGTTATTGCCAGGTTAAAGGCCGTAGCAGCTTGCAGTAGTGTCTCACCATCAGTGTTACGGTCTCCGTATCCCCAACCGCCATGCACTCTTTCATACCCATCCTTTTGCTTTCCCACATGCCCGTTAAAGTCAACCCCAACATACACTTCTTCACTATCTTGCACATCCATCATCACACAATCGAAGTCCTTCCAGAACTTCTCTTTTGTACTTTCCTCACACCCTGACTGGGGTGCGTACATACTAACTATATTAACAACCATACTCTCCACAATCACTTTAACAGCTATCACTCTATCACTCACTCTTTTAACGTCCACTACACATTCTTTCAAATGACTATCTAGAACTATACCCACACCATTTCGCTTACCATCGCTTCCACAGTAATAGAACTTATATCCTTCTCCTATCTCTCTTGTCTTCGCACCTTTCCACTTCGTCTCTTGCAGACACGCAAAGTTCACCCGTCGCCTTTTTAAAACATCTGCTAGTTCCCTTCCTCTTCCAGTCATTGTACCTACATTCCAGCTCGCACATCTCAATTTTACTTCTCTCACATTCCGAGCTTGCCTCTTACTTCGCACCCGCCCGTTCTGGTGCGACAACCCTTGTCCATTTCCCACAGAAGCCGGGTGCTGCCCCTGCGCGTCGCCTGTGGGGTACGCCCTAGCCCTATCGCGCATCCTATAGTTTCCCTTCATGTTGCTTGGGGTTTTGGCAAAGTTTTACAGTCGGCCGCCAGCCTGACACCAACCCTCCTTGGGAATGCTCTTGTTGGTGGTTTACCCGCCACCGCGCGGAAGTTAAATGGACATCCCGCCATTTGTCGGTCGTCAGAGCCTCGTTAGTGAGCAGCAGGGTGCACTGCGTGCAGGTGAGGTTGACGTTTGGGGAGACTGGTTGTTGTGCGCTGCCCCGGGATTTAATTACCATTATATAAATTATTATTCTGCAATAATCAAACCAAATACAATGTATGAAACGAAAGAAGGCGGGGGGAAGGCAATTCAGGCCTGTTGGGGGGCAAGCAAAATTTTTAGAGTGAGTAAACTTTGTGCAACTAGCAAGCGATTTTTTGGCAACTACACCGTACATTTGGTCAGTGTCCACTGCGTGATTTATTTGAAAGTTAGAGATAAGTCCTTGTTTATACTTTTTTAGTAATTTAAAGGGGAGTGGATAAGTACATGTTCTGCGAGATTTCCAGGGGGGCAGGGGCGGGCGCCTGCCTCAAGGGTACGCCCGTGTACGAAACACCGTGTCACACACAGCATAAGTTGAGTGCTTCTCACACATAACTTAAGTCAAGCGTTTCTGAGAAATCGCGCCGTGCGAATAGCGTTGCTTTGTTTCACTACGTCTACAAAACAGAATCATAGATCGAAAAGGCTGCCGGTCCTATTAGGTAAAACAGTGAGAGTTACGACATAACGACAGCATCTTCATCCGGTAAACACCAATGTATTATGTCACGTTGTCAACTTGGCCCGACTGCGATTTTTAGTTCTTTGACAGTCGTTACGGGTCGTTAGAAGTTCGAGAAACAGTCTTACTAAGGAACATCGTATTTCCCAGCAACATGGTTGTAAAGGTCAGAATATCCAGACAGACTTGCGCTTGCGCTACTAGATTTTGTTATATCCGGTTAAACTGGAAACCGACCTTGACACGCTTGGGAATGGATAGATGATGATTTTCAACATGTTATTTATATAAGTACATAGATATTATATATAAATAGATATTGATAGCAGTCCTCACGGATCTGTGTCCTATGGGTGCGTAATCTATGTAACTTCCATTGAAAAACGGCCAAGGTAAATAAAACTTACGCCAAGCTTAGTGAGATTGTTTATAAGTTTATCTTGTTGTTATTTATACGAATCCCAAATGATTCAGCTAGATAACAACCAACCGGTTTTTTAACTAGAGTTTGCGAAATGTATCGCTATCTCCGAAATTAATAAATATCCAAGTATAGAACGATCTCGAAGTAGTTAATAAGTATAATAAACATAGATACTAAAGACTGGTATTTTTATTTTTACCTAGGATACAACTTTTTTATTTGCTAGGTATTAAAATATCTGCATACTTGTAGGTATAATATATTCAAATTAATTTAGATTTTAGCTGCTCTAGCAAGTTTACCAGTCTGAAGGTCAAATCCGGCGACCAAGAGAATGTAATTTTAAGGTAGTATTAGATATTTTTATTACACTACATTTAAGTAGGTAAAAGGCTAAACATATTGCTAGTATGTTGTATTTATTATAGTACCTATAGTTCTAATTTTAACGCTACTGCATGAGGTCCAGGGGTTTATCTAGAATTTACTGTCTGGTTTTGTGATGGCTATATATGCCTAGCTAGACCTTTTGTCAAAAGGTCTAGCTAGGCATATATAGCCGTCACTCAAAAGGCTTTTGAGCAAGTATCTGAATTATAGACTCACCCCCTATTACATAGAAGTTAAACATAACTGGCGAACCATAGAAATGTAATTATTTCCTTTGGGGTGTTGTATGTTCTTCAATGTACTTTTAGACGTGGCTATGGCTACACATCAAGGGATACATTCCCACTTTTAACTGACCTCGACTTGTATGTTTTTTTACGAAGTCAGCCTATGCAGGTTGTGTGTGCTTGATGTGCCTCTGCTCAACCCTTGGAGAAATACAAGCTTGATGTTAATTAGTTAGTAGTGCAACGTTAGTTCCAGTTTTATTTCACCAAGTTTGTTGTATTTGATTAGGAATGTAAAAATAGGTAGATCTCTCTATCAACGTGCTATAAACTCCCTACTAAACTTGTAAAATAGGTACCAAATTAAGTGTTTTTGTTAGTGTTATGTAAGAGTCGTTAAACTCGTTATACTTACTGCACTTTTCGTGAAGCTAAATCACGGAAGATCTAAAAAAATACGATCATGTACTACACAGGTGAACTGTAATACTTATATGTAATAATATATCAATAGCTACTTAAAACTTTGTGTGAGGTGACTTTCGTTCTTGCTGTCGTTAGACAACGGAACTCATCAGTTGCGCGATAAGCGCAAGAGTCATCTATAAAGAAGATTCTAGGGTAAAGGGACATTCAACAACCTTAACCGAGCGAGGCTCGTGACAGGCGTGATGCCAATTATCCAACAATACACTGCTAGACGGCCGTAAGGCCCTACCCATTAGGGACTAGACAGTGCAGCACCCATAAGGGTCTATGCTGAATAACATTTACCGTCTAGTGGTATTACCCACTACTGAAGAGATCCAAAGATCGAAACGGTCACTACGTAAATTGCTTCACAGCGATACCGCACTCGACGGATTATCGGCTGGACGTAGAGCCAAATCCTGCTGCGACACACAGTCGTATCGTCCAACCAAACCAAAGAGTTTGGGTGAGGTGACTTTCGTTCTTGTTGTCGTAAGACAACGGAACTCATCAGTTGCGCGATAAGCGCAAGAGTCACCTATGTAGAGGATTTTAGTGTAAGGGGACATTTATTAACAACCTTAACCGAGCGAAGATCGAAATCTAAAAAATACGATCATATACTACACCGCCGATCTGTAATAAATGTAAGTAGGTAATAATATATCAATACTTAGCTACTTACAACTTTTATTATTATTTTAGGAAACGCCTTGATTTCCGACAAGGGTCTATGATGTTACAACGCCATAAATATTATCATATCATGGATATCAGATTTTAGCAGTATCAAGACAAGCGTCATTGTCCACGCTAGGCGTGAGTGTAGAGCACATGCTTTGCACACGCATACATACGCTCGACGTCAACTGCAATAACACTAGGTGTAATCTAACCTACTGGACATCAAACAGGTATATTAATTTAACACTATCTGTTCCTGAATCAGACACACATGTTCAACATCTTTGCGTCATCGGTGGTACACGGGACAGGGATAGGTCATAGGGGTAATTAAATCTTTCACATAGATTTAATGGAATAAGAAACAAATTAATTATATATTAATATTTATTTGAATTTTATGGATGACGTTATGCCGATAACCAACAAAATTATCACAGTGTTCATGCTCAAATTTATTACGAAGGACCGTTTCAGTTTGCGCATTGTATCCAACCCGAATCCAAAAATATCGGTCCAAATGAGCCGTGAAAGGTATGATTTGTCTGAAGGGCTCTTTCCGTCCGAATTTAGAACAGATATTATTTTCAATTCCAATTGAAAATTTTGAATTTTGATTCGGAGACAGTACCTAATCACTTTAAGGACAAAATTATCATGTTGTGAATACGTATTTGTATAGCATTAAAATGAAAGTAGGTACTACTGTGCTGGGAGAAAAAATACTCAGGAGTCGGGAGATCTAGTCAACACTGTTACAATATTGACAATTTCGTAATTTAAAATTAAAAAAAAAATATGAAATGAAATATTAAGTACCGTGTTGAAAGAAACTGGTAAATAAATAAATAAACAAATGTTTTTTTTTTTTAATCAGATATTTAATATCAAAAATATCTAAGCTAAAGATTTTGACTAGCGATTAATTTAGAATATAAAAATAAACAACAGTAAAGTAATGAACGATATTTACAATTTTTTACTCAGTTTTCGTATCTAGTTAAATTATTTTTATAATGAGAGCACTTTAGTACCTACCTACATTCCGAGTAAGCATTAAATTAAATATGTACTTAAATTTTATTTTATGACCCAATAAAAATAATATTATTTTACAATAAGAGAAAATATCTTGTGAAGTTTAAACATATTATTTCCAATTTTCAACTATTTACGTACCGACGACAGCAGGTCAAGTTACCCGAAACTGTCAAATATTATCAATCAACCTTGAGCCTTGTAGCTTTAGCGATAAAGTTGAAAATTTAATGAAGAAATTTGACAGATTGTAGTAGCTTGATGTGCTGTCCTCTGTACCTAACCAAGTATGTACTTCGGGGAATATTTATGACGATGGAAAGTCAATTAGGGTAATCGCATATTATCAAATTCGTTAAGTGCGCACTTATCATCTCGTATTTCCTTGTTTTCAAACCTTATCGACAACCAGATTTAAAATGACAAAGTTATACACAGTTATCTTTCACAGTTAATAATAATCCAATTATTAGTAGGTAGGTATATAAATAATGTCCATTCGGCTTTATTCTACAAAAAAAAGGAAAATTATCTGCCATCGTCGAATCAAAGGCTTAGAAAACATAATTTGATACATAAAAATGATTTACATACTATTCTATTCAGATAGATTCATATTATACCTACATCAAATTCAATGTAATTATTATATATTAAACCTAGCATATTTTACATCTAGGACATATAATTACGTATATAAAAATTCTATATATAAGTACATACCTACTAAGAATCTCAATCGAATGTGATGCATTTTTATGATGATAATCCACTCTATATATACTCTTAAGATAAATAAATAGTCTTAAATATCGATGCTTCCTATTTTTAGCTATAGTAGGTTTGTAGTTTCTTTTATTTTTTCCTGTTCTTTAGCACTTTTTTGAAAAATTGAATGGAATGTTTACGTAAAAATGGGCAGCATCCATAATTAAGGTTATTTACCACCAGGGTTCTCTTCACCTTTCCACCCTGTACGTGAATGTGCGTAGGCTTTATATACGAATCATATTCGTTTTCGTATGTGCTTACATAGAAAAAACCTTGCGGCCTTAAACACAAACAAACCCAACAGACCGTAGGATGACTACATCTATATAAAATATATATATACCTATTATAAAATTCAATAAAGCATAAGTAATAACAATTTGATTGCAATATAACATTTAGACTTTAGACAATCTGATATTGATAATTAAAACACTTATCAAATCATAACATCTGTAAAAATAAATTTTAAAACATAAAAATAAATTTTGTTGATGTAAGTAAAGATAACAAACACTATCGTAGCACATTATCCCAATACGGTAATTTTATCGTGACTTCGTTACAAAATTAGACACATTAATAGCTAGTTGCACCTAATTTTCTTATTAGCATGTCGAACATAACATAATTATAAAAGCTTCGATAGTATTACTGTGAAATTATATTACAGATAATGAAGAGCTACCTATAAGTAATTTAATTACATTGATTGCCAAATAAAATTGCAGTCGTGTGGCAGTAAGCACAAGTCAGCAGACAAATAATGCTATTGTGCCATCCTCTTATAACATTGCACAAACTCACAAGAAAGCAATTATAAAAAAAATCAAGAAAATTGGGGAGTTGAATTTATTTACAACTTAATGATCACCTGTCTGCGAGTGCCAGTAGGTATACAAGCGAGAGGCATGGCCTTGATACGACAACTCAAGTTTTGTAAGTCATAACAGCTATTAATATGCTAGACCCAAAACATTTACCTATTGACAAAGTAATGGAATGTCAAAAGAACTTTATTAAGTTACAAAATAGAACAATTTTCGGAATGTACGGAAATTAGCAGGAAACAAAGGATATCAAATGTTCACACATGGTGGTAGTTTAATACCACCAATGAGTAGGTATATCAGGTGTCAAACCGCTTACAGCATAACCAAAGTAGGTACTGCCGAATTAATTTCACGACAATAATTTATAAGTTTTTGGTCCATTACTGAATACAAATATCTTATTTCTGTCATTAATTAACATTAGTTAATTATTGATGACTTAACGTTACAGTGCTATTAATTATAGCTGTGCGAAGACTTACAATATTATAAAGTTACCTACTCAACAGTAACCGATTTAGCGAGATTGCGCGGGCAGTCGACATTGCAGTCGCGCAAAACGGCGATGTGGTACGCGAGGAGCTGCATGGGAATAACTGTGAGGACTCCCTGGAGACAGTCCACAGTTTTAGGTATTTGAAGGCATCGCGACGCAAACGCCATTGTTTCTTTGTCGCCTTCCTCACAAATGAGGATTGGGCGACCTTGACGGGCAGTGACTTGCTGTAGGGCATTCATGCATTTTATGTAAACGGGGTCGCGCATTACAATCATCACAACCGGCATTGAGTCGTCGATCAGCGCAAGTGGACCGTGCTTCAGTTCACCGGCCATAATTCCCTCGCTGTGCATGTACGTCAACTCTTTTACCTTCAAAGCACCTTCAAGGCAAGTGGCAAAGTTGTATCCACGGCCCATGATAAGTAGAGATCGTTGGCGGAACAGGTCCTCGGCTAATTTTTTTACTTCATTGTCAAGAGCTAGTACTTGACGGATTTTAGTGTCCAATTCATGAAGTCCTGCAATTATATCAGCTCGCCTTTTTTGTAGAGAGATACGATCCTCGCTGATGACGAGAGCAAACATCACTAGCGACACAAACTGCGAAGTGTAGGCTTTAGTCGATGCTACACCAATTTCAGGTCCTGCGTTGATGTGCACACCGCAGTGAGACTCGCGACAGATGGAACTGCCCACTGTGTTTGTGATACCGACGATCAGAGCGCCGTGGCGTTTGCAGTATCGGAGTGCCATTAGAGTGTCTGCAGTTTCTCCAGACTGCGAGATGAAGAAGCACACATCATCACGGAACACGGGGGTGTTCCTATCAAGGAAGTCAGAAGCCAGCTCCACCATGACTGGCAGTTCTGTTAACTCTTCCAGAAGCTGACGAGTAGCTACAGCGCTATGGTAGCTGGTACCACAGCCTATTAACATCAACCTTCTGCACCGTTTGATCTCTGGGATATAATCTTTAATGCCTCCTAAAGTAACAGTGCTGTCAGCAAAGTTGAGACGGCCCCTCATTGTGTTAACAATGGACTCCGGCTGTTCAAAAATTTCCTTTTGCATGAAGTAGTCATAATTGCCTTTCATTATTTGTTGCAGTTCAAGTTTCAGCGTGAAAATTTCTCTCTGGTGAGGGTCAGTGCTACTGCCTGAGAGACGGTGAATGCTGAGGACACCATCTTTGATGTGAGCAACATCATCATCTTCAAAGTAAAGCACTCTGTTTGTATGTTCAATAACTGCAGAAGCATCGGAGGCAAAGAAATATTCAACTTCCCTTTCTTCTTCAGGTTGGAAATGAGCATGGCTATTCACTCGCGGGACAGAAGGCACAACACCACGGGTGGCTTTGTTATTGGTGTACATAATGGGTACATGATCACTGGAGAGACGGCGGCGTGTCTTGATACCCACAAGCAGTGGGCTACCACGACGGGTTGCGACACACTCATTTGGGAAGTAACGAGATTTGAAGCACAAAGCAAAAGCACCTTCTAACTGTTGAATTACCTGCTCTACTAGCTCTTGGAAGCTAGAGTCCTTGTGCTGGTTGTATAAATGATGGATCAGCTTGGCAATTGCTTCTGTGTCAGTTTGGGATTCAAAGAAGTAACCTTTGTTTTCAAGGAAAGTTTTAACTTCTTTGTAGTTGGTGATGATTCCATTATGGATGACAACAAAGGCATTGTCCTCGCCAGACCGTTGCGGATGAGAGTTGACAGCGCTGGGTTCTCCATGTGTGGCCCATCTCGTGTGAGCGATGCCGCAGTGCGATTCCACACTGTCTTCTACTGACAGATCAGCACTACTCTCCTGAATTAGTTCCTCGAGAGCGGCTACTTTGCCGCGTTGTTTAACAACAGCTATGTCTTTCTGATCAGCAGCGTCGACAGCAACACCCGCCGAATCATAGCCACGGTATTCCAAGCGTTTTAATCCAGTAACTAACAATTCCAATATTTCTCGCCGAGTTTTAGGCGTTAGGTGATTAATATATGCAAAAATTCCACACATCGTAAACGAAGCAGAACGATTGAGTTGATCCAAGCGTACAAAACCACGACTCGCGGCAGACTGCAGTTGCTACAACACACAACAGATATTGAAGGCCTACGCGTATTGCTCCTACCACTAATATGTTACTTTCACTTACGGCAAAGCACACGTCATCGTGTTTCGTTATCAACAACTCACTGGTATCGTAAGTAAATATAAGCGGCGAAAATTCATCCACCTCACAGAAACTTGATAACGAGAACTGTCAAAACTGCCGTTTATATGTTAAATCACTGTCAATGTCAGATAAGTAGGTTGTCAATAATTGTCACTGTCAAATCTGAAATAACTTTTTTAGAGTAATAGCATTTTAAGAATAATATGAGTTTAACAATAACTGACAAATGGCAATCTTCTTTTTCTTCTCAGATTTTATTCCGTTGGGAGGCTTGCCCACGCTTGTCAGGCGGGTTGGGGATCGTAGTAATTTGTTATTCCACAGGAGAAGCGCTGCTGCCCGCTTCCCTGGTGAGAGTTTCCTTGGCGCTATTCTATGCCCGGTACCACTCGGAACAAAAAACGGCATTAGTTAATTGTATAACTAGTACCTACTTTGCACAGACTTCGTCTGCTCGTTTTCATACTTCTCTTGTACACACTTTAACACTGGATACAGTTGAAATATATCTATAGGTAGTGTTTAAAAATTAAATGGTCTAATTGCTTTATTTTCTTAAATTAAAATACCGTACAGACACCAGTGCCAGGCTTATCTGTGTTGCCAGGTATCCATAGAATATACTTATAATAATTCTATCGTATTACGACAAATAAAAAATAGTAAATCTATTAGGCATTTATTGCAAGGAATAATGTGAAACAAACTAAATTTCAGATGAGTACCTACAGATATAAAAATTTAGAACTAAGACACCTATTTTAATATGGTTTCTGCCCAGCTTGGGAGGAGCGCCGCCGTGTCTTCGTGTCAGCGATCGATGCTGATCTCTCAGGACTATGGCCCTGGTTCAAGCAATAGGCCTGAGTGTATGGCAAGTGATGCCTCCTCCTTTACCAGCATCACTGCTTATTCTGCGAAGCAGTTATGCTGCAAAGGAGGAGGTGGAGCGCGTGAAGGAGCGGGAATCTCAGCGCCGTCACGCCTCTCGCCACCGCAGGAGTCGCCTTCGTCAGGAGACAACATCGAACTCCCGACCACTGTAAGCGAGCAGTGGCCAGCTCGCCGCCAGGTAAGGGTTAGGCCCAGGTCGACGGCGCATTCTGTTCCATGCGCCCCTCAAAGAGATATCAGCACATCGTGACGGGGTCTACGTAGACCGATGCCTGCCAGGGCTGCGTGATGTTTGAAAGGGCTACCGTGGCCTTGCGCACAGGCAAGTGAAGGAACATGGGTGGGTCAGTAAAACTCTGACACGCCCTTCCACTCCGCCCAGAGCGGGAGAGATCATTTCTCATCCGCTTAAAAAGCATCTGTCTTGAGACAGCAATTATCCTCCTCAAGAAAAAAAACGGTGTAAATCCGTGTAAGTTACATTATTTTTGCTGTAAAATAAACGGGTACGGTTGATTCGCTGTAAGACGTACCAGGCACAGTTCTGTATTGTATAAATTACTATAACCAACTACAACAACATACAACCCGTGATTTTCGGTACCAGATAAACAAGCACATACGATTTATATACCACTGCGATATCCCACTAGTGGGACAACATTTTTTCGTGGTCTCACCAAACACACACTTGACAATTTGTTACAATGTGGTATGTAATTGTGTATGTACTATCAGTTGTAGAAGTCCATTTCCACCTTAAAGACTACTGTCGCCTGCGCTAAAACGGCCACGCACACTACCGCATTATTTTTTTATCGCAGTCTTCGTCTTTCTTTAAAGTAATGCAAAATTTCGTTACTTCATTTGAAGTTGAGTTAGCGGCCGCACTTAACAATGGTGCTATCAAAAGCGAGCGATTGTGGGTTCGATCCTTATTATAGGCAACTCTTTTTGTTGTTTCATATAATTTAAAATTATGATAATTGATTTGTATTTTAAAGTAAAAATGTTTGCAAAAAATATTTAAACAAATAGGAAAATTTATTGAATATTTATCCCAAAAAAGGGTTTTATTATATGTTTTAGTTTACTATAGGGGTAATATAATAAAAAATATATAAAAATGAAACAATAAGCATATTATAATGCAATATATTATAAAGTTATATATTATTCGGTATAGATATACTTATACTAACAAATGAAACAAACGTTGAAATGGCAGCATTGTAATATTTTATATAAAAGTACCTAATCCTTGACAAACTTATGATATTGTTATGGTAAAAAATACAAAAAACATTTTTGGTTGTTAGATATGAAAATTATAATATTATACGTATATTATGATTAAAGAGGTTATAGCTTAATTATTCATTTTCTTAAAGAAAAGAGGATTGAAGCTTGACCTGAATATTATTGCAATCATAAAATAATCTATACTTATAACACATAATAGTGCTTATTACATTTATATTTTTTTTGCGTGTATAGCATGGTACTAATGCTGCCATCCTGTAGTGACTTTTTTCGGAGTTTGATTGCATGAGATTATAATCTTCAAGCGCTTTCTTAGTTCAAAAGTAAACGAACTTATTTCTTATCGAATTCCGAAATTATTGTTTTTATAATTTACCAAAAGTAATTTGTATTGAAATTGCAAAAGGCGACATCTGTTAGCCATTAAGCCAACCGAACATATTACTGTCACTTAGCTAAATTACTTTAGAGATGGTTTAGAGTCCGTTATTAAGATATTTATTGGTATATATTTAAAACACTCTGTAGGACACTTCTGCACTGTTTTTGTTATAAATAGTTTTTTTTTTGTTTAGCTCGATAAACTCCACCAGCCTCGCCAATTTATTTTTAAACCACAAATGCAACCTATCTTCTTCGCACGATTTAAAAGTTTATTCAACGGTAAATATTGTCGTTTCGTTTCACTTGTCTCGACAGCTACCTTCGTCCTCCAACCTCTTGACCTTGACCTCCAACGGCTTACAGTATTTCTCTAAAACAATAACAATTTTATTACACACTTGCTACAAGCGATTGGTTTGCACCTTACATAAATAATAATAAAAACAACTTACACAAAAGCCGGTTTCATATGATATTTGAGATATATTGCTGCATATGCCTGCATATTGATTAAAAAGTAAAACTAATAACACAAACTGGTAACTATATGTTCACCAACCAGCAACAGCTAAGTAATATTATTTGAGTTATTGTAGCTAATAATAGTTATTGTAGGTAGCGGAATATTTTTTGTGAAGTAGTGATTCAAATTCTTTTAAGTCTACCGTCATCTTTTTATAATGACTCTAATATAGAAAAAATCTTAAAAGAAAGTATCATCTTTAAGTTGCAGATCGGTATTTTTAGATACTTTTGTTGTCAGCATTCAAAACTCACCAATAAACATTTAAAAAATATTTTTGTAAGTTATTAGATTCGAACTCGAACCACCTTGAACGCCTATCAAGGCGAAAACCGTTAGGCCATTGAAACACTTACTGTAGACGTTGAAATTAGTAAGTAGTACCTAACAATCATAAGCGGGCAGCAAGTGTATGAGCGTGTATCAAACTTTATTATAGAAGAAGGTCGTAACTACAACTAGTATTGCTTGGCCATAGTTTTGTGAGATTGCAACTCGACTTTTGGTCTTGACTGTATATATGTAAATGTAAAGCCTAATAAATGAATTTTTAAAATCTGGCGTAAATAAAAATCTGGCGTACCTAAGAAAAAAGGCCTAAAACGAGATAGTAAAATTAAAATTTATTCTAGTATTTATTTTATGCCAGAGCTTCCTAATAGTGACCTATTGTATTTTTTTTTGGTTAAGCTGCATTTGCATGTTTATAATTTCGTCGGCTTATTCTACTTATTTCGATTTTTCTTCGTTTTTGAATAGCAACGTTTTCTAGGAGAACTTCAAGGAGTTTTTCTAACGTTACATAATTTTTGTTTATTGACTTGTTCAATAAAGAATGCCAGCTTTCCATGTTATTTTGTCCTGCGTCTCTTTCTTGGGAAACTCAGCATTCATTATACAATTTTGATATTTCATCCATGTACTTACCTACTTGCAAAGTCGAGTGGGTCCTCTTTAGTTTGCACATGATAGAATACTTACCATGTGGCGTTCCTACACTTCATCTTAACAAAATGGTCAAGTGTGTGTTTGGTGGGACCACGAAAAAGTTTTGTCCCACTAGTAGGACATTTAAGTGGGACCACGGTCCTGGATTAAAAAAAATACCCTTGGTACTCTACTAGTAGAACTTCACGGTTGGACCACGGAAAACACACGGATTATTCTGGGATGCGACCGTCGCGCCGAACGGCATAAACAAACCGCATCATGTATAATACAATGATGGCTTAATAGCAGATTGCCGACTGTGCACACCATCGGAGTACCTACCTACTAGTTTTTTAGGTACTGCGAAAAGGGTATCAAAAGTATACTCTAACCGCGCTGTTCCCCGTCGTGGCTTGGGGGCCGCTGGGAGTAGTATCTACGGGCTGTTCCCAGTAGTCTTACCCAGTAGTCTTACCAGTAGTACTAATGGGAGTTTTCTTCCCAATAGACTTACTAGTAAGACTACAGGGAACTTTGTTCCCAGTAGATTTACCAGTAAAACAAAACAATATTATAATGTAGACCTAAAAATTTATAGATGTTCCTTATGGTTACGGTCTCGTGTCTCCCCTGATGGCTCCCCTAGGGGAGACATCAGGATTTTTAAATCCTATTGTCTCCCCTAGGCGGGGAGACATCAGAACTTGCTAATAAATTATATTATTTCGGTCTCGTGTCTCCCCTGGCGGCTCCCCTCGGGGAGACATCAGGATTTTAAATCTTCTTGTCTCCCCTAGGTGGGGGACAGATTCGCTTTACGGCAGAAGTACAGTCAACTGGTAGTTGTGAAATTTTTCACACCTCAGAATTGTCAGGAGGCAAAATAACTTAGATTTTTTTCACAAATTCCAACAAAAACATGCATATTTTATTTCTGAAACTTATCTTTAACTATTTATTTCTTTCATAAATAAAAATAAAGTACCAGGACAGCATAAATCAAACGAGTATACCGAGTTTTTACCAGAACTAGTATAACCTAGCCTATCGCCCCGTGCCCGCTTGACGTTGAGTATCGGGACACTCTGTATATTGTTACATATTTCGTTGTTCTATGTTTTATTTACAATTTTCTTACAGCTAAAATATACATACAATTCTTGCCGACGGCAATGGCAACATTGGCTGTGCCGCTCACCTAGTTTGGTTTCGGTCTATGGCTATTTTAGCGATTTTGAGGCAGAACCGCATCAGATACGGCCTGGAGTGCTTGTCTGCCATAATTCCGGCAATGGTCGTTTCCGACAAATTGGTTCCTGTACTTACTTCCAGGTCGTATCTGTCGCAGCTATGCCTCGGGCATTCGAACAAAAGATGTTGTATCGTTTCTAATGCCTGTGTATCACACACACACAGGCTGGACTACTTTTCAACTTAAACTTGTGCAGGTACGCGGCGAAGCCGCCGTGACCCATCAGAATTTGTGCCCAGATAGACGTCCTGTCGGAGGCTCTTCAGGAACTTGCGCGCGCACCACGTCGGGGAAGAACATCCGCGTGACCTCAGGCGTGGCCCCGCCGGTGTACCTCCCATTCCAGACAGCTACTGTCAAACGTCGCTTGACGTATGAGACTGGACACCTGTCATACGCTGGGGCGACCCTGGACTGAGTCGCCGCCTGCCTTGCCAACTAGTCGGCGCGCTCATTGCCAGGAATCCCGACATGAGCTTTCACCCAAAAGAACCGGAGGATTTTACCTCTCCCCTCTTGCTCCCAAATATTCTTACGAATATGGGTAGCAAGGGGATGGTGCGTTTCCGGGTTTCGGATCAAGTCGAGCGAGGACCGGGAGTCGCTGAGCACCGCCGCGCAGTCGAAGCCTCTCAGGACAACCAGGTCCGTAGCCCTGGCTATCGCGAGCAGCTCCGCCTGAAAGACGGTACACATCGACTTCTCAGTCCGAATCTCGGACCCATCCCGCCTGTATGAATATACATACCCCTTCATCCGATTTACTACCGTCAGTGTAAATCAGATGAGCGGGGAGCTGTAGCTGGGCCACAGTTTCGGGTAGCATATTCTCCGGACACTGGTATTCAACATCTGGCTCACTCCTCCACTCCACTGGGGTGAGGGGCCTCCGTAAAGGCCCTACGCTCCTCCAGTTCGCGGGATTCCAGCTCTTCGATCGGACGTCCCCGTTTGCACTCAAACAGCCGGGCGACTTCCAACACTCGAAGATCGAGCGGGAGGAGACCCGACAGCGTGAGCGTTGCATTGTGCGAGACGAGCGATCGACTGTGCAAAGCCCCGCTGGACGGTAGCAAAAGTTCTTTGCACAGAGATCTTCTCGGCGGCCTTCGTCCAGGAGCTCGCGCCGTACAGGATCGTCGGTTCGACGACAGCGTTGTATATCGTCCTGATGATCTCCGGACACAAGTCCCAATCCACCCGAGCCATCGGCGACAGTTTCCTATAAAGGTTAGTTGCCTTGCAACAAGCATATGAGATATGCTTGTTGAAGGTCAACTTACTGTCGACGATGACTCCGAGGATCTTGAGCTCGGTCACCATCGAGATGTCAACGCCACCCATCTGCACGACCGGAGTGTCATATTTAAGTTTAAGCTTGCGCGTAACAACCATCGCCTGGGTTTTTTCCGGCGGAGGTAGGTTGTATTTCAAGACTAAGTAACTACTTATTACATTCGATATTATGGTTTTTATTAAAAATGAACCTATTAATAATATTTCTTTATTTCGGGCAATTAGGTAATAATATAAATTAATTACTACATTATAATTATACAAATAGAAATTAATTACTCATACAATTACTATTTTTGGTTTTTCTGTTCTCATAACTTTTTAATTTTTACTGTCGGTAAACTCCGAGGTCTATGTGTTATTGTTACTTTTTACAGTAGTACTACTGGGAAAAATTGGCCCCAATATGACAACCGCGAAGTCTTACTATGAGTAAGTCTATTGGGAAGAAAACTCCCATTAGTACTACTAGTAAGTCTACTGGGTAAAACTACTGGGAACAGCCCGTATCTACTACCCAACAGGCAGTCTTGCTGCCAAGCGATTCCTTGTGTTCCGGCACTTTCGGCATGATGCCGTACCTACGGAGGACGAGTCTGAGCAGTTGTGTTGCGATATGTGCCTGGTACGATGCACCAAATTAAGCCACATACACACTAGGGGACAAATGTCGTGCAACACGTGTCGCCAAAGACGTTGGGTGCAAGTAGCACGACGTTGCGGGCTGTTCCCAGTAGTCTTACCCAGTAGTCTTACCAGTAGTACTAATGGGAGTTTTCTTCCCAATAGACTTACTAGTAAGACTACAGGGAACTTTGTTCCCAGTAGATTTACCAGTAAAACAAAACAATATTATAATGTAGACCTAAAAATTTATAAATGTTCCTTATGGTTACGGTCTCGTGTCTCCCCTGATGGCTCCCCTAGGGGAGACATCAGGATTTTAAATCCTATTGTCTCCCCTAGGCGGGGGAGACATCAGAACTTGCTAATAAATTATATTATTTCGGTCTCGTGTCTCCCCTGGCGGCTCCCCTCGGGGAGACATCAGGATTTTAAATCTTCTTGTCTCCCCTAGGTGGGGGACAGATTCGCTTTACGGCAGAAGTACAGTCAACTGGTAGTTGTGAAATTTTTCACACCTCAGAATTGTCAGGAGGCAAAATAACTTAGACTTTTTTCACAAATTCCAACAAAAACATGCATATTTTATTTCTGAAACTTATCTTTAACTATTTATTTCTTTCATAAATAAAAATAAAGTACCAGGACAGCATAAATCAAACGAGTATACCGAGTTTTTACCAGAACTAGTATAACCTAGCCTATCGCCCCGTGCCCGCTTGACGTTGAGTATCGGGACACTCTGTATATTGTTACATATTTCGTTGTTCTATGTTTTATTTACAATTTTCTTACAGCTAAAATATACATACAATTCTTGCCGACGGCAATGGCAACATTGGCTGTGCCGCTCACCTAGTTTGGTTTCGGTCTATGGCTATTTTAGCGATTTTGAGGCAGAACCGCATCAGATACGGCCTGGAGTGCTTGTCTGCCATAATTCCGGCAATGGTCGTTTCCGACAAATTGGTTCCTGTACTTACTTCCAGGTCGTATCTGTCGCAGCTATGCCTCGGGCATTCGAACAAAAGATGTTGTATCGTTTCTAATGCCTGTGTATCACACACACACAGGCTGGACTACTTTTCAACTTAAACTTGTGCAGGTACGCGGCGAAGCCGCCGTGACCCATCAGAATTTGTGCCCAGATAGACGTCCTGTCGAGGCTCTTCAGGAACTTGCGCGCGCACCACGTCGGGGAAGAACATCCGCGTGACCTCAGGCGTGGCCCCGCCGGTGTACCTCCCATTCCAGACAGCTACTGTCAAACGTCGCTTGACGTATGAGACTGGACACCTGTCATACGCTGGGGCGACCCTGGACTGAGTCGCCGCCTGCCTTGCCAACTAGTCGGCGCGCTCATTGCCAGGAATCCCGACATGAGCTTTCACCCAAAAGAACCGGAGGATTTTACCTCTCCCCTCTTGCTCCCAAATATTCTTACGAATTTGGGTAGCAAGGGGATGGTGCGTTTCCGGGTTTCGGATCAAGTCGAGCGAGGACCGGGAGTCGCTGAGCACCGCCGCGCAGTCGAAGCCTCTCAGGACAACCAGGTCCGTAGCCCTGGCTATCGCGAGCAGCTCCGCCTGAAAGACGGTACACATGGACTTCTCAGTCCGAATCTCGGACCCATCCCGCCTGTATGAATATACATACCCCTTCATCCGATTTACTACCGTCAGTGTAAATCAGATGAGCGGGGAGCTGTAGCTGGGCCACAGTTTCGGGTAGCATATTCTCCGGACACTGGTATTCAACATCTGGCTCACTCCTCCACTCCACTGGGGTGAGGGGCCTCCGTAAAGGCCCTACGCTCCTCCAGTTCGCGGGATTCCAGCTCTTCGATCGGACGTCCCCGTTTGCACTCAAACAGCCGGGCGACTTCCAACACTCGAAGATCGAGCGGGAGGAGACCCGACAGCGTGAGCGTTGCATTGTGCGAGACGAGCGATCGACTGTGCAAAGCCCCGCTGGACGGTAGCAAAAGTTCTTTGCACAGAGATCTTCTCGGCGGCCTTCGTCCAGGAGCTCGCGCCGTACAGGATCGTCGGTTCGACGACAGCGTTGTATATCGTCCTGATGATCTCCGGACACAAGTCCCAATCCACCGGAGCCATCGGCGACAGTTTCCTATAAAGGTTAGTTGCCTTGCAACAAGCATATGAGATATGCTTGTTGAAGGTCAACTTACTGTCGACGATGACTCCGAGGATCTTGAGCTCGGTCACCATCGAGATGTCAACGCCACCCATCTGCACGACCGGAGTGTCATATTTAAGTTTAAGCTTGCGCGTAACAACCATCGCCTGGGTTTTTTCCGGCGGAGGTAGGTTGTATTTCAAGACTAAGTAACTACTTATTACATTCGATATTATGGTTTTTATTAAAAATGAACCTATTAATAATATTTCTTTATTTCGGGCAATTAGGTAATAATATAAATTAATTACTACATTATAATTATACAAATAGAAATTAATTACTCATACAATTACTATTTTTGGTTTTTCTGTTCTCATAACTTTTTAATTTTTACTGTCGGTAAACTCCGAGGTCTATGTGTTATTGTTACTTTTTACAGTAGTACTACTGGGAAAAATTGGCCCCAATATGACAACCGCGAAGTCTTACTATGAGTAAGTCTATTGGGAAGAAAACTCCCATTAGTACTACTAGTAAGTCTACTGGGTAAAACTACTGGGAACAGCCCGTATCTACTACCCAACAGGCAGTCTTGCTGCCAAGCGATTCCTTGTGTTCCGGCACTTTCGGCATGATGCCGTACCTACGGAGGACGAGTCTGAGCAGTTGTGTTGCGATATGTGCCTGGTACGATGCACCAAATTAAGCCACATACACACTAGGGGACAAATGTCGTGCAACACGTGTCGCCAAAGACGTTGGGTGCAAGTAGCACGACGTTGCCGGACTTCGGTCGACAGTCTGACAACATCGCGTGACACGGGTCGCCAGCGACGTCAGATGAGCTAGCGCGACGGTGCCTGACTTCGCACGACATGTCTGGTAACATCGCGCGACATGTCGCGTCGCCCTGACATATTTGGGGACGCGACATGTCGTGTCCCCAAATATGTCAGGCGAAGTTTCGCGAAGTCGCACGACTTCATCTGACGTCGCTGCGGACATAAGTTGCGCGTTGTCGCCATAATTATTTGTCAGGCGTAATCGGCCGGCTCCGCTTGACATGTCGCCGATACTTGTCGTGGGCCGTGGCACATTTGTCCCCTAATGTTTGTAGCTTCAATGTTGTGTCGCGAGTTTGGTCGTCGTTTGGGTCTCCAGATTAATCTCCCTCTCAGTATCTTTGGTCGTGTTATTGGGTTTAACATTGCATCACCTCGCTCAATTGCAGTCTTCCTTCTTATTCACTCAGTTTTTTTTTAGTGAATAGGCTTAATAAACTAGCGTGCTTTACCATCAACGATTGCATTACTGCTTACCCCCATCAGGCGGGATTGCAGTCAAGCACTAGTTTATATTTTAAAAAATCTCATGGTGCAAATAAGAACAAGTTTTATACCAGTAGCTTCTTTATTGGTTTTATCAGGATCAAGGTCTTTATAAAATTATTGAAAAAATTACAAAGTTACATTTAGCTTAAAATGAGTCTCGTGTTTGTTTTCCGTACCTACATAAGAATATCTAAACAGTAAGATAATGGAAACGGTATTAATGGGTTGAATAATATTGAATATTTAAACCCCCACACAGAAGTACAAATTAATTCATTTTACACTAGGAACCAAAATTAGTTACCTACGCCATACAAAGTTTTCAAAAATTTCTATCATTACGTTTATAACGCTTTAGTCATACTGCTAACTACAGAGGAATGATTTACAATCAAATGCCCTCAAAAACTACGCTGATGTTAACTTTACAATAATCATCTGACCATAATATGTGAAAAAAATAGATACGATAATACTTACACCTATGTTTCTAGGCATAATAAAAATAGAGATAGGTGCAATGAATTTTATTCATCAATAAACTAGAACAGTTAATATGAAAACGTGTATCTTTAAAAGTAAATTTGAAAAATATTTTTGAAAATAGTACAGCTTAATGTTAACATACTAAAATAATAAAAATAACATTAGTCAGTTTGACACGCACAAAGCAATCAGTGTGTTCTGTGCACGGAAATGGTTTAAAAATTCAACGACCACTCCATTACTTTTCCTTCTAAACTCCTTCCGATGGAAAAATAAAACGTAGCGAGCTTTCAGATACGGAAACTCAAACTTGGCGAGTAACTTACGACTAAAATAATCACAAATATATAAACTTAACACGTAAGCGTAACTAAAACGAACTAACTTTAAGAATATCGTGCTATGATAAATGCATACGTAGAGGGCGAGCGTGATGTCACCAGTGAAGAAGCTCCGATTGCGGGGAGACACTAGGGGGCTAGGTACGCGGCTAGGACTCGACGAGTAGCGGCCGCGGGCACCGCGCCGCGGCGCTGACGTCACGCGCACGACGCTCGTCGGCTGCACTACATTGTTTAGGATGCCCCATAGTTATTTTTTCTTCTGGGCCTTCTCGGCAGCCTTGGTAATTTTGCCCGTTGTGACTTCCTTGAAGGTTACGCTCTGAAACAAAAATGTTACCGAGGTAAAGGTCTGAAGGCAGAGACCGTTCAGCACCAAAAACAAAACTCATGACGTGCAGCAATATGAGTAGCATGTACCTCTCCTTTTTTGTGAGCCCAATTCATTGGATTGGCTGGATTTAGTTCTGTGTAAGCTTACTTACGGTCTGTTGAATGGGAAATCCAATATTTGTATTTATTAAGTAATATCAGCAGTAGCGGTACCTACTGAATAACAAAAAATTTAGGTATTACAAGAAATCTGTATTTGCGTCATATTGACGACCAGGAAAAATGCTTTGGGGAAGTATTTAGGAAGCTGTAGGTAGTTGGCACTGGTTGGTATGATTTGATGTTCCCAGTTCGGTGACCCATCTTTGGCAAAACCTAGATGTGGCTGGCTCAGCGCGGGTAGGCACAAGAAAGAAGCATGTGCCCAGAAGTACCCACCACTTCTGGATACATAAAGTTAGTTTTTGTTAATGATAATACCTTAATGACGCCTACGGCGACGGTCTGGCGCATGTCACGCACAGCAAAACGTCCAAGCGGCGGGAACTCTTGGAACGACTCCACGCACAGAGCCTTAGTCGGCACCAGCGTCACAATGGCTGCATCGCCAGACTTTATTGACTTGGGGTCCACTTCTGTTGTCTTGCCTGTACAAATTTTGGAGAATATCATATGCATCAGATAGCGGGTAACCATGAAACAAACAAAAAATGTACCTTAACTTCAGGTATCCATTGCTTAGCTTAGTACTACTCATCGATAATTAATATCTTCGGAATTTTTCATATATAGGTCAAAGTGAAAATCTTAGCGTGGACTTCCAATACTATATAATATAATAATGGAACGCGCCATTTTTAACGATAAAAGAGGTTATGCAAAAGGTCATAGAAAATAACAAAGAAACATGTCAGAGGACCGCCATGAGACCAGCCGGTCTATTGTGTCAAAATAACATGTGTACATATTACATGGCAAGAACGCCATAAGACCAGCCGGTTTATTGTGTGACCATGAAAACTTGAATAATGGGACGCGAGCTGTCAGTTTACCTGCCTCGGTGACACTACTTATTTTTATATACACCTTTAACTGTACTCTGAGCAGCTGATGACAATAAAACTATTGACAGCTCACCGCAAGCTTAATTTAATGAAATCTTAACGGCTTTTTTGATAGATAAGATCGGCAGATCACTAGACTAAAGTACTGTTTTATACAAACCGGTACGGCGGTCGCACTTCTCCTTGATCTCAGCAAACTTGCAGGCGATATGCGCGGTGTGGCAGTCCAGCACGGGCGTGTAGCCGTTGCTTATCTGTCCCGGGTGATTGAGCACGATCACCTGCGGACCGAAGAACTTATGAAACTACAGGAATTTGTAAACCACTAGGCGGGCGCCGTCGAAGCAAAGTTTTTTAGTAATTGTTATGGGTGATGGGTCTGCTGAGCATGAGATCCTAGATGCGTCTTGCAATTCAGAGTATTTTAGATCTATTTTCTACAACGTACTGTTTTAAGATAGGTATATACGTACATACGAAAATCCGAAAGTGGGAACTTTATTTATTTCAGACATCAACACTCATATGAATATATAGGTACAATACTCAAGTGACAAAAATACTATAAATACATAAACATAATTGCCTACCGATAATGCTATAGCTAATGTCCCTCTTCCTTGCTCCAGTACCTACACCTAGTCTAAGAAGTTTTAGTATGTTCACCTCCTAAATATGCGGAATTCCAATTTTCTTACGGAATGGTTTGGTGCCTGCGTAAGCACTTTTCAACACATTTTCCAAGAGATTTCCCGAGGATAATACAATATATTTGTAAGAAATCTGGGAGATTTCCCCAGTTAGTTTACAATATAATAGGTAATAGTCTGTCCAGATGAGGCATAGATCAGATATAGATTTATGCCGTCCAGATGCTTAAGTTTCGAGTGCTTATTATAGGCATCTGGACGGGATATAGGAAGAAAGAAAGTAAGAAAAATAATTATTGTGTGACTCGTTCAGAAAAATCTTAAAACTAAGTAGACAATTAAATATAAAAACAAGTTATACATAGAAAAAAGGTACAATAATTAGAAAGCCCCTTACGAGGTCAAACGGCTCCTATCTCAGCATAGTGCATTTAATTAAGTACATTTATTTAAGAGGAAATGTCGAAGTCGTGGATATGTATATGTAGCTCTAGTATCTCGGCTATCCGCGAGTGCCAACACGCGTGTAGACTACGCCTCATCTGGATAGGCTTTAAGTGTCTTGAAAACCAAGAACTGCCGCGGTACGAACCGACGACGTACGAATGAACCTTCATAAAAATCCAAGTGGATCATTTGCAGGAATTATTTAGGATTCGATATTTGTTATCTTCTTCTTCAGACTAAAGAAGTACACTGCTGGACATAGACCTTCCCCAACGCTTTCCACAATGACCGGTCTTGTGCTGCCCGCATCCATTGGCTTCCCGCGACCTTCACCAGATCATTGGTCCACCTTGTTGGGGGCCTCCCTATGCTGCGCCTTCCGGTACGTGGCCACCACTCCAGAACCTTACTGTGCCAGCGGCCACCGGTTCTACGAGCACTGTGTCACGCCCACTGCCACTTAATTTTAGCAACTTGGCAAGCAAGAGCTAAAGTCTTTGGTTCTTCCGCGGATCTCTTCATTCCTAATTCGATCGCGCAGAGAAAGTCCGAGTATAGCTCTTCCCATCGCCCTGTGACCTTGAACCTTCGTATGATGCCTATTGCGAGCGACCACGTATCAGCTCCCGTATGTCAACTGACAACACACTGGTCCAAGGCTTTAGTCTTGGGACAATGGTATCTTGGGCGACGAGAAGATGTAGCGTAGTTTCCCGACCGCTGCCGATACAGATTCGACGAGACACCTCTTTTTCGAAGTTGGACCTACATACCTGGACTGTTTGTTCCAGGTATACACTTCGAGTGCAGAGGAATTAAGTGGATGCGATATGGGGATTCGACATGATCTTCGTCTTATCAATGTTCATCTTTAGACCCAATTGTTGGGAAGCTCTGCTGAGACCATCGAGCATTTTGCCCAAGTCTTCCAGGGTCTCCAGTACGAGCTCGATATCATCTGCAAATTGGAGGTTAGTGATGTACTCGCCGTTGATATTGATGCCAAGTCGAACAGTTCTAACGTAGCAGTGAACGATTTGGTAAATATGACGTCTCCTTCTCTTACTCCACGCTGTAGCTGGATCGGTTTCGAGTTCAAGGCGGACTAACATGGTGGCGTTTCTGTACAAACACTTTATCACCTTATAAAATGAACAGCTTATAAACATTGCTCAGGAGCGATATCGGTCTGTAGTTTTTCAGGAGGATATTATCACGTAAATCACTTCAGAAACTTCTGAAGCGCTTTACGTACCGTTTTGCCACCCGTTTTCAGAAGCCGAAGTCCAGCCGCTTTATCGTTCTTGAGCTGTTTCAGGGCCATACCAATCTTGTACAGGCTGACGTCCGAGATATCGTCAATGTAATGTCGGGTTAGTCTGGCTCTAGGATCAGGACCTGAGATCTTCTTCTGTCCTATTGAACAACTTGGGCCCTTCCGTTTTGTAGAGTTCTCATTCACTGAGGCATTCGAAGCGATTTTGCAGCTCGATGTGAAAGCTTTCGGGGTTTAGGAGTTGGGTGGACTCTGGACAAGCGTGGACTTCATAAGTCGTTCGAGCCTAATGTTGCGGTTCAAGATTGCCTTTTTGTTGACATTATGAAGTCTATCTCGTTTTTGGTCTGACCTCATCATCATCATCTCAGCGTTAATCCCAGTCGCATCCGTAGCTTTTCAGCTTTGGAGTCTGGGATCCGCTTTACCAGTTAAACTGCTGATTTTGGCTAAACTCCGGTATTTTTCGTGAAGCGACTGCCGTCTGACCTGCACAACCCGAAGGCGTTATCTAAGCATTGCAGTTAGACCAATTGTTCGACCTTTTGAGGGCTCCAATAACCAGTAACGACTGGCACTAGATGTTCCTATGGCAACCGCGACCAACGGCTTAGCGTGCTTTCCGAGGCACGACCAGACCAGGGCGAATATTCATATTCATGCATACAAATATTTGCACTGTTTTTGGTCTGACCCATTTGTTATAAATAAACCTAATTTTTTAATGTTTGTAATGCTCGAGAAACAATCCGGTGTTTTACAATAGCCAGTGGCGAATTTCGCAGCATTGTGTAGATATGCAATAGTCATAACAGGGACCTATGTGTTAGTATGCACAAGGTCAGTCGATAACATTCATTACAAAACTTGCTAGGCAGCAGGAAATTAGGGGACACGATAATATTACAATTAACTATTAATGTTTACATGTAGCAATTGGATTTCGCAATGTTGCAGAATGTATTTCGACATTTTTGGCAATTTCTACAGTGTGCTTGAGCTATTACAATATCATTTAAACATAATTAATTCATTAAAGAACACCTAAAATTATTTCAGTAGTTTCAGTTTGTCTGGCTACAAACTATTACAAATTCGTGGCCGATTTTAAAATGAAGGCAGAGGAGTGAAGATGGAACCTAGTACCTATCCATTTTGCTGAAAGCCACGTTTGATTGTTTTAAATGTGCAAATCATCGACCATCTCATCAAAACGCTTACCTACCTGTGAAAAGGGACTGACTACTTTTGATGTTCTTTCAAACGAATATTTTGAAATAGATTTAGTTACGTAGGTACCTTACTTATTCAATTTTGAAATCTGAAGAGATGTCCCATGGCTTTTAGTTCTGTTTGAAACGGGAACGCTATAGTTTGAAGACGAAGTTACATGAAACAGGACTGATAAAAAATGTATCTATACCTGGGCCGTGAAGTCAGCAGCACCTTTAGGAGGGGCATTCTTGGAGTCGCCGGCCACGTAGCCCCGACGCAGTTCCTTAACAGACACGTTCTGGAAGTAACACCGATCAATATCAATGCCATTTTATTTTTTTTTTTCTATAATTGGAATACTATTTACGTTTTTCATGATATCTGGAAAGTATTTAATATTTTTTCGCGTCAGTCCTTTTTCGCATGTGACAATGTGACAACTACAAACTCCAGAAAACCTACTTGAAATTCAATGAATCACGGATCGGTAAATTTCCTTAATCCATAACCTACTCTCTACATCTACCCCTACCATGTGATTCGTACCTTAACATTGAATCCAACGTTGTCTCCGGGCATAGCCTCCTGCAGGGCTTCGTGGTGCATCTCCACAGACTTCACCTCAGTAGTGATGGCGGCCGGCGCGAACACAACAACCATACCTTCACAAGTTATCATCCTCATTTAATAATGTCGTTCTTATTTCGTATCCAACCTTAATTGCTGCCAGAATTTCAGCTAAACTCAATGCAAATGGGAAAGTAGACACAGTCACACACAGACCTTTTCCAACAAAAGTTTAAGAAAAGCTGTCGGATACTTATATTTTACCAACAATATGAATCTCTATCCCCTGTAATAAAACAAATCTAACTGGCAAAATAGGTACCACTACATACACACAATAAATTCTGCCTTCACCTTTGAGAAACATAAGCACGATGTAGTAAGTTCTCAAAAGTTCTCTATACCTACATTTTAAGCATGAACCATTTTGGACATCGGAAAAATAAAATCTTGTCAGGCATTGAATTCTGCTGACACTATAAACGTGAGGAATTTCTTACCAGGTTTGAGAATGCCGGTCTCAACTCGTCCCACAGGTACGGTGCCTATGCCTCCTATCTTGTACACATCCTGCAGAGGCAAGCGCAGCGGCTTCTCCGTGGGCCGAGAAGGGGGTTGGATCGCGTCCAGAGCCTGTTTCAATACTCATTTATACAATACACTCAACATGGGAGTCGGTACCAGGGCATTTTGCTACTGATAGTTGGCAATGCTACTAAGTTCTGCTGATAAAAAACGCCTAGAACTTTCCTTGCGACCTTGCTCACGTCTTCAGCAAATATGAACTAACGAGTTGCGAGTTGATATAATAGAAATGAGGAAACGAGCATGATTTTAAATTAGTTTCCTTTTCTTCTAGTAGGAAATCATTATTTGAAAGGTACGTTTTTACAAGGACTATCGATCGAGCATTGTAAGAATGTCATATAGCTGTTTTTTTCCTAAATATTTCCGATAATAATCGTGATGTTGCTTCAGTTCATATGCTCTTTCAAAGAGAGAGGCTTTGCGATCGTAAAGACTAGACCAAAAGGTTAAGGACTTAATCGAAAGGAACAAGATGAATAAAAGTAACCATTCGAAAATCTGCGCATCGTTGCTTCTGATTAGGTCAAAGTTTATTTTATCACAGATTACAGAATACTACATAGTAGTATACATAGTATCAGTGCCAATGGTGTTGACAAAATGAGGTGAAAACTTTATGCGCAAATTGATTACAACATAAGAATTCTTTTCTATCCATAACCTAATAGATAGACCAGCCATTTGCTTCTAGTCGCGGAAGCAGTATTAGTTCTCGCAGCCCCCGGTGTAGGTGTGAGACGGAACAACCGGGTGGTTTTTAGTCAGTAAGAGTCTGACAGACCCCGTCGCCCGCCCCAGGGCGGCGGACATCCATGAGGATTTTCCACCCGAAAAAAAAAGAAGCCATTTGTTTCTAGCTGACTTTTATGATTGGTTTGCAACCAATTTATTTTTTCACATACATCAAATGCACTTTATGACATTTTCTCTATGAATTGTTTTTTTTTACATAAATCTGCTCTCCGAGCTACTATTTCCGCCTTAAAGTCAATAATATTAGTTACTACTGGCAGTAGAAGTATTTATAGTATAACGGGGTGGTAGGTAGTTCGCGCTTGAATGTGGAGTTGCAAAGCTCGTTATACTATACTTACTACCACTGTTTATAATGCATACCTCAATAAGGCATTTGCCCTCGACCTTGCCCTCCTTGCGGTCGATGGTCCAGCCCTTGAACCAGGGCATTTTGTCGGAGGGCTCCAGCATATTATCCCCGTGCCAGCCCGAGATGGGCACGAACGCCACCGTAGCGGGGTTGTACCCTGCCGCATCGAGATTATGTTAGTATTCGATCTCACCCGATCGTTACCTTGCGCTTTTATCATGTAAGGACGAAGTAAGATCGAACCATTTGCGCTTTTGTAAAGTTTTTTTATTATTATTTAGTATCTGTTAACTTATTGCGACGCGGTCCAAAATACGACCATATTTTTAGAGCAAAGTGTTTAGATCCGACTTTTAGTAAGAATTTACCGATTCCACTTGTGCTGCCATTGAAAAGATATTCTATTTTTATATCCAATTTGCGGATGAAAGAAAATTAATTAATTATCAATGAAATTAACGAGTGCTTTCAAGAAGAGACTGTAGTCATCTAAAGTAATGTGTAATGAAAATTAGAAAAAAAATGTATTAACCCTAGAGAAAAATCGTGACTTGAGACCTGAACAAAGTTCTTACCAATCTTCTTGATATAGGAAGACACCTCCTTCTTAATCTCCTCATACCGTGCCTCGTGGTACGGAGGCTCGGTGGAATCCATCTTGTTGACGCCGACGATCAGTTGCTTGACTCCCAAGGTGAAAGCGAGCAGGGCGTGCTCGCGCGTCTGCCCATTCTTGCTGATGCCCGCCTCAAACTCACCCGTGCCCGCAGCCACAATTAACACCGCGCAGTCAGCCTGATAGACAATATTAGCAGCATGATTGGATCATCAGCCAACAGTTGGACTGGTGAAGATCGCGAGAAGTCCTAAGATATTTCATTCAACAGAAAGTTGCGCACGATTGGACATAATATAGCCTAACTTTGAGTCATAGGAACGATAAAACTTGTTAGCGTAGATGATTACAAGCCATCGTTATCACAGAGGCAGACAGCAAACTATAATGACTACTACTATGTTATTATAACGGTGATCTTTCCAATATCTCAAACTTCAAATGGTGGTTTTGGCAATGCTGTCAAAGACGGACCGATGAGTTGTACGTAGTACTAATACAATGTCAACAGCAGTCTAGAAAAATTGGAGACAAGAAAAATGATCACAACAACCTGCTCACCTGGGAGGTACCAGTGATCATGTTCTTGATGAAATCCCTATGTCCGGGCGCGTCGATGATCGTCACATAATACTTGCCGGTCTCGAACTTCCACAGCGCGATGTCGATCGTGATACCGCGCTCACGCTCTGCTTTTAACTTATCCAACACCTACGAATTACAAACAATATAACTTTTCTACTGGTATCTCAGCGATCAAAGAAGGAAATTCCGGTATAACAGCAGTCTCCAATATACATATGTAATACCTACTAGCGGCCGCCAGCGACTTCGTTCGCGTGAAGTTAGTTATGCTCCGCACCTATTGGTCGTAGCGTTATGGCATATAGCCTAAAGCCTTCCTGGATTAATAGGCTATCCAACACAAAAATAATTTTTCAAATCGGACCAGTAGTTCCTGAGATTAGCGCGCACAAACAAACTCTTCAGCTTTATATATTAGTATAGAAGTATAGATATAGATTTACAACAACACGGCTTGTACCTACAGCTTTGAAAATGAAAACAGATGCGTAGGATGTTACGTTAAAAAGTTCTACCGAAAATCGAGCGCTTAACTTTATTTTTTTTCCATGAAGCCTGTTTATAAAATATCCTGTAAACTGTAGAGTGTAGATAAAGAATTTTGAATGAAAATATAATAATCAAGAAAATCTCTTCGAATTTTACTCAAGAGGAATAAATAATCCGATTGAAAAAAATATTAAAAAGGTACCCTATGACAAAATGCACAATAACTGTAAAACTAAAGAATCGCCAAATAGAATTCAGCAAAATTGATACGTACCCAAGCATACTTGAAGGAACCCTTGCCCATTTCCTGGGCCTCCTTTTCGAACTTCTCGATAGTTCTCTTGTCGATGCCGCCGCATTTGTAAATAAGATGGCCAGTGGTGGTGGACTTGCCAGAGTCTACGTGGCCGATAACCACGATATTGATGTGAGTCTTCTCCTTACCCATCCTTGTGGCGTTAGGTGAAACGTTAGAGAATCAACTTGTAGATAACCTGGACAACATATGCAAGGTAAACTGTCTTAAAATTTCCTGAACAACACAAAGTGAACTGGCATTATAAGTACCTATGTATTCTGTAGAGTAGGTGTCTGTAGAGTAGGTCTTGTGTATTTGTGTTTTGTTATGAGGGTGGAAGATTTCGTCTAAAATGTGATCAATAGTTCTGATTAAAATTCAGAAATTCCATTTCATACTTGAGACAGGTTGAATAGACAATTAAATCACTGCAAACGACAATGGTTTCACTTAATTCACTGTTTGTATCTATTCAATCAATTTTGTGAAGGTCAACGAAGAACCTTTATTTAAGCATTAGGCACTTTTTTACCTAACACTGGCTGAAGGTCCTAGCATTAGGTACCTTCGGGAGGTTCCTGTTAAGGACAAGGTGGGAGGATATACTATAGAGTGTCGCGACACTGCCACTGTATACTGTGTACACTGAGACACTGTATTTATCGCCCTGAGGACATGGTGAAGGTCTGCTCGACTTGGACGGGGCACCGTCGTATTCTCGTGGTGTCGATGCCATGGTCCAGCGCATGGTGCGAAAGGGCATGGGAATAAGTCACCTCCTGCGAAGCAGTAATGTTCGCGAAGGAGGAGGTCGAGCGCGTGAGGAGAGGCAATGTGCACCCGCACGCCCCTAGTCGCCGCAATAGACGCCCTGGACGTTCGGGGATGCAGCAACGAACTCCCGGCTACCTAAGGCACGGGCTTGCGGGCGGCGAGCAATGGGCAGCCCGCCAGCCGGTAAGAACCAGGCCCGGATCGACAACGGATTGTGTGCCACGCGCGCCCCCAACATATGTCAGCACATCGTGACTGGGTCCACAGGGACCGATACCTGCCAGGGCCGCGTGTTATTCGAAAGAGATACTTTGGCTTCAGGCACAGGCAAATTAAGGAACACAGATGGGTTTTTGTCAGTAAAAGTCTGGCATCCTCTTCTATTCCGCCTAGAACGGGAGAAGTCTTCTAATGATTTCGCACCCAAAAAATGGTCTTATTACCTAAATGATTATACTTATATAACGACCCTAAAACAAAGTTATTAAACAAAGTTAGGTTAAATTTGAAATATATTTATGCCGAAATACAAATATCAGACTGACGCCTTGCAGGTTGGTTATACCTACTTGTTTTATGATGCATCATTAGCATTTTATAGGTAACCTTTACTGCAAAACCGGCTGCTTATTTCAGCACATGGAATTTCTATCATCATCATCACTATAAATGTCATTTCTTTATCAATATCAAGTAGGTACCTAGCTACTACGTTGTGGCTGCACTTAAAACACACACGTACTAATAATAAGTGCGCGATTGAATTAGTCACATCGCAACATTCCCGAGGGTGTCTTTTCTCCGAGCGTGCGCATAGGACATACGGGACATCGATACAACTGAGCTGTTCTACCAAAGATAGACTAAACATAACAACACAAATTGTTCTTCTCGCCAGCCAAGTAAAAAACAAAAATTCAGTCCTTAATCAATTCAAAATAATCACATTTCACTCAAGATGAAAAAATTGAGATGAGTTGTGAATTTTCCATCTTCGGCCTGCCAAAGCTGCAGGATATTCTAGGGTACGATGTTATTGATGTTAGCTTTTAGGCTCCATTTGAAAGCTGGCTGCGTCGCTATCTGGGTGTATTCTTGTGTAGTATTAAAACCAAAGAGTGTAACAGTATAAAATAAAATAATTATAGGTTCTATTCAAGGTAGTAGTTAGACCTCCCAACTTTATCCATTATGATATCTATGTACCGGTGACTTACAAGAAATTGCACTTTCCATGAGTGACGGTAATTTCATTATCTATCAGAAGGAGAGACTGCATACAATCTAATTTTAGTAAGCGTGATCTATACTAAAGCAGATGTATTGGAACAGTATGATTCAAAATTAGAATAATCGCAGGTCGGACTACGTAGCGTGCATGTGTACCGGCGACGCACATGGGCTTCGCAATGCGTCCATCTTGAACATGTTTGCATTAGATAAAATGCGACCAATCGCCATGTGCCCGGTATTTTTTTAGAAAATTAAACACTGACATTAACATGACATATCTTTGAAATTGGAAAAATTACATTTTTCATTTATGCACAAATGACCCAGGAATTATAGAAACTTTCTGAAATAAAACATTAGAGAAAACCTTTTAAAACTGAGAAGTCCCAAAGTTGCTATTCCAGGATTGAAGTTGATAAATTCGTAGGAAAACATGAAAAAAATTTAGACGCATGTTTATTATAAGCTAGAATATATATTTTCTTATTATAATCATGTTCACTGAAAGATTTTTATTTCAGAAACATAATAATTGCGTAATTTAAAATTTTTAAATCGGTAGAATACCTGTGTCAAGTCGAAAAATAAGCAAAATCACTGTTTTAGATATTATGATTTAAATATGTAACACAAACACAAATACGCCATAAAATAACTGTAATTACAATGATTTTACAATAAAACACAAGAAAAGCTCACCTTCGCAGCCGCAGTCACGAATTTTCCGAGCAATTTTCGAGCATGCGCCGTAGACAATTCGCCCGGGAAATGCAATCAATAAAACCAAAACTGTACCCATTAACTATAGCCGTGCGAAATATATATTTTTTAATATATTATGTTATCTTAATTCAGCTTACAATTATTGGGATATTTAAACTGATGTAATAATTACCGGTTAGCTAATGAGTATTTCAAAACCCATCGGAAAAACCGGAAGCGCAGAACTTTCTTTTTCTTCGTGCTTTCTTCGAGCCAAGCATCTATCTTCAGTCGTATTAAACCTTTTTTTTTATATAAATATAGAGCGTTTTTGATTATGGTATTACTATTGAATCAATCCTTTTTGTACTAATACTTATCCTACTAATATTATAAAGGCGAAAGTTTGTAAGTATGGATGTATGGATGTTTGTTACTCTTTCACGTAAAAACTACTGAATGGATTTTGTTGAAATTTGGCACAGGGGTAGATAATAGTCTGGAATAACACATAGGCTACTTTTTATCCCGGAAAAATATGCAGTTCCCGTGAGATACGAAAAATATTAGTCCACGCGGGCGGAGCCGCGGGCGAAAGCTAGTGTCACTATACCTAAGCCTTCTATTCTATTAGATAATAGGTAGTTAACGTTTATCTTGAAATGATTACTAGAAAATATTAAATTAAGAAGGTTAAGAACAATATACGTTCACCTTCTGTGAGATATTAAATAACATGTTGGAAATAGTAAGTTTCTTTGAGTTCCATAACTTTACGAAATGCTTCATATTTGAACCTTCCACTGTCGCTATATTTATCTATTAATATTTTGATACCACCCTGTGAGACACCACGGGCGTAGCCACACTGGGGCAAGCAGGGGCAGTTGCCCCACCCTTGCTCTGATCTATAAGATACCTAATTAAACAAAAAAAATAATAAACAAAAACCGGCAGGGGGATAGGTTGACTGCTGCCCCACCCTGAACCTAAGGCTGGCTACGCCCATGAGACACAGCGTAGTACGGCGTAACCGCAAAGGCTTAAACCAAATAGTTCCCGTGGACATAATTCGAATATCCACGGAATACAAAAATTACACATATCTACAAAACTTTTTTTTCGGAGAAGTTAGTAGCTTTTCTGTAGGTATTTGGTAGTTTGACTGTGAAAATGAAAACCATTTTCATGTATCAGCTTTACTATAGAGTATAGACACATGCAAAAAAAATAAACTTAATCTCCAAAAGCAGCCAAAAATGATCTTTTAAATGATTTTCTTGAATGAGATGCTTGAGGTAAGGTCTACTTTCAGACACCAGCAGTAATCGGCCATCATATGCACATCCCATCTACCCTTGTAGGTATCGTTCCTCCATAGTACGTATTTCTTGATGGAATCTTTCTCCTTGTTCATCACTAACGGGGCCGAGATTTTCAGGAAAATGATCCAAATGACAGTTTAAATAATGAAGTTTGACGCTCATCTTGCAACCAAGATCTTTTAGACATGGCAACATATGTTGGACCAAGTGGCGGTGGTTTGGCGCATATAAAAAAGTACTCTGTGTTTGGCGCTTTAGTATTACCAAGGAAGTTTTTAATTACTGACACAAATGAATTCCATGCATTGGCCTCGATTTTGTTCATTTTTTTAACAAAATGAACATCATTAAATAGTAGTTGTATTTGGGGTCCATCAAATATTCCAGATTTAAATTTTTCTGTACTTAGGCCAGGAAACTTCTGTGCAATATACTCAAAACAGTCATCATTTTTATTAAGCGCCTTAACAAATTGCTTCATTATTTCAAGTTTTATGTGCAATTGTGGCAAAATAACGCGATCTCTGTTAACCAGAGGAGAGTGTACCTAATATATAATTTTATTATAACTGATCGATAGTGTGCTACACTCGTAAATGTGCGCCTACCCACATGTAAAATACGAAGAAGCTGTATAAAAAACAAAAGCTGATAAATAAAAACTGATGGTAGATTCATAGGAAAATTTTAAAAAGTGGAATTTTGTAATTGTGTTATCTTTAAAATACTGACCTCCGATGAAACTAAACCGGTAAATTGAGGTTTGTTTTCAGGCGTGATCTTTCTGAGGTTGAAAGTATAGTCATAAACGATTTTCACTTTTGAGTTAACACTGAATTGTCTCCAAGGTACAGCAAGCTAATTAACGTAGTATATCAGCTCTGAAACGTTCTATCAATCTAAATAATATAAAACCAAAATAATGATCTAGTTTGATTGATAGCAAGCCCTTTGCCAAGTCAAACCAGATGATTATACATGGATGCTGGATGCTACTGATATAAAAAGACATTATTTATTCTGTGTAGCCCAGTAGTTATCGGCATCGTGTTCGTCTTGAAACGTTTAAATACGAAGATGAGTGGATAAAATAAAAAAGAAAACAATAAATATTTTTCATATATTTAATAGTTAAAACATGCCTTTTAAACAATTCTTACAATTAAATTCGAAAATACCTATTTAAATATAAAGTTTATAATATTGAAATAGTGAATGTAAGTATTTTATTGTGTATAAATAATCATTAATTAAATTGTAACATACAACTTCTGATTTAAACTAAACTAGCCATAGAAAAGGTATGATATTAGAAACAGATCGGGTTTTTCATAGAAAAAGATTGGAAATTCGATCTCATGTCTAGATGAGTTTAGGCAGAGTCCATTAAATTATTACGGAATGTAGTCATGATTATAAATTAAGTAAATATGTAAATAGTATGTTCTGTAAACTTGAATAATTAGTTTAAAATGTGTGCAATGAGAGATTTATTTAAAAAAAATAAAATAACTAATCGTATATAATTATAAACTGGTAATAATATAGCTTGATCTGTGTGGAAATTATAACGCTTGCTATTTTTTTCGAAAAGTTAGCACACAATATGTAATTAACAACATAACCACCACCAGGATATCCAATAACCTCTTGAATATTGTTTTAGAAGGTTCATCAACATATGAATCAAATAAAATACGTGAGAGATGAAACAAAAATAATTACGAACTTAGCTAAAATTTAGATATTATGCATTACAAAACACAAATACTTAAAAAAAAATGTGACACTGCTTTAGCGAATTTTACTATAATTCAGAACATGTTTTGAATGCATGCCTTATTGTATTCTGATAAGTGCTTTTGAGCCTGGCATAGGACAGTTGTTTTTGTGATCACAATATTTTTAATAGAAATACCCGCTAGTTCCCATCCTGGGCTACTGTTATATCATTAATAATTGCATGCATTTAATAATCTCCTATATTTTTCTGTCTAACCTAATTACACTCAAGGCCATTTAATTAAAAAACAAAAATAAATAATTGCAAAATAATCATTAAAAATGTACGAACAAAAATTGTATTAAAAATATAGCTTTAAGTGCAATAAAATTTCTGAAATCATTGAAAAGGCATCCGTCAATAGTGGAATCACAGATAATTTACATTTTACTATTGCTTACATTACATTACGGTTATCGCATTTTTATTCACATAGTTTTGTATAAAGTATATTTATGTTTATTTTCCTCCTGGCCAGGGCAGGTAGCTGCCCCATCCTTTGCTGGGGTTTGGATCCCAACCTGTAACACATAACAGATTAATGTAACAGTCTATTCCGAATACAGTCGTAAGTCAGATTTCGGTTCGGAAGAATTTATGGGTGTACCCAGCTTCTAGCCTATACATGTTCTGTGAGACTTAGAGTAAAACCTAATCCAGGAGGCATCGGTCTTCGTGGACCCCGTCACGATGTGCTGACGTCTCTTGGAGGCGCGCGTGAAATACAACGCGCCGTCGACTCGGGCTTCGTCCATTCATTGCCTTATATATGTTGTTGAACATGTTTGTGGCCCCTGTCTGTTGGCCTTACCTTTTGCTACTGCGTTAATTTTCTGCGTCTCTTCGTGCGTAAGTGTAAGTATCTTCTGCAGCACTGGCACCAGCCGGCTACGTTCGTCACCGGGCGGCAGTGTAAGGAACTAGAAACAACGTTTTTATTTTCATTATAAAGCACCCTTTTCTTTGTTAGAGGAACCCTTGAGGGTTTAAGGGTTATATGTGATTAAAAAAAAAGAGGACGTGATTGGGAATAGTAAGGCCGTTGTTCTGAATAACGTGTCGCCTGAATAGCACGCGTCAATGGCAGAGTGAGGCTGCTGACAGACACGGGCCGTTTTTCTGAAACTTGATCGTTTCATTGCCTTTATTTTTTCAAACCGTGCCAGTTTTGTAAAAATGGTTTTCCTAAGGAGATCTCAAAAATCATAAGCTGCATACCCAGCATCCGTGCTTGCGAGCCATGGGCCTACCGAAATCCGTTCCTCGAGGAAAGACAAAAAATGTTTGTTGCTGGTACCTTAAGCGTGACGTTCTTCATGTACTCTGTGTTGTGCGCGTTCTGCGTGGCTCCTCGAACTCTCCTTAGTTCAGCCTTCAACAGTTCACTCAGCTGAGCCATGCGCGCGCACTCTCTCTCTGATTCAGCCAACAGCACCGTAACGTGTTTTACCCTATAACACACAATTTTAAAGTTTAATAAATATCAAATCATATAACTATTATCTTTCCAAAGATGAGTACCTAACTGGTACAGATTTTTTGCCAATTTACGTACTTAAGTAAATATGATTTCTCATAAATTTTACCTCTGTTGCTGAGCTTGAAGCCTCCGCTTAAGTTCGGCGATCTCCTGCTCGGGTGTGAGTGCGAACGAGGACGTGTCCATGGCCTCATCATCAGGCACTCCTTCTTCCAGCAGTCGCTCCAATGGTACAGGTGATCGTCTGCTACCACCGCTCGCGAGGAACTGCTTCGAAGGTGGCGGCGACGGGGCAGATTCAGATCCCTGTACGTTATTTTGTAGTAAGTTTCCCACTAATGCAACTAAAGTGTTTGAGAGGAATTCTCAGCCTAAATTAAACAAATGACTTTTAATATTCTGTTGACAAGACGCTGTAGTTAATAGTCCAATCAAAATAGACTAAATTATGATCCCAGTTTTCATTAATTCCCAACAAGCTGGATTTTTGTGCAGACCTTGAATGCGTCATTACAAATGATATGTCAAAAGTCCCCATCGCTTCCGCTTGTGCGTTGTTTTTTATTCTAGGTCAAAGGTCACAAATTTGCGGTTTTTTTTGCGTATATCTCTGAAATAATGAGAGCTACCGAAAATGGTTCAAACATAGTTTGTTTCTTCTACGGAGCCCTGTTCTCGAATTTTAGCTATTATAAACATAGTAAATACGAATATGCACTCATACGTGGCCAGTATGCATCATCGGGTTAACCATTTGAACAAAAAATATTAAAAGAAAAGAAGAAATAATAAGAGAGTGCAGTTATCATGTCTCCCTCTAACATCTGCTTAGTAGTTAGTTAGTATTAAGGTTTAAACTATAGATAAATAAGATTCGTTTTGCCCAAATTTAATTTTAACAATATGTGTAACGATAATGTCACCAACAAAATAGTAAAATCATAGTATTGTATATTAGGGTAAATAATATAAATAAGCTAGAGTAAATAGTTTCAGATATTATAATAAAGGTATAGGATAAAATTGGAGTAAAATCAAAACCGCTCACTGATGTCTCCGTAGAGACTAAGAACTCTGTAACAGCATAAGTATAAATGGAAATAAAAACCTAAATAGATATGGTTATCAATAGATGTAAATTTAGAAATTATATATTTTTTGTAAGAATTATATATAAATAAGAGACTTAAAATATTGTAAATAGATATAAGGCTAAATTGTAAATGTTCTCTTCTCGAAAATAAACCCTTGTCTCCCTGTTTTATTATACCCCTAAAAACGAAGGAAATACCAATAATAATATCTATAAGAATACAGATAGACTAAAACAAATAGATCTAAAAAAAAAAAATAATATTAATAAAATTATTAGAATAGTTAGATGATTATAGTTGGGAACCCCACCCATGTAAGCAATGAATGAGGATGAATGGAAGAAAGACCATGTATGAAGCATAAAAGTGCGAGAGGAATAAACGCGAGAACTGGAATGAATGGAAAACTGTAAAGGATATGCCAACAGCGTTGGAGGTAGCAGTAAAACAAAAAAAAAAATTTGCTTAGTGCTTATCAACACTTGTTTCGTGTATTCTACCAAGTGCACGTGTGGTTAGGCAATGATGATCTATATCTGATTGGGGCTGGAAAATGGTGAATAATAGTTTGGAGCCAATCCAGACTTTACTGCCACCTGCTCCAAAAAAATTACTCAATACAATTTGCAAAAAAGGCTGCACAAACAATTGCGGGTGCAGAAAAGTTGGATTGTATTGTACATCGGTATGTACCAATTGTCAAGGCCAATTTTGCACCAACATTGAATCAAACGCAACAAATGAAGATTGTTTCGAAATTGATAAGGATATAACTGATATATCTCTCTTCTTGGAGCAGTCTACACAAATCGAGCTAGAAGAGGAAGACAGTGAAGAGGAAGAAACGAGTGACCATGTGACCATGAAACCATGTTAACAAAAAGCGCCGTGTACACTACCTCATAGGTGGTGCGGAAATGTGTGCCAATAGTCGAAAATACGACTTCCTGCGGTCTAAAGTCATGATATCTCGAAAGCGATGCTTTGTAGAAGAAAAGTGTTGAAATCTTCTGTGTAGACAATTTTACGATCTACATACTTTGTCTGAACTATTTTTTGATAGCTCTTGTTGTTTCAGAGATATGCGCAAAGAACTGAAATTTGTGACCTTTGCCCTCAAATAAAAAACAACGCCGAAACGGGTTCGATGGGGACTTTTGACATACCATTTGTAATGACGTCCTGCACAAAAAACCAGTTGTTGGGAATTAATGCAAACTGAAATGTCTATTTTGACTGGACTATAAAGTTTTGTTGTTATTCGAGCACCAAAAGTTCCTTGTAGCAATTTATTTTTTAAGAGTTTTTGGTTTAAGAATATTCCGATCATTTATAATAACCAAATGTTGAGGACTACCTACAGAGAAGTGTAATGTTGAGTTGATACTCTTGTCCTTACGTAAGCTTCGGGAGTTTATCAATGGACGCATGAAATCATATTTACACTCGACAAACCATAATGATAACAACTGGATCAAACGTCAAGATTCTTCACAGTATTTCATTACACCCATTATGCACGACAGCACAGTAATTATTAAATCATTTATCTATATATTATAAATATAGTATCGTTGAGTTAGAAACCCGTAACACAAGTCTCGAACTTACTTTGGGGCTAGCTCAATCTGTGTGATTTGTCCGTAGGGGAGAGTCCTACAGTACCGGCCAGCATCCAGTACCGGCCAGTTGCAAGTTCTTTAATTCTATAATAGGTGATGATAAGAGTCTGATTCCTATTAATGCGTTACACTCTTGCAATTACATGTCCCAAGCGGCGTCAATCTGTAGCAACAGGTTTACTGTCAGTGCAAAGATTTATGTTGAGTGCGACGAACGCGTGCTACGTTATTAAATTTCTGTTCGTGATTTTCGAAGTTCCTGGATTCAATACAAAGAAAATAACTTCCGGTAAGATTACTATGCATATATGACTATTAGATGCCGAATATTAATTCAACCTTTGTATGTTTGTTTTCATCTGAAATCGAAAATTTTTTTTTTTTCGTTTCCTCCAGTACCGGCCATTACGATGTCCTGCAGTACCGGCCATTTCAAATTCATTTTTAAAAGGTTTGCATTACTTACAGATACACAAAAATGCCAAATGATGAAAATTATGGTCAAATGAGGCATAGGAAAGGCGCCTGGGATCCGGCAAAGATGCGTAAAGCTGTACAAAAGGTAACGAGAACAACAATAACGAGATGAGTGCACGTATTATAGAAGTCTCGCCAATTCCTGATGCTTTCAAAAGAAGAGCTACTGAACGACGTCGAAAAGCTGAAAGAAGTGAAATTATAACGTGTTCTCCTTAAAAAAGGATGCTGGAATGTAAAAAAATTGGCAAAAAAAAAATTTAATCACTAAAGCAAAATAAACATTGTTTTGAAGAAGATGGTGACAAGAAATCTAATTTCGGGAAAAGGTATTAATAGAAAAGGCAATAGTTTACTGTCAGGAAGAGATGTCAGTAAGAAAACAAAAAAAAATATCAAAGAAAATTTACCTCTACTCACAGACCGACTGAAGAAGACACAGTTTGCCGTTTGTTCGCTGAATGTCATGAAGAAGATTGGATACAGTGTGGAAACTATAAAATTTGGGTTCATGAGGCATGTCCAAACATATCGAAGCTATCCGATCAGTACATTTGCAATTATTGTACTGTCTAAATGGTTACCTACTTACTGGCCGGTACTGAAGGCCAATTATTTTTAGTCTGATTCTTCCTAGTCTTTGAATTTCAATAATAAAGCTGATTATTTCTAAACGGTTTAGTATTTTATTGTTTTTATTTAATATCCTAATAGTACTTATAAATATATAAGGAGGTACTGAACATATAACCTTAGGAATTTTGATTTTTTTGAAGATAAACATTAAGGTGACGGTACTGTAGGACTCTCCCCTATATATTTATTCATTTATTTATTTTACGTACATTTTATTACTTCGGCACATGTTTATATAACGACAACTTGCGTAATAACGTACGTAACATGCAAATAGAATTTACTTATATTTTAACTACGGAGAACTAGCTTCTTATTTCTAAACGACCGACCCCTTGACAAGTTCAACTACTTACTTTGTACATAACTGCAAGGGAATTACGTAATACATTATCAGTAACAATGGGTATCATTTTGACGTGAATTGCGTTATTTTATTTTGAGCAGACACTTTATAGAACATAGGGAGCAATGGAATAGCAATAAGCTTCAAAATTATTCCAACTGATACTAATGGTGTGTTACGGACAGTTGAAATAAATAATTGAATTTCTTTTACATGGGGAAAGGTTAAAAGGCCACTCTCATTTGACAGAGTAAGCAGTGCAATCCTTTCACGACTAGCTAACTTCTGATTTTGCATTACTGGCCAAATCACAGTGTTCTTTATTCTCGTTCTAATAAGTTTGGTATTAGGCTGCTACCACTGAAAATGTTGTCAATATTATTGTTATATTGAGTCCGTCAGAAATAAAATGAGTAGGAACGGACTGTACAGACGACAGCACATCAAGCAACTACAATCTGTCAGATTTCTTTATCAGATTTTCAACGTTATCTCTTGAGCATTAAGGCTCAAGATTGATTGGAAATATTGACAGTTTGGGGTAGCTTGACCTGCTGTCGTCCGTACTTGCGTAACTCTGATCACTGGTGTCGTCACAAACAATGTAACATTAGTCCATGAAAAGTCCAGCTGTAAGTATATTCCCAGCCCATCTTAGTATATTTACAGAACAGAAACGCAGGCTCCCGGTAGTTTATGAGTATAAGGCATATCTATATACATATAAAAAATTCTCCTGACAATGTTTGTCCTCGAACTCCTCCAAAACGGCTGAACCGATTGTAATGAAATTTCATATAAACATTTGTTAGGCATGAGAATAGGTTTTTATCTATAAGTCCTTACTACCATTGCAGGTGATGCCCAAATGTAAATACTGTACAGGGCGTAACTGACATCGTAAAGCAAACTTCGCGAAAAGGCTAGACCGCATGCCACTAATAAAATTATGATAGTCTAGTCATTTATGTCGTTAATAAGCGGTTACAGAAACCACAGTGTTTTAAAAAGAGTGTCGGCTCGGCCTTTGAACGTTGCAAGCGTGCCGCCGTGCGTGTTTGTAGGTATGACGTTGACCCCTGATGTGAACTCTATTAAATCAGTTGATAGGATAGTTTTTCGAGTTTTGTTCACATTGTGTTTTTTTGTGTAATTAGCGAATTAATTAATTTTTACTTTAAAATCTGATTGGGTTATATAAGTATAGCAACTATGAACTGTCTAAAGTGAAAAAACAGCATTTCTTTTTTTAAATGAGGTAAAAGCCGACGAAAAATTTCACCACTGGGGGTTCAGAATCATGTACTGGATCCATGGTACTCGTTTGTGTGGCGATGTCAGATACACCCTTTATATGAACTTTATCACATGAAAACACATGTTTTTATTATTATTACAATTTTTACCTCTCCCTCCTCCCTCGGAATCATAGAAACGTTGATATCCATCTCGCTATCACTGTTCTCATCTTTCGGTATAATTGGCAACATGTACTGGTTTCTGTTAGCGTCATCGAGTGAGGAAACTGCGACGTTCCCAGACTTCCGCATCTCTTGAGCGGCGGCCAGCTGCCTCTTCAATACTTCCGTTTCCTTCTGAAGCTTTGCCTCCATTTCACTTATTTGAGTTTTGTAACATTGTGTCAGAGTTGAGATCTGTAAAATTAGAAAATGTACTTTAACCATTTAAAAAAAATTATTTAGGTACTTGAGCTTAAAACACTATGGAAAGATACATAATACATTTCCTGAGGATAAAGTACCTACGGTAAATACAGGGTTTTTTTTTTTCTAGTACGCAAAAAAATGGGTGTCTCAGAATCAATAACAGAACAAATCTACATCCAGCTTAAATAAAAAAAACATGTTTTTGTCCGCCCTAAAATCAGCAAATGAGACACGATAGTGAGTCACGCGCGCCTTGGCTCTCTTAAAAACGCATCGGTCTCTATGCCAGACTACACGACCCGCGAGTTTTTCGAAATGTTGCGAGTGTACTTAAAAAGTAAACAACTAACAATTATTAAAATACAGTGATTGATTTAAGATTGATTGACATTATTTAGGGGTAAGGATTTTTTTACTGTTTTTGATTGAACATTATTGTACATAAGTAGTTGATTCCAATTTTTTAAATACGCCTTAATGCAGAAGTATGGACGCCAGCAGGTCAACCTACCCGAAACTGTCAAACTTTCCCAATCAAACTTTAACCATAATGCTTTAGCGATATAGTTGAAAATCTATTAAAGAAATCTGACAGATTGTAGTAGCTTGATGTGCGGCGACTGCGATGCGTTGACGTGATGCCAATAATTAGTATTACTATTACGTTTTTATTAAAAGTGCACTAACTCATTTTTTCGATAAACGCCAATCCTTAACGCGCTGTTCATAAGACATAGTTTTTAAAATACATTGCAATAAGTCTCTAATTATGTATTCATAAAATTGTGTCTTATGAGCTACCACTAATAAGGAAAATAATTAGATTAGAATTAGGGTTGTAACGGAGGCTTGTTAGCGGAGGCGGAGGCGGATGCGGAGGCGACGAGTCTCACCTCCGTGGATGCGAAGGTTAACGGAGGCGGAGGCGGAGGTGAAAGTACATATAGAAAAAAATGAAATTTATGGTTAATCAAAACAAAATTTTTATTTTAAATACGTACATTAATAGCAGTATACTTGGTAAAAAAAATATTTCCTTCTTGTAATGAAAATTAAGGAGAAACAAATTGTGTTTGCCGCATTTCCCGCCTCGCACTAGTTGATTCTTGACCATTTCGCGCTCAAACGCAGCCGGACGGTTGTTGAGCGTCGCATCTTGCGCGTTATTTATTTTATAAACACGCAAATAAACCTCCGTTATAACTCCGCTAAAAATTGTGCGGAGGCGGAGGCGGAAGCGAAGATACGATTTCTTGCGGAACTTCCGCAGTAACGGAAGCGGAGGCGAAGCTCCGTTACAACCCTAATTAGAATTGCGCAAATTTAGCTCTGAGTCTGCATTTCGATGGTCCTAAACCCATAAAAGTATGAAGGAAAAATTGGAATTACTCTGCAAATAACAGCTTATTCGAACCTGATAAAATAGCAATCTCTTAAATGAAAAATAAAGGGCGTGCATGTACCTACAGGCCGCCTAGTGAACAGGCGGGCGGGGCGGGCGCGCGGGGGTCCTGTGATGTTCCCGCCGTCCCCACTCCGCCGAACATGAATGGGACCGCGTGGGGTGACCATAACACCGATTTCATAATAAACATCTTTCGTTATCAATACCTAACAATTTTTTTTTTGTACTAAAACATGTCAAAGTAATCATATTTTTATATATAAAACTTATTTAACTATAAGTTGACAACGTTTGCGCACTGGATAAAATCTTATCCTGTATATAAAGAAGAAGAAGAAACACTTCATTTGTAAAGATATTTCATCACATTTAGTCAAGCCATTTTTGAGGTTTTGCAAGACTAACACTCAGCAATTGATTGAGAAATATGTCGCTTATGATTACATACATCTTTATAAAGGTGTACAAAATCATACACGTTATACAATATGTAAAGAAAACCAGAATGTATTGTTAGGTATCGGTAACTGATTCTACCAATGGATACAAAGACGGGCTAAACTTAAAAAAAAAATCCCCTAAAAAAATAAATATTATTTTGCAAAAAGAGGTAACTTAATACATGTGCGGTGAGCAACCCTTCCAGCGGGCGGCGGGGGGAAGGGCACGCGGCACCTGTGACGTGGTCGCGTCGCTATTCACTCATAATAATACCGGTGTTATAACTTTTTTAAAAATTACCAAATTTCGGGGAAATTGGAATTAATTCCCGGGAAAAAAAGATTATTTCAAAATTCATTAGTATTGTTACTATGATGATTATGTAAAATTTTATATTATATTTGGTTATGTGTTTACCTAACCTTTATTATCCTTATGGGTCGGACAGGGTTTTCTTTACATATTGTATACAGGTGTGTGTAATCATAAGCGACATATTCTAAGAAAAAAAAAAAAAAAAAATTAGGTGGTAAAGAAGCCATATTTTTTTTATTTAATTTTCTTTTTAAAAGATTTTTTTAATGAACTGAAATAATAACATCACTTCTTCTTTACCACCCATAGCTTCTATTAAATTGCTTCGTGTATTAATAGTTATTCATTTATTTTTAATGATGATGATGTTCCCTACCGATTTCGGCCACGGCGACCACTTCGACTCCTAGCCGATGATTTGGCGCTCATGCGCCCGAAGATGGCTTATGTAGCCTATCTTGGCGGCGAAACTTCATGCACACTGAGGGCACGTAAGCACGCCGTCGACGTAGTTGTATGTGATGGCAGCAGGTGGGCGGGCCTTTAATTGGTCGCGTTTGACACCGAGGTCAGCGTCAGCTTTGCGCTGCTCCTCAAACTCACGTACTTGTCCGTACACCATTCTGCGCCATTCTGACCATCTTGCTGCCAAACGCTCCCATTCAGAGGGTTCTATATTGCATTTCTTCATGTGCCGTTTTAAGACATCCTTGAACCGGAGGAGTTGTTCGCCATGCTTTCGCTTGCCCTCCTCCAGCTCAGAGAAGAAGATGCACTTCGCCACTCTTTCGTCCGCCATACGTGATACGTGTCCGCACCACTGAAGCTGTCGACGCATTAAATAAGCCTCAATGCCACCAACATTGGCTCGTCGCATGACTTCGGTATTTCGCACCCTGTCAAACCATTTGATCTTCATAATGGATCGGAGACATTTAAGGCGAAAACGATCTAGAGTACGTATGTGGTGGCGGTACACACACCATGTCTCAGCGGAATATAGTATATATACAGAATACCTTACCTCTATTATATAAAATTCTGCTGTCAGTGTTTGTCCTAACGGCTGAACCGATTTTAATGAAATTTCGTATATACATTCCGAGAATAGGTTTTATTATTTTTTTATATTACTAGTAACGTGTCTGAAACCGCGGGGCATCTACTTTATATATAAATATATATAAGCCAGATGCGCCCCGCGATTTAAGCCGTACATATCAAGGCCTTTTCGTGGTCATACAAATGTATGATCACGAAAAAACCTTGACTTGACATGTTTAATTTATACATTAAGTCATTTGTTTCTTTGCGAAAAGAAGTTGAAAAGGCAGAAAGAAAAAGAACCATTTCTTTCTAACAAGGGTCCACTAACACAACCAGAAAAAAAATACAAAAAAGACGAGTGCTAAGACAAAAAGGTTCCCTCCTAGATAGAAAGAAGACCTGTGCTAAGCCAAAAAGGTTCCTTCCTAGATAGAAAGAAGACCTGTGCTAAGCCAAAAAGGTTCCTTCCTAGATAGAAAGAAGATCTGTGCTAAGCCAAAAAGGTTCCTTCCTAGATAGAAAGAAGACCTTTTTTTTTTTTTTATACGAGTGAAAATGCATTTACGCACCGTACCGTCGCTAGCTAGGCGAACGGCGTGTGTGGGACTCGCCCGGCCGGAGCCGGGAATACCCACTAAAGACACTCGGTTCCCTCGAGCCCTGCGTTGAGAGTGACCCGGGCTCGGCCCGGAGATCTAACTCCGGGCCACTCTCAGGGCTTACCGGCCTAATTTAGGCCGGTTTCCGCGCCTAGGGAGGATTACCCGGGAACGGATAATCCCCAGACGTGGTGACCGGTGCAATGCGCGTGGGGAGCTACCCACACACGCTGGTCACACTCGGGGGCTAAAGGAGACGGGGGTACGTCCCCCGCCTTCTTCGCCCCGCCCGTCTACGCCGGAGGGGAGCGGCAAGAGCATCCTCTTCCCGCTCCCTCTCCGCCGCCTCCTTCTGCAAGAGGACGGTCTCGCAGAAGGAGGCGGCAGCCTCCCATGCACTCTCACTTTCAACCATGGCTCGCACCATGGTTGCCAGGGAGAGGCGTCCGCCTCCGAGCGCCGCAACGAAATCGCGGCGCTCGTTAAATAGAAAGAAGACCTGTGCTAAGCCAAAAAGGTTCCTTCCTTTGGTTGGTTGAATGGTTCTTTTTCTTTCTGCCTTTCCAACTACTTTTCGCAAAGAAACAAATGACTTAACGTATAAATTAAACATGTCAAGGGTTTCCCGTTAAATCAAGGACACAGTGTCGATCAGTCTACATCCGCGTCAACTCACCTGCAACTTATTCTGTGTCCTCTCCGATTCAATCTGCTGCGAGAGTCGGGTGAGGTCGGCATGCAAGCGAGTAGTTCTCTGCTGTGCCCGGGCAGCCTCACTTGTGGCCTCCGTCATACGTCTTCGAATGCTTTCTGCTTCCGCTGTTTTTTCTACAATCTGCTCCCTATAAAGTATGAATTTATACGGTACACGAGCCTTTGCTATTGTATGTAACTTATACTCAACTTATGCTTAAAGGTCAATAGAGAAACATTTTGTACTGCGGTTATACAACATTTTCTTTATACGAAACCTGAATATAGTTTATTGAGAATAAGCAACTGAATCAATTCCAATCATTTTTACACCATGTTATATTTTCCCCAAATACATTTAGAAATTGTTGCAGTGTGGTTACCGAGCGCGCCGCGCAGCTTACAGTAGATCATAGTACAAGGCGCGTGCTCACGCCCGCGCAGCAGCAGACGCCACAGCAGGTCAACGCACAGCTCGACCGAAATACACGTGTTACAAAACATTAATACCGAAGAACACACCCTCATTCCGCTAGATTCCTATCAATTTATTAAATAAATTATATTAAAGTACATACTGTGCCGTTGCTAGTTTCGCTGTTAATATTTCAATCTGAGCTCTGAAAGCCGCAGCTTCATCTTTCAGTTGCTCTTCTTGGCTATGGTCTACAGTTTGGTTTTGACGTAACACGGCTTGAGCTCGCACCTTTAAAACAAATCGAGTATCTTTTTACTTATTTTTTATTTGGTATGGAAGTCAGCGGTAGAATAAAGGTCCTTCTTTAAATACACATTGTTATCTATAGTAGACTATGTTAGTGGTAATTTAAAACTCACCTTGTAGCTAGTATACTCAGTTTTCAAATCTGCCAATTCTATGTTAGTAATTCTCAATTTTTCATTCAGTTCCGAGCACTTGAACTCCAGTTTCTTAACTTTATTGTTGAGTTCAGCCTTATCTTCGCCTAGCGCCATTATAACCTTTTCTTTGTCGGTAAGCAGTGACGTCATTTCTACGTCTGACTCCTCGTTCTTTCTCTTTTCATCTTCCAGATTGTGTTCTAGTTTGGATATGAGAGTGTTCTTCATTTGTATCAGGTTGTCCTTCTCTTTCCCGTCTTCGATGGCGTGTTGTAGTTCTTCCTTCACCAGCCTGTTTTGTCTCTCCTCAGTCTTTATTTGTTCCTCCAACAGTTTTATTTGTGTTCTCATAGCTGTGATTGTTCCTTCTTGTGTATCTATTGTTGATTCCATCTGTAAATCATTACAAAATAGATTGTTTTAATTCCTGGTTATTAATTTTTGAGTCTAAATAAAACATTAAATAAATTGTTAAGCTTGCCTGCATAATTTTCTTCTTACTTTCCTCCATCTTCGTGGAAAGTTCTTTCATAGACCTTTCATAATCCTCCATTTCAAGACTTAATACATTTTTCTTCTTCACGTCGCGTCGCGCTTTCTCCAGATTATCTTTTGTTACTTTATGAGCTTCCATTTCAGCTGCTAACTGTTTTGATTTCACAGTTAATTCCGCTAAAATATTAAAATAACAAAGTTTATAAATTTAGATAATATTATATTTACTCATACATCTCTGAGTGACAGACTTAGGTGTTCGTTTAACCACTAGGCTCACTTTTCGTGATCATATAGTTAAAGTATGCAAAAATCATATAGAAACCTAGGATTTGTACTGTTAATGGCTTCACAAATGTTAAGGTATAATGGCATTATACATATAATGCTTTAGTAAGAAGCCAACTGGAATGTGATGCAGTTATGTGGCACAAATATATGAGGGAATATATATTTGAGAGGATAGATAAGGCAACGACTTCAGGAGGCAACGCGAGTCGTAGGTTCGAACACACATCACCACTGCTCTCAAAACGGCAATGGAAAATATTGTAAGGAAACCGGCATGTCCTAGAGGAAATACTTGAAGTCATGTGACGTCTACCAACCGCACTGGACCCGCAGGGTAGATTACAGGCCCTCTCACCGAGAGGAGGCCTATGTTCCAGGAGTGGAAACATTGAGCTGATTAGGATATGTATATTAAGGAATATGGTGTATATCCATTGATATTTCCAACTATACAGTAAGATTTTTTAGTCACCATCCAAATTTTTTCTAGGCATTAGGTCATCATCATCTCAGCGGTAATCCCAGTCGCATCCGAAGCTTTTTTTTCAGCTTTGGAGCCTGGGGTTCGCTTCATCAGTCTAACTGCTGATTTTGGCTAAACTTCGATATTTTCCGTGAAGCGACTGCCGTCTGACCTCCACAACCCGAAGGCGATATCGAAGCATTGCAGTTAGACCAATTGATGGACTTTTTAGGGCTTCAACAACCCGTAACGACTGCCATTAGATGTTCACATGGCAACCGGGACCAACGGCTTAACGTGCTTTCCGAGGCACGACCAGACCAGTGCAAATATCCATATTCATGAATACAAATATTTGCACTGTGCGGGGATTGAACCCGCGCCTCCTTGCGCAGCGGCCGCGTTCGCTACCGTTACGCCACGGAGCCTGTCTAGGCTTTAGGTATCATTAACTAATTCCATTTTTGAAAAAAAAAATCGATACGTAAAATTTTCCACCTCATTATTCAGCGGCCGTTCGTGATTATTTAAATACGGAACACAGTGATCGTTGGATCGTACGCGGGGGCCCTTCGGCTGGCCACCTCGGTCGCCAGATATTAATCCATGTGACCTTTTTTGTGGGGCGAAATAAAACGACCTACCGAAAACCTAGGCCAATTAAAAGAGCAAATTGTACGTGCATTCGACCAAATGAAAAGTGACACTGTAGTGTATAAAAAATAAAAATAATGTGTTAAAACGTTCAAGACTCTGTTTGGAGAGGGATGATATGCATTTTGAACATTTATTATAGTACGGCTAATGTGGTTGTTCTGAGTTGATTTTGATTAGATTTTTAATTACTTGTACATAAGTTGATTAATTTTTTTTAAATACGCCTTTTAGCAAAAAAGAAAACAACTTTAAGATTTATTATAAACAATTATTTATTTAATAGATTAATTATAAATTACTTTCTAACAATAGTGAATATAGCACAAACTTTTTACTAATTGACGTTCCTAAGCCCGTTAAAGTATGAAGGGAAAAAGGGCAAAAAGGGCAACTTTGTTTATGATTGTGTTTAATGAACTTCGAAGGGTGCTGGGCGGGCTCAAAAAACATCAACTTTTTATAGATAACTTTGTGATGTGATATCTCAATATTTTTGTATTGAGTGATGCTAAATGAAAAAACACGTATACAATGATTTTAGCCAAAGATTAATATATCGAAATTTGGACGGTGATTAAAAATTCTTATTGTATACTTGGGTATGGTCGGATATAATGTATTGAGGGTCAGAAGGCAACTCACACTCGTGACTTATATCTTTAAGGTAAATAGAGGGAAGATATATAATGCGGATATTTTGCTGAGGGTGGAGCTAATCATGCCGGATGGGTATGTGCATCGTCGTCGTCGCTCTAACTTGAGCAACTCTTCGCGCAGCAACTGCATTGTCAACCCTATTGCCGATGAGTTGCGCTTTGGGTGAGTTCACTAGAACAGCTACCTATAGGATTTGTTATGATAAAAACTGTGTAACTATCTAAACTGCTACAATATTACATTGGGTCTGACCTGTAAGGATATTTGTATGTTTAAAGTAAATAAATAAAACAAAAATAATTAAATCAACACAATTACCTTTTAACTTGTCTAGTTCAGTTGTATCATTTTTGGAAGTTTCAAGAGCAACAGTTAATGTTTTCACTTTCTCTTCCAGTTCATTATTTTCAGTTCGGTTTACAACAGTACTCTCTGTTTTAGCGCTATCAACTTCGTCTATGTTAGAAGATTTACTATCATTTAGTAACTTCTCCAGCTTAGCTTTATCTTTCTCTGTTTGTTGCAACTGAGTTATGGTCTCATTTAATTTCTTTTTCAGCTTTAGTGCAAATATCCTCAACTTTGTGTATCTATAAAAACAAATTATTATTTAGTGTTAAAAAATATAGGCTAAAATGAACCAAAATTTAAAATGAAAATAGGTGTTTGTTCATACTTTTCCTCAAAAGTTTCATCTAGGTCTTTCATTCGAGAATGTTCTTCTGCTTTAGATATGGTTGATGTGGACATGTCTTCATTCGGTAATTCTGCTGTAATAAAATTGAAGTTTTAAAAACTGTTTACTTACAAAAGAAAAAGTATTGAATTTAGTACTTCTTTTATGGCATTTACTTCTTTTAATAGGTAAGCAATTATAATGATAATTACCAGAAGTAATCTGTTGTTTTTTAAGCTTATCAATTTCTTCTTTTAATGTGTTGATAACCTCATCTTTTTCTGACAAGTTTTTCATAGCATTATCCAGGTCAACATTCAATTGAAGTGCAGTTTCAGTCTTCTCGTTAGTCTTCTGCTCAGCATTCTTTAAATCACTTTCTAAAGCTTCATTCTTTTTGAGGAGTTCTACTTTCTCTTGGTTCATATTTTCTCTATCTTTGTCCAAAGTCTCTACCAGTTTATCCATTTCAGAAAGAGCTTTCTGAAGTTTGGTAATGGCCTCACCACGCTCTTTTAATACTTGATTGATTTCTTTCATATCATTCAACAATTCTGTATTTTCCGACTTATAACTCCCCAGTTTCGATTTAGTATCTTCATATTCAGCAACAAGGTCATCAAATTCCTTAGATTTGTTTCGTGCTTCTTTTATTTCTGACAAAAGTGAAGCATTTTCCTGTTTATAGGCTGCTAGCTTCGTCTCTAATTTTGCAATATCAGTTTGTAAAGACACATTCAAGTCAGACAAATTGTCGTCTTTCGGCTGCTCCAACGAAAGTTTTAAAGTCTCCACTTCCTCTTTCAAAAGTCCATTCAAATCTTGTAGTCCTTCATGCTCTTTCTTCAGCAAGTTGAACTGTTCCTGCTGAGCCATCAAATTACACTTCAACATGTTAATCTCACTCTCTTTTTCTGATTTGAAATTTACCTCAAATTCAGACTTTTCTTGTGTAAGCAAATGTAATTGTGATTTGAAAAATTGTAATTCTGTTTTGGTTTTAGATAGTATGTCTGATAAGACCTTATTCTGACTCTCAAGCTCAACAACATTATCTCTTGCATTTAGTTTTTCTTTTACTAAAATAGATTTTTCACTCTCTAAAGCTCTAATTTCCAAGTTCAACTTATCAAGCTCATCATTATTTTGTGTTTGATTATGCAAACAGTCATTTAAATATTTATTTTCTTCTTTCAAAGTTTGCATTAATTTTTCAAGTTCATTTAATTGATGTGTAACATCATTTAAGTTTTCTTTTATTAATTTATTTTTCTCTAGTTGGTGCCTCTTTTCATCCAACTCAGCAATGAGTTTAGAATTTTCAGTTGTAGTGTTTCTTAGTTGTTGTTCCAAATTAGATACTTGGTCTTTTAATACCAAGATCTCTTCATTTAAGACAGTTATTTGAGAATCACTATTATCCATTTTAGACACTGTTACTTCAGTAAGCTGTTTTCCTAAATCTAAGAGTTTTGCTTTTAATGTCAGGTTCTCACTGTTTAGTTCATTTATTTGATTATCAAGAACTTTTGATGCCTTGATTATATCATTTTGCCATTTAGGAATATTTTCAGAATATTCTTTAACGGTTTTGGCTAGAATAAACCTAGAATTCTTCAACTGAGTTATACAAGCAGCACATTTCAGAATTTTGTCTTTGTAGCTCCTCAATTTCACATTAGCTTTTTCTTTTTTTGCTTTTTCAGACTCATACAGTTCATTTACTTCATTAAATTTAGCTTCATAGTCCACATTGCTTGGAACTTTGCTCTCTAACTGTTGGATTTGGGTCTTTAATTCTTCAATTTGTTTTTTATAATGATCTTCTGTAAAGAAATATTAAATATAACTTAAATAAATAAGAACTCTGCCTTATTTTCGTAAATCAGGCGAACAAATCTCATTCTTTAATTTGTATGCAGAGAATTAAATTAAATATTAAAAGTAATACCTGTATTGACACTTTCTTCTAACTTTTTAAGTTGTTCTCTCTGTTGCATTCCAATAGTATTAAACTCGGCTGCACTAGCTTCAAACTCAGTAAGTTGACTCAACAACTGCTCATTTTCTTCTAACAGGCGATTGTTTTGTCTTCTAAGTGAAGTTACTTCACTATCTAGATCAGATAACTTATGACTTATATCTGCTATTTTGTTATCTTTGATAATCAAATCAGATTTGTAAATATTAATGTTTTCCTCATAGTTAATGCACTTAGTATTAAGTGCTTTTATCTTGCTTTGAGCAGAATCAACTTCAGTTATGAGGTTGAGTTTTTGTTCAGTCAATGAATCAACAAGCTCTTGCATAGTTTTTAAGTCTTCTGTACTTGCATTTTTTTCCTTAACACATTTTTCAAGTTCAGCTTGCAACTCTGAAAAAAATATAGATATTTAATTTATGGTAATAGATTATGTGTGCGGTTTTACTTTTGAAACATATGTGAAAACAAATAATTAGAAAAGTCATCAAATTACTGAAAATAACATAAATACCTGATTTGGCTGCTTTAGCTTTTTGAGCTATCACCAGTAAGCCTTTGCACTTGTTTATTAGTTCATCCCTGCTCAAATCATCAAATGGGGTCTTTTTAGAACCACTGTCTTGAGGCTACAAAAGTAAATAATCTCAACCACGTGTCACAATGGCATGAATATCATTTTGAATGTTTGCTACATTTTCATTTTATTACACGTCATCATCATCAACCTTTTTATCGTCCCACTACTGGGCACAGGTCTCCTCTCATACATAGAAGGATTGAGCATATAAATAATCACAATCGCATGAATATATATATATATATATATTTTTTCTATATATATGGCAGGAGTGGGAAATCCTCATGGACGCCCAGACTGCCTCACTTGTGGGCCAGTCTGGGCAGTGCCGGACTCTTACCGGCTAAAACCCACTCCTGCCTTTCTAAGTGTCCCCCTGACGTAGTCAGAGACCTTTTCTGTAATGTATCTATTTTGTTTGCGTTGTAATTCTATTGACTTTACTGATATAGATGGGTTGTAATATTATTTTATTTTTGCTTGCGTTATTTATTTACTTTTAATATTTGTATTAGGTTTTTTAATTTAATTCACTGTTTTCATAATCTATATATTTGTTATATGCTTTGTCAGTATATAAATGTATATATTAAAAGCATATTTTTATGTATCCTTGTTACGTTTTATTACTCTTGTTGCTATGATTGTGCAGTAATCTATTAATTTTTTTCTAAGTTTTTCGTTCTTAAATATTTTTTCCATGTTACTACTGGTTATTTCTGTCTCCAATTTCATTTCCGCCTCCAGACGTTCCGTTCCGAAGACAGGACACTCTGATATTATATGTGGGACGGTTTCCAGCTTGTTCGGTTCACAGATGCACGATGGGCTCCCCTTTCGCTTAAAGCGATACAGGTATTCGGAGAACCCACCATGCCCAGTTAGTTGTGTTAACACTCCTGTCGGCTTAAGTTTTTTACAATTTTGAAAGCATCGACAGCATCCGGGAGGAACATTATCGTTATAGAGGCCGTTTTACCGGTTTTGTACCTCCAGTTCCACTCGGCAAGCGACTCCATACGGATCTGCCGCTTGACGAATGAAACCGGGCAACGGTCGTACTCAGGCTGGAGTGGCCTGGATCCAAGTGCAGCCTCTTTTGCAAGATAGTCCGCGCGTTCGTTGCCCTGCAATCCACAGTGAGCCTTAAGGCGCTGTGTTCAGTAAAAAATAGGCTTCTTAAAACAATTTTTTAGCCAAATGTATACATTTCAGAGCAGCCAAAAATTTATATGTTAATCTTGATTATATGTAGCAGGAAACCATTGTTTTCAAAACACGTTTTGAATTAATTTTCTCGATAGAAAAAAATCCTAAAGTAACCCCTAAAATTGAATTTATAACAGTTGTAACTGTATTATTAATCATCAAATCTTGATAAAATTGAGAAGAGCGATGTAAAATATAATAGTAAATGAAACCATTGTTTTTGTTTATCGATTTAACTAAGATAATCTAAAATAAATAATGTATTTAATGATAAATAACGTGAACGAAACGTCGCTCCATCGCGGCGTCCATTGCCTTCTCTTTCACTTCTATGCTTAGCGACAGTGACCGCTGAGGCGCAGTGCTTGTCGGACCTATGTCACTTTTTGCTTTACCCCGCACAGAAAATAATTATATTTACGTGTCTGTTTGTTGATGAATAATCATATTTCGTTTTTGCCCGGGTTCAAACCCCAGGTTTACATTATATGCTTTTTGTAGATTTTAATTGAAATAAATGCTTTTTAATTTACTGTTGTATTTTTGCCGATATTTTATTTGATTTTTTTCTGTAATTATTCTTTTTACTTTTTCGCGGCACATTTTTCTTCACCTGTATGTGTTCGGGTTCAAACCCCAGCTTTACGTTGTATGCTTTTTGTTGGATTTCTTATTTGCAATTGTTTTTTTTTTTTTAATTATTATTAATTTATCCGATTTTCTGTATTTTTTATAGTAATTGTTCCATCTTTTTAAATATATTCTTTTTGTAACAATTATAATGCAAACTAATATTTAAAATCAATTCGTTATAATTTTCTTTCTACAAATTTCTAGAAATTAATAATAAATAATAATAATAAGCCTTTATTTAACCATGAATTTCTTAGTTCATAATATAATTTAACAAAAGAAAAACAATAAAAATAACAGTTAATTTGATAATAGTTCAAAACAGTAAATTTAGATTTCATTTTGTTGCATTATTCATGGCCCCTTTCAGTATAGGCCTCCTCCAAGTGCCTCCATCTATTTCACTCGTACAAACCCGATTTCGATAAGAGTTGCAGTTTTGAAGAAGAAATCTTTTATTTTTTTAAATATCCGAAAATGCATTTTTTTTAACAGTTACTCTAAACAGCTGTTTATAAATAGTAATTTCTAGAAATGATATATTTCTAACAGTTTCATGAAAAAAGGACATAACACAAAAAATTTAAGCAGAACGGACAAAGCGCATTATAAAAATAAAAAAGAAAACAAAAAAAATAATAAAAAATGAAAATATGTATAAAATACACATTTTCGAAAATCGCAAGGTAAAGTGGGATTCGATCCTGGTGCTCGTCTAATGCGAACCGGGACTGTGACGAACAGAGCCAACCATGCTCGGGGTTGGGTTGTGAAATTACCCTTCTAAATGTAGATGGAATAGAAAAGAAAAACAATAAAAATAACAGTTGATTTGATAATAGTTCAAAACAGTAAATTTAGATTTCATTTTGTTGCATTATTCATGGCCCCTTTCAGTATAGGCCTCCTCCAAGTGCCTCCATCTATTTCACTCGTACAAACCCGATTTCGATAAGAGTTGCAGTTTTGAAGAAAAAATCTTTTATTATTTTAAATATCCGAAAATGCATTTTTTTTAACAGTTACTCTAAACAGCTGTTTATAAATAGTAATTTCTAGAAATGATATATTTCTAACAGTTTCATGAAAAAAGGACATACCACAAAAATTTAAGCAGAACGGACAAAGTGCATTATGAAAATAAAAAAGAAAACAAAAGCAATAATAAAAAATGAAAATATGTAAAAAATGTACATTTTCGAAAATCGCAAGGTAAAGTGGGATTCGATCCTGGTGCTCGTCTAATGCGAACCGGGACTGTGACGAACAGAGCCAACCATGCTTCGGGGTTGAGTTGTGAAATTACCCTTCTAAATGTAGATGGAATAAAAAAGAAAAACAATAAAAATAACAGTTGATTTGATAATAGTTCAAAACAGTAAATTTAGATTTCATTTTGTTGAATTATTCATGGCCCCTTTCAGTATAGGCCTCCTCCAAGTGCCTCCATCTATTTCAATCTTTTTGTGTTGTGTTATTCTAAGCACTCGTACAAACCCGACTTCGATAAGAGTTGCAGTTTTGAAGAAAAAATCTTTTATTTTTTTAAATATCCGAAAATGCATTTTTTTTTAACAGTTACTCTAAACAGCTGTTTATAAATAGTAATTTCTAGAAATGATATATTTCTAACAGTTTCATGAAAAAAGGACATAACACAAAAAAATTAAGCAGAACGGACAAAGCGCATTATAAAAATAAAAAAGAAAACAAAAGTAATAATAAAAAATGAAAATATGTATAAAATATACATTTTCGAAAACCGCAAGGTAAAGTGAACGGATGTGGGATTCGAACCTGCTGCTCGTCTAATCCGAACCGGGACTGTGACGAACAGAGCCAACCATACCTCGCGGTTGGGTTGTGAAATTACGCTTCTAAATGTAGATGGAATAGCAATAGAGAATGGTTGGTATAGATTTAATAGAACGTGCGTATTTCTCGATGCACGACGCCTCACCTCACGCATCGATGTACTCACGCGGAGCGCCCCGCGCCCCGCAGTGGGCGGGGCTAGTCGTGTCCCACTTCGTCTGCTTCACCCCCTCAAATACCTAAAAGTTTGCTATTCACAGCGTCTTAACCCAGAACAAGGAGACATCTTTGCTCTGCGTCAAGGCTGCACACATGTTTGCTCTCGCCTCCACCGCCAAGGCGTGGAGGGAACCCTGATTTGTGACTGTTTGAAGTGCCGCCTTTGAGTCACTATAGATCCCGAAGGTCCTTTCGCTTAAAGCGATGCAGGTATTCGGAGAACCCACCATGCCCAGTTAGGATTTGTGTTAACACTCCTGTCGGCTTTAAGTTTTTTACAATTTTGAAGGCATCGACAGCATCCGGGAGGAACATTTTCGTTATAGAGGCCGTTTTACCGGTTATGTACCTCCAGTTCCACTCGGCAAGCGACTCCATACGGATCTGCCGCTTGACGAATGAAACCGGGCAACGGTCGTACTCAGGCTGGACTGGCCTGGATCCAAGTGCAGCCTCTTTTGCAAGATAGTCCGCTCTCGCCTCCACCGCCAAGGCGTGGAGGGATCCCTGATTTGTGACTCTTTGAAGTGCCGCCTTTGAGTCACTATAGATACCGAAGGTTCCCTCGTTGCGCTTGAGAATCTCCCTCGTGGTTACGCATATGGCCAGGAGTTCCGCCTGGTAGACAGTGCAGTACGACGACAAGCTCAGCTTCAAGGACTTGATCTCGGCCTCACCGTCCCATAATGACAGTGCTGCTCCGACCCTGCCCTCGATCTTGCTGCCTTCGGTGAAAATCCTAACCGCCTGGATGTTGTGGGTATCTACGTGGGACTGGTCTTCCAGACTCATGAACTCCATGGCCACATGTTTCGCCGGGTGAGGAGTCTCCGCAAACGCCACCATCCGCTCCACTTCCCTGCCCGCAAGGGCTGGCCGGGGTACCCCCCTTTTGGCCTCATATAGAGCAGCTGCTTCTTGTATTCGAAGGTCAAGTGGCAGTATCCCAGCCAGCACCAGGAACGCGTTCAGCGAAACGGTGCGGTATGATCTGCAAAGTTTCTGGGCGAATCCTCGCTGGATCGTGTTTAGCTTTTTTTGCACTCCGATCTTCTTCGTTCCCGGCGCCCAAGCACTTGCCGCGTATATCACCACCAGCTCTACTGCCGCCGTGTAGATCGTCCGTATGACCTCCGGGTGCAGACCCCAGCTCACCCTGGCCGCTCTCGATAACTGCTTGTAGATATTCGCAGCTTTCCTGCACACGTTTGCAGCGTGGGTGTTAAAAGTGAGCCGGTGGTCGACGGTGAGCCCCAGTATTTTTATTTCCTTTGACATGGCAATGCCGACCCCGCCCATGCTCAGGACCGGGACATCGTACTTTAACTTCTTGGTTATTACTATCGCGCAAGTTTTGTGTGGCGCAAACTTCAACTTATTTCGGATGCCCCAGCTCCGAACATACTCGAGGGCGGCATTGGCATGTCCCTGAACCTCCAACCCTGTGTTACCGTCGAAGATCATAACCACGTCGTCGGCGAAAGCCTGGCAGTAATCCCCCCTCTCTTCTAGTCCTTTCAGCAATGAGTCCAACAACAAGTTCCAGAGGATCGGACCACCTATCGACCCCTGGACGCAACCCTTGCTGGTATTCCTGCGACATTCCGCTCCTGCGTACCTTACCAGAACACTCCTACCAGTCAGGTAGCTGTCCAGCAACCGTCTGAGATTCACAGGGCACTTTTCCTCAGCCAGTCTGGTCCTGATTGCCGGCCACCACGCGCTGTCGAAGGCTCCCTCTATGTCAAGTGATACAACAGTGATCAGCTTCTTTTCGTTAAGTTTTGCCTTGATGTGTTGCATCATTGTGTAGAGGGAGTCTTCGGTGCTTTTCTGGGGCATGAAGCCAAACTGACTCACTTCAATCTTGCTACCATAAGTTTTTCGAGGATTTTACCCAGGACTGGCAAGAGACCGATCGGCCTGTAGGACTTCGGAGCGGTGTAACAGTCCTTTCCCGGCTTTCTGAGTACTACCACTGTAGTCACCTTCCAGACCCCGGGGAAGTGACCCTGCTCAAGGCACTTATTGGCTAGCGCTAGAAACATCCCCGGATCCCGAAAAATGGCTTGGGCGCAGATGTCGGCTGTGAGACCATCTGCCCCCGGTGCCTTCTTTAGGTTAAAATTTTCCACCGCGGATTTCAGCTCATGGAGTGTAAACGGTGGGTCATGGTGTTCATCATGCGCCCACTCGTTTACACGTCCTGCAGCTTCTCGTGTCCGACAGTGGTCTTCGTTTTCTTCCTCTAACAGGTCATCGGGATAGAAGGTCTCCGCAAGCAATAAAGCCGAATCCTCGCTATCGAGTGGTTCTCCGTCCTTCAATAACGGCAGGTCTTCATATCGCTTTGTGGTCCGCTCTAACACTCTGTAAATCCCCTCCCAAACTCCCTCTTTGTCCTGTTTTTCGCAAATTCTCTTCCAGCTTGAAATTTGCGCCTGTTTTGTTTGAAGCTCATATCTTTCTTTTGCCCGCAGGTACTCCTCGACAACGCCCGCTCTCCGGACCGGAGCGGCGCATCGGATGCGGCGTCTCTTGGTGTTTGCTTCTTTTAGCATGTCTGCAAGCTCTTTGGACCACCACGGTATCGCAAGAATATCTTTATTTGAGTATTTAGCCAAGGTTTCGTCACATGTTTCGATGACTGTACTTATATAATTATTGACTTTTTCTTCCAAATCGTTTACATTTCTAATTTTATTTATTTCTATTAAGTTAAGACTTTTATTTGCTTGCAATTTGCTTTTCTAGTATTAAAAAGTCTTGTGGTTCTTTTAATTTTTGTGCCTATTGATTTTTGAAGGTTAATTCTAAATACGATACCGTTGTGGTCCGAGGTTGTGATGCCTTCCTCCACCCTCTAGTCCTCCACCAGGTCCAGCACGTCCGTTGAGCAAGCTGTTACGTCAATGAAGCTGGTGAATGACTTGCCACCCCTGATGGTGTATGTGAAAGTTGGAGTGATTCCGACGTTAAGCACCTGCAGGCCCGCTTCCTCAAACATGCCGGACATATCCTCGCCCCTGCTATCCACAATCAAACTACCCCACCAGGTGCTCTTCGCATTAGCGTCACCTCCCATTATTATCGGAGTAGGACCCATTTCCTCACGAATCCGCAGAAGTTGCTCCAGGTATGGTTGTATTGGCTGGTCTGGCTTAAAATAGAACGAGACCACCGCGATTTCCCAGGCGCTAGTTCGGATCCTCACCACCGTGATGTTATTGGTGGTATGTTTTGGACACTGTGTGACGTCGAGATTTTTGTCGAAGACGACCACTGCCGCCTTCACAGTTCCACTTCCTTGTTCCGTGCACTGGTACACTCTCGCTCCCGGGTAGTCTCGCATCCTCCTGACCGCACCCACATACGGTTTCTGGAGCAGTGCAAAAGCAAACTTTCGCTCACTCGCCGCTATAATGAGCTCCTGGGTCGCAAGATTCTTCCTCTGCAGATTCGCTTGGATAACCTGATAGCTGGAGCGGACACCAGGGTCAGATCGGGTCCCCTTGGCTGAGGTCGGGACTCCTCGACGCGTCGAAGTCTTCTCAGCAATACGCCACCGACAGGCGCGCCAATGCGTCCCACTTCATCCGCACAGGACATTCCCTGTCAAAGGCATTGTGCTCAGTCTTTTCCAGTGTTGCCAGTAGGCAGTTATGCCATTTCGGTGCATCCGCCGCCAGCCGTGATGGGCAGTCAGCCTGCAAATGCGGTTCACCGCAGTGGATGCAGAGGTCTGCGGGCCATGTGCATAGTTTGCGGCTGTGGCCGAAGCGCAGACAGCGAGTGCACTACACCAGTGGAGACTGGTCCTGCACCCACACCCGCTGCAGATCGATGTGCACACGACCCGCCACAGTCAGTCTTTGCCACCCCGAGGGGGACACCCGCATGATAATGTGGCAAGTGTGGGGGTTTCTCGTCTTACGACGGTACATAACACCCATCCTCACATCCTCCGCGGGTATGTCCCCGATCAGATGGGCATACTGCCGCTGTAAAGCTTGTATGACCTCCACATCCGAGTGACATGAAAGAACGTCCGAAATGATGATGAGCGGGTCCTTGTTCCTTACTTCCTCTACCACTAGGTTTCCCACCTTTCTAATTCTCTCCGCCACCTTGGTCAGCTCCTCCCTAGTTTTAAAACCCACCACAACTTTTTGGTCCCTTGCTTTGCGCAGCCGCTCCACTCTCGTGCCTTGGTTTTTAGCGTCGACCGCCGTCCTCAGCTTCTCAATGACCTCTTCACCGGTATCCTGTTCATTGACAGATGACACGACCACCGAGTGGAGAGGCCCTTGGATGTGCTGTTTCATACTGGCGGCCATTTCGGCGAAGGTTGGTCCTTGGCCTGCGATATAGCGAGGGGCCTGTTGCAGACGCTCCGACAGAGCCCGTGTGTGCTGTTGGCATTCCTCCAACGCTTGGTTATGCTGTTGAAGGTTTGCCATGAGCTGCCTCATAAGCTCCGTCGGTTCGTCCGCGGGTAGCTCTGGGTTTTTTTGGGGCTTTTCAAGTCCAGCAGTCTCCTCGACTCCTTTTTCTCTTTCGGCCTCTGCTTCCTTCACCAACTGGTATAGTCTTTCGACCACTTTAGTAATTTCATCCTTTATTTCTTTTTTCAGGTTCCGGGAACTCAAAAGTTGGGTCTTAGCCTTTGAGAGACACGCTTTCGCCTTCGTGGTTCTGTTTGTGTACCTCACGGGTTGCGCGTTTTGCAGCTGCATCGGCCTTTCAAACCTTGCCTGATGTGCTAGTGTTTTAAATAAATAAATAAATAAATAAAAATGCATTTATTACGGTAAGTTTTACATATAAGTTGCCGGGGCTTCCCAGAAAGTAATCATATGATACTTGTGTTGGGAAAGCCTCGCTCTACCGGTGGAAACATAAATTTAGACTTACTAGACCATGAGTAACAATAATATAAGTTCCTTAAAAATTAAAAAGATTAAAAAGAAGCGAGAAGTGTTGGTTTGGACTTCACTACTTTCGGGGGGGGGGGTTGTGGCAGCCCTCTTCGGTGGAGCCGGAGTTCTAAGAGACTGCCCAGCCTCCCACTCTCCAACACTACGTCTAACCGATGGGCCAGCCTGTGCCGGCTGAGGCCGCCCAGCGTTTGTAGGAAGTTGTTCTGAGGTCTTTGGGTTAGTCAGCGGTGTCCTGATACAAAACATACTGTCTGGATTTTGGTTTTACGTCTAAAATAAATCGGGAACGCTTGTGTCAATAATGATCCCTGTAAAAGGGGGATCAGAAAAGAATAAATGAATGGCGCTAATGCTTGTCAGAAACAGTTTCGCGATTTCGCGATTCCTACAACAATTTCAGCAAAAGTGACAAAGAGATCTTAAAACACGAATAAATTTTTTCGCCAATTAGAAAAGTTTACCTGACCCGTGAAGAATGGATGGGTGGGAGGTCAAATTTTTGACATTTCCAGAAAGCTTGGCGCACGAACAAGGTATCCAGAGACACGTCTCCGCGCGGGCCAGCTATCTATGAAGGTTTTGGAATGTAAGCTGAAGAAATAACTCTAATTATACTGAAAAACTTGGATTTTGACTGAAAAGCGAGTAAAAACCTTGAAATAAAACTACCGAACGAGACTCCAGCACGCTGAACGCGTACAGGAATACAGGTAGGGCAGGTAATACAGGTAAGTATAAACTACAATTACTAAAAAGTTAGATTTAGCCGGGAAATTTGACATAAAAATTTATAAGTGTGTTTTATGTGGAGTTTTGCTGAATACTCTAATTTCCGCGAAAATGTCAATTATCCCTAGTGGGAACGTTACAGGAAAGTAAAAATGATGAAATTAGCTGAAAACAGCGTCAAACTGCGTCACCGGGATGCAAAATTATAACACAATAACAATGTTTAGGCACCAAAAATTACTAAGCTTATATAATAAAAACTATAAGTCCGATTTAAACTTAATTTAAAATACAAAAAGAACCTGAACTATTTTTTAGAGTCCATAAAACTATATGTCTTCGATGTAATTTCCCAGGAAATAATTATTGAAGTCACATAAAAATGTTGACCTCAGTTTTACAGGTGTTCCACGAAGATTGTCCTCTATGTCAAACAGCTTCCAAGCCCCTCGTCTGTATTGTTATCAGGAATGACTCACAGAAACAGTAGAATCCTTCGGGAGCTCTGAACACGTGACGTGTGGTTTTTGGTTTTTCTTCGATATCTCTGTAATTCCAAGTCGGAAAATTCCAAGTTTGGTGTTCAGTTCAGAGATAGGTCTTTCTGTGGCACATCCAGCTACAGTAGACAGATTTATATGTCTTCGCTCAAAATATTGCAGCATCGCACCGCAAAGTCTCCCAGCTACGGTTTTTCTTTGATAACTTTTTTAATTTTTCACTTTTCACAATAAAACTTTCACAGTAGCATGCGCCTCAGCAGCACGCTTCTAACAGTATATAACACTATTTACTTTTCGCAAAAAAAACCTATTTTTAGAATTTTTTATGAGCGTAGCAATTTAATAATATACTACCCATTTACGCTCACTGTTGCGATCTACCTGAATATAATTTTGAATGTTTGTTACATTTTCATTTTATTACATGTCATTATCATCAACCTTTTTATCGTCCCACTGCTGGGCACAGGTCTCCTCTCATACAGAAAAGGATTGAGAGTAATCACCACGCTTGCTCAATGTGGGTTGGCGATTTCAGACCCAAAGTCCAGGTTTCCTCAAGATGTTTTCCTTCACCTTCAGTCATTGGTGTCCAAGATATACTTAGAAAGTACATATAGATACTTTAGAAAAAGAGGCTGTAGTTTTAACCACTAGGCCACCACAACTTATTACATGTAAAATAGTTTATTAGGTTTACATCAGACCCAGATCAATATTATAGTAAATATCACAATTATTGTACATACTCGTTAATAAATAAATGTTTATTAGTCAAGGGCAGGATGTTGTCATCGTATACGTAAGCAGTAATGGAATTGTATGTACACAAAATTCTTGATGGAAAGAAAAAAATCCAGGCACTGCTGGAATAAATCCGTAATATAAATAATGTAATATATAGTAGTTGAAACACGAGTTTACGTTTATGATACTGTTGTACTTGATAATAATGTGTTTTTTACAAACCAACGACTCTGGGTTATCCATGGCGGGTTGGCTAGATGTTGTATTTCATTCTCGAGTTAAAAACAAAAAGGTAAATAATATAGCACTAGTACATTCAAGAAAATGATATGGCTTGCTATATTTCGTTACTAATAAATGCAGACACTTTACGATCACAACTTACTCCAGCTAGCAAGCACGTAAAATATAACGTCAAATCAAATGAAAATGTAAAGATATATCAATATGTCAATGTCATTCCGATTGTCATCTAACGTCAATAGTCACTGTCAAAATAAAGCTTTTAGGGTAACTTTTACTAGCCCACTTCGACATTGGCAGAATAGTCGTCATAGACTCAATTGCCAAAAAAAAAAAAAAAAAACTTTTACTAGAATCGTCTAAATAAAACGATTAACCAACGTACGCGTGTCATGTTTCTATTTTATCACAGTTATAATTCTAGCCTAAAATCTAGATCAATTTGGATTTTTAAGTGACCCCTATTTCAACGGATTTTATATAAAAAAACACAACATTTTTGTGTTACGCGCCTTCTTCAGCAGTTGGGTATAAAGCCAAAGTATTCCATGAACCAAGTAGTAAGTAATGACCAAAGAATTTGTATAAATACCTAGAAAGCTGACGAGCCGGCAAAGGCGTTCCTAGAAAGAGAAACGCACGAAGGACCCCTGTGTCCCTTTCTAGTAGGGTGTACACAGTTCATAAGAAAATTGGGACATTTAATATACTTCAAAAAATTTTTTTTGTAAAAATCTAATAACAGTAAGAGGTAGCTACAAAATAAAACATGAACTTTATTTATATTGTATACTAGCGACCCGACCCGGCTTCGCTCGAATAAATGTATTATATTAGGTATATTTAACTTTATCTTGAATCACTCTATCTATTAAAGAAAAGCGCATCCCGTTAATTAGTTTTATGGATCTGAACATACATAGGGGCAGTTACAGGCTCGCGTTGCCCCTGTGCGCCGCAGCCTCTATGTCTCTTTAAATTACATGCTGTAAAAGGCAATATTGATATATATAAAATGCAAAATGAATTTAGTGAATAAGGTTTTCAGTACGTTGACTTAATAGAAACGCTTGGAACGCAAGTCATACCCACGCCCACGCGCCTCAATTCGGGTGCCCTCTCAGTACTCTAGCTAGCAATCTAGCTAGTAGTCACGCACCAAAGAGTATAATAATACTAGCACATACCGTTGTGATAAGTGGACGACGCGGCGCGCTACGCTGCGTAATATAATTAAAAAATAACAAAAGGCATGTTCAACAAAGCAACACATTTATTTATACAAAGTGTTACAGACGTAACAAATACAATACACTTTGAAAGACAAAAAATTGTCAATTTGTCAACCATCATACCGCAAATGTATAAAACCTTGTTTTAGTTGTTGGTTCAAATGGAATAACTTCATGCCATTATTCTCGAATTCCATTATCACTTGGAACACTGCAAGAAAATTATGTTCACCAACAATCAATAAATATCGAACCGGACGAAGCGTTTCGCCTTGTCCTTTATACCGTGTACATCGAGGTACTGGAGCAATTTGCCAGCCGGCGGTGTTTCTAAGGCTAGAGTGAATTAATTAATTAATTATTATAAACTAGTGCTTGACTGTAATCCCGCCTGATGGTAAGCAGTGATGCAATCGTTGATGGTAAAGCGCACTAGTTTATTAAGCCTATTCACTTAAAAAAGTTAGGGATAAGAAAGATGACGACAGTTGAGCGAGGTGATGCAATGTTAAACCCAACGACACGACCAGCGATGCTGCGCCAGAGGGAGACTGATCTGGAGACTCTCCACGACCAAACCTCCGACACAACAACATTTGGCGCATCGTACCCGGCACACTTCGCAACACAACTGCTCAGACCCGTCTTCCGTACGGCTTCACCAAATATCATGCCGGAACACGACGAATCGCTTGGCGAAAAAATAATAATAATAAAATGGTTAGGTTAGTTATTCAAGTAGGTTAAACTTTTTGTAAAAGTGTAAGGTAAGTATAGCTAATAGAGATAGTTGACATACCTACACTGATACGCTGTTTGTTACATTTTCTTTAGTATATGTTATGTATAAAAATTTTCAAGAAAATATACAATTTGTTTCTAGTAAGTCTTTTCACTTTTTTAACAAACTTAAAAAAGGAAGATATTCTTTGTTCAACTGTCTTGTCTTTTTTACAGAACATTATACTCAACCTACACAAAAAAAAAAAATGCATCGACCATATTGATTATTTATCCCAATATGTCATCGGTGTTGCCATTTAATAGTTCATACTATCTGCTAATATTGTTTTATTTTTATTTATTGATCACAACTAATGCATTGATTAAATGTTGAGCTAAGCAGTTAGTTATTTTAATGCTTAAACAATCACGAATCACTGATATAATATTATGTATCAGCGTAAATAACAAAACGAGTGGATGAAGTTTATGTATCAAAGTTACCAAATAGTAGTTTCATTTCACACTGGCAGTCTGCGGGATAGGGACACAGGCCACAGGGGTCTTTCGATGCCTCTCATGCGGAACTTTAGGTTTTATGCGTTGTATTTATGCGTAAGCTTTGTGGCAATATAAGCTTTAAGGAGTAGGCTTTAGGTTTATTTTCAATGTTGTTGTTTAGATATTATTATTACTCGTAAGAATTCTTTTAATGTAATTTCTTTGGTAATGACCAACACATTACACAATACCACAGAAAAAAAAATCTTTATATGCCTAATGCCATGATAAGTTTCGTAATTGCATTTATATCTTGCACTCTTTGTCTATTTTGCCCTATTTTAGTGTTATTTTACATGGCTCAGTAATTCTTAGTTAGTTAGTTAGGCGATTGTGTCGCAAATGTCATAAAATTCCATTACGCCGCACTCCTCTAATTTACAGTGTAATGGCGGCTCTAGTCATCACTGCTATCGTTTCATGTGTGTGAATGATTAAATTAATAAGTTTTGTAGAAATTATGTGTTTTTAAGTGTTGTGATTAATTGAAATGTGATAAAAGCTCGTATACTATTATTTCATCGACCCTTATAATTCCATAATTTTCCAGGTAAGCGAAAAATGTGTTTGATATTCAAGCAATATCTTTTTGTCGCATTCGCAAACCTTTGCGGGGCGCGTCCATGAGTAATATTGTGGCTTACTTTACTTTTATTTTATCATAATGTCAAGCCTTGTCAAAAGTCCCGCTTGTTGCGTCCTTATATCACCATGAAAATGTCCCTTGCTTTGGAAGTAAAAGTGTAGCTTGATACTTTGATGATACGTTCTTCTTGGTACGATGTACGATTGTCGGATATTGTTACATTTACTGCAAATCTGAAGTGTTGATAACTTCTTTATGAACATATATAACAGCGTCTGGTTAAGTTCTTGTTGTAGTATTCGAATGTCTTTTTTTTACGCATGTAGAACGGGTAAAAGAAGACGAAATGTCGAGTGATGAGGATAAACCACCCGCACCGCCGGTCCGGCTCACTAGCAACCGAGCCACAGACCGTGGGGACTCTGTAGCTTCAGTGGACATGAGGCCTCTTCCAAAAGGTAAACAATCTTGGCAGCTATCCAGTTAATTCATGTGTAATTTAAATATGTATTGTATCTACCAACTAATTGTATTAATGAGTTTGTAAACAATAGACAGACCAAAAGATGTATCTGATATATTCAGTACTCCAAATGTTTATTACATGGTTTCAAAATGAATACATTTACTGTGGTTTTTTAGTTTGTTGTTGACTGTTTCAGAACCTGATGATGCTGGTGATAGAAAGAAGAAAACATTGAAAGCTAAAATCAAAGGCTCTAAAAGCACTGCTCACAATGACAACAAACCTAATATTAGCTACCCAACTAATTTCGAACATACAGTTCATGTGGGTTTTGATGCAGTCACAGGAGAGTTCACTGTAAGTAGCATTAAAGTATTATTATTATTATTTTTCTTTATAGTATGTTTTGATATAGCCTCCATGAAAATAACTTATTTCCATTCATTTTGGGTCTCTGGGGAAAACCCATGACACATCAGTGTACCTACCCATACCCTACATACTAAAACTCATTGCAATATAATTCTGATGTAGGCATTTTTAGTCAATGTGGTTGTTATAAATTTGGTACAATGGTAGTTACAAATTAATTTGTTAATTACAGCCCTGTAATTTTAGTACTGTGAGTATCTTATTATAATCTGAACTGAGATCATACAGATTTCCATACAAACCCATATAACAACAAAAAATCTTTATTGATAATGATAACATCAGTATGCACTAATGCACCTTTAATGCAATATTGTGACTGTCAAATTCTTTTGTTTTTACTAAATCATAACTTGTATTGAAACCCCTTTGAAAACAAATATTGAATTCACCCATGCTATAATATTACTTTAAACGGGGGAAGCACCAGAATACTGAATATCCTATGAAATTCAAATTATCTTATGTTATTTTTTGCAATTTGCAGTTGTCAGTCTCAAGTTGTATGTGGAATATGATTTTAAATTGTAAAAGTATGTATCTAAAGAATTATAATCATTAAATATAACTCTCCACTAAGTTCATGTAATTGTATTGATTGATATTCCATGAAATAGTCATTCAATAGAAATATAATAATTATATAATTAATTGGACGAGGGTAGAATTGATGATTTTAATAATTACAATATTCTATAAATACATAGGTACTGGTTATATTTCAAATCATATTTTGATCAACATACAATTTTACAGTAACCTGCAAATTGAAAAAATAAACAATAAAAATTTGAAATAAGTAAACTGATACTTCCTTTTTAAATAAAAAAAGAGTGTGCTTCCTGTCTAAACACAATGCCTCACAGCTTTGATGCTTTGCTTTCTTATAAAAGTGGCATTTAACAAGTATTTTTATTTGACATTTCATTTTAATTATTCTTAGTTAACAAGTAATTTGTAGCTAACTTGCAAGATTCTAACTTGAGACCAAACTCCATATATAAATAATATTGGCTGAATTAAAAACTAATGTTTATTGTAATAAATTAAAATCAACATTCTGATAGTTAAATATTCAATTGGTAATTAGTTGAAAAGTATAATGCAAGCATGTTTATATTAGAGAATGTACCTATATTTAGAATTAATGACTGATGGGTTAACACCTTGGAATGTTTATAGACCATCTTTGTTTAAAACTGTGTGATGGTGACTTAGCTGTCTGTTTGTAATAAAATGTATTTAAAACTGAAACAGTCCTTAAGGAACAAGTAATGATATCATGTAATTGAGTTCCATATATTACCGCTTTTGTTTCAAGCTGCCTATGACAGTAAGTAATAGCTTATATTATTATATGTTTAGTACACTGTCACATTATATGGTATTCAGATAGATAATGTGATAATGTACCTTTTTTATTCATATTTCGTTCATCCATTCCTTGATTCATTTATTTATTTGTTTTTAGTTTTCATGTTTACTCTATTGTTGTGTTAAATGCATAATTTATGTGTAGCATGCAAAGTCTCCTTTCTGTATAATACCTGTAATTCTAGGATTTATATGAGGTCATGTTTATAAAATGTATCTACTCTAGTTCCTGCTTTAGTCTCTTTCTTCCATAGAATTAATATTGTATAATTATATAGGTACTTATTACGTTTCATAAAAGTAATTTCTTTAGTGTAGAATATTTCACTGATAAATTGCTTGGAGACCATTCATTGTTTATAGCTGTTGTTTACTTTAGAAATATTTCTGTACATAAAAACTTACCTATTTAACTGACAATTTAATATTGCAGGCAGTAATGGATCTATTACTATCACATTTAAGAGTATTGAGACAAGAATTTTGCATGACTTATCTATTACTTAAAATATAACTTGTTGTTCTAAATTCTTACCATAATTGCTCAACAAATACGTACATTTTATTGCGCTTGTACGAATAAGAGCATTCATTTATGCCAAATGTTCTATGTTACGAATTTGGTTTCCGCATTTGGGCCTTCCAGTGGACCATTATGCCAATGATGTGGTAGTTTTACATATCAATCGGTAGGGCTGTGACCATATGTAGTTACAACACAAGAACCGAGTTTCAAACTAGCTCTTTGTACAAGCGCATTTAAGCTTTATAAATGGCTACAAACCATAGAAATTTTGATTGAGCTCTGCATGTTTGTTTTAACTTTACTACGCCTAGTATTGACGTTATGGCGGTTGTTCTAAGGGCATGCCGGAGGCGTGGGCGCGGCTGCTCATGGCCGCCAACATCAGCAAACAAGAGCAAAAGAACAACCCTCAGGCGGTGCTAGACGTGCTCAAGTGGTACGACGCGTCCGCCACGCAACCTCCGCCTTCCAAATATATGACGTCTGCGCAAATGCATACTACTCACTCAGGTACGTCGTTAGCTTTAAATTACTACTATTACAAAAAAAAAAAAAAAAAAAACTTTCGGATAAAAACAGGTTTAACTTGCTTTATACACACCTTTTGAATGCTATATTGTTTAGCTTTTTTAGGATTCCGTACACAAAGAATTTTAACGGGACCCTATTACTAAGGCCTGAGTCTGTCTGTCACCAGGCTGTGTCTCCTGACGTAATAGTTAGACAGATTACATTTTCGTAGATGAAAATATTTTTGATGCTGTAACAACAAATACTAAAAACCGAATAAAATTAATATTTAAAAAGGCTCCCATACAACAGATGGTACTTAACCCCTTCGTGCGTCGGACTGACTCGCACTTGTCTGGTTTTTTCAGCCTCTGTATACAGTTACTTACGATAATTTTGTCTATAGGGTCGTCAGTATCCAGAGTTTCCTCGAGCAGTCCGTCGTCTTCAACCCCAACGGACACGGAACACCCCGAGCCTCCACCGCCACCCCCCTCTCGACCCGACCGCACCAAGAGTATCGTAAGTATCACTTGTGAGCGCATCCAATAGCGTCATCGAATCTTTTGATTTTCATCGTGACCAGGCATCACACACCACTGACGGCCGGCCCTAGTTCCGATTTTGTTGAAATTTCACGACAATTGTGCTATTTAGTACCTCTATTAGAAAATATTTTACCTATACGGATATTTTTTGTTTTTGTAGAAGTTTGAGATGCGCAATATACACACAAAAATGTACCTAAAAGGAGTAGGTACCGTCAGTGGCCTGTGACGCAGGATCGGCTCTTCCGATCGAGTTGTTTATGGATTGATTACGTATAAATTAGCAATGTATTCAAGTGTAAGTGTTATTCTAGTACACAAAACCCATCGAAGAGGAAGAGGTCCCGCCCCCGCGGCCTGCCCCTGCGCCCGCGTCTCCCCCGCATGTACCACATCCTGCTCACACCACGCATTCGGTAAGTGATCAACCAGCGGGGTAATTGTATAAAACACTATCATTAGCAATGGCTTCATTATGAAACTCCGGCAACATTCATTGAGTAATTTAATATATAGGCACGTTTTTCGAATATGAAGCGATGGATAAGTAATTGATAGTGTATTAAGCAATCAGGGTGTTGAAACAAGTACATAAACATATACTAAGGGCCCCCGTAAACTACAAACTTACTATCGGTCGATAGTTTGATCGAGTTGGGCTGTTAGTGCGCACACTGCACCAACTAAACAGTTCGTTTGGGGTGAGTGCTCAGACTAGATAACTGTTGGCCGACTATTTTCAGTTTCTAGGCTGCCGATTGTTCAGAAAAACAAAAAATAAATAGATTCAGTACAATTGCGCAGCAACATAATAAAAAAAAATATGAACGACCATCCGGCGCCAAAACTCGGAGCGAAATGAACCATCGGTCGATTCGGCTGACTAAACAATCGGTCGGTGTGCGCGCTTGCGAAAAGCTCCATACTGATATAGCAGTCGGTCGAGAGGTTGCTGATAGTTTAGTTTGAACGCAGTTGAGTAGCCCATCAAACTTATTTATTGGCCGATACTGAATCGTTGTAGTATGCGGACTTGTATACATCTTCATACTGATTATAAGCCCGACCTATATCTATCGACCGACACGGCCGATAGAAAGTTTGTAGTGTGTGGGGGGTCTGATTGTATTTATTTTTGTAATATTCACACATCGTGATTGTTTTCCGCCTATAGTATTTTCCTTCAGTAAATTCATACTTAATATATTCAACTTATAGTTTCTCCTACCATTATTAAACAGTATTGAGTTTCGTCAAATACTCGGTTCTTAGGTCCATCACTAAAGGCATTGATATCTAACCAATTTGTGATTTGTACATAGAATTTTTTGTTATTACCGAAATTAATCACCAAGCCAACAACAACTAATGAATAACTAGGTAATTTAAATGACAATAAAATATAAATGATTGCACTGTGAGAAGGTCAACAAAGTAATCAGAATGTAGGCATCTGGAGCTATAATAAAGTGGTACTGACTGATGCAAGACATGCATTTTCTCACATAGATAAGGCATGTATGTATGATCTAATGAGCATTGATTACAATGTGTCCTCAATTTCGATTGATGATAGCAACTATACTTTTAATCATATTCAGTAACTTGACATTTCAATCAATAAAAGATTTTACCAAGCTATAACTAAGGGAATTTGACTCTATTAAGCTTTTTTCAATAGAAAACAACGATTTTGTATGGAATGTGTATATGCTACTGTTAAGTTGAACGGATGCATATGCACTCTATACAAAATCGTTGTTAAACAGTTTTATTTAGCTGTCTATAGAAAAAAGCTAAATAGAGCCAAATAAGTATGATTGTTCACTAATAATAGAGGAATAGTGAACGAATTTGTGAAAAATATGTTAGGTAAAAAAGTCCTGTAACCTTATAATATGAGAAAATAACGTTTTAACTTTACAATGTCAACTGTAAAATTATTTAGTAGCTTTAGATTTTAACAGACTATTGGTTACAACAGATTTGCAGTCGAGCGGAGGTGGGCTCAGGTGCGGTACTGGACCGCAACAAGAACCCGGCCGGCGCACCGCCGCACACGCCGCCGCCGCACGCGCCGCACGTGCCGCACGCCCCCCATGTTCCGCCGCCGCCTAACGGAGCGCAGACCAATACCGACACCGGGTATGAAATTTACCAGTTAGAAATAAAGGAAGTACATATACAATATGTAAAGAAAACCCTGTCCGATCCGTGAAGGTATTGTTAGGTATCGATAACTGATTCTACTAATGCCCACAAAGCCGGGCTAAACTTAAAAAAAAAAATCCCCCTAAAAAGATAAATATTCTTTCGCAAAAAGAGCTAGCTTAATACATAGCGGTAGGCAATCCATGCGCGGGCAACGGGGGGCAGGGCACGCGTTACGTGGTCTCATCGCTTATAATAATACCGTCAACATGGAGTTGTCACTTTTTTTTTAAACACCAAATTTCGGGGCAGTTGGAACTAATTCTCGCGAAAAAAAGATAATTACAAAATTCATTAGTATTGTTACTATGATGATTACGTAAAATTTTATATTATATTTGATCATGTGTTTACCTAACCTTAATTATCCTTATGGGTCGGACAGGGGATTCTTTACATATTGTATACTTCTTATTTCGTTTCGCCACAATTCGACTGAATGAAACATTCAATTTTTCAGAAGAGCAACGGCCCAGCAACAAAGGAAAAAGAAAATGACTGATGAAGAAATATTAGAGAAATTAAGGACTATTGTTAGTGTTGGTGACCCCAATAGAAAATACACTAAAATGGAGAAAATAGGCCAGGGGTAAGTTTGGTTATAAAATAGAAAAAAACCGCCGTATGTAAATGTCAGTTTAGACCTGTCAAATTAGTGCGCTCCTGACGTAAACTGGCGTATTTTTAGTCGCCATGTTTATAATCGTGCGCCTAAACTGTCCATGGGGTATCTTAATTTGACAGGATTATATTAAAATGTTATCTTCTATCCTTTTCTTAACGAAGTGTAAAGAAAAAGATAAAATTAGTTTAGTATGTGAACAACAGAATCGGCGCCATTATCAGACATGTTTTTGAAATATAGGCTCTCCTACTTTGACAGAGATCATAATTTACTTTGTTATTCCAGTGCATCAGGTACGGTGTTTACGGCGATAGAAACGTCGACGGGTATGGAAGTAGCGATCAAACAAATGAACCTTAGTCAGCAGCCGAAGAAAGAGCTGATCATCAATGAGATCCTCGTTATGCGGGAGAACAAACATAACAATGTAGTCAACTATCTAGACAGTTATCTAGTTAATGAAGTGAGTATTACATATTACGATTGCTCCTTTTTTTTGTCCATAATTATTTTTCCACATGAGTTATAGTTTGCCTTTGTATGGGTATTTTTATTTGCACATAAAAGTATTTTTATCAGACATTTTTTTAACCCTTCGTTGTGCGTGCTTTGTCACTCACTTTGTCAGTTTCTTTTTCAACATTACACAAGTCCTACTGGGCAAAAGTCTCTCCATAACTTTGTATAGACTTTGAAGTCAGTCAGAGGGACTGGAACAATTTGCCAGCGGCGGTGTTTCCGTCGGACTACAAATTGAGTATTTTCAAGGCTAGAGTGAATAGGCTCTTAATAAACTAGTGCGCTTTACCATCAACGATTGCGTCACTGCTTATCATCAGGCGGGATTGCGGTCAAACACTAGTTAAAAAAAAGTTTTGATACATTTTGACATAACTAGCTACTGGACTGATAAATCGCATGTACCCAAAGCGACTCAAAAGAAAGGACATTCTGCCTGAAACTACTTGACATGCAGATAAAAATAGTATATTTATATGAATATGCCACTCAAGACATGTGCTAAAACTCTCAAACTGATCGCAGATAACAATCAAAAGTAAAGAAAAAATATATCCAGACAAGCTAAGGCTATGTATACTGTTCTTTTATCGCCGTCGCACGATGATTTGGAGTGGTTCATTACAGACCATAATACACCATATGGTCGATTATCATTATTTTAGTCACGAACTCTCGACTACTATGTACTCAACAAATAATTTTACGTCAGATATATGTTTGTGACGCGTGAATACTAATGAAACGGGACTCTGACGTCATATATCACGAGAATAATTTGTGAATGTACTAAGGGCCAATTTAGTAACTGTATAATTATATATTAAGAAGCAGAAGAAGACTGGAGATCTATGGAGGGACCGAAACTTTTACTAAGTAGAAGAAGTGAATAGAAGTGTCGGTACTGATATCCCCACTCCTAACTCAAAAACATCATCCATACACACTTACATCTTCGATTGATTGGAAGTGAATTTAAAAAATCATTTAGTGCTCATCTTCATTATAAAAGGAGATCTTATTCAAAATGTCTTGCTTCTAAACCCAGCGGTAAGGTTTATATGTATATTATGGCAGTCAATGAATGTTATAATTTTACTAGCGCCCCGCCCCGGCTTCGCATGGGTGCAATGCTGATACTAAACAGAATAACTGTGAACGTTGTATGAAAAACATAATGACCTGCTGCTCCCGCCTGCCCCGGCCGGTCTTTCCCGCCGTAAACGCGACGCCCCGCAAGTTTTAAATCTGTATTATCATCGAAAATATTCATTTAAATCATATGCTGTAAAGGGTGATACAGATCTATATTAAATCAACAATTTATTTAAGGTATGATATAATTGGATAAGGATTAATGCTATATTGTTTAAAATCGAAAATTAGCCGATATAAAAAAATATATTGTGGGATATCCATGAGAGATAGACATACCATCGCGGACTTTTTTCTAGAACTTTTCAATGTGTACAATATTTAGTGCATTATTTTGATAAATTGTTGAGAATTGATCAACTGACAGCTGACACCACAAAAAAACTAATCCTAAACTTTATGCTTTGTTTGTATCGAGTCAAGGTTGGCACTTATGTAAAATTATTGTCTTTTGATTTATGATTATGTTGGCATTGCTATAGATTTTTAGGCATCTTTTAGTATGGCGACTTGGCAAATTGTGCTCCAATTTTCTTTAACTATTTTACAAAGTGTATGATACAATCCGGCGATTGTTGCATAGTGATTATTTTTATGAAAACAAGAGTGACTGTAAACATCAAAAGGTATGATGATTCTATATCAACGAATATTGTATTTTTCTATGTAAAACTTGTCGCCATGTGCCACCATATTTTTTCTTTTTGCAATGTCATTATTATAGTAATAAAACCTGTAAATAATTGACGACAGGTACCTTTTGAAAACTGTGGATAACTTTTGATAACTGTGAGCATTAAAGTCAAATTGAATCTCACACCTGGATGCTTTATTTGGCCAACAACCCTATCCACCCGCAAAATACACCAACAGGTTATGGGCCCAGGACAGCTGTAAAGGGTTTCATTGGCAGTGAAGGAAAGCAAACGACAGGAAAGTCAAGAAAAGCAGACCAGGAAGTAAAAGCCGGCGAGGATAACATAACCTACAAATTTATGACAAGGGAGCAGCCATCGCACAGCAAGTCAAAGTTCAACAACCGACACGCAAGTCAACTTCAAGTCAGAAAATCATCACGAAAGACAGTAAATTCATTTTGTTTATTTAAAATTGTCAGAAGTCAGTCAAATCGTAAAGTTTAAATTCAAAATGGATACTGTAAAGTCTCAATTAGAAATGTTGAACGAAGATAGTCAGGGAAATGTCAATTTTATATCATGGCGATTTAAATTAAACTTAGCGCTTAAGAATAAAGAATTGTATGAAGTAGTAACTGGCGCAAAGCCGAAACCAGCAGGTACTGCGGCTGATGCAACCGCTTCAGCTTGGATAAAGAAAGATATCGAAGCTCAAACGTTAATAGGTCTAAATGTTAATAGTAAAATTGCAAACAAAATAGCAAATTGCAAAACTGCTAAAATGATGATTGATAAATTAACTAGCTTGTATGGCACTAAGACTGATGTAACTTTAGAAACTTCCCGAATTAAATTCTTTACTTTTTCCTATGATGAAAACAAATCAGCTGTTGAAAATTGTTTGGAGATTTTGGAACTGGCTGATGAAGTGTCAACTGAGAATGATCCAATGAGGGAAAGTTGGATCATGACAAGGATCATGAGTGTGCTACCACCGAGACTGGCACATTTCAGGACATCTTGGGACAACGTGACCGGAGCAGCAAAGAACGTGGAAACTCTCATTGAACGCTTAAGACTTGAGGATGAGCGAACAAAAGAGACGATAAACATAGAGGGCAGCACCAACAACGCTCTCATGGCTCGACGTGAGAAACCAGGACGGTCATCCGGAAACAAGCAGAGCAGGTCAACTGTCACATGCTACAAATGTGAGAAGCCAGGTCACCTGATCAAGGAATGTAGAAGCAAGCCGTGCGACAAATACATCGCATATTGTAAGAAGAAGTACTCATGTAACATTTGCAAGAAGAAGGGACATTTTGCAAAGGAATGTCCTTCACGGGAAGAAGAAAGTAAGTCAACGAATGGCACAACCAAGAAAAGGGCACTACTGACCACAGCACTCTCGACAGTGGACAACAACATCTCCAAGGATAGGGCAACTTCATGGTACCAAGACTGTGGAGCTAGCCAACACATGACATCCCGTCGTGGATGGTTTGCTCAGCTGGTCGAGCTGGCCGAACCTGTTTCAGTTGTGATTGGAGATTCAACCAGGCTAGATGGCGTTGCAGTCGGGAACATTGAAATGGAAGCTTTTGATGGTCAGAAGTGGTACTCTGTGGTACTAGAAGATGTGATTTATGTGCCGAATCTCAACTTTAATCTGTTCTCAGTGAGTCAACTACTGGACAGAGGATACATTCAGAAAGCAAATGGAAAAGAATCAACTTTTTTTAGTTCAGATGGCAGAGAAGTTGTAGCAATGGCAAAACGCAAAGGAAATTTGTTCAAAATGATACTGAGAAGACAGGAAGAGACAAGTTTGATTGCAGTGTCGATCAAGACTTGGCATGAGAGGCTTGCCCACCAAAACGTCAAGTATGTCAGGGACATATTGAAGAGAAAAGGAATCAAATACATTGACGACTGGAATAATTATGTATGCAAAGCCTGTGCATATGGAAAGCAACATCGAATCTCACATCCAAACAATCCAAAGACAGCCCAGGAACCACTAGAGCTTGTACATGTAGACACAGGTGAGATGAACATCCCATCATTAGGAGGAGCCAAGTACTGGCTAATGTTCAAGGATCACTTCACACACTATCGAACCTGTTATTACATGAAGACCAAAGGTGAAGCCCCGGAGAAGATAGCGAGTTATCTGAGACTGGTGGAGAATCAACTAGGAAGGAGAGTGAAGAGTCTGAGATCTGATAATGGCAAAGAATTGAAAAATGCAAGAACGAAGGAGTTAATGGATAAACTTGGAATCTTTCACACCTTCACGAATGTACACACGCCAGAACAGAACGGAAGGGTTGAACGGGAAATGAGAACCATTGTTGAGGCAGCCAGGTCAGCGATACATGCCAACGAACTTGATGAGAAACTTTGGGCAGAGGCAATGAACCATGCAATCTTCACGATCAACCAGACAGGAACCAGCAATGTTCCAGGGAAAAGCCCAGCAGAACTGTGGTTCGGAAGAAAAATGAAGATTGAGAATCTGCGACCTTTTGGATGTGAATGTTACGTCTTGACTCATGACCACAAGAGAGGCAAAATTGATAGAAAGTCAGAGAAGGGAATTCTGATAGGCTACGACATCGACTCACCATGCTACAGGATTTACATGTTAGACAGAAGAGAAATCGTCAGCTCAGACAATGTACTTTTCGATGAAGAGAAACTAAGTATGAGGCAAGGCACTGAATTAGAGTCATCGGAGGATCAATCTGATGATGAAGAGGAAGGTAGCAGCAGTGAGACAGAGCAAGAAAGCGAGACAGAACGAGAAAGTGAGACAGAACAAGAAAGTGAGATAGAGAGAGATAGCGAACGGAGTGACAAAGTGAAGAGCCGAGAGAAGAATGAGGAACCAAGCGACCAAAGTGAGACGACCCCAGCAGAAGGAGAACCAGAAAGAAGAAGACTGCGAAACCGTTCCATCCTGCAACCACCACCAAGACTCAGAGATTACGTATTTGATACTTTCAGAGGAGGAAACAGCGCCCAAGTAGCCATGACTGGTGAAACAGAGAACATCTCAGCAAGTGAGGCACTCAAGGATGAGAAGTGGAGGAGAGCAATGCAGGAGGAGTACGACTCGTTGATGAAAATGAATACTTGGAAACTGGTGAACTGCGCAGAAGGAATAAAACCAATCACTTGTCGCTGGGTACTTCGAGAGAAGGCAGACGGAAAATTCAAGGCCAGACTCGTGGCAAGGGGATTTGAGCAGAAAGAAGGAGTGGATTACGCAGACACTTTTAGCCCAGTGGCCCGCCGTGCATCTATTCGGTTACTTCTGAGTCACGCAGCGTCAGAGAAAATGAAGTTGGTTTCATTTGATGTTAAAACAGCATTCCTGTATGGAAACTTGGAACAGGAAATTTACATGTATCAGCCTGAGGGATTCGAAGACGGATCAAAGAAAATTTGCAAGTTGTACAAGAGTCTTTATGGGCTCAAACAAGCTCCGAGAATGTGGAATGAAAGGGTCACCAAGCATTTTGAAGAGAAGATAGGCCTGATCAGCACAGATGACGATCCGTGTATATACTATAACCAAGACAAGAGCATTATGCTATCATTGTTCGTGGATGATGGATTGGTAGTTGGAAGAAATGAAGAAGAAATATACAAACTTCTGAGTAAGATAAGCAATGAGTTCGAGATAACATACAACAAGAAGGTGCAAGATAAGTTGACGTACTTGGGCATGGAAATAAAAGTCAGGAAAGATGGTATCTTTGTAAATCAGCCTCGTTACATACAGAAGATACTTAGGAAAATGAAACTCGAACACTGCAACCCAGCAGCCACACCCATTGAACAAGGGATGATTACCAAAAAGACAAATTTCAAAAACGACGAGCGACTTCCAGTTATCAATAACTATCGTGAGGCGATAGGAAGTTTATTGTACCTCGCTACAATAACCAGACCAGACATCAGCTTCGCCGTAAATTACCTCAGTCGATTCTGCAACGAGCCAATGAAGAGTCACCAGGCAATGGTGAAACGAGTATTCCAGTACTTGAGAGGGACAGCAGAAGCAGGAATCTTCTTCAGAGGAGACAAAACACTTGTTGCTTACACAGATTCGGATTACGGAGGAGAGTCTGAGACAGGACAGTCGACGAGTGGAGTGTTAGTGATGAGAGGAGGGCCAGTGATCTGGTACTCACAGAAGCAGCGTCTGGTGGCAACTTCAACAGCAGAAGCCGAATACCGTGCCGCAGTGTCTGTCATTGACGATGTGTGCTGGATCAAGAGAATCGCACTTGAACTTGGTATCATGGAAGCCGATCAGCCGATCAAGTTGTTCGTGGACAACATGTCAGCCATACACATGCTAAACAATGCACATGAAGGGAAAACGAGTAAAGGAAAGAAGCATATTGAGATACCACGAAAGTACATTCAGCAACATATCGGCAAGACTGTCATGCTGCAACACGTTGAGAGCAGCAATCAGATTGCAGACATCCTAACCAAGCCACTCAACAGAAGAGTATTTGAAACACTCCGCTGTAAGTTGATCAAGGAGGAGTGTTGAGAATTGATCAACTGACAGCTGACACCACAAAAAAAACTAATCCTAAACTTTATGCTTTGTTTGTATCGAGTCAAGGTTGGCACTTATGTAAAATTATTGTCTTTTGATTTATGATTATGTTGGCATTGCTATAGATTTTTAGGCATCTTTTAGTATGGCGACTTGGCAAATTGTGCTCCAATTTTCTTTAACTATTTTACAAAGTGTATGATACAATCCGGCGATTGTTGCATAGTGATTATTTTTATGAAAACAAGAGTGACTGTAAACATCAAAAGGTATGATGATTCTATATCAACGAATATTGTATTTTTCTATGTAAAACTTGTCGCCATGTGCCACCATATTTTTTCTTTTTGCAATGTCATTATTATAGTAATAAAACCTGTAAATAATTGTCGACAGGTACCTTTTGAAAACTGTGGATAACTTTTGATAACTGTGAGCATTAAAGTCAAATTGAATCTCACACCTGGATGCTTTATTTGGCCAACAACCCTATCCACCCGCAAAATATACCAACATTGGATAAAAATTTGTCAAGACCCTACTTCTAAATTCAAACCAAAACCATACTGGAATACAGAGCTATCTAAAGTTGTTGCCGAAAGAAGACTATCCCTAGCACAATTAAGAAGAAATCCCACTCCAGAAAACTACATAAAATATAAAGAAAAAAATCTCTAAAGCTAGAAAACATATTCAGGACAGTGTGCCTCGTGGTTGGACTAAATTCTGTAGTGAAATAGATAATGAGGCTTCACCAACCGTGTTATGGAAGAAAATGAAGTGGATGAAGGGAGAGAGAAGAAGTAATTACTCCACGGTAACACAAACTAAAGCGACAGAGTTACTTCAGTCATTGACACCGGACACCGTGCAAGATCCACCACCAATATTTACAGATGGGCCCCCATGCACAATAGAAAAGAAAATCACTATGGTAGAGATGGAAAACTCTCTAAAACGTAAAGACACTTCACCAGGAGCTGACAATTTTTCGTATTCTATGTTGTATAATTTGTCAACATCAGCCAAATACTCTCGCCAGATCGCTCAGGTGATCCGTTATCGCCATTGCTTTTTAATGTCGTTACCATGAATGTTATTCAACATCTTTCACATGTAAGGGTATCACAATATGCAGATGATTTTGCTTTGTACTTAACAGTTGAAAATAAGGATGTAAAAGCGGCTGTAACCAGTATTGAAGAAGACTTGGAATCTACAACAACTAGCCTAGACCTAATTGGACTTAATTTATCAGAAACAAAAACAAAATTATGTATTTTTAATAGATCCCATAAGCGTATAACTGTTGATATAGATATCAATGGTAAAAGGTTATCTGTAGTTGATAAAGTTAGATACCTTGGGTATTGGTTGGATAGATCCTTGAGATGGGCAGCACATATAAATGAAACGTGTGGAAAATGTTATAAACACATAAACATTCTTAAAGTGTTATCAGGTAAAACATGGGGAGTCCACCCTAAACATCTGCGTAGACTCTATATGTCTCTATAAGAAGTAGACTAGACTATGGAAGTTTTTTGTATGCAAACGCAGCTAAAACTCATCTCAAAAAGCTTAATTTGCTACAGAATAGAGCTATGAGGATATGTGGCAGTTTTATAAGAAGCACCCCGGTCCATGTTATGGAATGCGAATTGTGCATTCCCCCGCTGTTTATCAGATTTGAATTAGCCTGTAGATTCTGGATAAAAATAGCCTCCATATCAAGCAACACTCTCGATTTAATTGAAGAATTATCTAGAGAGAATTGTTATTGGAATAATAAAATAAAACCTTTATTGACAGACGTACATCGTAAATTCCAGAACATGGACCTTTACAGGAGTGGTGGCATCCTGGAAGTGTATTCTTTTGATGTAGGGTTGTCAGCTGCTGATACATCCTTTTTATCAATAAATATTACTGGCATAAATAGATCTAAAAAGGATACCAATGTCGATGTGCTGAAAAATCTGACACTTCATCACCTCGAAAAGGAATATTGTGAATATTATAAAATATACACAGATGCATCAAAGGCGAGCAATGGAGCTGGGGCTGCTTTCTACGACCCTCAGTCGGGAACCACCAAGATGTGGCGTTTAAGTGGAAAGATATGCATCATGAGAGCAGAACTAGTTGCCATTGCAGAAGCCTTAAAGTATGCTGCAGATTTAACATCTACTAATATTGTAATCCTTACGGATGTAAGAAGCGCTCTGCAACACTTGGCTCGGTGTACCTCGGGCAGCCGAGGCCGAGCCTATGAAATACTGGGAATGGTATTAAACACGCACCAAAATATCAAGTTGCAGTGGGTGCCGTCCCACGTCGGAATTCGAGGTAATGAGGTGGCAGACTTGGCAGCGAGACAGGCAGTTGGGGGCGAACGGGAGATCTTGTGCCTGCCTTATGCCTCCGAGCTATTACCTACCGTTAGAGAGTATAGCATAGCAAAATGGAGAAAATACTTTGACAAGTGCTCGGAGACAAAAGGGATTTGGTACAGGACAATCCAAGACTCACCTATGCTGGTGCCCTGGTTTGGCTGTGTCGGCTTCTGTAGGGAACTTCTTGTCTGTGCTTTTAGAATTAGATCTGGCCATGTTCCGGTAAATAAGTTACTTTCACTAATGCGTGTAACTCAAACCGATTTGTGTACATATTGTGGTGCAACGGAAGACCTGATACATGTGTTACTGGAATGTGGTCAATATGCAACTTTACGGGATAGGTTTTTGGCTGAGGTGCCGCTGTGGGATGGTTTGCTGAACATAGCGTTGAGCAATCCATGTTCACATGCGGCAGGGGCCGTATTTCGTTTGTGGAGAGAAATAATGAGGTTAAGATGATTCCTATTAGTATTGGAGGTTCCCCATGAGGCTGGCATAGTCACTCCATGTGTACTAAAGCCTCGTAAAAACGTAGATTAAAAAAAAAAGAAAAAAAAAAAAATGCCAGCACGAGTCGGTAAAAGTACTTAAATGCAACATACCATAAATTTTGATATATATCACAAAAAATGGTTTGATATATATCAGATGTATATCGGATATATAAAAAAAAAAAAAAAATTCTCTATGAAGACTACACACCTCTGTGCTAATTAATCTTATTATTATTGTTAAACAATGAAAAACGTGTAATAAAGTACAAAAATACATTCATTGCAGTATAAGTAATCAGTGATATTGTTTGTTGAGTGACATAGTTCCAATTTGTCGAAGAAATTATCAACAAGTAACAACTTGATGTTTGTGTACAAAAGTGATCAATACACTAACAGAAGTGCTATAAAAAGACAATTAGTGCACCACTTTCATCACAAATACGCTTGTTGCAATAAAAAAACATATCTACTAGTGAGATAAAGAGTTCAGTAATTTCTGTGAACGTTGATATTTAAAACAAAAATCAAAAATTCAAAACCATTGCTGCCATTGGTCAGGCGATTATCGCGTTCCAGTTCAAAATTTGATAATGTCGTATTATTAACATATGTATACTAATCTACCGCCACTTAGCTGCGAGTAGCGAAACTTTGTAAAACATTCCAGCTCATCAGAGAAGACTATTTTGTGCATTAAAGAACTACAGTGTTGCAAGCCTGGAAATTTTTCGACTACCTATATTAGGAACTTTCAAATAATTTTGAACTTTAATAAAATAATAAAATTTAACTTTTCGGAAATGGATTCTTTTAGCAATATCACGCAAAGAAAGAGAGTTCCTTCCAATCTACAGCAATCGAAATCAATGACTGATTTATCTAATTCCCATATATTTGACTCAACAATGACAAGTCTGCCAAGCACATCCCTGGATGTAAGCCAGTCATGTTGTGAAGTTCTCAAAGCAGAAATCAATCAACTAACAGGTGAATTACAATCTGCTAATAATGAAATTGATTCATTGCATGAAGAAAACAGAAACTTAAAATGCGAATTGTTAAGATGCCAGAAAATTATAAATGTCTACAAGAAACTAGATTTCATAGAAAATTCCCCTAAAACCTCGAGTAGGAAAAGTAAGAGAAATAAACTACATGATAGTAATAGAGAAAGCGTATGCCTACAGTATAATACCCCCGAGAAATGTATTCAAGTACCCATTGAAGAAATAACATGCACACCGTTGGTCGAGAATTCGGATGAGAAGATGCAGAAAGATCGAAACTCACAAAATGGAGATTACATGTGCACGCTGGTGAAAAATAATTTGGAGCAGGCACATGAGAAGGAATCTTCAAGAACGAGATCACCCAAGGAAGCTAAACACAGAAAGCTGTGTGTATTAAGCAATAGTACACAAAGAGGCATACTACAAGCAATTGAGGAAAACTTTTCTAAAGTATTTAAATTCTGTAGCTATTCATTTCCTAACTCTACGATAAAGCAACTATTAGCTAATTTAAAATCGAAATTAACGGACTACAGTATGAATGACTATTGTATAATTTTTATAGGAGAAACTGACATTAAATATAGCAATAATTTTATTGACTCAATAAAAGCTATTAATGAAAGCCTGGCGCAGATAACCCATACAAATATTATAGTATGCACTCCTACGTATATACGAGGAGCGCCAATATACAACTATAAAGTGGAGATGTTTAATGACCTACTCTATACGAACCTCCAATATCATGACTGCGCGTACTATTTTGACACTAATTATGACTTGACATTTGAATTTGACATGTTTTCACATAAGACAGGTATATTAAATAAAGCAGGAATACAATTCATATTTAAAAATATAATGAATAGAATCAAAATTGACTTGGAGTTATTCCCTATAACAACTAATACAATTCACGAATCAGAGCCAAATGTTAAGGAGATGTTTTTTCTCGAATAATTATATTAATATCTTACATCAAAATATAGCAAGTTTGTTAAAAAAATCTAATGATCTATCTGTATGTCTAGACCAACTAGCTGATAAACACATATGTATTGATATATTATGCATCACTGAACATTTTATGATGGAAGGTTATGAAAGCCAATTGTATGTACCCAATTATACTTTAGCGTCATCTTATTGTAGAAAATCTAAAAAAAGGGGGGGAACATGTATTCTTGTTAAAAATGGTCACAAATGGAAAGAACTGCCTAAACTTGTTCAATTATCTACTACTGGTATTTTTGAATGTAGTGCCATTGAGCTTATAAGCCATAAGATAATTGTCGTCTGCATTTATAGGGTGCCAAATGTCAATAATTATAATGATTTTTTGATTAAGCTTGAGAGACTTTTGGAAATTGTATCAAAGTCATCCTGTAAAAATATTGTTATAGCAGGAGACTTTAACATAGATTTACTAAAGTCAAATAGATTTTCTGCTACATTTGAGTGTCTATTACTAAGTTATAATCTAAAACTAATATTTAGACAGCCTACTCGCATGGCCAGTCAGACATGCATAGACAATTTTGCGCACAATTTCAGTACATTATGTAAGAGTGAAATATTAGAGTTTGCACTATCGGACCACACAGCACAGCTATTTCAATGTCCCGTTAAAAAGACGTGTGAATTTAAGTATTGGTTTAGTACAAAAAGAGATTACAACAAAGAAAATATAGCGAAATTTAATCACTGTATACAAAATATTTCGTTCTCAGAGTTATATGATACAAGCGATCCTAATATAGCCTATAATTCATTTTTAGACACTTTTAAGTTGTTTTATGACTTGTGTTTCCCGTTTATTCGAGTCAAAATAAATATGATAAGAAAACCTAGATGGATTTCAAAGGGTGTTAAATTGTGCAGTAGAATGAAAAGAAACCTTCTGTGGCAGTCGAGATTAAACCCTAGCCGAGAAAATAAAATGAAATTGGCTAAGTATTCTAAGATATATAAAAAAATTATCAACCTTACACAAAAGGCACAAAACAACCATAGAATAGAAAAAGCCACAAATAAAGCAAAAACTACGTGGCAAATAATAAATCGCAGAAAATTCAACACTCCTAACCAACAAATTATAAACATCAAAGTTAAAAACAGTAATATATTAGATGGCAAACGAATTTGTGATACTTTTAATGATTACTTTGTGGACAAAATACAGCCTATAATTAATGATTCCACCCAGCCTGTCACACAACGTAAGATAGATACAAGATGTAAGTCGATGTTCATGGCACCAAGTGTGCCAGAGGATATATTCAAAATAATAATGTCACTGAAAAACACAAACAGCGTAGGTTACGATGGCATCTCCACAAACATTATTAAATCTGTAGCTGTGAAATTATGTGTGCATTTAAGTTATATACTTAATCTCAGTATAAGTGCTGGTGTATACCCAGAGGCTTTGAAAATTGCCATTGTTAAACCAGTATTTAAAAAGGAAAATAGAAGTCTTGTAGAAAATTACAGGCCAGTCTCGTTGATTCCTATTATTTCGAAAATATTTGAAAAGTATATTCACAAAGAGCTTTTAAAATACTTTGACAAATATAATATTCTCTGTGACCAACAAAAAGGATTTAGACCAAGAAAAACAATAAATATGGCGATATATGATTTTATATACAATGTCATTAATAATGTTGATAAACGTAACCCGGTCTGCGCCATATTTTGTGATATGACGCAAGCATTTGATTATGTCCTACATCCTACACTAGTACAAAAATTAGAAGCTTATGGTATAAGGGGTAATGTTTTAGCACTATGTCAATCTTATTTACAAAATAGACGACAAATAACCGAATTATACAGGATAAATTTATTTAATAAACATGATGAGATGTTTCGATCAGAAGTGCGAAGAGTGAGTTACGGGGTGCCGCAGGGTAGTGTGCTGGGTCCTTTATTATTTATAATATATATCAATGACTTACCGAAATGGATTGAACAACCTTTGACTTTATATGCAGATGACAGTACCTTGACAATACCTTCGAAAAGTGTAGATACATATGAAAGTGACATTAATAATTCGTTAAAATTGATTATAAAATGGTTAGAAGAAAATAATTTGAAAATAAATTTAAGTAAAACAAAATTAATTCAATTTAACCAACGTATGACAGATATAGATAATCTCAATGTGCAATATAACGGTAATAAAATTAACGAGGTCGTTAGTACTAAATTTCTAGGGCTAGAAATAGATAAAAAACTTAGCTGGAAACAACACATTGAGTTGCTTTGCAAAAAACTAAGTTCATCTGCATATGCTCTATATACCTTGTCTGCGATTGTAAATCTGGATGCATGCCTTACTGCATACTATGGTATTGTTGAATGCCATCTGCGATACGGAGTTATCTTTTGGGGCAATTCAACAGAAAAAAAAACTGCATTTAAGGCCCAAAAAAGATGCATACGATCTATTTTTAAATTAAAAACTACTGACAGCTGCGTGACATATTTTAAACAATATAAATTATTAACCCTCCCATGTTTGTATATTTTGGAAATGGCAGTGTTCGTAAAATTAAACCCAGGTCGCTTCACACGAATGGCTGATGCATTCCCAAGGAATAGGCGTGACAATAGCAGTCTATGTATCCCTGGTGCTAGAACAACTCTGATGCGCAAGGGTGTCTGCTGCATGGCACCGTTGATTTATAATAAAATACCTAGTAGTTGGAAGGATTGTACTTTGTCATTGTTCAAGAAAAGACTTCGTAATTTTTTAGTAGACAAGGCTTATTATAGTGTTGCAGACTTTTTGTTGGAAAAAGATTTTGTTTGACTATTTTATGTAATGTATTTATTATTATTATTAGAAATTGTGACATTAATTATATTATTGAATGATGACATTGAATTAGGATTATTGTATTTATTGATGTAATTATATCTATAGTTTTTATTTATTTTTTGACATTTTAATAAAAATCATGGACATTTTATAAATTGACATTAATAAGTAATATATAATGGGATGACTTTAACATTGTAATTAGATAAATTTTAATATTTGCACACCACATCTAATGGTAGAATGTAAAGGGGCCTACTTTTATTTTTATGAACAACATACTATTATTGTACACCTACATTCTTGCAAATAAATTATTATTATTATTATTATTATTATTATTATATCATGATATATATCAATTGATATATATCCTTCGAACCCTACAAACACAGAAAATAAAATTATTTACCTTATGCCAACTAGCCATGCCACTATACATACTAGCAAAGTACATAATTATACTAGCTTATTACGTAGAAAGTACTTAGTAAATTATGTACAAAGTACATAATAATTGTATGTCTAATATTGTATGTATACCTTAGGCTTATATTTGACAAAAGCTTTTATATTGTTATACAACATACAATGGTTTAAAACCCAAACACTATAGGTATGAGCTTGAGAGGAATCACTTTCACATTATACTGAAATTATAAATTATAAGAATAAATGGCTGTTAAAGAATATCTTACCTCATAATTGTCACTCATATTCTGAACGAAAAGCTCTTCGGCTTTCAGACATTGTCGCAGTAATTGGTAGCATTGCTTTAATTTAGCAAAGCAGAAGACACAAGCAAGCAGCGGTCTACTATCTTCAGTTACAAACTGCAACAACATTTGTCATGTATCTACTATTTTATATAATAATATAATATCATTAAGGTATAAACTTGTGCTATCATGAGTCTATCTTAATATCCAACTATACAGTGGAGCATTTTATATGTATGCATTATTGTAGATACAATTAATAACCTCTTTAGGTCTTTAAATAGATTACTTCATATCTTTACGTGTATTATTGACTATTATATAAGGTAGACATGATTGTGTCTCCATTTAATGTAACCAGTAGTTTGTTCAACATTCTCATTGCTGGCACACTGTGTATGAGGAATATTGTTAGAAATTAGCAGTTTCTAAATTAAATAAACTTAGTAACAAACTAAAGTTAAAGAAAAACCATGTGACTTAGTTAATGGACACAATATGTAATTCTCCCCATAAAACTTGCTAATAATGTCGCTAAGTAAAAACAGAATACAATTTTTCACTTAGGTCCGTATTACAGAACGTCACTCAAGCATTGATCTCTGTTTAAACATTACTTAAAACTGGTTTCAACCAATCAAATGGCTTGAAACGAGACTTAAGTAGAGCTTGAGTTTTGAGTGATGTTCTATAATATGCACCTTAGAATGAGAAACATTGGTTACAAATATAAACATTCCTTGAAAAGAGAATCTTTTGCATTAAGACAACACAGTCTGTGCAATGAAATTGCACGCATAAAGAACAAATTTGTATGGCCTACAGGTACTTGTTCCGGGTCTATTTGAGTGTGTGAGTGTAAATGTTTGAAATTACACCCACAGTACAGAGGGCAACATTAAAAAAATTAAAGAGTACAAGTAAACCTGTGATGGAGCATGACAACTGAGTAGAGCTGGTGTTATGTTTATTTGGGTAACTAATTCATGTAGTTTTTTGCTTAACTTCAGTTTATTATCTAAACAAATGGAGTCACTAAGACAAGTTAACTACCCAAGAAAATACTGTTCTAGAGCTGTCTTTATGTTGATACACTGGTACAAAACTATCAACATTAATGGTCCATAAGAACATAACAATTCTAAAAATAACAACTTACTGGAATATTAGTCAGCGTCTCATATAGTTTCTGCAAGTTTCTGCTGGCCACTATAGACAGGCGGACATTCTCCGATGAACATATCCTACACATTGGTAGTCTATCCATTAGTAGCTCAGAAAGTATCAATTCAATTCTTGATTATTGGCCTTTGTGGGAGAGACGCCACAATTTTGCCAAGAACACGTGTGAACGATTAATAAACCATCAAACTCTGGACTTCTGGAGAGTATTTAGCGCGAATTAAAATAATAATAATATAATTCTTGTTAAGTTCAATTCAATTCTTGATTAATGGCCTCTGTGGGAGAGACGCCACAATTTTGCTAAGAACACGTGAGAACGATTAATAAACCATCAAACGCTGGAGATTAGTGGAGATTTAGCGCGAATTAATTTCTTGTTATATTTTATTAGATTATTAAATATTTCTTTGCAGATTGACACTTATGTCATAAACATTATTTTTTTTTGGTTCAATTCTTTCCGTTCTTCTGAACGGAAAAGGCAAAGGCATAGTACGCCATACAGCCTAATCTTCAGTAAATATATTCTTGAGTAAACTTCTATCCTAACTTATCCTAACTTAAACTAACTCCCTTCGTTTCCCGCGTGGGCCGACAAGGAGGAGGTAAGGACATGATGTGGCTACTATGCTGCAATATTTCACTGTTCTTTATAAATTATTCACTGAATGCACTTTTTACTACATAAATCACGCGCTTTTACTTAGTAAACAACACTATAAATAATTTTCTATTCTATTCTATTCTTTAATATGGCAACTAAAATCGATGGATGTCGACTATTCTGCCAATGTCAAGTGGTTTGAAAAGCAAGAGTGAATGTAAAAAAAAAGGAATAATTAAAATTAAAACTTTCGATGCCACAGTTGACCTTTGTATATCTTGAGGGGTTAGTACTAGACTGAAACAAACAAAAAAATAAAACTACATATTATATTATAATTGTTAGAACATCAATAGAAACATATACCACAATGAAATATATAATACTAGCTTTCCCCCCGCGGCTTCGCCCGCGTAAATTTCGGTTATATCGCGCTTTTTAGATTTCCCTCGGGAACATCAAATTTTTCCGGGATAAAAGGTAGCCTATGTAGTATGTCCTTTCTCGGGGTCTAAAGATTGTGTGCTTTCCGCCCGCGTCTTCGTCCGCGTGGTGTTCGGTTATATCGCGCTTTTTAGATTTCCCTCGGGAATATCAATTTTTTCCGGGATAACAGGTAGCCTATGTTTTTTCTCAGGGTCCAAAGATTGTCTGTGCCAAATTTCATCAAAATTGGTTGAGAGGTTTAGGCGGGAAAGCGTAACAGACAGACAGACAGACAGACAGACAGATAGAGTTACTTTCGCATTTATAATATTAGTATGGATTTGAAGAAGTTGCTTATAATTTTATATTATTGTGACGGATGAATATCATCAACGCCACAAGTAATTTTGTAGAGGGATATGTTAAAAGGGAAGGGAAATTAATTGGAAGGGGGATTTTAAAATTGGGGAGACGACTATACAAATCTAGAGGTGGGATGTTGTTAGAGCATTCAAAAAATATGTGTTCCAGTGTACCCTCCCCCAACCCGCATTCGCAGAGAGAGGAGTCACGGACATGGATCTTGTGCAAAAAAACGGGAGTGCAACAAAAACCTAGGCGGATTCTACAAACAACAGAAGTTATGGTTTTCGATACTTTTTTGTGGCCGAAAAACCACGGCTTTGGCTTGATGGTCGGTTGTACAGCATAATAAAAACTGCCTTTTTTCCTGCTGGACATATTCCACTGCTTTTGCCAAGAACTCAGTAGGTTCAGTCTTGGAAGGGACAGTAGATCGTAACCCTGGTAGGAAAGGTGCGTGAGATCTGACAATAAAGATGAACAAGCATCTTTAGCCAAGGCATCAGCGCACTCGTTACCCTTAATGCCACAATGGCTAGGTATCCAAACTAATTGAACATCCCTTTGACGATTAGCACAGGTAAGGAGAGAATTTTTAATTTTTAAATTAGGGGAACTATGCAATTTACATTTAAATGGGCTTTGGACTAAGGCTTGCAGACAGCTAAGGGAGTCTGTAAAAATGACGGCCTTTTCAATATTAGTGTGCGACTCTATAAAAAGGCAAGCTTCCAATATTCAATATCCACACTCACCAGTAAATACAGAAGATTCCGTAGGGCCTTTAAATTGCAGTATAATCTTGGAGCTTTGCTAATAGACCGCAGCGCCAGTATGGCTAAATTCGGTTTGTTTCGAAGCGTCCGTGAAGAACAATTGGAAACCATTCCATCGCTCGCCCAGTGGCGGCGTAAAGGGGGGGCGGTGGGGGCGGTCCGCCCCGGGTGCCAAGCATCAAGGGGTGACAACACGGTAACAAAGAAATGCCAACTCTGTCGCGCAGTGATAACTTGGACATTCATCTTTGTCGGGCTCAAGGATATGATAACGCTGCAACCATGGCAGGAGTTCATGGTGGTGTACAATCTATAATTAAGGAACATAATCCTAAAGCTTTGTTTATGCCTTGTGCTAATCATTCTGTGAAGTGGCCCGTGACCACTATTTTAGTCTGTGCTAGTTGCCTAGGTAACTTCTTCGTGTTGATCTAAAAAATACGAAACAATAAAACATCGTAATAATTTTCCCAAAGTTTTTTATTAAACATATTTCCATTATTATAAAAGTTAAAATGGTAGCAGAGCGTTAAGAAAAATCTACAAAAACAATATACAGTATCAGTGCTAAAAGCTAAACGAAAAACCTACTTATCAAAAAAATGTCAGCCGTAAAAATTGAACCCTTAAATGAGGACAATTACGACACTTGGGTAATACAAGCGGAAGCAGTACTGGTGAGACAAAAGCTATGGAAATATGTGGAAAATCCCCAGCAGCTCCAATTGCCGAAGAAGTAGAAGGAGACAAACAAGCAAGAGCCGAACTCATACTTACAATCGCTCCTTCTCTACTCAAAGAAATAAAGAAATGCAAAACTGCGAAAGCTTTGTGGGATAAACTCCGAGATATACATGCAAGTAAAGGACCTGCACGTAAAGCAACACTTCTTAAACAGTTGATACTAACTAAACTTGAAGGAAACAATGTGCGCGCTCACTTAAACAAGTTCATGGACACAGTCGACAAACTGGCAGACATGGATGTGGCCATAAACGAGGATCTGTTAACCATTATGATGCTCTATAGCTTATCCTCCGAATACGAAAACTTTCGTGTGGCCATCGAATCCCGTGACGTCCTCCCCAAACCAGAAGAACTTAAAATAAAAATCTTAGGGGAAAGTGACGCAAGACACCACAACAGTAACTTCGAACCTGGTGAACAAGACACCAATGAAGAAAGCGCCTTTTATGCTACTTGCAAAATCTGCAAAAAGAAGGGGAACAATATTTTTAAAAAGAAGACCCACCGAATATGCATGAACTGCTGGAAGAAAAACAATGAGAAACCTTGTCCTAAACGGTCGTCTCATCAAAATAATTATGCCAAGCAGTGCCTATTCACAGCAAATGACAAATCAACCGACATTGATGATATATGGGTCGTAGACAGGTGGCTGTACCTCACACATGACTTACCAACGTAACTTATTCAAGAATATGAAGGCTACATCTAGAATACTCAAGTTCGCTACAGACTCACACTCAGCTGAAATTAAAGGAACAGGCACCGTTTCCTTCGAAACCAAAAACGGAAATGGCATAGCCCTAACTGAACTGAAAGAGACTCTGTTCGTACCTGACCTAGACACCAACCTACTGTCAGTAAGCAAGATGACAGATGCTGACTGCTCTGTACTCTTTACAAAAACGAAAGCGACAGTAAAGAATCCTAAAGCCAAAATAATTCTTACAGCGTACAAACAAAAGGATGGTCTCTACTATTTAAAGCCACTACAACAAAAACGATACGATAGTGCCAACGTAACTACTGAAAAACCGATCGAATCATCAAATGTAATGGAGTGGCATCGAAAACTAGGTCATATGAATGCCTACGATATGCTTCAGGCACTTAAAAATGAGGAATTAATCGGCTTAAACTTTTCTGCCAATGAAACTCTTCCAGAATGTGACGTATGCGTTCAGGCTAAACTCCACAGAATACCTGCTCCTACACGCAACAAGAACTCTAGAAGAACTAACGATCTCTTGGAAATCGTCCACAGCGACGTGTGTGGGCCAATTCAAACGCCCTCCCTTGGTAACAAAAGATACTTCGTCACCTTCATTGATGACTACAGTCGTTACTGTAAGGTTTACCTAATTAAAACTAAAAATGAAGTTCTTGAGAAGTTTAAAGAGTTTAAAGAGGAAGCAGAAAATGTCACATCCAGAAAAATTAAGTATCTTCAGTCCGACAACGGGACAGAATACGTAAACAAAGATTTTGACAGTTTTTTAAAGCGCTCTGGAATTCAGAGAAGATTAACCGCACCCTACACTCCAAACCAAAACGGTATAGCAGAGCGGAAAAATCGCACCCTAGTTGAAAAAGGTAGAGCTATGATGATCGATGCCAAAGCGCCCCTCAAGCTCTGGGGTGAAGCCATAAATACTGCCAATTACCTATCGAACAGGAGTATCAATAGCGCTATCGACAACAAAACTCCATTCGAATTATGGGTCGGTAGAAAACCATGCGTGAACCATCTGTACATATTTGGGTCAAAAACGTACGTCCTTAGAAAAGGCTCTAACGGTCACAAATTTGCACCCAAAGCAATTCCAGGAATTTTCATGGGCTACTCAGAAACCTCAAAAGCCTTCAGAATCTACATTCCAACAAAGAATTGCATAATGACTTCAAAGGACATTCGTGTAATGAAAACAATATTCTACAACGACGCGAAAAACATAGGCAATATAAAAAAGCTGCAACAAGATCTGGTTCAAAACACAATAAATATTCAGCTGGATGAACCAAACAATAATGAAACGTTGCAACAAGAACTGGTTGAAAGCACAGAAAATATTCAACTTGATGAACCACACAATAACGAAAGTTATGATAGTTACCAATCTACATCTGGTTCAATAATTGCCCCTGTTTCTCCTCACGCTGAGCCTTCAGACAAAGAAAATGAAATTGAAAATTCAATTCAAGCTCCTACCAGGACACTACGTGACAGATCGACTATATCGAGACCAACGCGGTTCGATGATTTCATTATGGCCGCAGTCGAAGAAGTTGAAAACATGTCTAAACGAAAAGAACCTGTCACATACAAAGAGGCAATGGACTCGCCTGATAAAGATAAATGGATTGAAGCCATGCGTAGTGAAATCACATCTTTAATTGAAAACCAAACTTGGGAACTTGTCGACTTACCTTCAGGTCGCAAAGCACTCCCTTGCAAATGGGTGTATAAAGTAAAATTGAATCCTGATGGTTCCGTCGAGAGATACAAAGCCAGAATGGTTATAAAAGGTTATTCACAGCAACCTGGAGTAGACTATGATAAAACGTTCAGCCCCGTAGTTCGTTTAAGTACGATACGTACATTACTAGCTGTGGCTGTTCATGAAAATCTAAAACTCCACCAATTCGATGTAACTACGGCTTTCTTATATGGATCAGTACAGGAAGAGTTGTACATGAAACAGCCAGAGGGATTCCAAGATGGTACTAAACGAGTCTGCAAATTAAAACAAAGCCTCTACGATTTAAAACAGGCACCACGCTGTTGGAATACCTGTATTGCAGAATACCTACAAAAGATTGGTTTTCAACAGAGTGAAGCGGACCCGTGCCTTTACACAAGAATTAAAGGCAAAGCAAAGGTTTTTGTGGGTCTATATGTTGACGATGGACTTGTTGCCTTTAATACAAGCGCAGCAGGAGAAGAATTCTTGAGAGACTTGAAAACCAGATTCAAAATAACTACCAAACCTGCATCATATTTCCTGGGAATGGAAATTGAAACACTCAAAAACAAGACAATAAAACTATGTCAAAAAGCCTATACCAAGAAGGTGTTGCAGAAGTATGGAATGAGCAACTGCAAATCCGCACCTACACCCATCATTAAAAACAATGAGAGAGGAGAGGAGGCCGATATCGTGGAACAGAATTTCCCGTATCGTCAAGCGGTAGGCGCTCTAGCCTATTTGGCAGTCGGCACGAGGCCGGATATATCGTATGCTGTTGGAGTAGCCTCTAGAAACTTGGCTGCACCCTCAAAGAAAGATATCGCACTGGTCAAACGCATATTTAGATACCTGAAGGGTACACAATGTAACGGACTGTGCTACACGAAAACAGCATCTCTGCGACTCAACTGCTATAGCGACGCTGATCACGCAGGAGACGAGTCAACTGCCAGATCAACATCGGGAATGGTGTGCATGCTCTCTGGAGCCGCGATAAGCTGGCGGAGCCAGCTACAACCCACTGTGTCAATCTCTTCAACCGAAGCCGAAATTATTGCCGCAAGTGAAACAGCACAAGAGATTATATGGCTGAAGCTTTTACTAGATGGAATGGTCAAGAGCCAGAACCCAGTGTTGTACCTAGACAATGAATCAGCTATAAAACTCGCACACAACCCGAAGTTCGAATATCACAAACGGACGAAACATATCAAACTGAAACATTTCTTCGTCCGGGAATGTGTTAACAACAACGAATTTGACGTCACACACGTGGAATCGAATCGGCAGCTGGCTGACATGCTTACAAAGCCCCTGTTCGGTCCTAGACTGACAGACTTGAGCATCCAGATTGGATTGAAGAATTTATCATAAAATTCCAAAAAACATGAAGGATGTGAAGTGGCCCGTGACCACTATTTTAGTCTGTGCTAGTTGCCTAGGTAACTTCTTCGTGTTGATCTAAAAAATACGAAACAATAAAACATCGTATTAATTTTCCCAAAGCTTTTTATTAAACATATTTCCATTATTATAAAAGTTAAAACATTCGCTAAATCTATGTGGGGTGCACTCTTTTAGGAGTGTTAGTTCAAGTGTAACATTTTTCGGAACAGTAGAAAGAGTTTACACGTTCTTTTCGTCTTCCACACTTAAATGGGAAATTCTAATGCAAAGTGTAGGCGTATCGGTTAAATGACTAGTAGTGTTAAAATAGAAGTAATATTCTGGACTATTTTACCTCTTATGTATTCTGCCTTAGATCGTCCGAAATACGAGAAGTAAAGGAATGAAAATTGCATTAAGCTTCAATCATTATATTGTCACATTTAAACACAACTATCTAATTACAAACCACGTTCTTTAATATTAATAAATTATATTTTGTATTTTTACAGCAGTCAAACATTTTTAATACAGATGACGAGACAGGCTTCATTTTTTTTTTATCATTCGAATTATAACATTTTTGAATCGCAGTACTAGAGTAAACTAAAAAGGTTGGTTTTCTGTAAAACGAACAAACCTTATTTTCAACAAGTAGAGACAAGATGGAGTACGCATCACGATGCTGTTAAGTCACTGATGAATAATTTTGAGAAACTTGGATTAACATTCGAAGACATGTGTGATCCCAGAAGCAGCAGAGAAAACGTCGATACAACAGAAGCAGCATCCACACTCTTACCAGCTTTGCGTGACTTCGGTTATTTGTGCTACTTCTCTTTTTGGTGTGAAATTCACACAAAAGTATATCCAAACATCTGGGCTATCGCTGGAAAAGTGTGTTATAAAAATCAAAGCCCTAAAAATTTTTCTTCAAACTCAACGTATCCAAATAGTGGAAAGAGCTATTTCCTACCCAACTGAAAAATGTGAGGTCTTGGATATTTCCGTTGAAAGAAGAGGAAGGAGGAAATTCCGAAAACAAAAACAGCGTTCGGGAAGCTACATCTTCTCGTCGCCCAAGAAACCAGTGTCTCAAGACTAAAGTCTTTCACCAGTGTGTGTTGCCAGTGATGACTTACGGAACTGAAACGTGGTCGCTCGCAATGGGCCTCATACGAAGGCTCAGAGTCACACAAAGGGCAATGGAAAGAGCTATGCTCGAAGTTTCTCAAAGTCACCGACATAGCTCTTCGAGTCGCTAAAATTAAGTGGCAGTGGGCAGGGCACATTGCTCGTAGAACCGATGGCCGATGGGGCAGTAAGGTTCTGGAGTGGCGGCCACGCACCGGAAGACGCAGCGTAGGGAGGCCCCCAACAACCAATGACCTGGTGAAGGTCGCGGAAAGCCGATGGATGCGGGCAGCACAAGACCGGTCATCGTGGAAAGCCTTGGGGGAAGCCTTCGTCCAACAGTAGACATCTATAGGCTGAAGAAGAAGAGCACCGCTACAAAGCAATGGATGACATTCTCATAACATTTGGTGTTGTTCAGTCTGAAACTCTACTAACGTCAACAGAAGAACTTCGTGATATAGTTCCAAATCCTACATTATTATGTAAAACAAGATTTTCAGAATACTGAACGGAACAAAGTTGCTAATGTAGTTGCAAGTAAATGGACAAAGTAGACTCTACCAAGATGCCTTCGTTGTAAATTGACAATAATGTCATATAATACTATTCTGAAGTATGCAATATTCACCAAGTAGAGATAAATTTTCATGTTTGGAAAGGCGTAGTCACACGTTCTCAAGGTGCTACGGTAGGTAGTTATATGTAACGTGTGACTACGTCTTATCTCTCTATATTAACACAGTCTAAAAATCATACAGTCGTCCGACGAAGACGTCTAGACACTCTAGACAGAGCAATCGTGCGGGGTGTGAGGGACGAGACGCGGGTAAGCGGCACCCGAGCTGCGAACAAAACGATGTTCGTAGCTCGGTATCTATCATTAAGGACTAACACGTGTTCGTTTTTTTATTTGTTTGTTTTATAATTTGATATGAGTAACAATTTTGAGTATAATTGGGGTACTTGTCACGAAAAAGTCATCCTTTTTGACATCCAAAATGGCGGACGTAATTTTTTTTTATAATTTGCTATGAGTGTCAATTTTGAGTATAATTGGGGGGGGGGGGTGCTTGATACGAAAAAGCCCCTTTTTGAAATCCAAGATGGCGCACGCCAATTTAAATGTATACCTATTAATATGATATGGGTCATATGGGTGAGTGATATGGGTTGTATTCCGAGGTGGATTGGGGTGCTGCTTACGAATATGCCATCTAAATAACTTAAATCTGTCTCGAGTTGTTTCCGTAGTAAAAATAGCAAATTAATTAAATATAATACAGCTATCGATGTTGATCTGCAATAATTTCATAAATATTGTTTATTTGTGACAACCCTGGCCGATGCGTTACTGTCTAGACGATGTCGGCATTTTACATGAGATCAAAGGCGTCGACCTACTGTATGTATTTTATACTGTGATATTAACAAAAGTTAAAATGACGAACTAAAAACTAGGTAGTTAACATACGACATCTCTTTTGACTTATGTATCGGCGCATAGTAATATGTAGAGATATCCTATTTTACTATTTCGTAGCACGTGGATCGTAGCGCGTATAGCAATGGTTTTCCCGTATGAAGCTCCCAGTATTTCGTAGTAGCGACGCACATTTGCGTCGATGGCAGCGAATGGGTCATGAATTAGTGGATGAGGTCGTTAGTAAGTATAAATAAATTGGATGTTTCATATATTGAGAGGACCTGGGGAGATTTCTTAATCTAGGTAATTCTGGTAAAGATCAACTGTCATGTGGATTTTTAAGTAATTTATTATGATCCAAGGCAGTTATAAACAATCACTCTATGGTTTTGACTCTACTGAGAGCGACATAGGCCTGGCCTTTAGCAAACAGTGACTTTCCTAGATCGATAACTGCTTTATCTAGAGTACAACCTTGTAATTTATGTACAGTACAACCCCAAGAAAGAATCAGCGGGGGCATTTTACGCTGAATTTTCCCAGACCCCCTCAAGCCGTCAAATTCAGTGAGGCAAGGCTCGATTCTGATAAGTCCGTTAATATCTGCCTTTATGGATGCGTCGTCAAATTGTATGAGAACAGCGCTAGGCTGTTCTGCCTGTTCCAACTGATCGCGCAGAAGAGCAGGCCATTTGAAGGTCTTCACCACTCCCATCGCTCCGTTTACCAAATCCTGGTTTACATTCAAATTTCTACGAAGCATTACTCGGGATTATGTACAAGCATAAAGTACTCGTGAAACTCTTTCAAGTGATACCAAATACGGTATATTTATTTTAATTTTATATTATCATAGAACTTTTCGTCCGTTAGAGGGCGCAATACTAAATTTGGTGACAAGCTTAATAGCTCACTAGCAGCCGCCAGCGACTTCGTTCGCGTGGAATTAATTATGCTCCGCTCCTATTGGTCGCAGAGTGATGTTATATAGCCTGAAGCTTTCCTGAATTAATGGGCTATTCAACGCAAAAAGAATTTTTCAAATCGGACCAGTAGTTCCTGAGATTAGCGCGCACAAACAAACCAACTCTTCAGCTCTAAATATTAGTATAGATAACCAACAGAATATCAAGGCCCTTCTAATGGTACTGCAGTGGTCTTATTCTGATAAGTAGTAAAGAAGCTATGAACGAAAAGATGTGAATTATATGCAATCAGCCCATGAATACAGCTAAAGTCACAAGCAAATGCTAGTAATATATATGCGTTAAAGGGCGTGAATTCACCAAAGCTTCGACTTCGCAGAGAAGTGTGGAGAATACTTCCTCTGTCGGCGTACGTACATTAGCCCCCAAGGTTACTTTTAAGGCTGTCTTGACTGACCTGACTAAACTTTCCCAGGAACCTCCCATGAAAGGAGCTGATGGGGGAATAAACTTCCATTTTATCATCTCATTAGCAGCAAAGTCAGGTACAGCTTGAGCATAAAGCGTTTTTAATTCTCTGTTAGCGCCAACGAAAGACGTGCCATTGTCGGAGTGGATTTCAGTTGGAGTACGACGACGAGCTATAAATCTTCTAAGAGCCATTATCGCAACATCGGATGATAGTGAGCGTACGATTTCAAGGTGGATACCTCGAACGGTTAAGCAGGTATACAATGCCACCCACCGTTTTTCAGATCTTCGTCCGACGGTCACGGTTGTGGGACCGAAGTAGTCTAAGCCCACGAACGAAAAGGGTCTGCAGTGATGGGCTAGCCTGGCAGCTGAGAGATTTCCCATGGGCGGTTGGTAGGTGATACTTCGACGAATTTTACAAAATTGACAGTTAAAGGCTACTTACTGCTCTTACAGTGTTTCTGAGGCTCAAAATCCAAAATCTCTGGCGAAGCTCGTTCACAACCAATTCGGTGTTTGCGTGGGCCGACCGTTGATGGTAGTTGAGGACGAGAAGTCGGACAGTAGGATGTTTACCATCGAGCAGGGCTGGCTTTTTCACCTCTTCGTTAACGTCGACGGCTTCAACAATTCTAGTTGACAGACGCAGAACTTTCTCATTATCAAGCGTAGCCGGTAATTTAGCCAATCTACTATGACTTGATACGGGTAGTTGATTTTGAATGGAGTTGATCTCCTCAGAAAAACAATCTAACTGACTTTGACGTAGAACGTGTGTTGTCGCTAACTGTTAATCATCGAAGATTAGCATCGTGGGCAGAAGGCCGTGATTATGTAAATTGAGGGCAGACTGTCGACAAGTGAACATCAAAGTAAAGTGCTCCGTGTATTATTTTTAATAAAAATAGATTATAGTGTTTATTTCTACGTAAATCTGGTCATTACAATATTAACTGTATGGACAAGTGTTATCTCCTGTGTAAAAAGTGAACTTTTTGAACAAAAACGATAAATAAAAATATTTTATCGAAGGCTTATCGAAGCGCATTAAACGTCTTATATAAACTAACACATTAAAGTCTTAAATACTTTCTAGTGACAATCGCTAAGGTGTTAAATCACAATTAACTTCAATTGTAGCAAAATAGCAAAAAATAAACAAAAACAATAATTCACAAAAAAAAAACTGTAAACTTGGGTGTTTATTAGTAAGGTGAAAAGTGTGATTTAAAGCATATGGAAATTCTGAACACAATAGTTACAAAAAAACTGATATTGTGGAAAAATAGTGCAAAAATAATTACTGCATGAATCATCTTAAGGTTTTTTTAAAATTTTAAATCCGATCGGCAGGACTATTGCTCGACATTCCCTAGTTCCATTCCCACAAAGTGGACATTGCTTTTGTGTTGCATCTAAATCACTTACACAACACTGAAGAATCAAAAATATGAATTTCTTTGAGAATATTACTCTGCGGCGGGCGCGTACCCGTACTCAATCACTCAATGAAAGCGTAGTAGAACCATGTAATAATTCCAGTGACTCGTCCATAGATGGCACCACACATAGTTTACCTATAATATCAGATGATGAAAATGATGAAATCACACAATTAAAACAACAAATAGACCAACTCAACTCAGAATTGCTCGCGGCCCATGAAGAAATAAACAATATATCATGTGAAAACACTGAGTTAAAGAGAACGATTGAATCCCTAAACAACAAACACAAACTTGTACAAAAGGTAACTAGGAAGCTAATTAATGACATTGGGACACCTATTAAAAACCAAGCAACTCCTATTCGAAAATCTAATCTACAAAACAAGAAACTGGAAAGTTCTACGGTAACTTTAACTCCAAAAAATGTGAATACCTCCGATACAAAACAAATGAATAATATACAAAATAGTTCATCGCCTACCCTCAAACCAGATATGGGGGTAGTTAACAATAAACAACAAAAAAAACATAAATTGTGTATACTAAGTTCTAATAAGACAAACAAGATCCTATCGATTACAGAAAGAACATTCCCAAATTATAATATATGCCACTACATTAAACCATATTGTGAAATAAAGAATCTCGTCGACGGTATTAATAAAAGACTGACGATCACTGCATAATCCTCATCGGCGAAGAAGATTTTAGCACAACAAACAACTATCATGACTTAGTTCTTCAGTTACGTGAAACACTTGTAGCTGTGAAAAACACAAATATTATAATTTGTTTACCTACGTATAAATTCAGCTATTACTCCAATATGTACAACTTAAGAGTGGAATTGTTCAATAACCTGTTATACAATGATATTCAACTTCACAACTATGCATTTCTGTATGACTCTAATTTCGATCTACGTTATGATTATACAATGTTCTCTGGGTTGAATGGTGCGATTAATAATAGTGGTATGAACAATATTTTCTGCAATTTAAAATATAATATTGACATGATTTCTAATAATTTTCTATCCAATTCTAGTATAAATTTATACAATGTTTCTAATGAAAGAGATAATGCTGAAACTGTGAACAATCAACATTTTTTTCTTGTATAATCATATTCATGTTATTCATCAAAATACTAACGGTTTAATAAGTAAATCGGACTTATTAAGCTTGCATTTAAATGATCATGCTAGCCTTGGTAAACGTGTGGATGTACTTTGTGTTACAGAACACAATATGATAGAAGAGGACCATTTCAACCTTTGTATTCCAAATTATACACTTGCTACCTACTATGCAAGAAAGTCTCAAAGAGGGGGCTCATGTATCTTAGTAAATAATAAACATCCATATATAATTCTTAACATAAAAGAATATTGCAATAATTATAGTCTGTATTTATAGATCTCCTAAGAATAATGTCGACTCGTTGACTTCGTTTTTCTATAACTTTGATGGACTCTTAAGGAAAATAAGGTACAATTAAAAAAAAAAAGGTGCTGATTTGCGGAGACTTTAACATTGATATTTTAAAAAACACGAAAATATCAATGCAATTTCAAAATCTCTTACATAGTTATAATAATTAGGTGTGCGTGAACCAACCCGGCTAGATAGCGGTACCTGCATCGACAATATTGTACATAACGTAAGGGGAAGTTCATGTGAGGTAGTGGAGCTAGCTGTCTCTGATCATTCAGCTCAGATTATAAAATGTCCCGTCAAAAAGACCTGCACGCTCACACATTGGTTCTCTTTTAGACGTGATTTTTGCCAAGAAAATGTCAAAAAATTTAAAGAGGCTCTCCAAAGTCTTAGTTTTAATAGTGTGTATAGCGGCAATGATCCAAACAACTCATTTATAGAATTTCACAGCTTATTTAGATTATTTTACGATATGTGCTTCCCATTAAAGAAGATTAAAAACGTCACTGCTAAACCACAGAAATGGATCACAAAAGGCATTAAACTGTGCTCTAAACGTAAACGTGAGATGTTATGGACCTTAAGGCGGCATCCAAATGTAGTCAATAAAAATAGATATAATTCTTATTCCAAACGTTTAAAAAGAATTATCAAATTAACCCAAAAATCGCAAAATAGCTACTTTATCAATAACGCTGAAAATAAAATTAAAGCAACCTGGAGGGTTATAAATTCAACAAAAAATAACTTTCCGAGGAACACTCCTTATAAACTCCTTATTAACAATAAACACGTTACAAATCCGACTGACATAGTAGAACTATTTAATAATCATTTTATTGATCAAATACAACCAACAACTAATTCTGACCATAATATAATATTAACAAATTCAAACGTAAATTCATTATTCTTATCACCCATAGGACCACTTGACATTTATAAAATAATAAAGACTCTGAAAAATACAAATAGCTTTGGCTTTGATAACATCGAGACTAAGATAATAAAAAGCGTAGCTCTTGAAATTTCACCAGTTTTTAGCTTTATTGTTAACCTATGTATAGATCATGGTGTTTTTCCCGAGGACTTGAAGCTGTCCGTAATAAAACCTCTACATAAAAAGAATGATCCTCAAAATATACAAAACTATAGACCCATTGCTCTTCTTTCAGTATTTTCCAAAATAATTGAAAAAGTTATTTATAACAGTATTTACTTGTTTCTAGAAAAAAATGGCATTTTAACTAAGGAACAGTATGGTTTCAGAAAGTGCAAAAACATAAATATGGCCATTTATGAACTAATTGATGAAATAGTTACAAATATGGACCAAAAAATACCTGTAACAGCCTTATTTATGGACATGAGTAAGGCTTTTGATTTTGTTAACCATGAAATTCTTTTAAGAAAGCTGTATAAATATGGCATTAGAGGCAAAGCATTAAATTTAATAAAGTCTTACCTCACTGGCAGAAAACAGGTAACTAGTATTACAGCAGTTGATTTCCAAACGAAATCGGAAATTAATTACCAATCGAGAGAGAGACCAATTTTTTACGGTGTGCCTCAGGGAAGTGTACTTGGCCCTTTATTATTCTTATCCATACTAATATTATAAATGCGAAAGTAACTCTGTCTGTCTGTCTGTCTGTCTGTTACGCTTTCCCGCTTAAACCTCTCAACCGATTTTGATGAAATTTGGCACAGACAATCTTTAGACCCTGAGAAAGAACATAGGCTACCTTTTATCCCGGAAAAATTTTATATTCCCGAGGGAAAACTAAAAAGCGCGATATAACCGAACTTCACGCGGGCGAAGCCGCGGGCGGAAAGCTAGTGCTATATAAATGATCTTCCGAAAACCATACCACATCCCATGACCCTGTTTGCTGATGACTGTACGGTAGTGTTTTCTGGTAAAAATAGTGACTTATATGAAAATGACATAAACAGCAGCTTAAATCTAATAATTCAATGGTTATAGAATAATAATTTACAGATTAATTTTGACAAAACTCAAATAATGACATTTAAACAAAGAACTAATCCTACAATTCTTGACATTCATTATGACCAAAGAAAAATTATAAAAACGGTACGAACCAAATTTCTAGGAATTTGGCTAGATGAACACACGACATGGAAAACGCACATGGAGATGATGATAAAAAAGATTCATCAATTCTGTTATGTTTTACACAATTTAAACAAGGTTGCAAATCGTAATACTGTTCTTATTGCTTATCATGCATATGTCTCCACAGCTCTTCGTTACGGCATTATGTTTTGGGGCAACTCTACCAACAGAGAAATGGCATTTAAAGCCCAAAAACAATGTATTCGAGCCATATGCATGTTGAAAACCACCGACAGCTGCAAACCACATTTTGTTTGTTTAAAAGTTGAACAAAATCTGGGGTCCGTTAGGCGAGAAATAACACAAACTTTGTACAACTAGTACAATTGAGCGTTTATTCTATGAAACCGATGCACCCAAAAAAATAATTCTTAAAGTACTTATACAAATAGCGGTAACGAAACCATAGCGCGATCTAACTCGACGCCAACGCCATCTATCGAGCACACGAGTCAACATTGGACACTTATTGGATTAATATTAGATCGCGCCGTGGTTTCGCCACATACAATTCTGGACATACCGCCCACCAAGAACACAATGCAGAATGTCCTTCAATCAAACCGCCCACCATGCCAAATCATAAAAATAACCAGAAATTCTTATTTTGCTAAGGACAACGTCGATAACTTTTATGTAGGTCTTTTAATTAGGGAATTTTCGGTACGGGTCGTCACCACCCGTGTAATTTTATCTGGCCCTGAGTTTTTGTGCTTCACTTTACCCAATAACCACTTTCCAGGAGGTAAATCGCCTAGTGATGGTTCCGCGTTCTGGTACTCACCTTCTTTAGTTCTCATGGTGGACGCTATAAATCGTTTCTCACACTTAATTACATCCTCTGTGAGCATTTGTTTTTTGATGTTTCAGCTTCCGGTTCCCAGAACCTTTTCAGCATGCCGTCAGCATCAAAACTTGAATGCATTACATGGAGGTGAGAATGAATATTGGATGAATTGTCTACCTCACAGACGCCCGATATTATCCATCCAAACGCAGTTTCCTGCGCCAAGAGAGAACCACCCAGATTTCTTTTAATGCCTCCTTGGATGGTTTGACTGTATACCTCAGCACCTAATAAGATATCGATCTTATTAGGTCTGTGGTATGCTGGATCAGCCAAATCATCCACAGTCATATTTACCCATTCTACCCTGGTTACTTTGGTAACTGGGAGAAGGGACGTAACTGATTTCAAGATAGAAGCATCAACCTTAACCTGAAAGTGGGGGTCTACTCTCGATCTTATATTAATTTTGACCGTGGACTTTGAAGTCACACTTTGGTCACCACCTACACCTACTATGGTGTGTTTGGCCGCAATCTTTATTAATCCCAAGTACTGAGCCGTAGCTTCAGTAATAAAAGACCCTTGCGACCCCTGGTCTAATAATGCCCTAACCGGAAAGTATGTCCCATCTTTCGACTCAGCTTGCACCACAGCTGTAGGTAATAAAACTGTTTTACAACAGTTCCCTGTCGAAAGACAAGACACAAGTGGCTTATTAGACCCCTCCGCTTGCGCGGAAAGCTTAATGCTGTCGGATTCAGCATTTTCGTCAACCGACCTTTTACTTGTCGACGAAGCTCCCTCGTGAACCGTCTCAATTTCTGCGCTAACGGAACCAGAATCACCACTAGGGTGCAGTAAGGAATGGTGGCGGCGTTTGCACGCCCGGCATCGGACCATGTTTTTGCAAAATTTGGCAGAGTGGTTGCTGTACACACAAAACATAAATTTTTCTCCATTGCAATATCACGTCGTTTGTCATTTGATTCTTTGGCGAATCTTTTGCAAGCAGTTATTTTATGAGCCGCAGTACAATACGCACATAGCGTAATTTTATTCTCTTTTACAACGTGAAAAGATTTAATAGTTTTGCTTTCTACCTTGTTGGGCTTGGTATCAAAATTATCTAATCCTCTAAAACGCCTTATCAAAAAATCAGAAAATTGCCCAAACGTAGGAAAGTCGTCAGATGGATCTGAAGACATCTTTAATTCCCATGTTTTTAGTGTTTCTTTGTCTAGTTTCGCGCTTATTAGATGAATAATTAAAATATCCCAAGATTTATTTATTTATTAATAAAGGTACACCAACAGCTTCTGTATAAAAATTAACAAATAGAGTAGATATGAGTAAAAGGCTTATACAGTTGCCAATAACAGGTGAACCAACATTCACCAACATGAGTGATAACTTAAACTAGATAAATGTAAATACTAATATTAACTGGATATAAACTATACAAAGACAATAACAAGGTTAGACTTGTACTTAAGTAAAAAAAAAGGGTTACAAAATACAAAGCTAAAATTAAATATGAGATCAAAAATTACAATAAAACTTAAAAAACTTAAACTAAGAAACTTGCAAAATTAAAAACACAGAATAACTTAAATTATACAAGAAAAAGATTGCAAATGTATAGGAACAAACAGACAAAACTATTATTTAAGAGCTTTTTGACTTAGAATAAAACGCTTGAAGGTTTTCATAGTGTTGTGGTTTATGTCAACATCTGGGTTTGATCTTATCAAGCAATTTATCTCTTTGCTGAGCCTATTGAGAGGTGAATTTTCTCCTATAATTGTGTTGGAAGCTTTAGTATGGAATAAATGGGTAATGGGATATCTGGGTATTCTATTGGGGACTTTTATTCCAATTTGATTAATCAAGTTAATACAATCTAATTTATTGTTAACTAATTTGTAAAAAAACATAATATCTTGTACCAGTCGCCGGTCGCGCAGTGTTGTCATTGCGTAGTGTTGAATACGTTGCTCGTATGGACACCGGGGTGATACACCACCGAAGGTATATGCTAGGTGTTTAGTGAAGGCCCTTTGGATGCTTTCTACTCTTTGTGAGTGTACTGCGTAGTGCGGGTTCCACACTACGCTGGCAAATTCAAGGTGACTACGGACTAATGCGTTATATAACACAATTTTTGTTCTTACCAGCCTAAATCCCTTAGTGCTTCTCTTAAGAAATCCTAGTAGCCGTGCCGATTTCGTAACAATGTTATCAATATGGCTTATGAAGTTGAGTTTACTATCCATAGTGATACCAAGATCGCGAACCTCATTCACAGTTTCTAATAACACTCCGTTTATGTTATATGAGACGGCACTGGATTGCTTTTTCCTTGAGAAACGTATATGGCTACATTTACGTATATTAAGTTTCATGTGATTAAGGTTGCACCAGTGTTCAATTCTATCCAAATCCTCCTGAATTAGGGTAGTATCTTTATTTGAAGTTATAATTTTATAAATTTTAAGATCGTCAGCAAACATTAGATATTTACAATGATAGATTTGGGCGCTAATGTCGTTGATGAACAATAAGAGCAAAACGGGTGCAAGATGAGAACCCTGAGGAACTCCTGAGTCAGCTTAATATGGATAGGATTCGTAACCGTTAACAACATGAGTCTGCGATCTATGAAGCAAATAAGATTTGAATCAGTTTAGAAGTGAACCATGTATGCCATTATACTCTAACTTGGACAGTAATAGAGAATGGTCAACACTGTCAAACGCACTGCTGAAGTCCGTGTACACGGCATCAACTTCTAGTCTTTTGTCAAGAGCTAGAGTCACATCCGACACAAACTCGACGAGGTTTGTTTCTACACTGCGTCCAGCTTTAAAGCCATGCTGACTTGGTGAAATAATTCTGTCAATGTGGCGAGTAATAACTGGACAGACAAGAGACTCGAATATTTTAGGAAAACACGATAATATTGAAATTGGGCGGTAGTTTTGAACATTCGCAGGATTACCTTTTTTAAAAACCGGGACAATTCTTGCGCTTTTCCATACTTCAGGGAATATTCCATCAGCAAGAGAAGAATTGAAAATAATCTGCAATGGTAGGGCAAGTTCATGATAGCAGCGTTTTAAAAACAAGGGTGGTATACAATCAGGTCCAGCACCTTTGGAAGCATCTATGAGTTTTAGCTTGTTAAGAATTTGTTTTTCTGTTAATTTAATAGTGCTTAAGACCGAGTCAATACCAGAAAAAAACATTAGCAGTGTTATAAGAAGTGGCTGGATTTTGATTAAAAACCGAAACAAATTGATCAGCAAAGAGGTTAGCAATTTCTGGACCATTGTTAGCCACCTTATCATTCATATACATGTCTGCAGGTATGCAAGATTCTCCGCGAAGTTTATCTTTAATAAATCTCCAGAAAGCTTTATTAAGATGAAATGTCTACACCTAGGTTTCTGATAGACTCTAAACAATCTGATGTGGTATTAATTAACTTCTTAATTTCAGAGGCAGATTCAGACACCAAACCTTTTTGATTAAGCAGCCGATTCAAAATGCCATTAGCCAAAAACCGCTTATTGTTGTACATACTATCCAATTTTTCCCATGCAACTTTATAGCTATCAGATGTCAGTTTAATGTTCCGCAATAACTGTTCTGCCTCACCAGTCAAATGACCCCTGAGATAGTAGAACCTTTGAGCGTCATCCAGAGAATTATTTTCATGCACAAGCCCTAAAAACAAATCTCTGAACGTCTGCCACTCAGCGTATTTCCCCGAAATACGCTGAGTGGTATTTTAATTTCTGGCAATTTAAAACGGCTGGCTAAACCTTCACATTGACTACTTGAATTTAATTGTCTTTCTGGGGTTTTTAAATCATATAACATTCCCTTTAAATCAGTCTTAAATTGCTTCTACCTCATCATACACACAATTTTTATGATAATCGGAATTGTACAAATCACTTCGCTTAACTTGACTAATAATTTTAGTATGAGGGGCTGTAAATAAAGTCCACTGTTGTTCCAAGTTATCCAGCCTTGTTTCAATATACGGAATAGTTAAACGATCTTTAGGTGTCCTTTTAAAATTAGTCTTAACTTTCAGCATTCTTGCCCTAATATCCTCCTGTAAATCGTTGAACGCTTCCATTGTAAATTGTTTATCAAACTCTGTAATTGATTTAAAATACTCAAACAAAATCGTCACAAATACCACAATAAAATGTAAACAAGGCTAAGCAGAAAAATGAACAAAGTATATTTGTTTGTATGTACATTCAACAACTATACAAAAAGTTAAAACACAAATTGGTTAAAATTTTACAAGTCTTTTTGAAAGTTATTCTGGTAAAAATCGGGCTAGGATTCCCCGTCTCAACCAACTATTGCTTAAAACTATTACAAGTCTAAAACTAACTATTTTTTTCTAAGTTAATTTTCAACACTATCTTCAAAGATTATCAATTTTTTCTAAGTTTCAGTAGTCGTTACTTTAAGGTTCAAATTTGCATGTAGTTAGATTTATTTCTTCTAGTAATAATAAGAGCGAAAATGTACTCACAATTAAACACTGCACTCACTGTCACTGATTTTCTTCGACGCGACGTCACGCACCTGCCACAAGTGGCGCCCTCTAGCGCTCCGCAACCTGCCTTTCACCTCCCGAGTTCACCGCTCCTCAGGATGTAGTCACCCGGCTCCACCACTGCCTTGGCGTCTTTCCAGACGCCTCGCTGTAGGGATGTTCTGGACAGCGATCCACTGCCAGTAGCGACGAAGTGGGTGGTAATCACTACCACCACCGGTGATTACCAAAAAACACGCCCAGCCAAATCCGGCTCGAAGGACCATGAACAAAATCTGGGGTCCGTTAGGCGAGAAATAACACAAACTTTGTACAACTAGTACAATTGAGCGTTTATTCTATGAAACCGATTCACCCAAAAAAATAATTCTTAAAGTACTTATACAAACAGCGGTAACGAAACCATAGCGCGATCTAACTCGACGCCAACGCCATCTATCGAGCGCACGAGTCAACATTGAACACTTATTGGATTAATATTAGATCGCGCCGTGGTTTCGCCACATACAATTCTGGACTAAAGTACCTACTAACGCTTCCATCCCTCTATATTTATGAAACTGCAATTTTTGTTATGGAGAATGTATATAAGTTTGAAACACTTAATACTAGACGTCACTAAAGCACACTAAAGACAAAAAAACACAGCACTGCACTTTTTTCAAAGAGTTGCCTCGGCATGGGTCCAAAAATTTTTAATAAACTACCAAAAAGTTTAAAAAGTATGACTAACATAAATCGTTTTAAATTACAACTAAAGAAATGATTGCTTGACAAAGCTTACTATTCTATCAATGAGTTTTTAGATGATAAGAGTTTAAAATAAAGAAATGATCAATTGTTAATTTAAATGACCAATATTGTTCTAAAATAATTTGTACGCCTTGCAAGGCAAAACATAGTGATACATACAATTTTTTTATACCATGTACCATATCACCTATGTTTCACAAATAAAATACTTTGACTTTGACTATGTTTAACGTTTGAAGTTGGTGTTGATTCTAAATGAAACGTGAAAATGAGATTGGGAACTATAAGGCTGAAATTAACATGGATACCTTTCTTTCGTAGTGAATGTAGTCGCAGCAATGATAGATATTTATGAGCGTATGCTGTGGCTTTGATTAAGCGAGACCACGAACTGAAACGTCGTGAATCCGCTGAGAGTGGTTGATCGAATGATTGGTTAATGATGATATGAGTTGCAACCTCATGAATTGATCTCATGGTATGAGTTTCGAGTACGGTTGTGTTATGAGAAGTACCAGGTGCGATAATAGGCCATTCAGATTCTGGAGCTAGTAAAAAATCAGGCCCCTTAAACCAACGAGATTCTGGTGTGATTGGACGACGACCTAGACGGGTCGCATCATCAGCAGGGTTAAGACCGGTTGGGATCCACCGCCACTCTTTCACTTCTGTGAGTTCTATTATCTCACCCACTCGATGAGCAACGAAAGGCTTATATGTGCGTGCGTCATTCCTAAGCCAACCCAAAACGTTCATTGAATCGGACCAAAATATATGTCTAGAAATATTTAATCTAACTGCATCTACAATGGATGTACCTAGTCTAGCAGCTATTAGTGCAGCTAGTAGCTCTAACCTAGGGATACTAGATGGTTTTAGAGGAGTTACGCGTGATTTGCTACATATTAATGCGAGCTGAATGTCTCCGTTTGAAAAGAGGAAGCGCCAGTACGCTACAGCTGCGTACGCTTGCGCACTGGCGTCTGCAAAGACATGCAGTTCGGCTTGACTGGGTTCCATTCTGCACGGATTGTAGCAGCGTGGAACTTTTAATTGTGATGTTGAAATGAGATCTTGGAACCAGTTGGTCCAGGATTTGGTTTCAGATGAAGGGAGTTCGGTATCCTAATCTAAATTCATTCGCTATGCATTTTGAAATAAAATTCTACCACGGATAACAACGGGAGCGAGGATACCCAGTGGATCGAAAATACGCATAATTAAAGAAAGTACTATCCGCTTGGTAAGCAGTTGAGGCAGAAATTCTTCTCCGTTTTTTGGTAGTGTTAAAACTTAATAAGTCAGTCGATGGATGCCAGTATAGTCCCAATGCTCTGACACAAGGTGTGGAAGGTGGAAAATTCGCGAGATTAACATGAGCCGCCATTGTTTCCGATATAAGGTCTCTTGGTAAAAGTTTCAGTGCTAGTGGGTCATTCGATACCCATCCGCGCATTTCAAGACCCACACGAGCATCGACATGTACTATATCGGCAGCTAACTGAGCTGCTACATCACTGGAGGTGACAGATCCAATAAAATCATCCATATAGGTGTCATGAATGATAGCGTGTACTGCTTGTGGAAATTGATCCTTGACTTCCAGTGCATTTTTATTTTTCAAATAAGAAGCTGTGCATGGGCTGCATATAGCTCCAAAAATAATTGAAGGCATCCTAAAGGTCTGAATTAACTCGTTAGGACTGTCTCGCCATAAGAATCTTTGCGCATCACGGTCCTGTTCCCTAATTTTAAATCTAGGAAACATTTCCTTGATGTCAGCTGTCATTGCTACCTTGCCCTCTCTAAAACGAAGTAAAATATCATAAAGAGATTGTAATAAATCCGGCCCTGTTAATAAAAGAGAATTTAGACTAACCCCTTTTATCTTTGCAGCGGCGTCGTGAACGAGGCGCAATTTTGCCGGCTTATTTGGATTTACCACACCAAAATGAGGCAAATACCAACAAATTGAATCAATAGGATGTGCAGTTTGACATTTTTCTGCGTAATCCTTATTTATCATGTCGTGGATATTTGCTTTGTAGCGTTCAGCATACACTGGGTCGCTAATCATTTTCTTTTCTAGGCTAAGAAATCGCGATAATGCGAGCGGGTAACTATTAGGTACTATCAGCTGTAGAAGTCCATTTCCACCTTAAAGACTACTGTCGCCTGCGCTAAACCGGCCACTCACACTACCGCATTATTTTTTTTATCGCAGTCTTCGTCTTTCTTTAAAGTAATGCAAAATTTCGTTACTTCATTTGAAGTTGAGTTAGCGGCCGCACTTAACAATGGTGCTATCAAACGCGAGCGATTGTGGGTTCGATCCTTATTATAGGCAACTCTTTTTGTTGTTTCATATAATTTAAAATTATGATAATTGATTTGTATTTTAAAGTAAAAATGTTTGCAAATAATATTTAATTAAATAGGAAAATTTATTGAATATTTATCCCAAAAAAGGGTTTTATTATATGTTTTAGTTTACTATAGGGGTAATATAATAAAAAATATATAAAAATAAAACAATAAGCATATAATGCAATATATTACAAAGTTATATATTATTCGGTATAGATATACTTATACTAACAAATGAAACAAACGTTGAAACGGCAGCATTGTATTATTTTATACAAAAGTAATCCTTGACAAACTTATGATATTGTTATGGTAAAAAATACAAAAAACATTTTTGGTTGTTAGATATGAAAATTATAATATTATACGTATATGATGATTAAAGAGATTATAGCTTAAGTATTCATTTTCTTAAAGAAAAGAGGATTGAAGCTTAACCTGAATATTATTGCAATCATAAAATAATCTATACTTAGAACACTTAATAGTGCTTATTACATTTATAATTTTTTTGCGTCTATAGCATGGTACTAATGCTGCCATCCTGTAGTAACTTTTTTCGGAGTTTGATGGCATGAGATTATAATCTTCAAGCGCTTTCTTAGTTCAAAAGTAAACGAACTTATTTCTTATCGAATTCCGAAATTATTGTTTTTATAATTTACCAAAAGTAATTTGTATTGAAATTGCAAAAGGCGACATCTGTTAGCCATTAAGCCAACGGAACATATTGCTGTCACTTAGCTAAATTACTTTAGAGATGGTTTAGAGTCCGTTATTAAGATATTTATTGGTATATATTTAAAACACTCTGTAGGACACTTCTGCACTGTTTTTGTTATAAATAGTTTTTTTTTTTGTTTAGCTCGATAAGACTCCACCAGCCTCGCCAATTTATTTTTAAACCACAAATGCAACCTATCTTCTTCGCACGATTTAAAAGTTTATTCAACGGTAAATATTGTCGTTTCGTTTCACTTTTCTCGACAGCTACCTTCGTCCTCCAACCTCTTGACCTTGACCTCCAACGGCTTACAGTATTTCTCTAAAACAATAACAATTTTATTACACACTTGCTACAAGCGATTGGTTTGCACCTTACATAAATAATAATAAAAACAACTTACACAAAACCCGGTTTCATATGATATTTGAGATATATTGCTGCATATGCCTGCATATTCATTAAAAAGTAAAACTAATTTATTTATTTATTTATTTATTTAAGGTTCGCCAACAGTTGCTACAGATATTTCACACATTATAAATACATACAAATTATTAACTTAAATCTAACTGCACAACCAATTACAGGCAAACACCACATGCTAAGTGCTCTTTGTAAGTTTTTTAACTAACACACTAATAACGGCTGACAAATGTGGATATTGAGTCAGCGTGCACGTCAACCAGGTCGCTGCGTTCGTTTATCAGTTTGCACATGCGAGGTACAGGTGAATTAGCACCAGACACTGTATGGCGAAGAGGTGGAGTTAAATACACAATAACACAAACTGGTAACTATATGTTCACCAACCAACAACAGCTAAGTAATATTATTTGAGTTATTGTAGCTAGTAAGAGTTATTGTAGGTAGCGGAATATTTTTTGTGAAGTAGTGATTCTGATTCTTTTAAGTCTACCGTCATCTTTTTGGAAAAAATAGAAAAAAAAGAGAAGAGAAAAAATAGTAGAAAAAATCTTAAAAGAAAGTATCATCTTTAAGTTGCAAATCGGTATTTTTAGATATTTTTGTTGTCAGCATTCATAACTCACCAATAAACATTTAAAAAATATTTTTGTAAGTTATTAGATTTGAACTCGAACCACCTTGAACGCCTATCAAGGCGAAAACCGTTAGGCCATCGAAACACTTACTGTAGATGTTGAAATTAGTAAGTAGTACCTAACAATCATAAGCGGGCAGCAAGTGTATGAGTGTGTATCAAACTTTATTATAGAAGAAGGTCGTAACTACAACTAGTATTGCTTGGCCATAGTTTTGTGAGATTGTAACTCGACTTTTGGTCTTGACTGTACAATAGGGTTGTCTGATTTCCATAGCAAACCTACTTCGAACCTACCACACGGAAGACGACTGGCGGTACGCTCCAGGATATGGATAGCGCGCTCGTCATCTGCACTATGTGGCTCCTTTTTAGAAATACCAATAGAGTCAAGCTTGTATTGGTCCTTTAACAAAGTTTCAATTGATTGGCTTTGTAAAAATTCAACGGGTTCATCATAGTGCATATGATTGACGAACACAACTGGTTTTGTCCTACTGGAACAAAATCCGAATAGAACCCATCCTAAGTGAGTTTTAATGGCCGCAGGTTGAGCGTCGGAACCTTTACGTACGGCTAGGGGTAAGGTCAGATGCCAGTTGTCAATCCCTATTACAATTTTAGGCTAGACGTTGTCGTAACAAAGAATGGATTTTAAATCAGAAAGATAAGGATAGGCATTGACATCTTGAGGACAAACTGACTGTTTAGCTAGCTGAAGAGATTTTATGGATCGTGCCTGATAGACTCGGTGCGTCTTGTGGGTGTGGTGACCCTGGATGTCGAAGTCTACATATTCAACTCGTACATTCTTTGACAATCCACTAACACATTTTAACTGGGACTCCACTGTTGGACCCTTTGCACCTATCTGTCTTGCCAGTTCAGAGTCAATAAACGTGGCAGTAGCGCCATCGTCTAGGAGAGCGTAAGTATCAGCGCTACCAGCCGGGCCTGAAACTGTAACCGGGAGAATCTTAAGCACGGGTAGAGATGATTCTAGATTTTTAGACTGCGTAAGTTGAGTTGCTAGCATGGGCAATAAAATCTGTTACCTCATTTGTATTATTACTGGCTTCCTCAGGTTGCTCAGATATTGATGAGGTCGCCTCGTGTTGGTCGTCCTCATTTTCTACAATATAGGCGATATGCAACAACTTATGATGCGCGGAGTTGCATTTTTTAATATTACAAATATCTTTGTCAATTCTACAATTTTTATAACTATGAGCTCCTTTGACAAGACATTTAAGGCATAGTTTTTTATCTTTGACAAACTGCCATCGGTCAGTAACTGTCAATGATTTGAAAGAATCACAGAGACTTATGTCATGATTTTTACTGCAAAAATAACAACATTTTGTTGCAGATGAAATTGAATTATTTTTATGAATTTTAGAGGTAGAAGGAAGCGAAATTATAGTATTGTCGGTGGTACCATCATATTGTGCTGCGTGAATTTTGTCGGTTTTCCTGACAAGGCTCAATGGCTCATTAATTAGACCAAATCGGAGCTGAAGGTCTACTTCACGTGCGAGAAATCGAGCTAGTAGCTGCAGCTTACTGTCCCCGCTCGTTGTGGGGAAATGAATGTATGCGTAGTCTTGCCATCGTGTTCGTAACAGAAGTGGAAGCTTACTTAAAACAGTTTGGTAGATATCAGGTGAATCTAGATATGGTTTTTCATTTAAAAGTCGCAATACTTCCACCGAGTTACGGACGCGATAGGCAAACTTGTGCAAATCTTCCCCTTCAGAGTTGTTATATGAGATGTAGTATTATATGTTCAGGTTTCCCGAATCTAATTGCTAAGGCTTCCATCACCTCGGAAGGGTCCCGCACTGAGACTAACAGTACAGAGACCGCTTCCCGAGCTGCTCCTTTTAGCGCTAAATTGATGCGCGTTAGGTTATCTGACGCCGAATACATTACCTTTGTGTCTTCGTACGTTCTATTTAGTATTAACCAATCCATGGCTTTTCCATCAAAAGATGGTAGACGTCCGTCCCCAAATTTGGGTCTGGATGTATTATTATTTGACAGTGATGCTATCGCTTGAGCTAATTGAGCTATTTCTGTGGAAGGTAGTATTATATTATTAGAGGAACATGTAGGGTGTTTTAGGTTACTAGGGACTGACGGGTTAGAAGTATTATTGGCTATTGAGATACAGCTGTTATTAGGTACCTCTACTGGAGATACCGAGGCAACCGTAGAACGCTGTGTGAAATGGACACTTGGTCTATTGACAGATATATCTGTTAAAATATTAACGTTCTGTGGCTCCTTTGTTATTTCTGTATCTGGTATAGCTACGTTTACACAATCATTTACCCATTTTTGTATATCCCCGTGGGAAACACGACTTGATCGACGACTTCTATCACACATGTTACCTGTTTCTTCCAAAGCAGCAATTTCTGTCTGCTTACGTAGCTCTAAAGCAGCGCGCTCATGTTCGAGAGTTATACGTTCACGATCACGCTCGCGCTCCGCTGTAGCTCGCTTTAGCATTACAATTTTTTGAGCGTAGTCCGCTTCGATGAAAAGAGTACGGCTCCTTACCGTACCAGATTCTGAAACAGAGCTGCTTCCGCAGCTGGGTAAACCAGCTGGTTTTTGAACCATAGATGCGGTTTCGTTTTTGTTTCCAAAATTTTTGGAAATATTTTGAGTCGCACTCGCGGCTTTCATTTTAGCGGCACTTGACCGCGTCCCTACCATGGCTTAAAACGGGAGAAGGACCACTATATTAATTGTGTGGTAAATATTTTAAGGACTGTATGAAAAGGCCGCTGGTAGGGATTATTATACAGTATGTTAAATAACAGAGGGCGTTCCCTTAAACTCGTTGTTATATATCATTAATAGATTAAAATAAAAATATCAGCGTAGAAAAATAAGCATAAAAAAATCCGAATAAAAAAAAAATCTAATTGGAAATAAATTTGAAACCTCCTGTTTTAAATCAAAATAGTAGTCGTCATGTATAAATAAATTGCGACGTTGCCGTCTTTCATGTTCGCGTGTACAGTGTGTTTATTTTACATGTCAATTTAAATTTTTTATTGAATATTTTCATATTGGAAAAAAATTTAAAACATTTTGTTTTCGAATGGAAATATTTTTTTTAGCATGTATGTATGCTATACTATTTCGGGTTAACGGGAACGCCCTCTGTTAGTTAACATACTGTATATTGTCAACTCAAGTAAAAAACAAAAGCTTATAAAAAAACATAGATAATAAAAAAACACACCAGTAGTAAAAGACGAAGAAGGTGCGTCTAGCACAATACCTATCTTGCAACAAACCTTTGAAAGTTCATCTAGGAAATTAGTTCTAGTTAAACATGAGGTAGCCAATATTAATGACCTTTCGGCTCAATTAGATATAATAAAAAAATATCATGAAGGGCAGACTAATCATCGCGGGATCACGGAAACCTATCTTTCATCATCTGTACGTTATTTTTGGCCAAAAATGAGAAATGAAATTACAAAATTTATTAACGAATGTAGCATATGTAGATGCGCAAAATATGACCGTAACCCAGTACGCCCACAGTTCAGAATTGTACCCCCACCAACTAAACCGTTTGAATTAGCACACGCGGATGTTCTAACCGTTGACCATGAGAAATATTTAACTATTATACTCATTTTCCAAGTACGCTCAAGCCTACCTTTTATCGGATTGTACCTCACCTAATATTGTTACGAATGGACCTTATGTTGATGGCATAAGGTTCAATATCGCGTGACATGCAGTGTGTCACTTTTAAGCCCTATTTCCCCAGATCTAGACATTTTCTAGATACAATAATAAAACGCATTGCTAGCCTTAGGACGGCCTATCGAATGGTACAGGTCTCAACAGTTTTGTCAACAAAGTGTCGACATCGAAATTCCTAGAAACCCGTTTCCGGGAATTACCGTAGGTACTTCCGAGTGACCTAGAAGTTATGTGCTATTATTATTACGTCTAGAGAAATCTGGAATGTTCGATCAGCTGGGCTATATATAGCGCCGCGACGCCGGCGCAGAGTCAGTCTACACTCGACTAGCGATACGAAAACAGCGACAGTTAAGAAGCGATCTTTGAGAATACCTACTGCGACAACTGTAACGAGAACTGTGAGTGCTACGTGAAGTAACATCTGTAGAGTTATTGTGTGTTTACGACACGGACTTCGTGGACGTAAGAGAAGACTTTGGCGCAACGTCAGCGACATTCTACTTGTCATCGCCTACTACCGTCTGTACCCTCGTCAATAAACTTCGTAACCCTTAACCGGCGTTTTAGTACCCCTAGCCCGTAACAATTGGTGTCAGAAGCGGTATGCCGGTCACGCCAAGGGAAGACGAAAGAGTTCGCACGCGACGACAAGCAGCGATGGATTTGGCGCGTCAAGAGGAAGAATCGCTTGGTGCCCCTGCACCCGAAACAGAAGCGGCCGTCGTAACACCTATAAGTGCGCCTACTACCACCACTATTCCCGGAATCAGTGGATGCGATTTAACGGCGTTGCTGGCTCAATTAACGATGCAAATAAAAGGTATGGCAGAATCCTAGGCAAAATCCCAGGCAGAAATCCAGGCAAAAATAGATAGATCCCAGGCAGAAACCTAGGCACAAATAAAACAATCCCAGGCAGTAACCCAGTCACAAATAAAGGAATCCCAGCAATTGGTATTACAATTAAATGAAAAGTGGAAAAAGACCAAAGAAGAGGTCAATGAACTTAGAATTAAAACAGCTCAACAAGATGCCCGTCTGGACCAGCAAGACACGCGTGTTATATCTATAACGAGTCATAATTCTAAGAAAAGTATTGTAATGTGGATTATTTAAGTTTAGTTGGTTCCGAAGGTGATTCGATTTTATAGACTGAAATAACGGCTCGATATGATGATGTCTTCATCGAGCCGTCGGACCGAATACACCACCAGTTAAGTACCTATTGTAACGCTTTGGTTACAGTGGATTTAACTGTGTAAATCAACTGTAACACTAGTTCTTTTGTTTAAATAAACTCAGGGTGGCTAACTCCACCCTTACCCGGCAGTTACAGTAAATTTAATTATGTAAATACTTGGTAGCTAGGAGCATTAAATAAAACAATAAATGGATACAATTACAAATTTATTTTATAATTACCCTGTGTCATAAATATATGACAAAACAATCTCCCAACTTACCTAGTCGATTTCCTGACTCACTCCGTCTCGGGTTGGAGTGGGACAGGGAATCCACATGAGACAATTCAGCAAGCTCAGGGTCGCTTGATGAAGGATTCGTGAGGTGAACCGTTGTGATCACGGCTCAGTCGTTACAAAAGTATCTCAGGTTATGCACACAATATCAAGCCAATAGCCTACTTACATGCAACCTGTTGGAAACCCACTCTCACTCACTAGATACATCAAAACAAAGAAACAAGGACAGGGAGTCTACGTTTCGGATTAGCTCTCCAGACTAACGCTTCTGGATTACAGTACAAAGACCCTTGGCTTCACTAACTGACGGGTGTCAGATTAATGCACGGTTGAACGCGGCCTGCGGGATTAGGTATTTCGGGAACACCCGGAGCAAAGTAATCATGACAGCTTACACCTGTCTAGTCGTCGTCGAAAGAGAATTGGATGTGCCGTACCATCAGGGTTCAGCCACTTCCACTCCAAACAAGCCTGATCCAATCGGAATCAAGGCCACCTGAGATAAGTCATGAGATAAGTCATGACGCGACGCCTCCACACGGGTTCCCACCCTAGGCCCGCCAAAAAAGCCAAATCTAGAACAACATTTAACACGTTCCCTGCGCCATCACTTTCAAAGAACTTTCAGCTGGTGCTTTGGAGACCTAAAAGATCTCGAAACTAACCTTCCTTTTGATGCGTTTGAGACCTAATCAGTCTCCTAAAGATACAGTTTTGAAAATAATTTCTAACTTCCAAAAAAACAATCAAATATATTTTGAAGTTTTTGTGGGTGAAAGATAGCCTATTGCTTTATATTTTGCTAGGTTCGCACGCAGTTATGACATTTGAATAAACTACAAATACCAAAAAAAATATGATATCGATTGTATCTCGTACCGCAACCGAAGATAGTTCAATATATGTAGTAAGTAGTGATGGGAATAAAATAATATCTCAGTTGTCGATTGAAAAAGTTTTATTAATTATGGAAAATGTTTTTCATTAAAACATGGTAAGCACATTGATTGCTTGCATTGCGCGCAAATGGTAACTATTCGTTTAGTTTTTTTAGAAGCGTTAGTGCTGTTTAATGTGCGTCGTAATTTTTCGTAACAACCCACACAACGTCTTTTTTTGTCGCCACGGTGGAAAACATGATCAGTACATCTTCCTTCGGGTAATTTTGTAATAAAATGCATTGTATAAATAAACAGCATGCAACTATGTCAGTGAAGTAAATGCGATGGAATCTGAAAAATATGTGGAAAGCATGAGTGACACAACATGACCGCTTTATTTTTCTCGTAATACAACCTACGTACAAAACATTACAACACCTCCACCCTTAATCATTACACAGGTATTTAACCTCAACAACAGATAATTTAGTCATTATTACTTCTTAACAAAACCAGAGACGTTCGGATAAGATAGGTAGGTTTACAATATAAGAGGTCATATTCTATAATTAGCTGGATTATTAAGGCGACAACTACGCACTGGACGAGACTGAGACGATTCGGTGGGCAAAGCAAGAGGAGATTCAACGCAATCCTGGAACTGATCGTCGGTTGGTACCCCACTCGGTCTTACGGGGCTCAGGCGTGGCGGGCTGAGGAGTGGCGGACGGCTCGGAATGCTTCCGTGGGAACCATCAGTTGAAACTCCTTCTGATTCCTCTGCGAGATTCGCACTAGTGGAAGGACAGATCAATGAACTCCGTCTGCGCTTAAGCTGATCCACATGTTTATGTATTTCCCTACCTGACGCATCGAGAACTCTGTAATCTGTAACACCCATTCTCTCAACAATCCTGCCAGGCTCCCACTTATTGCTATCTCTATATTGACGAACCCAGACTTCTTCCCCCTCACCTAAGCTCCGAGTAACGCTACCCCTCGATTCCTGCTGTCGTGTTTGAGCGTTTTTAACCTTTGTTTCTCTATTTGGTCTCAAACAATCAAGTTTCGTACGGAGTTTACGGCCAAACATAAGCGAAGCAGGTGTTTCCCCTGTTGTGCAATGCTCTGTGTTTCTGTAGTGTAGAAGAAAATTATTTAAAAACAATAAAATGTCTATGTTACCTCTAATTGCCTTCTTAATTGTTCGCTTAACTAAACGTACTGCATTTTCTGCAGCGCCATTGGAGGCGGGGTGGTAAGAAGGGGAGAACAAGTGGCTAATGCCATTACTTTCCACGAACTTTGAAAATTCGACACTGGTAAAAGGTGGTCCATTATCAGATACTAACTGTTTCGGTAATCCGAAACGAGCGAAAATATCACTTAGTCTGATAATTGTGTGGCTAGCAGCTGTGCTAGGTACCTGACTAACCTCTATCCACTTAGTCCTAGCATCAACTACTACAAGATATATTTTACCGGCTATCGGACCCAAAAAATCAACATGTACTCGAGCCCACGGTTTTTCAGGCCAAGGCCAAGGGCACGGTATATGCCGTGGTGGGTCATCGCTTTCAGCCGCGCAAACGGTACATGCCCTGCACATCGATTCGATCGCTTCATCAATACCTGGCCACCAAACATAACTACGAGCAAACGACTTCGTTTTAACGATTCCCATGTGCGCTTCGTGTAATTCCGATAGTACCTTTGACCTACACGCATTCGGTATCACTAACCTATAACCCCATAGAACACAACCAAGCTCTTCATACAATTCGCGTTTTCGGTTATGATACGGTTGAAGTGCAGGGATCTCTGACGTCACCGGCCACTCGTTACGCAAATAACTCAAAATTCTACCTAACAATGGGTCTCGCTGAGTTTGCTTTTTTAATTCATTGTAATCTAACAATAATGCATTTTGTGCGAAATGTAAAAATGTTTGATCTGGTATATTACAACAATTATTAGTAGGAGAGACTAGTGCTGCCTGTGCTGGTAATCGTGATAACCCATCTGCTCCATTCGCCTCTGACCTAACGAACTGAATATCATAAGTATAAGCGGATAACTTAATGGCCCATCTTTGGAGACGGCTCGCTACCATAGAAGGTATACCTTGTTTCGGTCCAAAAATCGTAACCAGAGGTTTATGATCTGTACGTAGAAGAAATCGCCTACCGTATACATACTGGTGTAATTTTTCTAAGCTAAAAACAATAGCTAGTGCTTCCCGTTCGATCTGCGAATAGTGCTGTTCGGCGCTCGAAAGCGCTCTCGAGATATAAACAACGGGGCGCTCGAGTACGCAACCGGGCGATGCCGCCACTGGTTCCAGCTGACTAAGAACTCCACCTATACCCTTAGAACTTGCATCACATGTTAAAATTAAGGTCTTATCTGGATCATAATGAGCGAGCACTTCAGCACTAACGAGTAATGATTTAACTTTTTTAAAAGCTACTTTACAGTTGGTATCCCATTCCCAAACGACTCCTTTCTTAAGTAATCGGTATAAAGGCGCGAGAATAGTGCTTAAATGGTTAACAAATTTCGCATAGAAATTAATGGTTCCTAAGAAAGCCCTCAACTCTGAAATATTGGTGGGCTGTGGTATTTTAACTATGCCCTCCACTTTTTCTGGGTCGACCTTAATTCCGTCGGCAGATATAACATAATTTGGGTTATGTTTAGGTGTCACACTTTACTTCGTTAGTTAAAAAAAGACATTTATTTGGTTTGAGTTTCATTCCATTAGAATGCAAACGATGAAAAACCCGTTCTAAAATATTAAGATGTTCAGTAATATTACCTCCTTTCGTTCCTATAATGACATCGTCAAGGAAAACTTCCACATTAGGGATATCACTTAAAAGATTCGACATGATTCTTTGAAAAATTCCAGGGCTCGAAGCTAGACCAAAAACTAACCTTTTATATTTAAATAACCCCTTGTGAGTGTTAATTACTGTCAGATTATCGGGATCATCTAACTCTATTTGGTTATAAGCCTGTGATAAATCGATTTTTGAGAAAATGGACGCACCGTTTAACTTGATTAATAAGTCCTCTTTTTTTTTTTTTTTTTTTATAAATTATAAACCAGCGCTTGACCGCAATCCTGCCTGATGGTAAGCAGTGACGCAATCGTTGATGGTAAAGCGCACTAGTTTATTAAGAGCCTATTCACTCTAGCCTTGAAGACACTCAAATTGTAGTCCGACGGAAACACCGCCGCGGGCAAATTGTTCCAGTCCCTCGATGTACGCGGTATAAAGGAGGAGGCGAAGCGCTTCGTCCGGATCGTGATGGTGTTAACAACGTAAGGGTGGAAACCAGCCGTACGACGGGTCGTCCGCTGGTGGAACGGAGATGGGGGAATTAAATCATGCAATTCCCTCGCACACTCCCCGAAATGCATCCTATAGAACACCGAAAGGCTGGCTACTCTACTCTCGATACGTGGTAACGGATACCTATCTACAATAAGAACTGGGTTCAAAGTAACTTTATAGTCTGCGCAAATACGGAGTCCACCATCAGCCTTACGCACCGGCACGAGCGGAGTAGCCCAGTCCGCACTGTCGATGGGCTCGATGACGCCGTCACGCAACATTCCATCCAGCTCAGCTTCGACGCGGTCCCGCAGCGCGTACGGCAAAGGACGAGCGCGCCAGAACACAGGTCTCGCTCCCTCCCGCACACGCAGCCGTGCCTTGCCTCCTTTGAATTGACCCAGTCCCTCCGTAAACAATTCTTTATACCTGTCAAATAATTCATTTAATTTATCTTGACCTCTATTGGGAGAAACAAAATTATTAAACACTGGAATCTTAATTTTTAGTTCAGATAACCATTGTCGCCCTAATAACGAGGTGGTTCCTCCTGTCACAATAAATAAATCTAAATTCTTTTCTATATTCTTATACCCCACTAAAGGTTTTATTGTTCCTAAAGGTAGTACTTGTGAACCGTCATAGAATTTAAAAATCATTGATGACTTTTCAATCGGAAGATGCGAAAATAACCTTTGATACGTTTGCTTACTAATACATGAAACTAACGATCCAGTATCGATTTCCATCGACAAATCCTTTCCATCCACCAAAACGCGTAAACTCACCGGTTTATACCCATTTAACGACAGTTGGTGTACCGGTTCCTTCGCTGTCCAAGTGTCCTCGTCCGAAGACGGAGGTTCGTCCTCCCCTAAAAGCTCAGATACAGCGCTGTTTTCTGGCATGTTCGGCCCACGGCCCTCTATCTGGACGTGGGCAACCGTATTATTGCCGGACTTGTAACTCCCAGCTCGTTGAGGACAAACACGGCGCAGGTGACCACGTCGTCCACAGCGACCGCAAATAAATTTCTTGTACCGACAATCATCCTTGATGTGATCACCACCACATGCTTCACACTGCAAGGTATAGTTCCGCTGCGGGCGTGTTCCGAAAGGCAGTCCACCCCCGCCGCGGTTGCTTCGACCCCGCCCCGAGTTAACCGCGTGTACTGGCGTAGATACGCTCGTACTTCCGCCTTTATCATACTCTCCGGGTCCTGGATGTTCTACGACCGCCGCATCCCGTTCCGCAGCTTCCATCATGTGTGCTATCTTAACTGCCCTCGCAAAAGTCAAATTTTCTTCAGCGAAAAGCCGCTGCCTTATTATCTCCGACCGCAGACCGCAAACAAACTGATCGCGTAAATTTTCATCTAACGAAATGCCAAAACCGCAATTTTTCGTCAACTTTTTAAGCTCCGAAACATAATTATGAATGGCTTCACCGCCACACTGTCTACGTTGACGGAACCTGTACCGTTCCGCAACTTCAGACGGTTCTGATTGCAAGTGATCTCTTAAGATTTGTACCACTTCCGCGTATGTTTTCCGATTAGGCTTCATCGGGCTGGTCAAGTTGCTCAGTAACTCATAAGCCTCGTCTCCCATAGCCGCTATCAATGTCGGCAGTCTCATTTCTACCGACACATTATTTACCACAAAATAACTTTCCAGCCTTTCTATGTAATCAATATCGCGTGACATGCAGTGTCACTTTTAAGCCCTATTTCCCCAGATCTAGACGTTTTCTAGGTACAATAATAAAACACATTGCTAGACTTAGGACGGCCTATCGAATGATACAGGTTTCAACAGTTTTGTCAACAAAGTGTCGACATCGAAATTTCTAGAAACCCGTTTCCGGGAATAACCGTAGGTACTTCCGAGTGACCTCGAAGTTATGTGCTATTAGTATTACGTCTAGAGGAATCTGGAATGTTCGATCAGCTGGGCTATATATAGCGCCGCGACGCCGGCGCAGAGTCAGTCTACACTCGACTAGCGATACGAAAACAGTGACAGTTAAGAAGCGATCTTTGAGAATACCTACTGCGACAACTGTAACGAGAACTGTGAGTGCTACGTGAAGTAACATCTGTAGAGTTATTGTGTGTTTAGGACACGGACTTCGTGGACGTAAGAGAAGACTTCGGTGCAACGTCAGCGACATTCTACTTGTCATCGCCTACTACCGTCTGTACCCTCGTCAATAAACTTCGTAACCCTTAACCGGCGTTTTAGTACCCCTAGCCCGTGATAATATATTAAAAGCACTTTTACACTTTAGTACTCATCACGGTTTCCCTTTAAATCTAACAACGGATCAGGCACTGAATTTAGCAATCAAGTCATATCGGAATTTCTCCGTTTGCCTAATATAAAACATCATATGACTAGTGCATATGCACCTAATGAGAACGGTATCATTGAACGTTTCCACAGTACACTTTTGGAACATCTACGATTACTAGAAATTCACTATAAAAATGAACTCAGTCGAAATCTCATACCGTATGCATTCAAAATCAAAACATTTATTTCAAATAAACCAGTTACAGGCACTTTTGAATTGTCAGAAGGTCGGTCATCAATAAGATGAAGCTAGTCGCCCATTCCAAAGACTAGGTACCTATGGAGAAGAATGGGCAAGAAACTGTACAAATGGAAACTGAAACTGAAACTGTGTAAATGGACACTCTTTTAAATTTTCAAGCTATTGTTACAAATATTTGATTACATCATTCATGTTGAAATCAACCGTGTGAGAACGATGCAGAAATAAATTGTACGCCGAGAGCGTCCATTATGGAAAACACGCAAAAATCAATTCAGAAATTAAAATACGCAGTGGCAGCTAAGAGATGACCAGTCCCCTCCGACGGCGTCCGTTCACGAACATGACGAATGGATCAGCATCATTCAGCTCAACCATATTGAAGGGAACCTAATGACCCAACACACACGCCACCATCAGCGAGACATTTGAGTGAGCATGACATACTCTCAACAGCCAGAGCACTATCAAGTCAATAAAAAAGACTAACCCAACAAAAAAATGCCTTACAGCACATTCCTACATTGTGCTCACACGTTTGCCATGCAATTATTCAATACTAAGAAATTGAATCTACACAATGCTAAGATAGTTTTGTCCAAGGTTCAGCAGCTCCAACAGTGTTTCCGAATACTAAGTTTAGCTCCTGTGCAGCTGTACAAGTGCCGAACACCTCTATCAGCGATACAATTCCGTAACGTACAATATGCTTGGCTACATAGTGTGTAATACAGGCTTTGAATTAATAACATAAACAATTACATGTTAAAACTACAAGAGGAAAAATCAGAGAACAATCAGTGTATAGAAATCGGACGCAGCTCAAGCCCAAGCCTTTTTGTCCTCAATATAATCCTTCACACTATAAAATGCTTTCTGACACAACTTACGTTTAATGAAGGATTTGAATTTATTCAGGCTCAGATCTTGAACCACCTCTGGAAGTCCATTGTAAAAATGTATACATTGGCATCTGAAAGAGCCACCTATTTTCTTGAGCCTTGTTGTAGGTACAATAAATTTGTGCCTGTTCCTAGTATTTATATTATGGACATCACTGTATTTTTTAAACAATTTTATATTTTTATGAGCATACAAAAGATTTTCATAAATATATTGAGACGGCACGGTCAGTACATTAATCTCTTTAAATTTTTCTCTGAGAGAGTGTCTCGGACTTAATTTATAAATTGCACGAACAGCTCGTTTCTGCAAAACAAATATTGTTTGAATATCGGCGGCATTTCCCCACAACAGAATGCCGTACGACATTACGCTATGGAAATAGCCAAAGTACACTAAACGGGCCGTCTCAACATCAGTCAAATTACGAATTGTTCTAACTGCGTATGCAGCAGAACTTAGTTTTTTTGACAATTTGTCTATATGTGGACCCCGTTGAAGCTTAGCATCCAGAGTTATACCCAAGAATACTGTGCTGTCTTCAGATTTCAATTCTTCGCCCTTTATCAACACTTTAGTTTCCACCTGCCTAACGTGAGGTAGAGTAAACTTAATGCATTTGGTTTTTTCTCGTTTAAGAGTAAATTATTAACATTAAACCAATGGACTACTTTGGAGATCGCGCTATTTACATCATCAGTAACCTGCTGCTGACGTTTCAGTTTAAATAAAAGTGCATCTGCAAACAACACTATATCGTGGTTATCCTTTATTAGGTACGGCAGGTCATTGATGTAAATAAGAAACAAAAAAGGACCAAGCATTGACCCCTGTGGGACTCCCATTGTTACCAAAGACCCGGAAGATCTTGTTCCATTAACGTCAACGCTTTGAATCCTACCACTCAAGTAAGATGTAATAAGATCCAGTGCAGAATTCCGGATCCCGTAGTGGCGGAGTTTTCTGATTAACGTATCGTGAAGAACGCAATCGAATGCCTTAGACAAATCACAAAAGATGCCCAAGGCATCGCGTTTATCCTTCCATGCATTAAAGATATGTCCTAGAAGTTCAACACCGGCATCAGTAGTTGAAAGACCCCTTGTAAAACCGAACTGTTTGCTATGTAATAATTTATGTTTATTAAAAAAATTTAGCATTTGGTTTAAAATTAATTTCTCAAAAATTTTACTAAAGGTAGGTAGTACAGAAATAGGTCTATAATTTTGTGGGGTCTGATGTACTACCTGATTTAAACAAAGGTATTATTTTACTATTTTTCATGAGATCAGGAAACTCCACAGTCAATACAAGCATTAAATATAAGCATTAAAGAAGCTAGAGTGGGTGCCACAATATCAATAATAGACTTAGCAACTTCCACCGAATGACCCCATAGATCAGCAGTCTTTTTTACATTTAGAGTGTAAAAGATTTTAATTATATCTCTACTGATAACATATTCAAAATGAAACTCCGAATCACAAACATTAACATTTTCTTTAAGCAAAGACTCGGCAACAGAAGGTGATGAGTTTAGGGATTTAGTAGTTGAAACAGGAATATCCGAAAAGAAATTTTCAAATTCCTCAGAGACTTGCGCGTCTGATTTAATTATGTTGTCATTAATAGACAGGCTATAGTCAGTATTTCTATCACTGGACCTTCCCGTTTCACTATTAATGATTTTCCAAGTCGTTTTAATTACATTGCCACTGTTTTTTATCTTTGAACTCAAGTAACGTGACTTGGCCATATAACAAACTTGTTTAAATAATTTTGAATATTTTCTAACGTATAAATTGAATTCAACAGTGTTAATATAAATTCTCTCATTATACAGTACAAAAAGCCGAGTTCTACTTTTATGAATACCGATGGTAGCCCAATCAGAGAAAGATGCGCTACTATTAATAGAGATAGTCTTGGGAACAAGGGTGGAATCAAAGAGCTTACAGTATATATTAAAAAAATTGTCATAGAGATGATTAGGATCAGCATTAACAGCACTGGATAAGACTGGCAATTTATTAATGAGATTAAATCTAAAAACCTCCAATCGGCTTTCAGTTTTGGGGTTAACAGTGATATCCTTTTTGGCCACTTTTTTACTATGGTTTGGAAAAGTAATCCTTTGTCCGCAGTGATCAGAATCAAGTAAATTTACAACTTCTTTGTGGCTTGGTATTATTATTGCCGACTAAGCAATACTTTTTAATACCTTTTTTATAACATTATTGTTTTTTATATGTTTTCTTTTTATTTTGAAAATGACATATCATTGTTAAGAAGAATAAAAAATTGCTAGCTCGAGTCTGTTCGTTTTTACTTATTTTCAACGAATTAATTAATTTAAGGATTCAGGCAGCAATATTTGGTCCTTCGACAATAAGTAACCAGCACGTAAACGTTGTAAAAATAAAAAACAATGGTTGTAACAAGGTCACAAGTAAAATTGACCCAAGAACCATCGGAGCAAGCCCCGGTAGAAACGCCGAGCGGAGACCAACATCACGGTGAGCAACCTCAGTTAGTAGGTACCTCGCAAATAGCCCACAGTAGCCGCAGTGCACGCACGCACTCCATCCGCACACACTCAAGCCGCTCCTCCATGGTAATCGCGGCGCGCAAGGCCGCCGCAGAAGCAGAGCATATGCGGCACGTTGCGCAATTAGAAATCGCGAAAATGGAGGCAGAAGCGATGGCGGAGGCTAAAATACGTGCCCGGCGGGCAGAGCTAGAGCGCAAAGCTGCCGAAGCTCAATACCAGGCAGAGATTGCCGCAATCGAGGCAGACAGCCGACACGGTTCTCGCAGTGGACGTAGTCACAGTAGCGTGGAACAGTGGGTAGAAAGCGCTGCTGTTTCCATAAAATCACTCCCGGATCCAAATCTCGGCTTGACGTCCAAGAACGGACGCGAGGTAGGGCCTATTAATCATGTTTTGTGTCCTCAGGACCCACTGCATCAGAATGTCGTACCCTCTTCACAGAGTATTGCAGCGCATAGTCCTGCTCAGTTGCCTCGGCACGATATTAGCCGGGGTAACGGGACCGCTGCCATGGATACTCGAGGGGAAAATTTAATTGGAGTGACGCAATTGGTTCAAGAATTGAGGACGCTGACGAACAACGGACCTAATAATAAAACTTTAATAAAATTGCCGGTCTTTGAGGGCAAATCTCCTTTAGATTGGTTAATGTTTAAACGTGCCTTCCTGGACACTATAGGGTCTTTTACAGATGCTGAAAATCTCGCACGCTTAAACCAGGCTATAAAGGGCGCTGCGCGCGAGGCGGTGAGTATGCTACTCGTGATGGCACCTAATGCTGTAGATATTATAGAAGCTCTAGACCGGCGTTTCGGACGGCCCGAACAAATCGTAATGAAGGAGATTAACGCTATCCGAGCCCTTCCTAAACTTGGGCAGGAGACAAGTGGTTTAATTATTTTCGCCACTCGTGTGCGCAATTGTGTGGCGGTGACTAAGTTGCTGCACCATACTGATTATTTACGTTCTCCAGAACTGTTTGGTGCACTGCTTAATAAACTCACACCGCTGCTGCCTGCACGGTGGTTGGATTTCGCAGTTAGCCACGAGCATGGGAATCAGGCTCGGGTCGAACTGCTATCTGATTTCCTAAACCGTGAAGTCGATCTCGTGATGAAGTTCGGTGCGGTTTTCGACAACCTCGCACCGGACTCATCTTCAGCAGCTCCACAGAGGCAACGGGCACACGCGGTTTCGGAATCGGTGACTGATTCACCTAAGCCTGAAAAATCATTCACTGTAAGAAAATTATCTTGTTTATTTTGTAAAAATAATAATCATCAGCTTGACAGTTGTCAAAAATTTTCATCTCTAACAGCCGATGACAAATGGAGTTTTATCAAAGAGAATAAGGTTTGTCATCGTTATCTCCAAAAAGGCTCACATAATTATAAGTTTTGTAACAGAAATAAAACTCTTTGTTCGATAATGGGTTGCAATCTTAAACATCATACTTTGTTGCATAATGATAATTTTGTTTCGTCAATGCACCTAGTCAAAGAAGTCTCACCCGATCCTACAGTTTCAGCTACTAATAATGATCACGTACTGGTAGCTAGCAATAATATTAGGCAGGTTTCTTCCCTTAGTCCATTATTAAAGGTGGTAGCTGTTACTATCTCCGGGCCAGCTGGATGTATCGACACGTTTGCTCTTTTAGACGACGGGTCGACAGCGACCTTTATAGACGCGGAGATAGCCTCGCAAATAGGAGCCGTGGGTCCTCAGGGCAGCTTTCATTTGGATTCTGTAGGAGGATTATCGAGAGATGGTACAGTGCAGCATGTAGATTTCGAAATAAAGGGTCGGTCAGCTTCACAAAAGTTTTTAATTAAGCAGGTAAGAACTTGGGTCTTCTAAGCCAATCGGCTACACGCAGCAGTCTATCTACATACCCGTACTTGTCTGATTTGGCTGACGATCTATGTTATGATAAAGCTAGGCCTACAATATTAATAGGAATTGACAATTGGCACCTTATTACTGCCTCTGAAATAAGAAGGGGTTCACGGACACAGCCTGTTGCTATTCGAACACCTTTAGGCTGGGTAGTATTCGGGTTTACGAGTAGCAGGACGGGATTGGTAGAAACCACCTACCACTTATCGCTGCGCGAACGTGAAAAATCTATGCATGATTTAGAGCTTCTTATTAAAAGTCAGTACAAATTAGATGCTTTGGGGATTACAAAGTATGAGCCACGGAGCTCTGACGATCAGCGCGCTCTGCATATTTTGGAGTCTTCAACTCGACGCTTACCAAATGGGCGTTTTCAAGTTGGGTTGTTATGGAAAGCGGACAATGTTGTCGTTCCCAAAAGTTATCCTTTAGCACTTTCTAGGTTTAAAACACTGGAACTAAAAATGTCCAAGGATATCGAGTATGCTAAACGCTACCGTCAACAAATACAACATATGGTATCCAAGGGCTACGCTGAAGATTGTACAGGTAAAGTACCTTCAGGCATATGCTGGTATTTACCGCATTTTGGCGTCATTAACCAGAACAAACCCGGGAAGGTTCGTGTGGTTCATGATGCAGCTGCAAAGGTACAAGGTGTATCCCTTAATTCCATGCTTCTTCCAGGTCCTGACCTATTAAAACCTTTACTTGGAATTTTGATACGCTTCAGGGAAGGCAGAGTTGCGTTGACTGCCGATATTAAAGAAATGTTTCCGCAGGTGAAGATACAGGAAAGCGACCGAGACGCTCAACGTTTTCTGTGGCGCGATAATCCTAATGAACCTATAAAAACTTACCGCATGTCTTCAATGATTTTCGGTGCCTGCTCAAGCCCTTCGACGGCTAGTTATATCGTTAACCGAAACGCATCAGAATTCCAAGAGGAGTTTCCAGATGCCGTAGACGCTATCAAATCTGACACGTATATGGACGATTACATAAGCAGTGTAGATCTTTCAATTAAGGATGCAGCGCACTTGGTTGCTGCAATTGTTGAAATCCATAAACGTGGAGGATTTGAGATGCGTGGTTGGGTTTCCAACAAACCTGAAGTTCTTCAGAGTTTGCCACAGCAGCTGCTATCCGACCTATCACTTGTCAGTAGTAGCGTAGATTTAGGTAGCTTAGAATCCACCGTCACTCGCACATTAGGTTTAGTATGGCAACCATATCATGATGTCATAGGATTTAATACCGGGCTTAAACATTACTCACCTGATCATTTTACAAAACGCGAAGTCTTGTCTCAAGTCATGCGTATTTATGATCCATTAGGTATTTTAGCGCCCATTGTAGTGAGAGGCCGGATATTATTTCAAAATTTGTGGCGGAAGAATCTTGATTGGGACGAGCAACTATCACAATCAGACCAGGCGACTTGGCTCGAATGGTTTGAGAGTCTTAAAGTCATTTCAGAACTCAAAATTCCACGTTGCTATAATTTGAATGGTTATACGGATTTGGAACTACACGTATTTTGTGATGCTAGCGAGTTGGCACACGCCGCTGCTGCCTATTGGAGGTTTGTGCTTCCAAAGGGTGACATCAAAGTTGCTCTTATAGCTAGCAAGGCACGTGTCTCTCCTCTCATGCCGGTATCTATTCCACGTCTAGAATTACAAGGCGCTGTGATAGCTACCCGTCTCGCCACAAAAATTTGCGAAGCTCACCGGTTCAAGCCCAGTCGCCGTGTCTTCTGGTGTGACTCGATGACTGTGTTAGGGTGGTTGAGAAGCGACGCAAGAAATTATAAGCCCTTTGTTGCTCATCGCGTAGGTGAGATCTTAGAGAACACAAGGGTCAATGATTGGCACTGGGTCCCTACTCATTTTAACGTGGCTGACGACGCCACACGGGGCAAAGCTGCTATTGAGTCCCGATGGCTATCAGGCCCAGAATTTCTTTCCTTTCCCCCTTCCGAATGGCCTTCTGAGCCCACGGTCTCAGGATCAACCACTCTAGGGCAGGAATAGCTCAAGCCATCACTGTCGTCATCTGTCCATTACACAGGATCACGTCAGTTGCCGTTGCCAGTGGTAGCTAATATCACTCATTTTAGTTCATGGATTAGACTGGTGAGGGCAACTGCTAGAGCTCATAAATTCATTGCTCTCATTTTCAAAAATCGGGACCACGACTTTCAAAATTTTTGGTTTCGGGATATTTGTTCGGCTTTAAATGCGTCTGAGCATAATTTACAGTCTATAACTGACTCTGCCACTGCTCCTGCGCTATTGGATTCCGAAGATATCATCCGCGCAGAACGGCACATTTTGGGACAAAGCCAGCTCAACGCTTTTGGAGAAGAACTTCTGTGCCTCACACGAGGGCAACCCATTCCCAAGAAAAGTCGTTTAGCTATTTTATCTCCAGTATTAAAAGACGGATTACTGCACCTTGCTGGAAGAACATCTGCAGTTTCAGATAAACTACCGATTATCCTTGATGGAAAGGAGCCAGCAATACGTCTCCTCATTTACCATTATCACGTTAAATTCGCTCATGCTAACACCGAAACTGTCATTAATGAGCTGCGACAAAATTACTGGATTCTCGGAATAAGAAATACAGTGAGGTCGGTGGGCCACAAATGTCAGCTGTGCAAACTTTTAAAAGGCAAAGCTATGCAACCGCCTATGGGAGATCTGCCTGAAGAGAGACTCGCCCATCATAGACGTCCCTTTACATTCACAGGCGTGGATTACTTTGGTCCAATAATGGTTTCCATAGGACGTCGACGGGAAAAACGTTGGGTTGCACTATTTACGTGCTTAGTCACAAGGGCTATTCACCTCGAAATTGTCGCCAGTTTAACTGCAGATTCGGCCATAATGTGCCTTCGTCGCTTCATCGCTCGTCGTGGTACGCCTAGCGAAATATTTTCTGACAACGGACGTCGTTCGTTGGAGCCAACCGACAATTGAAAACATTATACGACGCCGCAGTGCCGCAGTTTGCAGCCGACCAAAAAATAGCATGGCGATTCATTCCTCCTTCGGCACCTTTTATGGGCGGAGCATGGGAGCGTTTGATTCGTTCGGTAAAGACAGCTCTCAGGGTAACCTTAAGAGATCGAGCTCCGCGAGAAGAAATTTTAGGTACCCTGTTGGCTGAAGCAGAAGCAATTGTCAACGCTCGCCCACTAACCCACGTCTCTCCAGAAAAGAACTATCCGGAGGCACTTACACCGAATCACTTCCTGTTGGGTGCTTCATCTGGATCGGGATGCAATCTTCCTACTAAAGACCTAAGCGACGCAACGTTAGTTGGTAGGAGCAGTTGGCGGAAAGCCCTTCGCCTTTCTGACCATTTTTGGCGTCGCTGGGTATCCGAGTATCTACCCACATTAGCCCCACGTCGTGTTCCGGGAGCAGAAGTTGAGATCAAGGTTGGTGACCCGGTGCTCATCGGTGATGGAGATTTGCCGAGGGGTACCTGGCCACGGGGCTTGGTCGAGGCTCTGTACCCTGGTCGCGATGGCGTGATTCGTGTGTGTTGCGGGTTCGTTTTGATGGATCTTGATTAAAACAATATTATTGGAGAGCACTGAGAATAGCCATTTATTTCGATGTCGTGCCGAATCCTAATACATAGACAAGTGGCTAGTGTTGCCTTCATATAATAATCATAGACTACAACATGCCCCTTTTTTGACAAACGGACATTTGACATCAGTGTGACCAAATGTGGCAGGATCCTGCCTTTTTGGCAGTTTTAGCCCTTTATTTTACTCTCTGGCACTTTTGTTTGACGTTTTAGAAATCTGGCAGGATTTGGCACTTTTGGCAGTATTAACAATATACACACATCAAAAGTGTCTAGGGATCAAGCATTTTTATGCGGATTTCTTGAGATTGAGATGTGGCTTTGTAATAAATTTATGATTTTATAAATTTATATGGATCCTTTTTGGTGCATTTCATAATTTGAATCAGGAACTGTGAATCAAATTCGAGTAAAAGATGAAAATCAGCTGTCAATATTTTCCCTATAAAAACATACAACGCATTGAAGACATTATTAGTGCTACTGTTTCCCTACTACTGATTAAAACCAACGTTATTATGGAGCGGCGACGTCATTTAAGCAGGGAAGAAATGCTCAGAGCCGTGGGAATGATAGAAGCTGGTTCCCGGCAACGTACTGTGGCTTTAGCTCTGAATACAAGTCAGAGTGTTATCAGTCGACTTTGGACACGTTACCGAAGCACTGGTACCGTGGCTGAGCGCCATGGAGGACGGTATCGCTGCACCACACGGAGACAAGACCGATACATTCAAATCTTAACTCGAAGAGCTCCAACAATAACCGCCATGATGTTAGCCGTGAGGCTTCATCACTCTTCAGGGAACTTAATTAGCGACCAAACAGTCAGAAACCGCTTGCATGAAGTGAACCTTCATTCCCGAAGACCGCTACGGGTACCACCTATAGCAATGCACAATCGTAGGATTCGATATCAATGGGCTCTTGAACACAGAAATTGTGCAGAAGAACAATGGCGTTTCGTGTGCTTTTCTGATGAGTCTCGTTTTGGTATGAGACCGGATACAAGACGTATACGACACTGGAGAACCCCTGGACGCCAACAGCGATTAAAATCCTGCCAGGAAGTCCATCCTTATAGTGGTGGAACCATCATGGTATGGGCGGGTATTTGGATCGGCGGAAGAACTGAGTTGATTTGGATCAGAGGCAACCTCAACGCTCAAATTTATGCTGAAACGATTGTATCAGACGTCATCGTTCCTCTACAAGTGCAAATCGGTCCCTTATTTCAGTTAATGCATGATAATGCACGACCGCACACCGCAAGAGTTGTAAGACAGACTCTCGCCGCAGCTAACATCAATGTCCTGCCCTGGCCTGCTCAGTCGCCAGACTTGAACCCGATTGAGCATGCATGGGATATGCTACAGAGAAGAGCTCTGCCGAATATGGAGGGTATCCAGTCGCAAGAAGACCTTTTTTTGTTGTTGCAACGAACATGGGCGGCCATTCCACAGCGTGATTTGGATGAACTCATTTTGAGTATGCCAAACCGATGTTCTTGTGTTGTTAGTGTTCGCGGTAGAAACACGGATTATTAATTGTTTAAGTTACCCAATAAAATTTTAGAGAAAACTGTTATTTCAGTCTTTTTTTCGAACTTTTGTGTTAGTGGTTCAAATGTCAAATATCCCTTTATTAGGAAAATGGCAAATTTATTTATTAATGCAAAGGTGACTTGGTTTATCGTTACTGTGACAAACGAAAACACTTTATTTGATGAATCCTTAAAGAAAATTTTAATTAATATCAATCAGGAGAAAAGTTATTGCAAAAATATATGTTGATCCCTAGACACTTTTGATGTGTGTAGTATAGCCGCTAGCCGCTACAGCCCACAAAAAGAGTAGGATGCAGTATCCAATTCAAATTCAAATAATACTTTATTCAAGTAGGCTTAGATACAAGCACTTTCGAATCATGAGTTACAACTTGCAAGCAGAGAACAGAGCAATTTGTTGTTAGGAACAATACAAAATAAATAAAATAATAAGAATCCTAAAAAGAAATGTCAAAAGAAAATAATGTTGAATGTATCTAGAACAAAATTCTTATGTCAAATTAAATAAAAAATAATTTAGAATGTTTAGAAGGAAATTCTAATGACGAAATGTAAAAAATTAAATTATGGTTAAAAAATTAATACCGGAGGTAATGGTTCAAAAACAAGCCGAAAGCTGCTTGTGCAAGGATATTCTCGAAAATCAATCTGATAAAAGAAAAACGCGGAACAGATTTATTAATAAACATGTCGCCTCGATTTTAGTTGTTAGACAGGGTATTAGTGAATATGGTGACTGCGTTTCATTCCAGCCAACTAAAGAAATGACAAAAGCGATGTATAAAGAAAGTGATCCAGTAGAATACGATGCTAATAGGAATGTGTAATTTAATTCAGTTCACTTTTAGACTTTAAGATCTATTATCTATCCTACTAATATACATATAAAGCTGAAGAGTATGTTTGTTTGTTTGAACGTGCTAATCTCAGGAACTACTGGTCCGATTTGAAAAATTCTTTTTTCGTTTGATAGCCCATTCATCGAGGAAGGCTTTTGGCCATAAAGCATCACGTTGCAAGTTGCAACCAATAGGAGTGTAGCATTTTTAAAATAAACGCGTGTGAATCCGTGTGGCGCAGCTAGTTTTAAATAAAACTTCAAAAGTTTATTTATTTTAAACTTTTAGATTACATTGGCATTATTTTGGCATTTTGTGCTTTTGATTGTGGCAGGATTTGTCAGTTTTCTTGTCTAAGTGGGGCAGGATCTCTAATTTAAGGTTGGTCACACTGTTTGACATCTGACATTTAAAAATAACATTGACAATAATGACATAGGTATCTTTGCCTAATCAAAGTTATGCTATAATTACAAATCAAATTGTTTAGTTTTCTTTAGTAATCTACCTCGTGAACTATATTTTCTTTCAGCAATAGTAGCGTCGTTACATTGTACAGGTGACATCTTCTTATTTTTTATAATACAATAGGACTTTGTGGTAAGTTTTCACTGTCCGTACACTGAGTAGGAATAGGACTTTGCATTTGATATTCATTATAATCATGCAGACTTTCAGGTGATGCAATACTTTCATCGACATTGACAAATATTGGAGACTTTATTATACCTTCATTGTTAGACTGACTTTGTGATTCCGTTTGACATTCAGAATCATTTGAGTGATTAGATTCTATTGACATGAAAGAATCCGAATCATTATTTTGTTCTGATGAATATGAATTATTACAAGACTCATGAGTAAATATAAATACACAATTGTCATCCTCTTCCTTGAAGGATTTTGACTTTTGACATTGATTCTTTACAATATTATTTTGTTGAGATGAACTAGGTTTTTCAAACCTGACATTTTTGTTGTTTGAGACATGTTTAAGTACTACATCCAGATTTGACTTATGACTATTCGACATAGAATCAAAACGAATATGTTGACTATTTCTATCAGGGTTCGAAGGATATATATCAATTGATATATATCATGATATATATCCGATATATATCTGATATATATCAAACCATTTTTTGTGATATATATCAAAATTTATGGTATGTTGCATTTAAGTACTTTCACCGACGCGCTGCTGGCATATTCGTCGTTTTTTCTGTCTTCAGACTGTAATACTTCGAATTTATCAAGTAGGTACTGCAGTCAATAATAATAGTGCAACGTAAAAGAGCCAAAATAATTTTCAATTCTATCATCTGCAAACATACCTACTCCTTAAAAGTCAAGTGTAGTGTTAATCCTTTAAGAATGTCAACAGGCGATTAGACAGTTCTAGCTGACTAGAAAAAGACTAATTTGTTATTTGATTATAACTCTACTGAGTACAAATATTAGGATTTTTAAGATATTTTAATTTTGTTTCCCTAATATTTATAGACTTTGTTTTCTCAGAAAAAGATACTTATTTTTAGTTGATTTTTGTGAACTATAAGATTTTATGATTATTTTGTTAAATAAAAACTAAAAATATGTTGTTAAATAGAAACTAAAAATATGTAGATAGTCGTGGTGGCCTAGTGGTTAAAACACCAGCCTCTCAGGTATGAGTGCGCGGGTTCGATTCCAGGTCAGGCAAGTACCAATGTAACTTTTCTAAAGTTATATGTACTTTCTAAGTATATCTTGGACATCAATGACTGAAGGTGAAGGAAAACATCTTGAGAAAACCTTTACTTTAAGTCTGAAATCGCCAACCCGCATTGAGCAAGCGTGGTGATTACGCTCAATCCTTCTCTGTATGAGAGGAGACCTGTGCCCAGCAGTGGGACGATAAAAAGGTTGTTGATGATGATGTTGTTTTTATATTGTAATAGATTCAGAATAATAAACTGTCATGTACCTGTGGAAATCGTATAGGTAGTAATAAGATAATAAAATGGCAGTCTTAAGAAATGGATATAAATATCGGATATATATCCGATTTTGGATATATATCGGATATATATCATAAATATCCGATATTTTGATATTTATTATAAATATCGGATATTTTCGAACCCTGATTTCTATGATAAGTTGTATTATTACAATCTTTGACAATGTATGATCTTGGATATTTTGTTTTTGACACGATAGTACCTTTTGTCCATATAATATCTTTTGGATTTTTCTTAAAATATATCTTGTCATTAATGGAAAATTCAGACTCATATTTTTTACAATTTCTATTATAATATGATCTAGTTCTTTCTAAGTATTTCTGTTTTTCCCTATAATGTTCATTATGCTTGACAATCTTGGGTTTCAGTTTATTTATCATGTTTGGCAATTTAGATCTTAAAGTTCTAGACATTAAAAGCTGTGCAGGTGAATTGAGATTTCCCCTGGGTGTGTTTCTATATTGTAATAGACCTAAATAAGGATCTGATCCATCATTTTCACATTTTCTTAATATGTTTTTGACTATTTTTACAGAAATTTCAGCTAATCCGTTAGATCTGGAAAAATGTGGACTTGAGACAATATGTTCTATATCCCAGTCATGTAAAAATTTTTGAAAATCAGAAGAGTTGTATGGTGGACCTCCATCGGATAACAACTTCATCGGAATTCCATGTCGAGCGAAAATAGATTTCAATATTCAAAAATACAATCTCAATATAGTTTGAATAAAAATCCACAACTAATAAATATTTTTTGCCTTTATATTCAAATAAATCTGTTGCTACTTTTTGCCATGGAAATAAAGGTTGCTCATGAGATAACATGGACTGTTTTGTTTTATTTGCAGAATAAATAGCGCATGATTCACATTGTTTAATTTTATTTTCAATATCCTGGTTAATATTAGGCCAATAGACTACACCTCGGGCTAGATTTTTAGTCTTTTCAATACCCTGGTGGCCTTCATGTAATATGTTAAGTATTTCTTCTCGCAAGGATTTAGGAATAATTACTGATTTTTTTTTTTTGAAAACTATCATTGACTATGTGAATTTCCTCTTTAATGTTCCAATAAGGTAAAGTTAGAGTATCACAATGTTGTTTACATTTTGGCCATCCATTTTTATAATAAACCTTTAATCTTTGAGAAATCAAATCCCGACTAGTATGACATAAAATTTTTTGAAGTTTTTCTGGTGAGATAGCTAGGTTAGAAGTTAATAAATTAATATGAATCTCAATATTTGAATCTAAGTCTTCCAAGCTAATTAATTCTTGGTTAAAATTCGTGTCTTTGACTGGCGCTCGAGACAAGGTATCTGATATATACATTTCTGAGCCTTTTGTATACGATACAATTAAATGATAGGCTTGTAGCGTTATCATCATACGTTGTAATCTGGTAGGGACTTCTGCCAATGGTTTTTTGAATAAAGTTACCAAAGGCTGGTGGTCCTGTTTCGACATGAATTTGTTTTCCATATAAATATTGATGAAACTTTTTGCAACCAAATACTATAGCATAAAGTTCTTTTTCAATTTGAGCATAATTCATTTGACTTTTATTTAAAGTTTTTGAGGCATATGCAATAGGGTTTTTGCCATGCAAAATTACTGCACCCACTGCGTGTTGTGATGAGTCGACTGACAATCTTATAGGCTTTTTTATATCATAATGTACTAAAATAGGAGATTGACATAATAATGATTTTAATTGACTAAATTGTTGTTCATGATGGTCTAACCATTGCCATTGACTATATTTTTTGAGCAGTTCTCTTAAAAGAGAAGTTTTTTCTGCTAAGTTAGGTACCTATATACGAACCTAAATAATTGACCATGCCCAGAAACCTTTGTAGTTCCTTGACATTTGTTGGACTTGGCATTTTTAATATTGCTTGAACTTTTGACTGATCGGGAGATACTCCTTGTTTATTGAAAATATGACCAACATAGCATATTTCTGACATACCAAATTGACATTTAAATTTGTTGAATTTCAAATTTACTTCAGAAGCACGTTTGAACAATAATTCAAGTCTTTCATTGTGTTCTCTTTCAGAGGAACCGTGTACAAGGATATCATCGACAAATATAATTATACCGGGTAGGTCACCGAATAGTTGATTCATCGTTCTATGGAAAATTTCACCACTGGAGTTGATTCCATATGGCAGGCGGAGAAATTTGTAACGTCCATACTTAGTATTGAATGTACAGAGGTCACTACTCTCATCATCTAAGCATATAGTCCAATAACCTGAACTTGCATCTAATTTTGAAAATACTGAAGCTCCGGCTACTTTAGATCTAAGGTCATCAAATGTAGGATATGGATAGTGAGGTCTTTTTATGGCTTCGTTTAAATTTCTTGGATCGAGACAAATACGTAATTTTCCATTTGGTTTTTCAACTAAAACAATTGAATTGACCCATTTAGTTGGCTTTTCTACTTTTTCAATGACTTTAAGTTCTTCCATATTTTTTAATTCATCTTTAAGACGATTTTCTAAGGAATATGGTATTCTACGAACTGGACAAATCTTAGGTGGTACACTACTCTGCCGTCCTTTAACTAGAATGCCGTTAAGTGACATTTGGCATTTTCACTTTTTCTGAGGCCATTTATATCAGAAAAAAAAGTTCTATCGATACATCTATTTACAGTTTCGATAGCTCTTGTGGTTTTCGAGATATGAAAAAAAGAAATGCCGTTAAAAGCACAAATCATAAAGTAAACCTATGCTAAAATGTTGTTAAGTGACATTGCCAAGCAAAAATGCGGGTAAAGCTACATAGCCACAGATTTGAACAAATAATTTGCGATTTGTTACCTAGCTAAATTGCCGTTAAATTATTTTCCTATCCTATAGGGCAGTAAAAGTACTTTAGCGGCTTTTTAACTAGGCACTTTTATTTTTGATGTAAACAAATCCATAACAATAAAGCCACTGTATAAGAATCCTATGCATAAATGCCGCAAAACACCCTTTGCTGCATTTAAGAGTTTTATATAAATATATTAGTTTGGTAGTTTACAATTAGAATTCGTATACAGCGGCAGTTATTTATAATCCAGCAAAATATTTTAAACATTTTTCAAGACTAAATTGCGGCTATCCAACATGACTAATCTAAAATGCCGCTAAGTATTCTCGCGACAGTACAAGTTTTGGGTAATCCTGATCCCCCCGATCCCCACTTTAGGCTACGTTAAAACAAATGACCGGATCCTTCAAGATAAACGAATAGACACCACGTGTGATAAAAGGAAAACATAAAAAAACTCCTTCATTTAATAGAGATATGTTAAAACAACATGTAGAATCATTTAATCCAATGGAACCTCACTACAGGCGAGAACATGCTCCATTGCGACGCTACCTGCCAAGCGATTTAAATGTTGTTCACATGCATAAAGATTTCCTTCAAAAATATCCCGATCAAAAAATCAGCTACAAACTATATAGAAATAATTAAAAAGCTATGAATATATCTTTTGCTCGCCTCGGCAATGAAGAATGTGAAGTGTGCGAAGCTTACGACTTACATAAAAAAGGAACTTCTCACGATCAAACTGATGGTTGCGCTGTGTGTCTCACGCAAGCATCACGAGAAATACATAAAAGCGAGGCAGCTCTACGAAAATCACAAAAAAATGCCACAAGATCATACTGCGATTTATTTCAGCGCTGATTTAGAGAAAGTGATCATGTTACCAAGATTGGAGTCTTTCAAAGCTGCTATATTTTGGCAGCGTCTTGTAGCTTATAATCATACCTTCGCACCTCTGGGTAAAATAACATCCGAATCTAAGCCGTTAACAGTCTTATGGCATGACGCTCAAGCGGGATGGAGGCAAGAAGATATCATGACAGGATTTTATTATTTTCTCCTTCGAAACCGAGATATAACAAATATCTGGCTGGACAACTGCACCGCACAGAATAAAATTTGGTTACTATATTCAATGCTAAACCCGCCACACTGTTCCCAACCCACTGCAACTCCTGAAAGCCAGAATCAACAGTGGAGACCGCCAGAAAAACGCCGAGCAATGAAGCTCGACGAGTCCCGGAGAAACGATTCAACTGTCTTGGGTCCCGCAACGAAATTAATCAGAAAAGAATAGCGGAGGAGTAAGAAAAAACATATTTCTTCCACTTCCCTCTATAATAAGCAGGAGACAGAACAGAACTAAGCCAATCGGCACAAAGGGACATTATTGCAACTGGGAGAAGCCCAGATTGCCAAGCACCACGGAATAACATTTGATTAAGTTAATGGGTCCTAAGTAGGTATTTGTTGTTACAATTGATTCCAATAATAGGTATGGCAAAAGCACCTGAACGCACGGAAATTAGTTCTAATTTCTACAAGGTCCGTATAATAAACAACTCCGGATGTAACTTGTACACTATCCAACATAATATTGCGTTCATTCTGCCAAAGAATACACTCCCACAAGATGTGATGTGCGGACTGTTCAAATTCATAGTTCGATGTAGAACACTGACACAAAGGCGAAGGAACAAGTTTAAAAGAATACAGTTTACTTTTAAAGTTGCCATGACCTGTGAGAAATTGAGCAACGCAGTGGTTAACCTCCAGCCATGTCTTAGCCAGCCGATCGCCAACGGATGGAAAGAACAGATGGAGGTGCCGGCCGGCCCTTGATGGAATTATCCCACCTACTTTGCCATTCGGATAAGAGGTCCTCCCAGACGTCAGTCTGAGGTTTAAATAATCTAGAAATTCTATTGAGGTCGCGTTGTGTAACAAAGTTAGTGTCACACATATTCAATGCTAGTGCACATGGTAAATGGTAGTGACATTAGTGGAGAACAAATTATTCTGCACTATTTAGAGCCTGGCCATACGTTGATGAGCGCCGACCAAGTGCATCGCCAAGTAGAACTCGCCATGAAAAAGACAGGGAAACTCTACGACTTTACCGATTTTAAAGAAGTAGTGGCATCTATAAATAATGGAAAAGTTAACGTGAAATCTTTGGTCGCGGAAAACTTTTTAAATGTACCAAATTATGTATCAGATAGAAGAATACAGAATTCTAATCCGAGAGCATATTTGAAAAACATGACACAGGTGTGTTTTAGTCGGAATAATTATGATCTCATGTACAAAAACGATTTTGAAGACGAATACACACTATTGAGATTCATGAATGACAAATATATAAAAAATCCAAAAGTGTTCAAGTTAGAATTTCGTACTAATCCAAAAGGTATAGATGTAGAGAGAAAAGCTGGCATTCTAGAAAAATTATCCACCACATAAATTGGTATTTTGGAACAATTTGCCAACGACTCAATCTAATGTTGAGGCAAGCACAAGTGGTGCTTAGAATTATAAAAAGTCAATAAAAAAGTACTGAGTAAATCTAAGTAACTGAAGACTGTATAATTTTGATAATAATATTTTATTCCTAGACAATAAGTAAAAGTTCCTTTAATGTTTTCTTTTAAATATTTTTTTAATAACTAGTGTAATTTAATTACTCTAGAATATTTTAAGCATCTGCCATCTGATATGGTAAGTGTTAAGTTAGTGCTAAGTTGGTAAGATTTTTTAAAATAATATGATCTCATTTTGATTTAATAAATAAACGATGATTTTAAATATAATCCTTGTTTTATTTTTATATTTTACTTCATTTGATTCTCTATTAATTTATAAAACGTAATGCATATCTAAAATGCCGTTATCATTAAATGTTTTGTACTTAGCGACATTAAAGCAATGTAATAAATAAAAAAATTCGTACGGCAAAACAAGACATGAAGTTATTATTGAATTTTACTTGTCTTGTTTGCCGTTACGTGACTTAGCGGCAATATAGCATAGTTCGAGTCTACTCTTTTTAAGCAATAATGCTAACCTATATTGACTTTTAGTGTTTTAACGGCTATTAAGGTAAGTTTCATTACAACATTTTTAAGTGTGGTACATAATTACATTATTAGGTCATAACCATTAGCAAAAATGCCGTTAAGGTATGCATTACGGCATTATAGTCAGGATTTTAAGGCTAAATATTTTATAAATTACTTTAATAAAATGATAAATATTTATTTTCTCTAATTTACTAAAACGTTTTTGACTGACAGCTACACTGACTAAAATAGCCTTCAAGACAATTTTTTTGGTATTTAAAAGTTTCGCAAGTAACTTCTCGTTAGGAAGTAGCATCAATTTTAAATTATTTTACCATACAAAGTTTTACCATACAAAGCACATCTAGACATTGATAGTAACTATCAATGTCTAGATGTGCTTTGTATGGTAAACAACCCAAACCTTCGAATGTCTTAGCATATTTAGAAACAATTTGTTGTACTGACCTTTCTTGAATTCCAAATACCTACTCGTTTCACCAGGCCTAATTTTTCACATGGATTCCATCCTATGATTGTTTTACATTCGCATTGAACAATTACAAAATTTAATTTAGACTTTAAACCATTTTCAAATTCACAATCAAGTATACATGACCCTAAATTTGGTACTAATTGTCCTGAAAAAGAAAATATCTTATTATTTGTTCTCATTATGTTGATTTTACATTGAGAATTTTCAATAATTTTATCCAAAAGTTTCTTACTAATGACATTTGTATCTGCACCTGTGTCGATTTGACATTGAAGTTTATACTTATTAATAAATACATTTATTTGCCAATTTTTAGTGTTACAATTATTAATAGAGTTAATTACATAGTTTCCTGAAATATAATTCGATTCTTCACAAGAAATATTACTCACTTGCTGCCTGTTTTTCTTGTATGTTTGTTCCGATTTCCTGAAAAAACAACATTTGGCAAAGTGTCCTTTCTTCTTGCAATTTTTGCAAATTTTGTCCTCGGCAGGGCATTTATGTCTGTGAATTTGATCACATCTTGTACAATTTTTGGTTTCCGACGTTGACTGCTTATTCGACTGGTATCGGTTTGATGAATTATGTCTTCTCGGAGAATTGTTTCTTTGTAGGGTAGGTGCCAAAAAACTTCTTTGTCTTGACCGATTTCTTTGGTTTTGTTTAAATTTATGATCCGACTTTATAATTTGTACTTTGTCATTATTTGTTCCATTTTCTTACGCTCCTGGGTAAGTTCTAAATTTTTGGCTATTTTCATGGCTGTTTCTGTAGTCAATTTTTCTTCTTGTAAAAGTCTTTCTTTAATGTGCGTATTTCTAATTCCAATTACAAGCATGTCTTTTATTAGCGATTCTTTTAATTCTTTAAAGTCGCAAGTGGAAGATAAATTGTTCAAAATTGTCAAATAATCATCAAGAGATTCGTGACTTTTTTTGTATTCTCGTAAAAAAATTGTATCTTTCGACTGTTACATTGGTGTGAGGGCTAAATTTATCGTCAAATTTTTTGATAATTTCTTCAACCTTCGTTTTCGTACGATCAATGTTGAAACTATTGAATATGTCAATACCGTCATCACCTATAGCATTTAAAAATATAGCAGTTTGCTTTGACTGTGGAAATTTGGCTATTTCATTGGCATCCATGAATATTTCAAATCGTAATTTCCATTTTTTCCATTTTTCAGCGGCATTGTCACCATTTTGTATTGTTAACGGTTTTATGTTGGCGAAGACATTTTGGACAACTGGCGTTTTTTCAGACATTTTTTTAAAATATTAATAGTTCCACTTACTTTTCTTGACAGCTTTTTATTATATCCCACTTCTGACACCATGTTGCGGGTTCGTTTTGATGGATCTTGATTAAAACAATATTATTGGAGAGCACTGAGAATAGCCATTTATTTCGATGTCGTGCCGAATCCTAATACATAGACAAGTGGCTAGTGTTGCCTTCATATAATAATCATAGACTACAACAGTGTGGTGGATATTCGGACCCAAGGGGGGATTTTAAGACGCCCATTAAAAAAGATAGTTCTTTTATAAAAAAAGGGGAGGATATTGCCGACTAAGCAATACTTTTTTAATACCTTTTTTTATAACATTATTGTTTTTTATATGTTTTCTTTTTATTTTGAAAATGACATATCATTGTTAAGAAGAATAAAAAATTGCTAGCTCGAGTCTGTTCGTTTTTACTTATTTTCAACGAATTAATTAATTTAAGGATTCAGGCAGCAATAATTATGTTTGTAAAAATATTATCTAGGCACGTGGCACAAGTAGGTGTTATTCTCGTAGGCTCCAAAAATAGGTTTACAAGATTGTAGGACTGAAATAGACTTATAATTTTATTACAATAACCACAGTTCTCTAATAAATTAACATTAAAATCACCGCAAACGATAATGGCTTTGCTTGAAACACAAATCTTGTGTAAAACTTCATCCATTACCTTTTCAAAGCAGTCATACAATCCTGAAGGGGGTCTGTACAGTCAGAAGCAAAAATATGTATACATTGCAAAGGCACCAAAAATATGTAAACATCTTCGACTTTAAGACGAAGTGCTCAACTTGAAGAGCATAAAATTGTAACCACCGGTTCACATCATAAATATGTATACGCTCATTGCTTCATTAAATTATGCCCACCACGAAAGAAACAATACTATGTATGCACGCTTCCATCAATAGCATGTATTTACGCGTTGGTTCATATAAAGTACTCATCTTAAGTTCCTTTAAATTATATTCAACCCCGGCAATAAAATCTATCCGAATGGCGCTTCAATAATATGTATTCACTTTTGTTCCATATTATGAATACAAATTTGCAATAAAATAACAACGAAGATTATTCTTAATAAATAGATATCTATATACTGGCTGTTATTAACAATTTTCTTGTTTTCTGTCATCGAGTGACACTCAAGCATAAAATATTGACAATACTGATAAATGTTCTGAAAAATTGTAATTCCAAGAATTGACTAGATACTATCAATTATCGTCTAAAATATGTACCGTATCGACGATTTTACCAAACACCGCATAGTTATTACGAAAGAAGATGGATTATCCATAACAGAAATAGAAGAAGAATTAGGATTTACTGTAAGTATAGATTAATGACATTACCAGAATATTCCATACTTTTTAAAGTAGTATTTTGTTCAAAAAAAGGTATTTTTTGTTTTCCAGAGGAAAACTGTGTATTTATGGTGCCAGCGATACCAACAAGAAGGAATTTTAAGGAAACATGTATCCTTTGGGCGACCTAGGAAAACATCTCTAGATGAAGACAGACGTTTAATTGGACACGTTCAAGAAAGACCATTTACCAGTACATCTGCGCTGGCCGACGCTTACGCCGTATCAGCAACAACTGTTCGTCGACGTTTACACGAAGTTCGATTTCACAATCGAATGCCTGCCAGGAAACCTTTACTAACATTGCGGCACAAACAGCAACGTCTAAATTTTGCTAGAAATTATCTAAATTATGATTTTTCCGAAGTTATATTTGTTGATGAAAAAGTCTTCGTCACTAGTCAGGCTGGCAGAGTTTCGATCGGAGATCGAAAATCAGGAAGATTTGGAAGAAATCTGACTACCGCCCAGATCTCCGGATATTAATCCTATAGAGAATCTTTGGGGTAAGATTGTGCAAGACTGGGACTCTCCACGAGTACGCGATACCAGTACCTACTTTGCGTACACATACTTTGGAGCTGTGGGACTCCTTTAGAGGTAGTGCCATATGCACAAATTATGGGAATCAATGCACGTTTGCAGAATATTATTGAAGCGGAAGGCGGTTACACGCGCTTTTAAAGCCATATTTTTAAACGAAAGAGTTTTTTAAATTTCTTCTTATTACCTTAGTTCTCTTTATTGTCATATGTATTAAAGACCTTTGAAAATGTAACAAATAAGCTTAATAATAAAATTTAAATACAACTATCAAATGTTTGAATTAGTTCCTCATTATATGTATTTAAAACACTTAATTGACGTGAAGCCTTTAAATGACATATTTGATATAATATCTAAACAGGACCTTAGACCAAAATACCGAAGTGATGAACGTATTCTGATTAACTACTTAATACTATATTTTTATACGGCATTTTTAAAAACAAACACACAAACGATGGCATATATTATATTTGCGTCCGCCGACGAACAATCAAGAATTCGTCATCTGACAATATAAAAAGATCATTGTTAGTCGCCAAGTTACCCTATCTACTGACAGGAACCATAGCAACCATTTGTTTTTCATTACTATAATGAATTAATTTGTATAGGTACGGAGTTATGAAATTTTAGTTGTATACATATTTATGAACCAATGCGTGAATACATGCTATTGATGGAAGCGTGCATACATAGTATTGTTTCTTTCGTGGTGGGCATAATTTAATGAAGCAATGAGCGTATACATATTTATGATGTGAACCGGTGGTTACAATTTTATGCTCTTCAAGTTGAGCACTTCGTCTTAAAGTCGAAGATGTTTACATATTTTTGGAGCCTTGGCAATGTATACATATTTTTGCTTCTGACTGTACACACTTAAAACAATGAAGCCCTCCAACTCTATACAAGCAATTTCAGCTGTTCGTTCAACAGACAGGCTCACAATGTCTTTACGATTTTTAAATTTGAGCATGTTACTAACTAAAATTAATGAGCCACCATGTATAGCATTTATTCTGCTAAACGAACTACCAACCTGGTGATTCTTAAAATTAAACAAGAACTGGTGACTTTTTAGCCAATGTTCGGTTATGCAAAGAATATCAATACCATCATCGTATTTCTTAGGTGATCAATTGCTACCTAGGACGAATTGCATCCGTGATCTGGGTGTATATCACGATTCTAAGCTTACATTCGAAGTTCATGTTGATGCCATAGTCGCCAAAGCATCTAAAGCCCTAGGTTTCATAATGCGGCTGTCTAAGTGCTTCACTCAGGCTAAAACTCTGAAAATCCTTTACTGTACTTTTGTTAGAAGCCACTTGGAATATGCTTGTGAAATCTGGAATCCCTGTTATCACAAGTATACACGCTGTAATTTAAATGGTTGTTTTCCTGCGGCAGAACGATTTGCTTTAAGGAGTACTTTCGATGAATAGAGTAAAAGACAAAAATAAAAATGTTTGTGTTATAAAATAATAAAAAATAATTGCAAAAAAAAAATCATTAACTCGAAAAAGTGAGAAAACTTAGTTACGCTACATACAACTTGTAGGTACTCCTCGGAAGGGACATGAAATGGCTTCAAAAGAAAGCAATGCATTTAATGTTCAAACCATAATAAGCTCCCGTGCATAGTGATACATCATAAAATAGCTTGTAGGCAACAATCCATAAATTCACCGCCATGCCGACAAAAGAAAAAAAGCTCAAATAACTTACAATAAATTACCGCTAAGCGTTCAAAGGCGAAAGGCCGCTTTATAAATATTCAAAGTAAAATAAGCTCTCGATTTTAGTAATACGACATAATGTAGTCTGCGCGCAAAAATTACAAATGTTCTGTTTATTTTATTGCCTATCTATTGTAAATTGTAATTGTATCCATGCGGCGACAACCTACTTACACTTAGTAGTAGTATTCCCGCGAATATCGTACACACAGGACGTGTTATCTATTAGTCAAAAGTGCAATATGGATCGACATTATAACTACAGCAATTTGGAATACGTCGCTATGGTGCAGTTTTATGCTAGGGCCTAGGGCTAATTATGACTCCCATGCTGCCCGGCGACTTTACGCGGAGCAGCAACACCTGCAGTCCCTCCGTCTTCGCGGGATTCCGAACCCCCAAGTTCCATCGCCACGGACCATCGTAGCCGCGACACAGCGGCTACTAGACCATGGTCAATTTCAAACACCAGCACATGCACAGAGCAGAGGTCGATCGGCCGTTATTTCGGCAGCGCTCGACGAGGAGATCATCGAATACTTCGAACGGGATCCTCGTAGAAGTACGCGTCAGGCCGCGGCAAGGTTTAACGTAAGCCATTATTACGTCTGGAAATTACTGAACGGGGAAGGACAACACCCTTATCATTTTCGCGGCGTTCAGGCTCTGAGTGAAAATGACCCTCAAAACCGAATTGCCTTCTGTCAGTGGTTGATCGACAATCAGGATAAAAACATTTTATGGACGGATGAAGCAACTTTTACGCGAGTTGGAATATTTAACCAGCGTAATGAACATTTTTGGGCTATAAATAACCCACATGTTATCCGTGAGTGTGCGCATCAAGTACGTTTTAGTGTTAATGTGTGGGCCGGAATAATTAATGGCCATCTCATTGGACCGCTTTTTGTGACAGGACACTTAACAGGTGGAACCTATCTGGAAATGTTACGTGGTCTTATCCCAGAACTATTAGATGACGTTCCATTATCAGTGCCAACGGAAAATCTTTTTTATCAGCACGATCGGTGCCCGGCTCATTATCACCGTGTTGTACAAGAGCACCTGAACTCGGTATTTCCCCAGCGCTGGATTGGGCGCGCCGGGCCAGTGCCATGGCCACCAAGAAGCCCAGACCTAACTCCATTAGACTTTTTCTTGTGGTCTGAGGTTAAGCGCCTAGTGTATCGAGAAGAGTATGAAACTCGTGACTCGTTAACGACTGCGATAGTGGACGCTTTTAATATCGTGCGTAGTGACAGAGACACCTTATTGAAATTAAAAGACAATCAGTTAAAACGTGCGCGATTGTGTATACAACGCAGAGGCTTACATTTTGAACAATTACTTCGTTACCGGGAAGTGTAAGTAAGTACTTTTGTAAATAATGAACACTTAGGAGTAGTTTAGCTGATCAGAATTTGTCTAAGTTGTAAGTAACGATAGGTAGGTACCTAGTTATAACTATCTAATATTAAGATATCACCTCATACAGTCCACAAGAAATGTAATGCATGACCAGTAGAAAATAAACCTTTGTAGCAATCACATGTCTATTTAATTCGTAAATCCCGGCCACACAAAATACAACCTTAACGCCCCAAACATATGGTCCAATCGAGCCGGATTCGTGTCATCGGCAATCGACGTGCGATCCTGAGAGAACAAAGACATTCCTTAGCGATAAGGATTTCTGAGAAGCGTGGCCGGTTAAAAGTAATTAGTGAAAAAGTGAATCGTGTTAAATAGACTTCTTTAGAGTAATACATGAACTTTAGTGCGTTAACCAGACTGATTTCGTATGTTTTAGTCTTATTTGAGTGAGTGTTCGGTTATAAAACATTATAATACGAGTAATACAAACTAAAATGTACAGACAGTCCCTGTGAACTTCGTTTAAAACGTGCTTTGCTTGCGCATTGTGTTACCTCGTGGGCGAACCATTTTATAAAGGCGCTAATTGAGAATCGCGGAAACTATTAAGAACTACAATTTACTCAAAATGGAAGAACTTATTAAATATCAAAACGAGTTGCTGGAAAACTTAAAGAAGGCAGAGAAAAACTTCCAAAAATCACCAAAAGAAAGAATAAAAAAGGCGTATTTAGAAACTAGATTAGAACAATTGGAAGAACTATGGAAGGATTTCAAAAATGGCCATAAAACGATTATTCTGAAAGCTACTGAACAGGAGAAAGAATGTTCATACTTCGAGGACGATATATGTGAGTGTTTTGAAGAGTTATACATAAGCTATAAATCGAAATTGAAGGAAGCGCTTCAGCCTTTATTAGTAGTGCCACAATTTCAACCTTCGACGTGTCCCCAATCGTCTCCTGTTACCGAGGTACACGAGTACAAACATAGAGGAATCAATTTACCCACAATCAAAATACCTACTTTCACGGGTAAATATGAGGAGTGGCAGCCGTTTCACGACTTATTTAGTGCCTTAATTCACGAAAATGAGCAGTTATCGTCGGTACAAAAGCTTCATTATTTGAAGAGTAATCTAACAGGAGAACCGGAACAACTGTTACGCAACTTCTCAATGACTGATGCAAACTATGACGAGGCTTGGGATCAATTAGTAAAGCGTTACAACAATAAACGATATAACTGTAACGCAATATTAAATACTTTATTCACACAAAAGCCTATACAGTCTGAGTCAACAAATGCTATAAAACAGTTAGTAGATACTACCTCCACGTGTATAAAATCTTTGAAGAACATGGGTGTGAAGACTGATACCTGGGACCTAATGATTAATCACTTAGTTATCACTAAATTAGAGCCCGAATCTATAAAACTGTGGGAACAACACATTAGTACGCATAATGGCGGCGATCTCCCCACGTGGTCGGATTTAAAGGATTTTTTAGAGACAAGATTTAGAACGTTGGAAATGATAGACAGTATGAAGACCAAATCTGTGCAATCAAAATCAGCTAGTAAAGCTAAGGTTTTCCATTCCAATGTGGCCAGCAGTGATGGAAAAAAATCCGACCCGAAATGTGCCTTATGTAGCGGAGACCATTATTTATTTTCCTGCAAAAAATTCGGAGACAAGCCTGCTAAGGAAAGACAAGAATTTGTACAGAGGAATAAATTATGCTTCAACTGCTTGGCCCCAACACACTCCGTGAAAAAATGTCGTATGTCTACATGTTGTAAGCGGTGCGGCCGACGCCATCACTCCCTGCTGCACTTCGAGAGAGAAAACAAGGTCGAGACACAAGGAGATGGCGCAGGGTCATCCACAGGTATTATAGCGCATGAGACGTCAACAGGTACGCCCACTTCTGTAATAAATACTGAGCATATTGTATCTAACTTTTCGAGTGAGCAAAATATTTATACAAATAATATCTTATTAGCTACCGCTAAGGTATTAGTAAATAGTAGAAACGGATGTAAATTCATTGTGAGAGCATTGTTAGATCAGGGGTCGCAAGCTTCCTTTGTCACAGAGGCGACAGTACAGTTGTTAAATCTAACACGTAAATCAGTAAGTGGTTTTGTGTCAGGTGTGGGAGATAGGCAAACTAGAATAAAACATAGGGTCACAATATATGTTACATCATGTCACAACCCTAATATGAGCGTTCGAGTTGAAGCCTATGTATTGCGTTCGTTAACAACACTGTTACCTAACACAAATTTAGGTAATCCTGAGTGGTCGCAGTTAGAAAACTTGGAGTTGGCTGATCCAGGTTTCGCAACACCGGGGAAAATAGACATTCTCCTTGGAGCTGAGGTGTACAGCGACGTCTTGCTGGACGGCGTTATCAAGCATCCTGTAAGTAGACTATTAGCACAGAACACTATTCTAGGTTGGGTTTTGTCTGGAAGGATGTTACGAGAGCCTACTTCATCAAGTAAGGGTTTTACAAGCTTGCATGTTCAAGTAAAGGAAGACGACATGTTAAGATTATTTTGGGAGTTGGAAGACGAGCCAAACACTATTCAAAAGAGGTTATCAAAGGAAGAAGAAAGGTGTGAAAAGTACTACGATGCTACAACGACAAGAGACAATATGGGAAGATATGTGGTGAAGCTACCGTTTAAAAACAATGAGCCCGAGAGTCAACCGAGTGGATTAAGAGAAATAGCAGAAAAAAGGTTCAAGTTATTAGAGAAGAAATTTGAGAAAAACGAAGAGTTTCGTAAAGAATACAGTAAGGTTATGTATGAATACATTGCTCTTAATCATATGGTTCCAGTTGAGTCTAAAGATACCAACAATCCTACCATGGCATATCTTCCTCATCACGGTGTAGTAAGAGAAGACAAGGAGACTACGAAGCTTCGAGTGGTGTTTGACGCTTCCTGCAAGGGCACTAATCACATTTCTTTAAATGACAATTTGCTGGTGGGCCCTAAACTACAACAAGACTTGCGTCACATACTTATGAGATGGAGAACACATAAAATTTGCATTACAGCTGACATTATAAAAATGTATCGAATGGTCCGAGTAGCTGAAGAAGACACTAACTACCAAATGTTGTTATGGAGGCCATCACCAGCTGAGAAAATTAAACATTATAAATTAGTGAGACTAACCTTTGGGACAGCATGTGCACCATACCTTGCGGTGAAAACTATTCAGAGATTGGCGGATGATGAACAAACTTCATTTCCAATTGCTGCTAGAATAACGAAGAATGACTTTTATGTTGACGATCTATTATCTGGAGGTGAGACAGTAGAAGAAGCTGTTAAAATATACAATGAAATGACCAAGCTCATGAACTTAGGAGGCTTCGAATTACAAAAATGGAGCAGTAATAATGAGAAAATGTTAAATCACGTGGGTGAAAATAAACGAGATGATCACGAACTGCCTCTTAAAGTCCATGGGTTGGTGAAGGTATTGGGAGTCAGTTGGAACCGAGTAACAGATTGTTTTGTGTATTCTCTCCAGTTGCCCGAACCAAAAGGACCAATAACGAAACGACAAGTTCTATCTGATGTCGCCAAACTATATGATCCATTAGGGTGGATAGCCCCTGTTGTTGTCAGAGCAAAAATTATGATTCAAAAATTATGGAAAACAGGATTAGCATGGGACGACCCAATCAGTGAAGAGCTACTAACGGAATGGTTACACTTTAGAGATAATTTAATTCACATTACAAATGTCAGTATACCAAGGTGGTTACAATGTTGTCACGCATCGTCAAAAGAGTTGCATGTTTTTGCAGACGCTTCAAAAGCAGCATATGGGGCGGCAGTCTACATTAGAGTAACGGAGGGAGAAACGGCTTATGTGCATTTAATATCGGCAAAAACAAAGGTCGCTCCAATTGAGAAGCAGTTGTCGATTCCAAGATTGGAACTTTGCGGTGCGACACTAGCAGCAAAATTGATTTTCGAAGCATCACAGGTATTGAATATACCCAAGGAAAGCTTATACGCATGGACAGATTCAACCATCGTTCTGGCTTGGCTAAAGGGTGGTTCTAGTCGATGGAATACCTTCGTAAGTAACCGAGTATCTGAAATACTTAACATATTAGATTATCAGCAATGGGGTCATGTGACTACAGACACAAACCCTGCTGACTGCGCCTCAAGAGGTTTACAGGCGCCGGAGTTGGTGAACAATTCGTTGTGGTGGAATGGCCCAACTTGGTTGTCTGCACAAGACTTAGATATAACATCAATTGAGCTGGAGGATACTCGAGAAGAAGAAAAAACAAAGGTTTTAGCTGCTTTGTTCAAAACTGAAGAAGAATTTATATGGATTAAGTTTTCTAATTTATCTAAAATGTTAAGAGTTGTTTCATTCTGTAGAAGATGGTTGAAGTTAAATAAAAACAAAGGAGAACCTAAGGCAAAATTTATAACGACAGAAGAAATTAATGAAAGTTTAAATATTTGCATTAGACAAACTCAAGGATTAGAATATAATCAAGAAATAAAGCAGTTAAAAGCTCATGGAAGCGTGCTCAAAGGTAGTAAATTACGCAATCTTTGTCCCATTATTGACGATAATGGCTTTATAAGAGTCGGCGGACGTATTCAACAGTCACAAGTTGGATACGACATTCAGCATCCTATAATTTTACCTGCTAAGTGTCACCTTAGTAGACTTATAATTATGGATGCTCATCAGAGAACAATGCATGGTGGGCCACAAGTAATGCTTAATTACTTGAGGTCAAAATATTGGATACTTGGAGCTAAAAATCAAGCAAAAAAATACTACAGAGAGTGTGTTACCTGTATCAGACATTCAAGAAACAATTCAGTACAGTTGATGGGACAACTTCCAGAGGTTAGAGTAAAACCCAGCCGACCTTTCCGATCAGCTGGTGTGGACTACGCTGGTCCCATAAACATTAGATTTTCTCCAGGCAGAGGTGCTAAGTCCTATAAAGGCTATATTTGCCTTTTCATTTGTATGGCCACCCGTGCCGTACACTTAGAAGCGGTTACAGATCTGACTTCTAAGGGATTCATCGCAGCCTTCAGGCGATTCACAGCGAGACGAGGACATTGTCAAGATCTTTTTAGTGACAATGGCACTAATTTTGTTGGTGCTGACAAGCAATTGAGAGACATGTTTGACATGGCAAAGTCTTCTATCCCAGGTGAAATAGCAGAGTTGTTAACTTTAGAACGCACTACATGGCACTTTATCCCTCCACATGCTCCCAATTTTGGGGGTTTGTGGGAGGCTGGAGTACGCAGTACCAAAACACATCTTAAAAAGGTAATTGGGAATAGTACTCTTACATATGAGGAGCTAGCTACGGTGTTAACACAGGTAGAAGCTTGTCTAAACTCGCGTCCTATTTCCGTTTTAAGTGACAACCCTAGTGACCCACTCCCCCTGACACCAGGCCACTTCCTGGTTGGCGAACCTCTTTTAAATCTAGCCGATGAGAATTTCACTTTGTGTAAATCTAGCAATAATCTCGAGCGATGGAAACTCGTGCAAAAGATGGTCACCGATTTCTGGAACCGATGGTATAAGGAGTATCTAGTACATCTTAATAAAACGTATAAATGGAATAAAAAACAGCTGGAACCAGAAATCGATGACATTGTCATACTGAAAGATGATAATGTTCCACCTAGTAAGTGGATATTAGGTAAAATTATTAAAAAACATATTGGACCTGACAATCTTACTCGTGTTGTTACAATAAAATGCAAAAATGGTGAATTCAAACGTCCTGTAAGTAAAATATGTATCTTAACAAAATGAAACACAGTAGATTCTAATTATAATACCAACTAAACCTAAGTATAAATACCTATTGTAAAAGTAACTATAATACTATAGTACCCTAGTAATTAGAAATTGTAACTATAATTTGCATACTTATTTACTTACCATAAATCTGTTTCAACGGATAACCCATTATTCATAAAAAGTAAAATAAGTACGTAATTGTGTTATTGAAACGTATTGAGTTACGTAATGTAAACAAAACTTCATGTGAACTTATTGTAGTGAGACAACATAACTAAAATTGAAATTTAAACATGTGCATATTGAGTGTACCTAATTGACTGGCAGTTATGTTTGAGTTAAAGTGTAAAACCGTATACTTATTGTTATGTATTTTATGAACTTACCTTTACGCTGTCAGTAAACTCGCTTTGTTAAAATCTTAAAATGTGTCGTGCATTTACCTTGCATATACTTACTTACTCAACTATGTTTATGTTATGATTAACTTAGACTATTTTGCACCTTTTGTGATTTTGTTTGTAAATTAATTTCTTTGTAAGTTATATTAAAGAACTCCGTTCTTTGGGGGGCGGAATGTCTAAGTTGTAAGTAACGATAGGTAGGTACCTAGTTATAACTATCTAATATTAAGATATCACCTCATACAGTCCACAAGAAATGTAATGCATGACCAGTAGAAAATAAACCTTTGTAGCAATCACACGTCTATTTAATTCGTAAATCCCGGCCACACAAAATACAACCTTAACGCCCCAAACAGAATTATTGTAAATAAGTTGATTCAAATTTTTTAAATACGCCTCAAATACATTTTTAGGTATCTGAAAAATTATCTTAGATAATAATTTTATTTTCGTGTTCAGTAAATTGCAGCTAAAAGGTATTTATGACGGTCCTAAGCCCGTAAAAGTATGAAGGGAAAATTTGAATAACTTGTTGGATAATACTTGAAGCATGCGGGTCAATGGCCCCGCGCCATTCAGCTGTAGGTATCAGAAGGTTACTATTATTTCGTACTCACTTTCGAGTTTTGTTTATCACTATGTTAAATCTGCCATTTCATGTTTCTAATATTTTATTTATTGATGAAACGATTGTATTAATAAGACAAAACCGTTTCGCTGCGGGAAAACAACCATTAAAATAACACGCTGTATTGATCGTATCGAGAGCATTCAGAGAAGGTTTATCAAGTACTTGTGTTATCACCAGAAAGTGCCATACCGGTCTGAAGATTACGTTAAGCTCTGTAAGAGGTATCATATATTACCCCTAAGTAATCGGTGAGCAATATCTGATTGTATGACATTATTTAAAATTTTCAATAATTCCATTAATAGTTCCGATATTCTGTCAAAATTTTATTTTAACGTTCCCGGAAGGTCAAAGCGATGGAATGCACCTTTGCGTGTTCTAGACCTGAGTCGATCACGATTGATTGAATCATTTTGATTCGATCGCAACCAGTACACGAATGATCGAATCGCGGTTCTTAAAAAGATTCGATCATTTGACCCACATACTAAGCATACAAAAATGAACTTTATTTTTATAATGTTACATTACTTAATTGCTTATTTGTAAAATGATCGAGTCTCCTTCCTAAAGATTCAATCATTTAACCCACGTACGAAGCATACAAAAATGAACTTTATTCTTATAGCGTTACATTACTTAATTGCTTATTTGTAAAATGATCGAGTCTCCTTCCTAAAGATTCGATCATTTAACCCACGTACGAAGCATACAAAAATGAACTTTATTCTTATAGCATTACATTACTTAATTGCTTATTTGTAAAATGATCGAGTCTGCTACCGCCAGTGGAGGATTGAGTTGTAACAAACAAGATGTGTCTATCCTTATTGTTCATTTACAAAACGTGATAGTTCCCTCTTACTTTGTCCGAAATGAATAAACCGGTATGTTTAGGTCACACAGGTCGCGTGACCTGTGAGAGCGAAGAGCAAATCTGATTATTTCTCGCTCATAGTTCGCGGCAGTTCGCGGGTCGCATTGATCATTCGGTCGTACAAATGAACCGCGACCCAAATGATCGAAACGATCGAATCTTTTAACCCGATCACCAAACGAGTGGGTCGCGAGCGACCCGGGTCTCGATAAATGATCGAATTACCCAGCACTAGCGTGTTCCATTAACCTGTACAAATTATAGAAAAAATTCATTTACAGTGCGAGCAAGTCGAACCTTTAATGACATGTGTAAACAGCATGATTTCGATACCTTTTCAACGAGTGTCTCCTCAGCCAGAAAGTGCATGAGCCATAGCTTTTTTGTTTGAGGCTTTTATGTGTGTTAGGTATTTTTTTATTATATTTTAGCATTGTTTTCTTTGAGTGTAACATAGACTGTAATGTTATATTGATTGTTTTTTAATTTCTGTTTTCTTTTTATTTTTGTGGTCTTTGTTTTTATTATTTTTTATTTTTATTTTTATAAGCTAGGTAGCTGTGTTGTGTTGTCCACACTATCTCTTTACAACCTGTTTTTTTATAAGTGATGACTTGTAATTGGCTGTCAGTCTGACATACATCTTTTTTATCCTGTTTGTTTTAGCTGTAAGTTGTCCATAGTCATTAAATAAATAAATAAATAAAAATAAATAATGGTTCATGAATAAATCTACCTCTAAATCTTTGTTCATAAATCCTTGAATATTTTGATGCACCAGATTGATATTATCTATTGACCTTAAATTTCCTCCCGAGTTGCTTTTGAGATTTTGTATATTATAGCTAGAGGTTGGCTCTATTGTCTTAATTTCTAATTTAAATTATTAATAATGTCAACTGAGACCAAATTATTGGCAGAATTAATTTTAATGTCATTGCATTGCTCAAGAGAAGCAAGTTGTTTAGCCAAATTCTTGGCTGTAATAGAAAAAAAATATGATAGCGACACAGCTATTTGTCTTTTATAATAATTAGAAAGATAATACATAACATTGTTATGTCTATCTCTTGTCAAATACAAATTATTCTTAAAATAATTATTAATGTCAATTACATGTAATATTTTGTTATTAAATGTCAAGTTGGACATTGTCATATTAAGGTCAAATCTAATCCTATTTTCTTCCTGTGGCAACTGGTCACTGTAAGGGAATGTAAACGGGACAACCTTTCCAATATTCAGATTGCTTAACGTTTCACAACACTTAAGCAGTTCTCTTTTGCCCAAATTTCCCCTACTAACCACAAAAATTAATAAAGTTGTATTCTGAGAAAAATTACATTTAACATTTTTTTCCATAATTCCATATAAAGAACAACCAGGCATAAAATTAATTGCTTATAATAATTCCATCCTTAGCCTGACCAAGTGTAGACCATTTCATGTTATTATTGGTGGAGTTGGAGGGTAGGTGGCGCCACCGCAACAACTAGCTCCGTACTTAAAAATTTATTAAAAATAGTAAATCACCATAAAAGTGCCTAAAAGTGTAACTAAATTGTGAATAAACGATCAATAGTTGCTAGATAAGGTTTGCAACATCTTTGTGTGTGAATTCTGGGTAAAACCTCCATCGGTGACTTTAGAAAGAAAAAGTGATTTTGAGTGATAATAAACATTACAGTGTGTCGTGAACTATATTTTGCCGCAGTTTTACCTTTCTGTTGGCAATTACAATCGTATTAATGAAAAAAAAGAAACATTAATTCAAGTGTTTGAGAAGTGGAAAAATTTCAAACCGTCATTTTTTAAACCACAAGTCATACAATTGCAAATACAAAAAAAAATTGAAATAGCGCCATCTATCAACGAGTAACAGTATTACGTTGAACTGCTGTCACTTACATCTGATGATTTAGTGCTGTCAATCAATAATAACGCCATCTAGGTACACCTCACAGAATCAGGTTGTATATACACTATACGCATTGAAAGATAACATGTCATCCCATTCTACGTCTACCAATACTTCAAACAAAGGCCACAAGATGCCAGTAGTAGTAGTATGTTACAGATGTAAAAAAACTGTTGACATAAAAAAGACTGCGTTGTGTTCGACGTGTAACAACAGAATTGAACCCGACTGCGATGGCTATCCGGAATACACGTATCGATCACTGAATCAAGAATCCAAGAATAAATGGCGCTGCAAATTATGCATTAGGAAAAAAACTACTACTCCTACAGAGCCATCCAATATAACGATGAGGAAACCACATCCTACTATAAAAACGCCTCTCCAAGCTCTCACAAAGAACAAACAATCGTCTCCTGACCAGGATTCTCATATACTGACTGATTGCGACACATCTTACGAAATTGACTCCACACCCAACAAACTCTCCAAAAGTGTTGACGGCACTACGACTAATATATGTTCAATGTCCGAGATGCAAGATACAATTGCTCAGCTGACTTCTAAACTAGACATCACGGAGAATGAATTAGAAAATACAATATTAGAAAATAATGATCTAAAAAAACAAATAAACAAGCTGACTCAAGAAATTAATGTTTTAAAGTTGTTGTGTCACTCTTCTACAAGTAAAGAAAGCAGCCCTATAGGCATTGATAAAAAGAAAAGACATTCTCGTCTAAGTCTAATCATGTCTTCAACTCCCTCCTCGCCGAGTCCTACTAATATTGAACGTATTAATGACAACCTTATATATTCACAATTGCAACAAAATATCTCAGCCTTACAAAAGGAACTACAAATCGCAGGAAATGAGATAAAAATGTTGAATTCCCATATCCAGAATCTGCAGCAATCACTTGGGACTGCACCTAAACCAGAGCAGGTTGCTTCAGCCAATATCACCACAACAAACCCAATGGCCTCAGACCTAAAACATAACGCAATTGGAAAAATAATTAGGATTTTTGGGGCACAGCAATGCGTCGGTCTGGCTTCTGCTCTTATACAATCAAGATTGACTACACAGTATGAAAGATATGGTGTCGTCGCCCTTACGATGCCAAATGCACAGAGCGAAATAATAACAAAAAGCTGTACCAGCACATACCTTGGACCTGACGACAAAATTGTTATATCATTAGGTGAAAATGACTATAACATGGGACATGTATTAGCCCAATTAAAAATTATACTAAAGACATTTTATAAGAATAGTATAATTATTTTAAATGTCTTAAAAAGTAGCCATTTAGATGTTGACAAACTGAATTATCGAATCAAAAATATTTGTAAACATTACAAAAATTGTCATTTTACTAATTCTGTACATCATGACGTATCTGGTATTTGCAAAACCATAAACTACGCCTTGGATTGTGATTATTATAATCAAAAATATTTAAATCCAGCCGAGCTCAGGAAACACATCGCGAATAGCAAATCAAGTTCTTTGCCTAAGGGGAAGACTAGTGTACCTAAAAAGGGAACTATTCCCTTTTACTTCAGAAACAGTAATATTAGAACGGAACAAAACGTAGACTTCCATCCATTTTCTGTAGAGCACAAGAAAGGGACTATACCGTATTATTTTCCCAAACTTAAAAAGAGTGATACATTTTTTCGTACCCAATAACACAACACCTACATCTCATAACTTTAGGATACTACACCAAAACATTGCAAGTGTCTTATCTAAACGGGAACTATTAGAGTTAACCTTACAAGAAATGCGTGACGTACATAATGAACCTCATGTAATTTGCCTCTCCGAAACATTTATAAAGAAAGGTAATGAGAACTATCTCAAGTTATTGGACTTTGAAATGGCTGCAAATTATTGCAGAGAAAAACACAGAGGTGGCACTTGCATTCTAGTTAAAAAGGGTCTATATTACAAAGAATTAGAGTTTCTAAAATCATATGCAACGGTAAATACGTTCGAAGCATGTGGAATAGAGCTAGAAAATAAGAAATTAGTGATTATTTGCGTATACCGAACACCTCTATCTGATCCTAATCAATTTTTAACTAAGTTAGATAGTATCTTGCACGATCTATACAAGAAATATAAAACGAGAACTCGCATAGTTGTAACGGGTGACTTCAATATTAATACATTGAAAAAAAGCAATATCACTCAAGAATTTCAAGACTTAGCAAGCAATCACAATATAAAAATTCATATTAAGGTAGCTACCCGAAAGTTGTCTTGTATAGACCATATTTTGAGTAATATACCTGACGCAATACCATCAGTGCTACCTCTTTATTTGTCGGACCACGACACAGCGCAGATGTTAAGCTTCCCTTTAACGTTTCAAACAACAAAACCCACGATATATCATACCTACAAAAGAGACTACAGTTTAGAAAATAACCACAAATTCAATAATTGCTTACAAAACTTATCGTGGACAGATATTTATATGGAACTCGATGCAAATAAAGCATTTGCTGCTTTCCATGAATTAATGTGTCTATTTTACAATCTTTGCTTTCCTAAAGTAAGGGTAAAGATAAATTTGAACAACAAAATAAAACGAACGTGGATCAGTAAAGGTCTGAAACAAAGTGCTAAAACGAAGCGCTACTTACGATATAAATACTACAGGAATAAAAATATAATGAACAAAAATAGATATACCAAATACTCGAAACTTTTACAAAAGTGTATTCACAATGCCAAACGTAACGCTAATATAAAATTTATGTATAATAATGACAACAAATGTAAAGCTGCATGGACAGTCATAAGAAACGAAATACACAATACGAGACCCAAAGACAACATTGACCACATTAAAGTTGACACTGGCATACTTATCAACCCAGCAGAAATAGCTTCTGCGTTCAACAGACATTTTACAAGTTTTACTCCTACACAAAATTGTACAAATAGTTGCCGCAGTAATACCTTAACTGCTACCTCTATGTTTCTCACACCGGTAACCGAAAATGAGATGAGGAAACAGATACTTTCGTTGAAAAATACGAACTCTGAAGGTTACGATGAACTGAACACTCGAATTATTAAGACATGTGTAAATGAAATAAGCGGGGTGTTGACCTATCTCATTAACCTGTCCTTCTCACAAGGAGTATTTCCTAACGCTTTGAAAATATCTGTCGTCAAACCGATACATAAAAAGGGTGAAAAATGCGACATGAATACCTATCGCCCCATAACACTTATACCCATCATGTCAAAAATATTTGAGAAATGCATGTATGAGAGATTAGCTAAATATTGTGAGAAATTTAATATTATAAAAAAGGAACAATTTGGCTTTCAGAAGCATAAGTCTACTACCCTAGCCATCTATTCACTCTTGAAAGAAATATTGACTAATATTAACAATAAACAGCTAACTACAGGGCTATTCTTTGATCTAAAAAAAGCATTTGACCTAGTTTCACATGAACTATTATTACTTAAACTCGAGAATATCGGTATTAGAGGAGTGCCGCTTCAGTGGATATCGTCGTATTTAGCTAACAGACAACAGAGAGTCGCTGTTACTAAACTTAACGTAAGCAGGGACATGACAGAATACTCATCTGAATATATAAATTTAAAATGCGGCGTCCCTCAGGGTAGTATAATGGGTCCTATCTTATTCCTGCTCTACATAAACGACATAGTTAACGTAACCAATCATAAATGTTTCCTTTTTGCCGATGACATTTCTATGATCGTTACAACCGATAAAAAACATAAATCAATTTTGGATCATGAAGCGGACATTAATAATGTAATTGATAATTTAATTAAATGGTTATATGATAATAATTTGAGCATTAATCTTAATAAATCTGTATATATACAATTTAATCAATCTTATAATAATTTATTTAATTTTAAACTGGACATACCGAAAATTACGCAAATGACACAAACTAAGTTTTTAGGAATAATTATTGACGAACATTTGGACTGGAAAGCCCAGGTTGATGCTGTTTGCTCTAAGATACATAAATTTGTCTATCCTTTGAGGCAAGTAAAGAAAATCACTAATATAAAAACGGCTGTAATATTATACCGCGCATACGTCGAGTCCACGCTACGGTATGGATTGCTTATGTGGGGAAATAGTACGGACTACAATAGAGCATTTGTAGCCCAAAAAAAATGTATACGTGCTCTATACGAAATTCCATCTGACGAATCATGTCAACCTGTATTCAGGGAGCTTGGTTTGCTACCACTACCTTCATTATATATATATGAAGTTTGCATGTTTGTTCATAAACATAAAGAAATATTTAAAACAGCTCAGGAAATAAGCTCTCGAAGTCGGCGTGATCAGTACAGACACTTGTGCTGGGTGAGCTGCCTAGATCAGCAAAATATAATAGAAACGCTCCGGCCATGTGTGTGCGTTTCTATAACAAATTACCAGATATGTTTAAAACATTAAATTGTGAATTGTTTAAAATTAAATTGTATAAATGGCTCAATATTAATAACTTTTATAATATTAATGATTTTCTAAATGGAATCCCAATGTGACATATTATTATTTCAATGGCCTGTTAATAGATGTAATAATTTTGCATGCTTTAAGTACTAAGCAAAACATGTTCGATCAAATATTTTTATATCACCTTGTATACCATGTTTTAAGCAAATAAAATATCTTATCTTATCTTATTTCTGGTCACTTCGACCCACGAAATCCTATCAGTTTAAATATGACGGACCGATATCTTCAAACTCATATTCAAGAACATCGTGGTCAAATGGAAACAGTTTATAAAATTATTCATGATTCTGCATTATCCAGTCGCGAAGAAATAATGACTCGTCGTAATGTTGATAGGGAACCAGTTTTAAACTGTGAACAAAATCAAATAGTACACGTACGTAATCCATTGGCAAGTAGGCAAAAATTAGCACCTCGTTTTGCTCAGGATAAAGTCGTTTAGAATTTACCTATACATATTTATACCGCAAAAAGTCGTGGCCCGGTAGCAAAATCTCGGTTAAAAAGACCACAGAAAAAATGATAGTTTTCGTACATTGTTTCAGGTACTTAATACTGCTGCTAATTTTCGTAGTTGGTGCTCAAGAAATACGCCTCGATAGGCTAGATAATGGACCGGGTATACTACCGTTTAATTTGGGTGCTACCAAAATTATCTCCCACTTTCATGTATTTTTACAAGACATTAACCTTCAAAAAATCGAGTCACATGTGATCGCCATAAAATCCCAACTTACAGATACTACTTATAAAATATCCCATACAAACAGCTCTCTCTTTGAATACCAAACTAGACACCTATATGCAAAGTTAGATAAAGTTTTAATGCAATTAGATACTTTTAAGCCTTCTAGAACTAAAAGAGGTTTGATCAATCCTTTAGGCATTTATCAAAAGTATTTCTGGTAATTTGGACAATGAAGATGCCTTGAAATTTGAAAATGCGTTACAAGTCTTGAATAAAAATGATCAAATTTTATCGAAAGCATTTAACAAGCATATTTCTTTATATAAAGAGATGACGATACAAACTATCCGTAATATTTCATTAAATCAAGTTAAATTGGAAAGATCTCTTACTTTTGTCATGAACGTGACTAATGATAATGAGCGAATTATTCACAACACTCATCTTGTACAACTTTTTGCAATATTAAGCGAAAATGTTCAAGAACTTTTGAGTGAAATTGACAGAATAGAGCATATATTAGCCTTTAGTAGAAATAAATCAGTCCACCATTCTATATTATCTGTTAAAGATTTAAGAAATATAATAAGCCAATTAAAACGCACCTATAAATCTGATCAAATAATTGATGTAGACATCAGAGATTATTATGAAATTCTTAGCCTAGCTTCATACTTTACAGAGTCGACAGTTATAATAGTCTTAAAGTTTCCGATTACATTTAGCACAGATTATCAGTTATATAAATTATGTCCCGTTCCGAATAAGGATAACCTAATTATAGTGCCAACTGCACCTTATATAGCATCCAATTCTCAGGAATATGTGTATATGGAGGCTGAATGCCCGAAGGTCAGTTCCTGGCACATTTGTGAGCAGAAGATCATCCATCAAACCTCATCAAGACCAGACTGTATTCAAAAACTTATACAATCTCAGGAGATAGATGAAACGTGCAAACCCACGCCTATCTCCCTGACTAAGGAGGCTCTAATTGAGTTAGATAGCTATCATTACATTCCCCAACAGTACGAAGGTTCAACTATCCTGTGGTAAAGAGCGTTTTGAAATGTTACATGGCAGTTTTTTGGTCAGCGTTCCTCAAGGTTGCAAGATTAAATTCCCCGAACTCATTATAATAAATATAGATAATAAATTAGTCGGGAAACCACTAGAACTTATGGCTTTACCACACTATGAAACACTGGTGAAAACACGGAGCTTCATTCTAAAGACTACCGATCTAAATAGCCTTCAGAAGATACAGAACCAAATCACTTCACATGAAGAAATTAATGTTGTAACATTGGACAATACTGGAATCTACCATACGACGATTCCATTCTACATACTCATATTATTTGGTACATATGCACTGAGCATCATCTATGTCATTCGTCGCCGTCGAGCTGGGAGAATTAACATTACCACTCAAACTACCAGTGAATTAACTGAAGACGAAAGAAGAGCCGCAACTTTGGCGTCAAGGTCACCAAATAGTTGCTCATCTGGCAGGGGAGGTGTTACGATGCCAAGATGCTGGCTCAGCACCCATGCAAACAAGCGCAAAGTGTAAAGTTACACGAGTTGCGCTTCCCACGGTAACAACGAATCCTTGGGCTTTTTCCATCCTAACATCGGTGGGAACAGACACTCGCACTCATCGCGAATACCTATTTTACGTTTAGTTTCTATAATTTTCTAAAATAAATTAATTTGTGAATTTCTGTGAACCTTCTTTTGTGAACATTTAATAAACATTTATTATATACCATTGACTTCATTTAAAAGTTTCCCGACACGCCCCACACACGTATCTCTTTTAATAATATAAACAAAAATAAACACATATCAAAACAGCAGCTGTTAAAAAAAAAAACAAATAAACGTCAGTCAGTTTGTATTAAAGTCACATTTGACTTTAACAGATAACAAAATATACAGTTTTATAGTTTCATAATGTTTTTGCTATTTAATAACTATTTTCTACTCTAGACTGCGTATAAAACTTATAATTAATATTTAAAAATATATGTTAATAAAATCTTGCTTTAAGAAATGTTCAAATTAGGTAGTAGTTTTTAGAAACTCATTTCTACTAACGAGTTTTATAATAATGGCAATACAACAATGACCATTCCGTTACGAGACCAATGACCGATGTTTATGATCGTAGCAGATTACGGGCTAATAGCAAAATGACAATGGAAACGTGCTGGAATGACAAAATGATATAAAATAGCAGACTAGGCCCCCTGGTCAAACAATAATTCGTTACGTGTGTTGTCGCCGTCGTGAGCGGTCAAATCGGCCGTCGGTTCATACTGAGCACGGCGCAACGGCGACGCGAGGTTGTTTTCGTTGTCTACCCGCACTGCTCGATTTATTTGATTTTTATTCTTGTTTTTGTTTTTACGCTTACCCCCAGATTTAGGTTTTTGCTTGTCGGTTATGTTATCTTTGTTCAAGATATCACTAGAATGTTTTTCGCGATCTCGATTCGCGATTCGAGGTCACTTTGAAATTTTCTAATTTTTCGTTTATTTCAGTAATCGCTGCCGTTCTTACGTAGTCAAATTGTATGCGATGAATGTCCTCCTTCAATATAAGAATATCTTGTAGAAGGCTGCTTACATCCACGTAGTCATAGGTTACCGGAGGGAGGTGGTTTAGTTTCTTTGCCACAAAAGTTGGAAGAAAGTTAGGTTCAGTTTCTTTCAGCGTCTTGATTATATCTCGCAGCACGCGTTTCTCTTTCCCGTCTCCTCTTCCAGCAGATCTTTGGTTCGTAACTTCCAGAATGATGTCCTTGGCTGCGTCGATTCCCGGGCAGAGTAATAGGATTCGCAAATATGCACTAGTGCCTCCTCGTCCAATATCCCCAATTTACATTGTAAAAAGCATAACAGTTCATTAATAATCAGGCGTTCGTTCTGATTAGTCATATTTATAAATTGTAGCTATAAACAACAATCGGTAATTAGCAAGCGCGAGCGCACTGGATAATACATCCGAGCGCAACGACCACAAGCGCGAGACTAAAATTACGTTGGCATATTTCACACTCATAATTTTTTTTCACCAGTGTGTGTACGCATATGCCTTGTTAAACTGCCCTTTTCACTAAAATTACGTTGCCAATATCACACTGATAAGGTTTCTCGTCAGTGTGTGTACGCATATGGTTTATTAAACTACTCTTTTCACTAAAATTACGTTGGCATATTTCACACTGATAAGGTTTCTCAACATTGTGTGTACGCACATGGGTTGTTAAACCACTCTTTTGACAAAAATTACATTGACATATTTCACACTTGTAAGGTTTTACCAGTGTGTGTACGCATATGCCTTATTAAACTGCCTTTTTCACTAAAATTACGTTGACAAATATCACACTGATAAGGTTTCTCGTCAGTGTGTGTACGCATATGGTTTATTAAATGACTCTTTTGACTAAAATTACGTTGGCATATTTCACACTGATAAGGTTTCTCACCAGTGTGTGTACGCATATGGGTTGTTAAACCACTCTTTTGACTAAAATGACATTGACATATTTCACACTTGTAAGGTCTTTCAACAGTGTGTGTACGCTCATGGGTAGTCAAACTAATCTTTTCACTAAAATTACGTGGGCATATTTCACACTGATAAGGTTTCTCATGTGTGTTTACGCACATGGGTTGTTAGATTATTCTTTCGACTAAAATTAAGTTGGCATATATCACACTGATAAGGTTTTTCACCAGTGTGTACACGCATATGCCTTTTTAAACTGCCTTTTTCACTAAAATAACGTTGACAAATATCACACTGATAAGGTTTCTCGTCAGTGTGTGTACGCACATGGGTTGTTAAGCTAGTCTTTAGACTAAAACTACGTTGGCATATTTCACACTGATAAGGTTTCTCACCAGTGTGTGTACGCATATGGGTTGTGAAACCACTCTTTTGACTAAAATTACATTGACATATTTCACACTTGTAAGGTCTTTTAACAGTGTGTGTACGCATATGGGTTGTTAAATTACTCTTTTGACAAAAATTACGTTGACATATTTCACACTGATAAGGTTTCTGACCAGTATGTGTACGCACATGCCTTGTTAAATGAGACTTTGTATTAAAATTACGTTGACATATTTCACACTTGTAGGGTTTTTCACCAGTGTGTGTAAGCACATGGGTTTTTAAACTCATCTTTCGACTAAAATTACGTTGGCATATTTCACACTGGTAAGGTTTTTCACCAGTGTGAGTACGCATATGTCTTGTTAAATCGTTCTTTTTACTAAAATTACGTTGACAAATATCACACTGATAAGGTTTCTCACCAGTGTGTGTACGCATATGTTTTATTAAACTACTCTTTTCACTAAAATTACGTTGGCATATTTCACACTGATAAGGTTTCTCACCAGTGTGTGTACGCACATGGGTTGTTAAGCTATTCTTTAGACTAAAACTACGTTGGCATATTTCACACTGATAAGGTTTCTCACCAGTGTGTGTACGCATATGGGTTGTGAAACCACTCTTTTGACTAAAATTACATTGACATATTTCACACTTGTAAGGTCTATCAACAGTGTGTGTACGCACATGGGTTGTTAAATTACTCTTTTGATAAAACTTATGCTGACATATTTCACACTGATAAGGTTTCTGACCAGTATGTGTACGCACATGCCTTGTTAAATGGGACTTTGTATTAAAATTACGTTGACATATTTCACACTTGTAAGGTTTTTTACCAGTGTGTTTTTTTACATAATTACAACTTCTCCGTATACATAAGTAAGGCTCTTTGAAATATGTGCCAGGCTTGGACGTCCATTTCTGAGTAGTACGGATAACCGGGTCTGATTTGTCTTTTGTAGTCTGCTCGGCTGTTATTGCATCTTTTTCTTTTGTTCTTCGTGTGTCCTGCTTTGGTTTCCTCACAACGGTGTCCTCTGTAAGTAATTCTAGTAAGTACACAATGGGAGATTTGAATGAATTTGAAGGACGTCGTTTGAATTTATTTGCGTCTCCGACGCACTGGGTGTGTAACAGCTATCTAAATCTCATTACTGAGAGCTTGGAAAGATCATCAATTTATGGAACGCTGGACAATATTCTGCGGTATGGACTGGTGTTCTACGTGGCTATTTTAAATTCAATTAAAAATATAGACGCTTTTAATCACATGTATATGTTGTGTGCACAATAAGTAATTATTGTTATCTGAAATAAATATATTGAACTGAATATAATTACGATGGTATCTGTAACTTTAATCTGAATGACGATCTGGTAACGTTCACAGAGTCAACATGATTAGAGATCGCACAAGACAGTCAGCTAGTAGATTATTAGCTATACAATATGTAAAAAAAGACCTGTTTGACCCGTGAAGGTGTTGTTAGGTATTGATAACTGATTCTACTAATGCCTACAAAGCCTGGCTAAACTTAAAAAAATACCCCCTCAAAATAAATAACTTAAATGCATAGGTAATTTCATGGCAACACAGGCACGCGCAAGCAACCAGACAGGGCACGCGGCACGTGGTCGCTTATACGTAGCGGTCTCGAACGGTCATGACCTAAGTTGACCTCATGCATGTATAGGTTCACGCATTCGGTTCGGTATCCACGTTTATCGACTCTCGAAAGAAACAATGATACTTAAGCAGCTCCTGAAAAGAACTTTATTAAGTAGGAAGGTCGTCTGTCTCTCTAAATGTATTATTTCATTCGATGAGCACGTAAACACGATGGCTGTGGCGGAGATGTTGTTCCATACTTCTCTCACTAACAACGATACAGGCCTGGCATCGTCGCACGAGATTAGCACGGACGTTTTGCAGCAACTAAATTTGATGCGTTCAAAAGCTGCTACAAATCGCCCACGCATCTCGTCTTCAATATGACAAACCTTTGTGAAGACCGCGCAGTCAAGGACAAGCGGCGGCGTTTGTTTCTGGCTCCCCCCCGACGGCATTATTATTCGTTCAGTTTACAACAGGCACACACGTGTAGTGCGGATTCGGCGCGTAGGTACATAAGTAACGATTTTGTTTTTTTGAGCGTTGTAAATTGTACCCCGACTTACACGAATTCGACTTACGCGGATAGCGCTCAGTCCCACCCATCGCGTAAGTCCGGGGTATTCCTGTACAACTAATTGCAGTTACTACCCTACCATCAGCATGTTAAATTACGTTAGAAATCGACATGATCACAATACACGAGTAGTCTACATGGAAGCAATGTTTACGCGAAACTGATAATTTAAAGTAAAACTGATTTTTATTTTATAAAAATAGGGACGCGGCTGCCCTCGCGGCATGCGTTGAGTAGATATGTGTAAGTACTCAAAATATTGATGGCTCGATCGATACGATTTACTCGTCTAGTTTTGGTAACGATTTAGTATTTTAGTTTCTCATTATCGATTCAATATCGCATGGAATTGTTTAGAACTTTTAAAAAACTCAAATTAGCTAGGTACACTGCTGTAAATGAAAATCATGCCAAAGTTTTAATTTCAGGTTCTGCCTCAATACGTTAAAATATTTATAAAACTTTACTAAAATTGTGTTTCATAGGGCCTTCTCGTTTCTGTTTACTAGTACTCGTGTTATAATAATGTTATTAGTAATTAATCGATAAACAAACAATAGTACTTTTACAATTAGGTAATCTGTGTTTTTACAACAAATCATTCAACCAGGTACAAGTTTCGATTAATAGCGATAAAAAAGCGTTAATAGCTATTTAAAAAAAGTTATTACGCAAAAAATAGTGCATCTCTAATTATTTCTTTTACGTCGCCGACAATGCTCATCGCGCGACGGCGATTGGCCGCGGCGAGACAGATTGAAAGGAAAGCCGATAATTATACCGCCTAAAATGCTGTTGTAATTTTTTTTAATTACCATATTTTGACGAAGCTAGCGTAAAGTCGCGGAAAAAAAGATTGTTTCAAAATTGATTAGTATATATTATATTTACTATGATGATTATGCAAAATTTCAAATTTTATTTGGTCATGTGATTACCAAACCTTTATTATCCTTCTGGGTCGGACGGGGTTTTCTTAACAAATTGTATAACTAACTAATACTTACTTATTGTCTCCCTGGTTTTTTTTTTCTTTGATACTTTTTCGTCTTCCGCTTCAATTTTACATATAATTAAGGGTATATCATCTTCTAAGTCTGCTCATAACAGTGTGGTGGTAAATCTGCTACATCTAGACAGCTATTGTCTAAATTTTCGGGATCTAGCTCTGTAAAGAAACAAAAACTGTCAAGAGTATTATTATCAACTAGGTGCGCCTAGTGGAATGTCAAATCCTGCGATCCCCAACCCGCCTGCCAAGCGTGGGGATTATGGTAAACCCATGACCCAATGATGCACACGACTAAGCCAAGGCCCCCAGTTACCGGCAGCTCCGCTATTCCTGGTCATTGTGGTAGCGGCCAAGGTAACGGCGGGGCAAGGAGTGCGAAGAATCACCGGAAGAGATCCGGCTACCACAAACAACGACGGATCGACCTGGCAACACTGAACGAGCGCACACTGCGGACCGACGAGAGGGTTATTGAACTGGAGGAAGAATTGAACAAGTTACGATGGGGTGTCCTGGGATTGTCGGAAGTCCGAAGAGAGGGTGAGGACTCAATAATCCTTAAATCCGGTAACTTGCTCTATTTCCGGGAGGGCGACCATCAGTCCCAAGGTGGTGTCGGGTTCCTCGTCCACAGGTCCCTTTTGGACAATGTAGTGAAGATCGAGAGTGTGTCGACCAGGGTGGCGTTCCTGGTACTCAGAATAACCAAACGGTATTCGCTGAAGGTCATTCAGGTATACGCCCCGACCTCGGCACACTCCGACGAGGAAGTAGAGACTATGTATGAGGACATCTCTAAAGCCATACACAGCTCTAAAACTCACTACAGTGATGTCATGGGGGACTTCAATGCTAAACTTGGGAAACGGAGCGGTGAAGAGCTCGGACTGGGAAATTTTGGATTTGGGCGTCGGAATCACCGAGGCCACATGTTGGCTGGCTTCATGGAGAAGGAGGGACTCTTTATGAAGAACTCCTTCAAAAAGCGTGACCAGCGGAAGTAGACTTAGATCAGTCCCGACGGGGTCACTAAAAACGAGATGGACTTCATTATGACGACAAAAAGACAGATATTCAATGATATCTCAGTGATCACCTCGCTCAAATACGGCAGCGATCACCGTATGGTCAGGGCACATTAAATCTGAACATAGTGTCCGAAAGATTTCGCCTAATGAAGTCTACGCTCCGGCCAGCACCCATCCAGATCCATAACTCCGAAGGTTTCCAGCTCGAGCTCCAAAATCGCTTCGAATGCCTAAGTGGCGATGTGGACGAATACAATGACGGGTTTGTAGAAGCTGTCCGTACGGTCGGGACTAAGTATTTTAAGACCCGCCGTAAAAATAGAACTAAAAAGCTCTCAGACTACACTCTCGAGCTCATGGAAGATAGACGCGAGATGGTTTTGCGTTCGTCAAGTAATGCTTGCAGATACCGGCAGCTCAATAAGCAGATCTCAAAGTCTCTGAAGCGCGACCTACGTCGGTATAATACCGAGCGTATAACGGAGGCTATAGAGCGAAACAGAGGCTCTAAAGTTTTCGCTAGGGATCTGACTATTGGGCATAGTCGGCTAAGCAAGCTCGGCAAGATCATAACGTCCGAGCCCGAGCTTTTCAGGGAAGTCGAGAATTTCTATGGACAGCTCTACACTTCGACGACAAAACCCGCATTAAATTTTACTGAAGACCCTAGAGCAATTATTCCCAAAGTGGTCCAGGTGGACCCCCAGGGGTCCACGGGAGACTTGCTGGGGGTCTACGTAGGCGTGAACAAAATATGGGGGTCCACGAAAATTTATCTGCTTTTCGACAGTAAAGAGCAAAAATGTAAGCATAGTTTTTATAAGGTCCTACCTACATTGTGTTAAGTACCTATCTAAGCAGATAATATTTTAATAAGGCAAGCGACTGTTACTTGTCCAAACTTGCGTATTCGATATTACGTACAATTTCGTGTACAGACTTGCAAAGCGCTATCCGCCCGACAATGCTTAATGCTTGTTCAGACATGAACTTGATAACCACTATAAATACTTGATGCCAAAGGCAAACTCATTCGTTTCCGGAATTTCGAAAAAAAGGCGGTATTTCGAAAAAAAGGTGTGAGAAAATTTATATCTGTGTTTGCTAGTGCCGGAGAAAAGGAAGTAGCCTACCTTTTTTTTGTTATAGTACTTAAGTATTTTGTTTACTTGTACTAGTCGGTTGATCACAACGGCTTGTATAGATAGGTAACTTAGTAACTTACAGATATTTTAATTGTCCTCTTTCGATTTGAAGACAAACACAGCACGTTTTATTCAATTGTTTTTTCACGAGAGAAGCACTGCCTCTCTAAAAAGGCCGAATAAGCAATATTGCAGAGCAATTAATTTTGTAAGTTTTCTTGCAAATAACTACTAATTTTATAAAACAGTAATTTCATAATCATTTTAAATTGATTTTGAAGTAACTATTTTATCAAAACTATTCCTTTTCGGAAAGAGCGAGCGGTGCGCGGGTGACGGGAAAAGGGCGGGGCTTGAACTTCGATGCCAGTTTGTCACGTTTTAACAATGAAGCCGCAGACAAAAAATACGCAAATACACGGAGCGCGTGAAATCATTGATTTAATAAAATGTTAGTTATCGTTTTTATGGACAATTTTGGGATTTCGACTTTAATTTTTCCTACACAAATATGATCAGTATTCGATACTGAGTACACCAATTTTTATTTATACTATTAAAAATTAGTGGTAAATTATGTACTTTAAAATTGATACCGTTTTGTGAAAACGTCTGTATTTGTCTCAGCGGTTTATTAGTTGGTCCCTTTACAAGCCGTAATTCTATTTCCGCGTGCTGACAAAGGCTGCGGTGTGATACCTATATTCAGAAAAAAAAAAAGTGTGTGTGTCAGCTCCGACGCACGACTGGAGTTTACTCCTTAAGTACGAGAAAAAAAATATTAAAAACTAAAACAAAAAAAAAAAATATTATTTTAAAAAAATTATAGATGCATATTTATGAAAATTTTAACCAATTGTAGGAAAGTTGATAATATTTTTTTTTTATAAACATTTTTTTTTAAATTATTATAATTAATATTTTTTTAAAATATAACATTATCTTAATAACTAACAAAATATAGTTGCAAAAGGATAATTATGCCACTTTTTTAGATTAGAAAGTTGCGCACTAAAATAGTAACGCTTAAAATTCGTTACTCGTTAGTAGGTTTTACCCCTCGGATTTTTCTCATACCGGGCGCCTTATATATGAAAATCGATTCTTAAGGAGTAAACTCCAAAAACTTGGTTACTATAATATTTTTTTTTTACAGGTAAGGTAACTGTAGGCCTAGTATGAGTTTTCATTACGAAACTCGATCGTGCATATCGAGCGCGTTTGACTCATCGATTGGCCTGCTTCAAGGTTGTAAGAACTCTTAACCAATGAAAGCTACAAACGCGCTCGATATCGCCGATCGAGTCTCGTAATGAAAACTCATACTAGGCATACTGACACGAAACATGGCTACAGCAAAGAAAAAATGTCGACAATAGAGTGTCGATTATTTGAAATATGGTTTTGTTCCATCAGAGGCAGGACAAACAATTGCCCATGTGCCTATTATGCAACAAAGTTTTGAGCAATGACTCTATGAAACCATCAAAGCTCGAAGATCATCTAAAAAGGTGTCATACTGATAAAATAGATAAAGATTTAAAATATTTTCAAACATTGAAAGAAAAATATGGAAAGAGACCCACCATGCACAGTATGTTCGCTTCAACATCTCAAAGTAACGATGATGGCTTGTGGGCATCTTACAATATCTCATTACTTATAGCATAATCTGGAAAACCGCACACTATCGGAGAACAATTAATTTTGCCCGCTGTTGAAGAGGTTTTAAAAACTGTTTTGCACAAATCTCCATTTGACGTACTAAAAAGAATTCTATTAAGTAACAATACTGTACAAAGACGCATTGGTGAAATGAGCTCCGATATCGAAAGCTTTTTGTGCAAACATCTGCAAAAAACTCATTTTTCTATACAACTGGACGAGTCAACGTTACCCGGTAATGAAGCATTACTATTGGCATATGTCCGATTTATTATTGAGGAAGAAATTCACGAAGAATTGCTATTTGCCAGAACTTTGGAGACTGACACTAAAGGCGAATCAATATTTAATGTCCTGAGTAATTTTTTTACGGAAAAATCGATTCCATTTACAAACATTATTTCAGTGGCAACAGACGGAGCTCCTGCAATGGTCGGGCGATATCGTGGGTTTATGAGTCATCTCAAAAGAATTATACCAGGACTTACAGCTATTCATTGCGTAATCCACCGACAACATCTTGTGGCAAAACATTTAAGTGACAGGTTGAACCAATCTCTTCATTTTGTAATAAAAGCTGTCAACAAAATCAGAAGCAATGCATTGAATACGCGTTTATTTGCTCAATTGTGCGACGAAAATGATGAAGACTTCCAACGACTGCTCTTACATACTGAAGTACGCTGGTTGTAGAAAGGTGCATGCTTAACGAGATTTTACTCTGTTTTCGATTCCATATTAGAGTTCTAGTAGAGATCCAGATTTAAAAGAAAACTTGATCAAATTCAAAGCAGACATTGCGTAAATGACAGATTTGTTTAAAAAAATTAATGATATTAACTTGCAGTTACAAGGGGACAGCCTGAATTTAATAAAAACAAAGGGGATAATTTCGGCTTTTCTTGGGAAATTGAAATTTATGAAGCAAAACATTAGTCGGCGCGAATTCTCTCAATTTCCAAACTTGTCGCAGGTAGAATGTATTGATGAGGATATCCATACCTACAGTCAACATTTAAGTGCCCTGCATGATGACTTCAAAACCAGGTTCGAAGATATACTGACGATGGATATACCACCATGGATCATAAATCCATTTGATGAAACGGAAGTGGCCAATGTTGTATTACAAGAGGAGCTGCTCGAGCTAAGCACTAATGAGGAGCTGAAGGTGAAATTTAGAAAAGGCTACCCAACATTTTGGCTACAAGCCGATACCTGAAAAATATCCTGAACTGTGGGAAATCGCAAGGAAATTTTTAATAGCTTTTCTCTCGTCATACCTTGTCGAAAGGAGTTTTAGTGCCGTTACAAACCACTTAACAAAAAAAAGGAGCAAATTAAACATCACAGAGCGGGGGGATTTGCGGTTATTACTCACAAAAATAAAGCCAAACATTGATCGTTTGCTGACACTCCATCAGATACATCCTTATCATTAATTAAAATTATGACCTGAACCTATATTACCTTAATATTTTTTTCTTGTAATTCTATTCTTTTAATAAACAAAGTGATTTAAAATGTACCATTTTTCGTTTTTGTTTTACATATCGGAATATAGGGACAGAACTCAGAAGTGACACAATTTTTATTTTTTGGCGATTTTAAGAATGTGGTAGAAATGTAGCAGCCAGTAAAATTTTGAAAGTGGTCCACGAGAAAAATACGTTTGGGAACTACTGCCCTAGAGCAAGATTGAGCCGACATTACACCGAAGATATCCCGGACATCAGCCTGCAGGAGATTCGATTGGCTCTTAAACAGCTGAAGAACAACAAGGCGCCGGGTGATGACGGAATAATGGCTGAGCTATTGAAGGCGGGTTGTGAACCGATCCTTAGGGCCCTTCAGAAGTTATTTAATTCCGTCATAGTCGAGGGAAAAACGCCACAGGCATGGGACAGAAGTGTGGTGGTACTCTTTTTCAAAAAGGGTGACAACACCCTTCTGAAAAACTACAGACCCATCTCACTTCTGAGTCATGTCTATAAGTTGTTTTCGACAGTCCTAACGAGTCGTCTCGCCTGCAGGTTTGACGACTTCCAGCCTCCCGAACAAGCCGGTTTCCGAAAAGGCTTCAGCACAGTAGACCACATACATACGCTGCGGCAGGTTACACAGAAGACCGAGAAGTATAACCTACCCCTTTGCTTGGCGTTTGTAGACTACGAAAAAGCCTTTGATTCGATCGAGACCTGGGCTGTACTGCAGTCTCTCCAGCGGTGCCAAGTAGACTATCGGTATATTGAAGCGCTGAAGGGTTTGTACGAAATGAAATCGTTTATTAAGCAAGTAGGATCACTGATCACTTTTACACGTCATGTTTATTTTTTATTTTATTTTTTTAACTAGATGAAGCCGGCATTTCCTAACTACCTCTGAGAAGAAACAGCCGAAACAAACTCAGGGATCATCGTCTTTTTTCAAGTCCAGATATTAAAAATAAAAATGTTTACAATAATTTACAGCGAGCAGCTCAGTCCCAAGTTTTTTTGTCTTCTAAATAATCTGTGATGTTATAATACACCTTTTTGCAAAGTTTGGCCTTTATATGGTTCTTAAATCGTTTAATGGGTAAGTTGCGAATGTCCATGGGAAGCTTGTTGCAAAAGTGTATACATTGACCCATGAACGAGTTGCCTACTCTGTGGAGACGAGTGTGATGTACAGCAAGATTGTGTTTGTTCCTGGTGTTTATATTATGAATATAGCTTATTTTTACTTAGTATTTTTTGGTATTGAAGACAATGAGTCATGTATGATGATCATTGTCTTCAATACCAAAAAATACTAAGTTTCTTTTTCTTGCCTGTTTCTCCAAAAAGTATATTCTTTTCTCTTGATTATCTACTTTCTCCTTCAGTATGTCGTGTTGATCCTGTATCTTGGAAATTTTTTCTTCTAAAATTTTTTTGATATTTTGTGTAACTTGTTGTTATCTTATCAGAACTTTTACGGATTTCAGATTTTTGTTCCTCAAGGTCATTTTCTATGCTTTTAAGTGCAAGTAAGATGTCTTCCATGATTATCGATTTATTGGTTTTGTTTTGGTACTAGTAGATCCCTCTAGTGGTCAACTCGTGTACTAATTCTATTCAATGTGTGGCGCCCTCTCTTGACTATGACAAATAACTCTTATAATAAACTAGCTTTCGCCCGCGGCTCCGCCCGCGTGGACTAATATTTTTCGTATCCCACGGGAACTGCATATTTTTCCGGGATAAAAAGTAGCCTATGTGTTATTCCAGACTATTATCTACCCCTGTGCCAAATTTCAACCAAATCCATTCAGTAGTTTTTACGTGAAAGAGTAACAAACATCCATACATCCATACTTACAAACTTTCGCCTTTATAATATTAGTAGGATATATCATTAATAGATTAAAATAAAAATATCAGCATAGAAAAATAAGCATAAAAAAATCCGAATAAAAAAAAAATCTAATTGGAAATAAATTTGAAACCTCCTGTTTTAAATCAAAATAGTAGTCGTCATGTATAAATAAATTGCGACGTTGCTGTCTTTCATGTTCGCGTGTACAGTGTGTTTCTTTTACATGTCAATTTAAAATTTTTATTGAATATTTTCATATTGGAAAAAATTTTAAAACATTTTGTTTTCGAATGGAAATATTTTTTTTAGCATGTATGTATGCTATACTATTTCGGGTTAACGGGAACGCCCTCTGTTAGTTAACATACTGTATATTTGAAAATATTATGTATGTTCATAAAAATATCTCGAATTTAAAAAAAAAATAAGCTATATTCATAATGTAAACACCAGGAACAAACACAATCTTGCTGTACATCACACTCGTCTCCACAGAGTAGGCAACTCGTTCATGGGTCAATGTATACACTTTTGCAACAAGCTTCCCATGGACATTCGCAACTTACCCATTAAACGATTTAAGAACCATATAAAGGCCAAACTTTGCAAAAAGGTGTATTATAACATCACAGATTATTTAGAAGACAAAAAAACTTGGGACTGAGCTGCTCGCTGAAAATTATTGTAAACATTTTTATTTTTAATATCTGGACTTGAAAAAAGACGATGATCCCTGAGTTTGTTTCGGCTGTTTCTTCTCAGAGGTAGTTAGGAAATGCCGGCTTCATCTAGTTAAAAAAATAAAATAAAAAATAAACATGACGTGTAAAAGTGATCAGTGATCCTACTTGCTTAATAAACGATTTCATTTCATTTCGTACAAACCCTTCAGCGCTTCAATATACCGATAGTCTACTTGGCACCGCTGGAGAGACTGCAGTACAGTCCAGGTCTCGATCGAATCAAAGGCTTTTTCGTAGTCTACAAACGCCAACCTACCCCTTTAGGTTATACTTCTCGGTCTTCTGTGTAACCTGCCGCAGCGTATGTATGTGGTCTACTGTGCTGAAGCCTTTTCGGAAACCGGCTTGTTCGGGAGATAAATTTCACCTTCTTTTTTAGTATGGCGTAAGCAGAAGTGGAGGAAGAAGACAAAGTTTTTGTTGTCATTATTGGAATATTAGTAAAAAAATTCTCAAACTCAGTTGCTACCTCCAAGCCTTTATATCTTCATCGTTAATTTTAAGATGGAAATCGCGATTTTGTACTTTGGTTCTTCCAGTTTCAGAATTTATAATTCCCCAAGTTGTTTTGATTTTATTGCCAGAAGATTTTATTTTATTTTTAATGTGTATGGCTTTCGCTGAGGAACAGGCTCTTTTAAAAGTTTTTGAATATTTTTTAACAAATTCTTGAAAAGTTTCATCGTGGTTAAATGTTTTTTCCTGATACAATTCATAATTTTTTTCCCTGCTTTTATATAATACCTGGGGTTGCCCAGTCACTAAATATAATACGGTCGCTAATAGGCAATGTTTTTTTTTTTGTGAAAACTTTCATAAATTCACAATTAATGAGGTTAAATAGTACACTATACGCATGATCCGGATTGGTGTGATAAGCTTTTCAATTAAATTATTTTTAAATTGTCCTAAACGATTTTCATTTACAGGAACAAAACTCACAAGTTTTCTTTGAGCTCTGACTTCACTTTTCTGAGTAAAAGTAACTAACTGGCCACAGTGATCAGTGTCTAACTCGTTTATAATTAAATGGTCAGAAGGTCTTAAGTTAAAGATGTCTTAAGAAAAACGCCACCATGTCAGTCCGAATACAGGACCAGACCTCGAAACCAATACCTCTGCAGTGTGGTGTCAGACAGGGAGATGTTATCTCCCCGAAACTGTTCACCACTGCATTGGAGGATGTCTTCAAGGTTCTGGACTGGAAAGGACTGGGCATCAACATCAATGGCGAGTACATGACACACCTTCGGTTTGCTGATGATATCGTAGTCATGGCTGAGACCGCGGAGGACCTGAATACAATGCTCGAAGACCTCAGTAGAGCCTCCGAGCGAGTCGGTCTTAAAATGAACATGGACAAGACGAAAGTCATGTCTAATGTCCATGTTGTACCAACTCCTATAAAGATTGGAGACTGTTCTCGAAGTTGTTGACAGTTACGTGTACCTTCTTTTTTTTTTCCGGGTTTGTAATCCTCAATGGATGTTCGCCGCCCTGGGGTGGGCGACGGGGTCTGTCAGACTCTTACTGACTAAAACACCCCGGTGTCTCTTCTATCACGATCGCGCGTGGGGCCGCGGGAGTCTAAATTCTTCCACGGCCCCACACCCTCGTGCTGGCCCGGTCTGTCCGGGCCTTGTCTCCTGCACGGGGTAGTGGGGTGTCAAACTACCCCGTGCATCGCCTCAGAGTCGCGCGCTGACATTCGCGCGCGCCGCCGCCTCGGGGTCCATCGAATAGGGGGCGGGGACTTCCCCATGTCCCTCGCCCCTGGACCCATTCATGGGGGGCCGAAGAGGGCGTTATCCGCCCTTCTTCGGCGCCCGGTGCGTCTTCTGCAAGGGAGTTGAGATCTCCCTCTCCCGTTCCGCAGCTTCCTTTTGCGACATCACGTGCTCACAGAAGGACACCACCGCGTCCCACGACTCTGCGCTACCGACCATCCTCCGCACTACTGCCGCCGGTAGCGTCAGGTCGCCTCCTACTTCATTTGTGAGGACACGGCGCTGCTCCTCCCAAGCTACATACTTGGAGAGCGTGTACTGCACCGTGTCCTCCTCGCATTGGACGCAGTGGTGGCACCGAGCGTCCGGCTCCCTGCCTAAGCGACGCAGGTACTTGCCGAAGCAGCCGTGCCCCGACAGTACCTGCGTCACCCTGAACGAAAGGGAGCCGTGCCTTCTCCCGAGCCAGTCGTCGAGTACTAGCCGGATCGCCTCGACGGTAGCGAGGTAGGGCGCATAAGCCTCTGCCGCCAGTCCGCCACCAGGACCTGACGTAGCTCCACCACCATGCCCATGGCCTCCGATTTGTCAAGGGCCACCTCCAGGCACAGGCGCCGGATGCGGTTCACGACCTGTGACACCGCAGCCGTGGCTACGAACGTAGCTTCCCTGTGCGAGCTCCCGCGGGCAGTGACAAGCGTGTCGTCCGCATAGCACGTCAAGTCAGCGCCCGACGGGAGCTCGCCTCTCAGCACCCAGTCGTAGCCGATGTTCCACAGGAGCGGTCCCAAGACCGATCCCTGCGGAACACCGCACGACATTTGGTGCCGACTGGCACCGTCACGTCCCCGATAGATGACGCATCTATCCTCCAGATAAGCCCCTACTATGCGGCGGAGGTAGGGAGGCACCCGATGGTATTTCAGCCTTCCTAGTCTGTACTAGGGAGGCCCTGAAATACCATCGGGTCGGGTATCGGGTCTCCAGGGTAGGGTGTTGAAGGCGTTGGAAATGTCTAAAGACACCGCCAACACCACCCCACTCCGGGACACCGTATCCTCCGCCAGGGCTCTCATACGCATGATGGCGTTTATGGTGGAGCGCCCCCGACGGAAACCGAACTGGTTGTCGTCCAGGTTCGGCCCTTCTCCGCACAAGTGGCCGACGAGGCGATCTGTGATTATACGCTCAAAAAGTTTGCCCGCTTCGTCGAGCAGTACTATGGGCCGATACGCGGACGGCGAGTCCGCAGGGCGCCCCTCCTTCCTGAGCAGGACCAGCTTCCCCTCCCCTGCCCCAAGGGTACGGCATTGTCTTCATTGACTAAACGGAGACGGTAGTTTGAGTACCGGAAGCCAGTTGCAAAGTCTTAAAAAAATTACACAAACTATTATATTAAAACCAAAAGCTAAAAATACCATCAATGCTTTGATATTCCTCCATTGGCTCAATACCATCATCTAGTCCATCACTAACAGCTGGTAATTCTTCTTTGATAGCAGTATTTCCTGTTTCACATTCATCATCTATACTTATGTGGAATATTGGCGAAGTAATAAGCCCACTGCAAAATTCTAATCGGGCTTGCTTTATTAAAGGATTGACCTGTGAAAAGAAAAAGAAAGATCAGCAGGTAGTGTGTTTAAATCAGGTCAGGGTCACCAGTATAGCAAAATTATGAGCAACAGGGTGTAGAGCTCCCTCATCCTAAATAGAAAAGGGAGGATTCTCCAACCAGACGGGTGTTGTGATTGATGTTGGGAAGTTGTCTGTGTGCTTGTTACACGGTAAACTCTGTTTATGAAATGAAAGGTTTGCGACGTCAGTATGACGCGTATTTCGCATGTGGTGTTGTAGAGACCGCTACAACTATTATAATATTGAGAAAATTAAAATGAAATGTTGAAATCTTTCAATGTGAAAATTATATAAGACAATCACCCAAATTTTCGGCCATTCGCCACTTCCTAGTGGGAAGAAAAGAGGAACGAACTTCCCAGCAGGACAGCTGTCTGTTCAGTTGAAAAACAAATAAACAAACAACTTTATACAATATTATGCATGTAGACTGACTAACATAACAAAAGGGGTTCGAAAATATCCGATCTTTATAATAAATATCATAATATCGGATATTTATGATAATATATCTGATATATATCCAAAATCGGATATATATCCTATATTAATATCCATTTCTTAAGACTGCCATTTTATTATCTTATTACTACCTATACGATTTCCACAGGTACACGACAGTTTATTATTATGAATTTATTACAATATAAAAACAACATATTTTTAGTTTTTATTTAACAAAATAAAAACATAAAATCTTATAGTTCACAAAAATCAACTAAAAATAACCATCTTTTTCTGAGAAAACAAAGTCTATAAATATTAGGGAAACAAAATTAAAATATCTTAAAAATTCTTAAAAATCCTAATATTTGTAGGTACTTAGTCGAATTAATTGACAGCCTCCGTGGCGTAGCGGTAGCGAACGCGGTCGCTGCGCAAGGAGGCGCGGGTTCGATCCCCGCACAGTGCAAATATTTGTATGCATGAATATGAATATTTGCACTGATGTGGTCGTGCCTCGGAAAGCACGTTAAGCCGTTGGTCCCGGTTGCCATACGAACATCTAGTGGCAGTCGTTACGGGTTGTTGGAGCCCTCAAAAGTCCTAAAATTGGTCTAACTGCAATGCTTCGATGTCGCCTTCGGGTTGTGGAGGTCAGACGGCAATCGCTTCATGGAAAATGTCGAAGTTTAGCCATATCAGCAGTTGGACTGGTAAGACGAACCCCAGAGTCCAAAGCTGAAAAGGCTTCGGATGCGACTGGGATTAACGCCTGGGATGATGATGATGACTTAGTCGAATTACAATCAAATAAGAAATTAGTCTTTTTTTAGTCAGCTAGAACTGTCATATCGCCTGTTGACATTCTTAAAGGATTAACACTACACTTCACTTTTAAGAAGTAGGTATGTTTGCAGATGATAGAATTGAAAATTATTTTGGCTCTTTTACGTTGCACTATTATTATTGATTGCAGTACCTACTTGGTAAATTCGAAGTATTACGGTTTGAAGACAGAAAAAACGACGAATATGCCAGCAGCGCGTCGGTAAAAGTACTTAAATGCAACATACCATAAATTTTGATATATATCACAAAAAATGGTTTGATATATATCAGATGTATATCGGATATATATCATGATATATATCAATTGATATATATCCTTCGAACCCTACAAACACAGAAAATAAAATTATTTACCTTATGCCAACTAGCCATGCCACTATACATACTAGCAAAGTACATAATTATACTAGCTTATTACGTAGAAAGTACTTAGTAAATTATGTACAAAGTACATAATAATTGTATGTCTAATATTGTATGTATACCTTAGGCTTATATTTGACAAAAGCTTTTATATTGTTATACAACATACAATGGTTTAAAACCCAAACACTATAGGTATGAGCTTGAGAGGAATCACTTTCACATTATACTGAAATTATAAATTATAAGAATAAATGGCTGTTAAAGAATATCTTACCTCATAATTGTCACTCATATTCTGAACGAAAAGCTCTTCGGCTTTCAGACATTGTCGCAGTAATTGGTAGCATTGCTTTAATTTAGCAAAGCAGAAGACACAAGCAAGCAGCGGTCTACTATCTTCAGTTACAAACTGCAACAACATTTGTCATGTATCTACTATTTTATATAATAATATAATATCATTAAGGTATAAACTTGTGCTATCATGAGTCTATCTTAATATCCAACTATACAGTGGAGCATTTTATATGTATGCATTATTGTAGATACAATTAATAACCTCTTTAGGTCTTTAAATAGATTACTTCATATCTTTACGTGTATTATATAAGGTAGACATGATTGTGTCTCCGTTTAATGTAACCAGTAGTTTGCTCAACATTCTCATTGTTGGCACACTGTGTATGAGGAATATTGTTAGAAATTAGCAGTTTCTAAATTAAATAAACTTAGTAACAAACTAAAGTTAAAGAAAAACCATGTGACTTAGTTAATGGACACAATATGTAATTCTCCCCATAAAACTTGCTAATAATGTCGCTAAGTAAAAACAGAATACAATTTTTCACTTAGGTCCGTATTACAGAACGTCACTCAAGCATTGATCTCTGTTTAAACATTACTTAAAACTGGTTTCAACCAATCAAATGGCTTGAAACGAGACTTAAGTAGAGCTTGAGTTTTGAGTGATGTTCTATAATATGCACCTTAGAATGAGAAACATTGGTTACAAATATAAACATTCCTTGAAAAGAGAATCTTTTGCATTAAGACAACACAGTCTGTGCAATGAAATTGCACGCATAAAGAACAAATTTGTATGGCCTACAGGTACTTGTTCCGGGTCTATTTGAGTGTGTGAGTGTAAATGTTTGAAATTACACCCACAGTACAGAGGGCAACATTAAAAAAATTAAAGAGTACAAGTAAACCTGTGATGGAGCATGACAACTGAGTAGAGCTGGTGTTATGTTTATTTGGGTAACTAAGTCATGTAGTTTTTTGCTTAACTTCAGTTTATTATATAAACAAATGGAGTCACTAAGACAAGTTAACTACCCAAAAAAATACTGTTCTAGAGCTGTCTATAAGTTGATACACTGGTACAAAACTATCAACATTAATGGTCCCTAAGAACATAACAATTCTAAAAATAACAACTTACTGGAATATTAGTCAGCGTCTCATATAGTTTCTGCAAGTTTCTGCTGGCCACTATAGACAGGCGGACATTCTCCGATGAACATATCCTACACATTGGTAGTCTATCCATTATTAGCTCAGAAAGTATCAATTCAATTCTTGATTATTGGCCTTTGTGGGAGAGACGCCACAATTTTGCCAAGAACACGTGTGAACGATTAATAAACCATCAAACTCTGGACTTCTGGAGAGTATTTAGCGCGAATTAAAATAATATTAATATAATTCTTGTTATGTTCAATTCAATTCTTGATTAATGGCCTTTGTGGGAGAGACGCCACAATTTTGCTAAGAACACGTGAGAACGATTAATAAACCATCAAACGCTGGAGATTAGTGGAGATTTAGCGCGAATTAATTTCTTGTTAAATTAAAATAAATTTATTTAAATATTTCTTTGCAGATTGACACTTAAGTCATAAACATTTTTTTTTTTTTTGGTTCAATTTTTTTTTTGGTTCATTTCTTTCCGTTCATGGAAAAGGCAAAGGCATAGTACGCCATACAGCCAAGTCTTCAGTAATTTTTTTTCTTCTATAAATATCTATCCTTTTTTTTTTTTTTTTTTTTTTTTTTTTTTTTTTTTTTTTTTTTTTTTTTTTTTTTTTTTTTGTTCACCCAGTGGGAATCTCTACCAGACCGTCCTCCGTCTGAGGGTCGACGGAGGGTGTGCCGGGCTCTCACCGGCTAAACCCACTGGAGCGTTCCTCTTCTTGCCTATTGCCGGGGGGTACGGGGCCTAGTTTGCATTCACCGCGTCCCCGGCAGGCCTTGACCCGCCGCGCGCGAGTTCGGCGGGTCCCTCTTCCTCCTCTCCTTCCATCAGGTAGGCGTGTAGGAACAGCCACTACACGCCTACTCCGGCCCTAGTGACGGACGTCGGACTCCCCCGGTCCTCGGCCCGTCGGCCTCTCCTTATGGAGGAAGCGGATCGACCTCGGCTTCCCTCCTCCTCCGGCCAGCGCGCCGTCGGCGGGACGGGAGAGTGCTCAGAGCTTCCCTCTCCCGTTCGGCCGTCTCCTTCGCGGAGATTACCTCCTCGCAGAAGGAGACGACCGCGTCCCATGACTCCCCGCTGTCGACCATGGCTCTGACCACGGCCGGCAGCGAGAGGTCGCGCCCGCCGATCGCTGCGGTGAGCGCACGGCGCTGCTCGTCCCATGCGGGACACTCCTCGAGGGTGTGCAGCGCCGTGTCCTCTGCCCCGCCACGGCAGTGATGGCACGCCGGTGTCGGCTCCCGACCGATACGACACAGGTAACTGCCGAAACACCCGTGTCCGGTCAGCACCTGCGTCGCACGGAAGGTGAGCGTCCCATGCCTCTTCGGGTCGATCCACTTCTCCATGCAGGGTCTTACCGCCGCTATGACGGCGTGCCCCGCACTGGGTTGCGCAAGTCTCGCACACCACTCCGCCACCAGGACTTGGCGGAGCTCAGATCGCTTCGCCTCGATAACTCTCGGCAGAAACGATCTTTCGCCCCGCTCTCGGGCCTCCCCGCGCCACTTGTAAAGCGACGCGAGGGCTCTGGCCTCGAGATCCCAGGGCGCCGATCCGGCTAGGAGGCAGGCCGCCTCGTAGGAGATCGTGCGGTATCCTCTTATCACCCTGACAGCCGTCGCTCGCTGCGGCCCGTGAATGACCGCAAAGTTGCGAGGCGTCAGGTGATCCGCCCACACTGGGGCCCCGTAAAGGGCCATTGACCGCACGACTCCTAGGTACAACCTCCGGCACGATGAGTCGGGCCCCCCCAAGTTCGGCAGCAGCCGCGATAGCGCGGCTGCGGCCGTCCTCAGTTTGGGGGCCAGTTGCCGGAAGTGCGGCCCGAAATTCCACCTGCCGTCGAGGACGAGACCGAGATATCTCATCGTCGCCCCGACGGCAATGCGAACGCCTCCTACCTCGGTGTGTGAGCCCGCAGGTGGACCCCGCCGAGCCCCGTGGAAGCACAGGGCCTCGGATTTGTTGAGGGCCACCTCCAGGCCCAGACGCCGGATCCTGTGGACCACTTGCGCAACCCCTGCCGTCGCTAGGATGGCTGCGTCGCGATACGTCCTCCCTCGCGCAGTGACGAGCGTGTCGTCAGCGTAGCACGTGACGACGACGCCGTGGAGGAGCGCGCCACGCAGCACCCAATCGTAACCGATGTTCCACAGGAGTGGGCCTAGAACCGACCCCTGTGGAACACCGCACGTTGTCTCTCGCCGATACCAGCCACCACCGTGACCCGGGTAAATAACCTGCCTCTCTGCAAGGTAGGCCCCGACTGTTTGGCGGAGGTAGGGCGGCACCCCGTGGAATCGGAGCGCCTCCCTAATGCAGCTCCAGGGCAGGGTGTTGAACGCGTTGGCGATGTCCAAAGACACCGCCAACACCACCTCGCCCCGAGAGACGGCACTCTCCGCCGCGGCCTTTACGCGCATTATCGCGTCAATTGTGGAGCGCCCTTGGCGGAAGCCGAACTGGCCATCCGCTAGGTCCGGCCCTGTCGTGTTTAGGTGGCGGACGAGGCGGTCTGCAACTACTCTTTCAAAGAGCTTGCCCACCTCGTCCAGCAACACTATGGGCCGGTACGCAGACGGCGAATCCGCCGGGCGCCCCGCCTTTTTCAGCAGGACCAGTTGGCCCGTCTTCCATGGACGGGGAAACTGGCCCCGCTCTAGGCACGCACTGAAAAGGCCCATCAGTCGAGGCCCGAGAGCCTCCGCGGCCAGGACCCAGGCTCGGCCAGGAATGCCGTCGGGCCCTGGGGCGGTGTTTTTGGCTTGAAGCCGGGACACCGCCGCTCTCAGCTCTCCCCGGGTCACGTCGGGCACGTCGTCGTCGTCGTCTTCCGCGTTGGCGTTGGCGTCAGCGGATCGAGGCGGAACCATGGGCGGCGAGATGTGCTCCGCCCTGACTGGGAAGAGGGCACTCACCACCTCTCGCAGCAGCTCGGGCCGCATACCCTGGGTGAGCGGAGGCGCCCAAGGGCGCAGCTTGTCCCGTACTGCGCGATAAGGACGCCCCCACGGGTCGCGGTCCAGGGTAGCTAGCTGCCGCTCGCGGGCCTCTGCCTTCGCTTTGGCGATAGCCCCCTTCAAAGCCTTCCTCGCTTCGCGGTAAGCCTCGTATAGTTCCGCCTCTCTGGCCTCAGCGTCTGGCGGGCGGCGCCGCCTTCTCCTATGCCGGGCATACTGGCGTCTAGCGGCCACACAGGCGGCACGGAGCCGTTCGATGTCCACCGACCACCAGTGCACCCGGCGCCTAGATGGCTGTTGACGCCGTCTAGGCATCGCCGCATCGCAGACGCTGGTCATGGCCAGCCGGAGCTGCTCGGCCTCCTCGTCGATGTTGACAGGCCTGTCCGGTGTAGTCACCCAGGCCTGGACGATCGCGGCTTCGAGGAGCAGCTCCCGATCCAACTGCTTTAACGCCCAACGCGGACCGATCGAACCAGGGGTCGGCAGGGCCGGCGCAGGCGCAGGCGCAGGCGCAGTAGGCAGGGCGGAGACGTCAAAGCGAATATATCTATGATCCGACAACGTCTCCACCCCCTCCATAACACGCCAGCCTTGGACACGGCGTGCGAGGGCAGGGCTAGCGAACGTAATGTCCACTATGGAACCGCCCCGCTGGCGCACGCACGTGTTCACCGAGCCCTGGTTAAGGACGGCGAGACCGTACTCGACCGCCCACTCTTCCAACTCCTCGCCGCGAGCATCGGTAGTCGGGGAACCCCAGGCGCCTGACTTGGCGTTGAAGTCCCCGAGTACGACCACGGGGCGAGGGTGGTTGCGTCTGACGACAGTGCCCAATTCCTCCAACCATGCCTCAAATTCGGCGAGCGACCTGCTCGGAGAGAAGTAGACCCCGACAATCACTATCTCTCCGAGCAGTACCGAGACGAAGTTCCGTCCTTTGGCGACGGCTTCAAAGGACGGAGTCCCGGCCGATCTTCTCAAGATCATGGCCACCGAGTCGTGGGCGTCGCTCACCCAGTCATCCCTGGGGGGTACGAACCACGGCTCGGCGACCACCGCAACGTCGATCGACCACTGCGCCATGCTTTGGAGTAGAAGATCCTGAGCACGGGCGCAGTGGTTGATGTTGCCCTGAAGGAACCGAACGGAAGCGGACACAGACATTATTGAGTGTCCATGGTCCGCTCCCCCTCCGGCAGCGAGTCGGCTGCCTTAGAGGTTGGGGTCCGCTGCGCTATAGACGCCGCAGCGCCCTGAGCAGCAGGCCCAATCCCCTTGGTCCCCTTCTTTTTCTGCTTGGTGTGGGTGTCGGCGCAGGTTTTGCTGCCGATCCGGTGATCGGCCGGCCTGTCCGCCGCCGCACACTTAGGACAATTCGGCGGGGCGTCACATGCGGCAGCCCTGTGACCAGGCCGGCCGCACCGGAAGCAGAGCCCGCCGACTTGAATGGTCGACGAGCAATGCACCCCCAGGTGTCCCACCTCCAGACACCGGAAACACCTCTGCGGTCGGAGCGAGAGGATCTTAACCCGCGCCAACACCCACCCAACAAGCAGGTTGCGACCGCTCGCTTCTATGCGGCGGGCCGCCGCAACAGGGCAGGTCACTACTGCGGACCAGAGTCCCCTGAGGCCGGGCCCGATCTCGCCGGGCCGGACCTGCTCCAGGGGGCACCCGCCCGCCTCCGCGACGGCGGCCCCGAGCTCCTTCGTCGTGACCGTGTCATCCAGGCCCGAGACACGCAAGTTCAGCGTTTTTATGGGCCTGGTGACTTTCGCCTCCGGGAATTGCTCCTTAAGAGAGGCCTTCAGCCTCTCTGCAAGCGCGTCCGCCTTGTCGCTGCTTGTGGCACCGGGTACCTCGAGCAAACGGGCACCGGTTGCCGCCTCCTTCCACACGATGCCCGTTATGCCCAGGTCCTTCAGATTAATGTCGGCCTTGGCTTTCGCCAGGACCGATGCGTACGACACGCCCCTTTCTATGGCCTCCGGCGGTAGCTTAATAGCCACCGCCGTGGACTTCGGAGCGCGGAGCTTCTGTTTCTCCTTCGCCGCTTTTGTCTTCTTCTTCTTTTTTTTCTTCTTTTTGTCACCAACGGTGACCCACTCTTGCGAGGTGGCCGTTGGTGCACCCGCAGTCGTCGCTGGGGCCGCCGGAGCAGCTGGGGCTGCTAGAGCAGCCGGAGCAGCGGCAACGGGCTTAGTCTTTGCCGGTTTGGGCGGGCTCGGCGCAGCAGCTTTCGCCGCATACGTCTGCGCCGGCGGTGTCTTGTCGTGGGCCAGCGGAGGCCGCAGCACTTTGCCCTCGATGACCGAGAAGCGGGCAGACAGCGCCGCCATCTCGGTCTTGAAGAGCCGGACAAGCTCTGACTCCTCCGCTGAAGGCCGGGCAACGGGCTGCGACTCCGCCGGCCCAGAGGTGTCCTCTCTCCTCCTTTCCTTGTTCAGGTTGCGAAGCTCCGCACGGAGCTCCTCCTGTTCCTTATGGAGCTCCGCAACCTGGGCAGCTAGGCGGGCGTTGGCCGCCGTGAGACGCCGTGTCTCGTCATTAGAGGAGCGCTGTAGTAGCTCCTCGGCGACCTCCAGCATGGTGGCTGCTGCCACCTTTAGGGCCTTCTGGCAAGTCCCCTTCAGGCCTCTGGACACCCTGGACACCTCCTTCACCGTGTCCACGGCGTTCCGGAGCCTTTCGCCCAGCTCCGTGGCCTGAAGGTCTTCGACCGACGACGCGGCGGAAGAAGTTTCAGAAAGCCGAACGACCCGTCTGGTGTCCACCTTCCGGGCCAGCTCGGCCACTCTACGCTCTTCCACCGCGCAGCGCTCCTCTTTTTCGGCCGCCTTTTGGGCGGCCTCCAATTCCTTCCGGGCCTTGGACAGGCCGACATATTGGCCTGTCGTAGGCGGTCGTCCCCTACCACGCTTGGCGGTCGGGGTGCTAGATCGGCTGATGTACAGCGCCGTCTCATCCCTCGTACCAGCCAGTGTCTCCAACACTTCCACCGGCTGCGAGTTAGTCCTTTTCCGGTATGGTGTCACGTCCGGTTGCGACCGGGCAGACTCCAACGAGCCGGTACTGTCGGCGTCCGACACAACGGACTCGGGAGCTTTCTCCGGGTCGGAGACTGCTCCCTCCTCTCTCCTTTCTCCTCCGTTCTTCTTCAGAATAGTTTTGTTTTTTGTTTTACATTTCTTCATACTGTTCCCACGAGTCTTAGCGCAAAAACGTCCATCCGGGCAGAGCGTCGTACTCCGGATAAGCCTGATTACTGCTGGGGGTCGGCAGGTACCCAGCAGGTGAGCGTTAGCGACCGGTCTCCCACCGGCCACTCATCCCCTCGGCACGCTCCCACCTTGGGATTAGGCTTGTAGGGGGCCGGGCGGTTAAGCCAAGCCCCCAGATGACGTCGGTATTAGACATGCCTCCGTGCCGCTATCCAACTAGGCGTAGCGGTACCCGTCACCATCCGTAAACGGATATTCGTTGCACTGGAGCGCCCGCTCCAGCGCAACGTTTGGGCCGAACGGTGGTCTGTGTCAGACCGTGTCCCGGACCGGGACCCGTCGCCCCTAGGCTGGGTACGTCTTCTTAAACAAGAAGACGCAGCAGCTAAGGGTTTTTTAGAGAGGTGTCCTTCCTCTTGGCCCCACTCGCATGCACGCACGCGAGCAGGGCCCCCAGCTCCTCTCCATGAGGAGTCCGGGTTGTCCGACGGCGACCCGGAGTTCGGGTCATGTCAGCCACCTGGAGTGGTGGCCGACCCGTCGCACGCATGACCGCCGAAGCAGTCCCGCGTCTGGCTTTGGTCCGCGCCGGTAAACCGGTAACCCCCATATCTGGGGGCCGTTCCCCTATCCGCCACCTGGGGACGCGTCCGATGGCAGGCCAGCACTGCACACGGATAAATATCTATCCTAACTTATCCTAACTTATCCTAATTTATCCTAACTTATCCTAGCATAACTTAACCTAAACTAACTCCTTTCGTTTTACGCGTTTGGACGATAAGGAGCGGTTTAGCGTAAAGACATGATGAGGCCACTATGCTACAATATTTCACTGTTCTTTTGAATTATTCACTGAATGCACTTTTTACTACATAAATCACGCGTTTTTATTTAGTAAACGACACTATAAATAATTTTAAAAGTCCAATGAAAAATGAGCGTGACACTCATCTTGACATTCCCGCCAAACCTTTTTTGGTTCAAGTCAATCAATTCTTTCCGTTCTTCTGAACGGAAAAGGCAAAGGCATAGTACGTCATACAGCCTAATCTTCAGTAAATATATTCTTGAGTAAACTTCTATCCTAACTTATCCTAATTAATCCTAACTTATCCTAACTTAAACTAACTCCCTTCGTTTCCCGCGTGGGCCGACAAGGAGGAGGTAAGGACATGGTGTGGCTACTATGCTGCAATATTTCACTGTTCTTTATAAATTATTCACTGAATGCACTTTTTACTACATAAATCACGCGCTTTTACTTAGTAAACAACACTATAAATAATTTTCTATTCTATTCTTTATTATGGCAACTAAAATCGATGGATGTCGACTATTCTGCCAATGTCAAGTCAGTCAAGTGGTTTGAAAAGCAAGAGTGAATGTAAAAAAAAAGGAATAATTAAAATTAAAACTTTCGATGCCACAGTTGACCTTTGTATATCTTGAGGGGTTAGTACTGGACTGAAACAAACAAAAAAATAAAACTACATATTATATTATAATTGTTAGAACATCAATAGAAACATATACCACAATGAAATATATAATATTTGAAGAAGTTGCTTATAATTTTATATTATTGTGACGGATGAATATCATCAACGCCACAAGTAATTTTGTAGAGGGATATGTTAAAAGGGAAGGGAAATTAATTGGAAGGGGGATTTTAAAATTGGGGAGACGACTATACAAATCTAGAGGTGGGATGTTGTTAGAGCATTCAAAAAATATGTGTTCCAGTGTACCCTCCCCCAACCCGCATTCGCAGAGAGAGGAGTCACGGACATGGATCTTGTGCAAAAAAATGGGAGTGCAACAAAAACATAGGCGGATTCTACAAAGAACAGAAGTTATGGTTTTCGATACTTTTTTGTGGCCGAAAAACCACGGCTTTGGCTTGATGGTCGGTTGTACAGCTTAATAAAAACTTCCTTTTTTCCTGCTGGACATATTCCACTGCTTTTGCCAAGAACTCAGTAGGTTCAGTCTTGGAAGGGACAGTAGATCGTAACCCTGGTAGGAAAGGTGCGTGAGATCTGACAATAAAGATGAACAAGCATCTTTAGCCAAGGCGTCAGCGCACTCGTTACCCTTAATGCCACAATGGCTAGGTATCCAAACTAATTGAACATCCCTTTGACGATTAGCACAGGTAAGGAGAGAATTTTTAATTTTTAAATTAGGGGAACTATGCAATTTACATTTAAATGGGCTTTGGACTAAGGCTTGCAGACAGCTAAGGGAGTCTGTAAAAATGACGGCCTTTTCAATATTAGTGTGCGACTCTATAAAAAGGCAAGCTTCCAATATAGCCACACACTCACCAGTAAATACAGAAGATTCCTTAGGGCCTTTAAATTGCAGTATAATCTTGGAGCTTTGGTAATAGACCGCAGCGCCAGTATGGCTAAATTCGGTTTGTTTCGAAGCGTCCGTGAAGAACAATTGGAAACCATTCCATCACTCGCCCACCACCGCATTGAAAGCCGAATCCGCTGACGGGGATTTTTTGGGTACCTATGCCAATATCAAAAATAATTTTTGGGGTATACGATAAGACTTGATAAGGGAAATTAAAAAGGGGTAATCTAGGAAACTGAACGATCGGGTATACTAAATTTAGAGTAAGTCGAAAGGATATTATGGATAAAGGTATTTCTTTGTTTTTCCAATAATTTGAGCTTCTGCTTATGGCATCTAACTCATTTAGCCTTGTTATAAGAGGATGAGAGGATCTACTTAATACTCTTGACATAAAACGGGAAGACAAATATTGGCGCCTAAGAGCCAGAGGAGGTTCAGCACACTCGACCTGCAATGCGTTGATGGGAGAGCATTTCATACAACCTGAGATGAGCCGAAGGTGTTATGTATGTACACTGAATAAAAGGATGAATTGATTGTACTTGTTTTATTTGTAATCTCAATCAACGAAACAGTAATAATTATAAATACCGAACATGGCGTTATTAACAATGTGTTAGCTTACTCTAGAAGATCGATTACAGGATACAGGAAATCAATCAATGTTGACATTAGTAATATGTCATTAGTGTTGCCCTAACACTCTCCCACGTTATATAGAATAGTTCATAGGTCCAGTCTTGTAGGTGCTTTCTTTAAGCGTGTACTGCGTCGCAAACTAGGTGACTGCTCTATATTTTCGCTGTGTAGTCCGTGTCTATTTTCTTCAAATTGTATAGGCTGTTCATCACAAATTGTAGGTCTTTCTTTTTCAGGTTCTCAGGTATCATTTGTACGACATCCTTTTCAGTAGCTTTTTCATCTGTCTTTGGTGTAGGTGGAGCCGTTTGTTCTCTGTATTGGTAAACTTTATTGTGTGAGGTCTTATCATTATAGTTTTCATTACAGGTTGTCTTCAACATTTGGTCCACGTGTCTGTGACACTTCTTTCCATTAATATCTACTTCATAGTGCAACTTACCTGTTCTGTTAGTAATAATTCCAAATTTCCATTTAGTGTCATCGTTGTAGCTTCTTACTTGTACTCTGTCTCCCTCTTTAAAATATTTTCTATCTGATATTTCTTCTCTCTTGTTATTGATTTCTGTACATAAATTTCTTTTTACTAAATCTAATCTTGTCCGGTATAATCTCTTGAACATCATTTCCGCAGGGCTGATTCCAGTTGTAGTATTAGGTGTCTTTCTGTAGGCTATTAGAAATTTCGATAATTTATCTTGTAGGCTTCCATTTTCATTCATCATAGCTTTCAGTTTTCGTTTAAAAGTTTGTACGTATCTTTCTGCTTGTCCATTCGTCGAAGGATGAAACGGTGCAGTAAATTTGGATTGTATACCATTCTCTTTTAAAAACATCTGCATTTCTTCAGAACGGAACTGTCTGCCATTGTCAGACACTATAGTGACTGGTAATCCAAATGTAGTGAATAAATTCTTTAATATCTTGATTGTTGCTGCCGAAGTAATAGATGTAGTAGGAATTACCTCTAGCCATTTCGTATAGGCATCAACAACAACTAGAAAGTAGTTATCCATAAATGGTGTTGCATAGTCTATGTGGATTCCATTCCATGGTTCCTTCGGATATTCCCAACTATGTGTCTGTACTTTATTCGGGTTTCTTTGTAACTGACAACATGTTTTGCATTTTTTTACCATTTGTTCGATATCAACATCAATATTTTTCCACCAAACATAACTTCTTGCTAGGAATTTCATTTTTACCATTCCAGTATGTGCCATATGTAATTCTTGTAAAATTTGTTGTTGTAGCGATCTGGGAATAACTATTCTTATCCCATAGAAAATACAATTATTTTGTAAAGAGTATTCATGCAACTCTTTCTTATTTCCTTTGCCTGATTGAATTTCTTGATATAATTGTTGTAATTCTGTATCTTTTGCTGTAGCTTTTTGAATAATTTGAAATGTTACTGGTAATATTGAAACTTGTTTTAAGTAGAATATATCATCATCTGTTAAGTTTTCTTTAAGTTCTTCTTTATGTTTCAATCTTGAAAAGTAATCGGCATTTGCATGTTCTGTAGTTTTCCTTAGTTTAATATTGTAATCAAATCCGGCTAGGAAGTTAGCATAGTGTACTAATCTTATGGCTGTTGTAGCTGGAACAGCTTTTTCAGGGTGTAATATTCTTGCCAAGGGTTGATTGTCTATAATTAGTGTGATTTTTCGTCCGTAACAATATTGAAAGAACTTTTTAAGTCCCCATATCAGAGCTGCTGCCTCTTTGTCCAGTTGGCTGTATCCTTTTGCAGCTTTTGCAGCTTTTGTTAATGACCTTGATGCAAAAGCTATTGGTCGTTCTGACTTGTCCGGCATTATATGTGATAACACTGCTCCATATCCAGTAGGTGATGCATCTGTAGCCAGTGTAATGGGTAAGTGTACTTGAAATGGTGTAAGTATTTTCTCATTGCAAATTTCTTCTTTCAATTTATGAAAAATCTCTTCACATTCTCTTGACCAAACAAATTTGGTATTTTTGTGTAGTAGCTGGTAAAGAGGACTTAATTTTGAAGCAAGGTTGGGTATGAATTGTTGGTAGTAATTTATCATACCAAGAAATGTACGTAGAGATGAAACATCAGTGGGACGTGGGCTTTTTTTTATGTCTTTTACCTTTTCCTCTGTAGGATGCAGCCCCTCTGCATTTATCGTATGTCCGAGATAATTTATTGATTTTTTGAAAAATTGGCACTTCTTTTTATTTATATGTAGTCCACATTTCTGAAGTTTTTCAAATACTGTTTTTATTCTCTGAAGTAACTGTAAGTATGTCTCTCCTTGTAGGGTAATGTCATCAAAAAAACAAGCTGTACCTGGAAGTCCTTGAAGAGTTTGATCCATGTATCGTTGCCATATATTGGGAGCAATATTAACACCAAACATCAGTCGTTTAACTTTGTAGGTCCCTTTACATGTGCTTATGGCTTGCATTTGAGATGTAGCTGCATCTGTTTTCATATGTAAGTATGCTTGTTTTATATCTAAGGTGCAAAAATGTTTGCCACCACTTAGCTTTGTAAATTTTTATTCAATGTAGATCTGTAATCTGCACATAATCGTACCTGTCCTGATGGTTTTACCACTGGTGGTTGTACTACTGGTGTACCCCATTGTGAATATGTGACTTTCTCCAGAATTCCAATTTCTTCTAAGCGATCAATTTCTTGTTCCAGCATGTCTCGTAAAGCGAATGGTACTGGTCTTGGCTTCATGAAAACAGGTTTCACATTTTCTTTTAGTTTGAAAGAAGCTTCATAGTTCTTAATTTCTCCAATTTGTTCTACGAATAGGTCTTCATATTCTTTAAGTAAACTTTCTAATTTTATTTTGAACTCTTTTTCTGTTATATCATTTTCTTCTTTATTTAGTTTATGTATTTCAAAATGTATGCATAATTTTCTTATCCATTCTCTTCCAACTACTGGATCTACATCTCTATTTATGATAAATAATCTTTCTTTTACTTCTTTATTTTTGTATTTTATTTGTATTAAGCAGGTTCCTATGGGTTGTATGATTTCATCTGTGTATGTTTTTAGTTTTATCTTTGTGTTTTGTAGTTTCAGGTTAGAGAAATGTTCTTTATAATATTGTTCTGAACATATAGACACTGCTGCTCCTGTATCGAGTTCCCAGGTATGTATTTTTCCATTTAGTTGAAGTGTAATATTAAATTTATCATTTTCTGTATTAGTATTTTCTGTATGTATTTTATGTATTTCAAAAATCTCTTCATTATCACTTTCATTTGAAGCTGATGTATCATATATTTGTAATTGATTTTGCACTTTAAAACATACAGACTCTATATGTCCTTTCATATTACAATTCTTGCAAAATAGTTTATTTTTCAGACGGCATTGATGAGCTTTATGATTATCTTTTCCACATCTGTAACATTTTATTTCATATTGTACTTTATTCTTATTATCTGTATTTTTCTTGTATGTATTTTTATTTGAAGTATTGTATGTATTTTCATTAGAATTTTGCTTATATGTATTCTTTCTCAAATGAAATTTTATTAATATTTGTGTGATATTCACTTTCCATTTCTTTGGTTTCACATTTAGAAGTTTCTATAGCCATTGCTGTTTTTATAATTTGATCAAATGATGTTGTCGAAGCTTCTTGTAACAGTCTCTCTTTAATCTCTGAGTTCCGTAGTCCTCTAATAAATTGTACACGTAAGTGTGTTTCAAATGTGGATTTCTTGCAGCTTCCGCATACAAAGTTACATTTTCCACCCAGCGCTTTTAATGCTGATACGTAATTTGAAAGAGATTCCTGTTCTTGTTGCGTTCTAAGGCAAAACTTATGTTGCTGGGCAACTTCTCCTGGTTCCGGAGCTATGTAATTTTTTAATGTATTTATCAAAGTTTCATATGTTTTGCTTTCCGGAGTTTCCGGTGCTGTCAAATTCTTTAGCACTTGGTAGTATTTGGGTCCGATGCAGTTAAGGAATAATTGTAATTTAACAGTCGGGTCAGACACATTTTTCAAGGTTATGTAATTTTGCAGACGCTGTATGTAACTTTCAAAAGTTTCATTTACTTCATCGTATGGTTGTAAGTTGATACCACTTATGTTAGTATTTTGTTTATCTTGGTTAATTATTAGTGCCTGTTGTAAATTCGCTTGTTGCGTTTGTAATCCTCGCATGGTTTCGGCCATTTGGGCAACACTTGTGCTAGTTGTTTTTCCATAATGGATTTTTGTCGGTATAAATAAGTAGGAAGAAGGAATCTTTGTGAAACGGGCTATCATCACAGGAATGGGAGCCCCTGGATCATGGGAATGTAGGGTTATGTGGAACGCATGGGTATTCACTTACTTTTACAACACTTGACACATTTTTACAATCCTCGTCGCCAGTTTGTTATGTATGTACACTGAATAAAAGGATGAATTGATTGTACTTGTTTTATTTGTAATCTCAATCAATGAAACAGTAATAATTATAAATACCGAACATGGCGATAATAACAATGTGTTAGCTTATTCTAAAAGATCGATTACAGGATACAGGAAATCAATCAATGTTGACATTAGTAATATGTCATTAGTGTTGCCCTAACAGAAGGCATCCGGCCTGAACTCCATCCAGCCCAGCCAAAGCACCTTTGTTACAAGGAATCAAGAGAAACGTTCCGTAGTGTAAAACACTACGGACTAATGCGTTATATGTTAATTTCATGGTGTACGGGTGACCACACACCCGCAAGTACTTTTAAAATTGAAAATATCCTTTCACACTTTTTAATCAAATTATTTATATGATGTTTTCCAGATAATTTTGAGTCTAAAATAACGCCTAAAAATTTAACTTTTTCCACGACGGGGATATTATGGCCTAATATGTTGACTGTGATATGCGGAATGGTTCTTTTGCGAGAGAAAATTACGGTCGAACTTTTAGGGGCAGATAGTGATAGCCCATTGCTTAAAAGCCACTGGTTTAAAGAATCCAACTAGGGTGGCCCAATTAGGGTGGGAGGCCACAACATCAGCCGCCGGCATAAGTTACCACCCACCAGACAAAGTCATGTCGCCAAGCGATTTGTCGTGTTCCGGCATGATGTCTGGTGAAGCCGTACGGAGGACGGGTCTGAGCAGTTGTGTTGCGATGTGTGCCGGGTACGATTTGCCAAATGTTGTTGTGTCGGGAGTTTGGTCCTGGAGGGTAGCGGGATCCGAAGCACGGTGCTCCGCTGGCCGACCGCAGGTAGTTGGGGGCCCAAGTAGTGTGCCAGCCACACACGAAAGGCTGCCCCGCCAACTGCGAAAAATCCCAGGGTGGCCCCATCATGCCGGTTGGCGACCGGACGAGAGGACACGATGGCGATCCCTGGGGGGGGTCGGGCGTCCCCGCAGTCTCCAGATCAACCTCCCTTTGGCGCGGCATCGTTGGTAGTGTTGTTGGGTTTAACATTGCTTCACCTCGCTCAACTGCCGTCTTCCTTCCTATTCACTCAATTTAAAATCAAAGATGAAAAGTACAAATAAGAAAAGTAGGTGTGCACAGCGGGCGCACGTCCTCTCGTTTAAAGTGCACCTCTCAAACATTCGAGGTCTGCACTCCAATATCGATGCAGTCCACCACCAACTTGAGACTGAAAAGCCTCACCTACTTTTCTTGACGGAGACCCAGATCAGATGTCCGTCTGATGCGGCATACCTCAACTACCCGGGATACTCTTTGGAGCATCATTTCCTGCAGCGTGCTGGGGTCTGTGTGTATGTCCGCAATGACATCTGTTGCCGGCGTCTCCGTCACCTCGAAGACCCTCATCTATCGACCTTATGGCTGTTGGTTGACACTGGTGTAGACAAAATTGTCTACACCTGTGTCTACCGATCGCACAGCGGTGATCAGGAGACAACTCGGTTATTCGACCACCTCAGTGAGGCTGCTGACAATGCGCTGCATCGGCACCCTGACGCTCAGTTCGTCGCTCTGGGGGACTTCAACGCCTGCCACCAGGACTGGCTCTTCCCATACCAGAGGACCGACCACGCTGGGAGAGAAGCGCGAAACTTCGCGCTTTCTATGGGCCTTTCCCGGCTGGTAGAGCAAGCGACTAGGGTGCCTGATGTAGTTGGCCATACTGCCAACTGTTTGGACCTTCTGCTGACCACTGATCCGGACAGATGTGTTGTAACAGTTTCCTCACCGTTGGGAACTTCAGACCACTGTCTGGTGAAGTCTGTGTCATCCTTCTCCCCTCCAGATCACGACTCTCGTGGTGAACGGAGATTGTGGCGATACAAGTCAGCAGATTGGGATGAGATGCGCCACTTCTTTGCGTCTTATCCTTGGCAGCAGGTCTGCTTCTCTTCTGACAATCCGTCGAGCTGTGCGGACGCTATAACCGATGTGGTGCGTCAAGCTATGGAGTATTTTATCCCTTTCAGCGACGTGCCCGTCGGTGGCTCAGCTCGCCCATGGTTCAATGCCGATTGTGTCCAAGCTGAACAGCTTAAGCACGCGGCATTTCTCACCTGGGTTGACGCTCGTGACCGCAGAGCTCCGGATCTAAGCTCAAAGAAGAGAGCCTTTAACCGTGCTGCCAAGTCCTACAAAAAGGCCCTTAAGAGGGCTCGCTTCGACCGTATTACCCATATTGGCAACAAGCTATCTGCGCAGCCATCCGGTAGCAGATCTTTTTGGTCCCTTGCCAAATCGGTCGAGGCGAACTTCTGTCGACCCACACTGCCTCCGCTGGTAAGGCCTGATGGAACACTGGCCCATACGGCGAGAGAGAAAGCAGGTCTCTTTGCATCTCTCTTTGCCCATAGTTCGCGTCTTGATACTGGCAGTGCTACTCCACCTAATTTACCTCATTGCGGAGCTTCAATGCCGGAGGTTCGTATTAGGAACAAGGAGGTCCTGAGAGCACTGTGTCGTCTGGACGTGAATAAGGCTAGTGGTCCAGATGGTATACCAGCGATTGTTCTTAAGGCATGTGCGCCCGAGTTGTCTCCTGTATTGACGCGCCTGTATCGCCTCTCATTTGGGACTGGTATAGTGCCCAAGTCCTGGAAGCTTGCCAACGTGCAGCCCGTGCCCAAAAAGGGTAGTCGTGCCGATCCTACCAACTATCGGCCGATTTCGGTAACCTCCATACTCTGCAAGATTATGGAGCGTGTATTGAATTCGCGCCTCTTGGCTTACCTGGAAGGTAACGATCTCCTCAGTGACCGACAGTACGGTTTTCGGCGCAATCGGTCAACTGGGGACCTACTAGTGTATGCCACTCACTTGTGGGGCGAGGCCCTCGAGAAAAATGGGGAAGCGATTGCCGTCTCCCTTGATGTCTCGAAGGCCTTCGACCGGGTATGGCACGCTGGCCTTTTGAATAAGCTTCCAGCGTACGGCGTTTCCGCTGGCCTGACTGGCTGGGTTAAAGACTTCCTGACTGAACGGTCCCTCCGAGTTGTTGTCGACGGATGCTCATCGGAGCCCATGTCGACCAATGCCGGTGTTCCTCAGGGGTCTGTTCTCTCTGCAACTCTGTTCCTGCTGCATATTAACGATCTGCTGATGCCCGGTATCTATGGGTATGCAGATGACAGCACAGTTGTGGAGAGATATCTGCCGGAAGCTCGGGCTAGTAAGGAAGCAATCTGGTCCGAAAGAGAGGCTATGATAGAGCGTATGAGTGCTGCACTACAGGCAGTCTCCGAATGGGGCAAAGCCAATCTTGTAGCATTCAATGCCGCCAAAACACAGGCGTGTCTTTTCACCGCCAAAAGGAGCCCGTTCACCTTGGCTCCTACTTTTCAGAATGTATCCTTGGAGTGCACCAACCGCCTTCAGCTTTTGGGAGTAGAGATTTCCTCGAACCTTAACTTTGGGCGGTTCATTGAGTCCAAGGCCAGGGTGGCTGCTAGAAAACTTGGCGTTATCGCAAAGGCCCGGCGGTATTTCACACCGGGGCAGCTTCTAATGTTGTACAAAGCACAGGTCCGCTCGTGTGTGGAGTACTGCAGCCACATTTGGGCTGGTGCTGCGAAATGTCACCTGTATACTTTGCATTCAGTGGAGAGGCGTGCGAAGAGGCTGATTGGCGACCCAGACTTAACTCGAAACGGTCTCCAAAGCCTGGAGCACAGGCGTAGAGTAGCCAGCCTTTCGGTCTTCTATAGGTTGCATTCTGGTGAGTGTGCAAGGGAATTGCATGATTTAATTCCCCCATCACCGTTCCACCATCGGACGACCCGTCGTACGGCGAGTTTCCACCCTTACGTTGTTGATACCACTGCGACCCGGACGAAGCGTTTCGCTTCCTCTTTTATACCGCGTACATCGAGGGACTGGAACAATTTGCCAGCGACGGTGTTTCCGTCACATTACAATTTGAGTGTCTTCAAGGCTAGAGTGAATACGCTCTTAATAAACTAGCGCGCTTTACCATCAATGATCGCATCACTGCTTACCATCAGGCGGGATTGCGGTCAAGCGCTTGTTTATAATTTATAAAAAAAAAAAAAAATCCAGAGAGAAGCACAAAGATGACGCCGCGTCAACTATGGACGGATCTGTCACATACAATACAATGTCATCGGCATATTGTAGAATCTGACAATTGTTATTTAGGCAGGACCCAATATCAGCCGTATACAAATTGTAGAGTATGGGACTGAGGACAGAACCTTGTGGGAGGCCTCTCCATGTCTGCCTTGCATCGAACTCCTCTCCCTGGACTCTCAAAACCAATGAGCGGGACGTCAGAAGTTCGCATATGCATTGTATCATCTTAGCCGGAAGACTCAGCTGTTGCAGTTTATGCCTGAGTACGGGAAGAAGTACACTGTCATACGCTGAAGAAATATCAAGAAAAGAGGCAACAACGGATTCATTTCTTGAGTACGCTATGCGGATATCCGCAATTAAAATACTAACACTGTCCATTGTGCCTACTCCTTTTCTAAAGCCAAATTGATGATTCGGCAATAGATCTCTTGATTCGACTATCCACTCAAGGCGGTTTTTAATTAGGTGTTCAAGTAATTTGGCTAGGACTGAAGATAGAGCAATTGGCCTAAGGCCATTCGGATCATCTGCATGTTTGCCAGGTTTCAATAAGGGAATGATAATTTGAGACTTCCACTGATTCGGAATCCAACTATGACTATAGCAAAAATTTTAAATGTTTAAAAAGTAAGTTTTAGCCTTTTCACCTGAATGTGTAATGAATGAGTATGGTGGTACCCCATCAATACCAGGCGCTGAGTCCCGGACATGTTTGAGCACTACACTCAGTTCCTCCAAGGTAAATGGATGTCGAAAGGATCCTGCATTGAATTATGTAAGGGAGCATTTTGGAATTCGAATAGGAGAGGAACATAGGATGGTGCAATTCTGTCAAAAAAAAGTTCAGCTGTTTCCCTAGCAATTGGTGAAGATATTGATGGGGAACATCCACGTCTAAACCTGTTTATGTTTTTCCAGACGACTGAAGCTGGAGTAGAGGGTGATAAGGAAGAGCAAAACCTAACCCAACCCATGAGTTTCTTCTTCCGTAGAAAACGTTTAGTTTTGGCATTAATGTGACAATATGTCAACAGGTTTTCTGTGCTCATATTTGCATTGTAACGCAGCTCAGCCTCCTTCCTATCCCTGATTGCCGCAGTGCATTCTGGGTCCCACCACGGAGGTGAAGGGATTTTATTTCGAGCACTGTTTTTTAAAGGAATGCAGGAGTCTGCACTGAGTGTAATTGCTGTTACAAAACCCTCATAACAGCACTTGACATGGCGGTGACCAAAAGGATCTAATAAATTTGAGTTTAAATTTGGAAGAGCATCAATTTTCTCCTCCAATAATGATACATACTTTGTCCAATCAGGGTTGGACAATTATATTTCAAAAGTGGAGGGGAAGCTTTTTCTAAATAAGATTTATTATTTAAATATACAACTATAGGGTAGTGATCACTACCATACGACAAGGCTGTGCACATCCACTGAGTTGATGCTGCTAATTCAACCGAACAAAAAGTTAAGTCTACGCAACTCTTTTGTTGGCCTGGCAGAGATCGTCGTGTTGAGCAACCATTATTTAAAACACAGAGGTCCAGGTCATCTAAAAGCTCAACCAGGGCTGCACCAAAGGCATCACAGCGTTCAGACCCCCATCTGAAATGGTGACAAAAAATCTCCCATAACCAGTATCGGACCATGGACAGTGGAAAAAATATCTTTTAGAATTGTTAAGAAGTTATGTTGGGGATGTGCAATGTAAATTGAAAAAACTGTGATAGCCTCAAACGTCCCTGCGGTAACGCTCATATCACCAGTAAGTGGAGGTAAAGTAAAAGAAGAAAGTGAAACCCGATTATTGACTAAGAGGGCTGACCCTCCATAGCCATCTGATCGGTCACACCTTAAAATATTATATTGTGGCATACGAAAGCTAAGACTTGGAGTAAGCCAAGTCTCAGCTATGGAACAAGCCAGTGGCTTGTACATAATTAAAAGAAAGGTGAGGTCGTGCTTTTTATGCCACACGCTCCTCACATTCCACTGAAGGAATACTTGGCGAGACGCCATTTTTAATACTAGAAAGAAAAGTAATAAGTTGATCAGCAACGTTGGACGGTGATTGAGTAGGAAAAGTAGAGGAAGAAATAATAATTGGTAAAAGTTTTTTAAGCAATTCTATAATAGAGGAAATACTATTAGCAGAGTGAGTACTGTAATTACTGAGGGCGCAGCCATTAGGCTGTGAAGGTGGTGGGGAACTAGTTATATGCTGATGAGCAGCTTTGTCATAAGATTGGGGAAGAGGGGCACGGGTCTTAGATTGTAAGGTAACAGTCTCGCGATAAGACTGGGAAATTGGAGTTTTTGTAGCATTGGCATAATTGCGGGAAGCTGTAGGGATCATTTTACTAGCCTCGATATAAGGCATTGATTTTTCAGCCATAAGAATCTTAATAGCCTTCTGTCCACCATGCTCGGGGCATGACCTGCTATTAGCATAATGATAACCCGAACATAGAATACAGAAGGCCTCGCCCTCAGAAATGTTGCAACCATCACCGGGGTGATCGTGGCCACACTTGCTGCAGCGTGGTCTTGACCTGCAAATGCTTGCCACATGCGCGAATCTACAGCACTTACGGCATTGAATTGTGGGAAAGATATATACTGCTGTACAGGAAGAGATGTGTAACAACAGAAGATTCTCTGTGATAGGACTTGTCCGTCGAATGTGATTACACATGTTTCAGTGGGCTTCTACTCATTTTCACCGTCTTTCTGTATTTTCCTGTTAATTCTACGGACTTTAAGTATTTTCCCAACACCTGAAGGAACAGATAATAATGACATTGCCTCATCTTCTGATATATCAGAGGGAACGCCTGTTACTACTCCCATCCTAGTAATGTTGAATGATGGGATGGAAGCAGTATAGCTATATTTGAGTAGCAAATTATTATTTACTAGCGACCCGCCCCGGCTTCGCACGGGTGCAATGCAAAATATACCTACTACAGAATGTCCTTATACACAACGTTCACAGCTTTTTTGTCATTAGCCAATACAAACATGTTTTGCTTAGACGTTACTCTTGACAGCGCGACATATAATTGGCCATGTGAAAAACACTCAACACTCAAGTCTAATCCTGCAACATTAAAAGTTTGACCCTGCGATTTATTAATGGTCATTGCAAAAGATATCTTTACCGGAAATTGTAGGCGTTTAAATTGGAACGGTAAATCTGATGGTATCAGAGGAATTCGGGGAATTAGTACATCTTCTCCGGTACCACATCCGGTGAGTATTGTGCACTCTATTATGAATTTTTTTAGTGATTTTACCAGCAAACGTGTGCCATTGCAGAGCTTAGGAGGATTCAGATTTCTTAATAAAATAACAGGACAACCTACTTTCAATTCCATTTTATGAGGAGGGAGTCCAGAAGGGTTCAAAGAATTAAGAAATTCTGTAGGAAAATGTACAGCTTCTTCCGAGTCGAGAACAGTATCGACCGAGTAGTATATTTGCGTCGGCGTATCAATTTTTGCAAGAATCAAGTTGTTTGCCTTATCTACTTGTTCGTTGGTTGGTGACAGGATGGCTCTTTCTTTGAACCAAGATAGAGTCTTACAACTTATGTTATGAATGTCAGGATAGACATTGTTGACCAAATCTTGGATGTTGTCTATCAAAACACAAAGGTTATCTAGGTTAATCCTTCCATCACTTTGAGTTAACTTTCCATTGCCAACTTTTAGCAGCATCTCTGAAAAAAGCCTGTTCTCACGTGAAGATAATGAAAGCCTCATGTTAGTTTTAAGCTCTAACTTATTAACGTATGGCCAAAGGTTGGATCTTTTTAGGGAAGCATTTATTTCGTCCGCACGTGTTCCTCTAGTGACAACCGGTAGGATTTGACGAAAGTCTCCAGAGAACAGAATTGTACATCCACCCATAGGTGCATTTTTACTGCGCAAATCGCGCATTGTCCTATCCAGTGCTACCACAGATGTCTTGTTTGACATGGTGGCTTCATCCCAGACTATTAATGAGCAGTCACGGATCAATTTTCCTGTATTGCTCTGTTTAGAAATACTACAGACGCTTTTATTATCATCGGTAGCGATTTTCAGCGGGAGCTTGAATGTAGAGTGTGCAGTTCGGCCTCCTTCTAAAAGCGTAGCGGCAATGCCGGATGACGCGACAGCTAATGCAATTTTTCCGGTGGATCTGACTTTTGTTAAAAGCAAATTAACTAAAAATGTTTTACCTGTACCTCCTGGGGCATCAAGAAAAAATATTTTTCCTTCATTGTTATCAATTGATGATAGTAATGTAGTAAATACTTTTTTCTGATCGATGTTCAATCGTGGCTCATCTTGGGCTATATTCTGTAAAAGTTTCGATTGATCGTATGATGTTTCTCTTGTGTATTCGGCACTATTCGTTAAATCGATCGATAATTGATCGATTTACTCGTCAGTAGTTGCACTACTTTGTTCAATTCAAATAATGCTTCATCAAATATGTTTTGGTCATATTGTAAATCATCTGAAACTAATTCTCGCCGTTGCCGAATCAGAATATCACTGGCCATATTTTCTCGAAATTTATTCCATAGACTAACAGAATCAGTTACTTGACAAAACGCAACTATGATGGCAAATAAATATCTTAATGATGTAGCGGAACTGCAAATAGCTGCTTCTGTTAATGTATTTTCCCAGTGAGAATCGTCTTCCAAGAGTCCCATAGCTTTACATGCCATTTGATAAGTATTGTAAATAACACCTTGTAGAGTTCTCAGGTGTGCAAAGGATGTCGGGCCTTTTACAACATGGAGTAACATTCTCAAATGAAAGCATTCGCTGTTGTTGGGATGAATCGCGTAGACTCTACCAAGAGCATCAGTTTTTTTTATTCCGGGGAAACCATCGACCGCAGTTCCTTGTTTTCGTCGTTGGAATGTTTTGGAACTCTGGTTCCATGTATAGTAAGTTGGAACTCTGTCATATGTCAGTGTTTTCGCGAAATCATCTTGAGCGCATAACTTGAAGAATGCTGTTAATGTAGTGTCTCGCGGGTTATTGACAACTTCTTGTATATTGTTCTCAGTGAAATATACTCTTTATCCATTTTCTAAATGAACTGCAAGATGGACAATAGTGGGAGCTCGATCGTGAACTTCGAATGATAAAATCCTCCATACTGCTTCAGAACTGCATATGTAACGTCCAGACTGATATGTTTCCACTTCATTTGGTGATTGTATGCTGAAAGTAGCTTGATCGCTACCTTTATTAATGTATTTAGTAACATATTGGATCGACTTTATTGAACTGCACAACTCGACGTTGATGTGGGCATCAAAAATTTTTAAAAGGAGCGGATTATGTGGAACGATCCATCGGTTATCAATATCGTAATTTCCGACTGTGGTACTTTGCCCACCCTGATCTGGCGATCGTCGTCGATATTTGGGATATCCGTCATCGCTAGTAGATGTTTGTATTTGAAACGGCTTCGGAAATTTTTTGCTGCATTTGGAATCTCGCATACATGCAGAATTACGATTTAAAGTCCCGCAGGGACCGTGTACCATGTGTTTTTTTACTATTTCAAACAGGACAGGATCATCTTCCTTAACCGGTAATTCAGCTGAAATTACGCTGTCGATTTGATTTGGTCTAATTTTGTTCACTAACCACACCAGCAGATGTACATGTGGCAAACCACGTTTCTGCCACTCTATAGTGTACATATGACAGCGCGGCGGACCGAATATATGAGACTTGTTAATGAGGTGTAGGAGTTTCTGTACTTTTAAATGGAAGACTCTATTAACTATATCATATCTGTCTTGTGGAGTTAAATTGTATTAATATTTTCTTTGATTTCTGGCCAATTTGAGTTACATGTTGCAGTAATGAATAAATCAGGTTTACCGTAATGTCTGACATAAGTTATTGCGTCCTGTGATTTTTCATGTAAATATCGAGGTCCACCTGTGAATGATGAAAGTAGTATAACCAACTGTCCAATGTTGTTGCTGTGTTCATTCGCCTGTAAAGCATCCTGAAGGTGAACGTAATTTTCTGCTCTCAATTTAGTTTGATTGTTACGAATGTAAGCCAATCTCTCAGATTCAATTTTCGCATATTGATCGACAAAGTATTGGTTTGTCAACATTCCATATCTAAGCAAAGAGTTGAAATTGTTTTGTCTTGTCATTATACGGTAGCAATAGTAGTTCATACACGACACTGTCTTACGCAGAGGTGCACTACTGGTTGGGTCAACTTGAGGAACATTAATGGCATAACCATCTTCTCCGCGACATAGCATCAAAGGATATTGTAAGCTGTCATAAGATCTGTGTAACTCTGATATTTTTTGCAAATTATCATCACGACTGCGCAACACAATATCTCTTTTGTCGAATTGCTGTCCAGCTATTACCACTGGTACTTCACTCGTGGACGGCGCATTATATCTCCCTCTGTGTTCTCCAACAGGAACTTTAATTGCATGGATTACGACATTATAGTCTGGAGTATCTATTGGAACACTCTCAATAGCAGTTTTAAAAGACTGAATGTAGCTGTTATGAGAATGTAACATATCTTGAAGAGATCTGATCAAATCTATATCTATTGGCTGTGTGACAATCGAACACCGCGTTGATGCTTGTGTATCTGGGTCTGCAATAAAATAAATTTGCAGAAATTTGTGATCATCTGGTCGAAGTGGTAGCAAGCTCCCAGCCAAGTGATACACTTGCCCTTGAATTTTAAATGTAGGCATAAAACCGCGCTCAACAACTTGCTTACTTTTGAAAGACGTCATTTGAAATGCGTTATTGTAACGGCGGATATTGCGTATGAATTGTTTGGATTTCGGATGATCACCCGTAAGCAGAGAGTGAAGTGGTTCAGGTGGAGGAAGAATTTCTTCTAATTTTACTTTTCCTTGTAAGCAACACAAACCTTTCGATTCGTCCTTGAACTTCAATGCCAAACAATATTCACACACTACTGACATAGTACCTATGGACATAATACGATCATCCTTGTAACAAATCAAAGGATCGTAATTCATGGCAGAATATTCTTTATTTACCCATCTGTGGCTGATCGGTTGTCCGTTTTGTTCAGCGTTACTATGTGTCTGTGCTGATTCTCTCGTTCTCTGTATTCGATTTCTATTCTGGCTGAGGCGAGCCTCATGCTCTACAGAGGATTCTCTGGCTCTCTGAACTCTACGTCTAACCCGATCCTGGCTGCGGCGAGCCTCACGCTCTATTGAGGATTCTCTTTCTCTCTCAGTTCTATTTCTATCTCGGAGCTGGCTGAGGCGAGCCTCGCGTTCCGTTGACGATTCTTCATCTCTTGCTGAACGTGCTCTTCTGGCATTCACTGTACTACGACCTATGTTCGCACGACGACGTCTTCCGGACATGACTTTAGAATGTCTGTTCAAAATTTTATACTTAGGTTCTCAGTACTTGATTAAACTCACAACTTAAAACTATACGTATGATTATGAACTAATTGCACTAATTATTGGTTAGTGCTGGAGTAAAAAATATTTACTTACTATTCGTTTGACTAAAAACAAAAGATTATCAACAACAAAATATACCTATTCTATTCAGTTCTTCTATGAACTTAACTATAATTTTCAATAATTGAAAATGCTCGCCCTAATACTAAATTGCCTTAACTCTAAATTCAAATCAAAGTCTTAATGTAAGAAATACCAAGGAATATGGTTTTAAGCTAATCCTATCTAACCTAATGTACTTATAATAATAAAAATTAAAAGATAATCAACAACAAAAGATACTTATTCTATTCAGTTTAATTAATTCTTGATATTTTCCTCGCTAGAGAGCTCCGATAAACGCGTGCGATCGCTGCAAATCATAAAGTGCTATAAGGCGAAGCGCGGCCATCGACGCGCTATTTATAGGCACGCAGCGCCCGGCGCAAACAACTACGACCCTGCATTTTAAACTACATGCTGTAAAAAGCATATTGACCTATAATAAATGCACAATTTATTTAAGGTACTTAAATGGATAAGGATTAATGCTGTATTGTTTAAAATCACTTCGTAAATAACCATTTTTTAGTAAAGAATAAAAATGGTTATGCTGGGTTATCCCTAAGAGATAGACATATACCATCGCGGACTTTTTGTTGAACTTTTTAAGGTGAACAATACTGTAGTACATTATTTTGGTCTATCTCGTAGGGTTCAGCCAGCGTTTGCAATATAAGCGCAAAAAAACGTGCTTATTTACGACATCACATTAGAGACCTTTAAATTTATCAGTGTTTCTCTACTATATTATGCATTTATTATTCATACAAACCTTCCTTAAGAATCACTCTATCTATTAAAAAAAACCGCGTCAAAATCCGTTGCGTACTTTTATAGATCTAAGCATACATACGGACATACAGCGAAAGCGACTTTGTTTTATACTATGTATGTATTGAAGAAAGAGTTGGCATCCTGAGGGGAAGCAAACTCCACAGACACTCTGTTTCTACCTACTCTTTTAACACCTCCGCGAACAATGTTAGCAATGTTGTTTTTTAATAAAAAATTACTAAAACTTACTGGGTGTAATGTCGTAGCCGAGTTGGGTTGAGTCTCTATACGCGAAACGTGGACGATGTAAGGAGCCTTATCCGCTGCCGAATATTTAGAACGTCCAATTTGGCTTTTTTTTTTGTTTATTTGGGGGGGTAGGAGAGAGAATTTCTTCGGTACCAGAACGTTTTCGGGAAGATTGGTTGGGTTGTGTTACTTCCATGTCTGTAACTCTAGAGACAAAGTCCTCGAATTGCGATAATGGTGTCGAAGAAAACGGAAATGAAGGACTTGGAATAGGACTTTGGATGTCGGGTGGATCAGGATCGGGCGGTTTATTTTTGTCCATTTTGGATGTAACCTAACTTAAAATAAGACACACAATACACCTACCTGTTAACAAACACAAGGACAACACACTTATAAATAACAAGTCACAGAAAGGTCAACAATCACAAAAAATAAAAATAACAAACTCTAGACACACGTGCTAACCAAGAACACCGCGGCGAGAAAAAACTATAAATAATTTTAAAAGTCCAATGAAAAATGAGCGTGACACTCATCTTGACATTCCCGCCAAAAAACCAGTCATAAACTTTTTTTTTGGTTCAATTTTTTCTGTTCTTCTGTACGGAAAAGGCAAAGGCATAGTACGCCATACAGCCTAGTCTTCAGTAAATATTTTCTTGGGTAAACTTCTATCTTATCTTATCCTAATTAATCCTAAACTTATCCTAACTAATCTAACTCCTTTCGTTTGCCGCGTGTGGCCGATTAGGAGTGGTTTAGCGTAAAGACATGATGTGGCCACTATGCTACAATATTTCACTGTTCTTTATGAATTATTAACTGAATGCACTTTTTACTACATAAATCACGCGCTTTTATTTAGTAAACAACACTACTGTTGAAAGGCGCGTATAGATCAAAACCAACTAAACCAAAGTATAGTAATACATGGGACCCTCAACTGGTCTTAAATCACATTTCTAAATGGTTCCCCAATAACAAACAATCGCTAGAGAAAATGACTAAAAAACTAACTATACTACTCGCTCTTTGTACCGCCCATAGAATGCAGACGCTATCCCTCATAAAATTAGAAAATATCAATTTCTTAGAACATGGTATTAAGATTAATATTACAAACGTTATAAAAACGTCTGCTCCTGGAAGAGACCAGCCAGTTTTATACCTCCCTTATTTCAGGGAAAACATTAATATTTGTCCCGCCACAACGCTCTCAGATTATATTTCTATTACTAGAAACATAAGAGCTGAAAACGTAAGGAATCTTCTGCTAACATATAAAGCACCTCACAAAGCCGCTACTACACAATCGATCAGTAGGGGGTGAAGCAGGTACTGTCAGATTCGGGAGTTAACATCAATGTTTTCAGTGCACACAGCACACGCCACGCGTCTATTTCAGCCGCTAGGTTAGCAAGTGTCAATATAGAGACAATACGTAAAACTGCAGGATGGACTAATTCATCCAATTCATTTGCCAGGTTCTACAACAGAACTATCTTATGAGAAGATGAGTGTGCAAGATCTGTTTGCTTACCGTCCAACTGATAAATTATAGATTAATCTGTATTGAGAAGAATATTAATAACAAATTTATTAACTTTGATTGTAAATTAATATAAGCAATATTAATAGAATACAAAATGATTGTATGCGTTTTCATATAAAAATATTATATACTTAATGGATAGGTTGCGATCAATTATGTAAAAATAAAAACTAATTATCAGTAAAATTAAGGTGTTCTATTTATTATTTAAATTGCAAAACTTTCTGCTCTTAACATCTACATGGTATTTAATTTATATCTGAAGAATGAAGCGATGAAATATAATATATGATCAAACGAACTTCCCAAGTGAAGTTCGATCAATATTATATGAATCGCTTCATTTTAAGATATAATCACCCTTCCACCCTGCTATCGATACCTATATTTAGAAAGTTTTAAATGACCCTTTGAACTCTGAAAAATGAGCAACGTCCAAGATGGTGAACAGAGGCAAAGGTAAACCAAAGACAAAAACAAAATCGTTTCCTAAACTCTAAAGATTGTGCGAATGTTGCCTAGTAAACCGGGGGACTACATGGTATTTAATTTATATCTTCGAATGAAGCGATTCATATAATATTGATCGAACTTCACTTGGGAAGTTCGTTTGATCATATAATATGTGTATTATAAATTTAACTTTATCCATTTCATTTGATAATTATTTTCTCTAACTAATTTGAACAAAATGTAACTTATCTATTAGTTTCATTTAAAATTCACTTGGCCTTAAATTTCAATTAATAATTTATTACTGAATGGATTAGAAAAAGGAAAAGAAAAAAAATTGTTTATAAGTAAGTACTAGGTAAGTACCCATTAATAGTCCGTCAACTACTACTTAATTATCATTTACCAACATCTTCATAAAATATGCATCTTAATTGTCATTGTTCTTTGATACTGCATATCTAATATAATTCTTATTGTCTTTATTCTGTATTGTAAATACCACTGCTCTTTTAGAGCGAAACGCATAGGTACCAGAGATTAAAATAAACAGGTTTGGATGCATTCAAACTTGATAATAACTAGTCATTTATACCTGCTTTAAATAACCGGGTCCATCTTATTTTTTCTAATTTGGGAAATGTTTTGTAATAATATTAAATAAACTCAATTTTAACAAACCTGTTTCATTTAAATCTGTGGTACCCGTGTGTTACATTTTAACCACTTAGCGGCATTTAATAAAGCGATTACGTTTAAAAAATACTAAAATAATATTTTTAATTTATTTTACATGACTAGTCATATATCAATTAACAATAAAAATAGTATAATTATTCATTTAAAAAATAATCACTGCCTTAATCTGTGGTGAAACTTACGCAGGAAAAATAGAAAAGGATAAACTTACAAAGTCCAGACTGTGGCGTATCATGCCTTTGCCTTTTCCGTTCAGAAGTAAAGAAGTGAACCAAAAAAAAAAATATCTGTGTTGACTGTTGATGACAGAACAGATCAAAGAGTTTATATAAAATAATAGGGAACAGATGGCACATGACACACACAAACAGCTGACTTGCCGTTAGCGTCGTTGAAATCCATCGTTGTATAGTGAATCAGGTACTGAGCGATTTCCTGTTTTCTTCCTGTTATTTGCTATTCAACTGCAACTTATTCGAGCATTATGTCATCAATTAGTATAAGTATTTGAAACGATCCGATTAAGTTTTTTTTTTTTGTTCGTATCGAATCATTGATCACTTTCAGCTCTGTGAATATAATACTAATCTTTATTGATTTTCGTTTTCTTATTTCTAGATCACTGAAGATGATTGCATTTGTGAAGCTTGTCATGACATTGCAATGCATGCGGTTAATGAGGCATTAAACTGTGACAGCGCCCAGCGGCTCGAACACCACAAGGCCACGGACACTCATGTATGTTCTATGTGGTCTCCAAAGAGTATAGTATCTAGTTAAAGAGTGACAACTTTGTGATAAAATGTGCATGTATGGAAAGTGCTGCCCCCTTACATTTGGTGGGTGAACAACTACTAGTGAGTGATATACGTAGCTATGCATATGTAGCTATGTATACTATAGCTACATACCTATTACCTATACATACGTAGCTATGTATATTATTGTTACGTACCTATGCGTACGTAGCTATGTACAGTCAAGACCAAAAGTCGAGTTGCAATCTCACAAAACTATGGCCAAGCAATACTAGTTGTAGTTACGACCTTCTTCTATAATAAAGTTTGATACACACTCATACACTTGCTGCCCGCTTATGATTGTTAGGTACTACTTACTAATTTCAACGTCTACAGTAAGTGTTTCAATGGCCTAACGGTTTTCGCCTTGATAGGCGTTCAAGGTGGTTCGAGTTCAAATCTAATAACTTGCAAAAATATTTTTTAAATGTTTATTGGTGAGTTATGAATGCTGACAACAAAAATATCTAAAAATACCGATCTGCAACATAAAGATGATACTTTCTTTTAAGATTTTTTCTATATTAGAGTCATTATAAAAAGATGACGGTAGACTTAAAAGAATCTGAATCACTACTTCACAAAAAATATTCCGCTACCTACAATAACTATTATTAGCTACAATAACTCAAATAATATTACTTAGCTGTTGTTGGTTGGTGAACATATAGTTACCAGTTTGTGTTATTAGTTTTACTTTTTAATCAATATGCAGGCATATGCAGCAATATATCTCAAATATCATATGAAACCGGCTTTTGTGTAAGTTGTTTTTATTATTATTTGTGTTAAGGTGCAAACTAATCGCTTGTTAAGTGTGTAATAAAATTGTTATTGTTTTAGAGAAATACTGTAAGCCGTTGGAGGTCAAGGTCAAGAGGTTGGAGGACGAAGGTAGCTGTCGAGACAAGTGAAACGAAACGACAATATTTACCGTTGAATAAACTTTTAAATCGTGCGAAGAAGATAGGTTGCATTTGTGGTTTAAAAATAAATTGGCGAGGCTGGTGGAGTCTTATCGAGCTAAACAAAAAAAAACTATTTATAACAAAAACAGTGCAGAAGTGTCCTACAGAGTGTTTTAAATATATACCAATAAATATCTAAATAACGGACTCTAAACCATCTCTAAAGTAATTTAGCTAAGTGACAGTAATATGTTCGGTTGGCTTAATGGCTAACAGATGTCGCCTTTTGCAATTTCAATACAAATTACTTTTGGTAAATTATAAAAACAATAATTTCGGAATTCGATAAGAAATAAGTTCGTTTACTTTTGAACTAAGAAAGCGCTTGAAGATTATAATCTCATGCCATCAAACTCCGAAAAAAGTCATTACAAGATAGCAGCATTAGTACCATGCTATACACGTAAAAAAATTATAAATGTAATAAGCTCTATTATGTGTTCTATGTATAGATTATTTTATGATTGCAATAATATTCAGGTTAAGCTTCAATCCTCTTTTCTTTAAGAAAATGAATAATTAAGCTATAACCTCTTTAATCATAATATACGTATAATATTATAATTTTCATATCTAACAACCAAAAATGTTTTTTGTATTTTTTACCATAACAATATCATAAGTTTGTCAAGGATTACTTTTATATAAAATATTACAATGCTGCCGTGTCAACGTTTGTTTCATTTGTTAGTATAAGTATATCTATACCGAATAATATATAACTTTATAATATATTGCATTATAATATGCTTATTGTTTTATTTTTATATATTTTTTATTATATTACCCCTATAGTAAACTAAAACACATAATAAAACCCTTTTTTGGGATAAATATTCAATAAATTTTCCTATTTGTTTAAATATTATATGCAAACATTTTTACTTTAAAATACAAATCAATTATCATAATTTTAAATTATATGAAACAACAAAAAGAGTTGCCTATAATAAGGATCGAACCCACAATCGCTCGCTTTTGATAGCACCATTGTTAAGTGCGGCCGCTAACTCAACTTCAAATGAAGTAACGAAATTTTGCATTACTTTAAAGAAAGACGAAGACTGCGATAAAAAAATAATGCGGTAGTGTGCGTGGCCGGTTTAGCGCAGGCGACAGTAGTCTTTAAGGTGGAAATGGACTTCTACAGCTGATAGTACATATATTATAGGTCTGAGATTTCAGATGATTACAAAAAAGTATTCAGTAATTCAATTATTTTATGAGTGGAAACTTTACAGCTGACACACACAGAAATAATATTACAAATTAGCCGAAAGTGTCACAAATTAACACTTTGGGGTTGAAACTTTGTATGGATTACTTATATGTATATTATTTTGTAACAACACATAACCATGGTAATTTATCCATCTGCATCCTGTCGTCATGAAGAGACACCACAATTTTGGCAATAACACGTACATTCGTTACATTAATTCAACACAAGTCTAAATAAAATAAGTTTGATTCTCTATCCGCCATCTTACTTCTTTCATGAAAATAATATTAAAAAATATGGCATTGTCATTGACCTTTATTTGACCCTTGGGACAAGATGGCTGCCAAGTTGTTCACTCGCCAGAGTTCAGGTGTCGCTGTCGACTGTAAAAATTGATGAAGTGTTAAGTGTGCTGCCCCCTGGTGGTCTCTCAATATTAAAGTGACGAAGTGACCTTATCTTGAGAGAAAATGGCTGATTTGGATTGAAGTATTGCCAATATTGTTCAATCCAAGATTGCACCACGACAGGTCTGTAATATGCCTAAAAACAAAACTAGCAATAGTCAAGAATTATAGTGAATTCAAGTTATTATGTTGTATTTTATACCACAGTCTCTTTTTTATAGGTAAGATCATCTGAACGTATTTGTCATCCTTGTTGGCTGAGATGCAAACAATCTGCATTTCGGGATCAAGAAATTGAAGCAGTAAGATCGGTAACTCCAGTTGAGGAATTAAGACCCGTGCCAGATGTTTCTGACCAAGTTGTAGTAAAAGTTGTAGAAGCTGAGGAAGACAGCTAAGAAGTTTCTAATGTACCTGATCAACCGGTAGCAGGAATTATTCTAAAATAATAGAGGGGCTGTATTTAATACAGCTTCTCATTGTTTATTTGTTGGATGTCTTAATACTCATTTACATACTATTCCCGACTCTTTCAGAGCTAGTATCTTAGGTAACTATAAGTTTTATATACCAGTTTTGGCTAGAGTTTGTGCAGAGCATTTTTAAAGCAATAACTGGGATAGTCTGTATGATTTGCCAAACAGCTTTAATAAATGAAATAAAAAATATCTACTATGAATGTTTTATTTCAAAATCACCTTAATTATATTTCTTTTGTATTTGTCATGGCATAATTATATTAATTAGAAAACAACACCACGCCTGTAATCCCAAAACCTAATATAAGTATGTACTCATGGGTGGACTGCTTGGGACGGGGTAGTCTCCTGCGAAGCAGTAATGCAAGCAAAAGAGTCGGCCGAGAGACCCGATACTCCGGAAAGGCAGATCACGAGCGCACATAGGTAGGCGGTTTTTTTAGCCGGTAAGAGTCGGGCACACCCCTCCGCGACCCCAAGCGGAGAATAGCTCATGAGGATTTTTCCACCTCCGAAAAAAAATAAGCGCACTGCTTTCTGTGTCTGAGCATTGCTTTTTGTTCAAACATTTTGACTACTAAAACAGCAGACAAATCGCTACTTAAGTTAATTCGGATTACTTAAGTGGTAGGCGGTTTTTTAGCCGGTAAGAGTCGGACACATCCCTCCGCGACCCCAAGCGGAGGATAGCGCATGAGGATTTTTCCACCTCCGAAAAAAAAATAAGTGCACTGCTTTCTGTGTCTGAGCATTGCTTTTTGTTCAAACATTTTGACTACTAAAACAGCAGACAAATCGCTACTTATGTAAATTCGGATTACTTAAGTGAATCCTCGTAAATCCATGCAACATGATTTAGTTTGTTATAAAGGTATGCCACTACAGCATTGTATTGGCTTATATAACAATCAAATAGATAACATAGGCTACCTCGTTCACCTTTGCAGTTTAGTTATGATTGTAGGCTACAATTCGTAGCCTTGTATGTAGGTATAACTATAGACCATTGTTACGTTATCATAACCTCAAAAATTGTACGGATCTTTATTTAAATAAATATAAATAAATAAATCCCTCAACCGCTGAATGCGGGAGGCGCAGGACCGGTCGTCGTGGAGAACCTTGGGGGAGGCCTATGTCCAGCGGTGGACGTCTTTCGGCTGAAATCATAATGATAACTAGAGATGTTAAAAAGTATAAAGCATTTAAAAAAGCATGCTTTTTTTTTATAAGCAAAATAAGTTGCTTTTTAAAAACCGCTAATTCAACTTTTACTTTTTGTGACTGGCGCGGGCGCCACCTGTTGACTTGTATATACACTACTACAATTACGAATTTACGTCACTCAGCTCTATTCATGTGCTGACGTTATTTATTGCCAATAATAGATGTCGCTCTCTCCATTGCTAATAAGCTACATTATTATCCACTTTTTGTGACGATAAAATGCTACCATTGTAAATACGACTTATTAATTTGGAAAGTATTTTTATGTAGCCACTTTTCGTAATTTCGTATAACTTTTCTTCCAGTTATGCTTTATGCTTATTTTATGGTATAGTTGCTATATGTTTTTTCTGCTTTGGCAGATTCTTCGAATCAGTTCAACTTATTGAATTATGTTTTTTTTTTAATTTGGATGCTTAATGGTGTTGATACGCGTTTGGTTATTGTTTTGTGATTATAGTGTGTTTTTAAATTGTGAAAGACTATAGGTATTAAAGGAGTAGAGTTAAATTTAAAATTTTCGTGCATTTTTAGGAACATTTGGAACTTTTTTGAAAGAAGTTCACTTTCTGACAAAGTCGCGGAATGTATTTTTGTAAGAAATCTTTTTCGTATAAATCATCGGTTACCAACCTGAAACAACATTTAAGAACTTTTAAGTACGCCTGAAAGATAGTATTTTTTTTTTATTAAAAATTGATTTATTGAATTAAATTTACATAAATAAAGTTATTCAGACAGTCCTAAGCCTGTGAAGTACGAAGGAAAATTCATTGATTAATTAACAGGCAAAATTCTGTCAAAAATAATTTGTGTCTCAAAGCATTAAAAAGCAGTTATGCTGTGCCGTATGAATATGCTGTGTTAAGTTTAGCTTTATTTTAAAAGTACGTGAACATATATCACACTTATAAGTGTGTGTACGAATATGCACTTTTAAATTTTCCTTTACATTAAAATTACTTTGACATATTTCTCATTAATAAGGTTTCTGACCAGTGTGTGTACGCCTTGTTAAACCAATCTTTTGACTAAAATTACGTTGGCATATATCACACTAATAAGGTTTCTCACCAGTGTGTGTACGCACATGGGTTGTTAAGCTATTCTTTAGACTAAAATTACGTTGGCATATTTCACACTGATAAGGTTTCTCACCAGTGTGTGTACGCATATGGGTTGTTAAACTACTCTTTTGACTAAAATTACATTCACATATTTCACACTTGTAAGGTCTTTCAACAGTATGTGTACGCATATGGGTTGTTAAACTACTCTTTTGACAAAAATTACGTTGACATATTTCACACTGATAAGGTTTCTGACCAGTATGTGTACGCATATGCCTTGTTAAATCGGTCTTTGCACTAAAATTACGTTGACATATTTCACACCTGTAGGGTTTTTTACCAGTGTGTATACGCATATGCCTTGTTAAACTGCCGTTTGCACAAAAATTACGTTGGCAAATATCACACTGATAAGGTTTCTTGTCAGTGTGTGTACGCATATGGTTTATTAAATTACTCTTTATACTAAAATTGCGTTGACATATTTCACAATTATAAGGTTTTGCACCAGTGTGTGTACGCATAATATGCTCTCTTAAATTCTTCTTTGCACTAAAATTATGCAGACAAATATCACACTGGTAAGGTTTCTCATCTGTGTGTGTACGCATATGGTTTATTAAATGACTCTTTATACTAAAATTACGTTGACATATTTCACACGAATAAGGTTTCTCACCAGTGTGTGTACGCATATGGGTTGTTAAAACACTCTTTTGACTAAAATTACGTTGACATAATTCACATTTGTAAGGTTTTTCACCAGTGTGTGTACGCATATGGGTTGTTAAACTACTCTTTTGACTAAAATTACATTCACATATTTCACACTTGTAAGGTCTTTCAACAGTATGTGTACGCATATGGGTTGTTAAACTACTCTTTTGACAAAAATTACGTTGACATATTTCACACTGATAAGGTTTCTGACCAGTATGTGTACGCATATGCCTTGTTAAATCGGTCTTTGCACTAAAATTACGTTGACATATTTCACACCTGTAGGGTTTTTCACCAGTGTGTATACGCGCATGAGTTGCTAAACTAAACTTTTGACTAAAATTACGTTGGCATATTTCACACTGATAAGGTTTCTGACCAGTATGTGTACGCATATGCCTTGTTAAATCGGTCTTTGCACTAAAATTACGTTGACATATTTCACACCTGTAGGGTTTTTCACCAGTGTGTATACGCATATGCCTTGTTAAACTGCCGTTTGCACAAAAATTACGTTGGCAAATATCACACTGATAAGGTTTCTCGTCAGTGTGTGTACGCATATGGTTTATTAAATTACTCTTTATACTAAAATTGCGTTGACATATTTCACAATTATAAGGTTTTGCACCAGTGTGTGTACGCATAATATGCTCTCTTAAATTCTTCTTTGCACTAAAATTATGCTGACAAATATCACACTGGTAAGGTTTCTCATCTGTGTGTGTACGCATATGGTTTATTAAATGACTCTTTATACTAAAATTACGTTGACATATTTCACACGAATAAGGTTTCTCACCAGTGTGCGTACGCATATGGGTTGTTAAAACACTCTTTTGACTAAAATTACGTTGACATAATTCACATTTGTAAGGTTTTTCACCAGTGTGTGTACGCATATGGGTTGTTAAACTACTCTTTTGACTAAAATTACATTCACATATTTCACACTTGTAAGGTCTTTCAACAGTATGTGTACGCATATGGGTTGTTAAACTACTCTTTTGACAAAAATTACGTTGACATATTTCACACTGATAAGGTTTCTGACCAGTATGTGTACGCATATGCCTTGTTAAATCGGTCTTTGCACTAAAATTACGTTGACATATTTCACACCTGTAGGGTTTTTCACCAGTGTGTATACGCACATGAGTTGCTAAACTAAACTTTTGACTAAAATTACGTTGGCATATTTCACACTGATAAGGTTTTTCACCAGTGTGTATACGCATATGCCTTGTTAAACTGCCGTTTGCACAAAAATTACGTTGGCAAATATCACACTGATAAGGTTTCTCGTCAGTGTGTGTACGCATATGGTTTATTAAATGACTCTTTATACTAAAATTACGTTGACATATTTCACAATTATAAGGTTTTGCACCAGTGTGTGTACGCATAATATGCTCTCTTAAATTCTTCTTTGCACTAAAATTATGCTGACAAATATCACACTGGTAAGGTTTCTCATCTGTGTGTGTACGCATATGGTTTATTAAATGACTCTTTATACTAAAATTACGTTGACATATTTGACACGGATAAGGTTTCTCACCAGTGTGTGTACGCATATGGGTTGTTAAAACACTCTTTTGACTAAAATTACGTTGACATAATTCACATTTGTAAGGTTTTTCACCAGTGTGTGTACGCACATGGGTTGTTAAACTACTTTTTTGACTAAAATTACGTTGGCATATTTCACACTGATAAGGTTTCTCATCAGTGTGTGTACGCATATGGTTTATTAAATTACTCTTTATACTAAAATTGCGTTGACATATTTCACAATTATAAGGTTTTGCACCAGTGTGTGTACGCATAATATGCTCTCTTAAATTCTTCTTTGCACTAAAATTATGCTGACAAATATCACACTGGTAAGGTTTCTCATCTGTGTGTGTACGCATATGGTTTATTAAATGACTCTTTGTACTAAAATTACGTTGACATATTTCACACTGATAAGGTTTCTCACCAGTGTGTGTACGCATATGGGTTGTTAAAACACTCTTTTGACTAAAATTACGTTGACATAATTCACATTTGTAAGGTTTTTCACCAGTGTGTGTACGCACATGGGTTGTTAAACTACTTTTTTGACTAAAATTACGTTGGCATATTTCACACTGATAAGGTTTCTCATCAGTGTGTGTACGCATATGGGTTGGTAAACTACTCTTTCGACTAAAATTACGTTGGCATATTTCGCACTGATAAGGTTTTGCACCAGTGTGTTTTTTTACATAATTATGACTACCCCGTATACATATGTAAGGCTCTTTGAAATATGTGCCAGAATTGGACGTCCATTTCTGAGTAGTACGGATAACCGGATCTGATTTGTCTTTTGTAGTCTCCTCGGCTGTTATTGCATCTTTTTCTCTTGTTCTTCGTGTGTCCTGTTTTGGTTGCCTCACAACGGTGTCCTCTGTAAGTAAATCTAGTAAGTACACAATGGGAGATTTGAATGAATTTGAAGAATTGTCGTTTGTCTCCGACGCTCTGGGTGTGCGACAGCTATCTAAATCTCATTACTGAGAGCTTGGAAAGATCATCTATTTATGGAACGCTGGACAATATTCTGCTGTCTTGACTAGTGTTCTACGTGGCTGTTTTAAATTCAATTTAAATATAGACGCTTTTTATTACATGTATATGTTGTGTGTACAATAATTATTGTTATCTGAAATAAACTAATTGAACTGAATTTAACTACGATGGTATCTGTAACTTTAATCTGCATGACGATCTGGTAACGTTCACATCAGGGCCAACATGATTAGAGATCGCACAAGACAGTCAGGTAGGCAAGCAAATAAAAATAAACTGAAAAGTCCTAGCAACAAAACTCAAAATTGCCCATATTACCAGTTACACCCATCAGGCCCGTGAGGTAATCCTAGCCACTTTCTATGAGGTGAACCATTGGCTTGTCTGGTTAGCTATACAATATGTAAAGAAAACCCTGTCCGACCTGTGAAGGTATTTTTAGGTATCGATAACTGATTTTACTAATGCCTACAAAGCCTGGCTAAACTTAAAAAAAATACCCCCTAAAAATAAATAACTTAAATAAAATAAATAGGTTACATGGCACGCGTCACGTGGTCGCTTATACGTAGCGGTTTCGAAAGGTCATGACCTCAGTTGACCATGAGTTGATAAACGTGGATAGACTACCTATACATGCATGAGCATGTATAGGTAATCTATCCACGTTTATCGACTCTCGAAAGAAACAATGATACTTAGGCAGCTCGTGAAAAGAACTTTTTTTAAGTAGGACGGTCGTCTGATTCTCCGAATGTATCATTTCATTCGATGAGCAAGTAAACCCGATGGCTGTGACAGAGATGTTGTTCCATACTTCTCTCACTAAGACCGATACAAGCCTGGCACCGTCGCACGAGATTAGTACGGACGTTTTGCAGGACCGTTCTGTCCGATTTAATGCGATCAAAAGCTGCTACAATTAGCCCACGCATATCGTCTTCAGCATGACAAATCTTTGTGAAGACTAATTGTTTGACGGTCCCCACAAATAAAAATCAAAAGGTGTCAACTCCACCCTGGCCACAAAACGGCCCACCCCTACCAATCCACTGCCCGCCGAAATGATAATGGAGGTACTAACGTACATGTCGGCAATAATATGGTGGAGCACCGTCATGCAGGAACCACATCCAAATCGTCCAACACCTGATCACAATACAGCTAATTGCAGTTACTACCCTTACCATTAGCATGTTAAATTACGTTAGAAAACGACATGATCACAATACACGAGTAGTCTACACATGGAAGCAATTTTTACGCGAAACTGATAATTTATAGTAGTATTAGTTAAAAATTATTTCTATTTTATAAAAATAGGTAGGGGGAGGCGGGGTACATTGATACAAGGGGCACATAGATACAGTCAATATTCGTCGAAAACAAAACGCGTTAGAAGAGCCATACGCCACTGATAAGGAGGTATATAGTAAAGCCTACACGCACACTAGCGCAGAGCAACGTTCACTCGACGACTAGCGACTGGCACGTAAAAAACTGTTTCTGATGTTCGCAACAAAATTTTCGTACTTTTCTTTCGAATTTAATTCTTCTAATTTATTTAGTGTTACCTGTGTTATATTAAGACATTTGGTAAGTACATATCTATCATCACATTAAATAGACTTAAATTATTTAATTATTTATTGCTTTAATTTTTATAAAATGTTGATTTCGATTGTAGTAGGCAGGGGCACATAGATACAAGTGGTCTTGGGGCACATTGATACCCCAATATTTTGTTGAATATACATGTATGTGAGACTTAGGTAATATATTTTATTTTCTTTATAGAAAAATGGTTTGAACATTTAAACGCAAGATGAATAGAAGTTCCATCAATGAAATTTCCGTGGCTTCTGTGATATCTGATGTGTTGGAAGAAAAATTATTAATAGCAAAAGCAGCGAATAAATATAATTTAAAAAAATCAATAAATAAAGGTTAGAAAAATCAATAAAACTTGTTTAATTTATAGGAATATTTCTATGAACCACAGTACCAGTGTATGTACCAATGTACCCCGCATGTGGGGTACATTGATACAAATTTCATTTTTTAGTAAATAGGCTCTAATACGTTTTGTGATTCAATCTATCGGTTAATTTGTATGTAACAAGTTAACTGAATATATATTGAATATATTATGGTTATTAAATTGGATGTAACTATCATTAGATCGTCTTTTATTGGGTCTAAGTAAAAACTGTATCAAGGTGCCCCACTTCCCCCTACGCGGCTGCCCTCGCGGCATGCTTTGAGTAGAGATGTGTAAGTACTCAAAGTATTGATTGCTCGATCGATACGATTTACTCGTTTATTTTTGGTATCGATTTAGTATTTTAGTTTCTCACATTATCGATTCAACATCGCATGGAATTGTTTAGAACTTTTACATAACTCAAATTAGCTAAATCAGCTAATTACACTGTTATAAATGAAAATTATGTCAAAGTTTTAATTTCAGTCCCTGTCTCAATATCGAAGATATTGACCGTTAAAATATTTGTAAAACTTTACTAAAATTGTATTTCATAAGGCCTTTTATTTTCTTTTTACTAATACTTGTGTTATAATAATGTTATTAGTAATTAATCGATAAACAAACAAAAGTATTTTTACCATTAGGTAATCTGTGTTTTTAGAACAAATCATTCATTCAATCAATCATTATGACGACCTCCGTGGCGCAGCGGTCAACACGCCTGCCTGCGACGTGGAGGCCCCGGGTTCGATCCCCGGCCAGGTCATGATGGAAAACGATCTTTTCCTGATTGGCCTGGGTCTTGGATGTTTATCTATATATGTATCTATTATAAATATAGTATCGTTGAGTTTAGTATTCCATAACACAAGTCTCGAACTTACTTTGGGGCTAGCTCAATCTGTGTGATTTGTCCGTATATATTTATATATTCAACCAGGTACAAGTTTCGATTAATAGCGATAAAAAAAAGTTATTACGCAAAAAATAGTGCATCTGTAATTATTTCTTTTACGTCGCCGACATTGCTCACGCGCGACGGCGATTGGCCGCGGCGAGACAGACTGACGCTGCCAAAGAATAATTATGTTTCACAACTTCATTCTTTGCGATTTAAAGTTAACGTATTGTAGATGTGCCCCCAAGTATCGGTCCACGCACGGATTTTTAAAGATGGCAACCAAAAAATAACCACAATAATAAGCTGTCGACAGGTTAGGACATCCGATGTGGAGGTCCCCTACCTAAAGGCGGGGTCCGGGGTGCTCGGCACCGTATCCAGAATCCTTCATTTAAAGGTTAGGGCTGTAGCCATAAAGGATATCCAAAATATTGGAGGACTGGTACGAAATACTAGGTCCGGGGCGCTCGGCGTCATATCCTTGGATACCCAAAATAATGGAGGCCCTCTGCCTAAAAGGCGAGGTCCGGAGTGCTCGGCACCGTATCCAGAAATCCCTCATTTAGAGGTTACATTAGCAGGCATACATGACATCCAACATAATCGCTGATTAGCCCAAAGTACTAAAGTCAGAGCACATGGGGATGTAACACACAATCCCTCAGTTGGTGGTTAAAAGTAAACAAGTTAAGAGTAAACAATCGATCAATATAAATGTAATCCATGTTATAAAAGTATGATTCGAGTTCCAAAACAAGCAAATGATGATTGCTTAATCCCTACAGATTGAGGACTGGAGAGGTTAACAACGAGCATGGGATAATCATAGTTGGCTCACATCTTATAACAAGGCGAAGCAGATCATTACATAACGTACACACCTGCTGAGATAACTACAAACTCGGTAAGTCAATGCAAGTCATCATCAGACGATTAATTACTTTCGCGGAGTCGCAGTTAGGGCAAGGATCCTCGCTAATAAGTTCTATGCGAGACCACAAAGGCGACTTTACGACACCACACCAAATTCCTGATAGAATAAAAACAGATTTAGTTTGGTGGTTAGACCACATTAACTCTGGTTGTACGCCTCTTGGTTCCAATTATCCTAGATGTATTTACTGATTCATCTCTGACGGGGTGGGGTGCTTTCAGCAACAATAATGAATGGTTTGGATACTGGAAATACGACGAATCAAAATTACACATTAATGAACTGGAATTAAAGGCTGCTTTTTTAGGTTTAAAATGCTTCACGAAAAACATTTCTAATTCTACGGTTTTGTTACGTATTGATAACGTCACAGCAATTTCATGTATAAATAGAATGGGCAGTGTCCAATAGAGACACCTCAACAAAGTAACTAGAGCACTGTGGGAATGGTGTGAACGACGCGGTACAGACTGTCTTTGCTACATACATAAATACAAAAGATAATTATGATGCTGATCAGTTATCTAGTAAGAAATTCCAAGATACAGAATGGGAACTAAATGACAACGCATTCGAAGATATTGTAAATTATTTCGACTGCCCACAAATAGATTTATTTACTAGCAGATGTAATGCCAAATTTCCCATCTATGTAACCTGGAAGATGGACCCTGAAGCAGTAGCAATCGATGCTTTCACATTACTTTGGCAAGACACATACTTCTATGCGTTTCCACCATTCGCACTTCTAACAAAAACTCTTCAAAAAAAAATTAATGACAGGGCAGAAGGTATTGTTGTTGCACCGTATTGGCCTACCCAACCATGGTTTCCACTGTTTCCACAAATAATGATTTCGAAACCCATCTATTTTGAGCCTAGTATTGATTTATTAAAATCTCCTTTGAGGAACACACCAGCTTCACAAAACGCTACGATTGGTTGCCGCGAAGCTTTCAGGCAAATACTATTAAACAGATGCATACTACCCCAATCAGCTGATATAATGCTAGCTTCTTTATCTGATTCCACTTACAAACAATATCATGTATGTATAAGGGCATGGATTGAGTACTGCAACAGACATAATTTTTATTACACCGATGTATCTGTCCTAGATGTCATTCAAGTTTTTAACAAAAAATTTATGAAAAAGGAGCCAGATATGGAACTATTAATATTATATATATTATTATTATTATTATTATTATATATTATTATTATATTATTATTATGGAACTATAAATCTGCTCTGTTATTGATATTTGGGAATAAGTTAAAAGATGAGAAGATTAGTAGATTTATGAAAGGCGTTTCTAAATTGAGACCCCCTAATCCCAGATACAACCTTACTTGGGACCCTAATATAGTCTTAAATTACTTAGCGGGTCAATGGATCTAATTCAGATCTCAATCTAGAAACACTTTCAAAAAAGACTTTTAACACTTCTAGCTTTGGTGACTGCGCAACGTGTACAAACATTCGCTCTAATAAAATTGCCTAATATAAATCAGCATACTACTTCGGTCACAATTAAAATTTCTGATCCGATTAAAACAACCAAAGTAAACACATTACAACCAGTATTGAGACTATCATATTTTAATATAAGACCACAGATATGTCCTGCCGGATGCTTAGTTTCTTATAGGGAAAAAACTAAAATACTTAGAAACAATCATGATAATTTATTTATAAGTTACAAAAAACCTTTTGCGAAAGTAACTTCACAAACGTTGAGTCGCTGGATCAAGGATACTCTTGGTCGTAGTGGTATAGACACGTCTTATTTCAATGGACATAACACATGGCACGCAGCCACTTCAGCTGCAGACCGACTCGGCGTCAATCTGAACCTTATTAGAAAGACCGCTGGTTGGTCTGAATCGTCTTCTGACTTCGCAAAATTTTATAATAGGGATCTGGTTCCCGACCCAGATCTCTTTGCAAACTCTATACTTTCCGATAACCTGTAAAATGAACACTTAATTAATCAATGATCATGTAATTATTTATCATAAGAAAAAATACTGTTTAGTGATTGTTATTACAGTTAAAAGAGAAAATAAATTATTTACTTATTTAATTTATACCACTTACCTTGTTATATTTCCTTGTATTTCACATTGCTGACTCTGAACATCCTACAATACGTTAACTTTAAACCGCAAAGAATGAAGCTGTGAAATATTTTTCGAAGCGATTTATATACACCCACCCTGTATACTACTTATTAGCAATATACACACACAATTCACTGTCTTCCCTACCCTAGAAATGTGAAATACAACTTGCTCTAAATGAAATGAAGCAAACGCCTCGAGAGTGGTGCAATGACCGCCGTGGGATAGAGGGGATGATGGTGGGGTTATTTTTTGGTTGTCATCTTTAAAAATCCGTGCGTGGACCGATGCTTGGGGGCACATCTACAATACGTTAACTTTAAATCGCTTCGAATGAAGCTGGTCACATAATTATTATCGAACTTCACTTTGCAAGTTCGTTTGATTTTTAATAATAATAAGTTTATTTCATATAAATTTGTCTTAAATTACATGTCAAGGAGTCTCCATTTAGGCATAGAAATGCGTGTAGTTGAAGGCTCCGTTAATTGTAAATATGAAAGTAACAAAATGCGACTAATTGCATGACTGCATGCGTGTGGGAGGTGTGTGTGTATGTTGGTGCGTGTGTGTGTCTGTGGGTGTATGTGAGAGTATATTTTGTGTGCGTGAATGTTACGTATTGTATCTACGCGGACGCGGGAAGGTGGTACACAAGTGAAAGGCTCTGTAGCTAGCAACGCACTGATTTATTATTACAGGGTCTCAACGGGACAATAGTAGGTGGCGCGCTTGCGTGTGCGCTTCGGATACACATACATAACAATTCCTCCCCTTAGTCCAAAACCCCGAATACAAATCAACATCCCCAACTAGCATCCAAAACAAAGTTTACTCTTAACAACTAAATATTTTGACAAAGGTATTACTCTAAAAGTATTTTTTGAAACAAATAACAGGGCGATTACGTTTCGATCTCTTTGGTGTGTCCGTTATTAACTGACCGCCTTCTGTGGTCTGAGAATCGAGTTCCTTTTGGGCCTGTACAGTATCCTTCGCTAACTCGACATCTCTCGATGAAGAAGTACTTGGGTCGCACCCTTCTGCCCTCTTCTCTCTCTCCGAACTATCCGGCGAAGGATTCGGTGAGTCGACTTCCGGCTGGGGTATGTGCGTGTCTGCAGCAGCTGGCGACGACTGGGACGGCGGCGGTGAAGATAGGGGCGACGACGATAGTGAGTCTGGCGCTGACGGTTGCGGCGCGGCAGGACAAGATGACCCAGGTAAGTTCACATTTGAATACTGCTCATTATGCATTTCAGTGTTGTTTCTTCCTTTGTATTGCATCAACTGGTTTATGTGCCTTTTATAGCTTTCTGAACTATTACAGTCTTTTATTAAATACAAAACTTTCCCTATTCTTTTAAGTACCACGCCCTGACACCATGTATAGTTTATTTTATTTACGAACTTTTTATAAAGAATAACATCGTTTTTCTTAAAATAACGGGTTTTCTTCTTCCCTTGTAGTTTATTTTGCATACACTGTTGGTTATTTACAATTTTAGACACAGACGGTGACGAGGGTAAGGGTGACTTTGGATCTATCAGATCCAATCGCGATCTTAGTTTGTGCCCAAAGACTAATTGCGCAGGGGACAACCCAGTAGCTGAGTGAATCGAATTCCGATAATCCATAAGGTATCTTAGTAATTTAAATGATGTTTCTTTCGGGCTATTAGACGACATAATACAAGACTTTATTCCCTTTTTAATCACTTTAACAAAACTTTCCGCCTGACCGTTACTAGGTGGGTGATAGACGGGTGACGTAATATGTGAAATCCCGTTTGCCGTGCAAAATAGTTTAAATTCCCGCGAACAAAAAGCAGTGCCATTATCACTTACTATCGTTTCGGGAACTCCGAACCTAGACATGAAATCACATAACTTACCCATCACCGCGGCTGACGAAGTAGCCGTGTTCATGTTATAAACTTCTACCCATTTGGTATGAGCATCTACCGCTACCAAATAAACGCATCCTTTGATCGGGCCTAGGAAGTCTATTTGTATTCTGTAGAAAGGACAAGGTGGGAATTTCCAATGAGCCAGCGGAGCGCGCGGCGGCGCGGGGCGCAATTGGATGCACACGTCGCATGAACCTATCATTGTTTCTATTGCCTGGTCAATTCCCGGGAACCAAAACCTTGATCGCGCTTCGGCCTTAGTTTTTACCACGCCTAGATGGGACGTATGTAATTCCTTGAGAATGATTTGGTATAAACTCGGAGGAATAACCACTTTGTGACCTCTCATGACACAACCATTCTCGTAGGATAATTGTGATCTACATAAGTAGTATGGTTTTACCTTTACATCGCTTATCTTTGGTGGCCAACCATTCAAAATAAAGTCTATCACTATTCTTAATATTGCGTCACTACTTGTCTCCTCGCGCAACTTTTCTAAAGTTACGGGCATGCCTGCGTCTACAACAAAACAAACATAAGTCGCTCGGTCATAAGATACTTCGCAATCACAACACTGACACTGTTCAGTGCACGCGCACTCGTGAACTGTACGCGGTAAGCTCGCGCGCGAGAAATAATCAGCGCTGTTGTCCGCGCTGCGGACATATTCTATTTTATAGTTATAACTACTTAAAAACAAGGCGTACCGTTGTAATTTATTCGCCGACATTTCTGGAATGCCCTTATTCCAAATATTGCCAATAGGGGCTTGTGATCCGTTCGAAGAATAAATGGTTCGGCCCTACCGTACAAATGTTGGTGAAAACGACGCACGCCATAAATAATGGCGGTTGCTTCCTTTTGAATCTGAGCATATCGCTTTTCAGCGGAGTTTAAGGTACGTGAAACAAAAGACATAGGTTTCTCCACTCCGTCTGAACCTACTTGTGAGAGGACCGCCCCTAACCCATTAGGGGATGCATCTACCGTTAGTATTATCGTCGCGTTCGGGTCAAAATGTGCGAGGACCTGTTCTGATGTCATGAACTCTTTTATTGACCTGAACGCCGAGTCATGAATATCAGTCCATCTCCACTCACACCCCTTTTTTAACAGATCGTATAACGGACTGAGGATTGTGGATGCGTTAGGCACAAAATTTCTGTAGTAGTTAATTAACCCTAAGAGCGATTGAAGCTGACTGACATTTGTGGGCACTGGTGATTCCAACATTGCTTTTGTTTTTTCCGGCGCTTTTTTTAAGCCATCTTTAGTAATAATATAACCTAAATAACTAATTTCGTCTTGGAAAAAACTACACTTTTCTTTTTGTAACGTTAACCCCGCTTCTTCTAAGCGCTTCAACACTAAATTTAGTTTTTGTGAATGATCCTGCCTATCCTTCCCAGTTATTAAAATATCGTCTAACAGGCACAACACTCCGTCTATTCCTGATAACAAACCCTCGATAGCTCGTTGAAAAATAGACGGCGCGCTGGCTAAACCAAACACTAAACGAGTAAATCTATATAGTCCGCGGTTTGTATTTATGCAAGTTAGGTTTTTTGACTCATCGTCTAATACTAATTGATTATAAGCCATAGATAAATCTAGTTTACTAAACTGCTGTCCGCCGTGGATCTTCGTAAATAGTTCGTTAGTTGTCGGCAGGGGGTATTGTTCTACTTGTAACTGTTTATTAATGCTAACTGAATAGTCGGCACACAATCTGACTGTCCCGTTTCGCTTTAGAACTGGAACTATCGGTGAAGCGTATTCCGAAAATTCTATGGATTCTAAAATACCTAAACTAACTAATCTATCGATTTCTTTATCGACCATTGCACGCATAGCAAACGCTACGGGGCGTGCTTTGCAAAAAACCGGTTTTGATCCATCCTTTAACGATAGTTTTACTTTATACTTATTAAATGTTCCTAATTCATTCGAAAATAACTTTGGGTATTGTAATTGCACTTCAGAAGTGCTACAAAAGTTGACCGGTATCAACTGTAAGCGAAATAATGCTAAGAAATCTCGACCAAGAATGGGCGGGCCGCCATCGCGAACGACATACACATGCATAATATTTGTACGATCCGCGTAGCGTATCGGCAAACGCAGCGTACCTAGACACACGATTTTCCCGCCGTTATACGTTATGAGCTGTTTACATGTACTTGATAATGGCACCTTTTTGAAATTAGTTGTGTAGAATGCTTCCGAGACTACGGTTACCGCCGACCCGCTATCAATTTCAAATTTAAATGGCACGTTATTAATCCAAACAGTCTCCACCATGGGTTCTCCCCTGAATGAACGGATATGGAACAATTTACCGTCATCGTCAACCTCACCCTTGCCACTGCCATCCACCTGCACGTAATTCACTTTTGGACACATTTTACGCAAGTGGCCTTTTGCGTGACACTTTTTACAAACATAATTTGAGTACCTACAGTCAGCTGATTTATGATTTGAATAACCACATACACTACATTTCTCCTTCGCTACACTATTGCCACTTTTTCCTTTATCAGCTATCTTGAACAACGGCTGGTCTGCGGATGCCGGCGCCAGCGCTCCTGCACTGGCCACGGCGGCAGCGCGCGAACATCGGAGGTTTTCTGCCATCTCCACGACCTTGGCCAGCGTGAGGTCGGCCAGGTCTTTCGTGTACAGCTTCTCCTCCTGTCCCGGCTGCATCCCCATGATAAATTTGTCGCGGAGTGCCTCCTCCACGTTAAGAAAGGCACATTTTTCTGTCAATCCTCGTAATCTCGCCGCCCATTGCGAATGAGATTCCCCTGCTTGTTGTGACGCCGCGTAAAAATTGTGACGCTCACCAAACCCGACATGTTTGGGAGTAAAATGGTTGTCCAGTAGCGATAATAGGTCTACGTAGGGCACGTCTTCTATGGCTTTAGGTAGCACTAAATCCGTTGCCAATTTGTAGGTAGCCTCCGTGAGTGCGCTGAGCAAGATGGCTTTTCGTTTTTCACCCGCGGAATCCGTCTTTTCGTTGATGCCATTTGCCACAAAATATTGTGATATACGTCCCTTATACGTTTTCCAAGTTTGCACATTATGGTCGAACGTATGTAGTATTCCAAATTGCACAGAACTGGACATTGTACTAAACACGTCGTCCGTAAAATTCTCGTCGCCAATGTTACGTATTGTATCTACGCGGACGCGGGAAGGTGGTACACAAGTGAAAGGCTCTGTAGCTAGCAACGCACTGATTTATTATTACAGGGTCTCAACGGGACAATAGTAGGTGGCGCGCTTGCGTGTGCGCTTCGGATACACATACATAACAGTGAATAAATAAAAGAAATGTTATTTGTTCAATTTAATGACACTCTATTAGGTCACTGGTTGCAAGAGTCCCTCTGTATCATCGTAATTGAAACTATGTAGCCAGATTGTTAATTCTTTTTCAATTATTCCCATTTTATAAAACTATAATGTATACTCAACCACTAACTATATTAACCAGAGTGATGGCGTCGTAGTTTATGTAAAATCAAACCTACTCGTGACGTGTGAAGAGCCAGACTTATTGCAGTCAGGCTCAGGCATAATATTGTAAAAATTAGTACTAGTAGTAAATTATAGCAACATCGTGCTATAATTTGTATTCATCGCTCGCCCTCAAATGAAAACATTAGTAATTTTCTTTTGGCCCTTAAGGGCAAACTTCCATCATTACGGTGCTCCGCTGGCCAACCGGCAGGTAGTTGGGGGCCCAAGTAGTGTGTCAGCCACATACGAAAGGCTGCCCCGCTAACTGGGAAAATTCCCAGAGTGGCCCCATCGTGCCGGTTGGCGACCGGACGAGAGGACCCGATGGCGATCCCTGGGGGGGTTCGGGCGTCCCCGTAGTCTCCAGATCAATCTCCCTCTGGCCCAACATCGTTGGTCGCGTTGTTGGGTTTAACACTGCATGTTTTGTTTGTATAGCAATTATAGATATGACTCAATGAATTACAAGTATCGTGTCTTTGTTAGCTTTAAAATCTGCGTGTAACGAGACAAAGCTTGCTAACACCGAGCGCGAATTAGAAATAATTAAATTAAAATCCTACGCTAAAACCGTTAATGAGGACAAAAAAAAAAATGTCGTACGCGGATTCTTTGAAACTGCGGTTGCCTAAAGTTACCCCGGCTATTGAATCTAGAGTACCTCTTCCTTGTCTCGTCGCATATCCGACCCAGGAGCGATCAGCTGACTATGCGTCATCTTCCGCCACTAAACAAGCTCTTAGTAAGGCGATTAGACCGAGTGACGATGGTTTTCAAATAGTCGGTATTAAAAAAACCGCCAAATCAGGCGTTGTACTGCGCGTTGCAAATGAAAACCAATTGAAAAGACTGGAATCGGTAGACGCTATCAAGTCTGCGGGTCTTCGTTTAGAAAAACCAAAAGGTCGCCGCCCCTGTCTATATTTAGTCAAGGACATTCCCGCTTCTATGGAAGACAACAATTTTTTGCAAGCTGTATACCGCCAAAACATTAAAAATGAGTTGCCAATAAAAGAAGACGATTTCATTAAAGCCACGAAAATAGTCCATAGGCGTTCTACCAATAACGGTCGGAAATGGTTAGGAATAGAAATTGAACCTGAGGTACGGAAACATCTTGTGTCTACCAAGGATAAGTTATTTATTGACTGGGCCACTTTGTTGATGATATCGAGGTAGTTCGTTGCGCGTTTTGTCAGCAATTCGGTCACGTGAAAAAGCATTGCGCTAATAAATCACCAACCTGCGCTATATGTTCTGAGGCCCACGAAACCAATGTTTGCCCGCATAAGGACGATTTAAATTTTACCCCGGTTTGCGCGGCGTGTAAACGTTTTAAAAAACCGTTTGACCATCGAACTCTCTCGAAAACTCGAACAACTTATCCTACATACAAATTACTGATTAAGATGGATAGTCTAAACATAGGGCAATTAAACCTTCACAACGATAAGGTGGCGACATCAGAGTTAGATAAATTAATTATTAACTACAACTTAGAACTTGTACTTATTCAAGAACAATATCAAAACTCAAGTTTACGTCAGAGAGTAGTGCAGCTGGATTGCAGGGCGCGAGCCGGAATTTAAGTTGCGCGGTCTTCTAACTTTACGGTAACGTGACCTCATGACGCCACACTGTGCGGTTGCTGAAGTCTCATCAGCTTCTTTTAAAGTATTCGTTGTAAGCTGTTACTTTCAATATTCAGATCCTGTTACTCCTCATATACATAATCTCCGTCATGTCTTGCGGTCACTCGCGGGCTGCAAAGTTATCGTTGGCGCGGATGTCAACGCGTCATCGTCTCTGTGGTATGGCAAGGTTCGGGCTACCGATACCGAACGACGCTGCGCTGTTGAGGATTTCATTGCTGAGATGAACCTATCAATTCATAATACCCCTGATGCACCACCTACTTTTTGCAGCCAAATGGGCGAATCTTGTATTGACGTCACACTTTCTAGTGCCGACGTACGTTTGGATAGGTGGCGTGTCCTACCGGACGCGTCTTGTAGTGATCATCGCCTGATCGTGTACGAATTTGTTCCTAGTTATATTCAGGGTCCGTCTAATATTCCTGGTAATTTCAGATATACAACGTGGCGCGATAATGGCGACATTAACTAAAAACACATATAATTTGTTTCTGTGAGATTTTATTTTCATAAAATGTTATTATTAACGAAGTTACTTAAATTTTTAGAAACTACCATTTAGAGCAACCTGTATTTAGAGAACTGTCGCGCAGCGGTCATTTGCCGAGGTCATGGATCATAGGTAATATTTCATCAATGAAATTAAAATGATTACATTCGTGCGGAAGAGAGATGCAAACTATTATCTTTGTCGGCGGCGCTCGGCGCAAGCGACATGCGGCCCACCTCCCCTCGACCCACCCTACCGCGCCTCCGCAAATTATTAAATATTTATTTTTTGTTCCTTACTTCCTTAGTATGCTAGACGAACCCGTGTCCTTGACACGCATAATACCGGCTGTGCATAATTTCGTTAAATACAAGTTCTGTGAATGTTTTTGTGGAAAAGACGCTTAGTCTATTGTTTTATTAATTATTTTTGTGTAATTAGAATAGTAATTAGATTATGGTACCGCGATAAAGACGCTTTGTTTTATTTTAGTTCGGTCGTTTTATTTCTCGTGTTACGAACGTTATTTGTGTTATCTTATTTATTAGTGCTTGTGTAAACTTGTGTCTAGGATGGCGAGTACACATCCCAACTATACAGCAGCTGAATATGCGGACATGATTCTAATTTACGGAGAATGTCATCAAAATGCCGCCCTTGCAATAAGGACATATCGCGAGAGATATGACAATTCCAGACAATGCCCTACTAATCCTCGCACTATTGTAGGAGCTCTTCAGCGCATCCGTGAAAACCGGCCAGTGGATCCTAGGTCTCAACGCCCTGATCGGCCGCCTACACGTCAAACCCCGATTCGACTAACTGAAAATGTGCTACAACATTTTGAAAACCAACCAAAAACTAGCCTTCGCCAGAGCGCTAGGCATTTTCAGGTTCATCACAGAACCATACACCGGGTTTTAAAGCGGGAAAAGTGGCACCCGTTTAAATTTCGAAAAGTGCATTCTCTATTATCGCGTGATAAATTATGGGTGTGGGTCGTGATCGTGACTTTGACAGTTTTATGTAATCAACTTTCGATAAAAGTGTAAACAATTTTTAGAAACTTGATAGGTAAATAATTTTAAGTTTGTTTTTCTGTATTTGCTATGTACTCGTCATCATCATCACGCTAAAGTTGTCGCTGCTGGATATAGGCCCCTCTTGTTGCACGCCATCCAATTCGAATTCCATGATATACAATGTATTCTACAGGATCAAACAGTGTATATTACAATATATGAATCGCAGTAACTCTAATGGAAACGGAGAAGACAGAAAAAGGACCCCTAAAGGAGCAATGAATATGAAAACAATAAGCTCTTAATTGGAGTAAAAAAGGAAAGGTATTTATCTCTGAATATATACCTCTACTTACTAATTTAATTAAACTAACCAAATGAATGTTGAAAACAGTAGCCAATACAAGATATACAATATGTACATTCATTCCCTTAATGCTTGTTAACATTAATTTCATATTTTAGAAATGTATGTATGTTCTTGTCTATTTTATATTACTTATTTCTGCCGTTGCAATTCGGTTATAGTGTATTTTATTAACTATATGGCAGTGGCGAAGAGTCCATACAAGCCGATTCCCACCGGGTTACCTTTCAAAAATCAGTTCCATATTCATACAAAAGTATTTACATTCTATTTCATTAACAAAGTATTATTAATTAAATGCCTGCGCGATTTACAATAGCAATAGTAATTCTTAGCAATACCCTAAGTATCACATTTCATTTTATAGTCGTAAAGGTAACTCGACGAATTACAGCTTATCTCGGCCAACGTTTTACTATGAGGCGAAAAGAGACAGAGCGTGTCACCATCTCTTTCTAATGTTCGCTAACTGTACGTAAAATTTAAAGAAAGATAGGCTATTCGCGACCGGGTTGCAGTTCTCTCCTCTCCTCTATTAGAAAGAGACAAAGAAATTATTGTTATTGAAGCACGGCACGGGAGAAAGAAAACACGACAAAATTAAAAAGAATTAGCGTTATAATGAAATCCTTCGCAAGTCATATTCTTTTTATTTTGGCATATTTTCGTGTTCCATTTCGTAAGGTTGAAAATAAATTATTGTTAGTATGTGACATGTTGCTATACCACTGGTGCGTGATAATTTCGTTTGTTATATTTTAATATTTGTGTTATTTAAACTGTGACTGATTCTGTAAGGTAATTTAATCGCAGATTTGGTTAAATACTGTGGATTTTGTTTGTTATTATGGCTTATATTATTCTACCGGCAATATTATTCAAGATATCCTGCAGTAGGTAAGTGTTTAAGTGTTTATTTTTTTGGACCGGCTTCCCTTTGTCAAAATTTCACCCTTCGCCACTGCTATATGGTATTTGTTTGTTTACAGGTCCAAGTTTGAATGCTCATATGAAAGTCACCCATCACCTACCATTTAACCTGATGCAAGGACGGGGAGTATGGTGACGGAGGAGCTCAAGCTACATGTGTAAAGATGTGGAATGGGAGTGGCATGAGATATAATTGGAAAACTTAAAATAAAGAATTTATAACAAATATGTAGCGTTATTACACATCACAATAAATCATTTCTACAAAATGACTCTTGTTATTTGTGTGACTGCCATAATATGGCTTTTCCTTCGTTCTGGGCCTTGGAGCTGCCGTCCTAAGTTTTCCCATGGGATAACACATTAATAAGCACTATTTGTCATGAACTTATTCTCTTCAAACCTCCTGAGCCTCCTGTTTGAACATCCCTTATTAATCCTATATCCAATTAATAGATCTTTTCATTCACAAGATAAGATTGAATAAAATGCATTTTAAGAACCCAAATAATTAGGATATAGCGGTTGTGTGTTGAGAACAGCACAATCACACATTTATATGAAGAAAAGTGTGCTCACACAGCCTGTTACTATAAATACAATTTACTATTTAGGCATACCTCAATCAAAAATTTAATAACATAATTTTCACCACATCTTCAAACTAAGTTTAATCTACTAAAATTATCGTTAAATAAATTATCATAATGGTCTATTTCTTCAAATACATCCATTTTGATTCAAATATTAATAAGAAAAACAATATTTGAATTCTACAATGCAGCTAGAAATAGAACAAAAATCAAAAATGACATGACAATGCCAATATAATGAGGTAATCTATGCTCAAGCGTGGTCCCGACCACACTTGAGTGATGATCAATGCTTAAGTAAGATTCAATAAAGTCCAACTCAGCTGATCTATGATCAACGAATCTATGCTTGAGGGTCGTTCTAAAATCAAAACTCGACTCAAATCTAGTTTTAAGTAGAGATCAATGCTTGAGTAACTTTCTGTAATACGGACCTAAGACTAGATGATTGCCACAATAAAATGAGTGTCGAGTTGAGAAATGTTGTTCTCCAGGACACATTATTTATTTGGTAAACCAACAGCTGTTAACAGTTCATTTAACCTACATTTATACGAATATGTTACCTACTGGCTAACACCACATAAGTAATATGTACAATTTGTGGGTAAATTACATTGTTAGCACACTAATCATTGCTTTTAATTTAATTATATGTAAGTACTAATTCAATTAATTTATTTATAAAAATAACACAGCAGTTTAATAATAGTAGTACCTTCTCAAAGTACTTATGTAGTAACTATATTTTTAGTACTTACAAAAACGTTACCTACCTTAGTTAGATAATTTCTATTCCTATCTTTGAAAAGTCTAACTCAATTCTTGTTGTCAGAAGTGATAACTTATTTACCATCCTACTGATCCTACATACATGCCTGTTGAATGAAACGGGGAAAAGTAAATAAAACACTATGTTACAGTGGAATGGTTTATTTAGACTCACCATTATCATTATCATCCAGTTCTCTTATAACTATGTCATTCAGAAATTATGTGGAGCAGATATATTGTCTTCGCACCTAGCCAATCCAAGGTACCACACTACCGTCATCATGTGAGCACAACATCCAATAGTTCGTCAACCAACCAGATATTTGCAGTAATATTCAACTATCCCGGTTCTGCAAGGCACATGATTTAGTAGCAGCACGCTTGCAGCTCATCCACCATGCATGGCATATTCTATCAAATGATGATATCTATGAAAGAAAACATTGAATTAATATCAGATATTTTATGTATGAATATTATTACAATATAAAAAGATATGTCATTACATTCAGGGTCAAAAAACAATAATACCTATTTAGCGCATTGAGTTATAATGTACTACGTACTAGAGAAGCTATCTCAAACAAAAGATAGGGAGCGCACTTGATGACGGTGGGGTACGCGCGGTACAAGCGGGGGTTGTTAAGTTCTCATAGATAACAATCAATGCGTGCAGATGCGACATAATTTTATTATTCTGCCTACCTGATGTTGTACATGTGTACTTACTCAAAGAACAAATAAAAAAGTATTTAAACTGTAATAACATTTTAATTTCCTTTAAGTAATATAAGTTTAGTTAGTTTCTGCCGTTTGGTATAGTAATCCACAGTTTGATCAATTTTTGCTTCGTGATGCAATCTAATTTTTGTGTACCGATTTATTATGGCTCGAATTAAAAGGATTTTGTGATTGAATGTTGATGGCTGATTAAGTGAATTTTTATTTAAATTTCGAGGTAAGACTTCCACCGCTCTGTCGTATTAAATTACGTTTAATCGTTTCTGTAGCCAAATGTACACGTCTTCTGCAGAATAATATAGACCAACCATATCTTGAAAATGCACGGAACATATACGTGAAAAATCTGAAGGTTTCTTCACTACGATTCTGCTGAACTTTGATCCGATTCTCTTTTTTCATGACACGGACGGGGAAATCTTTAAATCCAAATAATAACAAAAGAATATTATTTTTATTGCATTTATATTATTATCGTGATTTAAAATTAATATTTTACTGCAATTATGTAAACTTATAGGTCGATAGTGTCAAGTCTACGCATACAAATGTTTTACTCTTTGACATTCAAGTAAACATGGCCGCCACAGCCGTGATGCGTTGCATTTGAAAAATTATAATTAAATTAAGCGTGTTTTAAAGATAATGAATGAACTTAATGGCGAAAAGTCACTCCTTGACTTTTACATAAGTTTCTGGAGTTGTTTGAACAGTATCTCAATGCACACCAAGGCATAAATAGAAAAACAAAACTTCACTCAAACGTGTCACATTGCAGCAAGCGCTCGGCACAGACTAAGTGAGTTTGAGTGCGTGCGCTCTAACTCGTGTTACAAACAATTTAGTTGAGGCGCCTTCTCTAGTACGTAGTACATTATAACTCAATGATTTAGCGCCCTAACTTTAACGCGTAGGGCGTGTTATGTAATTAAAACGCGAATAGATAGAACGTTGTATATTGCACGTAAGTCTAGAGTACAATGTATGCTATAAGCCACCTAATTACAAGAGGAGAGACGCGACTATGTTACTACGGAATGTACAGCGGATGCGTAAAATGTACAATGTAAAATGTGTGGCGATAATAATGATAATATGAATGATTGAATGAATGAATATGAATATGATGTCTTACGAGCTATGCACAAGCTTAAATACTAAACAATAATACAGCTATCTCTAAACCGGAGTGGGGCTGACCGATCGGGCGTTCTTGATGCTGATTCGTTGATAATGGGAGGAGGTGCCGCACAATTGGCCGGTGGACAGTGCCCGCGAATTCGGTCCACACGCAAGGCGGTTTGATATTGTCCGCCGCGCTTTCTCCCGCGCACAATGGGTTAACAGATGTGCGTTGTCCGCCGCACTTTCTCCCGCGCACAATGGGTTAACAGATGTGCGGCACCTTTGCTGAGGCGGTCAGGACCCACGCGCTTTTGTCTAACATACGCGCTTTGTCTTCCAAGATCCTTGTTTGACACTGGTATGATTTATGTGCACCCTTTCGCGGAAAGTCATCAATCGTTGGGACGTCAATAGTTGGACAATCCCTTGTTGTCATTGTTGTATTGTAGCGACTGCGTCTATTGCTACACCTATATTTTAATGTTACAAGTATTATTATGTACATTATTTTTATTTTTAGTTAACACATTAACTGCCAACGCAATAGTTAGGAACTACCGCCGGGTGCCGACATTTTACAGTATTCGGCACCGCTGGTATGGCCCCTCCCTACTCGGAGTATTCGGCAGTGAATGTGTTAAAACTATTACAGCATAGGTCAATCATTGACAGGTATAATCATTTATATCCAGAAGAAAATGATAATTAACAATATGGAAACATAAATAGATACCTAATGTGGTGCAATTCAATCAGCATCAATCTGCCTTTGCTCTTCTGAAGGATTTTCAATAACAATAGCATGGCTCTGACGATTAAGCGTAGACCTTCCACAAATACTGCACACTTGTCTACGTCCTGGTTGAGTTGACCCGGAAGGTTAATCACCATCACAGCTTGTTGATAATTGCTGGTTTATACTCCTCATGGGGAGTTCATTACAAGGTTCACAAATGGGATAAACTTCAGTTGGTGGACCGCTGAAGTGGGCGGCAAGACATCTAGGGCTGAAAGACCTTGGCCTAAGACACCTCTATGTATCTATAATTTCGAATGATGAAAACTTATAGTTTCCGAGAAATTAATTCACAAAAATCATGTTTAATTCACAATTGTAGGTTATGAATCGGGTCTTTTTGTTTGGGGCGTTAAGGTTGTATTTTGTGTGGCCGGGATTTACGAATTAAATAGACGTGTGATTGCTACAAAGGTTTATTTTCTACTGGTCATGCATTACATTTCTTGTGGACTGTATGATGTGATATCTTAATATAAGAAAGTTATAACTAGGTATCTACCTATCGTTACCTACAACTTAGACATTCCGCCCCCCAAAGAACGGAGTTCTTTAATATAAACTTACAAAGAAATTAACTTACAAACGAATTCACAAAAGGTGCAAAACAGTCTAAGCCAATCATAACATAAACATAAACCTAGTTGAGTAAGTTTAAGCAAGGTAAATGCACGACACATCATGAGATACTAACAAAGGGGGTTTACTGACAGCGTAAAGGTAAGTTCATAAGATACATAACAATAAGTATACGTTTACACTTTAACTCAAACATAACTGCCAGTCAATTAGGTACACTCAATATGCACAAGTTTAAATTCCAATTTTAGTTATGTAGTCTCACTACAATAAGTTCACATGAAGTTTTGTTTACATTACGTAACACAATACGTTTCAATAACACAATTAAGTACTTATTTTACCTTTTATGATTAATGGGTTATCCGTTGAAACAGATTTAGGTATGGTAAGTAAATAAGTATGCAAATTATAGTTGCAATTTCTAATTACTAGGGTACTATAGTATTATAGTTACTTTTACAATAGGTATTTATACTTAGGTTTAGTTTGGTATTATAATTAGAATCTACTGTATTTCATTTTGTTAAGATACATATTTTACTTACAGGACGTTTGAGTTCACCATTTTTGCATTTTATTGTAAAAACACGAGTAAGATTGTCAGGTCCAATATGTTTTTTAATAATTTTACCTAAGATCCACTTACTAGGTGGAACATTATCATCTTTCAGTATGACAATGTCATCGATTTCTGGTTCCAGCTGTTTTTTATTCCATTTATACGTTTTATTAAGATGTACTAGATACTCCTTATACCATCGGTTCCAGAAATCGGTGACCATCTTTTGCACGAGTTTCCATCGCTCGAGATTATTGCTAGATTTACACAAAGTGAAATTCTCATCGGCTAGATTTAAAAGAGGTTCGCCAACCAGGAAGTGGCCTGGTGTCAGGGGGAGTGGGTCACTAGGGTCGTCACTTAAAACGGAAATAGGACGCGAGTTTAGACAAGCTTCTACCTGTGTTAACACCGTAGCTAGCTCCTCATATGTAAGAGTACTATTCCCAATTACCTTTTTAAGATGTGTTTTGGTACTGCGTACTCCAGCCTCCCACAAACCCCCAAAATTGGGAGCATGTGGAGGGATAAAGTGCCATGTAGTGCGTTCTAAAGTTAACAACTCTGCTATTTCACCTGGGATAGAAGACTTTGCCATGTCAAACATGTCTCTCAATTGCTTGTCAGCACCAACAAAATTAGTGCCATTGTCACTAAAAAGATCTTGACAATGTCCTCGTCTCGCTGTGAATCGCCTGAAGGCTGCGATGAATCCCTTAGAAGTCAGATCTGTAACCGCTTCTAAGTGTACGGCACGGGTGGCCATACAAATGAAAAGGCAAATATAGCCTTTATAGGACTTAGCACCTCTGCCTGGAGAAAATCTAATGTTTATGGGACCAGCGTAGTCCACACCAGCTGATCGGAAAGGTCGGCTGGGTTTTACTCTAACCTCTGGAAGTTGTCCCATCAACTGTACTGAATTGTTTCTTGAATGTCTGATACAGGTAACACACTCTCTGTAGTATTTTTTTGCTTGATTTTTGGCTCCAAGTATCCAATATTTTGACCTCAAGTAATTAAGCATTACTTGTGGCCCACCATGCATTGTTCTCTGATGAGCATCCATAATTATAAGTCTACTAAGGTGACACTTAGCAGGTAAAATTATAGGATGCTGAATGTCGTATCCAACTTGTGACTGTTGAATACGTCCGCCGACTCTTATAAAGCCATTATCGTCAATAATGGGACAAAGATTGCGTAATTTACTACCTTTGAGCACGCTTCCATGAGCTTTTAACTGCTTTATTTCTTGATTATATTCTAATCCTTGAGTTTGTCTAATGCAAATATTTAAACTTTCATTAATTTCTTCTGTCGTTATAAATTTTGCCTTAGGTTCTCCTTTGTTTTTATTTAACTTCAACCATCTTCTACAGAATGAAACAACTCTTAACATTTTAGATAAATTAGAAAACTTAATCCATATAAATTCTTCTTCAGTTTTGAACAAAGCAGCTAAAACCTTTGTTTTTTCTTCTTCTCGAGTATCCTCCAGCTCAATTGATGTTATATCTAAGTCTTGTGCAGACAACCAAGTTGGGCCATTCCACCACAACGAATTGTTCACCAACTCCGGCGCCTGTAAACCTCTTGAGGCGCAGTCAGCAGGGTTTGTGTCTGTAGTCACATGACCCCATTGCTGATAATCTAATATGTTCAGTATTTCAGATACTCGGTTACTTACGAAGGTATTCCATCGACTAGAACCACCCTTTAGCCAAGCCAGAACGATGGTTGAATCTGTCCATGCGTATAAGCTTTCCTTGGGTATATTCAATACCTGTGATGCTTCGAAAATCAATTTTGCTGCTAGTGTCGCACCGCAAAGTTCCAATCTTGGAATCGACAACTGCTTCTCAATTGGAGCGACCTTTGTTTTTGCCGATATTAAATGCACATAAGCCGTTTCTCCCTCCGTTACTCTAATGTAGACTGCCGCCCCATATGCTGCTTTTGAAGCATCTGCAAAAACATGCAACTCTTTTGACGATGCGTGACAACATTGTAACCACCTTGGTATACTGACATTTGTAATGTGAATTAAATTATCTCTAAAGTGTAACCATTCCGTTAGTAGCTCTTCACTGATTGGGTCGTCCCATGCTAATCCTGTTTTCCATAATTTTTGAATCATAATTTTTGCTATGACAACAACAGGGGCTATCCACCCTAACGGATCATATAGTTTGGCTACATCAGATAGAACTTGTCGTTTCGTTATTGGTCCTTTTGGTTCGGGCAACTGGAGAGAATACACAAAACAATCTGTTACTCGGTTCCAACTGACTCCCAATACCTTCACCAACCCATGGACTTTAAGAGGCAGTTCGTGATCATCTCGTTTATTTTCACCCACGTGATTTAACATTTTCTCATTATTACTGCTCCATTTTTGTAATTCGAAGCCTCCTAAGTTCATGAGCTTGGTCATTTCATTGTATATTTTAACAACTTCTTCTACTGTCTCACCTCCAGATAATAGATCGTCAACATAAAAGTCATTCTTCGTTATTCTAGCAGCAATTGGAAATGAAGCTTGTTCATCATCCGCCAATCTCTGAATAGTTTTCACCGCAAGGTATGGTGCACATGCTGTCCCAAAGGTTAGTCTAACTAATTTATAATGTTTAATTTTCTCAGCTGGTGATGGCCTCCATAACAACATTTGGTAGTTAGTGTCTTCTTCAGCTACTCGGACCATTCGATACATTTTTATAATGTCAGCTGTAATGCAAATTTTATGTGTTCTCCATCTCATAAGTATGTGACGCAAGTCTTGTTGTAGTTTAGGGCCCACCAGCAAATTGTCATTTAAAGAAATGTGATTAGTGCCCTTGCAGGAAGCGTCAAACACCACTCGAAGCTTCGTAGTCTCCTTGTCTTCTCTTACTACACCGTGATGAGGAAGATATGCCATGGTAGGATTGTTGGTATCTTTAGACTCAACTGGAACCATATGATTAAGAGCAATGTATTCATACATAACCTTACTGTATTCTTTACGAAACTCTTCGTTTTTCTCAAATTTCTTCTCTAATAACTTGAACCTTTTTTCTGCTATTTCTCTTAATCCACTCGGTTGACTCTCGGGCTCATTGTTTTTAAACGGTAGCTTCACCACATATCTTCCCATATCGTCTCTTGTCGTTGTAGCATCGTAGTACTTTTCACACCTTTCTTCTTCCTTTGATAACCTCTTTTGAATAGTGTTTGGCTCGTCTTCCAACTCCCAAAATAATCTTAACATGTCGTCTTCCTTTACTTGAACATGCAAGCTTGTAAAACCCTTACTTGATGAAGTAGGCTCTCGTAACATCCTTCCAGACAAAACCCAACCTAGAATAGTGTTCTGTGCTAATAGTCTACTTACAGGATGCTTGATAACGCCGTCCAGCAAGACGTCGCTGTACACCTCAGCTCCAAGGAGAATGTCTATTTTCCCCGGTGTTGCGAAACCTGGATCAGCCAACTCCAAGTTTTCTAACTCCGACCACTCAGGATTACCTAAATTTGTGTTAGGTAACAGTGTTGTTAACGAACGCAATACATAGGCTTCAACTCGAACGCTCATATTAGGGTTGTGACATGATGTAACATATATTGTGACCCTATGTTTTATTCTAGTTTGCCTATCTCCCACACCTGACACAAAACCACTTACTGATTTACGTGTTAGATTTAACAACTGTACTGTCGCCTCTGTGACAAAGGAAGCTTGCGACCCCTGATCTAACAATGCTCTCACAATGAATTTACATCCGTTTCTACTATTTACTAATACCTTAGCGGTAGCTAATAAGATATTATTTGTATAAATATTTTGCTCACTCGAAAAGTTAGATACAATATGCTCAGTATTTATTACAGAAGTGGGCGTACCTGTTGACGTCTCATGCGCTATAATACCTGTGGATGACCCTGCGCCATCTCCTTGTGTCTCGACCTTGTTTTCTCTCTCGAAGTGCAGCAGGGAGTGATGGCGTCGGCCGCACCGCTTACAACATGTAGACATACGACATTTTTTCACGGAGTGTGTTGGGGCCAAGCAGTTGAAGCATAATTTATTCCTCTGTACAAATTCTTGTCTTTCCTTGGCAGGCTTGTCTCCGAATTTTTTGCAGGAAAATAAATAATGGTCTCCGCTACATAAGGCACATTTCGGGTCGGATTTTTTTCCATCACTGCTGGCCACATTGGAATGGAAAACCTTAGCTTTACTAGCTGATTTTGATTGCACAGATTTGGTCTTCATACTGTCTATCATTTCCAACGTTCTAAATCTTGTCTCTAAAAAATCCTTTAAATCCGACCACGTGGGGAGATCGCCGCCATTATGCCTACTAATGTGTTGTTCCCACAGTTTTATAGATTCGGGCTCTAATTTAGTGATAACTAAGTGATTAATCATTAGGTCCCAGGTATCAGTCTTCACACCCATGTTCTTCAAAGATTTTATACACGTGGAGGTAGTATCTACTAACTGTTTTATAGCATTTGTTGACTCAGACTGTATAGGCTTTTGTGTGAATAAAGTATTTAATATTGCGTTACAGTTATATCGTTTATTGTTGTAACGCTTTACTAATTGATCCCAAGCCTCGTCATAGTTTGCATCAGTCATTGAGAAGTTGCGTAACAGTTGTTCCGGTTCTCCTGTTAGATTACTCTTCAAATAATGAAGCTTTTGTACCGACGATAACTGCTCATTTTCGTGAATTAAGGAACTAAATAAGTCGTGAAAAGGCTGCCACTCCTCATATTTACCCGTGAAAGTAGGTATTTTGATTGTGGGTAAATTGATTCCTCTATGTTTGTACTCTTGTACCTCGGTAACAGGAGACGATTGGGGACACGTCGAAGGTTGAAATTGTGGCACTACTAATAAAGGCAAAAGCGCTTCCTTCAATTTCGATTTATAGCTTATGTATAACTCTTCAAAACACTCACATATATCGTCCTCGAAGTATGAACATTCTTTCTCCTGTTCAGTAGCCTTCAGAATAATCGCTTTATGGCCATTTTTGAAATCCTTCCATAGTTCTTCCAATTGTTCTAATCTAGTTTCTAAATACGGCTTTTTTATTCTTTCTTTCGGTGATTTTTGGAAGTTTTTCTCTGCCTTCTTTAAGTTTTCCAGCAACTCGTTTTGATATTTAATAAGTTCTTCCATTTTGAGTAAATTGCAGTTCTTAATAGTTTCCGCGATTTTCAATTAGCGCCTTTATAAAATGGTTCGCCCACGAGGTAACACAATGCGCAAGCAAAGCACGTTTTAAACGAAGTTCACAGGGACTGTCTGTACATTTTAGTTTGTATTACTCGTATTATAATGTTTTATAACCGAACACTCACTCAAATAAGACTAAAACATACGAAATCAGTCTGATTAACGCACTAAAGTTCATGTATTACTCTAAAGAAGTCTATTTAACACGATTCACTTTTTCACTAATTACTTTTTACCGGCCACGCTTCTCAGAAATTCTTATCGCTAAGGAATGTCTTTGTTCTCTCAGGATCGCACGTCGATTGCCGATGACACGAATCCGGCTCGATTGGACCATATGTTTGGGGCGTTAAGGTTGTATTTTGTGTGGCCGGGATTTACGAATTAAATAGACGTGTGATTGCTACAAAGGTTTATTTTCTACTGGTCATGCATTACATTTCTTGTGGACTGTATGATGTGATATCTTAATATAAGAAAGTTATAACTAGGTATCTACCTATCGTTACCTACAACTTAGACACTTTTTGTTGTCATTGCGTTCCGTTATACTTGTTGTTGAAGACCTGTCAAATTATTTATTTGAAATTATTATGTATTATTTATTATTTTTATCTTAATAGTAATAATTAGGCTAAAATCATATTATTTCAACAACATGTGAAATATTAAATTACTAACAATTATTATTTCATTTGTCGGAAATCGTAGACAATATCATTGTGCACAACGAAACGTAAAATGACACGTCAGTAATCGTTTGTCCACCCATAGGTTAGAACTGTGGCCAAAACAGCGCGCGAGCCAAGCGAGCGAAGCGAGCGTGCCGCGGCGGCGGCCGCGCTAGTGCCAGAAAACGAAACATAAAATGACACGTCAGTCATCGCATGTCCACCCATAGGTTAGGTTAGAACTGTGACCAAAACAGCGCGTGAGCCGAGCGAGCGAAACGAGCGTGCCGCGGCAGCGGCCGGCGAAGCGCCAGAAAATGAAACATAAAATGACACGTCAGTCATCGCATTTCCATATTATTATTATTATAATTGTTTCGCCATATCCCTTAATCGTTGGACCTAACCTCAAAATTTTCAATTTCTCTATAACCATAAGTTTTCATCATCCCCCTTTCAGGGGGAGGGTCCTCCTCTAAAATACATGCGCAAAATACAAAATACGTACGCGGGCGTTCTCGGGGACTGATATTAGTACCCGAGACTATTTGTTCCGCGTCATAGAGCGCATCGACTTTCTTAAACAGAAGATATATGCATGGGCAAACCGTATTCGTCGGTACAAGCGAAGAGTGGAGCGGTATTCTCAGAATCGCAATTTCCAAAGCGATGAAAGGCGGCTCTATAGAGCTTGGGAGCAATCAGACCAAGGTGTCACTGACACGTGCCTACCGGATGATGATGCCACGTCATTCTGGCGCAATATCTGGTCGGTGCCTGTCAGTCACACCGAAGGTGATTGGACTCGAGATGTTGAGCGAACCTGCGATCTAGTACCAGAAATGGGGGCTATTACCATCTGCCCCCAAGATATAGCTCGTGCAGTCCGTCCGTTGCCTAATTGGAAGTCTCCAGGGCCGGACGGGCTGCATAACTTTTGGATTAAATGGTTTTCCAGGTCGGACGCTCTCTTGGCATCTCAATTCCAGACTGCTTTAGAGTCTGGTTCGCTACCCCAGTTTCTAAAAACATTAATAACCCACCTGCTCCATAAGTCAGGTAGCACCGCGGAACCCAAAAATTATGGACCGATCACGTTTTTACCGACGTTATAAAAAGTTCTTACGTCCATCTTGAAATCTAAAATTAACACGCATATTGACAGCAACTCCATCATGTCTACCTCTCAAAATGGATGTGGGAACGGGTCCCGCGGTACTAAGGAGCTACTCCTTATTGATATGGTCATTAGCCAACAGGTTGGTCGTTCCCGAAAGGATCTGTCGACATGTTGGATAGATTATAAGAAGGCCTATGACTCGGTGCCACATACATGGCTCATGCGGGTGCTAGAGTTGTATAAAGTAGATGCAACTCTACACACCTTCCTGATGACATCTATGGCGCAATGGAGAACGTTCCTTCACTATCCAGGATGTCGAAATATTCAGAGGAATAGCGAACCGATAAGGATCGAGCGAGGTATATTTCAGGGCGATAGTTTGAGTCCACTTTGGTTTTGCTTAGCCTTGAATCCTCTAAGCACATTGCTGGAGGATTCAGGTCTCGGCTATAGGCTGAAGAGAGGTGGTCAAGTTATATCACACCTCCTCTACATGGATTACCTAACACTATTTGCTCCCAACGATTTGCAACTGAGGGAGCTACTGAAAATTACTCAAGTAGCGCCATTAGGTTGGAATTCGGTGTGGACAAATGTGCGGTCATGCATGTACAGCGAGGAGAGATTGTGAAATCCGTGGGAACCCAACTCACTGGTTCCATAAACATTAGATCCTCTCTGCATCCGAAACCTATAAGTATTTGGATATGTCGGAAGCGTTGGGTATCAATGTTACTGACATGAAGCAATCTGAAAAAGTACTTAATAGTCTTCTATCAGGCGGAAACAAGGCGCGCGTCTTTAACGATTGGGTTATGCCGGTTTTGATGTACTCTTTCGGCATACTCAAATGGACTCAGACCGAACTTGACGCCCTGGATTCTGATCCAGGGCGTCAAGTTCGGGTCCGTACGTTGCTGACTACAAATCGATTGCATCACCTACGGTGGAGGGGCCAAGTGGCTTCGCGGGGTTTAATATACCTTCCTTCGATCCGGACTGTAATTTACAAAATAGTTGCAAAGAAAAAAATGGCGTCACTGTCGCGCTGTAAACTCTTAACCTAGGAATGGGTTATGGAATATCATGCACCTTACCTCTCTTCACGGGCTGTTCCGTCGTCTCGTAGGAGTTCGATCAGTCCACTCTGTCTTCGACGGTTCTTCACTCTCGCAGTTCGGCACAGGCTCAACAAAAAACACACGTGGTTATCAAGTTCCCCGCTAACAGCTTCGTTTTCTTTTCTTGAAGTCACAAAGACACGTCTGCAGTTGAGCGGTTGGGTACAACTTATAATCGAATGATTATATCGTTCAGCGATAAATTCACAGAGTAAAACTATGTGATTGCGGGCTTTGAAACAGCGGATAGGATCACACCGAAGAGCGATGCGAAACGCGGATAGAGCGCGGTACGTGGTGCGCACGCGCGGAGCTCCAATGGACACTAAACTGTGTTCTTCTCATATGATCTAGGCGCCTTTCGATCAATAACGACGAAAGACGACAGACGACAGAGAGCATCATAAACATGGGAGTTGTCTGCGGGAGTTAAAACAGTGTGAACGAGCTTTCTTTGCTCAGGTACTTCGTTCAGCGAGAGCGGCTCCGTACATTCAGTGGTAGGCCACTGTGACGGATGTAAAGTTAGCCAGGGGTCCCCTGAGACCACAGAGGGTGGTTTAACAATTTAGCAGGAGAGACACCACGTGACAGGCAGTCTGCCGGGTTGTCAATCCCTGCTACGTGATAGAAGTTATCTGCGGAAATATTATTAGTGATTTTAATAACGCTATTGGCAATAAACGTTTGCCAACGGTAAGTAGGATACACGTCTACGGTCTCATGCGGGAGAACTGAGACGGGCGAGAAATAACCCTTAGAAAGGTAATCATTTATGACCTCGTCGTAAGCGGCGCGCAGCCCCGGTGAAGCTTCAAGCTTCCTTTTCAAGCATAAAAATCGCTTACGAGCGACATTGAAAGAGTCACCTAGTGTAAACACATCTTTATCAAACGGTAGAGCCACGGTATAGCGACCAGTAACTGGGTCCCGTTGCGTAGTTGAACGATAAAAATATTCACATTCAACATCAGCGGGATGTTGAATGGGCGGGCCGGGAACTTCTTCAAGTTCCCAGAAGCGGGAAATAGAATTATTATTATTGTTATCCATAGGCGAAGGAACTACGGTACAGCACGATGCAACATACGCTGGGCGGTGGTTAACTGTTGGTGCATTCCCCATTAGTACGTAGCCTAACACCGTATTGACAGCGGCGGGCACTGACGGGCCTCCAGGAATCCCGCCAGGCATAAGTAAATGCGGGAACAGCGAAGCTCCAATTAAAATATCTACGTCTATGTCTTTGCCCTTCCTGGACAGTTCCTCAAGGTGGACAGTAAGTTGGTCAGTCTTATTTAGAAGACCAGCAATATTTTGGTGAATAATATTTATGTTGTTATGGTCGAAAAAATTAGTCACGAAAAAACTGCTTTTCTGTTTTGAATACGTGTGTTGGGTTGTGTGATGTTAATGTTATTAAATTATTATTATTTACAGTATTATTATTATACATTTTAGTACATTGAATGTCATTAATTAAATTTAAGAGATTTACAAAAATGGAATTAACCCCAAAATTATTTATTTGGCCAGACCCCTTAAAGAATGTATTGTAATCATAGTCGACACACGCATTTGAATCCAATACATAGGCATATTTGTGTGTGTAGATATCTTGACATAAAGAATGGCTAAAATTCATGACCCGCCAGTTATACATATTTGAGTTTATGTTATATTTATATGTGGGTAGACAAATAATAACATTAGTATGTGTTATTTCATTAAGAGTTTTCCTTATGACCAACACGAGTTCAGAATAATTTTTAGCAATGTTAAAGTCATGCTCACCAATTAAAATCACACAGTAGTCACTCTTCGTGTAACCCGTAAGTTTTTTGTTTATTCCTTGCAGTATGTCACATGTGGCTCCCTTTGTTGTTAAGTAGTGACAAAAATTATATTCCCTAAAAGTTTTTTCTACTAAAGATAGGACTTTGTTTTGCTTGTTAGCACTCAAAATGCACAATTTGTTTTTTGGGTGAGATGGAGAAATTCTACGGAGAGTTATACACATCAACACACGCACGTGTTGTAAGCCTGGCTAATGATCCTAGAGCCAGACTAACCCGACACTACACCGACGATATCCCGGACGTCAGCCTGTACGAGATTGGTATGGCCCTGAAACAGCTCAAGAACGATAAGGCGGCTGGAGATGATGGAATTACGGCTGAGCTTCTGAAAGCGGGTGGCAAACCGGTTCTTAAAGCGCTTCAGAAGCTATTTAATTCCGTCATTCTTAAAGGCGAAACGCCTAAGGCGTGGCACAGGAGCGTGGTGGTTTTGTTTTTCAAAAAAGGTGACAATACCCTCCTGAAAAACTACAGACCGATATCCCTCCTGAGCCATGTCTACAAGCTGTTTTCTAGGGTCATCACGAATCGTCTCGCTCGCAGGTTCGACGACTTCCAGCCTCCCGAACAAGCAGGCTTCCGAAAAGGCTTTAGCACCATAGACCACATTCATACGCTGCGGCAAGTTATACAGAAGTCCGAGGAGTATAACAAACCACTATGCTTGGCGTTTGTGGACTATGAGAAGGCCTTCGATTCGATTGAGACTTGGGCGGTGCTACAGTCTCTCCAGCGGTGCCAAATTGACCATCGATACATTGAGGTGATAAAGTGTTTGTACAAAAACGCCACCATGTCAGTCCGTCTCCAGGATCAGGACTCGAAACCGATCCAACTGCAGCGTGGAGTGAGACAAGGAGATGTCATATCTCCTAAATTGTTCACTGCTGCGTTGGAAGATGTCTTCAAGCTCCTGGACTGGAAAGGACTTGGCATCAACATCAACGGCGAGTACATCACTAATCTCCGTTTCGCAGATGATATCGTGGTCATGGCTGAGACCCTGGAAGACTTGGGCAAAATGCTCAATGACCTCAGCAGAGCTTCCCAACAAGTGGGTCTAAAAATGAACATGGATAAGACGAAGATCATGTCGAACTCTCATGTCGCACCCACTCCAATTGTAGTTGGTTGCTCTGCACTCGAAGTTGTTGACGAGTATATATACCTGGGACAGAAAGTCCAACTAGGTAGGTCCAACTTCGAGAAAGAGGTGTCTCGGCGAATCCAGCTCGGTTGGGCAGCGTTCGGGAAGCTACGCTACATCTTCTCGTCGTCCAAGATACCACAGTGTCTCAAGACTAAAGTCTTTGACCAGTGTGTGTTGCCAGTGATGACTTACGGAACTGAAACGTGGTCGCTCACAATGGGCCTCATACGAAGGCTCAGAGTCACACAAAGGGCAATGGAAAGAGCTATGCTAGGAGTTTCTCTGCGTGATCGAATCAGAAATGAGGAGATCCGCAGAAGAACCAAAGTCACCGACATAGCTCTGCGAGTCGCTAAACTTAAGTGGCAGTGGGCAGGGCACATTGCGCGTAGAACCGATGGCCGATGGGGCAGCAAGGTTCTGGAGTGGCGGCCACGTACTGGAAGACGCAGCGTAGGGAGACCCCCAACAAGGTGGACCGATGACCTGGTGAGGGTCGCGGGAAGCCGATGGATGCGGGCAGCACAGGACCGGTCATCGTGGAAAGCCTTGGGGGAGGCCTTTGTCCAGCAGTGGACATCTATAGGCTGAGGAAGGAACTTGATCATAGACGGTCCCCTCGCCACGACGGGTGGTATACCATCTGCGGTGTTCGAAGCTACTAAGCGTTTCAGTCTGCCATACAGTTGCTCGAAAGAGACCAAAGCCTTATAGACCGCGCGGGCTGTTGGATCTGCCGTCAATAAACAGCAATTGTATTGATCCATAACCTGATGAAATTCGGAGCGAATAGCGTCAATGTTCGAGCTAGCGTCTAAAAATGCCTCCCTTTTATCCACATCGTCTTTGATGTTTTTTGATAAGTCGTGGGCTGACTGTAAGCATTCAAATAATGCATTCCGCTTTGCTTCCAACGCCGACAGCGTTAATTCTGTACTACCAGACTTAATAGCTTTCTTCATTATGAAATGAGAATTTTAAATATAGTAATAGTTGATTAATTTGTGAGTATTATGAAAATAAATACTAGCGGGTAGGTATCTACGAATCTTAGCGAAAATTATCGAAATAGAAACTTTTCGATTTTTACTTGGAGTATGAATACTTATTACGTACAGCGAATATTAAGATAAATATTAGTATAACAGCGGGTAAATATATATAGTACCTATTTAGTGTAAAGCGGTATCGAATGAATTAATTACCTACGCGTCAGCGTAGGTAATAGGTGAGAAAATAGGCTAACAAACCTACAAACGGCGGGTTTTACCACTAATCTAATAGGTGCCCTAAAAGGGGGGAGGCGGAAACTGGATAATCCGAGGTTCGAAGGACCACAATGCCTCGCCAAGTGGCTTCGCGGGGTTTAATATACCTTCCTTCGATCTGGACTGTAATTTAAAAAATAGTTGCAAAGAAAAAAATGGCGTCACTGTCGCGCTGTAAACTCTTAACCTAGGAATGGGTTATGGAATATCATGCACCTTACCTCTCTTCACGGGCTGTTCCGTGTGCGTTCGCGCAGCGGAATGTTGTTGAATTTAAAGATTTTAAATATGCAGATATTTAGTGTATGACGTCGTGTAATTGTGTATGGTAAAAAAAAATTTGTGCGTGCAGCCATTGTGGAGAAATTCACCAAAAACTGATTCCGCTGGGCGAACGTTGTCCTGGCGGAACTTTTTTTAATTCATTGACTTTAGAAAAAAGAGATGTGTCCAAAAATTAGTGTGTATTTGTGTGTAATTGTGTATGTATGAATAAAATTTGTGCATGCATAGACTTCGGAGAAATTCAAGTTTCCGCTGCGCGAACGTTTGGCCATTAGCTAGTTTTCATATAAAGCGCTTACATAGAGAGCTGTAGATTTTTACATACGTTGTTTTGAATTTGTGCATATTTGTGTAAAAAACAGATTTAGAAAAAATCGTAGGGCTAAAAAGATAAAAATATAAACGTAAAACACGCTTTTTAGGTCATAGTTCTTAAAGTATGCACTTTGGGGTCTAGATTTTCACGTTTATACAAACCTTGTAAGTGTCTGCAACATATTGCCAAATATCAATGATGTTCCTTTAGTAATTAAAGAGATATAGGACAATTTACCATGACAAAATCACTGTTTACAAAGCAGTCAAATATCACGACATTCTAAAGGAATTGCATGGTAAAATGTATGCCAATAATTAGTGTATTCATTCAACTATTCACATGCAAAATTTCATGTCATTAAATTCAGTAATTAAAGAAAAACTATTAAAATACTGACGAAGCATCGAAAACCTACATAACCCGAACAAGTTCGGATAGCTATACAAAAGCGGCCGTGCAATATATTTAGGTAACATTCCAAAATTTACAGTATAATACCGGTATGGAATTGGTATAGGTGATAACACAATTGTTTCGATATAATATAAAGGTCATTTATTTTTGTACACCTACTTTTTTAAATGTATTTGACTATGACAAAGTAGGTACTATTTACATAGTTACTTTATTTAAGTATGCGCTTGAGACTTGAGATATAATCTAAATATATTAATTTAGGCAAATTAAACTTCATACAGCTAATTTCTATTGAATATTTCACGGATCCGGATTCTTACTATAGACCCCTCAGGGAAATTAAATAATTACCACAAGTAAGTACTACCTACTGTTTTTAAATGTTGATTTATTTTTATATTAGGCAGACTCTCAAACCTAAAACCGCGCACGCGCGGAGCTCCAATGGACACTAAACTGTGTTCTTCTCATATGATCTAGGCGCCTTTCGATCAATAACGAAACAGCGCCATCTCACGGGCAGCGGGTGCATGACGTGATGTAGGTTACGGGTACGAGGATTAGCTAAGAGATACTGCGCGACAGTTCCATTCATAAACGCCAATAGATGGCGCCAACACACGGTCATCGGTTATGAGACTGTATATCCCGCGAAAATGTGGAAGTCGAGGCCTTTTAAACGCTAAGACACTCCACAATCGCGAGATATGCAGTCTCAGGGAATATTTCATGAAAATTGACGTGGGAATGCATCGAGATGTGGTCGCGGTTGACATGGGCCTCACTCCGCTTTCCTTGGCTAAAGAGAACTGGCGCAAAACAGTAGTGCTTGAAAATAACGATCGCATGGAGGTATGGCAGAGCAAGGAGCTTCACGGACGCTTTTTCCGAGCACTACACGGGCCCGATGTAGATTTTGAAACGTCCGTAGCCTGGCTACGGTTCGGTGACTTCTTTGGGGAAACCGAAGGTTTTGTGCATTTATGGACGAACTTATGGTGACGAATAATTACCGGAGATTTATTGTGAAAGACGGCACAGTTGACATCTGTCGGGCATGTCACCGGCCGGGAGAATCAATCAGACATATTATTTCCGGGTGTTCTCGTCTAGCTAACGGACAGTACTTGCATAGACACAACCTTGTAGCCAGGATAATTCATCAACAAATTGCTCTGAAATACAACCTTGTGGAATCGGAGGTGCCGTACTGCAGGTATATGCCCGACTCAGTTCTCGAAAATGGCCATATCACATTGTACTGGGGTCGATCCATAATCACTGACAGGACTATTGTTGCCAATAAGCCTGATATAGTGATAGTGGATCGATCAGAGCGGCGTGCAATGATTGTTGACATAACCATCCCGCATGATGAGAACCTCGTGAAAGCCGAGAAAGATAAACAAATCAAGTATCTTGACTTGGCTCACGAGGTTGTCGACATGTGGGAAGTGGATTCAGCAATCATTGTACCGATAATAGTCGTGACAGCCAATGGCTTAATAGCCAAGACCCTCGACCAACACCTCAGGAGGCTCTCGTTAGGCGGCTGGATCAAGGGCTTGATTCGGAAAGCGGTACTGCTGGACACTACTGGACGGAAATTAGTCCGCTCGATTCGTCGACAGGTACTCGACCATTACCGATATTCAGCAATTTCTCAGAGAAATCTTCTGCAGATGTATCGTTCAGCAATGCAACTCTCATGTTTGTTGTCAGCTGAAGTTTCTAAACATATCGCCATAGATTCGATGATTTGAGGCAAACGTTTATTGCATTGGCAGCAGTCAATCTGGAAATTACTGGCAATGTTTGGCGGAAATCGCCAGACAGTAAAATCATTGCGCCCCCAAAACATCTCGAGTCATTACGTAGATCTTGCAATGTTCGATTAAATGCTTCCAATGCACGTTTGTACCATTTAGCATTCGTCCCAGATCTTCCATTCCAGATCTTCGATTCGGATAAAATATTGGCATTGGAGCGCTTTGTAATGTTACAGGTTGGTTCTTCAATAGATTGAAGATTTAATGGAAATTTTAATGCAGAATATGCCTTCTAGCAACGTGGCTGTTATTCCAGAAGAATCAACTGCAACGGCAATGTTGGATCTTACGTGAACAGTGGCTAAAACTACTGACATGAGGAATGTCTTACTAGTTCCACCAAACGCTAGTATGCATGCAGTAATCATTGTTGCAATCGTATTGAAAAGCTGCCTGAATCAAATCAGTATTTGATGAATTTCTTCTCTCGGTGGTAGGCCTCAACATCAGCCGCCGGCGTAAGTTACCACCCACCAGACAAAGTCGTGCCGCCAAGCGATTCGGCGTGTTCTGGCATGATGTCTGGTGAAGCCGTACGGAGGACGGGTCTGAGCAGTTGTGTTGCGATGTGTGCCGGGTGCGATGCGCCAAATGTTGTTGTGTCGGGAGGTTGGTCCTGGAGGGTAGCGGGATCCGAAGCACGGTGCTCCGCTGGCCGACCGCAGGTAGTTGGGGGCCCGAGTAGTGTGCCAGCCACATACGAAAGGCTGCCCCGCCAACTGCGAAAAATCCCGGGGTGGCCCCATCGTGCCGGTTGGCGACCGGACGAGAGGACCCGATGGCGATCCCTGGGGGGGTTCGGGCGTCCCCGCAGTCTCCAGATCAATCTCCCTCTGGCCCAGCATCGTTGGTCGCATTGTTGGGTTTAACATTGCATCACCTCACTCAACTGCCGTCTTCCTTCCTATTCACTCATTTAAATCTATGAAAAGGTCCAAAAAGAAAAGCAGGTGTGCACAGCGGGCGCACGTCCTCTCTTTCAAAGTGCACCTCTCTAACATTAGAGGTCTGCACTCCAATCTCTTAGCAGTACACCATCACCTTGAGACTGAGAAGCCGCATCTACTTTTCTTGACGGAGACCCAGATCAGATGTCCGCCTGATGCGGCATACCTCGGCTACCCGGGATACTCTTTGGAGCATCATTTCCTGCAGCGTGCCGGGGTCTGTGTGTATGTTCGCAATGACATCTGTTGACGGCGTCTCCGTCACCTCGAAGACCCTCATTTTTCGTCCTTATGGCTGTTGGTTGACACTGGTGTGGACAAAATTGTCTACACCTGTGTCTACCGATCACACAGCGGTGATCAGGAGACAACTCGGTTATTCGACCACCTCAGTGAGGCTGCTGACAATGCGCTACATCGGCACCCTGACGCTCAGTTCGTCGCTCTGGGGGACTTTAACGCCTGCCACCAGGACTGGCTCTTCCCATACCAGAGGACCGACCACGCTGGGAGAGAAGCGCGAAACCTCGCGCTTTCTATGGGCCTTTCCCGGCTGGTAGAGCAAGCGACTAGGGTGCCTGATGTAGTTGGCCACACTGCCAACTGTTTGGACCTTCTGCTGACCACTGATCCGGACAGATGTGTTGTAACAGTTTCCTCGCCGTTGGGAACTTCAGACCACTGTCTGGTGAAGTCTGTGTCGTCCTTCTCGCCACCAGATCACGACTCTCGTGGTGAACGGCGATTGTGGCGATACAGGTCAGCGGATTGGGATGAGATGTGCCACTTCTTTGCGTCTTATCCTTGGCAGCAGGTCTGCTTCTCTTCTGACAATCCGTCGAGCTGTGCGGACGCTATAACCGATGTGGTGCGTCAAGCTATGGATTATATTATATTTTATCCCATTCAATGACGTGCCCGTCGGTGGCTCAGCTCGCCCATGGTTCAATGCCGATTGTGTAAAAGCTGAACAGCGTAAGCACACGGCATTTCTCGCCTGGGTTGACGCTCGTGACCGCGGAGCTCCGGATTTAAGCTCAAAGAAAAGAGCCTTTAACCGTGCTGCCAAGTCCTACAAGAAAGCACTCAAGAAGGCTCGCTTCGACCGCATCACCCATATTGGCAACAAGTTATCTGCGCAGCCATCCGGTAGCAGATCGTTTTGGTCCCTTGCCAAATCGGTTCAGGCGAACTTCTGTCGGCCCTCACTGCCTCCGCTGGTTAGGCCTGATGGAACACTGGCTCATACGGCGAGAGAGAAAGCAGGTCTCTTTGCTTCTCTCTTTGCCCATAATTCGCGTCTTGATACTGGCAGTGCTACTCCACCTAATTTACCTTATTGCGGAGCTTCAATGCCTGAGGTTCGCATTAGGAACAAGGAGGTTCTGAGAGTACTGTGTCGTCTGGACGTGGATAAGGCTAGTGGTCCGGATGGTATACCAGCGATTGTTCTTAAAGCTTGTGCGCCCGAGTTGTCTCCTGTATTGACGCGCTTGTATCGCCCCTCATTTAGGACTGGTATAGTGCCCAAGTCCTGGAAGCTTGCTAACGTGCAGCCCGTGCCCAAGAAGGGTAGTCGTGCCGATCCTGCCAACTATCGGCCGATTTCGATCACCTCCATACTTTGCAAAATTATAGAGCGCGTATTGAACTCGCGCCTCTTGGCATACCTGGAAGGTAACGATATCCTCAGTGACCTACAGTACGGGTTTCGCCGCAATCGGTCAACTGGGGACCTACTAGTGTATGCCACTCACTTGTGGGGCGAGGCCCTCGAGAAGAATGGGGAAGCGATTGCTGTCTCCCTTGATGTCTCGAAGGCCTTCGACCGGGTATGGCACGCTGGCCTTTTGAGTAAGCTTCCAGCGTACGGCATTTCCCTAGCCTGACTGGCTGGGTAAAAGACTTCCTGACTGAACGGTCCCTCCGAGTTGTTGTCGATGGATGCTCTTCTGAGCCCATGTCAACTAATGCCGGTGTTCCTCAGGGGTCTGTTCTCTCTGCAACTCTGTTCCTGCTGCATATTAACGATCTGCTGATGCCTGGTATCTATGGGTATGCAGATGACAGCACAGTTGTAGAGAGATACCTGCCGGGTGCTCGGGCTAGTAGGGAATCAATCCGGTCCGAAAGAGAGGCCATGGTTGAGCGAACGAGTGTTGCACTGAAGGCAGTCTCCGAATGGGGCAATGCCAATCTTGTAGCATTCAATGCCGCCAAAACACAGGCGTGTCTTTTCACCGCCAAAAGGAGCCCGTTCACCTTGGCTCCTACTTTTCGGAATGTGTCCTTGGAGTGTTCCGACCGCCTTCAGCTTTTGGGAGTTGAGATTTCCTCGGACCTTAACTTTGGGCTGTTCATTGAGTCCAAGGCTAAGGTGGCTGCCAGGAAACTTGGCGTTATCGCAAAGGTCCGGCAGTGATTCACACCTGGGCAGCTTCTAATGTTATACAAAGCACAGGTCCGTTCGTGTGTGGAGTACTGCAGCCACATTTGGGCTGGCGCTGCCAAGTGTCACCTGGCCACTTTGGATTCAGTGGAGAGACGTGCAAAGAGGCTGATTGGTGACCCTGATCTAACTCGAGTCGGTCTCCAAAGCCTAGAGCACAGGCGTAGAGTAGCCAGCCTTTCGGTGTTCTATAGGATGCATTTCGGGGAGTGTGCGATGGAATTGCATGATTTAATTCCCCCATCTCCGTTCCACCAGCGGACGACCCGTCGTACGGCTGGTTTCCACCCTTACGTTGTTAACACCGCTACGATCCGGACGAAGCGTTTCGCCTCCTCCTTTATACCGCGTACATCGAGGGACTGGAATAGTTCGCCAACGGCGGTGTTTCCGTCGGACTACAATTTGAGTGTCTTCAAGGCTAGAGTGAATAGGCTCTTAATAAACTAGTGCGCTTTACCATCAACGATTGCGTCACTGCTTACCATCAGGCAGGATTGCGGTCAAGCGCTAGTTTATAATATATATATATATAAAAATATATATATATATATATATATTTACTCGATGATTTCCCATTCAACCAAGCCCTTTCACGGGCTGCTTCCCTTTGCGCTTGTGAGTCAGAACCACGCCGTCGAGCCATACTAAGGCGGCGCTCTTCACCTGCAATTTCTTGCTCTTCTTGAGTGCTAATCTAGTCAGGAGTGTTCTTCGGTATGACTGAGTAACTTTCGGGTGCGTTTATGATGAAATATTGTTTTAAGATAATATACGGTTTTATTATTCAATTATTATGCTTTAAATCGCACAAATTTGGCGGTATTTCTGTGTGGTCTATGAAAATGGTAAGAAAGCTGAACGCAAATATTAAAGTGTTATAATATTTGTGGTATAATATAAGTTTTGTGGTATAATATTTTTTAATAGCATAACGTTATGCTATCTTCTTCATCTTCTTCTTCAGCCTATAGATGTCCACTGCTGGACAAAGGCCTCCCCAAGGCGTACGTTATGCTATATTATATAAATATAGCTGATCCGCGCACCTACACGTTGTATCCATGGAAGTTTTTAAATATTTTTGAGAGTTGGTAACACTGTAACCCCCCCCCCTCCCCCCACTGTAACCCGTCAAACATGTCAACCTATTAATTATTATTTTTATATTTTGAAATTTAAATACACGATGTTATGAGCAAACTTGATATTATGTTGTCGATTCAAAAGTCTTGTTTTAATGCGTTCTTCAATTCGAGTAGGACTGAGAGTATAAATACTGTGAAGTGTTTGATAGAAAGTAAGTGGTCAACTTTTATATGGGAAAATGGAATTGTCGTTTTACTCTATCTTACTCGCAATTTTTCCTTATTTGCTCACCGTATAGACCTACCCTGAACTACGACAAACATTTTAAAACCAAAATCAGCTCAATCGGCCCAGCCGTTCTCGAGTTATAATCATACTAACGAACAACAATTCATTTTTATTTATATAGATTTAAAAATTAAATTATATGTAAGTAAAAATATAAGATGGGCTTTGCCCCAGAAAACAGACCCCTGAGGAACACCGGCATTGGTCGAAATGGGCTCCGATGAGCATCCGTCGACAACAACTCGAAGGGACCCTTCAGTCAGGAAGTGTTTTACCCAGACAGTCAAGCCAGCGGAAATGCCGTACGCTGGAAGCATACTCAACAGGCCAGCATGCCATACCCGGTCGAAGGCCTTCGAGACATCAAGGGAGATGGCAATCGCTTCCCCATTTTTGTCGAGGGCCTCGCCTCTCAGGTGAGTGGCATAAACTAGGAGGTCCCCAGTTGACCGATGGCGTCGAAACCCGAACTGTGTCGGTCACTGAGGAGATCGTTGCCTTCCATGTAAGCCAAGAGGCGCGAGTTCAATACACGATCCATAATCTTGCAGAGTATGGAGGTTATTGAAATCGGCCGATAGTTGGTAGGATCGGTACGACTACCCTTTTTGGGCACGGGCTGCACGTTGGCAAGCTTCCAGGACTTAGGCACTGTACCAGCAAGCGCGTCAATACAGGAGACAACTCGGGCGCACATGCCTTAAGAACAATCGCTGGTATACCATCCGGACCACTAGCCTTATTCACGTCCAAACGACACAATACTCTCAGAACCTCCTTGTTCCTAATGCGAACCTCCGGCATTGAGGTTCCGCAATGAGGTAATTTAGGTGGAGTAGCACTGCTAGTGGTCAAGACGCGAATTATGGGCAAAGAGAGATGCAAAGAGACCTGCTTTCTCTCTTGCCGTATGGGCCAGTGGTCCATCGGGCCTAACCAGCGGAGGCAGTGTGGGCCGACAGAAGTTCGCCTCGACCGATTTGGCTAGGGACCAGAAAGATCTGCTACGGGATGGTTGTACAGAGAGCTTGTTGCCAAAATGAGTAATGCGGTCGAAGCGAGCCTTCTTAAGCGCCTTTTTGTAGGACTTGGCAGCGCGGCTCAAGGCTCTCTTCTTTGAGCTTAGATCCGGAGCTCTGCGGTCACGAGCGTCAACCCAGGTAAGAAATGCCGTATGCTTCCGCTGTTCAGCTAGCACACAGTCGGCGTTGAACCATGGGCGAGCCGAGCTACCGACGGGCACGTCACTAAAGGGTATATAATACTACATAGCTTGGCGCACCACATCGGATATAGCGTCCGCACAGCTCGACAGATTGTCAGAAGAGAAGCAGATCTGCTGCCAAGGATAAGACGCGAATAAGTGGCTCATCTCATCCCAATCTGCTGACTTGTATCGCCACATTCGCCGCTCAGCACACGAGTCGCAATCAGGTGGGGACGACACAAGACTTTACCAGAGAGTGGTCTGAAGTTTCTTACGGTGAGGAAACTGTAACAACACATCTGTCCGGATCAGTGGTCAGCAGAAGGTCCAGACAATTGGCGGTATGACTGGCTACATCAGGCACCCTAGTCGCTTGTCCCGCCAGCTGGGAAAGGCCCATTGAAAGCGCAAAGTTTCGCGCGTCTCTCCCAGCGTGGTCGGTTCTCTGGTATGGGAAAAGCCAGTCTTGGTGACAGGCATTGAAATCACCCCGGAACGACGAACTGTGCGTCAGGGTGCCGATGCAGCGCATTGTCAGCAGCTTCACTGAGGTGGTCAAATAGTCGAGTTGTCTCCTTACCACCGTTGTGCGATCGGTGGACACAGGTGTAGACAATAATGTACACACCAGTGTCAACCAACAGCCAGAAGGACGAAAAATGAGGGTCTTCGAGGTGACGGAGACGCCGGCAACAGATGTCATTGCGAACATACACACAGACCCCGGCACGCTGCAGGAAATGATGCTCCAAAGAGTATCCCGGGTAGCTGAGGTATGCCGCATCAGACGGACATCTGATCTGGGTATCCGTCAAGAAAAGTAGATGGGGCTTCTCAGTCTCAAGGTGGTGGTGTACTACTATGAGATTGGAGTGCAGACCTCGAATATTAGAGAGGTGCACTTTGAAAGAGGGGACGTGCGCCCGCTGTGCACACCTACTTTTCTCTTTGGACCTTTTCATATGAAAAATTGAGTGAATAGGAAGGAAGACGGCAGTTGAGTGAGGTTTTTTTTTTGGGACAAAACCCGCCGCACTGTTCCCAACCCACTGCAACTCCTGAAAGCTAGAATCAACAGTGGAGACCGCCAGAAAAACGCCGAGCAATGAAGCTCGACGAGTCCCAGAGAAACGATTCAACTGTCTTGGGTCCCGCAACGAAATTAATCAGAAAAGAATAGCGGAGGAGTAAGAAAAAATATATTTTTTCCACTTCCCCCCATAACAAGCAGGAGACAGAACAGAACTAGGCCAACCGGCACAAAGGGATATTATTGCAACTGGGAGAAGCCCAGATTGCCAAGCACCACGGAATAAAATTTGATTAAGTTAATGGGTCCTAAGTAAGTATTTGCTGTTACAATTGATTCCAATAACAGGTATGGCAAAAGCGCCTGAACGCACGAAAATTAGTTCTAGTTTCTACAAGGTCCGTATAATAAACAACTCCGGATGTAACTTGTACACTATCCAACATAATATTGCGTTCATTCTGCCAAAGAATACACTCCCACAAGATGTGATGTGCGGACTGTTAAAATTCACTGTCTGTTGTAGAACATTGACACAAAGGCGAAGGAACAAGTTTAAAAGAATACAGTTTACTTTTAAAGTTGCCATGACCTGTGAGAAATTGGGCAACGCAGTGGTCAACCTCCAGCCATGTCTTAGCCAGCCGATCACCAACGGATGGAAAGAACAGATGGAGGTGCTGGCCCTTGATGGAATTATCCCACCTACTTTGCCATTCGGATAAGAGGTCCTCCCAGACGTCAGTCTGAGGTTTAAGTAATCCAGAAATTCTATTGAGGTCGCGTTGTGTAACAAAGTTAGTGTCCATGGCCTCCACTCTCACGGAGTAGAACATTGAAGCATGTCGCTGTACTTCAAGATCGACTGGAAGTACACCTGCCAGAACGGGTAAGGCTTCAGTACTGACTGTTCTATACGCCTTGCACAAAAATATCAATGCCTAACGTTGGCTTTGAAGCAGTTTACGTCGCGCCGCCCCTATACTGGCCCTATCGGTCCAAACAGGTGCACCGTAGCACATACATCCCAAGTAGGTAGCTCCATATATAATTTTTAAAGTTAGGAATGATAGAACCCAAGTTGCTTTGGATATTCTAGTTAGGGCATAAAAGTTCCTTTTAGCTTTTTCGCCAACTATTTTTATATGTTCGATAAATGAAAAATTCCTTTCTAAAACCATACCAAGGTAGCATACGGATTGCTGTTTTTTAACGGGAACGTTATTAAATTTAATAGTAGGCAATGATTTAAGATTACCTTTCAGTAGAAGTTGATAGGTTTTATGCGGCGCAAACGCTAGGTGGTTACGATCACCCCACTGAGATATTAGATTTAGGCAAGTATTGGCCAAGTTCTCAAGTCCAGCTCGGGTACTTGATTGAATGAGCAGTAGGCCATCGTCCGCGTAACCAGTAAGTGAACAGCCGCAAGGAAGCGGGATCGCGAGGAAATCATCAAAACCCAAATTCCATAAATAAGGACCGACAACTGAACCCTGAGGACATCCCAGGGTTAGTGCTTTAGTACTAGAAAAATGACCGAGCTTAAGTACCGCGGAACCGTTTATAAAGTAGGAGTAAACGAGATTATATATGTTTCTATAGCAACCACGGATTTTTAATTTTAACAACAGCATAGGCCACCAAGCGTTATCAAAAGCCCCAGAAATATCCAAAAAGATACCAATCACGTACTTGTGTTCCGACTGGTTAACGGTTCTTCTGACAGAAAGCGCCGCGTCGACTGTTGATTTACCGATGGTGAAGCCATATTGATTACTATGAAATTTTGGACCGTTCGGTAGTAAACGTGGAACGATGAGGCGCTCCAGAAGTTTTCCCAAAGATGGTAGAAGTGTGATAGGCCGATATGACTTCGGATCATCCGGTGGTTTATCACCACACTTTGGTATTATTCGTATGAAACCGCGTCGCCATTTACGAGGAAAAACGCCTTCAGCAATGCATCGGTTATATACAGTTAAGATGGCATCACCCGCTCTTTTACACGCTTCTTTAATCATCCTTTTAGATATTTTATCTTCCCTTGATGATTTGTTAACCGGTAGTTTTCTAACAATATTTATAAATTCGTCATTAGATGGTACATCTGACATTGGTGATTCAGGTGGCACAGGAGCCCACGCTCGAATCTGTTGGTGGTAGTCGCTATCGTTAGCCGGTGAATCATCAGGGATAAGTGTATTAATTAGTACTTCTGTTGTTTCCTCTATGCCCGTGGTATGCTTATCATCGACTTTAATGTTTTGAAGGTATGCAAGGTCGACCGATCTGTTAGCCTTAAATTGTCAAGTTTATCAACGATTTTCCGCAACAAGTTACCCTTAGATTTTTCCACCGATGCTTTGTAGCGTGACTTGGCAACTCTGAAAGCATTTAAAGCGAATGTAAGAAGATCTCCAGTAATCTTTCGGCTCTTGAGTTTATTTAACTGTCTACGCGCTCTGCGATATCTTTTACGCTGTTCAACTAAATAATCACTCCACCAGTCACATCTACGAATATTGGTCATAGATCCACGACCAATGGCGATGTCAGCGCAGTAGTTCTGAGCCTGAATAAATTCTAATCCTTCATTAAACGTAAGTTGTGTCAGAAAGCATTTTATAGTGTGAAGGATTATATTGAGGACAAAAAGGCTTGGGCTTGAGCTGCGTCCGATTTCTATACAATGATTGTTCTTTGATTTTTCCTCTTGTAGTTTTAATATGTAATTGTTTATGTTATTTAGTCAAAGCCTGTATTACACACTATGTAGCCAAGCATATTGTACGTTACGGAATTGTATCGCTGACAGAGGTGTTCGGCACTTGTGCAGCTGCAGCTGCACAGGAGTTAAACTTTCCACAGATTCGGGAACACTGTTGGAGCTGCTGAACCTTGGACAAAACTATCTTAGCATTGTGTAGATTCAATTTCTTAGTATTGTATAATTGCATGGCAAACGTGTGAGCACAATGTACGAATGTGCTGTAAGGAATTTATTTGTTGGGTTAGTCTTTTTTATTGACAACCCTCTCGCTTGGAGATGTTCACATTGACGTACTCCCTTTCGCTCGCGAACATGGCAGCGGCAGAAATAACCGAAATCGCAATAGTTTGGACTTTTCCCTCCTATTATGTTATGGGGCACTATTTTTCATTGAAACTTTCAGGTTTTGTTGAGGAATAAACAAGGAATGCATTTTTTTTTACTGATTGCAAAATAAATACAATAGCTTACATAAATGGCGTACACAAGATACCAATTATAATTCTCAGCACGAAAGCCCAGTAACAATTTCGAACACATTTTATTTACTTGCCTTTACTTTTACACCATAAATTATATATTTGTATGCTTCTTCTGGTTATAAACTATAATAAAATAACAATACATACCTTTTTATCCTCAAAAATACACAAAAAATACCCAAAAACACAAGAGCGCCGAAATTTTGGTTCACACGCTTCCAAGGACAAACTTTGTAGACAGATTTCTTTGTTTTTTTACTGGCTTGAGTACGGGGTCCAGGTACTAAATTCAAGAGCGATATTTTCTCCTTTTCTTTCTCATAGACATCATATGTCAAGAAAAAGACAAAACATTACTATAACCCGATGTTTGACTTGACAGCACACTCGCACACGTGCACACATGTGTGCACGTCCCGAGTGGAAGGTAGTATGATTAAGATTGCACACATGTGTTCACATCCGAGCGAGAGGGTTAATTGTGCTCTGGCTGTTGAGAGTATGTCATGCTCACTCAAATGTCTCGCTGATGGTGGCGTGTGTTTTGGGTCATTGGGTTCCCTTCGATATGGTTGAGCTGAATGATGCTGATCCATACGTCATGTTCGTGAACGGACGCCGTCGGAGGGGACTGGTCATCTCTTAGCTGCCACGGCGTATTTTAATTTCTGAATTGATTTTTGTATGTTTTCCATAATGGACGCTCTCAGCGTACAATATATTTCTGCATCGTTCTCACGCGGTTGATTTCAACATGAATGATGTAATCAAATATTTGTAACAATAGCTTAAAATTTAAAAGAGTGTCCATGGAGTTTCTTGCCCGTTCTTCTCCATAGGTACCTACTCTTTGGAATGGGCGACTAGCTTCATCTTATTGACTGACCGACCTTCTGACAATTCAAAAGTTCCTGTAACTGGTTTATTTGAAATAAATGATTTGATTTGATTTGATTTGTAGGTAAAGGTTTCTGACATAATGTCAGCACTTTCTTCGGCTGACAGCCCGTCCCGAGTGAATTCTTTGGCGTGACACGCAAAAAGTGAGCCAAAAAATTCCCAGTGCGCGCCTTTACATCTACAGCGTGGCGCCATAATGGTGACATTAAATTAACACACGAGTAGTGCTAGTGCCCATTAATCATAAGACATTTGATATTTTTAAATAACTCGAAAAAAGAAAAAAAAAATTTTTCAAACAAAATAAATAATATAAAAGTAACCAAAATTGGGATCACCCTTGCAAAAATTCATTCATGCAATTACTTACCTCGGAGGTGCTCGCGTCGCTTCGCGTACAGACCTAGTTAGCGGGCTAGCACACAAGCGTAAATCGTACGGACGACAGCACATCAAGCTAAGGTTACAATCAGTCAGATGTCTTTATCCGATTTTCAACTTTATCACTAAAGCATTAAGGCTCACGGTTGATTGATAATATCTGACGGTTTCGGGCGGCTTGACCTGCTGTCGTCCGTACCTACGTATTCGTAATCGGTAAATCAAATCAAATCAAATCAAATCATTTATTATTTGTAAAACATAGGTAACAAAAAAATACAGATCTTAAAGACAAAATGTACAGTGCGCTATGTTTTGTCTTTGGTGAGACATACAAATATGTAATAGTCATAGTTTTTTAAAGTTCACAAATATAAAAATTAAATAATGTCAAAAAATTAGGTCAGAAATTAGAAAAAACTTGATCGTTCAAGAACTCGTCAACCGTGTAATAACATTTGTCAATTAAAATTCTTTGTAAAGTTTTCTTGAACTCGGGTACAGGTAATAAGATTCTTTGTCGGCTTTTATCAATGAATCCGGCGGCGCGCGCGCTCTAATGCTCTAATGGTACCTACAGCGTAACTAGTTATAGTCAAACACTAATCACATCCCACTTAACTGTTATTATTACTTATAAGTAACTATCATCAGTTCATCACTAGTCACTGCTTTTATTTTAAATTTTCTTATGTTCAATGAGTTCACCTTGTTCTTCTTCATGTTTTCCTGCAAGTTTGATAATAAATTATCGTGTAAAGCCATTTCCCTCACTTTTTCAAACGCGATTGTTATTCGATGGCGTAATTGTTCGACCGAATCCACGTTCTCCGCGTAAACATGGTCTTTGACGCACCCCCACAAAAAAAAAAATCGAGTGGCGTGAGGTCTGGCGATCTTGCTGGCCACCTACGAGGTCCGAATCTGCCGATCCATTGGGCGCCAAACGTGTTATTTAGCCACTGCCTGGCTGCTGTTACGGAGTGGGCTGGCGCGCCATCTAATTGATACCACATTCGTTGGTATTGACGGACGCTTAAGTTGTTGGTGTATTCTGACACCGTATCATTTAATAAATTAACAAACCTTTCGCCGTTTAAAGTCCCATCAATGAACACGGGTCCGATGATGTTATCACCGTGAATAGCTGCCCAAACATTTACTGAAAATCTGTACTGATGGGCTATCTCCCGCCAAACGCGTGGGTTTTGGCTTTTGGGTGCCCAATGGTGCAGATTGTGCTGGTTCCACATGCCGTTTCTCGTAAACGTGCTTTCGTCAGTCCAACAAATTTGGGAAAGAAAGTCACTGTCCTCTTCAACTTTACGCAGTAACCACTGACAATATTCCACTCTAATTAAGTTATGTTAGGATAAGTTAGGATAAATTCGCTGTTGGAGCCGGCGTTCCACAGGGGTCTGTTTTAGGGCCTCTTCTGTGGAACGTCGGTTATGACTGGCTCCTGCGGGGAACCCTCCTTCGAGGCACGGGTGTCATCTGCTATGCGGATGACACTCTCCTCACTTCCCGCGGGAGCACCTTCCGGGAGGCGGCCAGTTTAGCGTCGGCGGGCGGATCCTTGGTGGCGGGAAGGATCCGCCGCCTGGGCTTGAGGGTGGCGCTGCACAAAACGGAGGCCGTGTTCTTTCACGGCTCGCGGCAGCGCCCCCCACCTGACGCCCACATTTTTGTGGAGGGCGTCAGGATCAGGGTCGAGGCCCAGATGAAGTATCTGGGCCTCACGTTGGACAGCAGGTGGCGCTTCGGCCCACATTTCAGCGGGCTGTCGACGCGCCTGCTGAAGGCTGCGGGAGCCCTCTCGTGGCTGATGCCAAACCTGGGGGGGCCCAGCATGCGGTGCCGGCGTCTATACGCCGGCATACTGCGGAGTATGGCCCTTTATGGGGCCCCTATTTGGGCGGACTCCATCAATTGGAGGGAGAACCTCACCGCCCTTCGGACGCCCCAAAGGGCCATCGCCCAGCGGGCATCGCGGGCCTACCGCACGGTGGGCTTCGCAGCGGCGTGCGCTCTGGCGGGCACCCCGCCTTGGGAGCTCGAGGCGTGGGTGCTCGCCAGAGTGTACGAGTGGACGGCGGGGCGCAGGGCGCTGGGCGAGCGTCCGGCCCCAGAAGTGAGGGAAGCCGTCCGCCGGGAGGCGAGGGACGCCATCGTCCAGCATTGGACGCGGGACCTCGCCTCCGCGGTGTTCGGCCGCCGTACCCTCGACGCCGTCGGGCCGGTCCTGAAGGACTGGCTCGACAGGCGTCACGGATTCCTGTCCTTCCGTCTGGTGCAGGTGCTCTCCGGTCACGGCTGCTTCGGCAGGTACCTGCACCGGATAGGACGAGAGGAGACACCGTCGTGCCATGGTTGTGGCGCGGCGGAGGACACGGCGGAACACACCCTCGCGGTATGCCCGTCGTGGGCCGTGCCGCGCCGCGATCTTGTCGCGGCGGTTGGAGGGGACCTCTCGCTGCCCGCCATCGTCAGAGCGATGGTGGGGAGCGAGGAGGCTTGGGTGGCGATGGCCTCCTTCTGCGAGGTCGTGATGTCGCAGAAGGAGGCAGCGGAGCGCGAGCGGGAGGAGGATCCCCTCGCTCCGGCGCTCCGCAGGCGGCGTAGGGGGAGGAGAAGGCGGGATTTCGCCCGCTTTCTCCCTCCCTGAGGTGAGCGGCGGGCGTGAGGCCGACGCCCGCCTTACATCGCTCATCACGCGGGAGCCACGGCCCCTCCCAGGAGGGCAATTGAGGGCCCGCCTTACTAGGCGGGTTTCGCCGGCGGGGGAGAGGTAGCTCAGGCTGCGCTAGTTTCCCACTCCCCCGCCACTATGGCGATGCCGGAGTGTCGCTGTGGGTTTAGTGGGTATTCCCGGCTTCGGCTGGGCGAGTCCCACACACGCCCTTCGGGGTACGGTGCGTAAAGGCATTCCCACAGCGTCAAAAAAAAAAAAAAAAAAGTTAGGATAAATTGAGACGGCGCCCGACTGAGACGGCGCCCGACTGCTATGGCGGACGGACGCGTTGTGCCGCGCTCTCGAATGGATTTTAAATATAATTGTTTTGGTTTGGCTTTTAAAACGAAATTGGTAGAGTGGCTTCAAAAATATTCTTTTTATAGTATTAAGGAATTTTTGGAACATAAAAATTTAAATCTTTAAGGATAATTTGAATAGATGTAAATTGTAAGTAAAAAGGAATAAATATTGTATAACATCAAACATTTGCACGCTTGCATGCAAGCAGAGTACTATAACTTTTAGGTTTTAAGAACTTACCTTTATAAAAAAATGTATCTCTAGCAAATAAACGTATGATTATGATTTCTCGCGGGCTTTCGGCTGAGTTTCGGCTGGTCTGGTGCTCCAGTTGGTGTAGTTTGGTGCGCGAGAGCTTTGTGAGATTGACACGATTTGACATGATTGTGAGAGGGACACAAAATAGTGATAGGTTTTGTTTTTGTGTTGTTTGTGATAGTGTGGTGCACAGTGTTGGATGTTATACACTGTAATTCGGTGGGATAAACCAACCGCCAGCCCGGCGGTGGCAAGTATTTAAGTGCTTTTTTGTTTTATTTTGTTTATTTCCTTATTTTTATAGTTAGTGGGTAGATTTTTTACCCGACTACGGCAAAGCAAAAGGAGGGTTATGATTTTGACAGGCTATGTATGTATGTATGTATGTATGTATGTATGTATGTATGTATGTATGTATGTATGTATGTATGTATGTATGTATGTATGTATTTATGTTCATCTGTTCCCTCGTAACTTCTAAACTACTTATCAGAATTCGACAAATGATATATCATTAGAAGCGTCTTAATTGTCCGCTGGTTATAGGCTATATGGGGTTTCACAAAATTTACTGTAGCGCCCTCTAGCGGACAAAACATACAGAGTAAAAACTAAAGTTAAGATAAATATGCCGTGTTTGGTATCATTTGAAAGCCCTTTACTTGTACATTTTGAATATATATATATTGCTAGCATTTGCTTGTGACTTTACCTGTATTCATGGGCTGGTTGCATATAATTCACATCTTTTCGTTCATAGCTTCTTTACTACTTATCAGAATGAGACCACTGCAGTACCATTAGAAGGGCCTTGATATTCTGTTAGTTATGAGCTATAAAGCTTGTCACCAAATTTAGTATTGCGCCCTCTAGCGGACAAAAAGTTCTATGTTAATATAAAATTAAAATAAATATACTGTGTTTGGTATCACGTGAAAGAGCTTCACGAGTGCTTTATGCTTGTACATAATTACAAGAATGCTTTAATGATGTTAAATATGAGCGATAAGAGTAAAGCGCGGATCACGGGAACTGTGAATCGCTTTATGCAATGTAGAGCAGTGTGAACATTATTAGAATATGTAATGCACTAATGAAAACGACATAAGCTGGGAGTAACTCCACGCGGTGAAGGCGGAAACAGTTTTATAACTGGCTAAATCTCCCATAAAAAGGGCCTCTGCACTATATGCCTTCGGGCTTATGTTGTTATATGTGCGTGTAGATGTAATATGTCAAGTACCTAGTTTTTAGTTCATCAGTTTAACTTTTGTTAATAATATGCGCCACAAATACACTTTAACACCAAAATAGTACAAATAAAAAAAAAAAGTTAAAAACTAAAACCCAACTACGACAAAAAACGACGCTGAAAAAGTATAAAACAAGATTTTCAGAATACTGAACTGAACAAAGTTGCTAATGTGTAAAGAGATAAATTTTCATGTTTAGAAAGGCGTAGTCACACGTTGTCAAGGTGCTACGGTAGGTAGGTATATGTAACGTGTGACTACGCCTTTCCAAACATGAAAAATTATCTCTACATAGTGAATATTGCATACTTCAGAATAGTATTGTATGACATTACTACTGTGTCCATTTACTTGCAACTACATTAGCAACTTTGTTCAGTTCAGTATTCTGAAAATCTTGTTTTATACTTTTTCAGCGTCGTTTTTTGTCGTAGTTGGGTTTTAGTTTTTTAACTTTTTTTTATTTCCGTTATTGTTACTATTAGGTTATTTTGTTGGACATTGTCGATGTCATCTGTCACTGTCATTTGTCAGTGTCTTCTGGGGTGAAGTTGACGGTTGTCGTCTGTCACTGTCGGCTGGGGTGTTGCCGGCCTTGGCTGGGTGATTCGTAGGTGATTCGGAGGTGTAAACACCCAGAATTTAATATTTATTTTTTAGCAGGTACATAGGATTAAGTTAGAAGTAGGTTTGGTAGGATTCTGTAGTGGGTTTAGTTAGTTTAGTTAGTAGTTATTTAGTAGGTTTAGTGGGAGAAATGCCGAAACCAAAGCGGAATGCCTCGGGGCGTTTCGCCCCAAAAGGCTCCTCTCAGAACCAACCCAAAGGCCCTTCTCAGGGCCATCACGACGGGTGTTCGGCGTCGGAGGACAGTCGCGCACCTTCTGCGGTGGGCTTCTGCGGGGAGGACGAATGCTCCGACTCGGACATGGGGTCCGTAGCTGGGGACTCGTCGTCTGTCTGTGGAGTGGCTGCGGACCGCAGCCTTAAGAGGGCCTACCTGAAGCTCGGGTCCGATGGTTCCTCGGGCTCGACCAAGGGTAAGCCCAAACAGAAGAGGCCGAGGGCGAAGACTGCTTCGCCTTCGACTTCTTCTCAGGCCAGCACCCATGACGTGGGTCTGGCAGACGCCCAGCGCCAGCTCGGCTTGGCTAGAAGGGCCGAAGTCGAGCTGGAACTGGAGGAGTTGGTTGCTGCGAAAGAGAGGCAGGCGCGCGCAGCCAAGTCGAGGGCCGGATATGGTTCGGCCCTCCCCAGTTTCGAGGGATTGTCCATGGCGGAGCTGGCCCGACTGGCAGAGGAGGACAAGGAGGAGATCTCCGAGGTCGCCTCCAAGTCCTCAAACCTGAAGGGCACATTCCAAAAGGCCCTGAAATGCCGAGCTACTAGCTTGCTCGGCATTGTGAAGGAGCTGACGCAGCGTACGGCGTCAGAGGAGACGCGGCAGCTGCAGGCGAGGGTGGACCGCCTGCAAGCGGAGGTCAGCCAGCTTCACAAGAAGCTGGCTGAGGCTACGGCCCCGCCCTCTAAGGCCCCGTCGGCAGCGGTTCCCTCCCCCTCCTCCTCCAACCTTGAGGAAGTAATCCGTAAGGTGGTCATGGAGGAGAGGGCGTTCACCCGGGCCTGCTTTGCAGGCATCGAGGACCGCCTGCTGCCGGAAAAGCGTCTTCGTCCGCCACTAGCGGCGGATAAGGCGCCGACAGCGGCCCCCCAGGCCCCGAAGCCCTCAAAGGGAAAAGGGAAGGGGAAAAAGTCGCAGGGGGCTCTGCCTCCCCCCAGTGCGAGTGCGGGCGCCGAACCGGGGCCGGTTTTCATCGCGGCACCCGCCCCCCAGGTTCAGGAGGGAGACGCCCTCCTCCCCTCCGCCACCCCGTCCAACCAGCCGTGGTCAGGGGTGGTGAAAAGGGGCAAGAAGAAGGCGACCCAGGCCCCGACTGCCTCGGCGGCTGCCCCGGCAGCAGCCCCGGCGGCTGCCTCGGCAGCCAAAAGGGCACCGAAGCTGGTGCCTCCCAAAACTGCGGCGGTGACGGTGACGATTGTCCCCGAGGCCGCCGAGAGGGGCGTCACCTACGAGTCCGTCCTGAGACGGGCTCGTGCCGTCGTTGATCCCGCCGAGTTGGGGCTCGGTACCTGCCGTCGGACCCAAACCGGAGCTCGACTCTTCGAGTTTCCAGGGGAGGACGGCGGCAGGAACGCTGACTTGTTCGCCGGCAAGTTGAGGGAGGTACTTGCCGACGTGGCGAAGGTCGCCAGGCCGACCAAAACCACAGCCATTGAAGTGACCGGTCTAGATGACTCGGTTGCCAAGGAAGAGGTGGTGGAGGCAGTCGCGAAGGCCGGTGGCTGCGAACCCGCAGCGGTACGGGCTCGGGACATTAGACCCGGCCGCGGTGGACTGGGCTCTATCCGGCTGCGGTGCCCAGTCGCCGCAGTGTTGGCCGTCCAGGCAAAATGCCAGGGACGGCTACTAGTGGGCTTCAGCCGGGCCGTGATGATTGGTTCTTGAGGCAGCGCCGATGCGCTGCTTCAAGTGCTTGGGAATCGGCCACACCCGAGCCATGTGTCCGTCCACAGTAGATAGGGCGGACACGTGCTTCCGCTGCGGGCAACAGGGGCATAAGGCAGGCTCGTGCGAGGCCGCCAAGCCGCATTGCGCGGCGTGCGCCGACAGTGGTCGCCCAGCGGACCACGTGATGGGGGGGAGCTTATGCCGACCCCCCTCTAAGAAGGGCAAGCCGCAGGCGGCTATAAGCCGTCCTGCCGCTGCTGCCTCCACCCCCACTGATATCCCATCAGCGGCGGTGGCCGAGGGTGATGCGATGGTCGAATAATGGGTACCGACCATCGCATCCTGCAGGCAAACACCAACCACTGCCGGGCTGCCCAGGACTTACTGGTGCAGTCAATGGCCGAGTGGTTGGTGGATGTGGCAGTGGTGGCCGAGCCGTACTTCACTCCCAGCAATTGGCTGGGAGACAGTGACGTCTCGGTGGCAATCGTGGCGCGGTCTTCCTCGGACTCCCCTCCCCTCTCGCTCTTAGAGAGGGGACCGGGATACGTGGCCGCCGCGTGGGGAGGGTTGGCCCTGGTGGGGGTCTACTTCTCCCCAAACCGCCCTCTCCAGGACTTCGAGGATTTCCTCGGGGTCCTGACGGCGGTCATCGGGAGGACGGCGCCACGTCAGGTCTCCGTGCTGGGAGACTTGAATGCCAAATCGGTGGTCTGGGGAAACCCGGCCACCGACGCTCGCGGACGGGCGGTCGAATTGTGGGCGGCCGCGTCTGGGCTCTCCCTCTTGAATAGGGGGAGCGTCCGGACGTGCGTGCGGCGGCAGGACGGGTCCATAGTGGACCTCACCTTCGCCACGCCCGCACTGGCCGCCCGCATTCAGAACTGGAGGGTGGAACTGGAGGAGACGATCTCGGATCACCGCTACGTGCGATTCGAGATCTCCCCCCAGAATCCACGGGGGCGCTGCAGCACCCCCTCATCGTCGGGCCGATCCCCGTTTCCAAGGTGGGCTCTGACCCACCTGGATCGGGAGGCGGCAAGGGAGGCCGCGTTCGTCCAGGACTGGCTTTGGCCAGGTCCAGGCGTGGACGTCCTGGACGTGGACGCGGCGGCGGCCCGATTGAGGGGGTCATTGACCGAGGTATGCAACGCCAGCATGCCTCGGTCGAGACGTCCGCCTCCCCGACGCGCCGTTTATTGGTGGTCGGAGGGGTTGGCGAGGCTGCGGGCCACCTGCGTAGCGGCACGGCGGGCCTACACCCGATCGCGTCGGCGGCGCCGACGAGATCTGGCCGACGAGGACCGCCTCTACGCCAGATACGTGGAGGCGAGGGCGGCCTTCAAATCGGCCATCGGCGTCGCTAAGGACGCGGCGAGGGCCGAGCTGTTGGAGGGTCTCGACAACGACCCATTCGGGAGGCCATATAAGGCGGCGCGTAACAAACTGCGCCGCATTGGTCCCCCGGTTGCCGAGACCCTCGAACCAGCGCTCCTGGATGGGGTGGTGCGGTCCCTGTTTCCGCGCAGGGATCCGACGACTCTTCGTCTCCGCGCCAAAAAGACGGCTCCCGGCCCGGACGGGGTCCCCGCACGGGTGGTGGCCATCGCGGCCACCGAAATGGAGAGCAGGTTCCGGGACCTCTTCAGCGCGTGCTTCGCGTTGGGTAGGTTCCCGAAACCATGGCGGGATGGCCAACTGTGCCTCCTCCGGAAGGAAGGGCGGCCGGCGGACTCCCCTTCGGCTTATCGGCCCATCGTTTTGCTCGATGAGGTCGGTAAAATGTTCGAGGGGATTATCGCCGGCCGTCTCAAGCGGCATCTGCGGAGCGTGGGGCCGGACCAGTCGGACGCCCAGTTCGGATTTCGAGCTGGTCGTTCGACAGTGGACGCCCTGGCCCGTCTAAAGGGCCAGGTGACAGAGGCGGTGCGAGTGGGAGATGGAGTGTTGGCTGTGTCATTCGACATTGCCAACGCCTTCAATTCCATCCCCCACTCCACCATCCTGGAAGCGCTCCGGTACCACGGAGTGCCCCTGCATTTACGGGGCCTCCTGGCCAGCTACTTGGAGGACCGTGCTGTCCTCCTCGTAGACGGGGCTGGCCAGCTCCGGCGATACGCTGTTGGAGCCGGCGTTCCACAGGGGTCTGTTTTAGGGCCTCTTCTGTGGAACGTCGGTTATGACTGGCTCCTGCTGGGAACCCTCCTTCGAGGCACGGGTGTCATCTGCTATGCGGATGACACTCTCCTCACTTCCCGCGGGAGCACCTTCCGGGAGGCGGCCAGTTTAGCGTCGGCGGGCGGATCCTTGGTGGCGGGAAGGATCCGCCGCCCGGGCTTGAGGGTGGCGCTGCACAAAACGGAGGCCGTGTTCTTTCACGGCCCCCGGCAGCGCCCCCCACCTGACGCCCACATTTTTGTGGAGGGCGTCAGGATTAGGGTCGAGGCCCAGATGAAGTATCTGGGCCTCACGTTGGACAGCAGGTGGCGCTTCGGCCCGCATTTCAGCGGGCTGTCGACGCGCCTGCTGAAGGCTGCGGAAGCCCTCTCGTGGCTGATGCCAAACCTGGGGGGGCCCAGCATGCGGTGCCGGCGTCTATACGCCGGCATACTGCGGAGTATGGCCTTTTATGGGGCCCCTATTTGGGCGGACTCCATCAATAGGAGGGAGAACCTCACCGCCCTTCGGACGCCCCAAAGGGCCATCGCCCAGCGGGCATCGCGGGCCTACCGCACGGTGGGCTTCGCAGCGGCGTGCGCTCTGGCGGGCACCCCGCCTTGGGAGCTCGAGGCGTGGGTGCTCGCCAGAGTGTACGAGTGGACGGCGGGGCAAGGGCGCTGGGCGAGCGTCCGGCCCCAGAAGTGAGGGAAGCCGTCCGCCGGGAGGCGAGGGACGCCATCGTCCAGCATTGGACGCGGGACCTCGCCTCCGCGGTGTTCGGCCGCCGTACCCTCGACGCCGTCGGGCCGGTCCTGAAGGACTGGCTCGACAGGCGTCACGATGGCCTCCTTCTACGAGGTCGTGATGTCGCAGAAGGAGGCCGCGGAGCGCGAGCGGGAGGAGGATCCCCTCGCTCCGGCGCTCCGCAGGCGGCGTAGGGGGAGGAGAAGGCGGGATTTCGCCCGCTTTCTCCCTCCCTGAGGTGAGCGGCGGGCGCGAGGCCGACGCCCGCCTTACATCGCTCACCATGCGGGAGCCACGGCCCCTCCCTAGGAGGGGCAATTGAGGGCCCGCCTTACTAGGCGGGTTTCGCCGGCGGGGGAGAGGTAGCTCAGGCTGCGCTAGTTTCCCACTCCCCCGCCACTATGGCGATGCCGGAGTGCCGCAAAAAAAAAAAGGTTAGGTTAGGTTAGGTTAGGTTAGGTTAGGTTAGGTTATCCGTTCCGTGTGCAGTTTCTGGCCTGCCATCGGACGCGTCCCCAGGTGGCGGATAGGGGAACGGCCCCCAGATATGGGGGTTACCGGTTTACCGGCGCGGACCAAAGCCAGACGCGGGACTGCTTCGGCGGTCATGCGTGCGACGGGTCGGCCACCACTCCAGGTGGCTGACATGACCCGAACTCCGGGTCGCCGTCGGACAACCCGGACTCCTCATGGAGAGGAGCTGGGGGCCCTGCTCGCGTGCGTGCATGCGAGTGGGGCCAAGAGGAAGGACGCCTCTCTAAAAAACCCTTGAAACCCTTCGCTGCTGCGTCTTCTTGTTTAAGAAGACATACCCAGCCTAGGGGCGACGGGTCCCGGTTCGGGACACGGTCTGACACAGACCACCGTTCGGCCCAAACGTTGCGCTGGGGCGGGCGCTCCAGTGCAACGAATATCCGTTTACGGATGGTGACGGGTGCCGCTACGCCTAGTTGGATAGCGGCACGGAGGCATGTCTAATGCCGACGTCATTTGGGGGCTTGGCTTAACCGCCCGGCCCCCTACAAGCCTAATCCCAAGGTGGGAGCGTGCCGAGGGGATGAGTGGCCGATGGGAGACCGGTCGCTAACGCTCACCTGCTGGGTACCTGCCGACCCCCAGCAGTAATCAGGCTTATCCAGGGTACGACGCTCTGCCCGGATGGACGTATAGAACGCTAATTCTCGTGGGAACAGTATGAAGAAATCCAAAACCAAGAACAAAACCATAATTAAGAGGAACGGAGGAGTAAGGAGAGAGGAGGGAGCAGTCTCCGACCCGGAGAAAGCTCCCGAGGCCGTTGTGTCGGGCGCCGACAGTACGGGCTCGTTGGAGTCGGTCCGGTCGGAACCGGACGTGACACCATCCCTAAAGAGGACTAACTCGCAGTCGGTGATAGAGTTGGCGACACTGGCCGGCACAAGTGACGACACGGCGCTGTATATCAGCATGAGTAGTACCCCGACTGCTAAGCGCGGTAGGGGACGGCCGCCTACGACAGGCCACTATGTGGGCCTGTCCAAGGCCCGTAAGGAACTGGAGGCCGCCCGAAAGGCCGCCGAAAAAGAGGAGCGCAGCGCGGTGGAGGAGCGTAGGGTGGCCGACCTGGCTCGGAAGATGGACACCGGACGGGTCGCTCGGCTGTCTGAAACTTCTTCCGCCGCGTCGTCGGTCGAAGACCTTCAGGCGACGGAGCTGGGCGAAAGGCTCCGGAGCGCCGTGGACACAGTGAAGGAGGTGTCTAGGGTGTCCCGTGGACTCAAGGGGACCTGCCAGAAGGCTCTAAAGGTGGCAGCGGCCACCATGCTTGAGGTCGCCGAGGAGCTACTACAGCGCTCCTCAAATGACGAGACGCGGCGTCTCACAGCGGCAAACGCCCGCCTAGCTGCCCAGGTTGCGGAGCCCCGTAAAGAACAGGAGGAGCTCCGTGCGGAAATTCGCAACCTGATGAAGGAAAGGAGGAGAGAGGACACCTCTGGGCCGGCGGAGTCACAGCCCATTTCCCGGCCTTTGGCGGAGGAGTCAGAGCTTGTCCGGCTCTTCAAGACGGAGATGGCGGCGCTGTCTGCCCGCTTTTCGGTCATCGAGGGCAAAGTATTGCGGCCTCCATTGGCCCACGAAAAGACGCCGCCGGCGCAGACGTATGCGGCGAAAGCCGCTGCGCCGAGCCCGGCCAAACGGGCAAAGACCAAGGCCGTGGCCGCTGCTCCGGCTGCTCCAGCAGCCCCAGCTGCATTAGCAGCTCCAGCGCCGGCGACGAGCACACCAACGGTCTCCCAAGAATGGGTCACCGTTGGTGAAAAGAAGAAGAAACAGAAGAAAAAGAAGAAGAAGACAAGAGCGGCGAAGGAAAAGGAGAAACGAACGCTCCGCGCCCCGAAGTCCACGGCGGTGGCTATTAAGCTACCGCCGGAGGCCATAGAGAGGGGCGTGTCATACGCGTCGTCCTGGCAAAAGCCAAGACCGACATTAATCTGAAAGATCTGGGCATAACGGGCATCGTTTGGAAGGAGGCGGCAACCGGAGCCCGTTTGCTAGAGGTGCCCGGCGCCACAAGCGATGATAAGGCAGACGCGCTTGCAGAGAGGCTTAAGGCCTCTCTGAAGGAGCAATTCCCGGAGGCAAAAATCTCCAGGCCAGTAAAGACACTGAACATGCGTGTCTCGGGCCTAGATGACACAGTTACGTCGAAGGAGCTCGGGGCCGCCGTCGCGGAGGCGGGCGGGTGCCCCCTGGAGCAGGTCCGGCCGGGCGAGATCGGGCCCGGCCTCCGGGGACTCTGGTCCGCAGTAGTGACCTGCCCTGTTGCGGCGGCCCGCCGTATAGAAGCGAGCGGCCGCAACCTGCTTGTTGGGTGGGTGTTGGCGCGAGTTAAGATTCTCTTGCCCCGACCGCAGAGGTGCTTTCGGTGTCTGGAGGTGGGGCACTTGGGGGTACATTGCTCGTCGACCATCCAAGTCGGCGGGCTCTGCTTCCGGTGCGGCCGGCCCGGTCATAAGGCCGCCGCATGTGATGCCCAGCCGAATTGCCCTAAGTGTGCGGCGGCGGACAAGCCGGCCGATCACCGGATCGGCAGCAAATCCTGCGCCGACAACCACACCAAGCAGAACAAGAAAAAGAAGGGGACCAAGGGGATCGGGCCTGCTGCCCAAGGCGCTGCGGCGCCTATAGCGCGGCGGACCCCATCTCCTAAGGCAGCCGACTCGTTGCCGGAGGGGGAGCGGACCATGGACACTGAATAATGTCTGTGTCCGCTTCCCTTCGGTTCCTTCAGGGCAACATCAACCACTGCGCCCGTGCTCAGGATCTTCTCCTCCAGAGCATGGCGCAGTGGTTGATCGACGTTGCGGTGGTCGCCGAGCCGTGGTTCGTACCCCCCAGGGATGACTGGGTGAGTGACGCCCACGACTCGGTGGCCATGATCTTGCGAAGATCGGCCGGGACTCCGTCCTTTGAAGCCGTCGCCAAGGGACGGAATTTCGTCTCTGTACTGCTCGGAGAGTTGGTGATCGTCGGGGTCTACTTCTCTCCGAGCAGGTCTCTCGCCGAATTTGAGGCATGGCTGGAGGAGTTGGGCACAGTCGTCAGACGTAACCACCCTCGCCCTGTGGTCGTGCTCGGGGACTTCAACGCCAAGTCAGGCGCCTGGGGTTCCCCGATTACTGACGCTCGCGGCGAGGAGTTGGAAGAATGGGCGGTCGAATACGGTCTCGCCATCCTTAACCAGGGCTCGGTGAACACGTGCGTGCGCCAGCGGGGCGGTTCCATAGTGGACATTACGTTCGCTAGCCCCGCCTTCGCACGCCGTGTCCAAGGATGGCGTGTTATGGAAGGGGTGGAGACGTTGTCGGATCATAGGTATATCCGGTTCGACGTCTCCGCCCTGCCCACAACGCCTGCGCCTGCGCCGGCCGTGCCGACCCCTGGTTCGATCGGTCCGCGTTGGGCGTTAAAGCAGTTGGATCGGGAGCTGCTCCTCGAAGCCGCGATCGTCCAGGCCTGGGTGACTACACCGGACAGGCCTGTCAACATCGACGAGGAGGCCGAGCAGCTCCGGCGGGCCATGACCAGCGTCTGCGATGCGGCGATTCCTAGACGGCGTCAACAGCCATCTAGGCGCCGGGTGTACTGGTGGTCGGCGGACATCGAACGGCTCCGTGCCGCTTGTGTGGCCGCTAGACGCCAGTATGCCCGGCATAGGAGAAGGCGGCGCCGCCCGCCAGACGCTGACGCCAGAGAGGCGGAACTGTACGAGGCTTACCGCGAAGCAAGGAAGGCATTGAAGGGGGCCATCACCAAAGCGAAGGCAGAGGCCCGCGAGCGGCAGTTAGCGACCCTGGACCGCGACCCGTGGGGGCGCCCTTATCGCGCAGTACAAGGCAAGCTGCGCCCTTGGGCACCTCCGCTCACCCAGGGTATGCGGCCCGAGTTGCTGCGAGAGGTGGTGAGTGCCCTCTTCCCAGCCAGGGCAGAGCACATCCCGCCGCCTATGGTTCCGCCTCGATCCGCTGACGCCAACGCCAACGCGGAAGATGACGACGACGACGTGCCCGACGTGACCCGGGCAGAGCTGAGAGCAGCGGTGTCCCGGCTTCAAGCCAAGAACACCGCCCCAGGGCCAGACGGCATTCCTGGCCGAGCGTGGGTCCTGGCCGCGGAGGCTCTTGGGCCTCGACTGATGGGCCTTTTTAGCGCGTGCCTGGAGCGGGGCCAGTTTCCCCGTCCATGGAAGACGGGCCAACTGGTCCTACTGAAAAAGGCGGGGCGCCCGGCGGATTCGCCGTCTGCGTACCGGCCCATAGTGTTGCTGGACGAGGTGGGCAAGCTCTTTGAAAGAGTAATTGCAGACCGCCTCGTCCGCCATCTAAACACAATCGGGCCGGACCTAGCGGACGACCAGTTCGGCTTTCGCCAAGGGCGCTCCACAGTCGACGCCATAATGCGCGTGAAGGCCGCGGCGGAGAGTGTCGTCTCTCGGGGCGAGGTGGTGTTGGCGGTGTCATTGGATATCGTCAATGCGTTCAACACCCTGCCCTGGAGCTGCATTAGGGAGGCGCTCCGATTCCACGGGGTGCCGCTCGTCACTGCGCGAGGGAGGACGTATCGCGACGCAGCCATCCTAGCGACGGCAGGGGTTGCGCAAGTGGTCCAGAGGATCCGTCTGCGCCTGGAGGTGGCCCTCAACAAATCCGAGGCCCTGTGTTTCCACGGGACTCGGCGGGGTCCACCTGCGGGCTCATACATCGAGGTAGGAGGCGTTCGCATTGCCGTCGGGGCGACAATGAGATATCTCGGTCTCGTCCTCGACGGCAGGTGGAACTTCGGGCCGCACTTCCGGCAACTGGCCCCCAAACTGAGAACGGCCGCGGCCGCGCTATCACGGCTACTGCCGAACCTCGGGGGGCCCAACTCATCGTGCCGGAGGTTGTACCTAGGAGTCGTGCGGTCGATGGCCCTTTACGGGGCCCCAGTGTGGGCGGATCACCTGACGCCTCGCAACTTTGCGGTCATCCACGGGCCGCAGCGAGCGACGGCAGTCAGGGTAATAAGAGGATACCGCACGATCTCCTACGAGGCGGCCTGCCTCCTAGCCGGATCGGCGCCCTGGGATCTCGAGGCCCAAGCCCTCGCGTCGCTTTACAAGTGGCGCGGGGAGGCCCGAGAGCGGGGCGAAAGATCGTTTCTGCCGAGAGTGATGGAGGCGAAGCGGTCCGAGCTCCGCCAAGTCCTGGTGGCGGAGTGGCGAGAGAGACTTGCGCAACCCAGCGCAGGGCACGCCGTCATAGCGGCGGTAAGACCCTGCATGGAGGAGTGGATCGACCGGAAACGGCATGGGGCGCTCACCTTCCGTGCGACGCAGGTGCTGACCGGACATGGGTGTTTCGGCAATTACCTGTGTCGTATCGGTCGGGAGCCGACACCGGCGTGCCATCACTGCGGTGGCGGGGCAGAGGACACGGCGCGGCACACCCTAGAGGAGTGTCCAGCGTGGGACGAGCAGCGCCGTGCGCTCACCGCAGCGATCGGCGGAAATGACCTCTCGCTGCCGGCCGTGGTCAGAGCCATGATCGACAGCGAGGGGTCATGGGACGCGGTCGTCTCCTTCTGCGAGGAGATAATCTCCGCGAAGGAGACGGCCGAACGGGAGAGGGAGGCACTGAGCACTCTCCCGTCCCGCCGACGGCGCGCTGGCCGGAGGAGGAGGGAAGCCGAGGTCGATCCGCTTCCTCCATAATGAGAGACCGACGGGCCGAGGACCGGGGGAGTCCGTCGCCCGTCGCTAGGGCCGGAGTAGGCGTGTAGTGGCTGTTCCTACACGCCTACCTGATGGAAGGAGGGGGGGAAGAGTGACCCGCCGATCTCGCGCGCGGCGGGTCAAGGCCTGCCGGGGACGCGGTGAATGCAAACTAGGCCCCGTACCCCCGGCAATAGGCAAGAAGAGGAACGCTCCAGTGGGTTTAGCCGGTGAGAGCCCGGCACACCCTCCGTCGACCCTCAGACGGAGGACGGTCTGGAAGAGATTCCCACTGGGTGAACAAAAAAAAAAAAAGGATAAGTTAGGATAGATATTTAATGAAGAAAAAAAATTACTGAAGACTTGGCTGTATGGCGTACTATGCCTTTGCCTTTTCCATTCGCCCGAACGGAAAGAAACGAACCAAAAAAAAAAAAATGTCTATGGAAGATGGGTTTGGCGGGAATGTCAAGATGAGTGTCACGCTCATTTTTCATTGGACTTTTAAAATTATTTATAGTGTCGTTTACTAAATAAAAACGCGTGATTTATGTAGTAAAAGTGCATTCAGTGAATAATTCAAAAAGAACAGTGAAATATTGTAGCATAGTGGCCTCATCATGTCTTTACGCTAAACCGCTCCTTATCGTCTAAACGCGTAAAACGAAAGGAGTTAGTTTAGGTTAAGTTATGCTAGGATAAGTTAGGATAAATTAGGATAAGTTAGGATAGATATTTAATGAAGAAAAATTACTGAAGACTTGGCTGTATGGCGTACTATGCCTTTGCCTTTTCCATTCGCCCGAACGGAAAGAAATGAACCAAAAAAAAAAAAAATGTTTATGACATAAGTGTCAATCTGCAAAGAAATATTTATTATTCTATTTTAATATAACAAGAAATTAATTCGCGCTAAATCTCCACTAATCTCCAGCGTTTGATGGTTTATTAATCGTTCTCACGTGTTCTTAGCAAAATTGTGGCGTCTCTCCCACAGAGGCCATTAATCAAGAATTGAATTGAACTTAACAAGAATTATATTTTAATTCGCGCTAAATACTCTCCAGAAGTCCAGAGTTTGATGGTTTATTAATCGTTCACACGTGTTCTTGGCAAAATTGTGGCGTCTCTCCCACAAAGGCCATTAATCAAGAATTGAATTGATACTTTCTGAGCTACTAATGGATAGACTACCAATGTGTAGGATATGTTCATCGGAGAATGTCCGCCTGTCTATAGTGGCCAGCAGAAACTTGCAGAAACTATATGAGACGCTGACTAATATTCCAGTAAGTTGTTATTTTTAGAATTGTTATGTTCTTAGGGACCATTAATGTTGATAGTTTTGTACCAGTGTATCAACATAAAGACAGCTCTAGAACAGTATTTTCTTGGGTAGTTAACTTGTCTTAGTGACTCCATTTGTTTAGATAATAAACTGAAGTTAAGCAAAAAACTACATGACTTAGTTACCCAAATAAACATAACACCAGCTCTACTCAGTTGTCATGCTCCATCACAGGTTTACTTGTACTCTTTAATTTTTTTTAATGTTGCCCTCTGTACTGTGGGTGTAATTTCAAACATTTACACTCACACACTCAAATAGACCCGGAACAAGTACCTGTAGGCCATGTTCTATGTTCTATGTTATTGGTTTGGTTTCCGCACTCAGTCCCTCCAGCGGACCATTGTGCGTCACCTGTAGGCCATACAAATTTGTTCTTAATGCGTGCAATTTCATTGTACAGACTGTGTTGTCTTAATTCAAAAGATTCTCTTTTCAAGGAATGTTTATATTTGTAACCAATGTTTCTCATTCTAAGGTGCATATTATAGAACATCACTCAAAACTCAAGCTCTACTTAAGTCTCGTTTCAAGCCATTTGATTGGTTGAAACCAGTTTTAAGTAATGTTTAAACAGAGATCAATGCTTGAGTGACGTTCTGTAATACGGACCTAAGTGAAAAATTGTATTCTGTTTTTACTTAGCGACATTATTAGCAAGTTTTATGGGGAGAATTACATATTGTGTCCATTAACTAAGTCACATGGTTTTTCTTTAACTTTAGTTTGTTACTAAGTTTATTTAATTTAGAAACTGCTAATTTCTAACAATATTCCTCATACACAGTGTGCCAACAATGAGAATGTTGAGCAAACTACTGGTTACATTAAATGGAGACACAATCATGTCTACCTTATATTTATAATACACGTAAAGATATGAAGTAATCTATTTAAAGACCTAAAGAGGTTATTAATTGTATCTACAATAATGCATACATATAAAATGCTCCACTGTATAGTTGGATATTAAGATAGACTCATGATAGCACAAGTTTATACCTTAATGATATTATATTATTATAATATATAAAATAGTAGATACATGACAAATGTTGTTGCAGTTTGTAACTGAAGATAGTAGACCGCTGCTTGCTTGTGTCTTCTGCTTTGCTCAATTAAAGCAATGCTACCAATTACTGCGACAATGTCTGAAAGCCGAAGAGCTTTTCGTTCGGAATATGAGTGACAATTATGAGGTAAGATATTCTTTAACAGCCATTTATTCTTATCCATACTAATATTATAAATGCGAAAGTAACTCTGTCTGTCTGTCTGTCTGTCTGTTACGCTTTCCCGCTTAAACCTCTCAACCGATTTTGATGAAATTTGGCACAGACAATCTTTAGACCCTGAGAAAGAACATAGGCTACCTTTTATCCCGGAAAAATTGATGTTCCCGAGGGAAATCTAAAAAGCGCGATATAACCGAACTCCACGCGGGCGAAGCCGCGGGCGGATAGCTAGTAATTTATAATTTCAGTATAATGTGAAAGTGATTCCTCTCAAGCTCATACCTATAGTGTTTGGGTTTTAAACCATTGTATGTTGTATAACAATATAAAAGCTTTTGTCAAATATAACCCTAAGATATACATACAATATTAGACATACAATTATTATGTACTTTGTACATAATTTACTAAGTACTTTCTACGTAATAAGCTAGTATAATTATGTACTTTGCTAGTATGTATAGTGGCATGGCTAGTTGGCATAAGGTAAATAATTTTATTTTCTGTGTTTGTAGGGTTCGAAGGATATACAATATGTAAAGAAAACCCTGTCCGATCCGTGAAGGTGTTGTTAGGTATCGTTAACTGATTCTAATAATGCCTACAAAGCCGGGCTAAACTTAAAAAAAAAACCCCCAAAAAAAAATAAATATTATTTCGAAAAAGCGAGGTAACTTAATGCATGTGCGGTAGGCAACCCGATAGCCCCGCCCCCTTCACCCGCGCATGTATGCGCGGGTGAAGGGGGGCGGGGCATGCGGCACGTGGTCGCATCGCTATTCGCTCCGTCACAAATGGTGTTGTCAGTTTTTTAAAAATTACCAAATTTCGGGGAAATTGGAATTAATACCCGGGAAAAAAAGATTATTTCAAAATTCATTATTATTGTTACTGTGATGATTATGTAAAATTTTATATTATATTTGGTCAAGTGTTTACCTAACCTTTATTATCCTTATGGGTCGGACAGGGTTTTCTTTACATATTGTATATCAATTGATATATATCATGATATATATCCGATATACATCTGATAAATATCAAACCATTTTTTGTGATATATATCAAAATTTATGGTATGTTGCATTTAAGTACTTTTACCGACGCGCTGCTGGCATATTCGTCGTTTTTTCTGTCTTCAAACCGTAATACTTCGAATTTACCAAGTAGGTACTGCAATCAATAATAATAGTGCAACATAAAAGAGCCAAAATAATTTTCAATTCTATCATCTGCAAACATATCTACTTCAACTGAGCCGGTTTCGACTATTCTGCCAGTGTCACGTGGTGACGGCAGCAAACAGAGGCAGGCCGTCGAACTTTTTCATTCGTGGTAGGTGTTAGTATAACTGCATAGACAAACACATGGGTTAGTAAAACAAGTAATCAAATTTACAAGGACACATTATCCAATAATTACACTAGCTTATACTATACATATACAGACTATTTACACACAAACTACGCACCAATTAAAATTTTAAATCAAGTGAAGTGTAGTGTTAATCCTTTAAGAATGTCAACAGGCGATATGACAGTACTAGCTGACTAGAAAAAGACTAATTTGTTATTTGATTGTAATTCGACTAAGTACCTACAAATATTAGGATTTTTAAGATATTTTAATTTTGTTTCCCTAACATTTATAGACTTTCTTTTTATAGACGTTTTCTCTTTATATTTATAGACGTTTTCTCAGAAAAAAATGGTTATTTTTAGTTGATTTTTGTGAACTATAAGATTTTATGTTTTTATTTTGTTAAATAAAAACTACAAATATGTTGTTTTTATATTGTAATAAATTCATAAGTGGAAATCGTATAGGTAGTAATAAGATAATAAAATGGCAGTCTTAAGAAATGGATATTAATATCGGATATATATCCGATTTTGGATATATATCATAAATATCCGATATTATGATATTTATTATAAATATCGGATATTTTCGAACCCCTTTTGTTATGTTAGTCAGTCTACATGCATAGTATTGTATAAAGTTGTTTGTTTATTTGTATTTCAACTGACCAGACAGCTCTCCTGCTGGGAAGTTCGTTCCTCTTTTTTTCCCACTAGGAAGTGGCAAATGGCCGAAAATTTGGGTGATTGTCTTATATAATTTTCACATTGAAAGATTTCAACATTTCATTTTAATTTTCTCAATATTATAATAGTTGTAGCGGTCTCTACAACACCACATGCGAAATACGCGTCATACTGACGTCGCAAACCTTTCATTTCATAAACAGAGTTTACCGTGTAACAAGCACACAGACAACTTCCCAACATCAATCACAATACCCGTTTGGTTGGAGAATCCTCCCTTTTCTATTTAGGATGAGGGAGCTCTACACCCTGTTGCTCATAATTTTGCTATACTGGTGACCCTGACCTGATTTAAACACACTACCTGCTGATCTTTCTTTTTCTTTTCACAGGTCAATCCTTTAATAAAGCTAGCCCGATTAGAATTTTGCAGTGGGCTTATTACTTCGCCAATATTCCACATAAGTATAGATGATGAATGTGAAACAGGAAATACTGCTATCAAAGAAGAATTACCAGCTGTTAGTGATGGACTAGATGATGGTATTGAGCCAATGGAGGTATATCAAAGTGATGGTATTTTTAGCTTTTGGTTTTAATATAATAGTTTGTGTAATTTTTTTAAAGACTTTGCAACTGGCTTCCGGTACTCAAACTACCATCTCCGTTTAGTCAATGAAGACAATGCCGTACCTTTGGGGCAGGGGAGGGGAAGCTGGTCCTGCTCAGGAAGGAGGGGCGCCCTGCGGACTCGCCGTCCGCGTATCGGCCTATGGGCCGATACGCGGGATACTGCTCGACGAGGCGGGCAAACTTATTGAGCGTATAATCGCAGATCGCCTCGTCGGCCAGTTCGGTTTTCGTCGGGGGCGCTCCACCATAGACGCCATCATGCGTGTGAGAGCCCTGGCGGAGGATACGGTGTCCCGGGGTGGGGTGGTGTAGGCGGTGTCTTTAGACATTTCCAACGCCTTCAACACCCTACCCTGGAGACCCGATACCCGACCTGATGGTATTTCAGGGCCTCCCTAGTACAGACTAGGAAGGCTGAAATACCATCGGGTGCCTCCCTACCTCCGCCGCATAGTAGGGGCTTATCTGGAGGATAGATGCGTCATCTATCGGGGACGCGACGGTGCCAGTCGGCACCAAATGTCGTGCGGTGTTCCGCAGGGATCGGTCTTGGGACCGCTCCTGTGGTACATCGGCTACGACTGGGTGCTGAGAGGCGAGCTCCCGTCGGGCGCTGACTTGACGTGCTATGCGGACGACACGCTTGTCACTGCCCGCGGGAGCTCGCACAGGGAAGCAACGTTCGTAGCTACGGCTGCGGTGTCACAGGTGTTAAACCGCATCCGGCGCCTGGGCCTGGAGGTGGCCCTTGACAAATCGGAGGCCATGCGCATGGTGGTGGAGCTCCGTCAGGTCCTGGTGGCGGACTGGCGGCAGAGGCTTATGCGCCCTACCGCCGGCCTCGCTACCGTCGAGGCGATCCGGCCAGTACTCGACGACTGGCTCGGGAGAAGGCACGGCTCCCTGTCGTTCAGGGTGACGCAGGTACTGTCGGGGCACGGCTGCTTCGGCAAGTACCTGCGTCGCTTAGGCAGGGAGCCGTACGCTCTGTGCCACCACTGCGTCCAATGCGGGGAGGACAAGGCGCAGCACACGCTCTCCGAGTGTGTAGCTTGGGAGGAGCAGCGCCGTGTCCTCACAAATGAAGTAGGAGGCGACCTGACGCTACCGGCGGCAGTAGTGCGGAGGATGGTCGGTAGCGCAGAGGCGTGGGACGCGGTGGTGTCCTTCTGCGAGCACGTGATGTCGCAAAAGGAAGCTGCGGAACGGGAGAGGGAGATCTCAACTCCCTTGCAGAAGACGCACCGGGCGCCGTGCCATGAATGGGTCCAGGGGCGAGGGACATGGGGAAGTCCCCGCCCCCTATTCGGTGGACCCCGAGGCGGCGGCGCGCGCGAATGTCGGCGCGCGCCTCTGAGGCGATGCACGGGGTAGTTTGACATCCCACTACCCCGTGCAGGAGACAAGGCCCGGACAGACCGGGCCAGCACGAGGGTGTGGGGCCGTGGAAGAATTTAGACTCCCGCGGCCTCACGCGCGATCGTGATAGAAGAGTCTGGTTGAGAGGGTGGTTTTAGTCAGTAAGAGTCTGACAGACCCCGTCGCCCACCCCAGGGCGGCGGACATCCATTGAGGATTACCAACCCGGAAAAAAAAAGAAGGTACACGTAACTGTCAACAACTTCGAGAACAGAGTCTCCAATCTTTATAGGAGTTGGTACAACATGGGCATTCGACATGACTTTCGTCTTGTCCATGTTCATTTTAAGACCGACTCGCTCGGATGCTCTACTGAGGTCTTCGAGCATTGTATTCAGGTCCTCCGCGGTCTCAGCCATGACTACGATATCATCAGCAAACCGAAGGTGTGTCATGTACTCGCCATTGATGTTGATGCCCAGTCCTTTCCAGTCCAGAACCTTGAAGACATCCTCCAATGCAGTGGTGAACAGTTTCGGGGAGATAACATCTCCCTGTCTGACACCACGCTGCAGAGGTATTGGTTTCGAGGTCTGGTCCTGTATTCGGACTGATATGGTGGCGTTTTTCTTAAGACCTCTTTAACTTAAGACCTTCTGACCATTTAATTATAAACGAGTTAGACACTGATCACTGTGGCCAGTTAGTTACTTTTACTCAGAAAAGTGAAGTCAGAGCTCAAAGAAAACTTGTGAGTTTTGTTCCTGTAAATGAAAATCGTTTAGGACAATTTAAAAATAATTTAATTGAAAAGCTGCTTTAATTGAAAGACTTATCACACCAATCCGGATCATGCGTATAGTGTACTGTTTAACCTCATTAATTGTGAATTTATGAAAGTTTTCACAAAAAAAAAACATTGCCTATTAGCGACCGTATTATATTTAGTGACTGGGCAACCCCAGGTATTATATAAAAGCATGGAAAAAAATTATGAATTGTATCAGGAAAAAACATTTAACCACGATGAAACTTTTCAAGAATTTGTTAAAAAATATTCAAAAACTTTTAAAAGAGCCTGTTCCTCAGCGAAAGCCATACACATTAAAAATAAAATAAAATCTTATGGCAATAAAATCAAAACAACTTTTGAAATTATAAATTCTGAAACTGGAAGAACCAAAGTACAAAATCGCGATTTCCATCTTAAAATTAACGATGAAGATATAAAGGCGGACTTGGAGGTAGCAACTGAGTTTGAGAATTTTTTTTACTAATATTCCAATAATGACAACAAAAACTTTGTCTTCTTCCTCCACTTCTGCTTACGCCATACTAAAAGGATGTGTTTCAGAATGTAACAATCACTTTGAATTTACATTTGTGACTGCTAAAGACATTATAGAATCTTTTAAGGATCTTGATGTAAAAAAAAAAACTGCCGATCATTGGGGTTTGTCAATATTCACTGTAGCTTCATTAATAGATGTTATCGCACCTTTATTAGCAATTGTTTTTAATTCTTGTGTCACATCTGGTGTATTTCCTGATTTGATTAAATTTAGCAAAGTAATTCCACTGTTCAAATCTGGTAGTACAACTGATCCCACGAATTTTCGGCCAATATCGATATTACCAACTTTGAGCAAAATTTTTGAAAAATTAATTTTGAAACAGTTGTTGAGGCACTTTAACATACACAATTTATTGCGCGTGAAACAATTTGGTTTTACAAAGGCTCGTTCAACTACAGATGCGGGCGTGGCGTTGCTAAAGAACATATTTGGGGCCTGGGAGAATCCGCAAGATGCTCTTGGTATTTTTTGTGATTTGTCAAAGGCCTTTGATTGCGTACATCATGATACTCTTATTAGGAAATTGTACCATTATGGTTTAAGGGACAGAGCTCTCGACCTTCTGACTTCTTATCTGAATAATCGAATTCAGATGGTTAATGTTAATGGCAAGAGATCTGCAGGATCTGTGGTCACCATGGGCGTTCCACAGGTCTCAATTCTAGGTCCATTCTTGTTTTTAATTTATATTAATGACTTACCTCATCACGTGAGGGATAATCACAACATAATATTGTTCGCGGATGACACTTCTCTTATTTTTAAAGTCAAGCGTCAGCTAACAAATTTTGACGAAGTTAACAATGCACTTTCTAAAGTTGTCCACTGGTTTAATGTAAATAACCTTCTTTTAAATGAAAAAAAAAACTAAAGTCATTAAATTTTCTACGCCAAATATCAGGCAGCTAAGTACCAATGTTCAACTGAATGGAGTACAGTTGAGCCCTGCCGAGTCGACAGTTTTTCTTGGATTAACTATTGACGCCAAGTTACAATGGGGTCCTCACATTGAGAAGCTGTCGGGTAGACTCAGTTCTGCCGCCTTTGCTGTTAAGAAAATTAGACAGATAACTGATGTGGATACAGCCAGAATTGTTTATTTTAGTTATTTACATAGTCTTATGACTTATGGGATTCTTCTCTGGGGAACTTGTGCGGACATCAATACCGTCTTTGTTTTACTGAAGAGGGCTGTTCGAGCCATTTACAACCTTGGTCCTAGAGATTCTCTTAGAGAAAAGTTCAGAGAGGTGAACATTCTGACTGTAGCTTCACAATAAATTAAATTGCAATTGCACAATCTCTTCTTCTACACATCCTCGACTATGCTGATGTCAGCTATCTTGATATTACCCAAGACCAACTACATAGATAAGCTTGAGCGACTTCAAAATTTTTGTATAAGGTTCATATTTGGTCTGCGCAAATATGACCGAATGTATCCGAATTTCATGTAAAGCTCAAGTGGTTACCAATTCGACTTCGTTGGAATGCTCACATTCTTTCCCTTCTATATAGTGTGCTTTTTTCTCCTTTCACCCCTCTTTATCTCAAGAATCGCTTTCAATTTCTGTGCAACTCATCGTTAAAGTCATCAGATAACTTAAAGCTCAAAATGCCTATGCATTACACAACGTTCCTTGATAAATCTTTCACTGTTCAGGCCCCTCGTTTGTGGAATGCATTGCCAATTGAAATTAAACGCGCCCAATTGTTGCAGCAATTCAAGAGACTCGTGTGGGAACACTACTTGTCGTTATGATCTTGTTCAACAAATACTTTTTGGCTAATTTACTTGCTTACTTGTTATGTTCGGTTTTTATGCATTAATTTTTGTATATGTATGTATTTGTGTATCTACTTTAGTATATTGTAATTGTGTAAGCATTAACTATCCTAATAATTTATCCATGCATTTCCATTTTCCATCCTTGTTGTGTCAACGAAGATTTAAATAAGCGCGGGCTTCGCTTAACTCGTGCTGGTGGCGCCTCTCAAGAGTGCCAAAAAAAAGAACTAGTACAAAAAAGATGGCGAACTCAGCTCATACGACGCCGCGTGTATTCTAAATAATATCGAATATCTGACTTCCTAAGGGCTTCGCTGGCCAAATGAACCCTCGGTTTCCATATTGGTGGTGTGTCTGTGCTTGACGAGTGTAGGCAGTGAACAAGCAGCATCAAGTCCACGAAAAAGGAGATAGCTGACCGGCCGGCGCCTGCCCCGTCGTTGGTGATTCCCTTCCTGTCCTGCTGGATCCAGGTTAGTGCTTTGCATGTTTGTTTTCCCTGCTTTGAGACCCTGGGGTTGATAGGAGAATGCAGTGACCCTTCCAGGAAGCGTCAACATTAATTATGGTGCCTCCTGTGAGGAATCTTCCTCGCGCAGTTATTTCAAAAATACCTACTATCGGAAATTAAATCTTTCCATTCTCGTTATTACGTTAAATACGTAATCCCAATTATAATTTATTTGTATACTTACCTACTTAAGGCAATTTCAATTTGCCTTTCAAGTTCTAAGTGTCTAAATAAAACCTAGGTCATTCCATGATACCTAGTTATTGTTTCCTATTTGAGACCGATTGACTATTCAATCGTACATTCATACCTCGTTAATTCCCTTGTAATAAGCTGCATTTATTTGTATTAAATAACAAATTGCATAAATTACTTTTAAAAACGTGAGTTCGAAGTTTCTCGAATTTAGTACCGAGGTACCTACACTCGCCGTACTTGTCTCCGGCGGGAGACGGATTAGCTTTGAACTACCTCAAAGTCAAAACTTATATTCTAACAAATAACTTTGAGACGTGTGTACTTGTATTTCATTCAATACGTTCGCGCGTGCATTACTGCCTACCTACCGGCTTACGTTTTTACCGTTTTACCTACTTTTATCTTTTTGAGCGTGCGGATATCGTATACCACGTGAACTATGAGCGAAGTGGAATTAATAACCGCTATTAAAAGGCGGGAATATGAGTATACAAGTATGCAGATACTTTACGATTTAGCCAAAACAGTTAAAGAAACTAAAACTAAATTTGCAGCTTTTCGAGCTAGGTACAAAAAGATTGACGAGATTCGTAATAGATTTTTGGAATGCAACGATGATGTTAACCAGTTGCAATTAAAGCTTAAACCTTCGTTTGTTATCGATCATAAAGTGTTACTGTCATTCGATGAATTGTATTACTGTGTTATTGAGTTTGCGGATACTCTCGATGCGAGCGCAGGTAGCGACTGTCGCCCGGAATTAGGTCAAGGTCACGTGCGTTCGCGAGTGAAGTTGCCCAAGCTGGAACTTCCAAAGTTTGATGGTAATATAGAAAAGTGGCAAACATTTAAAGATAGTTATACAGCACTTGTTCATAATAATAGTTCATTATCCGACACTGAGAAATTTCACTATTTGCTGTCATGTTTATCTGGCTATGCACTGACATTAGCGAAGGGCGTGCCTGTGACATCGGCAAATTACTCAGTGGTTTTTGCAACTTTACTGGACAGATATGACAACAAGCGTATTCTTGCAACAGCTTATTTAGAGAAAATAATTAAAATTAATCCCATACAAAAACCCTCTTTGTCTAACTTATCTGAGTTATCTAACACACTTTATGAATGCGTTAGTGCCTTGCGCGGTTTGTGTATTGATGATTTATGCGAATTTATTTTATTCTACATTGCGTCTAGGCCTTTAGATACAGAAACAAAAAAAGGTTTGAATTACAAAACACTGAAGAAATTCCGAAATTTAATAACTTCATTACTTATTTACAAAATTACATAAAAGTATTAGAAGTTAGCCAACCAGTTAATATTCCATCATCAAATTCTACAAGTACACAAAATCGGCCTAATACAAATAAAGATTATTTATCGCGTCAACCAAAATCATCTCTAATTTCTTCCAACAATAATAATAAAGTTAGTCGGATTGTTTGTGTGTGTTGTAATGAAAATCATTCAATCTACCGTTGTAGTAAATTGCGTTCTATGAATATGACACAGCGACAACAATTAGTTAAAGATTTAAAATTATGTCAAAACTGCTTAAGGCCGGGTCACACTGTTACCGATTGTAAATCTAAGTCAACATGTTTCATTTGTAATGCAAAGCATAATACTTTGTTACATGAAGAGCATAAGAGTTTACTGTCTCATACTAGTGAACTGGATTCATCCCAACATTCCGATATGAACACTACTCTAACTAGTGCTACCCAGTCAAACATTTCAAATCAACCTATTAGCACAAAAATTCTTGGTACAGCAGTAGTTCGTTTGAAGCGATCGGATGGTTCGTGGCAGTATGTCCGTACAATTATCGACAGTGGCTCGATGGATTCCTGTATTACAAGTAGCTGTGCGCGACAATTAGGTTTACATATCAAGAAATGTAAACTAAATGTAAGTGGCATCGGTCAAAATTATGTGTGTAGCATTAAAGGTCACACCTTCGGTTCAATAATACCTCGATTGAGTGACACTCCTCAGTTTGATATTCAATTAGTGGTTCTACCTAAAATCACATCCCTGATTCCTTCGATGTCGTTGCCGACAATCGTCAAGGATAAGTTTACACATCTGGATCTCGCCGACCAGGACTTTGATAAATCCGGTCCGATCGATCTGTTGTTAGGAGTAGACTGTTTTGACCAGATATATACTGGCTCACGTTTCAGTCCAGGCCCGGGCTTTCCATGCGCACTCTCTAGTGTATTCGGCTGGGTGATAAGTGGTCAGTTTCTTCAAAACGTGGTAGCTAAAACTCCGGCTACACCCGTTACGCTCCTCGTCGCGTCTTCTAGTGCGCTCGACGAGATCGTTCAACGGTTTTGGGAGTCCGAGGAGCCGCCGAAATGGAAAATTTCCGGCCCCGAGGATGAAATATGCGAACAAAAATATAAAGAAGGCACGTATCGCACCTCCGATGGGCGTTACGTTGTACCAATTATGCTTAAAGATGATGCTCCAGCCTTAGGAGAATCATATAAACAAGCGTGTAATCGTTTCCTAAATTTGGAAAAAAGACTAGCTAGTCAAAATGAGTTAAAAACTGAATACAAAGAATTTATGCAACAGTACGAGGATCTCGGACATATGCAGCCAGTGCAGTCCTCGTCTACTGACTGTTATATAATTCCCCACCATTGTGTAATCCGACCTGAGAGTACCACGACACGGTTACGAGTGGTCTTCGATGCTAGTAGTCGGACTTCAAGTGACCTGTCACTAAATAATATTGTTCATGTGGGTCCAAAACTTCAAGTAGACATCGTTGATCTAATCACCAAATTCAGAATTCACGAAGTTGTTTTTACTGCGGATATTCGTCGCATGTATAGACAAATATTGATAAAACCGCAAGAAAGATGTTATCAACACGTTCTTTGGCGTAATGACCCAACTGAGGATTTAAAGGAATACGAACTCAATACCGTTACGTACGGAGTTAGTAGTTCTCCTTACTTAGCCATTCGAACACTTCATCAACTTGCTGAAGACCACGGTGCTGAGTACTCTAGTCGTGCAGCACAGGTTATCCGAGAGGAGACATTTATGGACGATATCACCTCTGGCGGATCTTCTCTCGAAGAAACTATTGCATTAAAAAACGATATTATATCGTTACTATCAAAGGCTCATAATGAACCCGGTAATGTAACCACGACCAGTTTGTTAATAGGGAAATCTAGAGTTGCCCCCTTAAAACCAACAACGGTGAATCGACTTGAGCTAAGCGCAGCTGTGCTTCTAGCAAAGGTTCTATCACACATGTATAATTTACTTAAAGATAAAATTTCCATCGATTCCATTCGAGCTTCTTCAGACAGCAGCACTACCTTGTCTCGGCTTAACACTAGCCCTCATTTACTAAAAATGTATGTAGCCAATCGTGCGGTTCAGACAACTGATTTAATTAGTCGAGATCGCTGGTACTATGTATCAACAAATGATGGCCCCGCCGACTGTTGTGGCCGCGGAGTGTCATCACCTGAGCAATGGCCTAAAAGGCAGGTATTACTTCCGAAGGAGAACTTGCCTGAACTTAAATCAATAGAAAGTAAAAGTCTTCTTGTTACGGATGATGAGAATCCACTGTTGAACTTAATGTCTAAACATTCTTCATTTACAAAAATTCAAAGAATGGTAGCATGGTGTAATCGTTTTGTTTCTAACTCTAAAACGGCCAGGCAAGACCGAAATCTCTCTCCTCTTAGTGGTGCTGAGCTTGAAAAAGCAACGAAAGTGCTGGTTAAATTCCGTCAAGATAATTACATGACTTCGGAAGTTGACCGGGTGCGTAAAAATGAACCTTGTGTAAAATCTATTCAAAAGCTGTCACCTTTCCTAGACGATGATGGTATTTTGCGAGTAGGTGGACGCATCGATGAGGCTCAACTGTCGCCATCTGCGTTACACCCTTTCTTGTTACTTAAACAATGTCCTATCTCTCGAAAGATAGTCGAATATTTCCATATAAAAGATTTGCATTGTGGCCCTCGCTCTTTACAATCTTTTATTCAAAGAAAATTTTCGATAACCGGATTAAGGCTCCTGATACGGACCGTGTTATCAAAATGTGTCAAATGTTTTAAAGTGAATCCAGTTGCTTGTCAACCAATGATGGGCAAGCTACCTGCAGCCAGGATTCGACCAACTCTCCAAACTGCTAACGGAAAGACGTTTCGTAGGCCGGTGGTAAAGATTTGTCCCTTACCAATTAATTAGTTTATTTTCCTTTTATATACCTAACTAGAGTATAAGTACACACTGTCTTTAGGTTATTTAAAATAAGTGTCCATATTATCTACACTCATTAACTAGATTCTTATGCATTTTTTCGGCAGTAGCTCATAGTCCAGCTATTGCTGATTTCACTCTTAATTTTTCGCATTCTTCTTGAAACCCTTGTGGATTTCAGGTGGGGGGAAATGTGTAAGCATTAACTATCCTAATAATTTATCCATGCATTTCCATTTTCCATCTTGTTGTGTCAACGACGATTTAAATAAGCGCGGGCTTCGCTTAACTCGTGCTGGTGGCGCCTCTCTCAAGAGTGCCAAGAAAAAGAACTAGTACAAAAAAAGATGGCGAACTCAGCTCATACGACGCCGCGTGTATTCTAAATAATATCGAATATCTGACTTCCTAAGGGCTTCGCTGGCCAAATGAACCCTCGGTTTCCATATTGGTGGTGTGTCTGTGCTTGACGAGTGTAGGCAGTGAACAAGCAGCATCAAGTCCACGAAAAGGGAGATAGCTGACCGGCCGGCGCCTGCCCCGTCGTTGGTGATTCCCTTCCTGTCCTGCTGGATCCAGGTTAGTGCTTTGCATGTTTGTTTTCCCTGCTTTGAGACCCTGGGGTTGATAGGAGAATGCAGTGACCCTTCCAGGAAGCGTCAACAGTAATAATGATGTTTGCACCAATGACAATCCCATTTGTGGTTCCGAATATCTGTCCATCCTTTGGTTGCCTGGAAAAGATCGCATTAGCGATAAGGCCCCCCATTGTATGTTTTTGTGATGAATGTTTTTTGTTCTATGTTTGATTGGTGTACAATAAAGAATATGTAAATAAATATATATTTGAAAATATTATGTATGTTCATAAAAATAACTCGAATTTAAAAAAAAAATAAGCGATATTCATAATATAAACACCAGGAACAAACACAATCTTGCTGTACATCACACTCGTCTCCACAGAGTAGGCAACTCGTTCATGGGTCAATGTATACACTTTTGCAACAAGCTTCCCATGGACATTCGCAACTTACCCATTAAACGATTTAAGAACCATATAAAGGCCAAACTTTGCAAAAAGGTGTATTATAACATCACAGATTATTTAGAAGACAAAAAAACTTGGGACTGAGCTGCTCGCTGTAAATTATTGTAAACATTTTTATTTTTAATATCTGGACTTGAAAAAAGACGATGATCCCTGAGTTTGTTTCGGCTGTTTCTTCTCAGAGGTAGTTAGGAAATGCCGGCTTCATCTAGTTAAAAAAATAAAATAAAAAATAAACATGACGTGTAAAAGTGATCAGTGATCCTACTTGCTTAATAAACGATTTCATTTCATTTCGTACAAACCCTTCAGCGCTTCAATATACCGATAGTCTACTTGGCACCGCTGGAGAGACTGCAGTACAGCCCAGGTCTCGATCGAATCAAAGGCTTTTTCGTAGTCCACAAACGCCAAGCAAAGGGGTAGGTTATACTTCTCGGTCTTCTGTGTAACCTGCCGCAGCGTATGTATGTGGTCTACTGTGCTGAAGCCTTTTCGGAAACCGGCTTGTTCGGGAGGCTGGAAGTCGTTAAACCTGCAGGCGAGACGATTCGTTAGGACTGTCGAAAACAACTTATAGACATGACTCAGAAGTGAGATGGGTCTGTAGTTTTTCAGAAGGGTGTTGTCACCCTTTTTGAAAAAGAGTACCATCACACTTCTGTCCCATGCCTGTGGCGTTTTTCCCTCGACTATGACGGAATTAAATAACTTCTGAAGGGCCCTAAGGATCGGTTCACCACCTGCCTTCAATAGCTCAGCCGTTATTCCGTCACACCCGGCGCCTTGTTGTTCTTAAGCTGTTTAAGAGCCAATCGAATCTCCTGCAGGCTGATGTCCGGGATATCTTCGGTGTAATGTCGGCTCAATCTTGCTCTAGGACAGTAGTTCCCAAACGTATTTTTCTCGTGGACCACTTTCAAAATTTTACTGGTTTCGGTGGACCCCCTGCTGCTACATTTCTACCACATTCTTAAAATCGCCAAAAAATAAAAATTGTGTCACTTCTGAGTTCTGTCCCTATATTCCGATATGTAAAACAAAAACGAAAAATGGTACATTTTATATCACTTTGTTTATTAAAAGAATAGAATTACAAGAAAAAAATATTAAGGTAATATAGGTTCAGGTCATAATTTTAATTAATGAGAAGGATGTATCTGATGGAGTGTCAGCAAACGATCAATGTTTGGCTTTATTTTTGTGAGTAATAACCGCAAATCCCCCCGCTCTGTGATGTGTAATTTGCTCCTTTTTTTTGTTAAGAGGTTTGTAATGGCACTAAAACTCCTTTCGACAAGGTATGACGAGGGAAAAGCTATTAAAAATTTCCTTGCGATTTCCCACAGTCCAGGATATTTTTCAGGTATCGGCTTGTAGCCAAAATGTTGGGTAGCCTTTTCTAAATTTCACCTTCAGCTCCTCATTAGTGCTTAGCTCGAGCAGCTCCTCTTGTAATACAACATTGGCCACTTCCGTTTCATCAAATGGATTTATGATCCATGGTGGTATATCCATCGTCAGTATATCTTCGAACCTGGTTTTGAAGTCATCATGCAGGGCACTTAAATGTTGACTGTAGGTATGGATATCCTGATCAATACATTCTACCTGCAACAAGTTTGGAAATTGAGAGAATTCGCGCCGACTAATGTTTTGCTTCATAAATTTCAATTTCCCAAGAAAATAAATTCCCCGAAAATATCCCCTTTGTTTTTATTAAATTCAGGCTGTCCCCTTGTGACTGCAAGTTAATATCATTAAATTTTTTAAACAAATCTGTCATTTACGCAATGTCTGCTTTGAATTTGATCAAGTTTTCTTTTAAATCTGGATCTCTACCTTCTAAGAACTCTAATATGGAATCGAAAACAGAGTAAAATCTCGTTAAGCATGCACCTTTCGACAACCAGCGTACTTCAGTATGTAAGAGCAGTCGTTGGAAGTCTTCATCATTTTCGTCGCACAATTGAGCAAATAAACGCGTATTCAATGCATTGCTTCTGATTTTGTTGACAGCTTTTATTACAAAATGAAGAGATTGGTTCAACCTGTCACTTAAATGTTTTGCCACAAGATGTTGTCGGTGGATTACGCAATGAATAGCTGTAAGTCCTGGTATAATTCTTTTGAGATGACTTATAAACCCACGATATCGCCCGACCATTGCAGGAGCTCCGTCTGTTGCCACTGAAATAATGTTTGTAAATGGAATCGATTTTTCCGTAAAAAAATTACTCAGGACATTAAATATTGATTGGCCTTTAGTGTCAGTCTCCAAAGTTCTGGCAAATAGCAATTCTTCGTGAATTTCTTCCTCAATAATAAATCGGACATATGCCAATAGTAATGCTTCATTACCGGGTAACGTTGACTCGTCCAGTTGTATAGAAAAATGAGTTTGCAGATGATTGCACAAAAAGCTTTCGACATCAGAGCTCATTTCACCAATGCGTCTTTGTACAGTATTGTTACTTAATAGAATTCTTTTTAGTACGTCAAATGGAGATTTGTGCAAAACAGTTTTTAAAACCTCTTCAACAGCGGGTAAAATTAATTGTTCTCCGATAGTGTGCGGTTTTCCAGATTTTGCTATAAGTAATGAGATATTGTAAGATGCCCGCAAGCCATCATCGTTACTTTGAGATGTTGAAGCGAACATACTGTGCATGGTGGGTCTCTTTCCATATTTTTCTTTCAATGTTTGAAAATATTTTAAATCTTTATCTATTTTATCAGTATGACACCTTTTTAGATGATCTTCGAGCTTTGATGGTTTCATAGAGTCATTGCTCAAAACTTTGTTGCATAATAGGCACATGGGCAATTGTTTGTCTGCCTCTGATGGAACAAAACCACATTTCAAATAATCGACACTCTATTGTCGACATTTTTTCTTTGCTGTAGCCATGTTTCGTGTCAGTATGCCTAGTATGAGTTTTCATTACGAGACTCGATCGGCGATATCGAGCGCGTTTGGAGCTTTCATTGGTTAAGAGTTCTTACAACCTTGAAGCAGGCCAATCGATGAGTCAAACGCGCTCGATATGCACGATCGAGTTTCGTAATGAAAACTCATACTAGGCCTACAGTTACCTTACCTGTAAAAAAAAAATGTTTTAGTAACCAAGTTTTTGGAGTTTACTCCTTAAGAATCGATTTTTATATACAATATGTAAAGAAAACCCTGTCCGATCCGTGAAGGTATTGTTAGGTATCGATAACTGATTCTAATAATGCCTACAAAGCCGGGCTAAACTTAAAAAAAAAATCCTCCAAAAAAAAATAAATATTATTTCGAAAAAGCGAGGTAACTTAATGCATGTGCGGTGAGGCAACCCGATAGCCCCGCCCCCCTTCACCCGCGCATGTATGCGCGGGTGAAGGGGGGCGGGGCCATGCGGCACGTGGTCGCATCGCTATTCGCTCCGTCACAAATGGTGTTGTCAGTTTTTTAAAAATTACCAAATTTCGGGGAAATTGGAATTAATTCCCGGGAAAAAAAGATTATTTCAAAATTCATTATTATTGTTACTATGATGATTATGTAAAATTTTATATTATATTTGGTCATGAGTTTACCTAACCTTTATTATCCTTACGGGTCGGACAGGGTTTTCTTAACATATTGTATAAGGCGCCCGGTATGAGAAAAATCCGAGGGGTAAAACCTACTAACGAGTAACGAATTTTAAGCGTTACTATTTTAGTGCGCAACTTTCTAATCTAAAAAAGTGGCATAATTATCCTTTTGCAACTATATTTTGTTAGTTATTAAGATAATGTTATATTTTAAAAAAATATTAATTATAATAATTTAAAAAAAAATGTTTATAAAAAAAAAATATTATCAACTTTCCTACAATTGGTTAAAATTTTCATAAATATGCATCTATAATTTTTTTAAAATAATATTTTTTTTTTTTGTTTTAGTTTTTAATATTTTTTTTCTCGTACTTAAGGAGTAAACTCCAGTCGTGCGTCGGAGCTGACACACACACTTTTTTTTTTTCTGAATATAGGTATCACACCGCAGCCTTTGTCAGCACGCGGAAATAGAATTACGGCTTGTAAAGGGACCAACTAATAAACCGCTGAGACAAATACAGACGTTTTCACAAAACGGTATCAATTTTAAAGTACATAATTTACCACTAATTTTTAATAGTATAAATAAAAATTGGTGTACTCAGTATCGAATACTAATCATATTTGTGTAAGAAAAAATAAAAGTCGAAATCCCAAAATTGTCCATAAAAACGATAACTAACATTTTATTAAATCAATGATTTCACGCGCTCCGTGTATTTGCGTATTTTTTGTCTGCGGCTTCATTGTTAAAACGTGACAAACTGGCATCGAAGTTCAAGCCCCGCCCTTTTCCCGTCACCCGCGCACCGCTCGCTCTTTCCGAAAAGGAATAGTTTTGATAAAATAGTTACTTCAAAATCAATTTAAAATGATTATGAAATTACTGTTTTATAAAATTAGTAGTTATTTGCAAGAAAAATTACAAAATTAATTGCTCTCCAATATTGCTTATTCGGCCTTTTTAGAGAGGCAGTGCTTCTCTCGTGAAAAAACAATTGAATAAAACGTGCTGTGTTTGTCTTCAAATCGAAAGAGGACAATTAAAATATCTGTAAGTTACTAAGTTACCTACAAGCCCTTGTGATCAACCGACTAGTACACGTAAACAAAATACTTAAGTACTATAACAAAAAAAAGGTACGCTACTTCCTTTTCTCCGGCACTAGCAAACACAGATATAAATTTTCTCACACCTTTTTTTTCGAAATTCCGCCTTTTTTTCGAAATTCCGGAAACAAATGAATGAGTTTGCCTTTGGCATCAAGTATTTATAGTGGTTATCAAGTTCATGTCTGAACAAGCTTTAAGCATTGTCGGGCGGATAGCGCTTTGCAAGTCTGTACACGAAATTGTACGTAATATCGAATACGCAAGTTTGGACAAGTAACAGTCGCTTGCCTTATTAAAATATTATCTGCTTAGATAGGTACTTAACACAATGTAGGTAGGACCTTATAAAAACTATGCTTACATTTTTGCTCTTTACTATCAAAAGCAGATAAATTTTCGTGGACCCCCATTAACATCTTATGGACCCCCATATTTTGTTCACGCCTACGTAGACCCCCAGCAAGTCTCCCGTGGACCCCTGGGGGTCCACCTGGACCACTTTGGGAATCATTGCTCTAGGGTCTTCAGTAAAATTTAATGCGGGTTTTGTCGTCGAAGTGTAGAGCTGTCCATAGAAATTCTCGACTTCCCTGAAAAGCTCGGGCCCGGACGTTATGATCTTGCCGTCGTCAGTCTTCAGCTTGCTTAGCCGACTATGCCCAATAGTCAGATCCCTAGCGAAAACTTTAGAGCCTCTGTTTCGCTCTATAGCCTCCGTTATACGCTCGGTATTATACCGACGTAGGTCGCGCTTCAGAGACTTTGAGATCTGCTTATTGAGCTGCCGGTATCTGCAAGCATTACTTGACGAACGCAAAACCATCTCACGTCTATCCTCCATGAGCTCGAGAGTGTAGTCCGAGAGCTTTTTAGTTCTATTTTTACGGCGGGTCTTAAAATACTTAGTCCCGACCGTACGGACAGCTTCTACAAACCCGTCATTGTATTCGTCCACATCGCCACTTAGGCATTCGAAGCGATTTTGGAGCTCGAGCTGGAAACCTTCGGAGTTATGGATCTGGATGGGTGCTGGCCGGAGCGTAGACTTTATTAGGCGAAATCTTTCGGACACTATGTTCAGATTTAATGTGCCCTGACCATACGGTGATCGCTGCCGTATTTGAGCGAGTTGATCACTGAGATATCATTGAATATCTGTCTTTTTGTCGTCATAATGAAGTCGTTTTTAGTGACCCCGTCGGGACTGATCTAAGTCTACTTCCGCTGGTCACGTTTTTTGAAGAAGGAGTTCATCATAAAGAGTCCCTCCTTCTCCATGAAGCCAGCCAACATGTGGCCTCGGTGGTTCCGACGCCCAAATCCAAAATTTCCCAGTCCGAGCTCTTCACCGCTCCGTTTCCCAAGTTTAGAATTGAAGTCCCCCATGACATCGCTGTAGTGAGTTTTAGAGCTATGTATGGCTTTGGAGATGTCCTCATACATAGTCTCTACTTCCTCGTCGGAGTGTGCCGAGGTCGGGGCGTATACCTGAATGACCTTCAGCGAATACCGTTTGGTTATTCTGAGTACCAGGAACGCCACCCTGGTCGACACACTCTCGATCTTCACTACATTGTCCACAAGGGACCTGTGGACGAGGAACCCGACACCACCTTGGGACTGATGGTCGCCCTCCCGGAAATAGAGCAAGTTATCGGATTTAAGGATTATTGAGTCCTCACCCTCTCTTCGGACTTCCGAAAATCCCAGGACACCCCATCGATCCAGTTCAATAACCCTCTCGTCGGTCCGCAGTGTGCGCACGTTCAGTGTTACCTTGGCCGCTACCACAATGACCAGGAATAGCGGAGCTGCCGGTGTATGGTTTACCATAATCCCCACGCTTGGCAGGCGGGTTGGGGATCGCAGGATATGACATTCCACTAGGCGCACCTAGTTGATGAAATGAAATGAAATGAAATCGTTTATTAAGCAAGTAGGATCACTGATCACTTTTACACGTCATGTTTATTTTTTATTTTATTTTTTTAACTAGATGAAGCCGGCATTTCCTAACGGACTACCTCTGAGAAGAAATAGCCGAAACAAACTCAGGGATCATCGTCTTTTTTCAAGTCCAGACATTAAAAATGAAAATGTTTACAATAATTTACCTTATAATTACGCATATTGCTTAATAACAATTAACAATGCTTAACAGAGCGAACAGCTCAGTCCCAAGCTTTTTTGTCTTCTAAATAATCTGTGATTTTATAATACCCCTTTTTGCAAAGTTTGTCCTTTATATGGTTCTTAAATCGTTTAATGGGTAAGTTTCGAACGTCCATGGGAAGCTTGTTGTAAAAGTGTATACATTGACCCATGAACGAGTTGCCTACTCTGTGGAGACGAGTGTGATGTAAAGCAAGATTGTGTTTGTTCCTGGTATTTATATTATGAATATCGCTTGTCTTCTTAAAATTCGAGATATTTTTATGAACATACATAAGATTTTCAAATATATATTGTGAAGCTACAGTCAGAATGTTCACCTCTTTGAACTTTTCTCTAAGAGATTCTCTAGTACCAAGGTTGTAAATGGCTCGAACAGCCCTCTTCTGTAAAACAAAGATGGTATTGATGTCCGCACAAGTTCCCCAGAGAAGAATCCCATAAGTCATAAGACTATGAAAATAACTAAAATAAACAATTCTGGCTGTATCCACATCAGCTATCTGTCTAATTTTCTTAACAGCAAAGGCGGCAGAACTGAGTCTACCCGACAGCTTCTCAATGTGAGGACCCCATTGTAACTTGGCGTCAATAGTTAATCCAAGAAAAACTGTCGACTCGACAGGGATCAACTCTACTCCATTCAGTTGAACATTGGTACTTAGCTGCCTGACATTTGGCGTAGAAAATTTAATGAGTTTAGTTTTTTTTCATTTAAAAGGAGGTTATTTACATTAAACCAATGGACAACTTTAGAGAGTGCATTGTTAACTTCGTCAAAATTTGTTAGCTGACGCTTGACTTTAAAAATAAGTGAAGTGTCATCCGTGAACAATACTATGTTGTGATTATCCCTCACGTGATGAGGTAAGTCATTAATATAAATAAATAAGATAATAATACTCTTGACAGTTTTTGTTTCTTTACAGAGATAGATCCCGAAAATTTAGACAATAGCTGTCTAGATGTAGCAGATTTACCACCACACTGTTATGAGTCAGACTTAGAAGATGATATACCCTTAATTATATGTAAAATTGAAGCGGAAGACGAAAAAGTATCAAAGAAAAAAAAAACCAGGAAGACAATAAGTAAGTATTAGTTAATTATACAATATGTTAAGAAAACCCCGTCCGACCCAGAAGGATAATAAAGGTTTGGTAATCACATGACCAAATAAAATTTGAAATTTTGCATAATCATCATAGTAAATATTATATACTAATCAATTTTGAAACAATCTTTTTTTTCCGCGACTTTACGCTAGCTTCCCCAAAATATGGTAATTAAAAAAATGACAACAGCATTTTAGGCGGTATAATTATCGGCTTTCCTTTCAATCTGTCTCGCCGCGGCCAATCGCCGTCGCGCGATGAGCATTGTCGGCGACGTAAAAGAAATAATTAGAGATGCACTATTTTTTGCGTAATAACTTTTTTTTAATAGCTATTAACGCTTTTTTTATCGCTATTAATCGAAACTTGTACCTGGTTGAATGATTTGTTGTAAAAACACAGATTACCTAATTGTAAAAGTACTTTTGTTTGTTTATCGATTAATTACTAATAACATTATTATAATAACACGAGTACTAGTAAACAGAAACGAGAAGGCCCTATGAAACACAATTTTAGTAAAGTTTTACAAATATTTTAACGTATTGAGACAGAACCTGAAATTAAAACTTTGGCATGATTTTCATTTACAGCAGTGTACCTAGCTAATTTGAGTTTTGTAAAAGTTCTAAACAATTCCATGCGATATTGAATCGATAATGAGAAACTAAAATACTAAATCGTTACCAAAACTAGACGAGTAAATCGATCGAGCAATCAATACTTTGAGTACTTACACATGTATACTCAAAGCATGCCGCGAGGGCAGCCGCGTCCCTATTTTTATAAAATAAAAATCAGTTTTACTTTAAATTATCAGTTTCGCGTAAACATTGCTTCCATGTAGACTACTCGTGTATTGTGATCATGTCGATTTCTAACGTAATATAACATGCTGATGGTAGGGTAGTAACTGCAATTAGTTGTACAGTAATACCCCGGACTTACGCGATGGGTGGGACTGAGCGCTATCCGCGTAAGTCGAATTCGTGTAAGTCGGGGTACAATTTACAACGCTCAAAAAAACAAAATCGTTACTTATGTACCTACGCGCCGAATCCGCACTACACGTGTGTGCCTGTTGTAAACTGAACGAATAATAATGCTGGGGGGGGTGAGCCACAAAACAAATGCCGCCGCTTGTCCTTGACTGCGCGGTCTTCGCAAAGGTTTGTCATATTGAAGACGAGATGCGTGGGCGATTTGTAGCAGCTTTTGAACGCATCAAATCGGTTAGAACGGTGCTGCAAAACGTCCGTGCTAATCTCGTGCGATGATGCCAGGCCTGTATCGTTGTTAGTGAGAGAAGTATGGAACAACATCTCCGCCACAGCCATCGTGTTTACGTGCTCATCGAATGAAATAAAACATTTAGAGAGACAGACGACCTTCCTACTTAACAAAGTTCTTTTCACGAGCTGCTTAAGTATCATTGTTTCTTTCGAGAGTCGATAAACGTGGATACCGAACCGAATGCGTGAACCTATACATGCATGAGGTCATGACCGTTCGAGACCGCTACGTATAAGCGACCACGTGCCGCGTGCCCTGTCTGGTTGCTTGCGCGTGCCTGTGTTGCCATGAAATTACCTATGCATTTAAGTTATTTATTTTGAGGGGGTATTTTTTTAAGTTTAGCCAGGCTTTGTAGGCATTAGTAGAATCAGTTATCAATACCCAACAGCACCTTCACGGGTCAAACAGGTTTTTTTTTACATATTGTATAGCTAATAATCTACTAGCTGACTGTCTTGTGCGATCTCTAATCATGTTGACCCTGTGAACGTTACCAGATCGTCATTCAGATTAAAGTTACAGATACCATCGTAGTTATATTCAGTTCAATATATTTATTTCAGATAACAATAATTACTTATTGTGCACACAATATATACATGTAATTAAAAGCGTCTATATTTTTAATTGAATTTAAAATAGCCACGTAGAACACCAGTCAATACCGCAGAATATTGTCCAGCGTTCCATAAATTGATGATCTTTCCAAGCTCTCAGTAATGAGATTTAGATAGCTGTAACACACCCAGTGCGTCGGAGACGCAAATAAATTCAAACGACTTCCTTCAAATTCATTCAAATCTCCCATTGTGTACTTACTAAAATTACTTACAGAGGACACCGTTGTGAGGAAACCAAAACAGGACACACGAAGAACAAAAGAAAAAGATGCAATAACAGCCGAGCAGACTACAAAAGACAAATCAAACCCGGTTATCCGTACTACTCAGAAATGGACGTCCAAGCCTGGCACATATTTCAAAGAGCCTTACTTATGTATACGGAGAAGTTGTAATTATGTAAAAAAACACACTGATGAAAAACCTTACAAGTGTGAAATATGTCAACGTATTTTTAGTAACAAAATCGATTTAACAAGGCATATGCGTACACACACTGGTGAAAAACCTTATCAGTGTGAGATATGCCAACGTAATTTTAATACAAAGTCCCATTTAACGAGGCATGTGCGTACACACACTGGTGAGAAACCTTATCAGTGTGAAATATGCCAACGTAATTTTAGTGAAAAGAGTAGTTTAATAAACCATATGCGTACACACACTGGTGAGAAACCTTATCAGTGTGAAATATGCCAACGTAATTTTAGTCAAAAGAGTCATTTAATAAACCATATGCGTACACACACTGACGAGAAACCTTATCAGTGTGATATTTGTCAACGTTATTTTAGTGAAAAAGGCAGTTTAAAAAGGCATATACGTGTACACACTGGTGAAAAACCTTATCAGTGTGATATATGCCAACTTAATTTTAGTCGAAAGAATAATCTAACAACCCATGCGCGTACACACACTGATGAGAAACCTTATCAGGGTGAAATATGCCCACGTAATTTTAGTGAAAAGATTAGCTTGACAACCCATGTGCGTACACACACTGTTGAAAGACCTTACAAGTGTGAAATATGTCAATGTCATTTTAGTCAAAAGCGTGGTTTAACAACCCATATGCGTACACACACTGGTGAGAAACCTTATCAGTGTGAAATATGCCAACGTAATTTTAGTCAAAAGAGTCATTTAATAAACCATATGCGTACACACACTGACGAGAAACCTTATCAGTGTGATATTTGTCAACGTAATTTTAGTGCAAAAGGCAGTTTAATAAGGCATATACGTGTACACACTGGTGAGAAACCTTATCAGTGTGAAATATGCCAACGTAATTTTAGTGAAAAGAGTGGTTTAATAAACCATATGCGTACACACACTGGTGAGAAACCTTATCAGTGTGATATTTGTCAACATTATTTTAGTGAAAAAGGCAGTTTAAAAAGGCATATGCGTGTACACACTGGTGAAAAACCTTATCAGTGTGATATATGCCAACTTAATTTTAGTCGAAAGAATAATCTAACAACCCATGTGCGTACACACACTGATGAGAAACCTTATCAGTGTGAAATATGCCCACGATATTTTAGTGAAAAGAGTAGTTTAATAAACCATATGCGTACACACACTGGTGAGAAACCTTATCAGTGTGATATTTGTCAACGTAATTTTAGTGAAAAAGGCAGTTTAATAAGGCATATACGTGTACACACTGGTGAGAAACCTTATCAGTGTGAAATATGCCAACGTAATTTTAGTGAAAAGAGTAGTTTAATAAACCATATGCGTACACACACTGGTGAGAAACCTTATCAGTGTGATATTTGTCAACATCATTTTAGTGAAAAAGGCACTTTAAAAAGGCATATGCGTGTACACACTGGTGAAAAACCTTATCAGTGTGATATATGCCAACTTAATTTTAGTCGAAAGAATAATCTAACAACCCATGTGCGTACACACACTTACGAGAAACCTTATCAGTGTGATATTGGCAACGTAATTTTAGTGAAAAGGGCTGTTTAACAAGGCATATGCGTACACACACGGGTGAAAAACCTTATGAGTGTGAAATATACCAACGTAATTTTAGTCTCGCGCTTGAGGTCGTTGCGCTAGTTAAGTGTGCTGAACCCAGCAATATTAGCTTCGCCAGCACATCTGCCACCACCAAATGCCCTAAATAGCCTTATTGTCAAATAAGCATTTATTTATTATAAATATCGATGTAAGTCTAGTTATAAGCGATTACTATTGTTAACTCCAATCATACTGTTACGCTGTCGTAATTAAATAAAGTATTTTTTTATTTAAATCCGAGTTCCATCACTTAATTGGCGCAGCCGGTAGGATCTCTGCAGTTACTCTGTACCGTATCCAGATCTACAAGGGCAGTTTAACGTCTGTTTCTACAGTTTAGCAGAGATCGCCGAACAAATAAATTTATTAAGTAAAAACTCGAGAAGCTGACGCAGTGTGTGTGTGACTAGTAATCCAGCTAGCAGATGGGAGTAACTACGGGACTGTGAGTAAAACTTTTCACTATCCTTCCAGTTTTCCTTTATAACTTATCCTCTTTGTTTTAAATATATGTGTACGTGTGTTATTAGGGATTGGAAAACGCCCTGATAACATTTGATCTATTACGATATACTTTTCGTGGTAAGATATTTTAGGATATAATTGTTATTGTTGTGTGTTATATTGTGTGTTCAATATATATTTAAAATGGAGCATATCGTCAGGGTTCCGTCTGAAATTGTTCAAATCATTCCAATATTTAGTGGAGATGCCAGACAGCTCCCACTATTTATTAAGAAATGCGAATACGTTTTAAATAACTTCCAGGGCAGTGAAGCACAAAACGAGTATCTGTTTCACGTGATCACCAGTAGGCTCACAGGTGAAGCAGCTAACTTAGTAGGAGAAAGGGAACAAATCGGTACTCGGCATGAGTTAAAGACGCTAATTTCCGAATATTTTGGAGACCCGAGAACGGAAGAATGTTTAGTATCGGAATTAGAATCAATGAAAATAAAATTCAAGGAAAGCTATTTAGATTTTTGCCATAGGATCCAAAACATTCGCAGTATACTGATCGCGAAAGTAAATGAGACAATAAGCGATGCCAGTGTACGTCAGGCCAAACAACACATTTATAATAACTCATCACTAAATGTTTTTCTTTATAATTTACCGGCCCATTTAGTTAGATTAGTACGTTTAAGAAATGTTAATACTTTAGAAGGTGCCTTGAGAATGTATTGGAGGAAGAAAACTTCCAGACTGTTTATGACATAAGAAACCCATTTAAAAGGTCGCCCCATAACAACTCAGTACAGCCAAACAGTCAACCGAGACCGTTATCCGGTACACATGCACCTAACAAGCCCACAAGAAGTGATAATCAAACGCATTCACAAACCGAATCAAACTCTAATTCGCGTAACAACTCGTCGCAATTTAGAAATAATAACTCTAGATATAATAATTCAAAAAATAGCGAAAATCGTGGACAGCATGAAACTAGGTCAGCACAGTCGCGGAGTCAGCACATTCCGTCGCCGCCGTCGCCGGCGCATAATGAACAGTTTGCAAAAACAGGGTCAAACACCGATGTTACTATGCGTACTGCGAGTTCTAGACGTGTTAATTATACCAATAATGATCCATACATTACGTATAATAATAATGAATTAGACTCGGAACCACAACCGAGTACTTCAAACGAGTGTAGCTCGGTACAAAATTTTTTCATTCAGGCCTCAAGCACAGAGAAAAAATAATCTTAAATTATAGTAATTGTCGCTCGTTACCTCATATAATAATACCTGAATTAGGTAACGCAGTGTTTATGATAGACTCAGGCAGCACTAGGTCTTTTATTAACCCGTGTTTGGCTAAAACATATTATAAGAGTAACATATATAAAGAACCCTTCTAGGTAGTAAGTACTCATGGGAATAGTGTACATTCTGAGGTGGTAGTTGCCCCCTTGCCCAATATTTTTAACTGTAATGAGACACATAAGTTTTACATTTACACTGTAGCTAGCAATTATGACGGTTTGATAGGTAGTAATTTCTTAAAACAATTGGATGCCAGGATCGATTACAAATCATTGATCTTGCATACCAAATGTGGTAGTATACCGTTTGTTTACACGTTAGAAAAAAAGGATACGTATATTTTACCGCCCAGGAGCGAATCAAAAGTTAAGCTACCGGTAAGCCTAAAAAACGGTGATGCCGTATTAGAATATAAGGAATTAACGGAGGGAGTTAGGATGCCATGTGCATTAGTTAACTGCGTTGACAGTTATGCACATACAGTTATTCAAAATTGTAGAGATGTCGAAATGACTTTAAAAGTCACGAGTCCATTCAAGGTCGAACCTTATATTCCGGCCGAAATATCAGTAAATCATATGAGTTCTGATATGAATAAATTAGATAAATTATTATCAAATAATTTAAATAAGCTAAGATTGGATCATATGAACGATGAAGAAAGAAAGATGATTTGGGACATCTGTAACGAATATAAGGATATTTTTTATTGCGAGGACATACCGGTATCATTTACTAACGAAGTGAAACATAGGATTAGAACAATCAATGAGGATCCAATTAATGTTAAGGCTTATAGACTACCGCCACCTCAAACAGAAGAGATCAAACGCCAAGTAGAAAAGTTATTAAGGGACGATGTAATCCGAGAATCCCACTCTCCTTGGAGTGCACCGGTCCATTTAGTAGCAAAGAAGTTAGATGCATCCGGGAAACAGAAGTGGCGAATGGTTGTAGACTATAGGCGTCTAAACGAAATCACCATCGACGACAAATACCCTTTGCCCAACATCAATGACCTTTTTGATAAGTTAGGCAAAAGTATGTACTTTTCTACGTTAGATCTTGCATCCGGGTATCACCAGGTACAGGTACAGAAAGAGGATAGGCAGAAAACTGCATTCGCAACACCATTTGGGTTACCTTTAAAACAACTACTTGCAACAGTTCAAGAGAACTCAAAATTATAGTAATATAATATCTAAACACATTGTACCACAACAATCATAATAAACAATTATTAAGGTAACTCATGACATCTAGTAGATCTAAATAGTTAGTCCACGTAGCAACAGTTTACATACATAGCAACAGTATGTCCAGGAACCCTCTTAAAACGCCCTTAGAAGCCTTTTTATAAACTATGTTGGTAGTTGTACTTCAAATACCAACTTCCACTTATTCGAGCCAGTCACAGGTCATCACATATTTTGGCTTAATATATTCTAACACAAGCAATAAAAAAATACATCCCATGTGATGTATCCATTTTTAAACACTCTAAGGTAATTTATCAATACAACAATTGTTAATTGTATAACATGTGATCTTTAAAATTTAAGACTCTTCTTATGAAATCACAATATTTAGTCAAATTAGGTACTTCCAGCAACAAATATGGCAGATGCCATTACCCAACACACATTGTGGTGACAATTATATATCACATTATATTCACTTTATAGTTTATATCAATAATATCCTTCATATTATATAACACTGCTATACTGACATGTACTTCGTTCTCGAAGTACCTACAAATATGTCTACCGTCTCACAAAAAATAACATTTGACATTGACCGCCAACTGAACAGTTCTTGAATCGAAACAATATGAAATTCAAACAAGTTCCAGTCTTGTCAATCTGTCGATATTATTCAAATCTATATAAGAAATATTCTCTGTTAGATTAACAAATATCTAGCAATTAAAATAATTCATCGCTCGGTCAATTCTGACAATATCATTAAAACGATTTCCAAACATTTTGTGTTAACGTATTAATAAATAAGTTACGGGTAATTCAAACCATCACTCAGTCTCACAATAATAATAAAAAAAAACTATTCGACAAGGATTTTCTGTTAAAATGGTTTCTGTCATCTTATTGTGATTTTAGTAAGTATCATACTTGGTTCAAGTATTGCTATGTTTCAAGTTTATTTATTATAACTCTTGAACGTAATCATGTCACATTATTTAATGAACAAGTGCTATTCATTCACCTAAGCTTTTGTTATTTTAGGTTTCTGGATAAAAATAATGTAGCACCGGAAAAGTAGTTGTGTTGCAATCATAGACTTCTAGTATATAGACGTGAAATACCTACAAAAAAAACGTGCCATCGTTTGACATTTGTTTGGAACATAATATGGCCGCCTCTTGCTAGAGCTGTCACTGTTTATTTGTTTCCAAAGATTTTAATATATTATTATTTTTTATTTAATTTATTAATATAGTCTGTTTGTTATATAATTATTTTAATTCTCTCGTTTTCTGTCGGCTTCTTAGATAAAGTACTTATTCATAACGTCACGTCTTTATCCCTTACGGGGTAGACAGAGCTTGAGGTTATAAGAACAAAAGCCACGTTTAGCGCGTTGGTAGGTGCATAGACATAGATAGAAAATGGAATCAAAATAGTGATGGGTTGCTAACCTCATCGCTTAATGAAAATAATGATTCTTAAACTTGGCCAATTCCCTCGACCGGTTTTTACAGTCTGCATGGGATGAGAAGCAGCATTAGAAAATTCATATTTTACATAATATGCACACATTTCCGCACCACCTATGATTAACTCATACCTAAGTGGTGCGGAAATGTGTGTAGGTACTTGGCGTATTTTTATAACGTGGTTTCCCCCGTAGCTATACTCCACGATCTATTGTAATAAAGAAAGTTTGAATTTTGGCTAAGTCAAATGTCTATTTTGACTGGGTTACTAGATAAAAGGGTCCTCTCCCTCCCTCCTCTCAATTATGATCCTTGGTTGAAAGTATCTAAGTGTAATTATATTGTATAGACATTATTAAGTGCAAAAGGTGCAATAATAATAAAATACATTTATATTTTTTAAATATATTCGTTTATTAAACTACTAGCTTCCATAAGCGGGTTCGCCCGCCTTTAAAAGGTGATCTATGACGTCATTTGTATCCCGTCGTCATCATCATCATCATCTCAGCGTTTATCCCGGTTGCAACCGCGGCTTTCGCGTTGGAGCCCGGGGTCCGCTTTACTGCACATTCTCCTCCATTTTGCGCGATCTTTAGCATCCTGTTCTCTTACAACGTCAAGCCAGCACTTCTTTGGTCTACCCCGCTTGTTCCGGCCCGGTGGAGGCGCCATGGCAAGACATTTGTTACCCACGTAACATGCCGCTTGCACAATGTTCTTGCATGTGGTAAACATGTATTATATGTTCTTCTTAGGTCCTTAGCCGCTCATTTTTAGGGAATCTATAAACAAAAGATAAAATCAATATCTATTATCAAAATAATTGAGTAGATAGATAATTAAATTATTTTTATTTAAAATATCATATTTCTTCCTTTAAAGTGACAAATTAAAAAAAAAATATTTTAAATAAAAATAAAACCGCCTTCAAAACACACCCAATAATAGATAATTGAAATCGGTGCTAAGCCAAGTACATATGTTGGTCCCCGCTACACCCTGCGCATCTAACATATTGGCACCGACTTTGAAAGCTGTTTTATTTTTATTTAAAATATTTTATTTCTTCATTTTATGCGAAATAGTTAAAATTCCCTATCTCAAAAACTACTGAACCGATTTTGATGAAACTTGCAGTATTCACTAAGTTGAACAATGTCTAATATAAAAAAAAGAAAACCGAAATCGGACTAATAGTTCCAGAGATATGCGAACACAAACATAAAAACATACATACATATTTACATACTACACTTATACAATTTGGCACATTTGTTCAAACGCTGATATAGACTAACATATCCGAAAACAAGGCATTTTTGAAAATATTACATACATAACAGTTCGAAATGAAAACCTCCTTTTTATGAAGTCGGTTAAAAAAAAATTTTGGACAACCCTAACATATGTCAGCAAATTACGTAAACAAATAAACATTTACAATAAAGAGAAACGTCCTTATATAGTGTAAATAAGTGTGTATTTAGTAATTTAACGACTAATAAGTTATCATGGTTCATTTTAGTTTAAAAATTAGAATGATAAATGGTGATTTAGCTAGAAAAGAGGTAACTAACCTATGAAACGTCAATTGAGCTTGATTTCTGTTGTTTCTGGCACCACACATAACAATACAGCACGCAGACATATTATGTAATAGTTTTGTCACACGGTACACAACAAATCCAATTTAAAATGTCTTGTATATTATCAAAAAACTTAATTTTCGTTAAGTTACGTATCCCATTGACAGCACAACTACCACGAAATTGTCACCTAAGATGGCCGGCGTTGGCACGCTGCCAACAACTGTCAGTTCATTTTAATAGTGTTACCATAATTCCGCAGTAACAAAAATATATTTGTCTCTTTTGCCAAATGCAAATGTACTGTTGAAAAAAAGAGACAAAATAATGTATTACGGTTTTGTACCCTAAATTACATATATATGTATAATGAAAAATTGTATAGCTTGACAACAGCATCTCCCTATATTCTATCTCAATGGTTGCAATTGACATCACAGACCATCAAAAGTCCAGACATTATCTTGGTCAGATTATGATATGGGCAAACACCTCATGGATTACTAGATCATAATAATTATTGATTTGTACGTTAAAAGAATTATATAAATAACTTGTAAATATTAAAACTCGTAGTAATTTTTCTGCATCCTCATTTTTTGTTTCAAACCATCAAAATACGAAAAAATGTCGTCGTAATAAGTTCTTTGAATATTATCGATAACTTTATATCGAAATAATACAATCCCTACTACAGTTTTTATGTTTCTACGTTTATATCTCTTTATAGTCTATCTCAATCTACCATATTTCATGGCGTGACCCGTCAGGGATACAGCACTTACCACAGGCATAACAGCCACAGGTACAACAGCCACAGCCACAGGAACAGGCAAAGGCACGGCCACAGGCACGGCCACAGGCACGGCCACAGCCACGGCCACAGGCACCACGGCCACAGGCACTTTTTATTATTATTATTAATTCTGGACACTGTATTTTGTCAGTCAGCCTATGCGGATAGACCTGGCTCATCAAACAACAGCATCAGTACAAATAATAATCCATCTAAGTCTGTCAATCAAGTTATTCAATCAAGTCTATTAAGTATCAGCAGTCAATTACTTCGTCTTATCCAACTTTTATACAAGGTACGGACGACAGCAGGTCAAGCCACCCGAAACTGCCTAATCTACCCAATAAACTTTGAGCCTTAATGCTTTAGCGATAAAGTTAAAAAGGAAGTCTGACCGATTAAGTTCTGTCCAATTGTTTTGTGAATTTAATTATTAAGAGACAGTTGAACTTTATTTATCGAAACCTCCTTTCTTTACTATGCAATTAAAGTAAAAAAAAACAAATCCCGTGCTATCAGAGAGTAGCTCTGACGAAGCACACGATAAGTTCAGTTACAATGTACAATATTTTATGCTATGGTACTACCAGAGAGTAACCCTGGTCACGTACCCGCACCAAAAATTTGTGTAATTACTATTTGCAATAATGTGCGGTAAGGTACCCCCCGAGTGTAGCCCTAGGCATGTACCTACACACAGTATTACACACAACCTACACAAAATATCACAGTTGCAAACTGAAAATACAATCGATACAGATACTGTCCCTTAATAAGTTTTCCAACTGTTATTTTTAAGCAATAGTGTTTTTATATTAAAGTTCTTCGTTATTTTTTTACTATTACCCTATTTCATTTAGTTTATATAAATATGAAAAGAATCTTTAAGATTCTTACTCACTTCAGATAATTCTTTACTTACGAATAACTTCTAGATGTTCTCACTGTAGGTAGAGGTTCTGGGGCTCTGTATTTTTGAAGTACATACAGGATTATTCCTGTATAGGACACTAGGTACAGGATTATTGCTGCTTATGCAGCGTAGCAGTTCCGACATCAGAGAAGACGGCCTGATGTCATCATTATGGCGCGGGTGAAGCCAGTGACTCGTTGACCAACGGCTTCCGAAATATCGTCACAAGCTCCAACGTCGATCATGAAAACAATAAAAAAAAAATTAAATCAGAGCTCTGATCCCTACTTCTGATGTTAGGATAGCAGAGTGAGAGTAATTAAATAATATTCAAGCAAACATTATAGGAGAACCATTATGTACACATTTACACTCTGGACATATTTAGCATCATCAGCAATATAAATTACATAAGACCAGGCACATAAGAATTATGTATATATAACAAATATCAAGGATACTGTCACGTAGCAAAATATAGCAGCAGGCGACATCTCTTGGACTCGGGCTAAACTCGGGTCACATATTTTGCATGGAGCCGAGAGATGGCGTTGCGAGAAAGGACGGTCGTTAATATAATAAATAAATTCAAATAAAGAACGACCGGGTTAAATAATATAAAAAAGGACTTAGGATAAAGAGATAAAAAAAAAATAAGAACCAACTCATGAGTCTGAAATTAAAATACAAGTCGCGGAACGCACTAGTCTATGGTTCAGGAAAAGACAATTGGGAGCGGTGGATCGCAGGGCTTGAGAAGCTTCCAGAGAAACGACCGAAGTTTGCTCGGTGTGGCTGGTTGCTGGTACGCAAGGTTGGCGTGTTTGCGCAATAAACCCCATGGGGTTGTGCGTCTAGCAGTTTGGCTCATCTCTCTGTGAGTATTCATTTCTGTACCCGGAATATTTCTCCACGTGTTTTCTTGTTCTATAGTGCTGACTTAGGTTAACACGTTCGTTGCATTACGAGATCTATCAGATCTCTTGCAGGACTTTTGTATTGTGCGTTGAACATAATCGTGTTGTTTCACTCCTTGCGGGAGGATCTAACGTGTAAAGTTCTTTAGGTATGAGTACGACAAATATACATATTTGCTTCCTACTTAAAACTGAGTTCAAGGACATTAAAAAAGAAATTAGAGATGGATTAGGTCCCTAACGCACAGTACAGTCAGAAGCAAAAATATGTATACATTGCCAAGGCTCCAAAAATATGTAAACATCTTCGACTTTAAGGCGAAGTGCTCAACTTGAAGAGCATAAAATTGTAGCCACCGGTTCATATCATGAATATGTATACGCTCATTGCTTCATTAATTTATGAACCAACGCGTGAATATATGCTATTGATGGAAGCGTGCATACATAGTATTGTTCCTTTCGTGGTGGGCATAATTTAATGAAGCAATGAGCGTATACATATTTATGATGTGAACCGGTGGCTACAATTTTATGCTCATCAAGTTGAGCGCTTCGTCTTAAAGTCGAAGATGTTTACATATTTTTGGAGCCTTGGCAATGTATACATATTTTTGCTTCTGACTGTACCTACTGTAATTATTTTCATTCCTTGCGTTAGGAGATATGTCGGTACTCGTGGAATCGTACGCCTCGTAGACGCAAGAGAGGGAAGGTGGGCGGCGCGGGCGCTGCATGACTCGTTTTAGTGTTGTCCTAGCATCGACGTGGGAGGTCGCCGCACGTTTGCGAAATAACACTCGCGTACCTACGTGTTGATTATCATTTTTATTATACAATGAGTTTTTGAGATTGTCTTAGCTTTGTAGCATTTCTGGTGGGCTTTGCTACTTATGTATCTCTAATGATAGATTGTTATAATTATGTAAGCAATATACCACACGTTTGGGGTTGTCACATCACTCTCTGGTAAGTTTCTGGTAGCCTAAATTTCGGTTATTTTTTTTCAACAACAGCCTAAGAACAAAAATATATATAAGACACTCGAATAACGAAACTAATAAAATTAGATTCCATCGCATTTACTTCACTGACATAGTTGCATGCTGTTTATTTATACAATGCATTTTATTACAAAATTACCCGAAGGAAGATGTACTGATCATGTTTTCCACCTTGGCGACAAAAAAAGACGTTGTGTGGGTTGTTACGAAAAATTACGACGCACATTAAACAGCACTAACGCTTCTAAAAAAACTAAACGAATAGTTACCATTTGCGCGCAATGCAAGCAATCAATGTGCTTACCATGTTTTAATGAAAACATTTTCCATAATTAATAAAACTTTTTCAATCGACAACTGAGATATTATTTTATTCCCATCACTACTTACTACATATACCTATTGAACTATCTTCGGTTGCGGTACGAGATACAATCGATATCATTTTTTTTTTTTGGTATTTGTAGTTTATTCAAATGTCATAACTGCGTGCGAACCTAGCAAAATATAAAGCAATAGGCTATCTTTCACCCACAAAAACTTCAAAATATATTTGATTGTTTTTTTGGAAGTAAGAAATTATTTTCAAAACTGTATCTTTAGGAGACTGATTAGGTCTCAAACGCATCAAAAGGAAGGTTAGTTTCGAGATCTTTTAGGTCTCCAAAGCACCAGCTGAAAGTTCTTTGAAAGTGATGGCGCAGGGAACGTGTTAAATGTTGTTCTAGATTTGGCTCTTTTGGCGGGCCTAGGGTGGGAACCCGTGTGGAGGCGTCGCGTCATGACTTATCTCAGGTGGCCTTGATTCCGATCCAATTCTCTTTCGACGACGACTAGACAGGTGTAAGCTGTCATGAATACTTTGCTCCGGGTGTTCCCGAAATACCTAATCCCGCAGGCCGCGTTCAACCGTGTATTAATCTGACACCCGTCAGTTAGTGAAGCCAAGGGTCTTTGTACCGTAATCCAGAAGCGTTAGTCAGGAGAGCTAATCCGAAACGTAGACTCCCTGTCCTTGTTTCTTTGTTTTGATGTATCTAGTGAGTGAGAGTGGGTTTCCAACAGGTTGCATGTAAGTAGGCTATTGGCTTGATATTGTGTGCATAACCTGAGATACTTTTGTAACGACTGAGCCGTGATCACAATGGTTCACCTCACGAATCCTTCATCAAGCGACCCTGAGCTTGCTGAATTGTCTCATGTGGATTCCCTGTCCCACTCCAACCCGAGACGGAGTGAGTCAGGAAATCGACTAGGTAAGTTGGGAGATTGTTTTGTCATATATTTATGACACAGGGTAATTATAAAATAAATTTGTAATTGTATCCATTTATTGTTTTATTTAATGCTCCTAGCTACCAAGTATTTACATAATTAAATTTACTGTAACTGCCGGGTAAGGGTGGAGTTAGCTACCCTGAGTTTATTTAAACAAAAGAACTAGTGTTACAGTTGATTTACATAGTTAAACCCACTGTAACCAAAGCTTTACAATAGGTACTTAACTGGTAGTGTACTCGGTCCGACGGCTCGATGAAGACTGACCCCACCTAGGGTCGGGTTTCCGTATTTATAGACAATAACAATATATAGTACCCTTCATCGAGCCGTTATTTCAGTCTATAAAATCGAATCACCTTCGGAACCAACTAAACTTAAATAATCCACATCACAATACTTTTCTTAGAATTATGACTCGTTATAGATATAACACGCGTGTCTTGCTGGTCCAGACGGGCATCTTGTTGAGCTGTTTTAATTCTAAGTTCATTGACCTCTTCTTTGGTCTTTTTCCACTTTTCATTTAATTGTAATACCAATTGCTGGGATTCCTTTATTTGTGACTGGGTTACTGCCTGGGATTGTTTTATTTGTGCCTAGGTTTCTGCCTGGGATCTATCTATTTTTGCCTGGATTTCTGCCTGGGATTCTGCCATACCTTTTATTTGCATCGTTAATTGAGCCAGCAACGCCGTTAAATCGCATCCACTGATTCCGGGAATAGTGGTGGTAGTAGGCGCACTTATAGGTGTTGCGACGGCCGCTTCTGTTTCGGGTGCAGGGGCACCAAGCGATTCTTCCTCTTGACGCGCCAAATCCATCGCTGCTTGTCGTCGCGTGCGAACTCTTTCGTCTTCCCTTGGCGTGACCGGCATACCGCTTCTGACACCAATTGTTACGGGCTAGGGGTACTAAAACGCCGGCTAAGGGTTACGAAGTTTATTGACGAGGGTACAGACGGTAGTAGGCGATGACAAGTAGAATGTCGCTGACGTTGCACCAAAGTCTTCTCTTACGTCCACGAAGTCCGTGTCGTAAACACACAATAACTCTACAGATGTTACTTCACGTAGTACTCACAGTTCTCGTTACAGTTGTCGCAGTAGGTATTCTCAAAGATCGCTTCTTAACTGTCGCTGTTTTCGTATCGCTAGTCGAGTGTAGACTGACTCTGCGCCGGCGTCGCGGCGCTATATATAGCCCAGCTGATCGAACATTCCAGATTCCTCTAGACGTAATAATAATAGCACATAACTTCGAGGTCACTCGGAAGTACCTACGGTAATTCCCGGAAACGGGTTTCTAGAAATTTCGATGTCGACACTTTGTTGACAAAACTCGATAGGCCGTCCTAAGGCTAGCATTGCGTTTTATTATTGTATCTAGAAAATGTCTAGATCTGGGGAAATAGGGCTTAAAAGTGACACACTGCATGTCACGCGATATTGCCATCGACATAAGGTCCATTCGTAACAATATTAGGTGAGGTACAATCCGATAAAAGGTAGGCTTGAGCGTACTTGGAAAATGAGTATAATAGTTAAATATTTCTCATGGTCAACGGTTAGAACATCCGCGTGTGCTAATTCAAACGGTTTAGTTGGTGGAGGTACAATTCTGAACTGTGGGCGTACTGGGTTACGGTCATATTTTGCGCATCTACATATGCTACATTCGTTAATAAATTTTGTAATTTCATTTCTCATTTTTGGCCAAAAATAACGTACAGATGATGAAAGATAGGTTTCCGTGATCCCGCGATGATTAGTCTGCCCTTCATGATATTTTTTTATTATATCTAATTGAGCCGAAAGGTCATTAATATTGGCTACCTCATGTTTAACTAGAACTAATTTCATAGATGAACTTTCAAAGGTTTGTTGCAAGATAGGTATTGTGCTTGACGCACCTTCTTCGTCTTTTACTACTGGTGTGTTTTTTTATTATCTATGTTTTTTGTTGGTATATTTTGCGGGTGGATAGGGTTGTTGGCTTGTTGGCCAAATAAAGCATCCAGGTGTGAGATTCAATTTTACTTTAATGCTCACAGTTATCAAAAGTTATCCACAGTTTTCAAAAGGTACCTGTCGACAATTATTTACAGGTTTTATTACTATAATAATGACATTGCAAAAAGAAAAAATATGGTGGCACATGGCGACAAGTTTTACATAGAAAAATACAATATTCGTTGATATAGAATCATCATACCTTTTGATGTTTACAGTCACTCTTGTTTTCATAAAAATAATCACTATGCAACAATCGCCGGATTGTATCATACACTTTGTAAAATAGTTAAAGAAAATTGGAGCACAATTTGCCAAGTCGCCATACTAAAAGATGCCTAAAAATCTATAGCAATGCCAACATAATCATAAGACAAAAGACAATAATTTTACATAAGTGCCAACCTTGACTCGATACAAACAAAGCATAAAGTTTAGGATTACTTTTTTTGTGGTGTCAGCTGTCAGTTGATCAATACTCAACACTCCTCCTTGATCAACTTACAGCGGAGTGTTTCAAATACTCTTCTGTTGAGTGGCTTGGTTAGGATGTCTGCAATCTGATTGCTGCTCTCAACGTGTTGCAGCATGACAGTCTTGCCGATATGTTGCTGAATGTACTTTCGTGGTATCTCAATATGCTTCTTTCCTTTACTCGTTTTCCCTTCATGTGCATTGTTTAGCATGTGTATGGCTGACATGTTGTCCACGAACAACTTGATCGGCTGATCGGCTTCCATGATACCAAGTTCACGTGCGATTCTCTTGATCCAGCACACATCGTCAATGACAGACACTGCGGCACGGTATTCGGCTTCTGCTGTTGAAGTTGCCACCAGACGCTGCTTCTGTGAGTACCAGATCACTGGCCCTCCTCTCATCACTAACACTCCACTCGTCGACTGTCCTGTCTCAGAGTCTCCTCCGTAATCCGAATCTGTGTAAGCAACAAGTGTTTTGTCTCCTCTGAAGAAGATTCCTGCTTCTGCTGTCCCTCTCAAGTACTGGAATACTCGTTTCACCATTGCCTGGTGACTCTTCATTGGCTCGTTGCAGAATCGACTGAGGTAATTTACGGCGAAGCTGATGTCTGGTCTGGTTATTGTAGCGAGGTACAATAAACTTCCTATCGCCTCACGATAGTTATTGATAACTGGAAGTCGCTCGTCGTTTTTGAAATTTGTCTTTTTGGTAATCATCCCTTGTTCAATGGGTGTGGCTGCTGGGTTGCAGTGTTCGAGTTTCATTTTCCTAAGTATCTTCTGTATGTAACGAGGCTGATTTACAAAGATACCATCTTTCCTGACTTTTATTTCCATGCCCAAGTACGTCAACTTATCTTGCACCTTCTTGTTGTATGTTATCTCGAACTCATTGCTTATCTTACTCAGAAGTTTGTATATTTCTTCTTCATTTCTTCCAACTACCAATCCATCATCCACGAACAATGATAGCATAATGCTCTTGTCTTGGTTATAGTATATACACGGATCATCATCTGTGCTGATCAGGCCTATCTTCTCTTCAAAATGCTTGGTGACCCTTTCATTCCACATTCTCGGAGCTTGTTTGAGCCAATAAAGACTCTTGTACAACTTGCAAATTTTCTTTGATCCGTCTTCGAATCCCTCAGGCTGATACATGTAAATTTCCTGTTCCAAGTTTCCATACAGGAATGCTGTTTTAACATCAAATGAAACCAACTTCATTTTCTCTGACGCTGCGTGACTCAGAAGTAACCGAATAGATGCATGTCGGGCCACTGGGCTAAAAGTGTCTGCGTAATCCACTCCTTCTTTCTGCTCAAATCCCCTTGCCACGAGTCTGGCCTTGAATTTTCCGTCTGCCTTCTCTCGAAGTACCCAGCGACAAGTGATTGGTTTTATTCCTTCTGGACAGTTCACCAGTTTCCAAGTATTCATTTTCATCAACGAGTCGTACTCCTCCTGCATTGCTCTCCTCCACTTCTCATCCTTGAGTGCCTCACTTGCTGAGATGTTCTCTGTTTCACCAGTCATGGCTACTTGAGCGCTGTTTCCTCCTCTGAAAGTATCAAATACATAATCTCTGAGTCTTGGTGGTGGTTGCAGGATGGAACGGTTTCGCAGTCTTCTTCTTTCTGGTTCTTTTTTTTTTTTTTTTTTACCAGCGCTGACCGCAATCCTGCCTGATGGTAAGCAGTGACGCAATCATCGTTGATGGTAAAGCGCACTAGTTTATTAAGAGCCTATTCACTCTAGCCATGAAGACACTCAAATTGAAGTCCGACGGAAACACCGCCGCGGGCAAATTGTTCCAGTCCCTCGATGTACGCGGTATAAAGGAGGAGGAGGAGGTTTCTGGTTCTCCTTCTGCTGGGGTCGTCTCACTTTGGTCGCTTGGTTCCTCATTCTTCTCTCGGCTCTTCACTTTGTCACTCCGTTCGCTATCTCTCTCTATCTCACTTTCTTGTTCTGTCTCACTTTCTCGTTCTGTCTCGCTTTCTTGCTCTGTCTCACTGCTGCTACCTTCCTCTTCATCATCAGATTGATCCTCCGATGACTCTAATTCAGTGCCTTGCCTCATACTTAGTTTCTCTTCATCGAAAAGTACATTGTCTGAGCTGACGATTTCTCTTCTGTCTAACATGTAAATTCTGTAGCATGGTGAGTCAATGTCGTAGCCTATCAGAATTCCCTTCTCTGACTTTCTATCAATTTTGCCTCTCTTGTGGTCATGAGTCAAGACGTAACATTCACATCCAAAAGGTCGCAGATTCTCAATCTTCATTTTTCTTCCGAACCACAGTTCTGCTGGGCTTTTCCCTGGAACATTGCTGGTTCCTGTCTGGTTGATCGTGAAGATTGCATGGTTCATTGCCTCTGCCCAAAGTTTGTCATCAAGTTCGTTGGCATGTATCGCTGACCTGGCTGCCTCAACAATGGTTCTCATTTCCCGTTCAACCCTTCCGTTCTGTTCTGGCGTGTGTACATTCGTGAAGGTGTGAAAGATTCCAAGTTTATCCATTAACTCCTTCGTTCTTGCATTTTTCAATTCTTTGCCATTATCAGATCTCAGACTCTTCACTCTCCTTCCTAGTTGATTCTCCACCAGTCTCAGATAACTCGCTATCTTCTCCGGGGCTTCTCCTTTGGTCTTCATGTAATAACAAGTTCGGTAGTGTGTGAAGTCATCCTTGAACATTAGCCAGTACTTGGCTCCTCCTAATGATGGGATGTTCATCTCACCTGTGTCTACATGTACAAGCTCTAGTGGTTCCTGGGCTGTCTTTGGATTGTTTGGATGTGAGATTCGATGTTGCTTTCCATATGCACAGGCTTTGCATACATAATTATTCCAGTCGTCAATGTATTTGATTCCTTTTCTCTTCAATATGTCCCTGACATACTTGACGTTTTGGTGGGCAAGCCTCTCATGCCAAGTCTTGATCGACACTGCAATCAAACTTGTCTCTTCCTGTCTTCTCAGCATCATTTTGAATAAATTTCCTTTGCGTTTTGCCATTGCTACAACTGCTCTGCCATCTGAACTAAAAAAAGTTGATTCTTTTCCATTTGCTTTCTGAATGTATCCTCTGTCTAGTAGTTGACTCACTGAGAACAGATTAAAGTTGCGATTCGGCACATAAATCACATCTTCTAGTACCACAGAGTACCACTTCTGACCATCAAAAGCTTCCATTTCAATGTTCCCGACTGCAACACCATCTAGCCTGGTTGAATCTCCAATCACAACTGAAATAGGTTCGGCCAGCTCGACCAGCTAAGCAAACCATTCACGACGGGATGTCATGTGTTGGCTAGCTCCACAGTCTTGGTACCATGAAGTTGCCCTATCCTTGTAGATGTTGTTGTCCACTGTCGAGAGTGCTGTGGTCAGTAGTGCCCTTTTCTTGGTTGTGCCATTCGTAGACTTACTTTCTTCTTCCAGTGAAGGACATTCCTTTGCAAAATGTCCCTTCTTCCTGCAAATGTTACATGAGTACTTCTTCTTACAATATGCGATATATTTGTCGCACGGCTTGCTTCTACATTCCTTGATCAGGTGACCTGGCTTCTCACATTTGTAGCATGTGACAGTTGACCTGCTCTGCTTGTTTCCGGATGACCGTCCTGGTTTCTCACGTCGAGCCATGAGAGCGTTGTTGGTACTGCCCTCTATGTTTATCGTCACTTTTGTTCGCTCATCCTCAAGTCTTAAGTGTTCAATGAGAGTTTCCACGTTCTTTGCTGCTCCGGTCACGTTGTCCCAAGATGTCCTGAAATGTGCCAGTCTCGGTGGTAGCACACTCATGATCCTTGTCATGATCCAACTTTCCCTCATTGGATCATTCTCAGTTGACACTTCATCAGCCAGTTCCAAAATCTCCAAACAATTTTCAACAGCTGATTTGTTTTCATCATAGGAAAAAGTAAAGAATTTAATTCGGGAAGTTTCTAAAGTTACATCAGTCTTAGTGCCATACAAGCTAGTTAATGTATCAATCATCATTTTAGCAGTTTTGCAATTTGCTATTTTGTTTGCAATTTTACTATTAACATTTAGACCTATTAATGTTTGAGCTTCTATATCTTTCTTTATCCAAGCTGAAGCGGTTGCATCAGCCGCAGTACCTGCTGGTTTCGGCTTTGCGCCAGTTACTACTTCATACAATTCTTTATTCTTAAGCGCTAAGTTTAATGAAATGAAATGAAATGAAATCGTTTATTAAGCAAGTAGGATCACTGATCACTTTTACACGTCATGTTTATTTTTTATTTTATTTTTTTAACTAGATGAAGCCGGCATTTCCTAACTGACTACCTCTGAGAAGAAATAGCCGAAACAAACTCAGGGATCATCGTCTTTTTCAAGTCCAGACATTAAAAATGAAAATGTTTACAATAATTTACCTTATAATTACGCATATTGCTTAATAACAATTAACAATGCTTAACAGAGCGAGCAGCTCAGTCCCAAGCTTTTTGTCTTCTAAATAATCTGTGATTTTATAATACCCCTTTTTGCAAAGTTTGGCCTTTATATGGTTCTTAAATCGTTTAATGGGTAAGTTTCGAACGTCCATGGGAAGCTTGTTGTAAAAGTGTATACATTGACCCATGAACGAATTTAAATCGCCATGATATAAAATTGACATTTCCCTGACTATCTTCGTTCAACATTTCTAATTGAGACTTTACAGTATCCATTTTGAATTTAAACTTTACGATTTGACTGACTTCTGACAATTTTAAATAAACAAAATGAATTTACTGTCTTTCGTGATGATTTTCTGACTTGAAGTTGACTTGCGTGTCGGTTGTTGAACTTTTGACTTGCTGTGCGATGGCTGCTCCCTTGTCATAAATTTGTAGGTTATGTTATCCTCGCCGGCTTTTACTTCCTGGTCTGCTTTTCTTGACTTTCCTGTCGTTTGCTTTCCTTCACTGCCAATGAAACCCTTTACAGCTGTCCTGGGCTCATAACCTGTTGGTATATTTTGCGGGTGGATAGGGTTGTTGGCCAAATAAAGCATCCAGGTGTGAGATTCAATTTGACTTTAATGCTCACAGTTATCAAAAGTTATCCACAGTTTTCAAAAGTTATCCACAGTTTTCAAAAGGTACCTGTCGACAATTATTTACAGGTTTTATTACTATAATAATGACATTGCAAAAAGAAAAAATATGGTGGCACATGGCGACAAGTTTTACATAGAAAAATACAATATTCGTTGATATAGAATCATCATACCTTTTGATGTTTACAGTCACTCTTGTTTTCATAAAAATAATCACTATGCAACAATCGCCGGATTGTATCATACACTTTGTAAAATAGTTAAAGAAAATTGGAGCACAATTTGCCAAGTCGCCATACTAAAAGATGCCTAAAAATCTATAGCAATGCCAACATAATCATAAGACAAAAGACAATAATTTTACATAAGTGCCAACCTTGACTCGATACAAACAAAGCATAAAGTTTAGGATTACTTTTTTTTGTGGTGTCAGCTGTCAGTTGATCAATACTCAACATTTTTCTATAAGCTTTTGTTTTTTACTTGAGTTGACAATATATAATAATCCCAACCAGCGGCCTTTTCATACAGTCCTTAAAATATTTACCACACAATTAATATAGTGGTCCTTCTCCCGTTTTAAGCCATGGTAGGGACGCGGTCAAGTGCCGCTAAAATGAAAGCCGCGAGTGCGACTCAAAATATTTCCAAAAATTTTGGAAACAAAAACGAAACCGCATCTATGGTTCAAAAACCAGCTGGTTTACCCAGCTGCGGAAGCAGCTCTGTTTCAGAATCTGGTACGGTAAGGAGCCGTACTCTTTTCATCGAAGCGGACTACGCTCAAAAAATTGTAATGCTAGAGCGAGCTACAGCGGAGCGCGAGCGTGATCGTGAACGTATAACTCTCGAACATGAGCGCGATCGTGAACGTATAACTCTCGAACATGAGCGCGCTGCTTTAGAGCTACGTAAGCAGGCAGAAATTGCTGCTTTGGAAGAAACAGGTAACATGTGTGATAGAAGTCGTCAATCAAGTCGTGTTTCCCACGGGGATATACAAAAATGGGTAAATGATTGCGTAAACGTAGCTATCGTATCGTAAAGTTTTCACAAAAAAAACATTGCCTGTTAGCGACCGTATTATATTTAGTGACTGGGCAACCCCAGGTATTTATAAAAGCAGGGAAAAAATGTATGAATTATATCAGAAAAAAACATTTAACCATGATGAAGCTTTTCAAGATTTTGTTAAAAATTATTCAAAAACTTTTAAAAGAGCCTGTTCCTCAGCAAAAGCCATACACATTAAAAATAAAATAAAATCTTCTGGCAATAAAATCAAAATAACTTGGGGAATTATAAATTCTGAAACTGGAAGAACCAAAGTACAGAATCGTGATTTCCATCTTAAAATTAACGATGAAGATATAAAGGCGGACTTGGAGGTAGCAACTGAGTTTGAGAATTTTTTTACTAATATTCCAATAATGACAACAAAAACTTTGTCTTCTTCCTCCACTTCTGCTTATGCCATACTAAAAGAATGTGTTCCAGAATGTGACAATCACTTTGAATTTACATTTGTGACTGCTAAAGACATTATAGAATCTTTTAAGGATCTTGATGTAAAAAAAACTGCCGATCATTGGGGTTTGTCAGTATACACTGTAGCTTCAATAATAGATGTTATCGCACCTTTCTTAGCAATTGTTTTTAATTCTTGTGTCACATCTGGTGTATTTTCTGATTTGATGAAACTAAGCAAAGTAATTCCACTGTTCAAATCTGGTAGTACAACTGATCCCACGAATTTTCGGCCAATATCGATATTACCAACTTTGAGCAAAATTTTTGAAAAATTAATTTTGAACAGTTGTTGAGGCACTTTAACTTACACAATTTATTGCACGTGAAACAATTTGGTTTTACAAAGGGTCGTTCAACTACAGATGCGGGCGTGGCGTTGCTAAAGAACATATTTGGGGCCTGGGAGGAATCGCAAGATGCTCTTGGTATTTTTTGTGATTTGTCCAAGGCCTTTGATTGCGTACATCATGATACTCTTATCAGGAAATTGTACCATTATGGTTTGAGGGACAGAGCTCTCGACCTTCTGACTTCTTATCTGAATAATCGAATTCAGAGGGTTGATGTTAATGGCAAGAGATCTGCAGGATCTGTGGTCACCATGGGCGTTCCGCAGGGCTCAATTCTAGGTCCATTCTTGTTTTTAATTTATATTAATGACTTACCTCATCACGTGAGGGATAATCACAACATAGTATTGTTCGCGGATGACACTTCTCTTATTTTTAAAGTCAAGCGTCAGCTAACAAATTTTGACGAAGTTAACAATGCACTCTCTAAAGTTGTCCATTGGTTTAATGTAAATAACCTCCTTTTAAATGAAAAAAAAACTAAAGTCATTAAATTTTCTACGCCAAATGTCAGGCAGCTAAGTACCAATGTTCAACTGAATGGAGTAGAGTTGATCCCTGTCGAGTCGACAGTTTTTCTTGGATTAACTATTGACGCCAAGTTACAATGGGGTCCTCACATTGAGAAGCTGTCGGGTAGACTCAGTTCTGCCGCCTTTGCTGTTAAGAAAATTAGACAGATAACTGATGTGGATACAGCCAGAATTGTTTATTTTAGTTATTTTCATAGTCTTATGACTTATGGGATTCTTCTCTGGGGAACTTGTGCGGACATCAATACCATCTTTGTTTTACAGAAGAGGGCTGTTCGAGCCATTTATAACCTTGGTCCTAGAGAATCTCTTAGAGAAAAGTTCAAAGAGGTGAACATTCTGACTGTAGCTTCACAATATATATTTGAAAATCTTATGTATGTTCATAAAAATATCTCGAATTTTAAGAAGATAAGCGATATTCATAATGTAAATACCAGGAACAAACACAATCTTGCTTTACATCACACTCGTCTCCACAGAGTAGGCAACTCGTTCATGGGTCAATGTATACACTTTTACAACAAGCTTCCCATGGACGTTCGAAACTTACCCATTAAACGATTTAAGAACCATATAAAGGCCAAACTTTGCAAAAAGGGGTATTATAAAATCACAGATTATTTAGAAGACAAAAAAGCTTGGGATTGAGCTGCTCGCTCTGTTAAGCATTGTTAATTGTTATTAAGCGATATGCGTAATTATAAGGTAAATTATTGTAAACATTTTCATTTTTAATATCTGGACTTGAAAAAAGACGATGATCCCTGAGTTTGTTTCGGCTATTTCTTCTCAGAGGTAGTCAGTTAGGAAATGCCGGCTTCACCTAGTTAAAAAAATAAAATAAAAAATAAACATGACGTGTAAAAGTGATCAGTGATCCTACTTGCTTAATAAACGATTTCATTTCGATTTCATTTCATTTCATTTCATTTCTATACCAGATACAGAAATAACAAAGGAGCCACAGAACGTTAATATTTTAACAGATATATCTGTCAATAGACCAAGTGTCCATTTCACACAGCGTTCTACGGTTGCCTCGGTATCTCCAGTAGAGGTACCTAATAACAGCTGTATCTCAATAGCCAATAATACTTCTAACCCGTCAGTCCCTAGTAACCTAAAACACCCTACATTTTCCTCTAATAATATAATACTACCTTCCACAGAAATAGCTCAATTAGCTCAAGCGATAGCATCACTGTCAAATAATAATACATCCAGACCCAAATTTCGGGACGGACGTCTACCATCTTTTGATGGAAAAGCCTTGGATTGGTTAATACTAAATAGAACGTACGAAGACACAAAGGTAATGTATTCGGCGTCAGATAACCTAACGCGCATCAATTTAGCGCTAAAAGGAGCAGCTCGGGAAGCGGTCTCTGTACTGTTAGTCTCAGCGCGGGACCCTTCCGAGGTGATGGAAGCCTTAGCAATTAGATTCGGGAAACCTGAACATATAATACTACATCTCATATAACAACTCTGAAGGGGAAGATTTGCACAAGTTTGCCTATCGCGTCCGTAACTCGGTGGAAGTAATGCGACTTTTAAATGAAAAACCATATCTAGATTCACCTGATATCTACCAAACTGTTTTAAGTAAGCTGCCACTTCTGTTACGAACACGATGGCAAGACTACGCATACATTCGTTTCCCCACAACGAGCGGGGACAATAAGCTGCAGCTACTAGCTCGATTTCTCGCACGTGAAGTAGACCTTCAGCTCCGATTTGGTCTAATTAATGAGCCATTGAGCCTTGTCAGGAAAACCGACAAAATTCACGCAGCACAATATGATGGTACCACCGACAATACTATAATTTCGCTTCCTTCTACCTCTAAAATTCATAAAAATAATTCAATTTCATCTGCAACAAAATGTTGTTATTTTTGCAGTAAAAATCATGACATAAGTCTCTGTGATTCTTTCAAATCATTGACAGTTACTGACCGATGGCAGTTTGTCAAAGATAAAAAACTATGCCTTATATGTCTTGTCAAAGGAGCTCATAGTTATAAAAATTGTAGAATTGACAAAGATATTTGTAATATTAAAAAATGCAACTCCGCGCATCATAAGTTGTTGCATATCGCCTATATTGTAGAAAATGAGGACGACCAACACGAGGCGACCTCATCAATATCTGAGCAACCTGAGGAAGCCAGTAATAATACAAATGAGGTAACAGATTTTATTGCCCATGCTAGCAACTCAACTTACGCAGTCTAAAAATCTAGAATCATCTCTACCCGTGCTTAAGATTCTCCCGGTTACAGTTTCAGGCCCGGCTGGTAGCGCTGATACTTACGCTCTCCTAGACGATGGCGCTACTGCCACGTTTATTGACTCTGAACTGGCAAGACAGATAGGTGCAAAGGGTCCAACAGTGGAGTCCCAGTTAAAATGTGTTAGTAGATTGTCAAAGAATGTACGAGTTGAATATGTAGACTTCGACATCCAGGGTCACCACACCCACAAGACGCACCGAGTCTGTCAGGCACGATCCATAAAATCTCTTCAGCTAGCTAAACAGTCAGTTTGTCCTCAAGATGTCAATGCCTATCCTTATCTTTCTGATTTAAAATCCATTCTTTGTTACGACAACGTCCAGCCTAAAATTGTAATAGGGATTGACAACTGGCATCTGACCTTACCCTTAGCCGTACGTAAAGGTTCCGACGCTCAACCTGCGACCATTAAAACTCACTTAGGATGGGTTCTATTCGGATTTTGTTCCAGTAGGACAAAACCAGTTGTGTTCGTCAATCATATGCACTTTGATGAACCCGTTGAATTTTTACAAAGCCAATCAATTGAAACTTTGTTAAAGGACCAATACAAGCTTCACTCTATTGGTATTTCTAAAAAGGAGCCACATAGTGCAGATGACGAGCGCGCTATCCATATCCTGGAGCGTACCGCCAGTCGTCTTCCGTGTGGTAGGTTCGAAGTAGGTTTGCTATGGAAATCAGACAACCCTATTGTACCTAATAGTTACCCGCTCGCATTATCGCGATTTCTTAGCCTAGAAAAGAAAATGATTAGCGACCCAGTGTATGCTGAGCGCTACAAAGCAAATATCCACGACATGATAAATAAGGATTACGCAGAAAAATGTCAAACTGCACATCCTATTGATTCAATTTGTTGGTATTTGCCTCATTTTGGTGTGGTAAATCCAAATAAGCCGGCAAAATTGCGCCTCGTTCACGACGCCGCTGCAAAGATAAAAGGGGTTAGTCTAAATTCTCTTTTATTAACAGGGCCGGAATTATTACAAGCTCTTTATGATATTTTACTTCGTTTTAGAGAGGGCAAGGTAGCAATGATAGCTGACATCAAGGAAATGTTTCCTAGATTTAAAATTAGGGAACAGGACCGTGATGCGCAAAGATTCTTATGGCGAGACAGTCCTAACGAGTTAATTCAGACCTTTAGGATGCCTTCAATTATTTTTGGAGCTATATGCAGCCCATGCACAGCTTCTTATTTGAAAAATAAAAATGCACTGGAAGTCAAGGATCAATTTCCACAAGCAGTACACGCTATCATTCATGACACCTATATGGATGATTTTATTGGATCTGTCACCTCCAGTGATGTAGCAGCTCAGTTAGCTGCCGATATAGTACATGTCGATGCTCGTGTGGGTCTTGAAATGCGCGGATGGGTATCGAATGACCCACTAGCACTGAAACTTTTACCAAGAGACCTTATATCGGAAACAATGGCGGCTCATGTTAATCTCGCGAATTTTCCACCTTCCACACTTTGTGTCAGAGCATTGGGACTATACTGGCATCCATCGACTGACTTATTAAGTTTTAACACTACCAAAAAACGGAGAAGAATTTCTGCCTCAACTGCTTACCAAGCGGATAGTACTTTCTTTAATTATGCGTATTTTCGATCCACTGGGTATCCTCGCTCCCGTTGTTATCCGTGGTAGAATTTTATTTCAAAATGCATAGCGAATGAATTTAGATTAGGATACCGAACTCCCTTCATCTGAAACCAAATCCTGGACCAACTGGTTCCAAGATCTCATTTCAACATCACAATTAAAAGTTCCACGCTGCTACAATCCGTGCAGAATGGAACCCAGTCAAGCCGAACTGCATGTCTTTGCAGACGCCAGTGCGCAAGCGTACGCAGCTGTAGCGTACTGGCGCTTCCTCTTTTCAAACGGAGACATTCAGCTCGCATTAATATGTAGCAAATCACGCGTAACTCCTCTAAAACCATCTAGTATCCCTAGGTTAGAGCTACTAGCTGCACTAATAGCTGCTAGACTAGGTACGTCCATTGTAGATGCAGTTAGATTAAATATTTCTAGACATATATTTTGGTCCGATTCAATGAACGTTTTGGGTTGGCTTAGGAATGACGCACGCACATATAAGCCTTTCGTTGCTCATCGAGTGGGTGAGATAATAGAACTCACAGATGTGAAAGAGTGGCGGTGGATCCCAACCGGTCTTAACCCTGCTGATGATGCGACCCGTCTAGGTCGTCGTCCAATCACACCAGAATCTCGTTGGTTTAAGGGGCCTGATTTTTTACTAGCTCCAGAATCTGAATGGCCTATTATCGCACCTGGTACTTCTCATAACACAACCGTACTCGAAACTCAGACCATGAGATCAATTCATGAGGTTGCAACTCATATCATCATTAACCAATCATTCGATCAACCACTCTCAGCGGATTCACGACGTTTCAGTTCGTGGTCTCGCTTAATCAAAGCCACAGCATACGCTCATAAATATCTATCATTGCTGCGACTACATTCACTACGAAAGAAAGGTATCCATGTTAATTTCAGCCTTATAGTTCCCAATCTCATTTTCACGTTTCATTTAGAATCAACACCAACTTCAAACGTTAAACATAGTCAAAGTCAAAGTATTTTATTTGTGAAACATAGGTGATATGGTACATGGTATAAAAAAATTGTATGTATCACTATGTTTTGCCTTGCAAGGCGTACAAATTATTTTAGAACAATATTGGTCATTTAAATTAACAATTGATCATTTCTTTATTTTAAACTCTTATCATCTAAAAACTCATTGATAGAATAGTAAGCTTTGTCAAGCAATCATTTCTTTAGTTGTAATTTAAAACGATTTATGTTAGTCATACTTTTTAAACTTTTTGGTAGTTTATTAAAAATTTTTGGACCCATGCCGAGGCAACTCTTTGAAAAAAGTGCAGTGCTGTGTTTTTTATGTCTTTAGTGTGCTTTAGTGACGTCTAGTATTAAGTGTTTCAAACTTATATACATTCTCCTTAACAAAAATTGCAGTTTCATAAATATAGAGGGATGGAAGCGTTAGTAGGTACTTTAGTCCAGAATTGTATGTGGCGAAACCACGGCGCGATCTAATATTAATCCAATAAGTGTTCAATGTTGACTCGTGCGCTCGATAGATGGCGTTGGCGTCGAGTTAGATCGCGCTATGGTTTCGTTACCGCTGTTTGTATAAGTACTTTAAGAATTATTTTTTTGGGTGAATCGGTTTCATAGAATAAACGCTCAATTGTACTAGTTGTACAAAGTTTGTGTTATTTCTCGCCTAACGGACCCCAGATTTTGTTCATGGTCCTTCGAGCCGGATTTGGCTGGGCGTGTTTTTTGGTAATCACCGGTGGTGGTAGTGATTACCACCCACTTCGTCGCTACTGGCAGTGGATCGCTGTCCAGAACATCCCTACAGCGAGGCGTCTGGAAAGACGCCAAGGCAGTGGTGGAGCCGGGTGACTACATCCTGAGGAGCGGTGAACTCGGGAGGTAAAAGGCAGGTTGCGGAGCGCTAGAGGGCGCCACTTGTGGCAGGTGCGTGACGTCGCGTCGAAGAAAATCAGTGACAGTGAGTGCAGTGTTTAATTGTGAGTACATTTTCGCTCTTATTATTACTAGAAGAAATAAATCTAACTACATGCAAATTTGAACCTTAAAGTAACGACTACTGAAACTTAGAAAAAATTGATAATCTTTGAAGATAGTGTTGAAAATTAACTTAGAAAAAAATAGTTAGTTTTAGACTTGTAATAGTTTTAAGCAATAGTTGGTTGAGACGGGGAATCCTAGCCCGATTTTTACCAGAATAACTTTCAAAAAGACTTGTAAAATTTTAACCAATTTGTGTTTTAACTTTTTGTATAGTTGTTGAATGTACATACAAACAAATATACTTTGTTCATTTTTCTGCTTAGCCTTGTTTACATTTTATTGTGGTATTTGTGACGATTTTGTTTGAGTATTTTAAATCAATTACAGAGTTTGATAAACAATTTACAATGGAAGCGTTGAACGATTTACAGGAGGATATTAGGGCAAGAATGCTGAAAGTTAAGACTAATTTTAAAAGGACACCTAAAGATCGTTTAACTATTCCGTATATTGAAACAAGGCTGGATAACTTGGAACAACAGTGGACTTTATTTACAGCCCCTCATACTAAAATTATTAGTCAAGTTAAGCGAAGTGATTTGTACAATTCCGATTATCATAAAAATTGTGTGTATGATGAGGTAGAAGAATTGTATGTACAATTTAAGACTGATTTAAAGGGAATGTTATATGATTTAAAAACCCCAGAAAGACAATTAAATTCAAGTAGTCAATGTGAAGGTTCCACTCAGCGTATTTCGGGGAAATACGCTGAGTGGCAGACGTTCAGAGATTTGTTTTTAGGGCTTGTGCATGAAAATAATTCTCTGGATGACGCTCAAAGGTTCTACTATCTCAGGGGTCATTTGACTGGTGAGGCAGAACAGTTATTGCGGAACATTAAACTGACATCTGATAGCTATAAAGTTGCATGGGAAAAATTGGATAGTATGTACAACATAAGCGGTTTTTGGCTAATGGCATTTTGAATCGGCTGCTTAATCAAAAAGGTTTGGTGTCTGAATCTGCCTCTGAAATTAAGAAGTTAATTAATACCACATCAGATTGTTTAGAGTCTATCAGAAACCTAGGTGTAGACATTTCATCTTAATAAAGCTTTCTGGAGATTTATTAAAGATAAACTTCGCGGAGAATCTTGCATACCTGCAGACATGTATATGAATGATAAGGTGGCTAACAATGGTCCAGAAATTGCTAACCTCTTTGCTGATCAATTTGTTTCGGTTTTTAATCAAAATCCAGCCACTTCTTATAACACTGCTAATGTTTTTTTCTGGTATTGACTCGGTCTTAAGCACTATTAAATTAACAGAAAAACAAATTCTTAACAAGCTAAAACTCATAGATGCTTCCAAAGGTGCTGGACCTGATTGCATACCACCCTTGTTTTTAAAACGCTGCTATCATGAACTTGCCCTACCATTGCAGATTATTTTCAATTCTTCTCTTGCTGATGGAATATTCCCTGAAGTAAGGAAAAGCGCAAGAATTGTCCCGGTTTTTAAAAAAGGTAATCCTGCGAATGTTGAAAACTACCGCCCAATTTCAATATTATCGTGTTTTCCTAAAATATTCGAGTCTCTTGTATGTCCAGTTATTACTCGCCACATTGACAGAATTATTTCACCAAGTCAGCATGGCTTTAAAGCTGGACGCAGTGTAGAAACAAACCTCGTCGAGTTTGTGTCGGATGTGACTCTAGCTCTTGACAAAAGACTAGAAGTTGATGCCGTGTACACGGACTTCAGCAGTGCGTTTGACAGTGTTGACCATTCTCTATTACTGTCCAAGTTAGAGTATAATGGCATACATGGTTCACTTCTAAACTGGTTCAAATCTTATTTGCTTCATAGATCGCAGACTCTTGTTGTTAACGGTTACGAATCCTATCCATATTATGCTGACTCAGGAGTTCCTCAGGGTTCTCATCTTGCACCCGTTTTGTTCTTATTGTTCATCAACGACATTAGCGCCCAAATCTATCATTGTAAATATCTAATGTTTGCTGACGATCTTAAAATTTATAAAATTATAACTTCAAATAAAGATACTACCCTAATTCAGGAGGATTTGGATAGAATTGAACACTGGTGCAACCTTAATCACATGAAACTTAATATACGTAAATGTAGCCATATACGTTTCTCAAGGAAAAAGCAATCCAGTGCCGTCTCATATAACATAAACCGAGTGTTATTAGAAACTGTGAATGAGGTTCGCGATCTTGGTATCACTATGGATAGTAAACTCAACTTCATAAGCCATATTGATAACATTGTTACGAAATCGGCACGGCTACTAGGATTTCTTAAGAGAAGCACTAAGGGATTTAGGCTGGTAAGAACAAAAATTGTGTTATATAACGCATTAGTCCGTAGTCACCTTGAATTTGCCAGCGTAGTGTGGAACCCGCACTACGCAGTACACTCACAAAGAATAGAAAGCATCAAAAGGGCCTTCACTAAACACCTAGCATATACCTTCGGTGGTGTATCACCCCGGTGTCCATACGAGCAACGTATTCAACACTACGCAATGACAACACTGCGCGACCGGCGACTGGTACAAGATATTATGTTTTTTTACAAATTAGTTAACAATAAATTAGATTGTATTAACTTGATTAATCAAATTGGAATAAAAGTCCCCAATAGAATACCCAGATATCCCATTACCCATTTATTCCATACTAAAGCTTCCAACACAATTATAGGAGAAAATTCACCTCTCAATAGGCTCAGCAAAGAGATAAATTGCTTGATAAAATCAAACCCAGATGTTGACATAAACCACAACACTATGAAAACCTTCAAGCGTTTTATTCTAAGTCAAAAAGCTCTTAAATAATAGTTTTGTCTGTTTGTTCCTATACATTTGCAATCTTTTTCTTGTATAATTTAAGTTATTCTGTGTTTTTAATTTTGCAAGTTTCTTAGTTTAAGTTTTTTAAGTTTTATTGTAATTTTTGATCTCATATTTAATTTTAGCTTTGTATTTTGTAACCCTTTTTATTTTTACTTAAGTACAAGTCTAACCTTGTTATTGTCTTTGTATAGTTTATATCCAGTTAATATTAGTATTTACATTTATCTAGTTTAAGTTATCACTCATGTTGGTGAATGTTGGTTCACCTGTTATTGGCAACTGTATAAGCCTTTTACTCATATCTACTCTATTTGTTAATTTTTATACAGAAGCTGTTGGTGTACCTTTATTAATAAATAAATAAATAAATAAATCTTGGGATATTTTAATTATTCATCTAATAAGCGCGAAACTAGACAAAGAAACACTAAAAACATGGGAATTAAAGGTGTCTTCAGATCCATCTGACGACTTTCCTACGTTTGGGCAATTTTCTGATTTTTTGATAAGGCGTTTTAGAGGATTAGATAATTTTGATACCAAGCCCAACAAGGTAGAAAGCAAAACTATTAAATCTTTTCACGTTGTAAAAGAGAATAAAATTACGCTATGTGCGTATTGTACTGCGGCTCATAAAATAACTGCTTGCAAAAGATTCGCCAAAGAATCAAATGACAAACGACGTGATATTGCAATGGAGAAAAATTTATGTTTTGTGTGTACAGCAACCACTCTGCCAAATTTTGCAAAAACATGGTCCGATGCCGGGCGTGCAAACGCCGCCACCATTCCTTACTGCACCCTAGTGGTGATTCTGGTTCCGTTAGCGCAGAAATTGAGACGGTTCACGAGGGAGCTTCGTCGACAAGTAAAAGGTCGGTTGACGAAAATGCTGAATCCGACAGCATTAAGCTTTCCGCGCAAGCGGAGGGGTCTAATAAGCCACTTGTGTCTTGTCTTTCGACAGGGAACTGTTGTAAAACAGTTTTATTACCTACAGCTGTGGTGCAAGCTGAGTCGAAAGATGGGACATACTTTCCGGTTAGGGCATTATTAGACCAGGGGTCGCAAGGGTCTTTTATTACTGAAGCTACGGCTCAGTACTTGGGATTAATAAAGATTGCGGCCAAACACACCATAGTAGGTGTAGGTGGTGACCAAAGTGTGACTTCAAAGTCCACGGTCAAAATTAATATAAGATCGAGAGTAGACCCCCACTTTCAGGTTAAGGTTGATGCTTCTATCTTGAAATCAGTTACGTCCCTTCTCCCAGTTACCAAAGTAACCAGGGTAGAATGGGTAAATATGACTGTGGATGATTTGGCTGATCCAGCATACCACAGACCTAATAAGATCGATATCTTATTAGGTGCTGAGGTATACAGTCAAATCATCCAAGAAGGCATTAAAAGAAATCTGGGTGGTTCTCTCTTGGCGCAGGAAACTGCGTTTGGATGGATAATATCGGGCGTCTGTGAGGTAGACAATTCATCCAATATTCATTCTCACCTCCATGTAATGCATTCAAGTTTTGATGCTGACGGCATGCTGAAAAGGTTCTGGGAACCGGAAGCTGAAACATCAAAAAACAAATGCTCACAGAGGATGTAATTAAGTGTGAGAAACGATTTATAGCGTCCACCATGAGAACTAAAGAAGGTGAGTACCAGAACGCGGAACCATCACTAGGCGATTTACCTCCTGGAAAGTGGTTATTGGGTAAAGTGAAGCACAAAAACTCAGGGCCAGATAAAATTACACGGGTGGTGACGACCCGTACCGATAATTCCCTAATTAAAAGACCTACATAAAAGTTATCGACGTTGTCCTTAGCAAAATAAGAATTTCTGGTTATTTTTATGATTTGGCATGGTGGGCGGTTTGATTGAAGGACATTCTGCATTGTGTTCTTGGTGGGCGGTATGTCCAGAATTGTATGTGGCGAAACCACGGCGCGATCTAATATTAATCCAATAAGTGTCCAATGTTGACTCGTGTGCTCGATAGATGGCGTTGGCGTCGAGTTAGATCGCGCTATGGTTTCGTTACCGCTATTTGTATAAGTACTTTAAGAATTATTTTTTTGGGTGCATCGGTTTCATAGAATAAACGCTCAATTGTACTAGTTGTACAAAGTTTGTGTTATTTCTCGCCTAACGGACCCCAGATTTTGTTCAACTTTTAAACAAACAAAATGTGGTTTGCAGCTGTCGGTGGTTTTCAACATGCATATGGCTCGAATACATTGTTTTTGGGCTTTAAATGCCATTTCTCTGTTGGTAGAGTTGCCCCAAAACATAATGCCGTAACGAAGAGCTGTGGAGACATATGCATGATAAGCAATAAGAACAGTATTACGATTTGCAACCTTGTTTAAATTGTGTAAAACATAACAGAATTGATGAATCTTTTTTATCATCATCTCCATGTGCGTTTTCCATGTCGTGTGTTCATCTAGCCAAATTCCTAGAAATTTGGTTCGTACCGTTTTTATAATTTTTCTTTGGTCATAATGAATGTCCAGAATTGTAGGATTAGTTCTTTGTTTAAATGTCATTATTTGAGTTTTGTCAAAATTAATCTGTAAATTATTATTCTTTAACCATTGAATTATTAGATTTAAGCTGCTGTTTATGTCATTTTCATATAAGTCACTATTTTTACCAGAAAACATCAGCAAACAGGGTCATGGGATGTGGTATGGTTTTCGGAAGATCATTTATATAGCACTAGCTTTCCGCCCGCGGCTTCGCCCGCGTGAAGTTCGGTTATATCGCGCTTTTTAGTTTTCCCTCGGGAATATCAAATTTTTCCGGGATAAAAGGTAGCCTATGTTCTTTCTCAGGGTCTAAAGATTGTCTGTGCCAAATTTCATCAAAATCGGTTTCATCAAAATCGGTTGAGAGGTTTAAGCGGGAAAGCGTAACAGACAGACAGACAGACAGACAGACAGAGTTACTTTCGCATTTATAATATTAGTATGGATAAGAATAATAAAGGGCCAAGTACACTTCCCTGAGGCACACCGTAAAAAATTGGTCTCTCTCTCGATTGGTAATTAATTTCCGATTTCGTTTGGAAATCAACTGCTGTAATACTAGTTACCTGTTTTCTGCCAGTGAGGTAAGACTTTATTAAATTTAATGCTTTGCCTCTAATGCCATATTTATACAGCTTTCTTAAAAGAATTTCATGGTTAACAAAATCAAAAGCCTTACTCATGTCCATAAATAAGGCTGTTACAGGTATTTTTTGGTCCATATTTGTAACTATTTCATCAATTAGTTCATAAATGGCCATATTTATGTTTTTGCACTTTCTGAAACCATACTGTTCCTTAGTTAAAATGCCATTTTTTTCTAGAAACAAGTAAATACTGTTATAAATAACTTTTTCAATTATTTTGGAAAATACTGAAAGAAGAGCAATGGGTCTATAGTTTTGTATATTTTGAGGATCATTCTTTTTATGTAGAGGTTTTATTACGGACAGCTTCAAGTCCTCGGGAAAAACACCATGATCTATACATAGGTTAACAATAAAGCTAAAAACTGGTGAAATTTCAACAGCTACGCTTTTTATTATCTTAGTCTCGATGTTATCAAAGCCAAAGCTATTTGTATTTTTCAGTCTTTATTATTTTATAAATGTCAAGTGGTCCTATGGGTGATAAGAATAATGAATTTACGTTTGAATTTGTTAATATTATATTATGGTCAGAATTAGTTGTTGGTTGTATTTGATCAATAAAATGATTATTAAATAGTTCTACTATGTCAGTCGGATTTGTAACGTGTTTATTGTTAATAAGGAGTTTATAAGGAGTGTTCCTCGGAAAGTTATTTTTTGTTGAATTTATAACCCTCCAGGTTGCTTTAATTTTATTTTCAGCGTTATTGATAAAGTAGCTATTTTGCGATTTTTGGGTTAATTTGATAATTCTTTTTAAACGTTTGGAATAAGAATTATATCTATTTTTATTGACTACATTTGGATGCCGCCTTAAGGTCCATAACATCTCACGTTTACGTTTAGAGCACAGTTTAATGCCTTTTGTGATCCATTTCTGTGGTTTAGCAGTGACGTTTTTAATCTTCTTTAATGGGAAGCACATATCGTAAAATAATCTAAATAAGCTGTGAAATTCTATAAATAAGTTGTTTGGATCATTGCCGCTATACACACTATTAAAACTAAGACTTTGGAGAGCCTCTTTAAATTTTTTGACATTTTCTTGGCAAAAATCACGTCTAAAAGAGAACCAATGTGTGAGCGTGCAGGTCTTTTTGACGGGACATTTTATAATCTGAGCTGAATGATCAGAGACAGCTAGCTCCACTACCTCACATGAACTTCCCCTTACGTTATGTACAATATTGTCGATGCAGGTACCGCTATCTAGCCGGGTTGGTTCACGCACACCTAATTTCTTATTATAACTATGTAAGAGATTTTGAAATTGCATTGATATTTTCGTGTTTTTTAAAATATCAATGTTAAAGTCTCCGCAAATCAGCACCTTTTTTTTTTGAATTGTACCTTATTTTCCTTAAGAGTCCATCAAAGTTATAGAAAAACGAAGTCAACGAGTCGACATTATTCTTAGGAGATCTATAAATACAGACTATAATTATTGCAATATTCTTTTATGTTAAGAATTATATATGGATGTTTATTATTTACTAAGATACATGAGCCCCCTCTTCGAGACTTTCTTGCATAGTAGGTAGCAAGTGTATAATTTGGAATACAAAGGTTGAAATGGTCCTCTTCTATCATATTGTGTTCTGTAACACAAAGTACATCCACACGTTTACCAAGGCTAGCAAGATCATTTAAATGCAAGCTTAATAAGTCCGATTTACTTATTAAACCGTTAGTATTTTGATGAATAACATGAATATGATTATACAAGAAAAAAATGTTGATTGTTCACAGTTTCAGCATTATCTCTTTCATTAGAAACATTGTTTATATTTATACTAGAATTGGATAGAAAATTATTAGAAATCATGTCAATATTATATTTTAAATTGCAGAAAATATTGTTCATACCACTATTATTAATCGCACCATTCAACCCAGAGAACATTGTATAATCATAAGGTAGATCGAAATTAGAGTCATACAGAAATGCATAGTTGTGAAGTTGAATATCATTGTATAACAGGTTATTGAACAATTCCACTCTTAAGTTGTACATATTGGAGTAATAGCTGAATTTATACGTAGGTAAACAAATTATAATATTTGTGTTTTTCACAGCTACAAGTGTTTCACGTAACTGAAGAACTAAGTCATGATAGTTGTTTGTTGTGCTAAAATCTTCTTCGCCGATGAGGATTATGCAGTGATCGTCAGTCTTTTATTAATACCGTCGACGAGATTCTTTATTCCACAATATGGTTTAATGTAGTGGCATATATTATAATTTGGGAATGTTCTTTCTGTAATCGATAGGATCTTGTTTGTCTTATTAGAACTTAGTATACACAATTTATGTTTTTTTTGTTGTTTATTGTTAACTACCCCCATATCTGGTTTGAGGGTAGGCGATGAACTATTTTGTATATTATTCATTTGTTTTGTATCGGAGGTATTCACATTTTTTGGAGTTAAAGTTACCGTAGAACTTTCCAGTTTCTTGTTTTGTAGATTAGATTTTCGAATAGGAGTTGCTTGGTTTTTAATAGGTGTCCCAATGTCATTAATTAGCTTCCTAGTTACCTTTTGTACAAGTTTGTGTTTGTTGTTTAGGGATTCAATCGTTCTCTTTAACTCAGTGTTTTCACATGATATATTGTTTATTTCTTCATGGGCCGCCAGCAATTCTGAGTTGAGTTGGTCTATTTGTTGTTTTAATTGTGTGATTTCATCATTTTCATCATCTGATATTATAGGTAAACTATGTGTGGTGCCATCTATGGACGAGTCACTGGAATTATTACATGGTTCTACTACGCTTTCATTGAGTGATTGAGTACGGGTACGCGCCCGCCGCAGAGTAATATTCTCAAAGAAATTCATATTTTTGATTCTTCAGTGTTGTGTAAGTGATTTAGATGCAACACAAAAGCAATGTCCACTTTGTGGGAATGGAACTAGGGAATGTCGAGCAATAGTCCTGCCGATCGGATTTAAAATTTAAAAAAAACCTTAAGATGATTCATGCAGTAATTATTTTTGCACTATTTTTCCACAATATCAGTTTTTTTGTAACTATTGTGTTCAGAATTTCCATATGCTTTAAATCACACTTTTCACCTTACTAATAAACACCCAAGTTTACAGTTTTTTTTTTTTGTGAATTATTGTTTTTGTTTATTTTTTGCTATTTTGCTACAATTGAACTTAATTGTGATTTAACACCTTAGCGATTGTCACTAGAAAGTATTTAAGACTTTAATGTGTTAGTTTATATAAGACGTTTAATGCACTTCGATAAGCCTTCGATCAAATATTTTTATTTATCGTTTTTGTTCAAAAAGTTCACTTTTTACACAGGAGATAACACTTGTCCATACAGTTTATTGTAATGACCAGATTTACGTAGAATTAATCACAAATAAACACTATAATCTATTTTTATTAAAAATAATACACGGAGCACTTTACTTTGATGTTCACTTGTCGACAGTCTGCCCTCAATTTACATAATCACGGCCTTCTGCCCACGATGCTAATCTTCTAGGAGGTTTTGTAGGCTTTCTAAGAGGTTGATGTTAATGGCAAGAGATCTGCAGGATCTGTGGTCACCATGGGCGTTCCGCAGGGCTCAATTCTAGGTCCATTCTTGTTTTTAATTTATATTAATGACTTACCTCATCACGTGAGGGATAATCACAACATAGTATTGTTCGCGGATGACACTTCTCTTATTTTTAAAGTCAAGCGTCAGCTAACAAACTTTGACGAAGTTAACAATGCACTCTCTAAAGTTGTCCATTGGTTTAATGTAAATAACCTCCTTTTAAATGAAAAAAAAACTAAAGTCATTAAATTTTCTACGCCAAATGTCAGGCAGCTAAGTACCAATGTTCAACTGAATGGAGTAGAGTTGATCCCTGTCGAGTCGACAGTTTTTCTTGGATTAACTATTGACGCCAAGTTACAATGGGGTCCTCACATTGAGAAGCTGTCGGGTAGACTCAGTTCTGCGCCTTTGCTGTTAAGAAAATTAGACAGATAACTGATGTGGATACAGCCAGAATTGTTTATTTTAGTTATTTTCATAGTCTTATGACTTATGGGATTCTTCTCTGGGGAACTTGTGCGGACATCAATACCATCTTTGTTTTACAGAAGAGGGCTGTTCGAGCCATTTATAACCTTGGTCCTAGAGAATCTCTTAGAGAAAAGTTCAGAGAGGTGAACATTCTGACTGTAGCTTCACAATATATATTTGAAAATCTTATGTATGTTCATAAAAATATCTCGAATTTTAAGAAGATAAGCGATATTCATAATGTAAATACCAGGAACAAACACAATCTTGCTTTACATCACACTCGTCTAGGCAACTCGTTCATGGGTCAATGTATACACTTTTACAACAAGCTTCCCATGGACGTTCGAAACTTACCCATTAAACGATTTAAGAACATATAAAGGCCAAACTTTGCAAAGTATTATAAAATCACAGATTATTTAGAAGACAAAAAAGCTTGGGACTGAGCTGCTCGCTCTGTTAAGCATTGTTAATTGTTATTAAGCAATATGCGTAATTATAAGGTAAATTATTGTAAACATTTTCATTTTTAATGTCTGGACTTGAAAAAAGACGATGATCCCTGAGTTTGTTTCGGCCATTTCTTCTCAGAGGTAGTCAGTTAGGAAATGCCGGCTTCATCTAGTTAAAAAAATAAAATAAAAATAAACATGACGTGTAAAAGTGATCAGTGATCCTACTTGCTTAATAAACGATTTCATTTCATTTCATTTCTTCGATGATTTACAGTTAGCGACAACACACGTTCTACGTCAAAGTCAGTTAGATTGTTTTCCTGAGGAGATCAACTTCATTCGAAATCAACTACCCGTATCAAGTCATAGTAGATTGGCTAAATTACCGGCTACGCTTGATAATGAGAAAGTTCTGCGTCTGTCAACTAGAATTGTTGAAGCCGTCGACGTTAACGAAGAGGTGAAAAAGCCAGCCCTGCTCGATGGTAAACATCCTACTGTCCGACTTCTCGTCCTCAACTACCATCAACGGTCGGCCCACGCAAACACCGAATTGGTTGTGAACGAGCTTCGCCAGAGATTTTGGATTTTGAGCCTCAGAAACACTGTAAGAACAGTAAGTAGCCTTTAACTGTCAATTTTGTAAAATTCGTCGAAGTATCACCTACCAACCGCCCATGGGAAATCTCTCAGCTGCCAGGCTAGCCCATCACTGCAGACCCTTTTCGTTCGTGGGCTTAGACTACTTCGGTCCCACAACCGTGACCGTCGGACGAAGATCTGAAAAACGGTGGGTGGCATTGTATACCTGCTTAACCGTTCGAGGTATCCACCTTGAAATCGTACGCTCACTATCATCCGATGTTGCGATAATGGCTCTTAGAAGATTTATAGCTCGTCGTGGTACTCCAACTGAAATCCACTCCGACAATGGCACGTCTTTCGTTGGCGCTAACAGAGAATTAAAAACGCTTTATGCTCAAGCTGTACCTGACTTTGCTGCTAATGAGATGATAAAATGGAAGTTTATTCCCCCATCAGCTCCTTTCATGGGAGGTTCCTGGGAAAGTTTAGTCAGGTCAGTCAAGACAGCCTTAAAAGTAACCTTGGGGGCTAATGTACGTACGCCGACAGAGGAAGTATTCTCCACACTTCTCTGCGAAGTCGAAGCTTTGGTGAATTCACGCCCTTTAACGCATATAATATTACTAGCATTTGCTTGTGACTTTAGCTGTATTCATGGGCTGATTGCATATAATTCACATCTTTTCGTTCATAGCTTCTTTACTACTTATCAGAATAAGACCACTGCAGTACCATTAGAAGGGCCTTGATATTCTGTTGGTTATCTATACTAATATTTAGAGCTGAAGAGTTGGTTTGTTTGTGCGCGCTAATCTCAGGAACTACTGGTCCGAATTGAAAAATTCTTTTTGCGTTGAATAGCCCATTAATTCAGGAAAGCTTCAGGCTATATAACATCACGCTGCGACCAATAGGAGCGGAGCATAATTAATTCCACGCGAACGAAGTCGCTGGCGGCTGCTAGTGAGCTATTAAGCTTGTCACCAAATTTAGTATTGCGCCCTCTAACGGACGAAAAGTTCTATGATAATATAAAATTAAAATAAATATACCGTATTTGGTATCACTTGAAAGAGTTTCACGAGTACTTTATGCTTGTACATAATCCCGAGTAATGCTTCGTAGAAATTTGAATGTAAACCAGGATTTGGTAAACGGAGCGATGGGAGTGGTGAAGACCTTCAAATGGCCTGCTCTTCTGCGCGATCAGTTGGAACAGGCAGAACAGCCTAGCGCTGTTCTCATACGATTTGACGACGCATCCATAAAAGCAGATATTAACGGACTTATCAGAATCGAGCCTTGCCTCACTGAATTTGACGGCTTGAGGGGGTCTGGGAAAATTCAGCGTAAAATGCCCCCGCTGATTCTTTCTTGGGGTTGTACTGTACATAAATTACAAGGTTGTACTCTAGATAACCCTTATGTGGGTGACGAGGTACCCGGGTGCCTTTGGCATTTTCAAATTCTAAAAAAAGTATGTTTTACGCCCTATAGGTAGCTGAGACTTCCTGAGAGCTCTTAACTATTTATAAATTGCATATTTTTTAAGTTTTTGACCAAGTTTACTATTTACAATGTTTTGTGGAAACTAAAACATATTTCAAACTCACAATCGAGTGACGAGGTACCCGGGTACCTCTTTGTGTTTTGTGTGACTATGAAGAAAGTTATTTTTATTTCGTAGGAAAATTAAGTAATAAACATTTGTCAAAGTGTTTTAATCTATAAAAAAATACAAATTCTTTGTTTATATAGTATTAGTATAGCTCTTGAAGCGAATGTTACGCCATGATGGACGAGTTACTGTATGTTCATCACAAACTGGTTTTTGCAGTTAGCGCAAGCTTTTTGAGTTTTTCTTTGCTTGCGTTTGAGTTCTCTGTATAGGTAACAACTTCCAACGACTGCAACACGCACTGTAGAATCTCGTCTAGTCCGATTTATAGTAGTTTTAGATCCAGAAAAAATTGACGGCCTCAGTTCCCGGTCAAGCACGTCCTACGTTGCAGATGTCACAATGAAATTTTTTGACTTCTATATTTTTAACACAATTGTAAACTCGATGGTTTCAAAAACTTTCTACGTTTGTCACTCAAGACCAATTATGGGTCATATTTCATGTAAATGATATATGCTGCCAAAGGTGCAATATCAATGATATAAAAAAGTGCTAAAGGCCACTGATTTGTTCTGCGTTTGACGGTATATTCTGCTAACAGCTTATCCATGTTTTCCACTCCACTTTTGGTTTTATTATAACATAAAATCATTTCTGGCCTGGCAGTTTCCTTATTAGTTTCAATAACTGGTGACATGTACATTGATGACAACAACAATACATTGATTATCACAACATTATTACTGCTTTATTGTTTTTAGGTACGTAAGAGCACACAGTCGCTTCTTTGTTATATAAGAAGTTAGAAGAATAAACAGCCCTCTCCTTGTGTGGTTGCACATTGGCAAGAAGAAACCGTTTATTTTTTCTTACCGTTCCAACTAGTGTCATATTCCACGAATTCAAAAAATAAGCTGAGTCATTGAGACATTCTGCCCTGAATTTTTATATTTAGCCACGAGATCTAATACAGTGAATTCTCCTACATTTGTTTGACGTAAGCCATCACTTGACTTTCCTGTAGGTATATATTTGACCATTTAGGGGGTAGGAATTATTTGCATCACGAGCTCAGAATATTTTTATGCCATACTTTTCAGGTTTTGAAGGCATGTATTGAATAAAGCGAGTCCGTCCACGATATCCATAAAGCTGTTCGTCAACGGTAGGTAATACATTCACGAGGCTTGTAGTTTTGCATTATAGCATTTTGAATCTATCATGGGACACGCAGTCCGAAACAATGGTAGGTGACTGGATTTGCACAGTTCTTCTGCGCCAGTAAGCATGTACCGCAACTCCATCATTAATCCGCTTTTATGGCCACAGATTGTCAACTGTTTAGCTTTGCTTATGTAATAATATTGAAAGTATGTGTAACACAAAAACAGATCTTGATTTGGATACATTATGTATAAACTGTATAAAGGTACCCGGGTACCTCGTCACTCTATTAAAGGTGTTTTATTTGTCACTCACATAAGGGATAAAGCAGTTATCGATCTAGGAAAGTCACTGTTTGCTAAAGGCCAAGCTTAAGTCGCTCTCAGTAGAGTCAAAACCATAGAGTGATTGTTTATAACTGCCTTGGATCATAATAAATTACTTAAAAATCCACATGACAGTTGATCTTTACCAGAATTACATAGATTAAGAAATCTTCCCAGGTCCTCTCAATATATGAAACATCCAATTTATTTATACTTACTAACGACCTCATCCACTAATTCATGACCCATTCGCTGCCATCGACGCAAATGTGCGTCGCTACTACGAAATACTGGGAGCTTCATACGGGGAAACCATTGCTATACGCGCTACGATCCACGTGCTACGAAATAGTAAAATAGGATATCTCTACATATTACTATGCGCCGATACATAAGTCAAAAGAGATGTCGTATGTTAACTACCTAGTTTTTAGTTCGTCATTTTAACTTTTGTTAATATCACAGTATAAAATACATACAGTAGGTCGACGCCTTTGATCTCATGTAAAATGCCGACATCGTCTAGACAGTAACGCATCGGCCAGGGTTGTCACAAATAAACAATATTTATGAAATTATTGCAGATCAACATCGATAGCTGTATTATATTTAATTAATTTGCTATTTTTACTACGGGAACAACTCGAGACAGATTTAAGTTATTTAGATGGCATATTCGTAAGCAGCACCCCAATCCACCTCGGAATACAACCCATATCACTCACCCATATGACCCATATCATATTAATAGGTATACATTTAAATTGGCGTGCGCCATCTTGGATTTCAAAAAGGGGCTTTTTCGTATCAAGCACCCCCCCTCCCCCCCCAATTATACTCAAAATTGACACTCATAGCAAATTATAAAAAAAATTACGTCCGCCATTTTGGATGTCAAAAAGGATGACTTTTTCGTGACAAGTACCCCAATTATACTCAAAATTGTTACGCATATCAAATTATAAAACAAACAAATAAAAAAACGAACATGTGTTAGTCCTTAATGATAGATACCGAGCTACGAACATCGTTTTGTTCGCAGCTCGGGTGCCGCTTACCCGCGTCTCGTCCCTCACACCCCGCACGATTGCTCTGTCTAGAGTGTCTAGACGTCTTCGTCGGACGACTGTATGATTTTTAGACTGTGTTAATATAGAGAGATAAGACGTAGTCACACGTTACATATAACTACCTACCGTAGCACCTTGAGAACGTGTGACTACGCCTTTCCAAACATGAAAATCTAACTCTACTTGGTGAATATTGCATACTTCAGAATAGTATTGTATGACATTATTGGCAATTTACAACGAAGGCATCTTGGTAGAGTCTACTTTGTCCATTTACTTGCAACTACATTAGCAACTTTGTTCCGTTCAGTATTCTGAAAATCTTGTTTTATACTTTTTCAGCGTCGTTTTTTGTCGTAGTTGGGTTTTAGTTTTTTTTTACTTTTTATTATGTAGGATTTGGAACTATATCACGAAGTTCTTCTGTTGACGTTAGTAGAGTTTCAGACTGAACAACACCAAATGTTATGAGAATGTCATCCATTGCTTTGTAGCGGTGCTCTTCTTCTTCAGCCTATAGATGTCTACTGTTGGACGAAGGCTTCCCCCAAGGCTTTCCACGATGACCGGTCTTGTGCTGCCCGCATCCATCGGCTTTCCGCGACCTTCACCAGGTCATTGGTTGTTGGGGGCCTCCCTACGCTGCGTCTTCCGGTGCGTGGCCGCCACTCCAGAACCTTACTGCCCCATCGGCCATCGGTTCTACGAGCAATGTGCCCTGCCCACTGCCACTTAATTTTAGCGACTCGAAGAGCTATGTCGGTGACTTTGAGAAACTTCGAGCATAGCTCTTTCCATTGCCCTTTGTGTGACTCTGAGCCTTCGTATGAGGCCCATTGCGAGCGACCACGTTTCAGTTCCGTAAGTCATCACTGGCAACACACACTGGTGAAAGACTTTAGTCTTGAGACACTGGTTTCTTGGGCGACGAGAAGATGTAGCGTAGCTTCCCGAACGCTGTTTTTGTTTTCGGAATTTCCTCCTTCCTCTTCTTTCAACGGAAATATCCAAGACCTCACATTTTTCAGTTGGGTAGGAAATAGCTCTTTCCACTATTTGGATACGTTGAGTTTGAAGAAAAATTTTTAGGGCTTTGATTTTTATAACACACTTTTCCAGCGATAGCCCAGATGTTTGGATATACTTTTGTGTGTAAATTTCACACCAAAAAGAGAAGTAGCACAAATAACCGAAGTCACGCAAAGCTGGTAAGAGTGTGGATGCTGCTTCTGTTGTATCGACGTTTTCTCTGCTGCTTCTGGGATCACACATGTCTTCGAATGTTAATCCAAGTTTCTCAAAATTATTCATCAGTGACTTAACAGCATCGTGATGCGTACTCCATCTTGTCTCTACTTGTTGAAAATAAGGTTTGTTCGTTTTACAGAAAACCAACCTTTTTAGTTTACTCTAGTACTGCGATTCAAAAATGTTATAATTCGAATGATAAAAAAAAAATGAAGCCTGTCTCGTCATCTGTATTAAAAATGTTTGACTGCTGTAAAAATACAAAATATAATTTATTAATATTAAAGAACGTGGTTTGTAATTAGATAGTTGTGTTTAAATGTGACAATATAATGATTGAAGCTTAATGCAATTTTCATTCCTTTACTTCTCGTATTTCGGACGATCTAAGGCAGAATACATAAGAGGTAAAATAGTCCAGAATATTACTTCTATTTTAACATGGTAGCAGAGCGTGGTTATTGAAATAGAGAGGAAGGAGTATATTAGATAGATTTAAATTATGGAAGGAAAGGAAGAATTGAGATTACCTATATTTGATGGTACTAACTATGAGCAATGGAAATTCAGATTGAAATTGTTCCTGCAATTAAAGAACTGCGAGCAGGCCATAGAGCAGGAAGTAAAGACGGAGCCTATGACGGAAAATGATTGGAAAAAGATAGATTTGAAGGCTCAAAACTATATACTTAACAGTATCAGTAATTCGCAGCTAGATATTATAATAGCTGAAGGAACTGCATATAAAATGATAAAAAAACTAGATGACATGTATTTGATTAAAGGATGTGCCGAAAAAGAGAACACGATTAGGAAAGTTAAACAACTGTTGAGTGATAGATTTCGGATGAAGGATTTAGGAAAAGTAAAACAATATTTAGGTATTGATATTGATTATAAGCCGGAACTTAAAAGAATGATTTTGAGTCAGTGCAAATATATAGAAAGTTTGGCAGAAAAATATAATATAAAAGATTCTAAGAAATATGAGACACCGATGGAGCAGAATTTATCAATTGAAAATGGAGAAATAAATTATGATTTGAAGTACAGAAATTTGATTTGAGCTCTATTATATGTTGCTAGTGCGACGCGACCAGATGTTTCGTATAGCGTAAACTTTATGAGTCGTTTTCAAAATTATTATAGCGTCACACATTATATTTATGCATTACGGATTCTAAAGTATTTATATCATTCCCGAAATTTGGCACTTAATTTTAATGCGGAATATGATGATTGCTTAGATGCATTTGTAGATGCTGATTGGGCTGCGGATAAAAATGACAGAAAGTCAACTACAGGAATTATATTAAGAGTGTTTAATAATCCAGTAATGTGGAAGACCCATAAACAAAGAATAGTGTCAAGAGCATCAACTCATGCGGAATATTATGCGTTAGCCGATTGTGTAACAGAAGTTTTACCAGTGATAGGCATATTAGGTGATTTAGATGTTAAAATTTTCAAACCAGTTAAAATTTATGAAGACAATAGTGGTGCCATATCCCTTTCAAAGAACGGTAAATTTTGTAAAAACTCTAAACATATTGACGTAAGCTATCACTTTGTATATGATTATGAAAAAAAGAAAGTAATTGATGTGACAAAGATAAACACTGATGATCAATTGGCAGATATTTTGACAAAGGCGTTGGGAAAATCTAAATTTCAAAAACTGAGACAACTGATTAACGTTTATTAAGAAATTGTAATTTAATGATACTGATTGTTTATTGAATGTGATATTGTTGTGTATTCGTGTAGGTTATGTTTTTATGTTTTTCTATAAAACTCAAGGAGGTGTGTTGAAAATAAGGTTTGTTCGTTTTACAGAAAACCAACCTTTTTAGTTTACTCTAGTACTGCGATTCAAAAATGTTATAATTCGAATGATAAAAAAAAAATGAAGCCTGTCTCGTCATCTGTATTAAAAATGTTTGACTGCTGTAAAAATACAAAATTAATTTATTAATATTAAAGAACGTGGTTTGTAATTAGATAGTTGTGTTTAAATGTGACAATATAATGATTGAAGCTTAATGCAATTTTCATTCCTTTACTTCTCGTATTTCGGACGATCTAAGGCAGAATACATAAGAGGTAAAATAGTCCAGAATATTACTTCTATTTTAACACTACTACACTTTGCATTAGAATTTCCCATTTAAGTGTGGAAGACGAAAAGAACGTGTAAACTCTTTCTACTGTTCCGAAAAATGTTACACTTGAACTAACACTCCTAAAAGAGTGCACCCCACATAGATTTAGCGAATGTTTTAACTTTTATAATAATGGAAATATGTTTAATAAAAAGCTTTGGGAAAATTAATACGATGTTTTATTGTTTCGTATTTTTTAGATCAACACGAAGAAGTTACCTAGGCAACTAGCACAGACTAAAATAGTGGTCACGGGCCACTTCACATCCTTCATGTTTTTTGGAATTTTATGATAAATTCTTCAATCCAATCTGGATGCTCAAGTCTGTCAGTCTAGGACCGAACAGGGGCTTTGTAAGCATGTCAGCCAGCTGCCGATTCGATTCCACGTGTGTGACGTCAAATTCGTTGTTGTTAACACATTCCCGGACGAAGAAATGTTTCAGTTTGATATGTTTCGTCCGTTTGTGATATTCGAACTTCGGGTTGTGTGCGAGTTTTATAGCTGATTCATTGTCTAGGTACAACACTGGGTTCTGGCTCTTGACCATTCCATCTAGTAAAAGCTTCAGCCATATAATCTCTTGTGCTGTTTCACTTGCGGCAATAATTTCGGCTTCGGTTGAAGAGATTGACACAGTGGGTTGTAGCTGGCTCCGCCAGCTTATCGCGGCTCCAGAGAGCATGCACACCATTCCCGATGTTGATCTGGCAGTTGACTCGTCTCCTGCGTGATCAGCGTCGCTATAGCAGTTGAGTCGCAGAGATGCTGTTTTCGTGTAGCACAGTCCGTTACATTGTGTACCCTTCAGGTATCTAAATATGCGTTTGACCAGTGCGATATCTTTCTTTGAGGGTGCAGCCAAGTTTCTAGAGGCTACTCCAACAGCATACGATATATCCGGCCTCGTACCGACTGCCAAATAGGCTAGAGCGCCTACCGCTTGACGATACGGGAAATTCTGTTCCACGATATCGGCCTCCTCTCCTCTCTCATTGTTTTTAATGATGGGTGTAGGTGCGGATTTGCAGTTGCTCATTCCATACTTCTGCAACACCTTCTTGGTATAGGCTTTTTGACATAGTTTTATTGTCTTGTTTTTGAGTGTTTCAATTTCCATTCCCAGGAAATATGATGCAGGTTTGGTAGTTATTTTGAATCTGGTTTTCAGGTCTCTCAAGAATTCTTCTCCTGCTGCGCTTGTATTAAAGGCAACAAGTCCATCGTCAACATATAGACCCACAAAAACCTTTGCTTTGCCTTTAATTCTTGTGTAAAGGCACGGGTCCGCTTCACTCTGTTGAAAACCAATCTTTTGTAGGTATTCTGCAATACAGGTATTCCAACAGCGTGGTGCCTGTTTTAAACCGTAGAGGCTTTGTTTTAATTTGCAGACTCGTTTAGTACCATCTTGGAATCCCTCTGGCTGTTTCATAAACAACTCTTCCTGTACTGATCCATATAAGAAAGCCGTAGTTACATCGAATTGGTGGAGTTTTAAATTTTCATGAACAGCCACAGCTAGTAATGTACGTATCGTACTTAAACGAACTACGGGGCTGAACGTTTTATCATAGTCTACTCCAGGTTGCTGTGAATAACCTTTTATAACCATTCTGGCTTTGTATCTCTCGACGGAACCATCAGGATTCAATTTTACTTTATACACCCATTTGCAAGGGAGTGCTTTGCGACCTGAAGGTAAGTCGACAAGTTCCCAAGTTTGGTTTTCAATTAAAGATGTGATTTCACTACGCATGGCTTCAATCCATTTATCTTTATCAGTCCATTGCCTCTTTGTATGTGACAGGTTCTTTTCGTTTAGACATGTTTTCAACTTCTTCGACTGCGGCCATAATGAAATCATCGAACCGCGTTGGTCTCGATATAGTCGATCTGTCACGTAGTGTCCTGGTAGGAGCTTGAATTGAATTTTCAATTTCATTTTCTTCGTCTGAAGGCTCAGCGTGAGGAGAAACAGGGGCAATTATTGAACCAGATGTAGATTGGTAACTATCATAACTTTCGTTATTGTGTGGTTCATCAAGTTGAATATTTTCTGTGCTTTCAACCAGTTCTTGTTGCAACGTTTCATTATTGTTTGGTTCATCCAGCTGAATATTTATTGTGTTTTGAACCAGATCTTGTTGCAGCTTTTTTATATTGCCTATGTTTTTCGTGTCGTTGTAGAATATTGTTTTCATTACACGAATGTCCTTTGAAGTCATTATGCAATTCTTTGTTGGAATGTAGATTCTGAAGGCTTTTGAGGTTTCTGAGTAGCCCATGAAAATTCCTGGAATTGCTTTGGGTGCAAATTTGTGACCGTTAGAGCCTTTTCTAAGGACGTACGTTTTTGACCCAAATATGTACAGATGGTTCACGCATGGTTTTCTACCGACCCATAATTCGAATGGAGTTTTGTTGTCGATAGCGCTATTGATACTCCTGTTCGATAGGTAATTGGCAGTATTTATGGCTTCACCCCAGAGCTTGAGGGGCGCTTTGGCATCGATCATCATAGCTCTACCTTTTTCAACTAGGGTGCGATTTTTCCGCTCTGCTATACCGTTTTGGTTTGGAGTGTAGGGTGCGGTTAATCTTCTCTGAATTCCAGAGCGCTTTAAAAAACTGTCAAAATCTTTGTTTACGTATTCTGTCCCGTTGTCGGACTGAAGATACTTAATTTTTCTGGATGTGACATTTTCTGCTTCCTCTTTAAACTCTTTAAACTTCTCAAGAACTTCATTTTTAGTTTTAATTAGGTAAACCTTACAGTAACGACTGTAGTCATCAATGAAGGTGACGAAGTATCTTTTGTTACCAAGGGAGGGCGTTTGAATTGGCCCACACACGTCGCTGTGGACGATTTCCAAGAGATCGTTAGTTCTTCTAGAGTTCTTGTTGCGTGTAGGAGCAGGTATTCTGTGGAGTTTAGCCTGAACGCATACGTCACATTCTGGAAGAGTTTCATTGGCAGAAAAGTTTAAGCCGATTAATTCCTCATTTTTAAGTGCCTGAAGCATATCGTAGGCATTCATATGACCTAGTTTTCGATGCCACTCCATTACATTTGATGATTCGATCGGTTTTTCAGTAGTTACGTTGGCACTATCGTATCGTTTTTGTTGTAGTGGCTTTAAATAGTAGAGACCATCCTTTTGTTTGTACGCTGTAAGAATTATTTTGGCTTTAGGATTCTTTACTGTCGCTTTCGTTTTTGTAAAGAGTACAGAGCAGTCAGCATCAGTCATCTTGCTTACTGACAGTAGGTTGGTGTCTAGGTCAGGTACGAACAGAGTCTCTTTCAGTTCAGTTAGGGCTATGCCATTTCCGTTTTTGGTTTCGAAGGAAACGGTGCCTGTTCCTTTAATTTCAGCTGAGTGTGAGTCTGTAGCGAACTTGAGTATTCTAGATGGAGCCTTCATATTCTTGAATAAGTTACGTTGGTAAGTCATGTGTGAGGTACAGCCACTGTCTACGACCCATATATCATCAATGTCGGTTGATTTGTCATTTGCTGTGAATAGGCACTGCTTGGCATAATTATTTTAATGAGACGACCGTTTAGGACAAGGTTTCTCATTGTTTTTCTTCCAGCAGTTCATGCATATTCGGTGGGTCTTCTTTTTAAGAATATTGTTCCCCTTCTTTTTGCAGATTTTGCAAGTAGCATAAAAGGCGCTTTCTTCATTGGTGTCTTGTTCACCAGGTTCGAAGTTACTGTTGTGGTGTCTTGCGTCACTTTCCTCTAAGATTTTTATTTTAAGTTCTTCTGGTTTGGGGAGGACGTCACGGGATTCGATGGCCACACGAAAGTTTTCGTATTCGGAGGATAAGCTATAGAGCATCATAATGGTTAACAGATCCTCGTTTATGGCCACATCCATGTCTGCCAGTTTGTCGACTGTGTCCATGAACTTGTTTAAGTGAGCGCGCACATTGTTTCCTTCAAGTTTAGTTAGTATCAACTGTTTAAGAAGTGTTGCTTTACGTGCAGGTCCTTTACTTGCATGTATATCTCGGAGTTTATCCCACAAAGCTTTCGCAGTTTTGCATTTCTTTATTTCTTTGAGTAGAGAAGGAGCGATTGTAAGTATGAGTTCGGCTCTTGCTTGTTTGTCTCCTTCTACTTCTTCGGCAATTGGAGCTGCTGGGGATTTTTCCACATATTTCCATAGCTTTTGTCTCACCAGTACTGCTTCCGCTTGTATTACCCAAGTGTCGTAATTGTCCTCATTTAAGGGTTCAATTTTTACGGCTGACATTTTTTTGATAAGTAGGTTTTTCGTTTAGCTTTTAGCACTGATACTGTATATTGTTTTTGTAGATTTTTCTTAACGCTCTGCTACCATTTTAACTTTTATAATAATGGAAATATGTTTAATAAAAAGCTTTGGGAAAATTAATACGATGTTTTATTGTTTCGTATTTTTTAGATCAACACGAAGAAGTTACCAGGGTCTTTTCACTTAGTACATTCGTAACTTAGATGAAGAAAACGACGTGGGCATTAGTTTATTCGTTGCTCAACAGATGGCGTTTGTACAAATATTTTACACTTATTTAATTTTACAAAAAATCATAACGATGTTTTTTTATTAAATGAATGTTTTATCTTTAAAATTAAACTAAAAAGAAAATAAAGTAACATAGTTTTAATTATACTTAGTGGTAACACTGTAAGAAATTATTGCTGGTAATTGGCGCGTCTGTTTCTTTTCACGCTATTTCGAAATAATTTCAATCTATTTATTTCGTATTTTACTTTCATTTTTTTCATTATTTTTTATTAACTTTGTAAATTCAAATACATCTAATATAAAATATTAATGCTAATATATGAACCAAGAATTGAAATGGAACGTCACCACGGCCATGTTGTTTGTTTTACCGGCTTTGGCGATTTGTCAATATTTTTGTTTTCATATTTATGCGTTTCGGATTTTCTACTTTACGACCCGGTTTTGTTTTATGGACTTTCGTGACTGTGCTCTGTTCTGTTTACCTTCGGAGTTCGATTTACTACAATGACATCAGAAAAGAAATGTTGTGTACCGAACTGTGGTAAGCAATTTTCTAACTTAATATAATTGTGTCCTAGTATTTAATATAATTTGTACATGTTACGTTCATTGAATTCATTTGTTACAAAAAACGTGATAAATGAAGAACCGCTCGGCCGATTTTGTTCGAACTTCACATAAACCATCTATTAATTAATCACAACAAAGCCTAAAAATTTGGTTTAGATAGATGAGTCCGTTCTTGAGTTATAAAATTACAAAGAAAGTGGCATTGATTTATATATATATATATAGAATATAGATAACGGTCCCCTGCTTCATTCGCATCTTAGGTTTTTTATAGCCTATACTCATAAATCTGGATGTCATTACAGAACCTCATAAAGAAACATTTAAGAGCACAATGAAATTAACACCTACTCAATATTTTTTTACAGGTTCACAACCTGAACGCTTTCGAACTTGGCTTTACAACATTGGAGGTGATATTTTATCTTTGGAGAATGACTACATTTTTAAACGGCGCCGAGTATGTCATTTGCATTTTGATTCACGCTACCATACTAGGAGCAAGTTTCTTAGTGCTGATGCTGTACCTTGACTTGGATTACCTGGTAAAAAGATTTTCAACTGTAAAATATTTACACAAAAATAATTATGTTTTAGTTCAGCATTTTTAACTAAGTTAATAAAATTACAGGACCCTCTCTCAGAAGACCACCTCTCATGGACTTAACCAATCAAAGCCAGATTCCTGCTGAAATCATTCTACCTTAAGAATCTACCTCTAGAAGCAACAATTGTAGTATTCTTCCATCTCAAGAAACTGAACAGCCTATCTCTAATAGGAAAAAAGTAAGTGTGATTTGTTATTTTATTGTTGTTGATTAGGAGACTGGATTATATGAAACTAGCTTCCGCCAGCGGTTTCACTCGCATCCAGTGGGAACTTCTTCCTATATCGGGATAAAAACTGTATGTTATTCTGATGTTTAAGCTATATTACTTAGTACCATCAAAATCCATACAGATGTTTGAGCGTGAAGTGGTAACAAACAAACAAACATAGAAACTTTAGCATTTATAATATTTGTAGGAAGTAGGAGTACATATTGCAGCCTCCGTGCGTAGCGGTAGTGGACGCGGCCACTGCGCAAAGTGGCGCGGGTTCGATCCCCGCACAGTGCAAGTATTTGTATGTATGAATATGAATATTTGCACTGGTTTGGTCGTGCCTCAGAAAGCACGTTAAGTTGTGGGTCCCGGTTGCCATATGAACATCTAGTGGCAGCCATTACGGGTTGTTAGAGCCCTCAAAAGTCCAACAATTTGTCTAACTGCAATGCTTAGATGTCGTCTTCGGGTTGTGGAGGTCAGACGGCAGTCGCTTCACGGAAAATGTCGAAGTTTAGCCATATCAACAGTTGGACTGGTAAAGCGGACCCTAGACTCCAAAGCTGATAAAAACTTTTTTACAAAAAAACAACCGACTTCCAAAAACCACTACAAAGTGAAAAATGACTAATTTCGGAAGTCGATGTTTTTGGTTTTGTATATTCGTTTTTGACACCGACTTCCGAAATTATTCATTTTTCACTTTGTAGTGGTTTTTGGAAGTCGGTTGTTTTTTTGTAAAAAAGTTTTTATTTTATACTTTTTAGTTGTTAAAAGTACTATGTATTCAGTTGCATCCGAAAAGGACGTAATTTTATTTATTTTAATTTTTACCCGTATGTATTCCCTCAACTGCCTATGGTCTTCATCATCAAATTTACTGCAGACCATTATTTTAACCCAATGGGTGCAAAAGTCTCATCAATATAAATGAATTAAGTCCAACCACAAAGTAGCTACTGTAAACCGTTGAGGAGTTCCCGAAACTAGCCTTTGTCTTCATCATCAGAGCTCTTATGACAGTCACAACCCATCTAGGTGTAAAGTTCTTATCAATTAAAATTAATCGAGCCCAAACACAAGGTAGCTGCTGTGAATTGTTGAGGAGTTCCTTCGACTGTCTCCCGGCTCCATCATCAGATCTACTCCAGACCTTTATTAAATTGTAGTGCTTTAAAATACTTAATGAAAATGCTAAGAAATGCAATAGTCACCCCTACAATTTCTGAAAGTTCCCCTTTTTTCTCTGGTCTTCCACCATCAAACCCTGATATCCTTATCATGGGACCACCTTGGGAACGTCTTCTTTCCAACAGAAAAAGAATGATTAAAATCGGTTCATAAACGACGAAGTTATGCGCGAACAAACATAAAAAAAAGCATATACAATATGTAAAGAAAACCCTGTCCGATCCGTGAAGGTATTGTTAGGTATCGTTAACTGATTCTAATAATGCCTACAAAGCCGGGCTAAACTTAAAAAAAAATCCCCAAAAAAAATAAATATTATTTTGAAAAAGCGAGGTAACTTAATGCATGTGCGGTAGGCAACCCGATAGCCCCGCCCCCCTTCACCCGCGCATGTATGCGCGGGTGAAGGGGGGCGGGGCATGCGGCACGTGGTCGCATCGCTATTTGCTCCTTCACAAATGGTGTTGTCAGTTTTTTAAAAATTACCAAATTTCGGGGATAAAAGATTATTTCAAAATTCATTATTATTGTTACTGTGATGATTATGTAAAATTTTATATTATATTTGGTCAAGTGTTTACCTAATCTTTATTATCCTTATGGGTCGGACAGGGTTTTCTTTACATATTGTATACGGTCGAATTGAGTAACCTCCTCTTTTTTGAAGTCGGTTAAAAAGGCTTCGGATGCGACTGGGTTTAACGCTGTGATGATGATGAGGAGTACATATTGCATTTAGCATCAGCATTTACATTCATGGCTATTTTCATGCATATTTTGTTTAAAATCTTGTGATGATGCATATTTTCATTGATAGTTTTAAGAAGGAAGCATGATTTTTTTATAGAGCCAATAAGTGACACTTGCGCTAATAAATATAGAATTGTTTATTTCTGCTTTTCACTATTAGGTACCAGTTATGCACTATAACAATTTATTTGCTAGTTCATAAGTTCAAACACACTTAGCAGACTCAAACTTTTCTTGCTTTGCTTTTCAGAAATTACCAAACAACTGGGGTCCAGCAGCGATGGACAAAATCTGGCTAAACAGATAAAAAAATTAAAAACTAAAAATATTAGTTATAAAATGAGATTGAAAAACGCATTAAAACTTTCCACAAATGTTGCATTTCAAACTGCATTAAAGAAATTTAAAACATTAGCTGCGCTATTTACAGTAATGCAGTTCAGAGAGATCTCAAAACCAAAAATGGCAAAAAGATTCACGAAAGAAGAGAAAATCTCTCTCAGTATTTATAAAATGGGACCAAAAGCTTACAGATGGTTATGTAAAATATTTGTTTTGCCATCTCCTGTAACATTAAGCAGAATGATTTCAAAGGCTTCACTTAAACCCGAGTGAGTGAGTGGTCAGACGGCAGTCGCACTCGTAAAAGCCAAAAATTCGCCAAACATGACAAGGAATAAAAGAAAGGCACGAGTTACAGTTAGGGCGCCGCCGCAAAACGGCGCGCAGGAGCCCCGCCCGACTCCTGTGACCTGTGGGTTAGGGCTACTGTATCAGGGGCGGACCGGCTGAAGAAGCGAGTCCAAACCAGTAAACTCCGTTTCGCTTCGTGGAACGTTGGCACGCTAACTGGACGCGCGAGAGAACTGGCCGAAACTCTCCACAGGCGGAGGGTGGCCGTGGCGTTCCTACAGGAGACTCGGTGGAAAGGCAGCAGATCCCGGCTTATTGGGAATGGCTACAAGCTGATCTACACGGGTGCACTTAGTGGGAGAAATGGGGTCGCCGTAGTGTTGTTTGCCATTAATGAAAACATATTTAAAAAATTATAAGGTTTTAACATTGCTGTGCTTGTACATTTTAGAAGTTGCTGTGTTTTTTAAGTCGAATGCACATTACTATAAGCGTCTAGCCGACATATTCCCACGTAATAGACGTGACAATGGGCAATTTTGTCTCCAATAAGACGTACAGACGAGGTCAATTAAGTTGCCCTCATCTATGTTAATAGGAGTCCAGTCATTTATAATAAAGTGCCCAAAAGTTGGAGTAAACTACCTCTATCTATGTATAAAAGCAAACTTCGTACTTTTTTTACCGCCAGAACTTAATAAAGTGTTAATGAGTTCCTTAATGAAAAGAAATTTGTTTTGACATAATTAATTGGATTCATTTTGAGTGACACTTGTATGATAATAATTTGATTTTATAATACACTAGCGAGTCGCCCCGGCTTGGCACGGGTGCAATGCTGATACTAAATACACTACAGAAAAACTGTGAACGTTGTATGTATAAAAAACGGTGGTGGAAAATTTTTAATTTTGTAATATCTTCGAAAATATTAATTTAAATCTGAAAAATGTACTTAAGGTATAATATTGGATAAGGATTAATGCTGTATTGGTTAAAATTGTTTCGAAAATTATCCGGTATTTGTCGTAAATAGTAAATGACAAAAAAATGTTATTGTGTGATATACATAAGAGATAGATATATACCATCGCCGACTTTTTTATAGACCTTTTCAATGTGTACAGTATTTAGTACATTATTTTGATAAATCTCCTAGGGTTCAGCCTGCGTTTCACTGTAAACGCGGAAAAAATGAAATTATTTACGACTTCACATCAGAAACCTCAAAAATAATAGTATTTCACCACAATTTTATGGATGTTATTATACATAAATAAACCTTCCTCTTTAATCGCGTCAAAATCCGTTTTAAAGATTTAATCATACAAAGGGACATAGGGGAAGACAAAGTGACTTTGTTTTTATTATAGTGACAAACATGTTTGACCTTAATATTATTTATCAGCTTGTATGCACTTTTTTATGTATGTACACACGAATGTTTAAGCAAATAAAAATCTTGTCTTATCAATAAATTTGGGTTTTATTTATCGAAGCCACCAAAAAAATATAAAAAAAAGTGAAATAAACCCCTACAAGCATGAATGCTCTACTTGTAATAATTTTGTCGTTAGCCACCAGATGGCGCGGAAGGAAGGCTCGGCTGATGACTCTATACCCTTTATATATAATGTACTCTTATATATAATGTACTCTGTGGAAGTTACCTAGGCAACTAGCACAGACTAAAATAGTGGTCACGGGCCACTTCACAGAATGATTAGCACAAGGCATAAACAAAGCTTTAGGATTATGTTCCTTAATTATAGATTGTACACCACCATGAACTCCTGCCATGGTTGCAGCGTTATCATATCCTTGAGCCCGACAAAGATGAATGTCCAAGTTATCACTGCGCGACAGAGTTGGCATTTCTTTGTTACCGTGTTGTCACCCCTTGATGCTTGGCACCCGGGGCGGACCGCCCCCACCGCCCCCCCTTTACGCCGCCACTGGGCGAGCGATGGAATGGTTTCCAATTGTTCTTCACGGACGCTTCGAAACAAACCGAATTTAGCCATACTGGCGCTGCGGTCTATTAGCAAAGCTCCAAGATTATACTGCAATTTAAAGGCCCTACGGAATCTTCTGTATTTACTGGTGAGTGTGGATATTGAATATTGGAAGCTTGCCTTTTTATAGAGTCGCACACTAATATTGAAAAGGCCGTCATTTTTACAGACTCCCTTAGCTGTCTGCAAGCCTTAGTCCAAAGCCCATATAAATGTAAATTGCATAGTTCCCCTAATTTAAAAATTAAAAATTCTCTCCTTACCTGTGCTAATCGTCAAAGGGATGTTCAATTAGTTTGGATACCTAGCCATTGTGGCATTAAGGGTAACGAGTGCGCTGATGCCTTGGCTAAAGATGCTTGTTCATCTTTATTGTCAGATCTCACGCACCTTTCCTACCAGGGTTACGATCTACTGTCCCTTCCAAGACTGAACCTACTGAGTTCTTGGCAAAAGCAGTGGAATATGTCCAACAGGAAAAAAGGCAGTTTTTATTATGCTGTACAACCGACCATCAGGCCAAAGCCGTGATTTTTCGGCCACAAAAAAGTATCGAAAACCATAACTTCTGTTCTTTGTAGAATCCGCCTAGGTTTTTGTTGCACTCCCGTTTTTTTGCACAAGATCCATGTCCGTGACTCCTCTCTCTGCGAATGCGGGTTGGGGGAGGGTACACTGGAACACATATTTTTTGAATGCTCTAACAACATCCCACCTCTAGATTTGTATAGTCGTCTCCCCAATTTTAAAATCCCCCTTCCAATTAATTTCCCTTCCCTTGTAACATATCCCTCTACAAAATTACTTGTGGCGTTGATGATATTCATCCGTCACAATAATATAAAATTATAAGCAACTTCTTCAAATCCATACTAATATTATAAATGCGAAAGTAACTCTGTCTGTCTGTCTGTCTGTCTGTCTGTTACGCTTTCCCGCCTAAACCTCTCAACCAATTTTGATGAAATTTGGCACAGACAATCTTTGGACCCTGAGAAAAAACATAGGCTACCTGTTATCCCGGAAAAAATTGATATTCCCGAGGGAAATCTAAAAAGCGCGATATAACCGAACACCACGCGGACGAAGACGCGGGCGGAAAGCACACAATCTTTAGACCCCGAGAAAGGACATAGGCTACCTTTTATCCCGGAAAAATTTGATGTTCCCGAGGGAAATCTAAAAAGCGCGATATAACCGAAATTTACGCGGGCGAAGCCGCGGGCGGAAAGCTAGTATTATATATTTCATTGTGGTATATGTTTCTATTGATGTTCTAACAATTATAATATAATATGTAGTTTTATTTTTTTGTTTGTTTCAGTCTAGTACTAACCCCTCAAGATATACAAAGGTCAACTGTGGCATCGAAACTTTTAATTTTAATTATTCCTTTTTTTTACATTCACTCTTGCTTTTCAAACCACTTGACATTGGCAGAATAGTCGACATCCATCGATTTTAGTTGCCTTATTAAAGAATAGAATAGAATAGAAAATTATTTATAGTGTTGTTTACTAAGTAAAAGCGCGTGATTTATGTAGTAAAAAGTGCATTCAGTGAATAATTTATAAAGAACAGTGAAATATTGCAGCATAGTAGCCACATCATGTCCTTACCTCCTCCTTGTCGGCCCACGCGGGAAACGAAGGGAGTTAGTTTAAGTTAGGATAAGTTAGGATAGAAGTTTACTCAAGAATATATTTACTGAAGATTAGGCTGTATGGCGTACTATGCCTTTGCCTTTTCCGTTCAGAAGAACGGAAAGAATTGAACCAAAAAAAAAAATGTTTATGACATAAGTGTCAATCTGCAAAGAAATATTTATTAATCTATTTTAATATAACAAGAAATTAATTCGCGCTAAATCTCCACTAATCTCCAGCGTTTGATGGTTTATTAATCGTTCTCACGTGTTCTTAGCAAAATTGTGGCGTCTCTCCCACAGAGGCCATTAATCAAGAATTGAATTGAACTTAACAAGAATTATATTAATTTAATTCGCGCTAAATACTCTCCAGAAGTCCAGAGTTTGATGGTTTATTAATCGTTCACACGTGTTCTTGGCAAAATTGTGGCGTCTCTCCCACAAAGGCCATTAATCAAGAATTGAATTGATACTTTCTGAGCTACTAATGGATAGACTACCAATGTGTAGGATATGTTCATCGGAGAATGTCCGCCTGTCTATAGTGGCCAGCAGAAACTTGCAGAAACTATATGAGACGCTGACTAATATTCCAGTAAGTTGTTATTTTTAGAATTGTTATGTTCTTAGGGACCATTAATGTTGATAGTTTTGTACCAGTGTATCAACATAAAGACAGCTCTAGAACAGTATTTTCTTGGGTAGTTAACTTGTCTTAGTGACTCCATTTGTTTATATAATAAACTGAAGTTAAGCAAAAAACTACATGACTTAGTTACCCAAATAAACATAACACCAGCTCTACTCAGTTGTCATGCTCCATCACAGGTTTACTTGTACTCTTTAATTTTTTTTAATGTTGCCCTCTGTACTGTGGGTGTAATTTCAAACATTTACACTCACACACTCAAATAGACCCGGAACAAGTACCTGTAGGCCATACAAATTTGTTCTTTATGCGTGCAATTTCATTGCACAGACTGTGTTGTCTTAATTCAAAAGATTTTCTTTTCAAGGAATGTTTATATTTGTAACCAATGTTTCTCATTCTAAGGTGCATATTATAGAACATCACTCAAAACTCAAGCTCTACTTAAGTCTTGTTTCAAGCCATTTGATTGGTTGAAACCAGTTTTAAGTAATGTTTAAACAGAGATCAATGCTTGAGTGACGTTCTGTAATACGGACCTAAGTGAAAAATTGTATTCTGTTTTTACTTAGCGACATTATTAGCAAGTTTTATGGGGAGAATTACATATTGTGTCCATTAACTAAGTCACATGGTTTTTCTTTAACTTTAGTTTGTTACTAAGTTTATTTAATTTAGAAACTGCTAATTTCTAACAATATTCCTCATACACAGTGTGCCAACAATGAGAATGTTGAGCAAACTACTGGTTACATTAAATGGAGACACAATCATGTCTACCTTATATTTATAATACACGTAAAGATATGAAGTAATCTATTTAAAGACCTAAAGAGGTTATTAATTGTATCTACAATAATGCATACATATAAAATGCTCCACTGTATAGTTGGATATTAAGATAGACTCATGATAGCACAAGTTTATACCTTAATGATATTATATTATTATATAAAATAGTAGATACATGACAAATGTTGTTGCAGTTTGGAACTGAAGATAGTAGACCGCTGCTTGCTTGTGTCTTCTGCTTTGCTAAATTAAAGCAATGCTACCAATTACTGCGACAATGTCTGAAAGCCGAAGAGCTTTTCGTTCGGAATATGAGTGACAATTATGAGGTAAGATATTCTTTAACAGCCATTTATTCTTATAATTTATAATTTCAGTATAATGTGAAAGTGATTCCTCTCAAGCTCATACCTATAGTGTTTGGGTTTTAAACCATTGTATGTTGTATAACAATATAAAAGCTTTTGTCAAATATAAGCCTAAGGTATACATACAATATTAGACATACAATTATTATGTACTTTGTACATAATTTATAACATATACGCGCGGAAATCGGGAAAATACGAGGGAACACGCGTGTTTGCTCACCTGACATAACCAGACTGAATTATCTGCAAGTACCCTCGAGTGAGATACATGACATGCCTTCCCCCCGAGATGGATCACCATTGTACTCTTCTTTCTTCAATGCACCCACTAAATGTCTATTGTTCGTAATACACTAAATCACTTATAACTTTACACACTATATCACTAAATGCTTAATCCTATTAGTTTTAGTTCTACATGAAGGTCTTAACACTATTGTTCATTTTCGGAGTCTATTATTCTCCAAGACTGTTGGGAATCTTCTAATTCAGAAACCTCTTCTTCTCCAGACAGATCACAGGCAACCTTCTTGCTGGCTGACTGTTCAGGTGATTCTGATAAAACCCTTTTATTCCTTTTTGCAGTATTAGTTCCATATTGTGAACTTTCCCATATTTAAATGTCTTGTGGCCCTGATACTCCAATAATTTCAGCCCACTTCGATTGTGATGGGAGTGACACGTAGTCTTCTTCCTCATCATCTCTTCATATAATCCCTTTCTTGTCTCCTTTTGTTCCTTATCTTCCTTCCTCCCCCCAAAGCTATGTATCTGGTTGATGTGTCTCTTCAAAAGTTTACCATTCCATCTTACCAAATACCTATCTACAAACTCCAACTTTTTTCTCTACTACTCCTTTTAGCCACTGTGGTCCTCCGCTATAATTTTTTACATAAACAGTTTGTCCGACTTCCAGTGTTCTTAATTTTGTGTTTTCATTATTTTCTACCTCTTCCAACATAGGTTTATCCTTTGAAGTGAGAGGATTTAAATAATCGAATTTAGTCCGAAACCGTCTGTTATTCAGTAATTCTGCTGGTGTTTTATCATTTACGCTATTTGGTGTAGTACGTAAGCCATATAAAATTTTGGGAAGTTTTACTTGCCATGGTTCAGAGGAATGTTTCTTGAGTTTATTTTTGATGGTCTGAACTGTTCGCTCCGCTTGCCCATTAGATGCTGGATGATATGGTGCCACTAGAACATGCCTAATACCATTCCTTTTGCAATAGTTCTGGAATTCTTCTGAGATGAAACTTCTGCCATTATCACTTATAAGGGTATCAGGCAACCCTTGCTCCGAAAACATTTCTCGCAATATTTTTATTAATGTTGCGCTGCTCATATCTGAAACAATTTTGACTTCTGGCCATTTTGAGAAAGAATCTATAACTATAAGAAATGTTTTTCCTTGAAATGGACCAGCATAATCCATATGGAGTCTAGACCATGGTCTATCTGTTCTTATCCAGCGGTGTGTAACTTTAGTAGGCATACTCCTGTTTTCTGCACATATTTCACAGTTTTTTATCATATTTTCAATATGTTTATCAATGGATGGCCACCAGAAGTAACTTCTTGCCATTGCTTTAGTGATAACAATTCCATCATGATTTGTATGTAACTCTTCCAAAACTTTGTCTTTCATTTTCTCTGGTAGAACTACTCTGCTTCCCCACAAAATGCAATTTTTAAAAATAGATAATTCTTCTCTTTTCTGTCCATATGCTTTGAACTTATCATCTATTTTGCTTGGCCAGCCATTGCGCGTCCAATATAAAACTTTACTCAATATGGGGTCTTTTGATGTAAATCTTGCTACTTCTTGTGCTGTAAATTCTAACTCTATTGGTGTTTCTTCTATCAATAACACTCCTGAGTACTCTTCCTCCCTTTTTCCTGTATCTGCCGATGGCCAGCGGCTTAACCCTTTTCAAGGTAGAGGCAGTATACATGCCACCAAAAAAAATAATTTTTTATTCCTGACTGTATCGTTCACCGGGATTGAATTTTTTATTGATGGCAGCATTAATGATTTTTACGTCAAAATTATGGGTCCCTTTGACAAATGCTTAAAAGCTGTCAATTTGAATTCGTTCATTATCGCTTGAAAGTGGTGTTTTTCGGTTAGAATTTTTCATCCAGTTGCATCTTCTAAAATTTTGGCTAAAATGGTAAGAAAAGTAATTTATTTTATTAATTTGTTTCTATTTATTATGTCTTGCGTGTAATGTTGGCTATGAATGTGTTGAAATTTGTTTTATTGTAAATTTTATTGGTGGCCGTATCTATGCCACTGCCTGCTCACTGGCATGTTCTGGTGGCAGTATAAATGCCATTGCCTGTTTATATTGCAGGCATACTTGCGTGATGAAGATATTGAAAATGAAATTGAGCAGATGTTTGGACTTCCTGAAGATCCTGACAACTCAGAAGATGAGCACGAGGGCGAAGATAGTATAGAAACCAATTTTGAAATACATTCGTGCGATGTTAGAAGACCAAGATATTGTTCAAGTCAAGGAAGTCCAACACCTGTACCACCAAAGAGGAGTGTGAGTTTGCTTTCACCTAATGTAGATGAAATAGAAAATATTGATCCTAAAAGAGTACCTGATATTGAAAATAGCGAACCCGAAGAAAAATTGCGACCAGTCAGGCCTTCACGATTATCAAATCTGCGCTCTCGGCATATTTTGGAGTCTTCTCCAGAAGATTCTGCAGACTCTTCCTCAGAAGATGAGAACGACAACGACTGGAAAAAAGGTATGTGGTCGGACAGGCCAAGTGCTGATAAATTTGACGAAGCCACCTTGAAACCTAAAGTTTTCTTTCCGAGTAGAACTTCTGCAGTGGCTTATTTTTCAAGATATTTTTGTGAAGAAGTAATTGATTGAGCAAACGAATTTGTATACCTCTCAAAAACAAACCCTAAATTGGGAAACAGTTAGAAAACCGGATATTGATGCGTTTTTAGGAATTGCCACCGTAAATGTAAATAGAGCAGACTTGCCGAAATTCGTAAAAGGGATAAAAAAGGAAAGTAAAGCTTGACCGAGGAAACTACTAATGGAGAATGAAGAATAATGTTGGATTCATGATTTGAAAGAATACAAAAAACGTCACAAACTTTTTGTCAAAAAACCATGAAGGATGGCACAAAAAAGAATTTCCCTTGCCCATTGGCAATCACTAAATACGTAAAGAGGATGGGAGGAGTCGATAAATTCGATCAAAACAGGCACATATGAGGTTGGACGACGGAATAGGCGTTGGTGGTGCCGAATTTCTTATTTCCTAATCGATGTTGGTATCATAAATGCTTTCATATTATAATCTGTTTCACGGCGAAATCCTGGAACTCCATCGAAGCTATAGTTTCGCATCTAGATTGCTAGATCGCTTATCGGAAACTACACAACGAGAAAGAGGACCCTTTCTAGCGTACCTAATTTTATTGCAAAGAAGAGAGCTACAGGCAGTACCAACTACCAGAAGTCGTAGGAGTGCATGATGACATTCGTTTCCAAGATGTTGGAAAACATTTGCCTTTGCGGCATTTGTTGTAAATGCCGTTTGTGTAGTACAAAGACAAATAAAGTTTCCGAAGATCGCAAAGGTTCACCTTAGCATATTTTTATAAAGAAAACTCCTCTAAAAATAAATATTTTTGTGTTGAAAATTATCACATGGTTTTATTTCTAATTTCATAAAATAGAAAGATGAAAAAAATAGAATTTATTTAATTTATAAAAATATTACCTATTTCCTAGTATGGGCAGTGGCACATATACTGCCACCAAATTTTCCATACATTTCCCAACACTTTTCCGATTTAAAAAAAATCTTAAAAATCAAATAAAAATACCCTTATTAACATACCAAAATTTCATTTCTGTACTACCTCTAGTTTTCTCGGCCTTATAAAGGGTTAAAGCATCAGCGTTTCCCAATTTTTTCCCTTGTACACACTCTATTGTATAGTTATAGGAGTTTAGTAAAAGGGCCCATCTTAGCATTCTAGGAGAGATTATATTAGGTATGGGACGTTTAGGGTCAAATAACCCCAGTAATGGTTTATGATCTGTCTTTATATTGACTTTTCTGCCACTTATAAACTGATGAAATTTCTTAAGCCCAAATATTATTGCCGCTGCCTCTTTATCTACCTGAGCATACTTTCTTTCATGTTTATTCATAGTCCTTGATGCAAATATAATGGGTCTTATACTGCCATCTTCCATTTCATGTTCTAATACAGCTCCTAGTCCATATTGAGAAGCATCACATGATAATATCAATTTTTTCTTTAAGTCATAATGTACCAGAGTATCTTTGCTTGTCAACATTTTCCTTAATCTTTCGAAAACTTTTTGATGTGTCGTAGTCCATTGCCAAGGTACTTCTTTATTTAATAATTTATATAAGGGTTCCGCTATTGTGGCCTTGTGTGGCAAGAATCGATCATAGAAGTTAACTAATCCCAAGAATGCTTGTAGCTCTTTTAGATTACATGGTGCCGCCGTTTTCTCAATTTCATAAATTTTATCTTCACATGGATGTATCCCAAATTTATCAATTCTGTATCCTAAAAATGTGACATTTGTTGTTGCAAACCTACATTTCTCTTTATTTACTCTTAGCCCTGCTTCCTCTAGTTTCTGTAGTACGGCTTTTAGCCGTTCATTATGTTGGTCTATGTTTGTGCCACTCACAACCACATCATCAAGTAGGACAGCCACACCCGGAATCCCAGCTAGCAACGATGACATCAAACGTTGAAAAATACCTGGGCATGCTTTTACACCAAATGCCAGCCGTTTTACCTTGTACAGACCTCTGGGAGTATTAAGAGTAAGTAGTCGTGATGTAGGTTCATCGACAACCACCTGTGTATATGCTCTCTCTAAATCAATTTTCGTGAATATTTCACCACCTTGTAACTGTGTGAAAGCTTCGTCGAGTGTCGGAAGTGGGTACGTATCAGTTTCAGTCACTGAATTTACTGTTGACCTGTAGTCTCCACAGAGTCTCACCTTGCCGTTAGGTTTTAATACGGGCACAATTGGGGTTGCCCATTCTGAGTATGGCACCGGTTCTAGTACATCTTCTACTAATCTGTCTATTTCCTTAAAAACTCTATCTTTTATAGCAAATGGTACCGGCCTGCTTTTGAGGAACTTAGGGGCTGCTCCTTCTCTTGGTATGATACTCACAACTGGCCCTGTGTACTTCCTTAAACCTTCTTTAAAAACACCTTTGTACTGACCAAGTAACTTGTTCATATCTAAAGTGTCTATTTTTATGCTATTGAGACCATGTATTCCAATATTTAATTCTCTGAACCAGTTTCTCCCTATGAGACTAGGACCATTGCCTTGGGCTATAATCACTGGTAGTGTTCAAGAAATCTCTTTGTAAGCTACCGGAACCATTGCCCTTCCTATAATCTTCAATTGGTTAGCTGTCCATGTTTTTAGCGTAATATCATACTTTTCTATTTCAGGTAATTTTCCCTTCCATATGAGTCTGGCTGTCGGCTCACTAATTAATGTGAATGCACAACCTGAATCAACCTCCATTTCAATTTCAAAACCATTAAGCAAAATATTTATCATAAATGCGGGTAGTCTGTTGTCCCTAAAATTATTAATAGGACTTTCATAAAGGCCATTACAATTAGACTTTTTATAATTGTTTTTATTATTCTTATTCAAACATACTACTTCTATATGACCAGTTTTCCCACAAAAATTACACTTTGACCACCTGAACCTGCACTCTCCTTTATGTGATTTACCACAGCGGAAACATTTAAATTTACCAGTAGGTTTTTCACTTTTTTAAAAAGAAAGTTTATTTATTTCCATTGGTTCCTCTAAATCCATGGTAGGTTTACTCGTATTAACTCCAGGGTTAACAATTAAATTAGAATCACAATTGGCTGACTCATGCGATAGTGCTATTTCACATGCAAATTGGAAAGTTAACTCCCTCTGCTGTAGCATTTTCTTTTGAATGTCTTTGTCGTTAATTCCACAGACCAATCTATCTCTCAGTGTTCTGTCAATATCACTAAAATTACAATGAATGGACAATTTCCTCAAACTAGCTATATAATCGCGTATTTTTTCTCCTTCTTCTTGATTTCGGGAATGAAATTTGAATGATTCAACTATTTCATTTGGTTTTGGATGAAAATGAATATCTAAAACATTTTTTATAGTTGAAAAAGTAACCTCACTTATTTTCTTCGGGGCAATCAGTGCAGAAATTAAATCAAATAAATCAGGACCACATACCGACAATAAATTCGCCTTTTTCTTAGCATCATCCGTGATTTCATTTGCTTCTAGACAAAATCCAAACCTTGTAATGTAGTTTTCCCAACAGCCATGTGCTACATCATATTCACTGAACTTAATCACCATTTTTACCTTTTCCACCTAAAGATTTTTATAGAATTCAGTGAATTTAGTTTATTACACACACTTTTAAACACTTTTTCCTCGTCGCCTATAACATATACGCGCGGAAATCGGGAAAATACGAGGGAACACGCGTGTTTGCTCACCTGACATAACCAGACTGAATTATCTGCAAGTACCCTCGAGTGAGATACATGACAATTTACTAAGTACTTTCTACGTAATAAGCTAGTATAATTATGTACTTTGCTAGTATGTATAGTGGCATGGCTAGTTGGCATAAGGTAAATAATTTTATTTTCTGTGTTTGTAGGGTTCGAAGGATATATATCAATTGATATATATCATGATATATATCCGATATACATCTGATAAATATCAAACCATTTTTTGTGTTATATATCAAAATTTATGGTATGTTGCATTTAAGTACTTTTACCGACGCGCTGCTGGCATATTCGTCGTTTTTTCTGTCTTCAAACCGTAATACTTCGAATTTACCAAGTAGGTACTGCAATCAATAATAATAGTGCAACATAAAAGAGCCAAAATAATTTTCAATTCTATCATCTGCAAACATACCTACTTCAACTGAGCCGGTTTCGACTATTCTGCCAGTGTCACGTGGTGACGGCAGCAAACAGAGGCAGGCCGTCGAACTTTTTCATTCGTGGTAGGTGTTAGTATAACTGCATGGACAAACACATGGGTTAGTAAAACAAGTAATCAAATTTACAAGGACACATTATCCAATAATTACACTAGCTTATACTATATACAGACTATTTACACACAAACTACGCACCAATTAAAATTTTAAATCAAGTGAAGTGTAGTGTTAATCCTTTAAGAATGTCAACAGGCGATATGACAGTTCTAGCTGACTAGAAAAAGACTAATTTGTTATTTGATTGTAATTCGACTAAGTACCTACAAATATTAGGATTTTTAAGATATTTTAATTTTGTTTCCCTAACATTTATAGACTTTGTTTTCTCAGAAAAAAAATGGTTATTTTTAGTTGATTTTTGTGAACTATAAGATTTTATGTTTTTATTTTGTTAAATAAAAACTAAAAATATGTTGTTTTTATATTGTAATAAATTCATAATAATAAACTGTCATGTACCTGTGGAAATCGTATAGGTAGTAATAAGATAATAAAATGGCAGTCTTAAGAAATGGATATTAATATCGGATATATATCCGATTTTGGATATATATCATAAATATCCGATATTATGATATTTATTATAAATATCGGATATTTTCGAACCCCTTTTGTTATGTTAGTCAGTCTACATGCATAGTATAAATTGTATAAAGTTGTTTGTTTATTTGTATTTCAACTGAACAGACAGCTCTCCTGCTGGGAAGTTTGTTCCTCTTTTTTTCCCACTAGGAAGTGGCGAATGGCCGAAAATTTGGGTGATTGTCTTATATAATTTTCACATTGAAAGATTTCAACATTTCATTTTAATTTTCTCAATATTATAATAGTTGTAATGGTCTCTACAACAACACATGCGAAATACGCGTCATACTGACGTCACGCAAACCTTTCATTTCATAAACAGAGTTTACCGTGTAACAAGCACACAGACAACTTCCCAACATCAATCACAACACCCGTTTGGTTGGAGAATCCTCACTTTTCTATTTAGGATAACGGAGCTCTACACCCTGTTGTTCATAATTTTGCTATACTGGTGACCCTGACCTGATTTAAACACACTACCTGCTGATCTTTCTTTTTCTTTTCACAGGTCAATCCTTTAATAAAGCAAGCCCGATTAGAATTTTGTAGTGGGCTTATTACTTCGCCAATATTCCACATAAGTATAGATGATGAATGTGAAACAGGAAATACTGCTATCAAAGAAGAATTACCAGCTGTTAGTGATGGACTAGATGATGGTATTGAGCCAATGGAGGAATATCAAAGTGATGGTATTTTTAGCTTTTGGTTTTAATATAATAGTTTGTGTAATTTTTTTAAGACTTTGCAACTGGCTTCCGGTACTCAAACTACCGTCTCCGTTTAGTCAATGAAGACAATGCCGTACCCTTGGGGCAGGGGAGGGGAAGCTGGTCCTGCTCAGGAAGGAGGGGCGCCCTGCGGACTCGCCGTCCGCGTATCGGCCCATAGTACTGCTCGACGAAGCGGGCAAACTTTTTGAGCGTATAATCGCAGATCGCCTCGTCGGCCACTTGTGCGGAGAAGGGCCGAACCTGGACGACAACCAGTTCGGTTTCCGTCGGGGGCGCTCCACCATAAACGCCATCATGCGTATGAGAGCCCTGGCGGAGGATACGGTGTCCCGGAGTGGGGTGGTGTTGGCGGTGTCTTTAGACATTTCCAACGCCTTCAACACCCTACCCTGGAGACCCGATACCCGACCCGATGGTATTTCAGGGCCTCCCTAGTACAGACTAGGAAGGCTGAAATACCATCGGGTGCCTCCCTACCTCCGCCGCATAGTAGGGGCTTATCTGGAGGATAGATGCGTCATCTATCGGGGACGTGACGGTGCCAGTCGGCACCAAATGTCGTGCGGTGTTCCGCAGGGATCGGTCTTGGGACCGCTCCTGTGGAACATCGGCTACGACTGGGTGCTGAGAGGCGAGCTCCCGTCGGGCGCTGACTTGACGTGCTATGCGGACGACACGCTTGTCACTGCCCGCAGGAGCTCGCACAGGGAAGCTACGTTCGTAGCCACGGCTGCGGTGTCACAGGTGGTGAACCGCATCCGGCGCCTGGGCCTGGAGGTGGCCCTTGACAAATCGGAGGCCATGGGCATGGTGGTGGAGCTCCGTCAGGTCCTGGTGGCGGACTGGCGGCAGAGGCTTATGCGCCCTACCGCCGGCCTCGCTACCGTCGAGGCGATCCGGCCAGTACTCGACGACTGGCTTGGGAGAAGGCACGGCTCCCTGTCGTTTAGGGTGACGTAGGTACTGTCGGGGCACGGCTGCTTCGGCAAGTACCTGCGTCGCTTAGGCAGGGAGCCGGACGCTCGGTGCCACCACTGCGTCCAATGCGGGGAGGACACGGTGCAGTACACGCTCTCCAAGTATGTAGCTTGGGAGGAGCAGCGCCGTGTCCTCACAAATGAAGTAGGAGGCGACCTGACGCTACCGGCGGCAGTAGTGCGGAGGATGGTCGGTAGCGCAGAGTCGTGGGACGCGGTGGTGTCCTTCTGCGAGCACGCGCGGTGGTGTCCTTCTGCGAGCACGTGATGTCGCAAAAGGAAGCTGCGGAACGGGAGAGGGAGATCTCAACTCCCTTGCAGAAGACGCACCGGGCGCCGAAGAAGGGCGGATAACGCCCTCTTCGGCCCCCCATGAATGGGTCCAGGGGCGAGGGACATGGGGAAGTCCCCGCTCCCTATTCGATGGACCCCGAGGCGGCGGCGCGCGCGAATGTCAGCGCGCGCCTCTGAGGCGATGCACGGGGTAGTTTGACACCCCACTACCCCGTGCAGGAGACAAGGCCCGGACAGACCGGGCCAGCACGAGGGTGTGGGGCCGTGGAAGAATTTAGACTCCCGCGGCCCCACGCGCGATCGTGATAGAAGAGACACCGGGGTGTTTTAGTCAGTAAGAGTCTGACAGACCCCGTCGCCCACCCCAGGGCGGCGAACATCCATTGAGGATTACAAACCCGGAAAAAAAAAAGAAGGTACACGTAACTGTCAACAACTTCGAGAACAGAGTCTCCAAACTTTATAGGAGTTGGTACAACATGGACATTAGACATGACTTTCGTCTTGTCCATGTTCATTTTAAGACCGACTCGCTCGGAGGCTCTACTGAGGTCTTCGAGCATTGTATTCAGGTCCTCCGCGGTCTCAGCCATGACTACGATATCATCAGCAAACCGAAGGTGTGTCATGTACTCGCCATTGATGTTGATGCCCAGTCCTTTCCAGTCCAGAACCTTGAAGACATCCTCCAATGCAGTGGTGAACAGTTTCGGGGAGATAACATCTCCCTGTCTGACACCACGCTGCAGAGGTATTGGTTTCGAGGTCTGGTCCTGTATTCGGACTGACATGGTGGCGTTTTTCTTAAGACCTCCTCTTTAACTTAAGACCTTCTGACCATTTAATTATAAACGAGTTAGACTCTGATCACTGTGGCCAGTTAGTTACTTTTACTCAGAAAAGTGAAGTCAGAGCTCAAAGAAAACTTGTGAGTTTGTTCCTGTAAATGAAAATCGTTTAGGACAATTTAAAAATAATTTAATTGAAAAGCTGCCGGACTTGCCTTATCACACCAATCCGGATCATGCGTATAGTGTACTATTTAACCTCATTAATTGTGAATTTATGAAAGTTTGCACAAAAAAAAAACATTGCCTGTTAGCGACCGTATTATATTTAGTGACTGGGCAACCCCAGGTATTATATAAAAGCAGGGAAAAAACTTATGAATTGTATCAGGAAAAAACATTTAACCACGATGAAACTTTTCAAGAATTTGTTAAAAAATATTCAAAAACTTTTAAAAGAGCCTGTTCCTCAGCGAAAGCCATACACATTAAAAATAATATAAAATCTTCTGGCAATAAAATCAAAACAACTTGGGGAATTATAAATTCTGAAACTGGAAGAACTAAAGTACAAAATCGCGATTTCCATCTTAAAATTAACGATGAAGATATAAAGGCGGACTTGGAGGTAGCAACTGAGTTTGAGAATTTTTTTACTAATATTCCAATAATGTCAACAAAAACTTTGTCTTCTTCCTCCAATTCTGCTTACGCCATACTAAAAGGATGTGTTACAGAATGTAACAATCACTTTGAATTTACATTTGTGACTGCTAAAGACATTATAGAATCTTTTAAGGATCTTGATGTAAAAAAAAAAAAAACTGCCGATCATTGGGGTTTGTCAGTATTCACTGTAGCTTCAATAATAGATGTTATCGCACCTTTATTAGCAATTGTTTTTAATTCTTGTGTCACGTCTGGTGTATTTCCTTATTTGATTAACCTTTTGAACGCCCATCTATATAATACGCGATGTGTCCTCCTGCGCCACACTACAAATGTATAACGTATGTATAGTAAAACGTAGGGATGGGATTAGTGTCCTATCGACAAATAATATTATACATTTAAAATAATGTTTATTCACCAATTTACGAAGCTAAATAAAAACTGTAATCGTAATTTCATATTTTATTTTATTTCATAAAAAAAAACAATATGAAAACCTGGATATATTCCCCACAATAAAGAAAAGAATTTTAAATTTATTAGACGTGTGTTCTACAAGGCACATCCCTATTTGTCTCCAAATGTAATCCTTCTACTTCATATCAAGTAGTTGGCGCTCGAGGCACGTCAAAATCCTTTCTGTTCTAGGGATGTCTAGATTTCTATGGTATATATTTTATATTCACTGTGGTCGAGTTACACGTGCATAAACTCAACCGATTCCTGCTTAATTTATTTCGTTTACTTACAACAAATACAATTAATAGAAGCTAAATACGTGGTTTTCTACGTTTTAAAAAATAAAATAAAATGGAGGGTCAGTTGTCTGTTTTACACAAGACCTTTTTTTTAATGGTGTCGCTAAATACTCGCAATTATTTTTCTGGTTTGTAAAAACTAATAGAAAACTGAAGAAAATTCCTGAAACGGAAGTTGACGACTTAACGGAATGTCAAGATGACGAACTATTTCAAAATTCTGATTCAGACTTGAACAACTCGCAATAATTCGTCATATTCACAGTCACAATTTTTTTTTAAGGACACGTGCGCCAACTCAAGATGTAAACATTGCACTACACTAAAATGCACAAGGTCACTATGACCTTGAAACCCGTCCGCTTATGACGTCACAGATTTCCTTCTATACACGTCGGTGGCGCGTACGGACCGCTAACTAACTAACTTTGTAGGGATGGGTTTTTCAAACGGGGTTTCACTATCGACAATGATTAGAAAACCTATTAATTCTTGATTAAGGTGAATAAAACCTAGTTTAAAGTGTACAATATTTATAAAATATTATATATTTACGTCATTTTCTTGCAATAATAGTATTTATGATCATTTCGACGAGATGAAATATAGCGAGGTCTTCGTCGTGTCCCATCACTGGCTTACTTGATATCAAGTAATTGGCGCTGGGGGCATTAAAATATTTTCTGGCGTTTTTGTTTCTATTGAAAATTAAACAAATAAGAACTTATTATGCGTGAAAAAGTTAAAAATATGGTTGATAACAGGGCAAATTTCCATAAAAACAAAATAAAAGGTCTTGTAAAAGTCGTAAATTTATTTTATACTGTGATTACTTCTAATCAAGTAGTGGCGCTGAGGGCACGAAAATCTCGAACTTGTATAGAAGTGATTGGCGTTCAAAAGGTTAAACTTAGCAAAGTAATTCCACTGTTCAAATCTGGTAGTACAACTGATCCCACGAATTTTCGGCCAATATCGATATTACCAACTGTAACGCTCTTCTTTAGTTTTACTTAACTCAGGGTGGCTAACTCCACCCTTACCCGGCAGTTACAGTAAATTTAATTATGTAAATACTTGGTAGCTAGGAGCATTAAATAAAACAATAAATGGATACAATTTCAAATTTATTTTATAATTACCCTGTGTCATAAATATATGACAAAACATCTAACTTACCTAGCCGATTTCCTGACTCACTCCGTCTCGGGTCGGAGTGGGACAGGGAATCCACATGAGACAATTCAGCAAGCTCAGGGTCGCTTGATGAGGATTCGTGAGGTGAACCGTTGTGATCACGGCTCAGTCGTTACAAAAGTATCTCAGGTTATGCACACAATATCAAGCCAATAGCCTACTTACATGCAACCTGTCGGAAACCCACTCTCACTCACTAGATACATCAAAACAAAGAAACAAGGACAGGGAGTCTACGTTTCGGATTAGCTCTCCTGACTAACGCTTCTGGATTACGGTACAAAGACCCTTGGCTTCACTAACTGACGGGTGTCAGATTAATGCACGGTTGAACGCGGCCTGCGGGATTAGGTATTTCGGGAACACCCGGAGCAAAATAATCATGACAGCTTATACCTGTCTAGTCGTCGTCGAAAGAGAATTGGATGTGCCGTACCATCAGGGTTCAGCCACTTCCACTCCAAACAAGCCTGATCCAATCGGAATCAAGGCCACCTGAGATAAGCCATGACGCGACGCCTCCACACGGGTTCCCACCCTAGGCCCGCCAAAAGAGCCAAATCTAGAACAACATTTAACCTAAGTCAGCACTATAGAACAAGAAAACACTTGGAGAAAATATTCCGGGTACAGAAATGAATACTCACAGAGAGATGAGCCACACGTTAGACGCACAACCCCATGGGGTTTATTGCGCCACACGCCAACCTTGTGTACCAGCCATGCCAGCAAAAACCTCGCGACACCGAGCAAGCTTCGGTCGTTCTTCTGGAAGTTTCTCTAGCCTTCCGATCGACCGCTCCCAATTGTCTTTTCCTGAACCATAGACTAGTGCGTTCCGCGACTTGTATTTTAATTTCAGACTCATGAGTTGGTTCTTATTTTTTAATATCTTTATCCTAAGTCCTTTTTTATATTATTTAACCCGGTCGTTCTTTATTTGAATTTATTTATTATATTAACGACCGTCCTTTCGCGCAACGCCATCTCTCGGCTCGATGCAAAATATGTGACCCGAGTTTAGCCCGAGTCCACGAGATGTCGCCTGCTGCTATATTTTGCTACGTGACAATGCCCCCTTTCCCACGGAAGTCTGCGGTCGGAGTTCTGCCTAAGCAGAAAACCGTACACCGCCCTCGGTGTTAAAACTACACAAAGAGGTAACATACTTGTCTTGAACGTAGCTAATTGAAATTTTCACCAACCTATTTTTTACTAAACTAACTATTGATGTTTACCCTGCTTAAAGTGATATCCTATCCTTAAAAAACTCGAATTTGCCAGGAAATATCTTCTACCAACCGACTTTCATCCTGCAGTCCGGGCATAAACCCCCCCCCCCCGTAATCTTTTATACATCTCCATCCATTCCTCTCTCACAATCCGTAGCAACCTGCATCCTTTCGCAGGATGCCACTCCTTGCAGTTCCCCCGAATTCCTCCTGTTCGCCAGTGGAACTCTAATATTTTTTTTGTTTTTTATTTAAAAACGGTACTACTGGTGAACATGTTCAGCTAGCTAAAACATACTTACATGGGCAATCATATCCCTATCGCTCACCAGAGACACGTGAAAGTCTTTCCAGAAGCAAAACTTCTGTAAAAACATATTGTGTAGGCCTATTTTAGAAGTCACAATCAGCTTCATAAATGATAGTAGACAAAATTCATTTGACCTGTTACCATCGTGTAGGCTTATTTTTAAAGTCACAACCCGCTTCATAAATTATTGGTAAACGAGGTGCATTTGAATTGTTACTAATGTGTAGGCTTATTTCAGAAGTCACAATCCGCTTCATAAATGATAGTAGACAAAATTCATTTGACCTGTTACCATCGTGTAGGCTTATTTTTGAAGTCACAACCCGCTCCATAAATTATTGGTAAACGAGGTGCATTTGAATTGTTACTAATGTGTAGGCTTATTTCAGAAGTCACAATCCGCTTCATAAATGATATTAGACAAAATTCATTTGACCTGTTACCATCGTGTAGGCTTATTTTTGAAGTCACAACCCGCTTCATAAATTATTGGTAAACAAGGTGCATTTGAATTGTTACTAATGTGTAGGCTTATTTTAGAAGTCACAATCCGCTTCGTGTTAACAGGGGCGTGCACAGACATTTTGGTTGGGGTATGCATACATACACTACGAACTAAAAAGTTGAAAATAAATATTGTTTAAAAACCTAAAAAACATGCTTTTAAAGAATATCAAACTAATAAGGTAAAAATAATTTTTAAAAAAGCGTGAGGCACTTAATATACAAAAATTATGGCACCAAGCGCCTCACGCTTTTTTTTTTAAATTATTTTTAACTTTTTTTTATATTCTTTAAAAGCATGTTTGTTTAGTTTTTTATGCTTACTATATTTTTTTTTATAATAATAGAACTTTTAGTGATTTTAAAACGATCTTCCAATTTTAACGACGACGTTTTGTCGTTAAAATTGGAAGATCGTTTCAAAATCACTAAAAGTTCTATTTCAATGAAAATCATAAACAAATCTGTGAGTCTGTTTTAGAAAATGATTACTATCACTGATTCACTCGTACTCATTGGAATCGTAACTATTAAGTTTGCTAATTTGTAAACTTCAAGAAATTCGCCTGTAATATCTTGAACAATGTCAGCACCGCGTTTTAAAATAATACTTATAGGTAGGAAACAAAATAATAACGTTAACGTTGAAAAATTCACCGTTTTAAATTTATCTAAACATACATCACCAGTAGGTACAGATCTTTCAAACAATCAATGTATTTATGTTACCAAATACACCAATAACCAAACAACTTAAGCTGATAAAATAAAAAGGTATTTTCACAAACAACAATTGTGCTAGTTTTGTCAACTTCTTGATTCGGCCGCGTAAAATGTAGGCACTGCTTATCTGGGCTTATAAACTGAATGAAATTGCAAGACAACACACGAAAAGTTTACACACACAATCAAATAATTTTATTCACACATGCGAATTTAGGAGGCATATTTCATGACTGCTTACGCCGCTACGCGAATGTGGCGCGGTCGTCGCGTCGTGTTAGTAGTTTGCACTAGCCCCAATAGATGGCAGTGTTATCACTAACTGATTAAAGAAGTCTGTAGTATATAAATTATTTTAATGTACTATATTATAAATTATTATATTTTTTTTTTTGAAAATTATTAGGGTATGCAGTGCTTATCTGCCTCTATGGAGCGCACGCGCCTGCGTGTTAAACACCATCAATACATTAACAGTATACAGTACTGGTATGCATACGCCTCGTCGTCGCTGTCGGAGTAAACTCCAAACAACACGTGCAAGCACGGACTACGGCTAATATCCTTACCTATACTCTCTTTGTTTGAAAAAAAAAAAACTAATGTGTGATAAAAGGATTTCATTAATTTATCTTAATATCCTTTATGTGCCATGAGCCTGATGATTTCCCCAATTAACTATTTGGAATTGTTTTAGGGTCTCCAATATAATCAATCATCTAAATATTTCCGGTAACTATTTTAAAGATTACCAAAATTCCTCACCAAACTCTGCACTAAATTTTATTCCTGGGATGACATAATATTTAAGGACTTTAGTCACCCCAGTTAAGGCAATTCAAAAAAGAACTCAAATGAAATTGTAATTAAAATTTAAAAAAATTTAAATTAAATTTTAAATTGTCATCCTTTAAATTTCTACAGGACTACTTTCTTATTATTGAATTGTCTGCCCGTGAATCTAATAGCCGTAAAATGTCATATCATATTGGTTGACATATAATTGTGCCTGAACAATCTTTATTTATGTTTGTAAGATGTCACATCATATACATGGACACTCTAATTGGACTGATTTATTTGTATTTATATTTGTCCAATGTCATAACATTTAATTTGACAATCCGAAGGCGACATCGAAGTATTGCAGTTAGACCAATTGTTGGACGTTTGAGGGCTCCAACAACCCGTAACGACTGCCACTAGATGTTCGTATGGCAACCGGGACCAGCGGCTTAACGTGCTTTCCGAGGCACGACCAGACCAGTGCAAATATTCATATTCATGCATACAAATATTTGCACTGTGCGGGGATCGAACCCGCGCCACCTTGCGCAGCGGCCGCGTCCGCTACCGCTACGCCACGGAGGCTGTTTGGCTCAAACAATCTGTCACCGCTTTATTACATTTATGGAAGTTAGAGACAAAGTATAACTATTACTTCCACCCACCTGTATTAACCTGTTTAGGTGACTGATGACAGACTGCAAATGCTAGTTTTTGGATCATTTGGTATTTTTAACAATCTGCACTAGTTTCACTGTTAACTCTAACTTTTCACATTCAAAACATTTCACTTTCTTCACATACGATTTCTGCTGGACCAAAACGAAATGAAATGAAATCGTTTATTAAGCAAGTAGGATCACTGATCACTTTTACACGTCATGTTTATTTTTTATTTTATTTTTTTAACTAGATGAAGCCGGCATTTCCTAACTGACTACCTCTGAGAAGAAATAGCCGAAACAAACTCAGGGATCATCGTCTTTTTTCAAGTCCAGACATTAAAAATGAAAATGTTTACAATAATTTACCTTATAATTACGCATATTGCTTAATAACAATTAACAATGCTTAACAGAGCGAGCAGCTCAGTCCCAAGCTTTTTTGTCTTCTAAATAATCTGTGATTTTATAATACCCCTTTTTGCAAAGTTTGGCCTTTATATGGTTCTTAAATCGTTTAATGGGTAAGTTTCGAACGTCCATGGGAAGCTTGTTGTAAAAGTGTATACATTGACCCATGAACGAGTTGCCTACTCTGTGGAGACGAGTGTGATGTACAGCAAGATTGTGTTTGTTCCTGGTATTTATATTATGAATATCGCTTATTTTCTTAAAATTCGAGATATTTTTATGAACATACATAAGATTTTCAAATATATATTGTGAAGCTACAGTCAGAATGTTCACCTCTTTGAACTTTTCTCTAAGAGATTTTCTAGGACCAAGGTTATAAATGGCTCGAACAGCCCTCTTCTGTAAAACAAAGATGGTATTGATGTCCGCACAAGTTCCCCAGAGAAGAATCCCATAAGTCATAAGACTATGAAAATAACTAAAATAAACAATTCTGGCTGTATCCACATCAGTTATCTGTCTAATTTTCTTAACAGCAAAGGCGGCAGAACTGAGTCTACCCGACAGCTTCTCAATGTGAGGACCCCATTGTAACTTGGCGTCAATAGTTAATCCAAGAAAAACTGTCGACTCTACAGGGATCAACTCTACTCCATTCAGTTGAACATTGGTACTTAGCTGCCTGACATTTGGCGTAGAAAATTTAGTGACTTTAGTTTTTTTTCATTTAAAAGGAGGTTATTTACATTAAACCAATGGACAACTTTAGAGAGTGCATTGTTAACTTCGTCAAAATTTGTTAGCTGACGCTTGACTTTAAAAATAAGTGAAGTGTCATCCGTGAACAATACTATGTTGTGATTATCCCTCACGTGATGAGGTAAGTCATTAATATAAATTAAAAACAAGAATGGACCTAGAATTGAGCCCTGCGGAACGCCCATGGTGACCACAGATCCTGCAGATCTCTTGCCATTAACATCAACCCTCTGAATTCGATTATTCAGATAAGAAGTCAGAAGGTCGAGAGCTCTGTCCCTCAAACCATAATGGTACAATTTCCTGATAAGAGTATCATGATGTACGCAATCAAAGGCCTTGGACAAATCACAAAAATACCAAGAGCATCTTGCGATTCCTCCCAGGCCCCAAATATGTTCTTTAGCAACGCCACGCCCGCATCTGTAGTTGAACGACCCTTTGTAAAACCAAATTGTTTCACGTGCAATAAATTGTGTAAGTTAAAGTGCCTCAACAACTGTTTCAAAATTAATTTTTCAAAAATTTTGCTCAAAGTTGGTAATATCGATATTGGCCGAAAATTCGTGGGATCAGTTGTACTACCAGATTTGAACAGTGGAATTACTTTGCTTAGTTTCATCAAATCAGGAAATACGCGAGATGTGACACAAGAATTAAAAACAATTGCTCAGAAAGGTGCGATAACATCTATTATTGAAGCTAGAGTGTATACTGACAAACCCCAATGATCGGCAGTTTTTTTTACATCAAGATCCTTAAAAGATTCTATAATGTCTTTAGCAGTCACAAATGCAAATTCAAAGTGATTGTCACAATCTGGAACACATTCTTTTAGTATGGCATAAGCAGAAGTGGAGGAAGAAGACAAAGTTTTTGTTGTCATTATTGGAATAGTTAAAACCTATGCACAATAACTAATGTGGTGTTTACGAAGCCATGCCACTGTATTTTCAGGTATTTATATTAATATTTTAGTGATTAAACACGCGTAATAACCATTTTCCAATGTTGTAGGCAAACAATAACAAATAACCTTCAAATGACACATCTGTCAGCAACGTTTTCGTTCTGAAACCTATCTCGACCAATCTGTATAAAATCTTAGGTTTACTCGTACACAAGTATCCCGGCTTTATTGTAATTTATAAACGTCAAATGTCACTGTCATGTCATATGTCTCTCATCAAAATAGGTTATGTTTTGATCAATGACCCCCGATGTCGAATTCGATGTTGTTTTTCTATTGTTTTGTTGAAATAACGTATTCAGAACACTATTTTTGATGTATGAAATTTTTGTTAGATGTATCCACGTGACTAAGCGAGTGAGTGTATCGAGAAACAGGTATTGTTTCAAAACTAATGAATGCACACTCCCATCGACCTCTTACCGTGATCCTTAGAACCTCGACAAACCACCGTGAGCCCACTGCTGACCGCTCGAGTACTAATACTGTGGTCCTGTCTAAACAATACAATAACAATGCAATGATTGTATTAACTTCAAGATTTCCAATTGCTAGGCTTACTTTACAGCATGTTATTTTCTATTTTCCGCTGTTACATAAGTGAATGTTTCAATAAAGTTTATATTTTTTATAACAAAGATAAAATTGTGGTGGTTATTGATTGTACAATTACCTTAAGTATGTTGTTAGGTTCACAGCATGAAATACTCAGTTTACCATTTTCAGACATGAAACTGTTTCAATAATGTTTATAAATTACTATACCAAATGATCAGATTGTGATGGTAATTATTAGCAGAATTACATTAAATATGTGTTGTTGTTTTAATTTGACTTGCAATAATATTGTTTCACTAACTTTGTTACAATGTTGGTTTTGTAAATAAAAAAAAATTACAATGTAGGTATGTCAAAAAATAATTTTGTGGTGTATTTTACTTGTAAATTTCTTGTTCCTATAAGTTAGGAGTACTTTACTTGTAAGTAGTTACAATACAAAACTAAACAACCAATCTTCAAATTGTCAACCATAAATGAAGTAGCTTTTATCAGAATTTGAAATTTGAACACCACCTGAATATCAATTAACTTTGTTAGTGAACTACAACACACATACCGTGGCTTCCTTTTGGCAATATTTTAGTAATCCTCACTAAATTACACATGAAATTCTTAAAACTAGCCTATAACTAACATTGTACCGTAACCCAGAAGAGAATGTATGAGAGAGAGTGGTATGTAATCAACGACCGTTCACCTTATATAATCTAATTTATATACCTTTGGGCGCCAACTGTAACGCTAATTCTTTAGTTTAAATAACTCAGGTTGGCTTGATGAGGATTCGTGAGGTGAACCGTTGTGATCACGGCTCAGTCGTTACAAAAGTATCTCAGGTTATGCACACAATATCAAGCCAATAGCCTACTTACATGCAACCTGTCGGAAACCCACTCTCACTCACTAGATACATCAAAACAAAGAAACAAGGACAGGGAGTCTACGTTTCGGATTAGCTCTCCTGACTAACGCTTCTGGATTACGGTACAAAGACCCTTGGCTTCACTAACTGACGGGTGTCAGATTAATGCACGGTTGAACGCGGCCTGCGGGATTAGGTATTTCGGGAACACCCGGAGCAAAATAATCATGACAGCTTATACCTGTCTAGTCGTCGTCGAAAGAGAATTGGATGTGCCGTACCATCAGGGTTCAGCCACTTCCACTCCAAACAAGCCTGATCCAATCGGAATCAAGGCCACCTGAGATAAGTCATGACGCGACGCCTCCACACGGGTTCCCACCCTAGGCCCGCCAAAAGAGCCAAATCTAGAACAACATTTAACCTAAGTCAGCACTATAGAACAAGAAAACACGTGGAGAAAATATTCCGGGTACAGAAATGAATACTCACAGAGAGATGAGCCACACGTTAGACGCACAACCCCATGGGGTTTATTGCGCCACACGCCAACCTTGCGTACCAGCCATGTCAGCAAAAACCTCGCGACACCGAGCAAGCTTCGGTCGTTCTTCTGGAAGTTGCTCTAGCCTTCCGATCGACCGCTCCCAATTGTCTTTTCCTGAACCATAGACTAGTGCGTTCCGCGACTTGTATTTTAATTTCAGACTCATGAGTTGTTTCTTATTTTTTAATATCTTTATCCTAAGTCCTTTTTTTATATTATTTAACCCGGTCGTTCTTTATTTGAATTTATTTATTATATTAACGACCGTCCTTTCGCGCAACGCCATCTCTCGGCTCGATGCAAAATATGTGACCCGAGTTTAGCCCGAGTCCACGAGATGACGCCTGCTGCTATATTTTGCTACGTGACACAACTTTGAGCAAAATTTTTGAAAAATTAATTTTGAAACAGTTGTTGAGGCACTTTAACATACACAATTTATTACACGTGAAACAATTTGGTTTTACAAAGGCTTGTTCAACTACAGATGCGGGCGTGGCGTTGCTAAAGAACATATTTGGGGCCTGGGAGGATTCGCAAGATGCTCTTGGTATTTTTTGTGATTTGTCAAAGGCCTTTGATTGCGTACATCATGATACTCTTATTAGGAAATTGTACCATTATGGTTTAAGGGACATAGCTCTCGACCTTCTGACTTCTTATCTGAATAATCGAATTCAGATGGTTAATGTTAATGGCAAGAGATCTGCAGGATCTGTGGTCACCATGGGCGTTCCGCAGGTCTCAATTCTAGGTCCATTCTTGTTTTTAATTTATATTAATGACTTACCTCATCACATGAGGGATACTCACAACATAGTATTGTTCACGGATGACACTTATTTTTAAAGTCAAGCGTCAGCTAATAAATTTTGACGAAGTTAACAATGCACTTTCTAAAGTTGTCCACTGGTTTAATGTAAATAACCTTCTTTTAAATGAAAAAAAAACTAAAGTCATTAAATTTTCTACGCCAAATATCAGGCAGCTAAGTACCAATGTTCAACTGAATGGAGTATAGTTGAGCCCTGCCGAGTCGACAGTTTTTCTTGGATTAACTATTGACGCCAAGTTACAATGGGGTCCTCACATTGAGAAGCTGTCGGGTAGACTCAGTTCTGCCGCCTTTGCTGTTAAGAAAATTAGACAGATAACTGATGTGGATACAGCCAGAATTGTTTATTTTAGTTATTTACATAGTCTTATGACTTATGGGATTCTTCTCTGGGGAACTTGTGCGGAAATCAATACTAGTCTTTGTTTTACTGAAGAGGGCTGTTCGAGCCATTTACAACCTTGGTCCTAGAGATTCTCTTAGAGAAAAGTTCAGAGAGGTGAACATTCTGACTGTAGCTTCACAATAAATTAAATTGCAATTGCACAATCTCTTCTTCTACCCATCCTCGACTATGCTGATGTCAGCTATCTTGATATTACTCAAGACCAACTAGATAAGCTTGAGCGACTTCAAAATTTTTGTATAAGGTTCATATTTGGTCTGCGCAAATATGACCGAATGTATCCGAATTTCATGTAAAGCTCAAGTGGTTACCAATTCGACTTCGTTGGAATGCTCACATTCTTTCCCTTCTATATAGTGTGCTTTTTTCTCCTTTCACCCCTCTTTATCTCAAGAATCGCTTTCAATATCTGTGCAACTCACATACTAAATCGTTAAGGTCATCAGATAACTTAAAGCTCAAAATGCCTATGCATTCCACAACGTTCCTTGATAAATCTTTCACTGTTCAGGCCCCTCGTTTGTGGAATGCATTGCCAATTGAAATTAAACGCGCGCAATCGTTGCAGCAATTCAAGAGACTCGCGTGGGAACACTACTTGTCGTTATGATCTTGTTCAACAAATACTTTTTGGCTAATTTACTTGCTTACTTGTTATGTTCGGTTTTTATGCATTAATTTTTGTATATGTATGTATTTGTGTATCTACTTTAGTATATTGTAATAATGATGTTTGCATCAATGACAGTCCCATTTGTGGTTCCGAATATCTGTCCATCCTTTGGTTGCCTGGAAGAGATCGCATTAGCGATAAGGCCGCCCATTGTATGTTTTTGTGATGAATGTTTTTTGTTCTATGTTTGATTGGTGTACAATAAAGAATATGTAAATAAATATATATTTGAAAATCTTATGTATGTTCATAAAAATATCTCAAATTTTAAAAAAATAAGCGATATTCATAATATAAACACCAGGAACAAATACAATCTTGCTGTACATCACACTCGTCTCCACAGAGTAGGCAACTCGTTCATGGGTCAATGTATACACTTTTGCAACAAGCTTCCCATGGACATTCGCAACTTACCCATTAAACGATTTAAGAACCATATAAAGGCCAAACTTTGCAAAAAGGTGTATTATAACATCACAGATTATTTAGAAGACAAAAGAACTTGGGACTGAGCTGCTCGCTGTAAATTATTGTAAACATTTTCATTTTTAATGTCTGGACTTGAAAAAAGACGATGATCCCTGAGTTTGTTTCGGCTATTTCTTCTCAGAGGTAGTCAGTTAGGAAATGCTGGCTTCATCTAGTTAAAAAAATAAAATAAAAAATAAACATGACGTGTAAAAGTGATCAGTGATCCTACTTGCTTAATAAACGATTTAATTTCATTTCGTACAAACCCTTCAGCGCTTCAATATACCGATAGTCTACTTGGCACCGCTGGAGAGAATGCAGTACAGCCCAGGTCTCGATCGGATCAAAGGCTTTTTCGTAGTCGGTCTTCTGTGTAACCTGCCGCAGCGTATGTATGTGGTCTACTGTGCTGAAGCCTTTTCGGAAACCGGCTTGTTCGGGAGGCTGGAAGTCGTCAAACCTACAGGCGAGACGATTCGTTAGGACTGTCGAAAACAACTTATAGACATGACTCAGAAGTGAGATGGGTCTGTAGTTTTTCAGAAGGGTGTTTTCACCCTTTTTGAAAAAGAGTACCACCACACTTCTGTCCCATGCCTGTGGCGTTTTTCCCTCGACTATGACGGAATTAAATAACTTCTGAAGGGCCCTAAGGATCGGTTCACCACCCGCCTTCAATAGCTCAGCCGTTATTCCGTCATCGCCCGGCGCCTTGTTGTTCTTAAGCTGTTTAAGAGCCAATCGAATCTCCTGCAGGCTGATGTCCGGGATATCTTCGGTGTAATGTCGGCTCAATCTTGCTCTAGAGTCTAGGGTCTTCAGTAAAATTTAATGCGGGTTTTGTCGTCGAAGTGTAGAGCTGTCCATAGAAATTCTCGACTTCCCTGAAAAGCTCGGGCCCGGACGTTATGATCTTGCCGTCGTCAGTCTTCAGCTTGCTTAGCCGACTATGCCCAATAGTCAGATCCCTAGCGAAAACTTTAGAGCCTCTGTTTCGTTCTATAGCCTCCGTTATACGCTCGGTATTATACCGACGTAGGTCGCGCTTCAGAGACTTTGAGATCTGCTTATTGAGCTGCCGGTATCTGCAAGCATCACTTGACGAACGCAAAACCATCTCACGTCTATCCTCCATGAGCTCGAGAGTGTAGTCCGAGAGCTTTTTAGTTCTATTTTTACGGCGGGTCTTAAAATACTTAGTCCCGACCGTACGGACAGCTTCTACAAACCCGTCATTGTATTCGTCCACATCGCCACTTAGGCATTCGAAGCGATTTTAGAACTCGAGCTGGAAACCTTCGGAATTATGGATCTGGATGGGTACTGGCCGGAGCGTAGACTTCATTAGGCGAGATATTTCGGACACTATATTCAGATTTAATGTGCCTCTGACCATACGGTGATCGCTGCCGTATTTGAGCGAGTTGATCACTGAGATATCATTGAATATCTGTCTTTTTGTCGTCATAATGAAGTCTATCTCGTTTTTAGTGACCCCGTCGGGACTGATCTAAGTCTACTTCCGCTGGTCACGCTTTTTGAAGAAGGAGTTCATCATAAAGAGTCCCTCCTTCTCCATGAAGCCAGCCAACATGTGGCTTCGGTTCGTTCCGACGCCCAAATCCAAAATTTCCCAGTCCGAGCTCTTCACCGCTCCGTTTCCCAAGTTTAGCATTGAAGTCCCCCATGACATCGCTGTAGTGAGTTTTAGAGCTATGTATGGCTTTAGAGATGTCCTCATACATAGTCTCTACTTCCTCGTCGGAGTGTGCTGAGGTCGGAGCGTATACCTGAATGACCTTCAGCGAATACCGTTTGGTTATTCTGAGTACCAGGAACGCCACCCTGGTCGACACACTCTTGATCTTCACTACATTGTCCACAAGGGACCTGTGGACGAGGAACCCGACACCACCTTGGGACTGATGGTCGCAAGTTACCGGATTTAAGGATTATCGAGTCCTCACCCTCTCTTCGGACTTCCGACAATCCCAGGACACCCCATCGTAACTTGTTCAATTCTTCCTCCAGTTCAATAACCCTCTCGTCGGTCCGCAGTGTGCGCACGTTCAGTGTTGCCAGGTCGATCCGTCGTTGTTTGTGGTAGCCGGATCTCTTCCGGTGATTCTTCGCACTCTTTGCCCCGCCGTTACCTTGGCCGCTACCACAAAGACCAGGAATAGCGGAGCTGCCGGGGACTAGGGGCCTTGGCTTAGTCGTGTGCATCATTGGGTCATGGGTTTACCATAATCCCCACGCTTGGCAGGCGGGTTGGGGATCGCAGGATTTGACATTCCACTAGGCGCAACTACACTGGTCATCACAAAAATCGGCACATCTATATTTTACACCAAAACTCATGATTTCATATTTTGAATGAAACAAATTGTGTAATTATTGATTTGTTTACTAAATAACGTAAGTTTTTTTAAAAATTAGTCAATAAAATCTTAAATGTATTTTCTTTTTCAATTTAACAAAAAAAAAAAAAGAAAATCGCTATTTAACCATATTTTTAGCTTCAACTTGAACACTCTGTAACTCTTTAGTCTTACATGTTATTGAAACAAAACTTTCACGTCAATATTTAGTGTTTCCCCCTCTTGCACTAATCACTGCCTGCATTTGCCGTTTCATTGACCTTATTAAAATAGTGATGCTTCCTTGAGGAATTCGGTCTCATTCTTCTCTAATGGCGGTTTCCAAAGCTTCCAAGGTTGTAGGGGCGGGTTCTCGAGCTCTAACCTTCTGTTTTATTGTGTCCCATATGTGCTCTATAGGATTTAAATCCGGACTTCTTGCTGGCCACTCCATAACACGAATGCCAACCTCTTCCAAGTACTGTGTAACAATACGCGCTACGTGTGGCAGTGCATTATCATGCATTAACTGGAAATTTTCTCCGATGTAACCTGCATATGACAACACATGATCTTCTAGGATGTCCGTTATGTAACGTGGAGTACTTAAAGAACCCATATTGTGAAACACCAACTCTGTACGTGCTGTCAAAGATATCCCGCCCCAAAACATAACAGAGCCTCCACCGTAACGGACGGTTTCTCTAATACAGCACTGAGCGTAACGTTCTCCTGGCCTTCTCATGACATAACAGTGCCCATCAGAGCTGTATAAAGCCATTCTGCTCTCATCACAGAATAAAACTGAAGCCCACTGGTCTATAGTCCATTCAAGATGTTCCCTCGCAAATTGTAGTCTGGCATGGCGATGAGCTGCAGTCAGCTGTGGTCCTGTTGCTGGCTTGTGAGGTCTTAAGTTCTGTTCAGCAAGTCTTCTTCTCAGGGTGCTGTCACTTATAGCCACACCCCGCACTTCACGCAGCCGCTGCTGGAGATCTACACCAGAAAGGTGCCAATTTCTTAGAGCCGATGTCACAATAAAGCGGTCATCTCTTTGAGTGGTGACCCTTTGTCTTCCAGAATCTGTTCTCCTACGGTACTGTCCAGTCTCTTGAAACCTCTGGTGAACTCTCCGAACAGCAGATTGACTGAGATGTAGTCGACGAGCGACAATACGTTGACTGAAACCCGCTCGCAGCAAAGCCACAACTTGAACCGTTTCAGCTTCAGTAGTATCTATTATTTTAGGATAATTTAATCCAAATTACAATGATAATCAATACAGTAATAATCGTCAATAATAATAACAACAATTAAAATTCCTGGTTGCGGATTAAACACAGCCGTACCGTACCGTATTCATCAAACCGGCACAGGGCAGTGTTTATTAAAAAAAAGTTTATTAAGTAGCCTTATATTCGTACACATTTATCGGAATCAAATGTCAAAGATCTTACTCGACCCTAGACATAAACAAAAGATAGTTCTAAACGTTTACATTTTAAATTGTAAAGAGCAATAGTGAAAAAACAGGGTGGGCCGATTTTTGTGATGACCAGTGTAGTTGATAATAATACTCTTGACAGTTTTTGTTTCTTTACAGAGCTAGATGCCGAAAATTTAGACAATAGCTGTCTAGATGTAGCAGATTTACCACCACACTGTTATGAGTCAGACTTAGAAGATGATATACCCTTAATTATATGTAAAACTGAAGTGGAAGACAAAAAAGTATCAAAGAAAAAAAAACCAGGGAGACAATAAGTAAGTATTAGTTAGTTATACAATATGTAAAGAAAACCCCGTCCGACCCAGAAGGATAATAAAGGTTTGGTAATCACATGACCAAATAAAATTTGAAATTTTGCATAATCATCATAGTAAATATATATACTAATCAATTTTGAAACAATCTTTTTTTTCCGCGACTTTACGCTAGCTTCCCCAAAATATGGTAATTAAAAAAAATGACAACAGCATTTTAGGCCGTATAATTATCGGCTTTCCTTTCAATCTGTCTCGCCGCGGCCAATCGCCGTCGCGCGATGAGCTTTGTCGGCGACGTAAAAGGAATAATTAGAGATGCACTATTTTTTGCGTAATAACTTTTTTTTAATAGCTATTAACGCTTTTTTTATCGCTATTAATCGAAACTTGTACCTGGTTGAATGATTTGTTGTAAAAACACAGATTACCTAATTGTAAAAGTACTTTTGTTTGTTTATCGATTAATTACTAATAACATTATTATAATAACACGAGTACTAGTAAACAGAAACGAGAAGGCCCTATGAAACACAATTTTAGTAAAGTTTTACAAATATTTTAACGTATTGAGACAGAACCTGAAATTAAAACTTTGGCATGATTTTCATTTACAGCAGTGTACCTAGCTAATTTGAGTTTTGTAAAAGTTCTAAACAATTCCATGCGATATTGAATCGATAATGAGAAACTAAAATACTAAATCGTTACCAAAACTAGACGAGTAAATCGATCGAGCAATCAATACTTTGAGTACTTACACATATCTACTCAAAGCATGCCGCGAGGGCAGCCGCGTCCCTATTTTTATAAAATAAAAATCAGTTTTACTTTAAATTATCAGTTTCGCGTAAACATTGCTTCCATGTAGACTACTCGTGTATTGTGATCATGTCGATTTCTAACGTAATATAACATGCTGATGGTAGGGTAGTAACTGCAATTAGTTGTACAGTAATACCCCGGACTTACGCGATGGGTGGGACTGAACGCTATCCGCGTAAGTCGAATTCGTGTAAGTCGGGGTACAATTTACAACGCTCAAAAAAACAAAATCGTTACTTATGTACCTACGCGCCGAATCCGCACTACACGTGTGTGCCTGTTGTAAACTGAACGAATAATAGTGCTGGGGGGGGGGGGGAGCCACAAAACAAATGCCGCCGCTTGTCCTTGACTGCGCGGTCTTCGCAAAGGTTTGTCATATTGAAGACGAGATGCGTGGGCGATTTGTAGCAGCTTTTGAACGCATCAAATCGGTTAGAACGGTGCTGCAAAACGTCCGTGCTAATCTCGTGCGACGATGCCAGGCCTGTATCGTTGTTAGTGAGAGAAGTATGGAACAACATCTCCGCCACAGCCATCGTGTTTACGTGCTCATCGAATGAAATAAAACATTTAGAGAGACAGACGACCTTCCTACTTAATAAAGTTCTTTTCACGAGCTGCTTAAGTATCATTGTTTCTTTCGAGAGTCGATAAACGTGGATACCGAACCGAATGCGTGAACCTATACATGCATGAGGTCAACTGAGGTCATGACCGTTCGAGACCGCTACGTATAAGCGACCACGTGCCGCGTGCCCTGTCTGGTTGCTTGCGCGTGCCTGTGTTGCCATGAAATTACCTATGCATTTAAGTTATTTATTTTGAGGGGGTATTTTTTTAAGTTTAGCCAGGCTTTGTAGGCATTAGTAGAATCAGTTATCAATACCCAACAGCACCTTCACGGGTCAAACAGGTTTTTTTTTACATATTGTATAGCTAATAATCTACTAGCTGACTGTCTTGTGCGATCTCTAATCATGTTGACCCTGTGAACGTTACCAGATCGTCATTCAGATTAAAGTTACAGATACCATCGTAGTTATATTCAGTTCAATATATTTATTTCAGATAACAATAATTACTTATTGTGCACACAATATATACATGTAATTAAAAGCGTCTATATTTTTAATTGAATTTAAAATAGCCACGTAGAACACCAGTCAATACCGCAGAATATTGTCCAGCGTTCCATAAATTGATGATCTTTCCAAGCTCTCAGTAATGAGATTTAGATAGCTGTAACACACCCAGTGCGTCGGAGACGCAAATAAATTCAAACGACTTCCTTCAAATTCATTCAAATCTCCCATTGTGTACTTACTAGAATTACTTACAGAGGACACCGTTGTGAGGAAACCAAAACAGGACACACGAAGAACAAAAGAAAAAGATGCAATAACAGCCGAGCAGACTACAAAAGACAAATCAAACCCGGTTATCCGTACTACTCAGAAATGGACGTCCAAGCCTGGCACATATTTCAAAGAGCCTTACTTATGTATACGGAGAAGTTGTAATTATGTAAAAAAACACACTGATGAAAAACCTTACAAGTGTGAAATATGTCAACGTATTTTTAGTAACAAAATCGATTTAACAAGGCATATGCGTACACACACTGGTGAAAAACCTTATCAGTGTGAGATATGCCAACGTAATTTTAGTCAAAAGATTAGTTTTAAAATCCATGTGCGTAAACACACTGGTGAAAAACCTTACAAGTGTGAAATATGTCAACGTAATTTTAATACAAAGTCCCATTTAACAAGGCATGTGCGTACACACACTGGTGAGAAACCTTATCAGTGTGAAATATGCCAACGTAGTTTTAGTCTTAAGAATAGCTTAACAACCCATGTGCGTACACACACTGGTGAGAAACCTTATCAGTGTGAAATATGCCAACGTAATTTTAGTGAAAAGAGTAATTTAATAAACCATATGCGTACACACACTGGTGAGAAACCTTATCAGTGTGATATTTGTCAACGTAATTTTAGTAAAAAGAACGGTTTAACAAGACATATGCGTACACACACTGGTGAAAAACCTTACCAGTGTGAAATATGCCAACGTAATTTTAGTCGAAAGATGAGTTTAAAAACCCATGTGCTTACACACACTGGTGAAAACCCCTACAAGTGTGAAATATGTCAACGTAATTTTAATACAAAGTCCCATTTAACAAGGCATGTGCGTGCACATACTGGTCAGAAACCTTATCAGTGTGAAATATGTCAACGTAATTTTTGTCAAAAGTGTAATTTAACAACCCATATGCGCACACACACTGTTAAAAGACTTTACAAGTGTGAAATATGTCAATGTAATTTTAGTCAAAAGAGTGGTTTCACAACCCATATGCGTACACACACTGGTGAGAAACCTTATCAGTGTGAAATATGCCAACGTCGTTTTAGTCTAAAGAATAGCTTAACAACCCATGTGCGTACACACACTGGTGAGAAACCTTATCAGTGTGAAATATGCCAACGTAATTTTAGTGAAAAGAGTAATTTAATAAACCATATGCGTACACACACTGGTGAGAAACCTTATCAGTGTGAAATATGCCAACGTAATTTTAGTCAAAAGAGTCATTTAATAAGCCATATGCGTACACACACTGACGAGAAACCTTATCAGTGTGATATTTGTCAACGTTATTTTAGTGAAAAAGGCAGTTTAAAAAGGCATATGCGTGTACACACTGGTGAAAAACCTTATCAGTGTGATATATGCCAACTTAATTTTAGTCGAAAGAATAATCTAACAACCCATGAGCGTACACACACTGATGAGAAACCTTATCAGGGTGAAATATGCCCACGTAATTTTAGTGAAAAGATTAGTTTGACAACCCATGTGCGTACACACACTGTTGAAAGACCTTACAAGTGTGAAATATGTCAATGTCATTTTAGTCAAAAGCGTGGTTTAACAACCCATATGCGTACACACACTGGTGAGAAACCTTATCAGTGTGAAATATGCCAACGTAATTTTAGTCAAAAGAGTAATTTAATAAACCATATGCGTACACACACTGACGAGAAACCTTATCAGTGTGATATTTGTCAACGTAATTTTAGTAAAAAAGGCAGTTTAATAAGGCATATACGTGTACACACTGGTGAGAAACCTTATCAGTGTGAAATATGCCAACGTAATTTTAGTGAAAAGAGTAGTTTAATAAACCATATGCGTACACACACTGGTGAGAAACCTTATCAGTGTGATATTTGTCAACGTTATTTTAGTGAAAAAGGCAGTTTAAAAAGGCATATGCGTGTACACACTGGTGAAAAACCTTATCAGTGTGATATATGCCAACTTAATTTTAGTCGAAAGAATAATCTAACAACCCATGTGCGTACACACACTGATGAGAAACCTTATCAGTGTGAAATATGCCCACGATATTTTAGTGAAAAGAGTAGTTTAATAAACCATATGCGTACACACACTGGTGAGAAACCTTATCAGTGTGATATTTGTCAACGTAATTTTAGTGAAAAAGGCAGTTTAATAAGGCATATACGTGTACACACTGGTGAGAAACCTTATCAGTGTGAAATATGCCAACGTAATTTTAGTGAAAAGAGTAGTTTAATAAACCATATGCGTACACACACTGGTGAGAAACCTTATCAGTGTGATATTTGTCAACATTATTTTAGTGAAAAAGGCACTTTAAAAAGGCATATGCGTGTACACACTGGTGAAAAACCTTATCAGTGTGATATATGCCAACTTAATTTTAGTCGAAAGAATAATCTAACAACCCATGAGCGTACACACACTGATGAGAAACCTTATCAGGGTGAAATATGCCCACGTAATTTTAGTGAAAAGATTAGTTTGACAACCCATGTGCGTACACACACTGTTGAAAGACCTTACAAGTGTGAAATATGTCAATGTCATTTTAGTCAAAAGCGTGGTTTAACAACCCATATGCGTACACACACTGGTGAGAAACCTTATCAGTGTGAAATATGCCAACGTAATTTTAGTCAAAAGAGTAATTTAATAAACCATATGCGTACACACACTGACGAGAAACCTTATCAGTGTGATATTTGTCAACGTAATTTTAGTAAAAAAGGCAGTTTAATAAGGCATATACGTGTACACACTGGTGAGAAACCTTATCAGTGTGAAATATGCCAACGTAATTTTAGTGAAAAGAGTAGTTTAATAAACCATATGCGTACACACACTGGTGAGAAACCTTATCAGTGTGATATTTGTCAACGTTATTTTAGTGAAAAAGGCAGTTTAAAAAGGCATATGCGTGTACACACTGGTGAAAAACCTTATCAGTGTGATATATGCCAACTTAATTTTAGTCGAAAGAATAATCTAACAACCCATGTGCGTACACACACTGATGAGAAACCTTATCAGTGTGAAATATGCCCACGATATTTTAGTGAAAAGAGTAGTTTAATAAACCATATGCGTACACACACTGGTGAGAAACCTTATCAGTGTGATATTTGTCAACGTAATTTTAGTGAAAAAGGCAGTTTAATAAGGCATATACGTGTACACACTGGTGAGAAACCTTATCAGTGTGAAATATGCCAACGTAATTTTAGTGAAAAGAGTAGTTTAATAAACCATATGCGTACACACACTGGTGAGAAACCTTATCAGTGTGATATTGGCAACGTAATTTTAGTGAAAAGGGCTGTTTAACAAGGCATATGCGTACACACACGGGTGAAAAACCTTATGAGTGTGAAATATACCAACGTAATTTTAGTCTCGCGCTTGAGGTCGTTGCGCTAGTTAAGTGTGCTGAACCCAGCAATATTAGCTTCGCCAGCACATCTGCCACCACCAAATGCCCTAAATAACCTTATTGTCAAATAAGCATTTATTTATTATAAATATCGATGTAAGTCTAGTTATAAGCGATTACTATTGTTAACTCTAATCATACTGTTACGCTGTCGTAATTAAATAAAGTATTTTTTAATTTAAATCCGAGTTCCATCACTTAATTGGCGCAGCCGGTAGGATCTCTGCAGTTACTCTGTACCGTATCCAGATCTACAAGGGCAGTTTAACGTCTGTTTCTACAGTTTAGCAGAGATCGCCGAACAAATAAATTTATTAAGTAAAAACTCGAGAAGCTGACGCAGTGTGTGTGTGACTAGTAATCCAGCTAGGAGATGGGAGTAACTACGGGACTGTGAGTAAAACTTTTCACTATCCTTCCAGTTTTCCTTTATAACTTATCCTCTTTGTTTTAAATATATGTGTACGTATGTTATTAGGGATTGGAAAACGCCCTGATAACATTTGATCTATTACGATATACTTTTCGTGGTAAGATCTTTTAGGATATAATTGTTATTGTTGTGTGTTATATTGTGTGTTCAATATATATTTAAAATGGAGCATATCGTCAGGGTTCCGTCTGAAATTGTTCAAATCATTCCAATATTTAGTGGAGATGCCAGCTCCCACTATTTATTAAGAAATGCGAATACGTTTTAAATAACTTCCAGGGCAGTGAAGCACAAAACGAGTATCTGTTTCACGTGATCACCAGTAGGCTCACAGGTGAAGCAGCTAACTTAGTAGGAGAAAGGGAACAAATCGGTACTCGGCATGAGTTAAAGACGCTAATTTCCGAACATTTTGGAGACCCGAGAACGGAAGAATGTTTAGTATCGGAATTAGAATCAATGAAAATAAAATTCAAGGAAAGCTATTTAGATTTTTGCCATAGGATCCAAAACATTCGCAGTATACTGATCGCGAAAGTAAATGAGACAATAAGCGATGCCAGTGTACGTCAGGCCAAACAACACATTTATAATAACTCATCACTAAATGTTTTTCTTTATAATTTACCGGCCCATTTAGTTAGATTAGTACGTTTAAGAAATGTTAATACTTTAGAAGGTGCCTTGAGAACTGTATTGGAGGAAGAAAACTTCCAGACTGTTTATGACATAAGAAACCCATTTAAAAGGTCGCCCCATAACAACTCAGTACAGCCAAACAGTCAACCGAGACCGTTATCCGGTACACATGCACCTAACAAGCCCACAAGAAGTGATAATCAAACGCATTCACAAACCGAATCAAACTCTAATTCGCGTAACAACTCGTCGCAATTTAGAAATAATAACTCTAGATATAATAATTCAAAAAATAGCGAAAATCGTGGACAGCATGAAACTAGGTCAGCACAGTCGCGGAGTCAGCACATTCCGTCGCCGCCGTCGCCGGCGCATAATGAACAGTTTGCAAAAACAGGGTCAAACACCGATGTTACTATGCGTACTGCGAGTTCTAGACGTGTTAATTATACCAATAATGATCCATACATTACGTATAATAATAATGAATAAGGCCCGTATTACAGAACGTCACTCAAACTCAAGCTCTACTTAAGTCTCGTTTGAAGCCTTTTGATTGGTTGATACTAGTTTTAAGTAATGCTTAAGCAGAGATCAATGCTTGAGTGGCGTTCTGTAATACGCACCTTAGACTCGGAACCACAACCGAGTACTTCAAACGAGTGTAGCTCGGTACAAAATTTTTTCATTCAGGCCTCAAGCACAGAGAAAAAATAATCTTAAATTATAGTAATTGTCGCTCGTTACCTCATATAATAATACCTGAATTAGGTAACGCAGTGTTTATGATAGACTCAGGCAGCACTAGGTCTTTTATTAACCCGTGTTTGGCTAAAACATATTATAAGAGTAACATATATAAAGAACCCTTCGAGGTAGTAAGTACTCATGGGAATAGTGTACATTCTGAGGTGGTAGTTGCCCCCTTGCCCAATATTTTTAACTGTAATGAGACGCATAAGTTTTACATTTACACTGTAGCTAGCAATTATGACGGTTTGATAGGTAGTAATTTATTAAAACAATTGGATGCCAGGATCGATTACAAATCATTGATCTTGCATACCAAATGTGGTAGTATACCGTTTGTTTACACGTTAGAAAAAAAGGATACGTATATTTTACCGCCCAGGAGCGAATCAAAAGTTAAGCTACCGGTAAGCCTAAAAAACGGTGATGCCGTATTAGAATATAAGGAATTAACGGAGGGAGTTAGGATGCCATGTGCATTAGTTAACTGCGTTGACAGTTATGCACATACAGTTATTCAAAATTGTAGAGATGTCGAAATGACTTTAAAAGTCACGAGTCCATTCAAGGTCGAACCTTATATTCCGGCCGAAATATCAGTAAATCATATGAGTTCTGATGTGAATAAATTAGATAAATTATTATCAAATAATTTAAATAAGCTAAGATTGGATCATATGAACGATGAAGAAAGAAAAATGATTTGGGACATCTGTAACGAATATAAGGATATTTTTTATTGCGAGGACATACCGTTATCATTTACTAACGAAGTGAAACATAGGATTAGAACAATCAATGAGGATCCAATTAATGTTAAGGCTTATAGACTACCGCCACCTCAAACAGAAGAGATCAAACGCCAAGTAGAAAAGTTATTAAGGGACGATGTAATCCGAAAATCCCACTCTCCTTGGAGTGCACCGGTCCATTTAGTAGCAAAGAAGTTAGATGCATCCGGGAAACAGAAGTGGCGAATGGTTGTAGACTATAGGCGTCTAAACGAAATCACCATCGACGACAAATACCCTTTGCCCAACATCAATGACCTTTTTGATAAGTTAGGCAAAAGTATGTACTTTTCTACGTTAGATCTTGCATCCGGGTATCACCAGGTACAGGTACAGAAAGAGGATAGGCAGAAAACTGCATTCGCAACACCATTTGGGTTATATGAATTTAATAGGATGCCCTTTGGATTAAAGACAGCTCCTGCAACTTTTCAAAGAGCAATGGGTAACGTTCTGAGAGGTCTACAAGGCTTACATTGCCTAGTGTATCTTGATGACGTTATTATCTATTCGACTAGTCTCCAGGAACACGTAAACAAACTTAGGGAAATCTTTGATCGCTTAAGAAAAACTAACTTGAAAGTGCAACTAGATAAGTCTGAATTTTTACGTAAAGAAATACTGTACTTAGGTCATACGATTACTAAAGACGGCCTCAAGCCTAATAACGATAAAATAGAGGCAATTTTAAAGTATCCATTGCCCAAAACAGTCACCGAAATTAAAAGTTTCCTAGGACTAATAGGTTATTACCGAAAGTTTATAAAGGATTTCGCTAAGATAACGACTCCTCTAACAGCATGTTTGAAGAAGGGTAAAAGTATTGTGATAGACGAAGTATATAAGAAACGTTTTGAGACTTGCAAAGAGTTGCTAACAAACGCACCTTTGCTACAGTTACCTGATTTTAGCAAACCCTTCATCCTGACCACTGACGCATCAAACTATGCAATCGGTGCGGTCTTATCGCAAGGTGTTGTAGGATCAGATAAACCAGTGGCATATGCCAGTAGGAAATTAAGTGATACAGAGTCTAGATACAGTATCATAGAAAAAGAACTTCTAGCCATAGTTTGGGCAGTAAAATACTTCAGACCCTACTTATATGGTAGAAAATTCACTATTTATACTGATCATAGGCCATTAGCGTGGTTAAATTCACTAAAAGAACCTAATAGCAAACTAACCCGATGGAGGTTAAGATTACAAGATTATCAGTTCGATATTCAATACAAAAAAGGCAAACAGAATACAAACGCCGATGCTCTATCTCGCGTTAAAATCAATGCTTTAGACGAAGATCGTGAGTCAGTGGTAGTAAATGTAGACGAAAAAGAGCAACGATTACAAGAATATGTAACCGCTCGGTTGCTTCTGGGAACGATCGTTTCCAAACAAAAAATCCGAACCTTGCTCGTGGAAACAATTGTCTTCATTTTTGTTAAACGACTTAAAACTCGAATAATATTACGTTAGAGACCTTTCGAAACTTCTTAAAATCGTAGACTAGTAACACATGTGCCGAATGAGTGCAAATTCACAACATCCATAGACTAAATTTTATTTTATATTTTGAAGTGAAGTTGAAGTCACCATTTTGTAACTTTCTGTCATCAAAGTTAGTGAGTGCTCCAATCAAAAATGCCACAAGTATCCAAATTTATTGTTTATTATTTAATTTAAGGTACCAAATTATTGTAGAAGATATATTCTCTGAAATTTTAAACTTTTATTTATACATACTTTATGTGAAATGTGATAATATCCAAAGAATCGAACGTGCCTTTTTTGTTGTTTGTTTACAATATTTTAAAGTGATAATTTATAGTGAAATTACTTAAAACTCCGGAGAATTATGAATAAAATAGTAAAGGTAAGACTCAACTTTAATCATAAATACTATAATATCATTAAAATATCTTGTAAAACAACAGGATTGCGTAAATTTTGGCGTCAAGTACGTATGTAGTAACGAATTCTTGCACTGGCTACAATCGTTTCCAAGAAGCAAAGGAAGTTTTAGTGTCAGGGTTGACGCACGCGGTGTCTTTCACGCATATTTTTTTGGTTGAAATGAAATGTATGGATTTGAGTGGTTTTTCAGTTTGATTGATAATTTTATACTGTGCCATACGGTCGTCATTATTACAAAACATGCATTATGTTATTATAAATTGTATTTTTTTTTATTAGAACGATTTTTGGGCAATACTTATTATTTGATTCATTAATTAATTAATAATTACATGGTACATTTTATTACATATTGTAGTTTATTGGTGTGTGTTGGTTCTGTAAATGGTGGTGGCGCTATTGCGCTAGTAGACTAAGTAGACGAAGAGGGCAACGGGGAGAAAGTGGAAGAGGGGGAAAGGGAAGTAAAAGGGGAGGTAGGGGAAAAGGAAGTGAAAGACGAGGAAGGGGCAAAGGAGGAGGGCAAGCGATGAGACCTGAAACAAAAAACCTGGATCCTATCGCATCGCAAACTTATTTATGTATTTGTATTATATTTTATTAAAACAATGTTATATAAATACACACATCAAAAGTGTCTAGGGATCAACATATATTTTTGCAATAACTTTTCTCCTGATTGATATTAATTAAAATTTTCTTTAAGGATTCATCAAATAAAGTGTTTTCGTTTGTCACAGTAACGATAAACCAAGTCACCTTTGCATTAATAAAGAAATTTGCCATTTTCCTAATAAAGGGATATTTGACATTTGAACCACTAACACAAAAGTTCGAAAAAAAGACTGAAATAACAGTTTTCTCTAAAATTTTATTGGGTAACTTAAACAATTAATAATCCGTGTTTCTACCGCGAACACTAACAACACAAGAACATCGGTTTGGCATACTCAAAATGAGTTCATCCAAATCACGCTGTGGAATGGCCGCCCATGTTCGTTGCAACAACAAAAAAAGGTCTTCTTGCGACTGGATACCCTCCATATTCGGCAGAGCTCTTCTCTGTAGCATATCCCATGCATGCTCAATCGGGTTCAAGTCTGGCGACTGAGCAGGCCAGGGCAGGACATTGATGTTAGCTGCGGCGAGAGTCTGTCTTACAACTCTTGCGGTGTGCGGTCGTGCATTATCATGCATTAACTGAAATAAGGGACCGATTTGCACTTGTAGAGGAACGATGACGTCTGATACAATCGTTTCAGCATAAATTTGAGCGTTGAGGTTGCCTCTGATCCAAATCAACTCAGTTCTTCCGCCGATCCAAATACCCGCCCATACCATGATGGTTCCACCACTATAAGGATGGACTTCCTGGCAGGATTTTAATCGCTGTTGGCGTCCAGGGGTTCTCCAGTGTCGTATACGTCTTGTATCCGGTCTCATACCAAAACGAGACTCATCAGAAAAGCACACGAAACGCCATTGTTCTTCTGCCCAATTTCTGTGTTCAAGAGCCCATTGATATCGAATCCTACGATTGTGCATTGCTATAGGTGGTACCCGTAGCGGTCTTCGGGAATGAAGGTTCACTTCATGCAAGCGGTTTCTGACTGTTTGGTCGCCCTTGTTGCTAGTTCCCTGAAGAGTGATGAAGCCTCACGGCTAACATCATGGCGGTTATTGTTGGAGCTCTTCGAGTTAAGATTTGAATGTATCGGTCTTGTCTCCGTGTGGTGCAGCGATACCGTCCTCCATGGCGCTCAGCCACGGTACCAGTGCTTCGGTAACGTGTCCAAAGTCGACTGATAACACTCTGACTTGTATTCAGAGCTAAAGCCACAGTACGTTGCCGGGAACCAGCTTCTATCATTCCCACGGCTCTGAGCATTTCTTCCCTGCTTAAATGACGTCGCCGCTCCATAATAACGTTGGTTTTAATCAGTAGTAGGGAAACAGTAGCACTAATAATGTCTTCAATGCGTTGTATGTTTTTATAGGGAAAATATTGACAGCTGATTTTCATCTTTTACTCGAATTTGATTCACAGTTCCTGATTCAAATTATGAAATGCACCAAAAAGGATCCATATAAATTTATAAAATCATAAATTTATTACAAAGCCACATCTCAATCTCAAGAAATCCGCATAAAAATGCTTGATCCCTAGACACTTTTGATGTGTGTATATGTATCATGTTTACGTTAGTTTATTTTTTTACAAACATTATGTAGGTACTCATAATTTATGTACAAAATAGACTAAATAAAAAAAGGTATTTTATTAAATAACCCGACAGTAAAATCAGTACGACGCAACCCTAGCGCTAGCACCAGATGTGATAGGCGGCCATCTTGCTTTTTTTTGCATTCTAGATGGTTCGCTAGCAAAAATGTGCATTGTTAGGAACTCAGTTTGCGTAAGTATTTTGTTTCGTAGTAATTATAATATTATTATTTAATAATAGTGTCGTATATTTTTAGAAACTACATGATTTACCGATTCTATTTATACCTTTATCCAAATAAAGTTAATATTAAAATCTTCTGTAATCTTCACCTAAATATGATATGTAATTTTTCCCAAATTTGCGCACCAGCTCTCTTTATTTAAAGATTATGATTAAAAATCTGTGTATTTGTGTATATATTTTTATACAAAATTAAAGATCGGTAATCAACCTACAAGATCATACTAATATTTTTGTCCTATGACTTATGGTTATGGTATAAAATTTACTTTGAGTACAAATTACAATTTGACAGTGAATTACGCAGCCCGCAAAGTTATTGCTCGGTTTCACATTTTTTTTTTACCAAAATATTAAGTCTTTTCTGGATTTATTTTTCATTAAAACGATAAAGTAACTATAATACTTTATGAAAATTAAAAAAAAAAGTACATTTGTCGATCTTGTTTCGCTATAAAACCGTATTTTTTACTAGAAGTAGACAATATGCTCGTTCTCAAATTTTCTAGTTATTTATAAATACGTAGTGGTTTTTGGAAGTCGGTTATTTTTTTGTAAAAAAGTTTTTTTTCTTTTTTTTTTATGTTTGTTCGCGCATAACTTCGTCGTTTATGAACCGATTTTGAAAATTCTTTTTCTGTTGGAAAGAACACGTTCCCAAGGTGGTCCCATTATAAGGATATCAGGGTTTGATGGTGGAAGACCAGAGAAAACAAGGGGAACTTTCAAAAGTTGCAGGGACGACTAGTGCATTTCTTAGCATTTTCATTAAGTATTATAAAGCACTACAATTTAATAAAGGTCTGGAGTAGCTCTGATGATGTAGCCGGGAGACAGTCGAAGGAACTCCTCAACAATTCACAGCAGCTGCCTTGTGTTTGGGTTCGATTAATTTGTATTGATAAGAACTTTGCACCTAGATGGGTTGTGACTGTCATAAGAGCTCTGATGATGAAGGCAAAGGCCAGTTCCGGGAACTCCTCAACTGTTTACAGTAGCTACTTTGTGGTTGGACTTCATTCATTTATATTGATGAGACCTTTGCACCCATTGGGTTAAAATAATGGTCTGCAGTAAATTTGATGATGAAGATCATAGGCAGTTGAGGGAATACCTACTTACGGGTAAAAATTAAAGTAAACAAAATAAAATACTAAGAACCATATTTATTTTTATTTTTAATTAATACAAACATAACATCTATTGAATCACACATTTAATACAAAATTACAAATTAGCTACAGAAAAATACCTACTTTCTTCGGTTTCGACTATTACGAAACGCGTTGTTATTAAACTTTAATGTGTAATATATCCGTATCCTTGTAAATAACTTTTAGAAATATAATTTGAAAAATATAAGTCTTTTATTTGTTCATAAATAGACATACCAACTTTGCAGTTTATGTGATCATTTTTTAAAAGCTAATGTGCCGAAAAGCCGTGACGCGCGAACCTCGTTCCGTGCTAGCCGCGACTAGCGCAGTCATAGGCACTCTAATATTGTGTTTAGGTGTGCGTGCGGCGACGCATAGATACTATGGCGCACACATACAAGCCGCGCGCGGTCCGTTTGTATGAAGATAACGTACTTCCCTCTCTTTATTCTATGACTCTAGGGTGTCTTCACCACCCTTACCCGGCAGTTACAGTAAATTTAATTATGTTAATACTTGGTAGCTAGGAGCAATAAATAAAACAATAAATGGATACAATTACAAATTTATTTTATAATTACCCTGTGTCATAAATATATGACAAAACAAACTCCTAACTTACCTAGACGGTTTCCTGACTCACTCCGTCTCGGGTCGGAGTGCGACAGGGAATCCACATGAGACAATTCAGCAAGCTCAGGGTCGCTTGATGAGGATTCGTGAGGTGAACCGTTGTGATCACGGCTCAGTTGTTACCAAAGTATCTCAGGTTATGCACACAATATCAAGCCAATAGCCTACTTAAATGCAACCTGTCAGAAACCCACTCTCAATCACTAGATACAACAAAACAAAGAAACAAGGACAGGGAGTCTACGTTTTCAGATTAGCTCTCCTGCCTAACGCCTCTGGATTACGCCTCCAGATTACACTTCTAGATTGCGTTACTGGATTACGGTACAAAGACCCTTGGCTTCACTAACTGACGGGTGTCAGATTAATGCACGGTTGAACGCGGCCTGCGGGATTGGGTATCTCGGGAACACCAGGAGCAAAATAATCATGACAGCTTATACCTGTCTAGTCGTCGTCGAAAGAGAACTTGATGTGCCGTACCATCAGGGTCCAGCCACATCCACTCCAACAAGCCTGATCCAATGGGAATCAAGGCCACCAAAGATAAATTAACGCGACGCCTCCCAAAACGGGTTCCCACCCTAGGCCCGCCAATAGAGCCAAATCTAGAACAACATTTAACCTAATTCAGTACTACCGAACCAGAAAACACGTGGAGAAAATATTCCGGGTACAGAAATGAATACTCACAGAGAGATGAGCCAGACTTCATATTTGGTTCACTTCTTTCCGTACTTCTAAAAGGAAAAGGCAAAGGCATGCCTTTGCCTTTTCCTTTATCATTCACTCATTTTTTCATGGTACGCCATACAGTCTGGACTTGAGGAAGTTTATCCTTTTCTATTTTTTTCCTATAAAATATATCTTCTTATCCTGGTTAACTAACCTACCTCCTTTCGTTTACCGCGTGAGCCGACTACATTATGATTTTTAATTCGAGTCAGATAAATGACAACTCCAGTGTTGCAGGTTTTTTGTCCCAAATAAATAGTGATGTGGTAAATCAAGATTTTACACTTAAAACTTAGTCTAGATTGCACTTTTTAATTCAAATTGCGTATATGTATATAAATAAAAATACAGGGTGGACCAAAAGTCAGTTTATATTTGAAATAATGATAAAATAAATAATTTCAGTAGGTACATTAAAACTGTTTATTGTAACAAAAAACTAATTACGAACGCTATGTTGTGGAAAAATTAGCCGCTGAATCGCAGTGCCACAATCCTGCGTCTGCCCCCCTATCACTGTGAGCTCAACCTAATAGAGTTAGGTGCGTATTCCAGAAGGAAACTCAAGCATTGATCTCTGCTTAAACATTACTTAAAACTAGTTTTAACCAATCAAGTGGCTTGAATCGAGACTTAAGTAAAGCTTGAGTTTTGAATGACGTTCTGTAATACGGACCTTAGTTTAGGCTCAAGCAAAGGAGTACGTCGCCAGGAAAAACAAAACTTGACATCGGAAAATTGGTGAAGTGCATCAATCATGCCATAAAAGTTGAAGATGAAATGTGTCAACTCGACCACATCATGGATGAATGTGCGGATTCATAATTTATAAATGTAACTGATTCTATTCGAGTGGTAATCAATAAAAAAGTAACGAATAAAAATGTATAAAATGATTTGTATTCTTTCTTAATTGCTCTGAATCTCTTTAAACATTTTTTCCCCAGCTCTTGTGATAATGTTGTAGTGAGTTTAATATGCTGGTAAGGCCCATATTTCTAAAATCATATTGTTAAATACCTACGGTATGTATTACATATTTACAATAAAAAATCGCTTTGATACCTAATGAAATAATGCATGACTAAACGTAAACATGTCGTGGTGGCCTAGTGGTTAAAACACCAGCCTCTCAAGTATGAGTGCGCGGGTTCGATTCCAGGTCAGGCAAGTACCAATGTAACTTTTATATAGTTATATGTACTTTCTAAATATATCTTGGACACCAATGACTGATGGTGAAGGAAAACATCTTGAGGAAACCTGGACTTTAAGTCTGAAATCGCCAACCCACATTGAGCAAGCGTGGTGATTACGCTCAATCCTTCTCTGTATGAGAGGAGACCTGTGCCCAGCAGTGGGACGATAAAAGGTTGATGATGAAATGTCTAATAATAAGGTGGACCGAAGACCCTCCGATGGATGCGGGCAGCACAAGACCGGTCATTGTGGAAAGCCTTGGGGGAGGCCTTTGTTCAGCAGTGGACATCTATAGGCTGAAGAAGAAGAAATGTCTAAGTCTATTGATTGCCGAACATCACTATTGTAGCGGGTCACCTTTATTCATATCAGTGACACTTGCCCTTGTCATTTTTCTGACTCGAATTAAAAATCCCACTATAGGAGGGGTTTGGGGTAAAGTCATGATGTGGCCACTATGCTCCAATATTTCAATGTTCTTTATAAATTATTCACTGAATGCACTTTTTACTACATAAATCACGCGCTTTTATTTAGTAAACAACACTATAAATAATTTTAAAAGTCCAATGAAAAATGAGTGAGACACTCTGCTTGACTTTCCCGCCAAAAAACCTGACCAAAGACGTAAAAAATGATTTTTTTTCAACTGTCATTGGGGATAACCGCCATTATTGTGAAATCAATTTTTTAAAAAAATTTCTATAATTCGTTACACGTGTTAATGGCAAAATTGTGGTAACTATTATAATTATAAAGAATACATTAAATATACATTTCAAAATCACATTAAGAATACATACAATATACATTTTGTTTGACTAGTAATATTGGCTAAACCTTATCACAAAGTATTTTGCATTTTAAAATGAATATTTAAAATACAAAATATATCTCGAAAGGTATTTCAAATAAAATACAAAATGCTTTTTATAAAAAGCATTTAAATACAAAATAGCTATTTTGTATTTGCATTCTAAATAGAAGTATTTCAAATAAATCGCATCTCTGCATCTGCATACCCATAGATACCGGGCAACAGCAGATCGTTAATATGCAGCAGGAACAGAGTTGCAGAGAGAACAGACCCCTGAGGAACACCGGCATTAGTTGACATGGGCTCAGAAGAGCATCCGTCGACAACAACTCGGAGGGACCGTTCAGTCAGGAAGTCTTTTACCCAGCCAGTCAGGCTAGGGGAAATGCCGTACGCTGGAAACTTACTCAAAAGGCCAGCGTGCCATACCCGGTCGAAGCGACACCTAGCGTCTGGGGAGTGAACAACTTGGCAGCCATCTTGTCCCAAGGGTCAAATAAAGGTCAATGACAATGTCCTTAGTTTCAATATTCATTAAAGAAGTAAGATGGCGGATAGAGAATCAAACAATTTTATTTTATTTATACTTGTGTTGAATTAATGTAACAAGTGCACGTGTTATTGCCAAAATTATGACGACAGGATGCAGATGGATAAGTTACCATGGTTATGTGTTGTTACAAAATAATATACTTACATATAAGTAATTTGTGACACTTTCGGCTAATTTGTAATATTATTTCTGTGTACTTCATAATTAGCGTAATGTTTTATCTAACGATTTTGTTTATATACTGTCAGCTGTGAAGTTTCCACTCATAAAATAAATGAATTATAGAATAGGTACTTACTTTTTTTTAATCATCTGAAAACCCGGACCTATAATATACATAGCTACGAACGCATAGGTACGTAGCTATAAATACATAGCTACATACGCATAGCTACACGTTTTTTCATTCACTAGAACAGGCTTTTTCAACCGGTGTGCCGCGGCACACCATTGTGCCGCGTACATTTTCAAGTGTGCGGCGATGCTGTCATAAATAAATATTTCGAAAAACAAAAAAGTACGGAAACAGTTAGTCAATTCCGTGAAACCAGACGCGTAGAGCTTGCGCTTTCCGTTGTCGATGTTGGGTTTGAAGCTGAAAAGGAGGTGTTGAAAATTCCTTTGTCAGATAACACCATCAGCAGGCGCATAGGACACATGTCAGAAGATATTGAAGCACAAGGAATAGAAAAACTATTAATTGTTCCTGCATTCTTTTTTTATAATTATAAACTAGCGCTTGACTGCAATCTCGCCTGATGGTAAGCAGTGATGCAATCGTTTATTAAGCCCATTCACTTTAAAAATCTTAGTGAATAAGAAGGAAGACGGCAGTTGAGCAGGTGGTGCAATGTTAAACCCAAAAACACGACCAACGATGCTGCGCCAGAGGGAGATTGATGTGGAGACCCTCCACGACCAAACTCCCGACACAACAACATTTGACGCATCGTACTCGGCACACATCGCAACGCAACTGCTCAGACCCGTATTCCGTACGGCTTCACCAGGCATCATGCCGGAACACGAAGAATCGCTTGGCGGCAAGACTTTGTCTGGTGGGTGGTAACTTCTGCCGGCAGCCGATGTTATGGCATACCACCGAGAATTCGCCTTACAAGTTGATGAATCAACTGACATAAATGGGAAGGCTCAACTGCTGGCATTTACATATATGTACCTTCGGTCGTTGAAATGAAATCGTTTATCGTTGAATTTGACTTTATTGTAAACTTTTTAACCGACTTCAAAAAGGAGGAGGTTACTCAGTTCGACCGTATATATGCTTTTTTTTATGTTTGTTCGCGCATAAGTTCGTGGTTTATAAACCGATTTCGATAATTCTTTTTTGTTGGAAAGAAGACATTCCTAAGGTGGTCCCATGATAAGGACATCAGGGTTTGATGATGGAAGACCAGAGAAATCAAGGGGGCGTTTAGTGCATTTCTTAGTATTTTCATTAAGTATTTTAAAGCACTACAATTTGATAAAGGTCTGGAGAAGATCTGATGATGGAGCCGGGAGACAGTCGAAGGAACTCCTCAACAATTCACAGCAGCTACCTTGTGTTTGGGCTTGATTAATTTGTATTGATAAGAACTTTACACCTAGATGGGTTGTGACTATCATAAGAGCACTGATGATGAAGACAAAGGCCAGTTCCGGGAACTCCTCAACGGTTTGTAGTAGCTACTTTGTGTTTGGTTTTAATTCATTTATATTGATGAGAACTTTGCACCCATTGGGTTGAAATAATGGTCTGCAGTAAATCTGATGATGAAAACCATAGGCAGTCGAGAGAATTCTTCAAAATTACGGGTAAAAATTAAAGTAAACAAAATTACGTAATTTCCCAACTATATTTGCGTCAGCTTCCAGTCTGACCGGATGTAACTGAATACATAGTACCTACTTTTCACAACTAAAAAGTGTAAAATAAAAACTTTTTTACAAAAAAACAACCGACTTCTAAAAACCACTACCTACAAAGTGAAAAATAACTAATTTCGGAAGTCGGTGTCAAAAACTAATATACAAAAACTAAAGACACCGACTTCCGAAATTAGTTATTTTTCACTTTGTAGTGGTTTTTAGAAGTCGGTTGTTTTTTTGTAAAAAAGTTTTTATTGTTGCAAAGAACTGCCCGAAACAACAAGAGGTGAAGACATATTTAATGTTTTGGATGCATATTTGAAATCCTCCATGGACCGATTGTATTGGAATATTTACCGACGGAGCACCTTCAATGAGTGGTTCGGTGGTTGTAGTGAACAACTTCTAGTGACTAGAAGTTGTTCACTCCCCAAACGCAACGGGGCAGCACTTTCCATGCATGCAAATTTTACCACAGAGTTGTGTTGTCACTCTTTATCTTTATACTTAGGTACTAGATTCTTTGGATTACTTATTACTTGTAGGTGTGGGTCGTTACGCCTTTTTCAAGAAACGTAACATAACCAGTTACTTGGTCGGCGTCACCTGTTATAAAACGAGATATTTTTGTAGCTAGTTATTTTCATTCAGCTACTGTGATTGTTTACATAACTATACGTTCACCAACTATAAAGTTGTCATTAAACGAAACTAAATTATATCGCTTTCTTGAATGTGTGCTATACAGTTAAATCAATAAATTATGCCGGTGTTATGCATGATACGGCAACAGCATAGGTACGTGTGTATGAAATAACGCATTTACAAAGATAACTACTTTTTATTTTGACTCGTAACTAGCTATTCAGTTACACATCGCATCACTGGTTATTGTAACTGGTTATGTGAAATAACGACCATGTCTAATTACTTGCTCTGTGGCTCTGTGGAGATCACTTATGTGGATGGTTTGGCGGGAATGTCAAGATGAGTGTCACGCTCATTTTTCATTGGACTTTTAAAATTATTTATAGTGTCGTTTACTAAATAAAAACGCGTGATTTATGTAGTAAAAAGTGCATTGTGAATAATTCAAAAAGAACAGTGAAATATTGTAGCATAGTGGCCTCATCATGGCTAAACCGCTCCTTATCGTCCAAATAACGCAAACAAAGGACTTTTTAGGTTGACTCGTAACTAGCATTCAGGTTAACTTAGGATAGAAATATTCTAAATGAAGAAAAAATATTCACTGGACCGACAGGTCTTCGTAGCTATGCCTTTGCCTATCGTCCAAACGCGTAAAACGAAAGGAGTTAGTTTAGGTTAAGTTATGCTAGGATAAGTTAGGATAGATATTTAATGAAGAAAAAAAATTACTGAAGACTTGGCTGTATGGCGTACTATGCCTTTGCCTTTTCCATTCGCCCGAACGGAAAGAAATGAAACAAAAAAAAAATCACTTACGTGTCAAACTGCGAAGAAATAATTAATTTTTTTTTTTTTTTTTTTTTTGTTTTTCGTTCGGTAGCGGTGAAAGGCTTAACACGTGCTTTTGTCAGTGCTATTGAATATTTTCGATTATAGTGATTCTTTTGTTGTGAAACTCTATCGAAAGTGTTCTTTGTGTTTGTGTAGGTATTGGGTGTAAGGTTTGGTTTTTATTTGTTGTAATCGTCTTTTTGTATTGTTTTATTTTTCATTTTATTTTGGCTAGCGTAATTTAAAATGGCCTCCAAAAAGCCCCCTGATCCCCCGGACCCGGACCTATTTGATCTTTCTCCTGGACTAACAATAACCCTTCCACATGACATACAAATAACCTCAAACGACAATCATAAGGATACGGACACCCATAGTCGTAAGAGGGCCGCTAGTTCTCCCCCGGTCTCTTTTAATATTAAACCTAAGATTGCAAAAAACATATTAAGCAGGCTTTCATACACAGCCAAAGATAACCCACCGTATATCGTCAATGTTTCATTAAAAGACGAACAAACTTCAGGCACTGTCCTACAACCGATTAAGTTTGGTATGTTTTTGACGGTAAATAACGTGAAGAACGTACGTCACGATGGGATCAAACGTGTAGGCAGAAATCGTGTGTCAGTTGAGTTTAGGTCTCACCAGGATGCTAACAGTTTTCTCAACAATAAGATTTTATCCCAGCACAATTACATGGCTGCCATTCCTCAATATAATATCACACGAATGGGTATTGTGAGAAATATTCCAGTCGAATGGTCGGAGGATGAGATAATTAAGAATATTCAGGTTCCTGAGGCGTGTGGCCCTGTCATCAAGGCAAGACGAATGAGTAGGAAGGTGTCTTCTGCCGGTGTGACCGAGTGGAAGCCCACACAGACTGTGGTTATAACCTTTGATGGACAAATCCTACCCAAGCGTGTGTATAGCTTCTACTCGGCTCTGCCGGTTGAAAGATATACCTACCGAACAGTCCAGTGCTACAATTGTTGTCGCTTTGGCCATACCCGCACCATCTGCAGATCGAAACCAAGATGTTTTAAGTGCGGTGAGGATCATCCAGGTGATGGATGTGAAGTCACCCGTGAATTGAGTCTCTGTGTTTCGTGTACTGGCAACCATTTCGCAAATGACAGTGCTTGTCCTGAATTGGGCCGACAGAAGAGCATCAAAGCTCTGATGGCAGAAAAATCTATCTCGTATGCGGAGGCAAGTCGGGTCTTCCCACCTGTTTCCAGATCATATGCTGATGTCTCCAAATCTTTCTCACGTAACAAAGGTACTATGAATAAACCCCAATCCATCCCAGTGACCCAAAATTCATACCGGAAAACGGTTCTTTTAAAACCAAAATCCCATACCCCACTTTCACCCGGCTATGATAAACGGACCCATCTGAACCTCCCCCAAAATTACTCCTTTTCACCATCCAAAAATGGCTGTGCTCTTCCGTTGGAAGCTCCAGAGCCAATCCTCCGCAGACAGCAGGATAAATATAGTGATATTCTAAATCTAATCACAGACATGCTAATGTCTGCTCTTGCTAGCCCTTCTCACTCTGTACCTGACCACGTTGCATCAAAATTGACCTCCATACTAAACTATATCCACAACATTCCATCCCCTAACGTTTCTCCAGTGGAACGTGAGGAGTATTACTCCCAGGAAGCCTGATCTTTCTTTTTTAATTAATAGGTATAAACCATCAATCTGCGGCATTGCTGAGACATGGCTTTTGCCTGGAAGCAATTTCAGGCTGCCATGTTTCGCCAGTGTTCGTGATGATAGATCTGATGGATACGGAGGACGTGCCTTGCTCATCAATAGCAAGGTATCATTCTCTCAGATTCCTCTAACCTTTGTTGGCGATAACATAAATGTTGTTGCTGTGAAGGCTGAGGGTATAAATATTTTTTCTTTTTATATTGCGCACCCACAACTTCAGTATCTTTCACTAATTAGGAATTTGTTAATCAAAAAATCAAATCAAAGCATTTATTTCAAATAAACCAGTTACAGGCACTTTTGAATTGTCAGAAGGTCGGTCAGTCAATAAGATGAAGCTAGTCGCCCATTCCAAAGAGTAGGTACCTATGGAGAAGAACGGGCAAGAAACTCCATGGACACTCTTTTAAAGTTTCAAGCTATTGTTACAAATATTTGATTACATCATTCATGTTGAAATCAACCGTGTGAGAACGATGCAGAAATAAATTGTACGCCGAGAGCGTCCATTATGAAAACACACAAAAATCAATTCAGAAATTAAAATACGCCGTGGCAGCTAAGAGATGACCAGTCCCCTCCGACGGCGTCCGTTCACGAACATGACGAATGGATCAGCATCATTCAGCTCAACCATATTCAAGGGAACTCAATGACCCAACACACACGCCACCATCAGCGAGACATTTGAGTGAGCATGACATACTCTCAACAGCCAGAGCACTATCAAGTCAATAAAAAAGACTAACCCAACAAAAAAATGCCTTACAGCACATTCGTACATTGTGCTCACACGTTTGCCATGCAATTATACAATACTAAGAAATTGAATCTACACAATGCTAAGATAGTTTTGTCCAAGGTTCAGCAGCTCCAACAGTGTTCCCGAATCTGTGGAAAGTTTAGCTCCTGTGTAGCTGTAGAAGTGCCGAACACCTCTGTCAGCGATACAATTCCGTAACGTACAATATGCTTGGCTACATAGTGTGTAATACAGGCTTTGAATTAGTAACATTAACAGTTACATATTAAAACTACAAGAGGAAAAATCAGAGAACAATCAGTGTATAGAAATCGGACGCAGCTCAAGCCCAAGCCTTTTTGTCCTCAATATAATCCTTCACACTATAAAATGCTTTCTGACACAACTTACGTTTAATGAAGGATTTGAATTTATTCAGGCTCAGATCTTGAACCACCTCTGGAAGTCCATTGTAAAAATGTATACATTGGCATCTGAAGGAGCCACCTATTTTCTTGAGCCTTGTTGTAGGTACAATAAATTTGTGCCTGTTCCTAGTATTTATATTATGGACATCACTGTATTTTTTAAACAATTTTATATTTTTATGAGCATACAAAAGATTTTCATAAATATATTGAGACGGCACGGTCAGTACATTAATCTCTTTAAATTTTTCTCTGATAGAGTGTCTCGGACTTAATTTATAAATTGCACGAACAGCTCGTTTCTGCAAAACAAATATTGTTTGAATATCGGCAGCATTTCCCCACAACAGAATGCCGTACGACATTACGCTATGGAAATAGCCAAAGTACACTAAACGGGCCGTCTCAACATCAGTCAAATTACGAATTGTTCTAACTGCGTATGCAGCAGAACTTAGTTTTTTGACAATTTTTCTATATGTGGACCCCATTGAAGCTTAGCATCCAGAGTTATACCCAAGAATACTGTGCTGTCTTCAGATTTCAATTCTTCGCCCTTTATCAACACTTTAGTTTCCACCTGCCTAACGTGAGGTAGAGTAAACTTAATGCATTTAGTTTTTTTCTCGTTTAAGAGTAAATTATTAACATTAAACCAATGGACTACTTTGGAGATCGCGCTATTTACATCATCAGTAACCTGCTGCTGACGTTTCAGTTTAAATAAAAGTGAAGTGTCATCTGCAAACAACACTATATCGTGGTTATCCTTTATTAGGTACGGCAGGTCATTGATGTAAATAAGAAACAAAAAAGGACCAAGAATTGACCCCTGTGGGACTCCCATTGTTACCAAAGACCCGGAAGATCTTGTTCCATTAACGTCAACGCTTTGAATCCTACCACTCAAGTAAGATGTAATAAGATCCAGTGCAGAATTCCGGATCCCGTAGTGGCGGAGTTTCCTGATTAACGTATCGTGAAGAACGCAATCGAATGCCTTAGACAAATCACAAAAGATGCCCAAGGCATCGCATTTATCCTCCCATGCATTATAAATATGTCCTAGAAGTTCAACACCGGCATCAGTAGTTGAACGACCCCTTGTAAAACCGAACTGTTTGCTATGTAATAATTTATGTTTATTAAAAAAAATTTGCATTTGGTTTAAAATTAATTTCTCAAAAATTTTACTAAAGGTAGGTAGTACAGAAATAGGTCTATAATTTGTGGGGTCTGATGTACTACCTGATTTAAACAAAGGTATTATTTTACTATTTTTCATGAGATCAGGAAACTCTCCACAGTCAATACAAGCATTAAAGATATCAGCTAGAGTGGGTGCCACAATATCAATAATAGACTTAGCAACTTCCACCGAATGGCCCCATAGGTCAGCAGTCTTTTTTACATTTAGAGTGTGAAAGATTTTAATTATATCTCTACTGATAACATATTCAAAATGAAACTCCGAATCACAAACATTAACATTTTCTTTAAGCAAAGACTCGGCAACAGAAGGTGATGAGTTTAGGGATTTAGTAGTTGAAACAGGAATATCCGAAAAGAAATTTTCAAATGCCTCCGAGACTTGCGAGTCTGATTTAATTATGTTGTTATTAATAGACAGGCTATAGTCAGTATTTCTATCACTGGACCTTCCCGTTTCACTATTAATAATTTTCCAAGTCGTTTTAATTACATTGCCACTGTTTTTTATCTTTGAACTCAAGTAACGTGACTTGGCCATATAACAAACTTGTTTAAATAATTTTGAATATTTTCTAACATACAAATTGAATTCAACAGTGTTAATATAAATTCTCTCATTATACAGTTCATAAAGCCGAGTTCTACTTTTATAAATACCGATGGTAGCCCAATCAGAGAAAGATGCGTTACTATTAACAGAGATAGTCTTGGGAACAAAGGTGGAATCAAATAGCTTACAGTATATATTAAAAAAATTGTCATAGAGATGATTAGGATCAGCATTAACAGCACTGGATAAGACTGGCAATTTATTAATGAGATTAAATCTAAAAACCTCCAAGCGGCTTTCAGTTTTGGGGTTAACAGTGATATCCTTTTTGGTCACTTTTTTACTATGGTTTGGAATAGTAATCCTTTGTCCGCAGTGATCAGAATCAAGTAAATTTACAACTTCTTTGTGGCTTGGTATTAGGTTTGTAAAAATATTATCTAGGCACGTGGCACAAGTAGGTGTTATTCTCGTGGGCTCCAAAAATAGGTTTACAAGATTGTAGGACTGAAATAGACTTATAATTTTATTAGAATAACCAGAGTTCTCTAATAAATTAACATTAAAATCACCGCAAACGATAATGGCTTTGCTTGAAACACAAATCTTATGTAAAACTTCATCCATTACCTTTTCAAAGCAGTCATACAATCCTGAAGGGGGTCTGTACACACTTAACACAATGAAGCCCTCCAACTCTATACAAGCAATTTCAGCTGTTCGTTCAACAGACAGGCTCACAATGTCTTTACGATTTTTAAATTTGAGCACGTTACTAACTAAAATTAATGAGCCACCATGTATAGCATTTATTCTGCTAAACGAACTACCAACCTGGTGATTCTTAAAATTGAACAAGAACTGGTGACTTTTTAGCCAATGTTCGGTTATACAGATAATATCAATACCATAATGGTTTATAAATAAATCTACCTCTAAATCTTTGTTCATAAATCCTTGAATATTTTGATGCACCAGATTGATATTATCTATTGACCTTAAATTTCCTCCCGAGTTGCTTTTGAGGTTGTGTATATTATAGCTAGAGGTTGGCTCTATTGTCTTAATTTCTAATTTAAATTATTAATAATGTCAACTGAAACCAAATTATTGGCAGAAATGTCATTGCATTGCTCAAAAGAAGCAAGTTGTTTAGCCAAATTCTTGGCTGTAATAGAAAAAAAATATGATAGCGACACAGCTATTTGTCTTTTATAATAATTAGAAAGATAATACATAACATTGTTATGTCTATCTCTTGTCAAATACAAATTATTCTTAAAATAATTATTAATGTCAATTACATGTAATATTTTGTTATTAAATGTCAAGTTGGACATTGTCATATTAAGGTCAAATCTAATCCTATTTTCTTCCTGTGGCAACTGGTCACTGTAAGGGAATGTAAACAGGACAACCTTTCCAATATTCAGATTGCTTAACGTTTCACAACACTTAAGCAGTTCTCTTTTGCCCAAATTTCCCCTACTACCCACAAAAATTAATAAAGTTGTATTCTGAGAAAAGTTACATTTAACAATTTTTTCCATAATTCCATATAAAGAACAACCAGGCATACAGTAGTTCAATATTGAGTGACCCGGACATTCATCAGTCAACAACCGCCCCAAGCCCTTACCTATCTCGTCACAGAACAACACAACATCATTGGTCAAGCTTTGTTTAAGACTAATAAGATCATTACAATCAGGGCTATTGGTACTATTAGCAGAAGGAACTATGACATCTACACAGGGCTGCGGCAAAGTGGTATTACATGATGTCAACAAATGATCCGGTGTAAGCACATCTGATGTTAGACCGCACTCACAGTTGGGTTTTTGTGAGTTAACCAGCTCATTCATCGCCAAAACATATCCTCCAATTAGGTCTTCTGAGGTGTTATACTTATTAGTCATTGAAATAAGTTTATCTTGCAGATGGTCAAGTTGAGATTGCAATGACTCCGTGTCTATGTCATACCTCCTATTACTTTGCTCTAAGTTATAAGAATACATATCCAACTGTTTCAGCAAATTGAGTCTTTCCCTGTTCATCTTAACACTTTTTATAAAGTACTTTTGTCTTTTCACCATTTTTTGAGTTTTGACAATGTACTTATTAATTTTTATATATTTTTTTAATTTATTTTTGCTGGTTACTATCCTCACTGAATTTGATGACCTTGTATCATTGTCATCAGTCAAATCTATAGTGTAAGAGGGGTTTATTGCAGAAACCATTGTGGGGGCGATAGGCATCAACTCGCTAAATAGACTCTGATTCAGCGAGGCAGTGATGTTATTATTAGAAGTCTCTAGTTCTATGATTTGACTTTGAGCCTCATGTAGCTGCTGTTGTAAGAAGTGTTTCTGACAAAGAACTTGTTCATACTCTAAGCTACACTGGCTGAACCCGTCCACAACAAGCTGAAGCCTATCCCGGGCGTCTATGGCATCAGTGTATTGAATATGTAACTGAGCCATTTCATTTCTCAACTTCTTATTTGCTTCATGGGCATTGAAGAGGACTCTCTCATTGTCATCGATTTCCCTAAGTAGTTGGTCACAGGACTCCCTCGAAGCCTTTAATTGGCTCAAAGCCTCTTTGAGTTTGGACTCTTGGAGGTGAGCATGGGCATTACGAGTCATGATCATTATTGAAACTAGGTAAATAAGGAAATGACAAGAAATTAGAAGTGAGGCGGCAGTTGTGGCAGAAAATGAAGATAATCAGTAAAAATGAAAAATGAGATTTAGATTTAAGTAAATAAAAGGTGTTGTGATCGAGTTTGTTGTAATTAAAAGGGAGTTCTGTCACCAAACCAAAATAAGGTTATGTTTACGTTCAGAGGTTATTGGCATTAATAAGTAGCCTTTCTAAAGGTGAATTACGCAATTGCTGATTAAAATAAAGCACGCAAACAAACTAATAGCAAGTAAAATATAAAATATTATACCTGATACCGAGATGACAATGCAAGATTCACTTTTGCCGGTTATGCAATGTTAGTGGCCCAATACTTGTAATGGGCGACTTCAATTGTCACCATTACCGCTGGGGATCAGATACTTGTGATAACTTTGGCATTGGCTTGCTGGATATATTGGATGAACACAATCTTTGCCTAATCAACAATGGTAGTGCTACTCGTAGATCTCTACCTGGTCAAAATAGTAGCTGTGTTGACCTAACATTCTGCTCATCCAATATAGCTAGTCTTCTCATTTGGCGTCGCTTGGATATGACCTATGGAAGTGATCACTACCCCATCATAATTGAGTTTCCTTCCAAAAGCATTCCTGTTAAAGTTCCTCCCCCTCTTTTAAAACACCAATTAAACTCAGCAGACTGGGGTTTATATTCTAAAATTCTAGACCTTAGAATATCCTCCCTCCCAGAAGTTAACCAAGCTAACGCCCAGGAATGTTTCTCATCCTTCTCCTCCACCATTGCTTCCACTGCTGATGATTGTTTCCCGGCCAAAAAACCCTTTTCTGGTAAACTTCGCGAAAGGTGAAACGTTTTAGGAGCAGTTTGGCACCTACATCCTCTTCCAACAACCTCACGGAAGAACTGGGATACCACCTTTTTTCAAAAATCGCTCCGGCTTATGTTCCAAGTCTTGAGGAAATCAATGTTGACATCTATCATGCAGACAACATTGAAGAACCAATGAACATGCCGTTCAGCTTGGACGAGTTGAAAGCTGTGCTTTCCCACGTCAAGGACTCCGCGCCGGGAGTGGATGGATTCCGGTACTCCTTTATTTCTAAAACCGGACCAAAAACTCACAAATATTACCTGGACCTGGCTAATTTCTGTTTTACTTCTGGCTTCATTCCCACAGAGTGGAAGGTTCAAGTTGTCATCCCGATTTTAAAACCAGGCAAATATCCGAATGATCATTGCTCATACAGACCCATTGCCTTATCGTCCATACTTATCAAACTATTGGAACACTTAATTAAAAACCGATTAGTGTGGTTGGTAGAAAACAGGAGACTGCTTCCAACGACTCTATTTGGCTTTAGGAAAGGTCTGGGCACAGCTGATAGTGTGTGTATCCTCACATCAGAGGTCCGGCTGGCCCTTAGCAGGAATGAGTCTGTGGTTGCTGTCTTTCTGAATATATCAGCTGCCTATGATTCCGTTCTCCTCCCTAATCTCAGGCAAAAGTTGCACGAGCTGAGAATCCCGGCTAGGATTTGTCGCATCATTGGTAGCATTTTTACCAGTCGCACCATTCAACTCAGAATACCAGGGAGTGACTCTGAACAAAGATCGGTCTGGAGAGGACTACCGCAAGGATCAGTTCTTAGTCCCCCATTATATAATATCTACACAGCTGACTTGCCCTCTTCCCTTAATTTCGACTGTAAGATCCTTCAGTATGCTGACGATATTGCACTAATGGTGTGCGGCAGTTCCATTCAGGATGCCGCCCTTTCAATGAATGTCTCTCTGGCCTCATTAAACCAATGGCTGCTTGACAATGGTTTATCCTTAAGTGCGCCAAAGAGTAAAGCTGTCATTTTTACACGCAAGCGTTCTGTTCCTCCCATTGACTTAAACGTCAATGGTCAAATCATTCCAGTCGAAAATAAGGCTAGGTTTCTGGGAGTAACCTTGGACTCAAAGCTGTCTGGGGTTGATCACATCAGCAACACGGTCAAAAAATGTGAACGTTCCGTGTCGGTCCTTAAGGCTTTGGCTGGGGTGTGGTGGGGAGCTCACCACTACACCCTTAAACTGGTCTATAATGCTCTGACCAGAAGCGCTATGGATTACTGCAGCTGCCTACTTGAGCCTTGCAATAAAGAAGCGCTAAAGCAACTAGATAGCATCCAGTCCAAATGTCTAAGAATTGTGATCGGGGCTATGAAATCATCCCCCATAAACGCGCTTCAGGTGGAATGTGCAGACCCTCCCTTACATCTTAGGAGACAATATTTGGCAGATCGATTCTTAACTAAAGTATTTTTCCTCTCATCCCATCCCTTGCTCCCAATTTTAGAACAAATTGACCTCTCCTTTAATAATTCTTCCTATTGGATATAATAAAACAGTTCCCCTATTGATAGATAGGTATAGAGAGCTTAAAGGACTCTCCGTGCCTATCTGCCAATACCCATCTCTTCCGGTCTTCTCCGCCGCATACGAGTCGATTTATTATGAACCAAAAGTCGTTTTAGGTTTAGGTATATTAAGGAATTCTCAAAGCGCTAGAGAGGACTTCGAGTCAGCTGTGAAGCGTTATTGGGAAGGATGGAACTTCTTTTACACTGATGATTCAAAATTTTCTGAAACTGAATGTACTGGGGTGGCAGTTTATTTTCAAAACTCTAAAATAGCCTTACTTTTCCAATGTCCACCAGAAGCATCAGTCTTTACAGGAGAGTGTGTTGGTGTTCTAGAAGCCTTACACTATATTAAATCCCATCAAATAACAAGGTCAGTAATTTTTTCAGATTCTCGTAGTAGTATTCAGGCCCTTAAACAAAATCAATTACATAGCAAAATTAATAGTAAAATCATTATGGATATAAAGAACTTGTTATTTGAATGCTACCAAAACGGCTTGGACGTTGAGATAACCTGGATCCCCGGTCACTTGGGTATTGCTGGCAATGAGTGCGCTGATTCGTTAGCAAAGTATGCCACATCGAATCCGGTTGATCAAAAGCACTACGTAGCGCATAATTACGATTTTCGGAATGGTGCCAGACCCAAGTTATTTAACTTGTAGACTGAAACATGGAAGACGACTTCTAAAACCAAGGGCATCTACTACGCTGCCATACAGCCTGAGGTTCAGCGTAGGCCTTGGTTTTCTAAATGTCCTAAATTGTCGAAGAGAACTGTTTCCTCATTGTGTAGACTTAGACTCGGACATTGTTGTAGCCCAGTGTTCCTGAAAAAGATTCACGTCCGGGATAATTCCCAGTGCGAGTGCGGTCTTGACGATGGCACTTTAGACCATATTTTCTTTTCCTGCTCCCGTAATAATAAATCTTTTGACCTGTATTCAAAAATTCCCAAACTTAACATCGCTCTCCCAACTAATTTTCATACCCTACTTTCCCACTTCTCCCCTAAATTAATAAATCTTTTGGCCAGATTCTTAAATGAGAACGAGTTGAAATTTTAACTGGTGCGTAGTTTGTGTGTAAATAGTCTGTGTATAGTTTAAACTAGTTTAATTGTTGTCTCATGTGTCCCTGTAAATTAGATTTTTGTCTTACTAACCCATGTGTGTGTCCATGCAGCTATACTAACACCTACCACGAAGCGAAAAGTTCGACGGCCTGCCCTTATTTGTTGCCGTTACCACGTGACACTGGCAGAATAGTCGAAACCGGCTCAGTTGCAAAAGAATGAAAAAAAAAAAAATTTATTATAACCTATCAAGAAATTAGAAAAAGAAAATAATTCGCGCTAAATACTCTCCAGCGTTTGATGGTTTATTAATCGTTAGCACGTGTTTTTGGCAAAATTGTGGCGTCTCTCCAACAAAGGCCATTAATCAAGAATTGATTTGAATCGAACACAAGAAATATATTATTATTATTTTAATTCGCGCTAAATACTCTCCAGAAGTCCAGAGTTTGATGGTTTATTAATCGTTCGCACGTGTTCTTGGCAAAATTTGTGGCGTCTCTCCTACAAAGGCCATTAATCAAGACTTGAATTGATACTTTCTGAGCTAATAATGGATAGACTACCAATGTGTAGGATATGTTCATCGGAGAATGTCCGCCTGTCTATAGTGGCCAGCAGAAACTTGCAGAAACTATATGAGACGCTGACTAATATTCCAGTAAGTTGTTATTTTTAGAATTATTATGTTCTTAGGGACCAATAATGTTGATAGTTTTGTACCAGTGTATCAACTTTAATTAAGACAGCTCTAGAACAGTATTTTCTTGGGTAGTTAACTTGTCTGAATGACTCCATCTGTTTAGATAATAAACTGAAGTTAAGCAAAAAACTACATGACTTAGTTACCCAATTAAACATAACACCAGGTCTACTCAGTTGTCATGCTCCATCACAGGTTTACTTGTACTCTTTAATTTTTTTTTATTGTTGCCCTCTGTTTTGTGGGTGTAATTTCAAACATTTACACTCACATACTCAAATAGACCCGGAACAAGTACCTGTAAGCCATACAAATTTGTTGTTTATGACTGCAGTTTCATTGCACAGACTGTGTTGTCTTAATTCAAAAGATTCTCTTTTCAAGGAATGTTTATGTTTGTAACCAATGTTTCTCATTCTAAGTGAAAAGTTGTATTCTGTTTTTACATAGCAACATTAATAACAAGTTATATGGGCGACACTTGTATTACATATTGTGTCCATTAACTAAGTCACATGGTGTTTCTTTAACTTTAGTTTGTTACTAAGTTTATTTAATTTAGAAACTGCTAATTTCTAAGAATAGTCCTCATACACAGTGTGCCAACAATGAGAATGTTGAGCAAACTACTGGTTACATTAAATGGAGACAATCATTTCTACTTTATAAATTAAACATAAAAATATGAAGTAATCTCTTTAAATACCTGAAGAGGTTATTAATTGTATCTACAATAATGCATACATATAAAATGCTCCACTGTATAGTTGGATATTGAGATAGACTCATGATAGCACAATTTTATACCTTACTGATATTTGGTAGCTGTTTAATATAAATAATCCTCATGCTTTGGTATAAATGATAAATAAATAATAACATCAAAATACAGTGGACCCCTGGTAATCCGACCCCTGTCTAGTCCGACACCCCCTGTAATCCGACATGGTCTATTATTTATTACTTAATGAATATTTTTTTGATAATTTCGATATGTATGATTGAACAAGTTACAACTTGTACGGGTCATCATTATTGTGCTCGACGCGTAGGGTATTGTTTTGATTCCGATTGCTTAGTTTGAATTTGACTACAGCCGATGAGGAGTGCCGCATGCGCCTAGCGTGTGTTCATTGTTAACTGTTTATTAATTGTGTATTACGTAGATATAGGTACCTAGTAATGTCGTCACAAGCTCAAAAGCGAAAGCACAAAACACTGACAATTAAAGAAAAATGTGATATTTTAGACCGCCTAAATCATAATGAATCTTTCAGTAGTTTAGCAAGTGAATACGGGGTTCTTAAATTACATATGTAGTTGATTCTTAGTTTTTGATTATTTTAGTATGTACATTTGTTTGTACACAATTATTTTCTAACGTAAAGTTATTACATATTTTTTGTAAGTTCTATAGCATTAATGATGTTAATTTTATAAAAAAAACGTAAGCTCTCTATTGTGTTGTTTAATTCACTAAATTTGACATTTTATATGTATGTATAATGAAGTATAATTTGTACTTCAGATTACATTATATGTATATAATATAAAAAATCATCATTGGATCTGTAATTTGTCGGATTACAAGCTACTCTTTTGTAAAAAAATTCGGACTATAAGGGGTCTTAGGCAGTACTCTATAATCCGACAAATTCGATAGTCCGACACTGCCCTGCAAAATGATTGTCGGACTACCGCGGGTCCACTGTAGTAGATACATGACAAATGTTGTTGCAGTTTGTAACTGAAGATAGTAGACCGCTGCTTGCTTGTGTCTTCTGCTTTGCTAAATTAAAGCAATGCAACCGATTACTGCTACAATGTCTGAAAGCCGAAGAGCTTTTCGTTCAGAATATGAGTGACAAATATGAGGTAAGATATTCTTTAACAGCCATTTATTCTTATAATTTATAATTTCAGTATAATGTGAAAGTGATTCCTCTCAAGCTCATTCCTATAGTGTTTGGTTTTTAAACCATTGCATGTTGTATAGCAATATAAAAGCTTTTGTCAAATATAAGCATAAGATTATTATACATACAATATTAGACATACCTACAATTATTATGTACTTTGTACATAATTTACTAAGTACTTTGTACATAATAAGCTAGTATATGTACGTAGCTAACATGTATAGTGGCTTGGCTAGTTGGCATAAGGTACCTAACCTTTTGAACGCCCATCTATATAATACGCGATGTGTCCTCCTGCGCCACACTACAAATGTATAACGTATTTATAGTAAAAGGTAGGGATGGGATTAGTGTCCTATCGACAAATAATATTATAAATTTAAAATAATGTTTATTCACCAATTTACAAAGCTAAATAAAAACTGTAATCGTAATTTCATATATTATTTTATTTCATAAAAAAAACAATATGAAAACCTGGATATATTCCCCATAATAAAGAAAAGAATTTTAAATTTATCGGACGTATGTTCTACAAGGCACATCCCTATTTGTCTCCAAATGTAATCCTTCTGCTTCATATCAAGTAGTTGGCGCTCGAGGCACGTCAAAATCCTTTCTGTTATAAGGATGTCTAGATTTCTATGGTATATATTTTATATTCACTGTGGTCGAGTTACACGTGCATAAACTCAACAAATTCCTGCATAATTTATTTCGTTTACTGACAACAAATACAATTAATAGAAGCTAAATACGTGGTTTTCTACGGTTTAAAAAATAAAATAAAATGGAGGGTAAGTGTCTGTTTTACACGGATGTTACAGACCTTTTTTTAATGGTGTCGCTAAATACTCGCAATTATTTTTCTGGTTTGTAGAAACTAATAGAAAACTGAAGAAAATTCCTGTAACGGAAGTTGACGACTTAACGGAATGTCAAGACGACGCTATAACTTACTACAACTCGCAATAATTCGTCATATTCACAGTCACATATTTTTTTATAAGGACACGTGCGCCAACTCAAGATGTAAACATTGCACTACACTAAAATGCACAAAGTCACTATGACCTTGAAACCCGTCCGCTTATGACGTCACAGATTTCCTTCTATACAAGTCGGTGGCGCGTGCGGACCGACAACTAACTAACTTTGTAGGGATGGGTTTTTCAAACGGGGTTTCACTATCGACAATGATTAGAAAACCTCTTAATTCTTGATTAAGGTGAATAAAACCTAGTTTAAATTGTACAATATTCATAAAATATGATATATTTACGTCATTTTCCTGCAATAATAGTATTTATGATCATTTCGACGAGATGAAATATAGCGAGGTCTTCGTCGTGTCCCATCACTGGCTTACTTGATATCAAGTAATTGGCGCTGGGGGCATTAAAATATTTTCTGGCGTTTTTGTTTCTATTGAAAATTAAACAAATAAGAACTTAATATGCGTGAAAAAGTTAAAAATATGGTTGATAACAGGGCAAATTTCCATAAAAACAAAATAAAAGGTCTTGTAAAAGTCGTAAATTTATTTTATACTGTGATTACTTCTAGTCAAGTAGTGGCGCTGAGGGCACGAAAGTCTCGAACTTGTACAGAAGTGATTGGCGTAGGTTAAATAATTTTATTTTCTGTGTTTTGTTATGTTAGTCAGTTTACATGCACAGTATTGTATAAAGTTGTTTGTTTATTTGTTTTTCAACTGAACAGACAGCTCTCCTGCTGGGAATTCCCACTACGAAGTGGCGAACGGCCGAAGTTTTGGGTGATTGTCTTATGTAATTTTCACATTGAATGATTTCAATATTTCATTTTAATTTTCTCAATATAATAATAGTTGTAGCGGTCTCTACAACACCACATGCGAAATACGCGTCATACTGACGTCATGCAAACCTTTCATTGCATAAACAGAGTTTACCGTGTAATAAGCACACAGACAACTTCCCAACATCAAACAACACCCGTCTGGTTGGAGAATCCTCCCTTTTCTATTTAGGATGAGGGAGCTCTACACCCTGTTGCTCATAATTTTGCTATACTGGTGACCCTGACCTGATTAAAGCACACTACCTGCTGATCTTTCTTTTTCTTTTCACAGGTCAATCCTTTAATAAAGCAAGCCCGATTAGAGTTTTGTAGTGGGCTTGTTACTTCACCAATATTCCCCATAAATATAGATGATGAATGTCAAACAGGAAATACTGCTATCAAAGAAGAATTACCAGCTGTTAGTGATGGACTAGATGATGGTATTGAGCCAATGGAGGAATATCAAAGTGAAGGTATTGTTAGCTTTTGGTTTTAATTATGTAATTGTTTGTGTAATTTTTTAAGACTTTGCAACTGGCTTCCGGTACTCAAACTACCGTCTCCGTTTAGTCAATGAAGACAATGGCGTACCCTTGGGGCAGGGGCAGTTGGGTCAGCTGCCCCCACCTGCCCGCCATGCGAGTCTTAAATGATTGTAAACACGCCCAGTTATTACAGGAGTATTTATTCCTGGTTGATGGTCTCCGCCGGCGAGATTGTTTAAATCCATACTAATCTAAATGCGATATTATAAATGCGAAAGTAACTCTGTCTGTCTGTCTGTCTGTTACGCTTTCCCGCTTAAACCTCTCAACCGATTTTGATGAAATTTGGCACAGACAATCTTTAGACCCTGAGAAAGAACATAGGCTACCTTTTATCCCGGAAAAAAATGATTTTACCGAGGGAAATCTAAAAAGCGCGATATATTCCGCGGGCGGAAAGTTAGTATATTAATATATGGTACCTTGTGAATAAATCTATGAAAATATTATGTACGGACGACAGCAGGTCCAGCTACCTGATACTGTCAAATTATCTCAATCAACATAGAGCTTTTATTAATGCTTTAGTGATATTGAAAACCCATTAAAAAATCATTGTAGTAGCTTTTGATGCGCTGTCGTCTGAAGCTGTACATAAAAAAAAATTGAATCTTTTCTGTAAAAGAGCTGAAAGACACAATTATAGTGCTAGAAATAGGAACCAATTAGTTGATCCTGTTTCAGACTTGCTAAAGTAAACTCATACTTCATGGAGTAGGTACTATTTAAAATGTTACAATAAAATTCCTGCCCACATACTCGCAATTAAATGAATCTAAATTTAAACCTTGTATTAAACGCACACTGTCGCCAAGCATATTATACGTTGAAAGGATTACGTCGTTAACAGAAATGCTTGGCTCAACGCTGGTCCTTCCCCACAGGGGAGTATAAACTAGTTAGCATTTGAAAACATTGTTAGAGTTGCTTACCATTGGAATAATAATAAAAATATAGCTTATATTTACATATAATGCATATAGAGGCAATTTCTCATTATTGTATAATAGGATAGCACACGCGTGAACACTGTGTACTTGCTATTAAGCTACCATCTACTGGATACATTTTTTCATTTCCTTAAATGTGCTCTAGTGGTTGAGAGTACAATGTGTCGGTGATGGTGGAGTGTGTGTTCAGTCATTAAGTTCCCTTCAAAATGGTTGAGCTAACCGGTGCTGATCCATGCGTCATGTTTGTGAACGGGTGCCCTCAGTGGGGAAAGCTTTTGCAATTATGTAGTTTATTTATAACAAAAGCTTAGATATTGATTAAGACATTAAAAAAATGTAAAAAAAGTAATTTATTTCACACAAAGGAAGTAATTAATAGTAACAAGAGGCATACAATATAGAATTTAATCATTACCAGACACATACGAGGAGCTTAATACATACATCCGCGTTGCGCGCTCATCGATCACTACGCGAACGCTTTTTTTTTATTTTTTATATGGCATATCGTAGTTGACCTTGAGAGGTCGTGACTACTTAACCGGACTATTCTGTGGCTGCCTTACATGAATTTAAAGCCTCCAGCCAGGGCAACTAAAAACTAAGCGCCTACGCGCTAAGGGCACCCCCTGTGGGGTACTAACCTCGGCTTAGGGCGTTGCTGGAGAGAACAGCAAGGGACGGCTGGATCGAATTTTTATTTTAATTCGGTTTGATGACCGCGGCGTTACCTAGTACTAGCTCTGAGAAGAAACGTCCGAAACAAACTCAGAGGTCACAGTTGGGAATTTATATTTGCTGGCCCAGATGCATTTGATGGCCTTCATCGGGCAAGGGACGGAAAACTACACAAACGAAAAATTGTAATGTCGATCCATGTTGCACTTTTTACTGATAATAGTAGACAAATATGCCGTGCGTACGACATTCGCGGGAAAACTAAAGTTCAAGTACTAGTAAATAGGCAGTTACCGACGTCGCTGCAATAAAATATACATTAGGCTTTCCAACATTTTAATTTTTGCGCGCAGACTACTTTCTGTCGTATAACTACAGTCGAGAGCTTATTTTACTTTGAACATTATAAAGCGGGATCGCCTTTGAACGCGTAGCGGTAGCTTTTTTTTTGTATTGTTACATTAAGTTATTTTATACCTTACTAACGCACACGACAGATTTTTTTGGATTGAATTTTTGGATTGTTGCCTACAAGCTATTTTATGCCGTATAACTACGCGCGGGAGCTTATAATGGTTTGAACATTAAATGCATTGCTTTCGTTTGAGGTGGTATCATGTCCCTTCCGAGTAGCACCTACAAGTTCTATCTAGCATAGTTACGCTAACGTAACGTTTGATTCTTTCTTTTTTATTATTTTTTGACACGAGCATTTTTATTTTTGTCTTTTACTCTATTCTTCGAAAGTACTTCTTAAAGCAAATTGTTCTGCCGCGGGAAACAACCATTAAAATTACAGCGTGTATAGGCTGAGCAAACGTTATAATAAACCATTCCACTGTGTGTGCGGCAGTGTTTAATAATAATAATAATAATATATTTATTTTGCTTAAAACATGGTATAAAAGGTCTTACATACAAAAAAGAGATCACTCATGTTTAGCTTAAAAATAAAGCATGCAAAAATGTTTAGCACAAGCAAGTGCAAGCGTTGCGTGTGCATGTTGTCAACGTTAGTGTTCTAAATAGTCCTTAATACTATAGAAATTATATTCATTCAACCACTTATGCAATTTAAATTTAAATATTCTAGAATTTAATTCTTTCAATGTCTTTGGTAACTTATTATACACACGTACACACATAGCTACACAGTTTTTATTATATTTAGTACACCTAGGCAGTTCGTCAAGTACAAGCGTATATTGGTCACGCCGACTTCGCGAACATACCTCTTCTGCTGTTTTAAATAATTCTTGGTGTTTCTTTACAAACATACACAACTCATAAATATATAATGACGGCAACGGTAGCAAACCAAGCCTCTTAAATATTGGTTTACATGATTCATCGGATGGGATCCCGTATAAGGCGCGTATACACTTTTTTGTGCGATAAATGCCCTGTTGTGTTCCGTACTATTTCCCCATGTTATAAGTCCATACCTCAAAGAGGACTCAACGTAAGCTCGATAAGACATTACGGCTATTTTTATATTAGTTACACGTTTAATTTTTCTAAGGGCATATACAAATTTATTTATTTTATTGCACACGTACTGAACCTGCGCCTTCCAGTCTAAATATTCATCTAATACTATACCTAAAAATTTGGTTATTTTATGTATATCCATTTTAAAATTAAATTTATTATTATAATATTTGTTAAATTGTATGTATACGGATTTGTCAAGATTTATAGATAAATTATTATTATTAAGCCAATTAATTAGAATGTCAATAGTATTATTTATGTCAGTTTCATGGTCATTAATTGAATTATATTTTTTGTCAGCAGTTACAATTATAGAAATGTCATCGGCGAAAAGAAAACATTTGTGTTTAGTTATGTCAACTATATCATTTATATAGAGAAGAAATAAGATGGGGCCCAATATGCTACCTTGGGGCACACCGCGTTTTACACATCGATATTCAGACGTATGCATTATCATGTCTCTATTTTCGTTCAGTCTAGTAACAGCGACACTCTGTTGTCTGTCAGTTAGGTACGACGAAATTCATTGGTGTGGTAATCCTCTAATCCCAAGAGCTTCTAATTTTTGTAATAAGTTGGCATGTGTAACGAGATCGAATGCCTTCGATAAGTCAAAGAAAAGCCCCGTGACAAACTGATTTTTGTTTAAACTGCTCAGTATTGTTTTTAAGAGTGAGAATGTGGCTAGTGATGTGGATTTACCTTTTTGAAATCCATATTGTTGTTTTCTTATAATATTAAACTTACTGCAGTAATTTATTAATCTGTGATACATACATTTCTCGTATATTTTTGAGATGATGGGTATTAATGTAATAGGGCGATAATTGTTCACGTCACGTTTATCACCCTTTTTGAACAATGGTTTAACGATGGATAGCTTTAGTGCTTTTGGGAATACTCCTTGTGAAAATGATAAGTTGATCAAATATGTCAATACTGTACTTATTTCATTAATACATATCTTAATGATTCTGGTATTAAGTTCGTCATAGCCTTCAGCCTTGGTGTTGTTCAACGATATTATCTGTTGCCTCACCTCACTTTCAGACATAGGAGAGAGGAACATCGAGTTAACAATTACGTTTTCATTGAGACAACTATTTATTTGACCCTGTGTAGGGATACAGTTAATGAAATGGTTGTTGAAGGCAGAAGTTATTTCCGCTGGTTTTGTTAGAACAGTATTGTCAACCTGTAAAGATTCAATATTCTGGATTTGGTTTAGTTTAGTTGTTAACTGCATTATTTAAGTAACAATTGTCACACTTATATTTATTTAACCATTTGTGTACACACAGAAACAGACAAGAAAAAACAGAACGGAGAAGGTACAGAGGTAATGCTAATAGAACAATAAACACAGATGTAGACAGCGTGTGGAAAAGTAAAGGACACAAGAAATAATACAAAACAATGTGATTCACAAAAACAATAAATATAAGAATAAACTGATAAATGGAAACATAGTGTCATATACTCCCTCTCACCGAAAGGCCTGTGTCCCAACAGTGGGGAAATTATAGGCTAATTAGGCACACATGGACTATCACCAGGATTAATGCATAGGATTACTTGTAATTCTGATATTCTCACAGGGTCGAAACTTACGCAGGTAAAACCAGGCGCACCTAGTTGATAATAATATTCTTGACAGTTTTTGTTTCTTTACAGAGCTAGATCCCGAAAATTTAGACAATAGCTGTCTAGATGTAGCAGATATACCACCACACTGTTATGAGTCAGACTTAGAAGATAATATACCTTTAATTATATGTAAAACTGAAGCGGAAGACGAAAAAGTTTCAAAGAAAAAAAAACCCATGGAGACAATAAGTAAGTATTAGTTAGTGTTCTGGTGTAGATACGGTTCAGTTTACTTTGTAAGGATCTGGAGTAACGTAAAAGAGGTATTGCTTCTAAGGAATTTATTTTGATACTACTTGGTTACTTGTAATGGCATGCTTTAAAAGATAGATTTTAACACACATACATACACATGCATACACACATACAAACAGCTCATTATTATTGAAATGGTTCGAACATGCCGCCCTCCAAAGGGCTCATAAAGACCTTTACATTTACAAACATAACAAGATAACTAATTAATTTAGGTTTCATCACCAAGCATCTAAGCACAAGTCATAAATACTGCGAGAAAATTCAAATAATTTACATTAAACAATGGTATGAATTTTATTAACATAGCTTCATTACATATTGGAACATTAATCATAAATATTAATTATCAATATCTATTGGCAAAGGACAGAGCTTATTAAAACTTCGCTTAACTATACTGCCACCACTCTTAACACTATACACTCTAGTGAGTAGGGTTGCTGAGGATTCCTCTTCCGCTTCCTCATAATACGGAAGTTCCGCAATATTTTGAGTTCCTCAACCCTTACCGCATCCTAATAAATAAAAATAAAAAAATCCTCTTCCGCTATCGCTTCCTCAAAATTGAAGAGGAATTTCAGTGCGCATGCGCGTATCCATGGCAACACGGCCCGACGCTGCCACCGGGCCGGGCCGAACGGTCAGCCTTGCTTGTTTTGAAAAATAAACCGAAATATTCTGGGCTTTATGGAGCTGTGCGGCAATATCTATCTTCTCCTCCATCAAGTGTCCCCAGCGAACGACTTTTTAGCAATGCTGGATTGGTTTATGATGAATTAAGAAACCGCTTGTCAGGGGAAACAGCGTCTAAATTATTTTTTATAAAATTCAACCTCGGTATAATTAATTTTAATGATTAATATTTTTTTATAAATTGGTTAATAATATCTACTTATTTAATTAATAAAGAAATAAAGGCTGCATTATTATTTTCTCTTCAATTCTTAAATAAAATTATATCATGCTCTCATATTTATACATATATATATTTCTTGTGTGTGTATGTCACTGAACTTCTCCTAAACGGCTGGACCGAGTCTGATAAAAAAATTTTGTTTGTTCAAGGGGATTCGAGAATGGTTTAGATTCACAAATTGATCCACTGGAAAGTTTTCTTTCAATTATTTTTTGTGTGTGCATAGGACAGTGTCAGTTGGGTCCGCTAGTCATTCATATTATCCTCTTCCTCTTCCGCTTCCTCATCCGCATCCTCTTCCTCAAAAAATATCCTCATCCTCAAAATTTGTGATTGACACTTCCTCTTCCTCTACCTCATAATTACTTTCTCAACAACCCTACTAGTGAGTCCATCGTCACCTGGGTGCTTAGCAATAATGCGACCTAATGCCCATTTGCTTGGTGGGAGCTGATAATTTTTGATGAGAACAATTTTGCCGACATCAAGTTCGTTGCATTGTTTAAGCCATTTGGGTCTCTGTTGGAGGCTGGTTAGGTATTCTGATTGCCATTTACGCCAGAAATCTCCCATCAACTTCTGCATGTGCTTCCAGCGTGACAGGTGACTGAATGGAATGTATCGAAGATCAGGTTGTGGTGTAGTTATTGGTGATTCACCAATCAAAAAATGACCTGGTGTTAAAGGTGTCAGGTTATCTGTATCTTCGTCATCTATTGGGCTTAGCGGCCTAGAGTTTAGGCCCGCTTCGATTTGACAAAGCAGGGTACTCATTTCTTCATATGTTAGATGATGGGTCAGAATCCTTTTCATGTGGTGTTTCATGGACTTCACGCCCGCCTCCCACAAGCCACCAACATGAGGGCTATAGGCAGGGATGAAGTGCCACTGCGTTCCATCCTGTGCAAGAGACTCTGCTACTCAATAGCAGAGTCTCTTGCACAGGATGGAACCTTCAAGTTCAAATTTTGCCTCCTTCCAAGCTGCTGCCAGCTCTTTATTAGCACCCACAAAATTGCGCCCTTGGTCACTCCATATCTGTGAGCATCTTCCACGTCTGGCGACGAACATTTTGAAGGCACCAATAAATGATTCGGTTGTGAGATCGCCGACCAATTCGAGATGAATGGCTTTAGTGGACATGCAAACAAATACTGCGACGTAAGCCTTGTTTGTTTTTACTCCTCGACCTTTAGATGCTAAAACTTGATAGGGTCCGGCGAAATCCACTCCACTGTTCAGAAAGGGTTTGGCTGGAGTTACCTTGACCTTAGGTAAATCACCCATGAGTTGGTTTTTGGTTGCAGCGCTGTGTTTCGAACATATCAAGCATTTGCGGAATCTAAAGTTGATCATACTTTTTGCTTTGATCAACCAAAATTTTGTTCTTACGTAGGCCATCATCATTTGTACCCTTCCATGTAATGACTTCAGGTGAGCATCTTTCACGATGAGCATTGACAAGTTGCTGTGATTGTTCAATATAATCGGATTTTAAGTTTCTTCAGATATATTTGCGTGGTGCAACCTGCCGCCCACCCTGAGAATATTTTCATTGTCCAGGTATGGTTTTAATAATTTCAATTTACTATTTTCTTTTACTTCCTTTCCTTTGCTTAAACTCAAGATTTCTTCATAAAATGCATCTCTTTGTGAAATTTTAATGCAGGCTTTCAGTGATTCTTCTAGTTCCTCGGTGGTTATGACTGTATTCTTCTTTTCTAACTTCTTCCCTTTGAGAAATCTTCTGCAATAAGTTATTGATTTTAGAAGTTCTTCTAAGCGATTAAATTGATCAAATTGTTTGTCTAGGCTTTCTTCCTTTTCTTCTAGTTTAAAGTTTGTCTGTATTACTTCTCTTCTTTCTAAACTTGTCATTAGGTTATTTGGTCTATTGAAGGTTATTGTTTTCTGTCTTAGCCATTCTGGGCCCTTCCACCATTGCTCATCTTTCTTCAACTCCAGAATATGTTCTCCTCGTGACGCAACATGAGCAGGATTATCGTTTGTGTGTACATGAAACCAATTGGATCCTGTATTATCCAATATTTCAACAACCCTGTTTCTCACGAAGGTTTGCCATCTTGTTGGGTCTCCCAGTAGCCAAGAAAGCACTATTGTGGAGTCACTCCATGCGAATATTTTGCCATCAGGAATTCTTAATGCTGCTTTAATTTGTTTGAGCAGTCTAGACAAGAGAAGAGCACCGCATAACTCTAACCGTGGAAGAGACAGTGGTTTAACAGGTGCTACTCGCGTCTTTGCATCTATTATTTGTGTTTGGGTATCTTCATTTTCTTCTTCTACAATGACATATGCAACAGCTGCGTATGCTTTGGTAGAAGCATCACAAAACCGTGAACTTCTATGGTAGTTGCCTTATGGTTGGTGATTCCCAGCCATATCTGTACTTCAATTTCATTAACATCTTGAAGACTATATCTTAGTGCAGTCCATTCATAGTTGATATCAGCGTCTACTTCTTCATCCCAGCTTATTCCTTGCAACCACAGCTTCTGTATCAATAGCTTTGTTGGTAGCATAGCTGGAGCTAATCAACCCAGTGGATCAAATAGCCGTTGTACATCGGCGAGGATCGTGCGTTTGGTAATCTGGTTACTCATAGGTGGCAAGGTTAGACTGTACTGAAATGTCTTTACCCATGTTCCAGCGTAGGCCCAAGTCGGTGATGGTGCCATGAATGGAGATGTCTAGATTGGCGTGCGTTGTTCGTTTAGCAGGATCAAATTATCTCAAGAAGTCAATATCGTTTGAGCACCATTTCTGTAGTGTGAACCCTCCCTTCTGTAGTATAGCTTCTACGTTCTTTGCTATGTGTATTGCATTTTCTACATCGTCATTCGAAGCCATCAAGTCGTCGACGTAGAAGTCGTCTTTGATCATTTTAGCAGCATCAGGGCATACGGTTCCTTCATCATCAGAGATTTCATGTAAAGTTCGGATAGCTAAGTATGGAGCGGATGCTGTACCGAACGTGACGCGTGTGAGTCTGTAGTCTTTGATTGGTTGATTAGGGTCACTCCTCCATACTATTCTTTGCAAATCTCTGTCTTCTTTCGTCACTAAGACCATTCGATACATGCGGTGTATGTCCGCCACAAAACAAATCTTCATACGCCATCTCATGATGAGGCTTCTCATATCAGTTTGTAGCTGGGGTCCAACTAGAAGTTCGTCATTTAAAGAAACATCACTGTTTCCCTTTTGCGATGCGTTGAAAACTATTCTGACCCTTGTAGTTTCTTTATCTTCTTTTACCACTGCATGATGTGGCAGGTAAACACTTTAATTGTTCATTTTCTCTTGTGGGACCTCTTCCATATGATTCATGTTAATATATTCATCCATGACCTTTGCATATTATGTTTTTAGTGTAGGATTCTTCTCTAGTCTTTTCTCTAATTGATTAAGTCTCTTCATAGCTATTTCTCTTGTTCCTCCTTGTGTTGATAACAGCTTGTCGGTTTTAGTTGGTAGTTTGACGATATATCGTCCGACTTCTGTTCTTGTGTGAGTGGATTGGTAGATTTGTTCACATCTTCTTTCTTGTGTTAGTGTAGTCTTGGCTTCAGTATCCAACTCCCACATTGATTTTAACATCTTGTCTAAGTCAAGGCTATGGTGCATCACAATGACTTCATTGGTAGTTCCATGTTCGTTTATGTTTCCAAACAAGATCCACCCTAGGCTGGTATTGTGAGCACATGGAGAACCTGGGGGACCTTTGATTATATCGCTTCTTATTATTTGGGCACATACTTCTACACCTAGTAGCAGATCTACTCTTCCTTGTTTATTAAAGCCTGGATCAGCTAATAATAAACCTTCCAAATGGTACCAGGTGTTGGTTGGAATGGTTTGTTAATAGTAATTGCGTGGTTATGCGTGTTGACATAATATAAGCCTTCACTCTTAACTTGAAACTGTTGTCGTATCTTGATTGCAGCTCGATATAGGCAGCTTGTTTGACAGCAGTTGTGGTCGAGCCAACTCCGTTAACTGTTGCGTGTGGAGGTATTCTCTTGAGTCGTAACAGTTGAGCAGCTCTCTCGCTAATGAATGTGGCCTGTGAGCCCTGGTCAATGAGCGCGCGCAGTACTGTCACTCGCCCTGATTCGTCACAAACTGGCACAAGTGCTGTGGCCAATAGTGCTGTACATGTGCTGGTGGTGAAGTGCGATGCGAGCTCAACCTCTTTATTAGCTTCCTTTGGTTTGCTTTGTACTTCATTTTGTTGTTGCTTGTTATCTGATTGATTGTTGGTACTTGGTCGTGCATGTTGAATATGTTGATGAACAAGAGAATGATGGCGCTTGTGGCATATGCGGCAGGACATGTTTAACCGACACTTCTTAGCTGAATGTCCTGGCGCCAAACAATTGAAACATAGTTGGTACTTCTTCACATATTCACACCTCTCAGTTGGTTCCATTTTGTTAAAATCTTTACAATGGCATAGCGTATGATTATCCTTACAAAGTAGGCAACTTCTTTGTTTAGTGATAGAAGGTACTGTAGAAGAATGGACTGTATATTCTTTACCTCTTGATGGTTTCTCTCTTGACGGCGGAGCAATCAGTTCTAGTGTGCGAAATGTGGTTTGTAGGAATCTCACAAGTTCTTCCCATTTCGGTAATTCTTCTAAATTATCTTTGTACGCAAACTGTTCCCATTCTCGGTGTGAATCTGGGTCCAGCTTTTGCACTGTCACAAATATAATGAACGGATCCCAAGAATCAGTTGACACGTTGAGGTTTCTTAGACTATTAATACACTCACTTGTTGTGTCTAACAATGCCTTTATATTGTTAGCAGATTGAGTAGTAATCTTCTTCTGCATTATCAATTTTCGAATGAGTGAAATCACTATAATCCGCCGATTACCATACCTATCTCGTAATAAGTTCCAAGCTTGCTCGTAATTACTTTCTGTTATTTGTATGTGCTTTAATAATGTTTCTGCTTCTCCTGTAATGCTACTTTTCAAGCTTTTCAAGTAATGAAGCTTTTGAACCTTGGACAACGTGGAGTTCTTATGCACTAACGATGTGAAAAGATCGCGGAACGTGGTCCAGTCTTCATAATGTCCCGAAAAGGTAGGTAACTGTATTTGAGGCAGTTTAAGATTTCCTTCATAATGCGTGCCGGTATTGTATGCAACGTCACTTAATCTCGGGTTTTGGTTAACCGATAAAAGGTCCTTCAAATCACCTTGCAAACATAGGTACAAATCTTCAACAACAAAGTAGTCTTCATTTGCGAAATACGGAACGTCTTTCTTCTTTTCCTTAGGTATCACTTTTAATAAGTTATGATGCGCCGTGCTAAACTTCTTCCAATATTCTTCAATGGATTGTAAACGTGTCTCGATGTATCCTTTTGTAAGTCTTTGTTTCGGACATTTCTTGAGGTTAGTTTGCGCCTTTTGCAGCAGTAACGCAACATCTTCCAACTCTGTCAGCAATTGTTCCACGGCAGTAGACATTTTTCCAAAAAAAGATGCAATATAGGTAACGTATTTACTGAGCTAATCCAATCGCCAATACTGGCACAAATCACTGATAGAAAACAGGTTCCTTACCTAAGGAATGCGCTTCTTTTGTATTCGCACTATTTACTAGACCGCCCAAGTAGATTATTTATCCGGTTCGAAATTCGACCATGTTCTGGTGTAGATAGGGTTCAGTTTACTTTGTAAGGATCTGGAGAGGTGTTGCTTCTAACGAATTTATGTTGATACTACTTGGTTACTTGTAATGGCATGCTTTAAAAGATAGATTTACACTTGTGTACACCCATACAAACAGCTCATTATTATTGAAATGGTTCGAACAGCTAGTTATACAATATGTAAAGAAAACCCTGTCCAACCCAGAAGGATAATAAAGGTTAGGTAATCACATGACCAAATAAAAATTTGAAATTTTGCATAATCATCATAGTAAATATACTAATCAATTTTGAAACAATCTTTTTTTTTCCCCGAATTCACTCTAGCTTCTCCAAAATTTGGTAATTAAAAAAAAATGACAACACCATTTTAGGCGGTATAATTATCGGCTTTCCTTTCAGTCAGTCTCGCCGCGGCCAATCGCAGTCGCGCGATGAGCATTGTCGGCGACGTAAAAGAAATAATTAGAGATGCACTATTTTTTGCGTAATAACTTTTTGTTTAATCGCTATTAACGTTTTTTTATCGCTATTAATCGAAACTTGTATCTGGTTGAATGATTTGTTGTAAAAACACAGATTACCTAATGGTAAAAGTACTTTTGTTTGTTTATCGATTAATTATTATTAACATTATTATAACACGTGTATACTAATACTCGTGGCCTTCTCGTTTCTGTTTAGTAAAAGGCCTTATGAAACACAATTTTAGTAAAGTTTTACAAATATTTTAACGTATTGAGACAGAAACTGAAATTAAAACTTTGACATGATTTTCATTTACAGCAGTGTATCTAGTTAATTTGAGTTTTGTAAAAGCTCTAAACAATTCCATGCGATGTTGAATCGATAATGTGAGAAACTACAATACTAAATCGATACCAAAAATAAACGAGTAAATCGTATCGATCGAGCAATCAATACTTTGAGTACTTACACATCTCTACTCAAAGCATGCCGCGAGGGCAGCCGCGTACCTATTTTTATAAAATAGAAATCATTTTTACTTTAAATTATCAGTTTCGCGTAAAAATTGCTTCCATGTGTAGACTACTCGTGTATTGTGATCATGTCGTTTTCTAACGTAATTTAACATGCTAATGGTAAGGGTAGTAACTGCAATTAGCTGTATTGTGATCAGGTGTTGGACGATTTGGATGTGGTTCCTGCATGACGGTGCTCCACCATATTATTGCCGACATGTACGTTAGTACCTCCATTATCATTTCGGCGGGCAGTGGATTGGTAGGGGTGGGCCGTTTTGTGGCCAGGGTGGAGTTGACACCTTTTGATTTTTATTTGTGGGGACCGTCAAACAATTAGTCTTCACAAAGATTTGTCATGCTGAAGACGATATGCATGGGCTAATTGTAGCAGCTTTTGATCGCATTAAATCGGACAGAACGGTCCTGCAAAACGTCCGTACTAATCTCGTGCGACGGTGCCAGGCTTGTATCGGTCTTAGTGAGAGAAGTATGGAACAACATCTCTGCCACAGCCATCGGGTTTACTTGCTCATCGGATGAAATGATACATTCGGAGAATCAGACGACCGTCCTACTTAAAAAAAGTTCTTTTCACGAGCTGCCTAAGTATCATTGTTTCTTTCGAGAGTCGATAAACGTGGATAGATTACCTATACATGCTCATGCATGTATAGGTAGTCTATCCACGTTTATCAACTCATGGTCAACTGAGGTCATGACCTTTCGAAACCGCTACGTATAAGCGACCACGTGACGCGTGCCATGTAACCTATTTATTTTATTTAAGTTATTTATTTTTAGGGGGTATTTTTTTTAAGTTTAGCCAGGCTTTGTAGGCATTAGTAAAATCAGTTATCGATACCTAAAAATACCTTCACAGGTCGGACAGGGTTTTCTTTACATATTGTATAGCTAACCAGACAAGCCAATGGTTCACCTCATAGAAAGTGGCTAGGATTACCTCACGGGCCTGATGGGTGTAACTGGTAATATGGGCAATTTTGAGTTTTGTTGCTAGGACTTTTCAGTTTATTTTTATTTGCTTGCCTACCTGACTGTCTTGTGCGATCTCTAATCATGTTGGCCCTGATGTGAACGTTACCAGATCGTCATGCAGATTAAAGTTACAGATACCATCGTAGTTAAATTCAGTTCAATTAGTTTATTTCAGATAACAATAATTATTGTACACACAACATATACATGTAATAAAAAGCGTCTATATTTAAATTGAATTTAAAACAGCCACGTAGAACACTAGTCAAGACAGCAGAATATTGTCCAGCGTTCCATAAATAGATGATCTTTCCAAGCTCTCAGTAATGAGATTTAGTTAGCTGTCGCACACCCAGAGCGTCGGAGACAAACGACAATTCTTCAAATTCATTCAAATCTCCCATTGTGTACTTACTAGATTTACTTACAGAGGACACCGTTGTGAGGCAACCAAAACAGGACACACGAAGAACAAGAGAAAAAGATGCAATAACAGCCGAGGAGACTACAAAAGACAAATCAGACCCGGTTATCCGTACTACTCAGAAATGGACGTCCAATTCTGGCACATATTTCAAAGAGCCTTACATATGTATACGGGGTAGTCATAATTATGTAAAAAAACACACTGGTGAAAAACCTTATCAGTGCGAAATATGCCAACGTAATTTTAGTCGAAAGAGTAGTTTACCAACCCATATGCGTACACACACTGATGAGAAACCTTATCAGTGTGAAATATGCCAACGTAATTTTAATCAAAAAAGTAGTTTAACAACCCATGTGCGTACACACACTGGTGAAAAACCTTACAAGTGTGAATTATGTCAACGAAATTTTAGTCAAAAGAGTGTTTTAACAACCCATATGCGTACACACACTGGTGAGAAACCTTATCAGTGTGAAATATGTCAACGTAATTTTAGTACAAAGAGTCATTTAATAAACCATATGCGTACACACACAGATGAGAAACCTTACCAGTGTGATATTTGTCAGCATAATTTTAGTGCAAAGAAGAATTTAAGAGAGCATATTATGCGTACACACACTGGTGCAAAACCTTATAATTGTGAAATATGTCAACGTAATTTTAGTATAAAGAGTCATTTAATAAACCATATGCGTACACACACTGACGAGAAACCTTATCAGTGTGATATTTGCCAACGTAATTTTTGTGCAAACGGCAGTTTAACAAGGCATATGCGTATACACACTGGTGAAAAACCTTATCAGTGTGAAATATGCCAACGTAATTTTAGTCAAAAGTTTAGTTTAGCAACTCATGTGCGTATACACACTGGTGAAAAACCCTACAGGTGTGAAATATGTCAACGTAATTTTAGTGCAAAGACCGATTTAACAAGGCATATGCGTACACATACTGGTCAGAAACCTTATCAGTGTGAAATATGTCAACGTAATTTTTGTCAAAAGAGTAGTTTAACAACCCATATGTGTACACATACTGTTGAAAGACCTTACAAGTGTGAAATATGTGAATGTAATTTTAGTCAAAAGAGTAGTTTAACAACCCATATGCGTACACACACTGGTGAGAAACCTTATCAGTGTGAAATATGCCAACGTAATTTTAGTCTAAAGAATAGCTTAACAACCCATGTGCGTACACACACTGGTGAGAAACCTTATTAGTGTGATATATGCCAACGTAATTTTAGTCAAAAGAGTGGTTTAAGAAACCATATGCGTACACACACTGACAAGAAACCTTATCAGTGTGATATTTGTCAACGTAATTTTAGGCAAAAGATTGGTTTAACAAGGCGTACACACACTGGTCAGAAACCTTATTAATGAGAAATATGTCAAAGTACTTTTAATGTAAAGGAAAATTTAAGAGTGCATATTCGTACACACACTTATAAGTGTGATATATGTTCACGTACTTTTAAAATAAAGCTAAACTTAACACAGCATATTCATACACACGCTGGTGTCAAAGCTTATGATTGAGCAATCATAACACAAATGCAGGATATAAATAAAATCTTGGTTATATTAATGTTTTTTCCTTCTACAAGTTAGAAAACTAACAAACTTGATAACTTGTAGTAATCATCCACAATATAGGTATTTCTTTCAAAGGTAGAAAAAAAGAAAAAAAAAGGAAAGGTAGGTATTTTTTTTAAAGGAGGATGTTGAACTTTGACCAGGCTATGAAATGTCATATACAAGGTTATTAGAGGACTTAAATAATAATAATAATAATAATCAAATATATTATTTTAAATCAGTTTTTCTATTCCATATGGTGAAATATTTAACAGAAAACTCAAGCCCAAAACTATAATAATTTAAAATTTACGTAAAAAAGTCTCTATACACAATGGAGTTGTTTTATAATCGAACAAAACCGAACCATTACAGCTGACATCTGTCATGTCACCGTGGACAATACAAAACCAAGAAAAGAAAAATATTTAATATGAATTTGCAATGTTGACAAGATCTGCCGCTCGACGTGCACGCCCACCATCTCCGGACTCGTTGCTCGGCTCCGCCTCGTCGCCGCCGGTCTCCAGCGCCACTGCAAGCGCTGTGACAACCCCGGCCGCGGCAGTTGCGTCGAGCTCGAGCGACGAGTACTTCTCTCCGCCGACGACGCCACCACCTGCTCGCCGACGGGGAGGACGCCGGCCGCCGGACCGCTTAGGACCTCGAGGCCCATCGGCTTCTGACAGGGTCCCAGCTCCCGGCGGAAGTGTGCAGCGCATGAGATGGACACAATCCATCAATGAAAACGTCATGCGCTCATACTATGGGGCTACAGAGGGAGGAAACAACCTGACCGCGTACCGTGTTCGAATGCTCTCTCTGTTTCAGGTGCTTGAGCCAGCTGTCAACGTGTCGGCGCAACGACTGTCGGATCAGGTACGGGTTATCCAGCGTAATCATATGTTGGATGATACTGTGCTTGATCGCCTGCGAAACGAAATGCAGAGTAGCCGTATCATTGCTCACCAGTCGCAGACTGCGGAGATACCACCGCAGCCCACGAACTATGCTGACGAGGGGAGTAATGATAGGGCTACAAATGTAAGTACCCAGTGCAATGAGGAGTTAATAAATGCTTTGGAGGCTGCGATTCGGGAATATCGTTTCACCCCGGCAGAACTGAGACCACGCCTGCCACGTTTGCCCATGCATAACAGAAATAGGGCACTGATGGCTGCTCTGGATGCGCAGTTATCAGATTATTTTGATACCTGCGAGGACCTCACTGATACTCATTCAATCCTGTACTGCGCAGCTGTAGCAGCTTGTCGTGTAGCTCATGTCAAATTTCCCAGTGACTCTAGAGCTACACGACCGAAACCAGTAGTACCAGCTTGGCAGCACAGGATTGAACGTCGTATTGGTGGGGCCAGAGCACTCATCGGTAAACTAATCTGCTTCAGGGAGGGTAATACTCGTCCCAGAGTGATGCGCTTTGTGAGGCGGGCATTTGCAGGTACAAATATCAGCCCACAAAATTATATGGCCCGTGTCACGGAGCGCATCGACTTCCTGAAGCAGAAAGTGTATGCATGGGCGAACCGTATCAGAAGATACAAACGACGAGTGGAACGGTACACCCAGAATCGCACCTTCCAAAGCAATGAAAGGTGGGTTTATAGGGACTGGGAACGACCAGAACAAGGTGTGACTGACACGTGCCTACCGGATGATGATGCCATGTGTTCATTTTGGCGCAGTATCTGGTCGGTACCTGTCAGTCACACTGAAGGTGACTGGGCCCGGGATGTCGAGAGAGCCTGCGATCCAATACCTGAAATGGGGGCTATTACCATCTGCCCCCAAGATGTAGCTTGTGCAGTCCGTCCGTTACCTAACTGGAAGTCTCCAGGACCGGACGGGCTGCATAACTTTTGGATAAAATGGTTTCCAAGGTCGCACGCTCGCTTGGCATCTCAATTCCAGACTGCTTTGGTGTCTGGTTCATTACCTCAGTTCCTAACTACTGGAATAACCCACCTGCTCCATAAATCAGGTAGCACCGCGGAACCCAAAAATTATAGGCCGATCACCTGTTTACCGACGGTCTATAAAGTTCTTACATCCATTTTGAAAACTAAAATTAACAAACATATTGACAGCAACTCCATCATGTCTGCCTCTCAAAATGGATGTAAGAGCGGGTCTCGCGGTACTAAGGAGCTACTCCTTATTGATATGGCCATTAGCCAACAGGTTCGTCGTTCCCGAAAGGATCTGTCGACATGTCGGATAGATTATAGGAAGGCCTATGACTCAGTCCCACATACATGGCTCATGCGGGTGCTGGAGTTGTATAAAGTGGATGCAACTCTGCGCACCTTCCTGAGGACATGGAAGACAGTCCTTCGCTATCCAGGATGTCGAAATATTCAGAGGAATAGCGAACCGATACGGATCGAGCGAGGAATATTTCAGGGCGATAGTTTGAGTCCACTTTGGTTTTGCTTAGCATTGAATCCTCTAAGCACACTATTGGAGGATTCAGGTCTAGGCTATCGGTTGAGGAGAGGTGGTCAGGTTATATCGCACCTCCTCTACATGGATGACCTGAAACTTTTTGCTCCCAACAATTCACAACTGAGGGAGCTACTGAAAATTACTGAAACTTTCAGTAGCTCCATCAGGATGGAATTTGGTGTGGACAAATGTGCGGTCATGCATGTAAAGCGAGGAGAGATTATGGAATCCGTGGGAACCCAACTCACTGATTCCATAAACCTTAGAGCCCTCTCCGCATCCGAAACCTATAAGTATTTGGGTATGTCGGAAGCGTTGGGTATCAATGTTACTGACATGAAGCAATCGTTGAAAGAACGCTTCTTTGGCCGCCTGAAAAAAGTACTTAATAGTCTTCTATCAGGCGGAAACAAGGTGCGCGCTTTCAACGGTTGGGTCATGCCGGTATTGATGTACTCTTTCGGCATACTCAAATGGACTCAAACTGAACTTGACGCCCTGGATCAGAGGGTCTGTACGCTGCTGACTGCAAATCGATTGCATCACCCACGGTCATCGGTTATGAGGCTGTATAACCCGCGAAAATGTGGAGGTCGTGGCTTTTTAAATGCCAAGACCCTCCACAATCGCGAGGTATGCAGTCTCAGGGACTATTTCCTAGTGACCGACGTGGGGATGCATCGAGATGTGGTCGCGGCTGACAAGGGCCTCACTCCGCTCTCCTTGGCTAAAGAGAACTGGCGTAAACCAGTAGTGCTTGACACAAATGATCGCATGGAGGTATGGAAGAGCAAAGAGCTTCACGGACGCTTTTTCCGAGCCCTTCACGGGCCCGATGTAGACTTACAAGCGTCCGTAGCCTGGCTACGATTCGGTGACCTTTTTGGGGAAACCGAAGGTTTTGTATGTGCAATTATGGACGAAGTTATGATGACGAACAATTACCGGAGATTTATTGTGAAAGACGGCACAGTTGACATCTGTCGGGCATGTCACCGGCCGGGGGAATCAATAAGGCATATTATCTCCGGGTGTTCTCGTCTAGCTAACGGAGAGTACTTGCATAGACACAACCTTGTAGCCAGGATCATTCATCAGCAACTTGCTCTTAAATACAACCTTGTGGAATCGGAGGTGCCGTACTACAGGTATACGCCCGACCCAGTTCTCGAAAATGGCTATATCACATTGTACTGGGATCGATCCATCATCACTGACAGGACTATTGTTGCCAATAAGCCTGATATAGTGATGGTGGATCGATCAGAGCGGCGTGCAATGATTGTTGACATAACCATCCCGCATGATGAAAACCTCGTGAAAGCCGAGAAAGATAAACAAATCAAGTATCTTGACTTGGCTCACGAGGTTGTCGACATGTGGGAAGTGGATTCAGCAATCATTGTACCGATAGTCGTGACAGCCAATGGCTTAATAGCCAAGAGCCTCGACCAACACCTCAGGAGGCTCTCGTTAGGCAGCTGGATCAAGGGCTTGATTCAGAAAGCGGTACTGCTGGACACGGCTCGCATCGTCAGGAAGTTCCTCTCTCTGGAGCCCTGACCGCCGGTAGCTTGGACCCTGTTCCCGATACCGGTGGGCTACTATTTTTTATATTTTTAAATGTTTTTTATGTATTTTTTATGTAGAAATATTTAAAAATGTAATTTATATGTATATACTATGAAATAAAGGATAATAATAATAAACGTTTATTTGGAACAAGTTTTAGGACACAAGTTTACAAATTGAAACGAAGATAGCTACAAAAGTTAAAACTGTGGCGCAGCTATCGACGCCTAGCTAAACAATAAGTTACATTGCAGTTCCAGACTAGTAATAAAGTTAATAATTAATTAAACTACATCCCTGTGTGTGTATGTGTATGCGTGTGTGTGTATGCGTGTGTGTGTGGGTGTGTAGGGGTGTGTGTGTGTGTTTGTGTGTGTAGAACGCGTAAGTGTAAATGGTTCGCCTAATCATCGTTAGCAATTCCACATAGAATTTTTACATAATTTGTTTGATTGGCTGCATGGCTATGCCTTTGCTTTTACCACGAAACGGAAAAAAAAATTTGTGGTTCGTCATCAGACTTGGGACTAAGTGCTTAAAAATAAAAAAGCAGTTATGGTTTTTGGTTATTTCAAAAAGCAGCTTTCGTTAACTGCTTAATTGCTTATAAACTTTGAAAGCAATTTCTTGTGCAAAAAGTATACGTTAATGATTCCTATTTGCTTTAAGCTTTTATTATTAAACACGTATGTTTTTTCGAGTGAAAAGCATAACTGCTTTTTAATGCTTTGAGACACAAATTATTTTTGACAGAATTTTGCCTGTTAATTAATCAATGAATTTTCCTTCGTACTTCACAGGCTTAGGACTGTCTGAATAAGTTTATTTATGTAAATTTAATTCAATAAATCAATTTTTAATAAAAAAAATACTATCTTTCAGGCGTACTTAAAAGTTCTTAAATGTTGTTTCAGGTTGGTAACCGACGATTTATACGAAAAAGATTTCTTACAAAAATACATTCCGCAACTTTGTCAGAAAGTGAACTTCTTTCAAAAAAGTTCCAAATGTTCCTAAAAATGCACGAAAATTTTAAATTTAACTCTACTCCTTTAATACCTATAGTCTTTCACAATTTAAAAACACACTATAATCACAAAACAATAACCAAACGCGTATCAACACCATTAAGCATCCAAATTAAAAAAAAAACATAATTCAATAAGTTGAACTGATTCGAAGAATCTGCCAAAGCAGAAAAAACATATAGCAACTATACCATAAAATAAGCATAAAGCATAACTGGAAGAAAAGTTATACGAAATTACGAAAAGTGGCTACATAAAAATACTTTCCAAATTAATAAGTCGTATTTACAATGGTAGCATTTTATCGTCACAAAAAGTGGATAATAATGTAGCTTATTAGCAATGGAGAGAGCGACATCTATTATTGGCAATAAATAACGTCAGCACATGAATAGAGCTGAGTGACGTAAATTCGTAATTGTAGTAGTGTATATACAAGTCAACAGGTGGCGCCCGCGCCAGTCACAAAAAGTAAAAGTTGAATTAGCGTTTTTTAAAAAGCAACTTATTTTGCTTATAAAAAAAAGCATGCTTTTTTAAATGCTTTATACTTTTTAACATCTCTAGTTATCATTATGATTTCAGCCGAAAGACGTCCACCGCTGGACATAGGCCTCCCCCAATGTTCTCCACGACGACCGGTCCTGCGCCTCCCGCATTCAGCGGTTGAGGGATTTATTTATTTATTTTTATTTAAATAAAGAATAATAAAGATCCGTACAATTTTTGAGGTTATGATAACGTAACAATGGTCTATAGTTATACCTACATACAACGCTACGAATTGTAGCCTACAATCATAACTAAACTGCAAAGGTGAACGAGGTAGCCTATGTTATCTATTTACCCGACTACGGCAAAGCAAAAGGAGGGTTATGATTTTGACAGGCTATGTATGTATGTATGTATGTATGTATGTTCATCTGTTCCCTCGTAACTTCTAAACTACTTATCAGAATTCGACAAATGACATATCATTAGAAGCGTCTTAATTGTCCGCTGGTTATAGGCTATATGGAGTTTCACAAAATCTAATGTGGCGCCCTCTAGCAGACAAAACATACAGAGTACAAAAATTAAGTTAAGATAAATATGCCGTGTTTGGTATCATTTGATAGCACTTTACTTGTACATTTTGAATATATATATATATTACTAGCATTTGCTTGTGACTTTAGCTGTATTCATGGGCTGATTGCATATAATTCACATCTTTTCGTTCATAGCTTTTTTACTACTTATCAGAATAAGACCACAGCAGTACCATTAGAAGGGCCTTGATATTCTGTTGGTTATCTATACTAATATATAAAGCTGATGATTTTGTTTGTTTGTTTGTTTGTGCGCGCTAATCTCAGGAACTACTGGTCCGATTTGAAAAATTCTTTTTGCGTTGGATAGCCCATTAATCCAGGAAGGTTTTAGGCTATATAACATCACGCTGCGACCAATAGGAGCGGAGCATAATTAATTCTACGCGAACGAAGTCGCTGGCGGCTGCCAGTGAGCTATAAAGCTTGTCACCAAATTTAGTATTGCGCCCTCTAGCGAACAAAAAGTTCTATGATAATATAAAATTAAAATAAATATACCGTATTTGGTATCACTTGAAAGAGCTTCACGAGTACTTTATGCTTGTACATAATCCCGAGTAATGCTTCGTAGAAATTTAAATGTAAACCAGGATTTGGTAAACGGAGCGATGGAAGTGGTGAAGACCTTCGAATGGCCTGCTCTTCTGCGCGATCAGTTGGAACAGGGAGAACAGCCTAGCGCTGTCATACAATTTGACGACGCATCCATAAAAGTAGATATTAACGGACTTATCAGAATCGAGCCTTGCCTCACTGAATTTGACGGCTTGAGGGGGTCTGGGAAAATTCAGCGTAAAATGCCCCCGCTGATTCTTTGTTAGGGTTGTGCTGTACATAAATTACAAGGTTGTACTCTAGATAAAGCAGTTATCGATCTAGGAAAGTCATTGTTTGCTAAAGGACAGGCCTATGTCGCTCTCAGTGGAATCAAAACCATAGAGTGATTGTTTATAACTGCCTTGGATCATAATAAATTACTTAAAAATCCACATGACAGTCGATCTTTACCAAAATTACATAGATTAAGAAATCTTCCCAGGTCCTCTCAATATATGAAACATCCAATTTATTTATACTTACTAACGACCTCATCCACTAATTCATGACCCATTCGCTGCCATCGACGCAAATGTGCGTCGCTACTACGAAATACTGGAAGCTTCATACGGGGAAACCATTGCTATACGCGCTACGATCCACGTGCTACGAAATAGTAAAATAGGACATCTCTACATATTACTATGCGCCGATACATAAGTCAAAAGAGATGTCGTATGTTAACTACCTAGTTTTTAGTTCGTCATTTTAACTTTTGTTAATATCACAGTATAAAATACATACAGTAGGTCGACGCCTTTGATCTCGTGTAAAATGCCCACATCGTCTAAACAGTAACGCATCGGCCAGGGTTGTCACAAATAAACAATATTTATAAAATTATTGCAGATCAACATCCATAGCTGTATTATATTTAATTAATTTGCTATTTTTACTACGGAAACAACTCGAGACAGATTTAAGTTATTTAGATGGCATATTCGTAAGCAGCACCCCAATCCACCTCGGAATACAACCCATATCACTCACCCATCACTCACCCATCACTCACCCATCACTCACCCATATGACCCATATCATATTAATATACATTTAAATTGGCGTCCGCCATCTTGGATTTCAAAAAGGGCCTTTTTCGTAACAAGCACCCCAATTATACTCAAAATTGACACTCACATCAAATTATAAAAAAAATTACGTCCGCCATTTTGGATGTCAAAAAGGATGACTTTTTCGTGACAAGTAACCCAATTATACTCAAAATTGACACTCATATCAAATTATAAAACAAACAAATAAAAAAACGAACACGTGTTAGCCCTTAATGATAGATACCGAGCTACGAACATCGTTTTGTTTGCAGCTCGGGTGCCGCTTACCCGCGTCTCGTCCCTCACAAGCCGCACGATTGCTCTGTCTAGACGTCTTCGTCGGACGACTGTATGATTTTTAGACTGTGTTAATATTATGCGCCACAAATACACTTTAACACCAAAATAGTAAAATAATATGTAGTTGAAAAATCAATCAAATTTGGTAATCTTTAACTAATGAAAAGTAAAAAAACAATATTAAAAAAAAATTTCTAAAAACATTTAAATTTTTATTAATTTGAGAGAATTGCCGTAAATATTTTGATGAAGTAAGTTCAAGGCATTTTGCTGATTGAGGTGCTACTTGTTGATGTTACTTGGTGAATATGTATGAATATTGTATACTGTTACCTTGTTTTGTTTTACAAACTACACACATCAAAAGTGTCTAGGGATCAAGCATTTTTATGCGGATTTCTTGAGATTGAGATGTGGCTTTGTAATAAATTTATGATTTTATAAATTTATATGGATCCTTTTGGTGCATTTCATAATTTGAATCAGGAACTGTGAATCAAATTCGAGTAAAAGATGAAAATCAGCTGTCAATATTTTCCCTATAAAAACATACAACGCATTGAAGACATTATTAGTGCTACTGTTTCCCTACTACTGATTAAAACCAACGTTATTATGGAGCGGCGACGTCATTTAAGCAGGGAAGAAATGCTCAGAGCCGTGGGAATGATAGAAGCTGGTTCCCGGCAACGTACTGTGGCTTTAGCTCTGAATACAAGTCAGAGTGTTATCAGTCGACTTTGGACACGTTACCGAAGCACTGGTACCGTGGCTGAGCGCCATGGAGGACGGTATCGCTGCACCACACGGAGACAAGACCGATACATTCAAATCTTAACTCGAAGAGCTCCAACAATAACCGCCATGATGTTAGCCGTGAGGCTTCATCACTCTTCAGGGAACTTAATTAGCGACCAAACAGTCAGAAACCGCTTGCATGAAGTGAACCTTCATTCCCGAAGACCGCTACGGGTACCACCTATAGCAATGCACAATCGTAGGATTCGATATCAATGGGCTCTTGAACACAGAAATTGGGCAGAAGAACAATGGCGTTTCGTGTGCTTTTCTGATGAGTCTCGTTTTGGTATGAGACCGGATACAAGACGTATACGACACTGGAGAACCCCTGGACGCCAACAGCGATTAAAATCCTGCCAGGAAGTCCATCCTTATAGTGGTGGAACCATCATGGTATGGGCGGGTATTTGGATCGGCGGAAGAACTGAGTTGATTTGGATCAGAGGCAACCTCAACGCTCAAATTTATGCTGAAACGATTGTATCAGACGTCATCGTTCCTCTACAAGTGCAAATCGGTCCCTTATTTCAGTTAATGCATGATAATGCACGACCGCACACCGCAAGAGTTGTAAGACAGACTCTCGCCGCAGCTAACATCAATGTCCTGCCCTGGCCTGCTCAGTCGCCAGACTTGAACCCGATTGAGCATGCATGGGATATGCTACAGAGAAGAGCTCTGCCGAATATGGAGGGTATCCAGTCGCAAGAAGACCTTTTTTTGTTGTTGCAACGAACATGGGCGGCCATTCCACAGCGTGATTTGGATGAACTCATTTTGAGTATGCCAAACCGATGTTCTTGTGTTGTTAGTGTTCGCGGTAGAAACACGGATTATTAATTGTTTAAGTTACCCAATAAAATTTTAGAGAAAACTGTTATTTCAGTCTTTTTTTCGAACTTTTGTGTTAGTGGTTCAAATGTCAAATATCCCTTTATTAGGAAAATGGCAAATTTCTTTATTAATGCAAAGGTGACTTGGTTTATCGTTACTGTGACAAACGAAAACACTTTATTTGATGAATCCTTAAAGAAAATTTTAATTAATATCAATCAGGAGAAAAGTTATTGCAAAAATATATGTTGATCCCTAGACACTTTTGATGTGTGTACATTAGCAACTTTGTTCCGTTCAGTATTCTGAAAATCTTGTTTTATACTTTTTCAGCGTCGTTTTTTGCCGTAGTTGGGTTTTAGTTTTTTGATTGTTATATAAGCCAATACAATGCTGTAGTGGCATACCTTTATAACAAACTAAATCATGTTGCATGGATTTACGAGGATTCACTTAAGTAATCCGAATTTACATAAGTAGCGATTTGTCTGCTGTTTTAGTAGTCAAAATGTTTGAACAAAAAGCAATGCTCAGACACAGAAAGCAGTGCACTTATTTTTTTTCGGAGGTGGAAAAATCCTCATGCGCTATCCTCCGCTTGGGGTCGCGGAGGGATGTGTCCGACTCTTACCGGCTAAAAAACCGCCTACCACTTAAGTAATCCGAATTTACTTAAGTAGCGATTTGTCTGCTGTTTTAGTAGTCAAAATGTTTGAACAAAAAGCAATGCTCAGACACAGAAAGCAGTGCGCTTATTTTTTTTCGGAGGTGGAAAAATCCTCATGAGCTATCCTCCGCTTGGGGTCGCGGAGGGGTGTGCCCGACTCTTACCGGCTAAAAAACCGCCTACCTATGTGCGCTCGTGATCTGCCTTTCCGGAGTATCGGGTCTCTCGGTCGACTCTTTTGCTTGCATTACTGCTTCGCAGGAGACTACCCCGTCCCAAGCAGTCCACCCATGAGTACATACTTATATTAGGTTTTGGGATTACAGGCGTGGTGTTGTTTTCTAATTAATATAATTATGCCATGACAAATACAAAAGAAATATAATTAAGGTGATTTTGAAATAAAACATTCATAGTAGATATTTTTTATTTCATTTATTAAAGCTGTTTGGCAAATCATACAGACTATCCCAGTTATTGCTTTAAAAATGCTCTGCACAAACTCTGGCCAAAACTGGTATATAAAACTTATAGTTACCTAATATACTAGCTCTGAAAGAGTCGGGAATAGTATGTAAATGAGTATTAAGACATCCAACAAATAAACAATGAGAAGCTGTATTAAATACAGCCCCTCTATTATTTTAGAATAATTCCTGCTACCGGTTGATCAGGTACATTAGAAACTTCTTAGCTGTCTTCCTCAGCTTCTACAACTTTTACTACAACTTGGTCAGAAACATCTGGCACGGGACTTAATTCCTCAACTGGAGTTACCGATCTTACTGCTTCAATTTCTTGATCCCGAAATGCAGATTGTTTGCATCTCAGCCAACAAGGATGACAAATACGTTCAGATGATCTTACCTATAAAAAAGAGACTGTGGTATAAAATACACATAATAACTTGAATTCACTATAATTCTTGACTATTGCTAGTTTTGTTTTTAGGCATATTACAGACCTGTCGTGGTGCAATCTTGGATTGAACAATATTGGCAATACTTCTATCCAAATCAGCCATTTTCTCTCAAGATAAGGTCACTTCGTCACTTTAATATTGAGAGACGACCAGGGGGGGCACACTTAACACTTCATCAATTTTTACAGTCGAAAGCGACACCTGAACTCTGGCGAGTGAACAACTTGGCAGCCATCTTGTCCCAAGGGTCAAATAAAGGTCAATGACAATGCCATATTTTTTAATTTTCATTTTCATGAAAGAAGTAAGATGGCGGATAGAGAATCAAACTTATTTTATTTAGACTTGTGTTGAATTAATGTAACGAGTGTACGTGTTATTGCCAAAATTGTGGTGTCTCTTCATGACGACAGGATGCAGATGGATAAATTACCATGGTTATGTGTTGTTACAAAATAATATACATATAAGTAATCCATACAAAGTTTCAACCCCAAAGTGTTAATTTGTGACACTTTCGGCTAATTTGTAATATTATTTCTGTGTGTGTCAGCTGTAAAGTTTCCACTCATAAAATAATTGAATTACTGAATACTTTTTTATAATCATCTGAAATCTCAGACCTATATTATATGTACATAGCTACGTACGCATAGGTACGTAACAATAATATACATAGCTACGTATGTATAGGTAATAGGTATGTAGCTATAGTATACATAGCTACATATGCATAGCTACGTATATCACTCACTAGTAGTTGTTCACCCACCAAATGTAAGGGGGCAGCACTTTCCATACATGCACATTTTATCACAAAGTTGTCACTCTTTAACTAGATACTATACTCTTTGGAGACCACATAGAACATACATGAGTGTCCGTGGCCTTGTGGTGTTCGAGCCGCTGGGCGCTGTCACAGTTTAATGCCTCATTAACCGCATGCATTGCAATGTCATGACAAGCTTCACAAATGCAATCATCTTCAGTGATCTAGAAATAAGAAAACGAAAATCAATAAAGATTAGTATTATATTCACAGAGCTGAAAGTGATCAATGATTCGATACGAACAAAAAAAAAAACTTAATCGGATCGTTCCAAATACTTATACTAATTGATGACATAATGCTCGAATCAAGTTGCAGTTGAATAGCAAATAACAGGAAGAAAACAGGAAATCGCTCAGTACCTGATTCACTATACAACGATGGATTTCAACGACGCTAACGGCAAGTCAGCTGTTTGTGTGTGTCATGTGCCATCTGTTCCCTATTATTTTAAGTATACTCTTTGATCTGTTCTGTCATCAACAGTCAACACAGATATTTTTTTTTGGTTCACTTCTTTACTTCTGAACGGAAAAGGCAAAGGCATGATAGGCCACAGTCTGGACTTTGTAAGTTTATCCTTTTCTATTTTTCCTGCGTAAGTTTCACCACAGATTAAGGCAGTGATTATTTTTTAAATGAATAATTATACTATTTTTATTGTTAATTGATATATGACTAGTTATGTAAAATAAATTAAAAATATTATTTTAGTATTTTTTAAACGTAATCGCTTTATTAAATGCCGCTAAGTGGTTAAAATGTAACACACGGGTACCACAGATTTAAATGAAACAGGTTTGTTAAAATTGAGTTTATTTAATATTATTACAAAACATTTCCCAAATTAGAAAAAATAAGATGGACCCGGTTATTTAAAGCAGGTTTATATGACTAGTTATTATCAAGTTTGAATGCATCCAAACCTGTTTATTTTAATCTCTGGTACCTATGCGTTTTGCTCTAAAAGAGCAGTGGTATTTACAATACAGAATAAAGACAATAAGAATTATAGTAGATATGCAGTATCAAAGAACAATGACAATTAAGATGCATATTTTATGAAGATGTTGGTAAATGATAATTAGTAGTTGACGGACTATTAATGGGTACTTACCTAGTACTTACTTATAAACAATTTTTTTTCTTTTCCTTTTTCTAATCCATTCAGTAATAAATTATTAATTGAAATTTAAGGCCAAGTGAATTTTAAATGAAACTAATAGTTAAGTTACATTTTGTTCAAATTAGTTAGAGAAAATAATTATCAAATGAAATGGATAAAGTTAAATTTATAATACACATATTATATGATCAAACGAACTTCCCAAGTGAAGTTCGATCAATATTATATGAATCACTTCATTCGAAGATATAAATTAAATACCATGTAGTCCCCCGGTTTACTAGGCAACATTCGCACAATCTTTAGAGTTTAGGAAACGATTTTTTTTTGTCTTTGGTTTACCTTTGCCTCTGTTCACCATCTTGGACGTTGCTCATTTTTCAGAGTTCAAAGGGTCATTTAAAACTTTCTAAATATAGGTATCGATAGCAGGGGGTGGAAGGGTGATTATATCTTAAAATGAAGCGATTCATATAATATTGATCGAACTTCACTTGGGAAGTTCGTTTGATCATATATTATATTTCATCGCTTCATTCTTCAGATATAAATTAAATACCATGTAGATGTTAAGAGCAGAAAGTTTTGCAATTTAAATAATAAATAGAACACCTTAATTTTACTGATAATTAGTTTTTATTTTTACATAATTGATCGCAACCTATCCATTAAGTATATAATATTTTTATATGAAAACGCATACAATCATTTTGTATTCTATTAATATTGCTTATATTAATTTACAATCAAAGTTAATAAATTTGTTATTAATATTCTTCTCAATACAGATTAATCTATAATTTATCAGTTGGACGGTAAGCAAACAGATCTTGCACGATAGTTCTGCTGTAGAACCTGGCAAATGAATTGGATGAATTAGTCCATCCTGCAGTTTTACGTATTGTCTCTATATTGACACTTGCTAACCTAGCGGCTGAAATAGACGCGTGGCGTGTGCTGTGTGCACTGAAAACATTGATGTTAACTCCCGAATCTGACAGTACCTGCTTCACCCCCTACTGATCGATTGTGTAGTAGCGGCTTTGTGAGGTGATTTATATGTTAGCAAAAGATTCCTTACGTTTTCAGCTCATATGTTTCTAGTAATAGAAATATAATCTGAGAGCGTTGTGGCGAGACAAATATTAATGTTTTCCCTGAAATAAAGGAGGTATAAAACTGGCTGATCTCTTCCAGGAGCAGACGTTTTTATAACGTTTGTAATATTAATCTTAATACCATGTTCTAAGAAATTGATATTTTCTAATTTTATGAGGGATAGCGTCTGCATTCTATGGGCGGTACAAAGAGCGAGTAGTATAGTTAGTTTTTTAGTCATTTTCTCTAGCGATTTTAGTCGTTATTGGGGAACCATTTAGAAATGTGATTTAAGACCAATTGAGGGTCCCATGTATTACTATACTTTGGTTTAGTTGGTTTTGATCTATACGCGCCTTTCAACAGTCGCTTTACACAATCGTCGGATCCTATAGTGTTCCCTATTAGGGCTGATAAGGCAGAACGATGAGAATTTAAACTGCCGTAACTACAACCATTATTGAAGCATGACGTTAAAAAAGTAAGTATAGATTTTCTTGCTGGCTCGAAAATATCTATCTTATTAGAGATACAAAACTGCCACCAAAGCTTGAGAGAATGCTTTATAGTGCTGTCAGAAAACGATGCCGACATCAATGTTATTTATTTATTTATTAAAACTTTATGCACAAACATTGCACAATGGCGGACTTAATGCTTCAGGCATTTTCTACCAGTCTACCTTGAGGTGATGCAGAGACAAACATGGTAGGTGCAAATAAATTTAAATTAAAAGAGAGAAAAAAAAAGTATTAAAAATATTATAATAAATAGGTACATACATACAAAATATAAACAGTAGAGAGAGATAAAAATAATAGATAGAGAAAAACAAATAAATTATATGTGGGATGAATCTGCCAATTTCTTACGTAGATATTCCCGAGCTTTAACTTTAAAAGTGTTCTGACTTGTCAACGTCCTGATATTCTGAGGAAGATCATTCCAAAGGAAAACCGTGGCGTGTGCTATGTGCACTGAAAACATTGTTGTTAACTCCCGAATCAGACAGTACCTGCTTCACTCCCCTACTGATCGATTGTGTAGTAGCGGCTTTGTGAGGTGCTTTATATATTATGTTAGCAGAAGATTCCTTACGTTTTCAGCTCTTATGTTTCTAGTAATAGAAATATAATCTGAGAGCGTTGTGGCGGGACAAATATTAATGTTTTCCCTGAAATAAGGGAGGTATAAAACTGGCTGGTCTCTTCCAGGAGCAGACGTTTTTATAACGTTTGTAATATTAATCTTAATACCATGTTCTAAGAAATTCATATTTTCTAATTTTATGAGGGATAGCGTCTGCATTCTATGGGCGGTACAAAGAGCGAGTAGTAGGTATAGTTAGTTTTTTAGTCATTTTCTTTAGCGATTGTTTGTTATTGGGGAACCATTTAGAAATGTGATTTAAGACCAGTTGAGGGTCCCATGTATTACTATACTTTGGTTTAGTTGGTTTTGATCTATACGCGCCTCTCAACAGTAGTGTTGTTTACTAAATAAAAGCGCGTGATTTATGTAGTAAAAAGTGCATTCAGTGAATAATTCATAAAGAACAGTGAAATATTGTAGCATAGTGGCCACATCATGTCTTTACGCTAAACCACTCCTAATCGGCCACACGCGGCAAACGAAAGGAGTTAGATTAGTTAGGATAAGTTCCCCCCGGTTCCTCCCCGAGTGCTCAGTGGCTGCTGGTCCTCTTGTTGTTTCCTTGAGGACGAGCAGACGCTGGGCCGGTGCACCCTGGGCGTGGGCAACAATCTCTTCGTGACTATTGTGCGGGAGGAGATTGTTGTCCCCGGCGAGTTTTAGGCTTATTTAATTAAGGGGAGAAAAAAAAAAAAATTAAAGAAAAAATCATTTCTCTTTGATTTTTTCTATTATACATAAAATTTATTAAAAAACCAAAATACAACAATATAAAAAAAAAATCAAAATACCAAAAATATATGTAGTTTTAGATACCGAACAGCGGGCGGTATAACCTGCACCGGAGGCATCCGCGGGCCTCGGGAGGATTAATACCCTCCCAAAAAGAGCGGCCGCATCGCCTTGGGGAAGCGATGTGCGTAATACCTATCGTAAAAAATGAAAATGTCCAGTAATGAGAAATGTGATTTGTCGTGCGATCCGGCTGACGCCCGGCGCTCGCAGGTATCCGGGCCTGCGAGTGATAAATTGGTTACCGATGAACGCGCAGGGGTAGGCGACCAGGCCCCTGCTGCCGTTATTGCTACTGGAAGCGATGCGATCATGAATAAGGAAGGTGCCTGTCCCGATGGGGACCTAGGATTGCGAGGGTGCACTTCTAAATTCTGGAGGAAGCGCCTGAGAAGCACCAACTTGGAGTCGGGCCTCTCTTCTAGCGAGGAGAATCTGCCACCCCCCAAAGTGCCAACGGCACAAAGAGGGCGGACCCGCACGGTGGCGGGGAAAGCCCCCGCTCGATTACCGGGCCGTGACCTTGTGAGTCGGTTTGTGGCGTCTTCACAGCCCGTTACACCAGCTTCCACAGAACGTCCAGCAGGAAGCGTAGAGAGCGATCCCGGACCTCCTACAATGGACCTGAGTGAGGACTCCTCTTCCTCGATGCCGTCCTTGCTAAGGTCCAACAGGGCGGAGACGAACGCCGCAAAGCGGGCGCAACGAAAGGCGGTGGCGGCTGACGAGGTCAGCGAGATGGCTCGACTGGCCAGAGAACGACGCTCTGCTCAGGCGGCCTCTGGAGAGAGCCCATCGGCGGTGGGGCTCAGTCGCCAAGGTTTGGACGGTGTGGACATCATCCATAAGGTTGCCACCAAATCGGGCAACCTGAAGGGCACATTCGCGCGCGCTCTAAAGGAGGCGGCTGACGACATCAAGGAGGCGGTTGGGGTCCTCATTAATCGCACAAGCTCGGAGGAGACAGCGAAGCTGTGGGAGGAGAATAGCCGTCTCAGATCTGAGCTCGAGGACCTCAAACAGGAGCTTGCCAAGCAGAGAGCGGAATGGCAGCAGAGGCGTCCTGCTGCCATTGTGTCCGCTCCCATTGTGACCCCGCCACCATCGGCTCCGTCACCGGCCCCTGCCCCTGCCCTGTCTGCGGATAAGGATGTTCAGGGAATCGTCCGCAGCATAAATGCCCGCCTGCAGGCCTTGGAGACGAGGCTCCTTCCGGCGGAAAATCTCCGCCCGCCGCTGGCTACAGACAGGCGTAGAAAGGAGGAGCCTGCTAAGTCGGTCCCGGCATCCGCAGCCGGTAAATCCAAAGGAGCTAAAAAGTCTCTAAAAACTTCCCAGACGACCGCACCTCCGGTGAGCGCACCCACGGAGACGTGGACAACTGTCGTCAAGAAGGGCCGCCGCAAGAAAGCAACGGCACCCAAGAAGGCGCAGGGACCGCCTAGGGCCAAAGTGCCTCGCTCCTCGGCTGTAGTCATTACACTGCAGCCCGGAGCCATTAAAAAGGGCTTGACTTACAAGGCGGTCCTGATGGAGGCTAGATCGAAAGTCGCCCTCCCAGATCTTGGCACACAGACCGGCCTTAAAATGAGGCCGACAATGACGGGGGCGAGGTTACTCGAGGTGTCGGGTGCCTCTAGCGCCGAGAAGGCAGACATCCTGGCCAGCAGATTGAGGGAGGTCCTCAACGCGGAGGACGTTCGGGTATCCAGGCCGACGAAGACCGCTGATTTGCGGATAGACGGACTGGACGATGCAACGACTCCAGATGAGGTTGTGGCGGTTGTTGCCAGAGTAGGTGGATGTCAGGACGTGCGGACGGGCGAGATCCGCGCCGATGCTTCCGGACTCGGCGCGATCTGGTTGCGATGTCCGGTGGCGGTGGCCAACAGAATCGCCGACACTAAACGTCTGTTGGTAGGGTGGGTTGCAGCGAGGGTGAAGCTGTTGCATCCCAGGGCCTTGCGGTGCTACCGTTGCCTTGATATTGGACATATCAGGGTACGGTGCACTGCTGAAGTAGACCGCAGCGAACTGTGCTATCGCTGCGGCCAGGCCGGCCACAAGGCGGCCCAGTGCTCCGCGGCGCCAAACTGCAGCCTCTGTACAGATGCAGGGAGGCCTGCTGGGCACAGAATGGGCGGGAAGGCCTGTGGCGCGCCCACCCGAAAATCGAAGAGAAGGGTTGTCAAGGCTGCCGGGGGCTCTTTACACCCCCCACAGCCTGGCAACCCTTCGGCCGACTCCCGACCTAAGAATGGTGTGGAGGGAATGGATTGCGCATAACGGCGCTCTACCAGGGCAATATCAACCACTGTGCCAGAGCTCAGGATATTTTACTTCAGAGCATGGCAGAGTGGTCGATTCACGTGGCTGTGGTCGCTGAACCGTATTTTATCCCGCCCAGGGATAACTGGGTGGGAGATCTGGACGGTTTGGTGGCCATCATTGGCGGGGCTCTTGTCAACCCGTCCCGAGGTCACGGCTGGGTGGCCGCCCTCGCGGACGGTATTGGTACGGTTGGGGCGTATTTCTCGCCCAACAAGAGTCTCGCTGACTTCGAGACGTTCCTTATCGAGCTGGGTGCCGTAGTGGCCCAACTCCACCCTCGCCCGGTGCTGCTACTGGGGGATCTCAACGCCAAGTCTGCGGCGTGGGGGTCCCCTGTGACCGACAATAGAGGCGAGGTACTTGAGGAGTGGTTGGTCACGACTGACTTGACCGTCCTAAATCGGGGCTCGGTTCTCACGTGTGTGCGACAGCGGGGCGGGTCTATAGTGGACGTCTCGTTTGCTAGCCCCGCTCTCGCAGGCCGTGTCCGCGACTGGCATGTCGCCGCGGAGGTGGAGACATTGTCGGATCATCGATACATCCGTTTCGACGTCTCCGCCCAGACCGCTGGCGGCCGCGGATCATCAGCCCCGCGAGCAGACGGTCCGCGCTGGGCGCGTAAGCGCATCGATAGGGAGCTTCTCGAAGAGGCCGCCATTGTCCAGGCCTGGATCCGGGAGTCGGCATCCTACGGAACCGTCGACGTCAAACAGGAGGCCCTGTGGTTTCGCGGGGCAATGACGCAAATATGCGATGCGTCCACGCCCCGGATCCACGTGCACTCGGCAAGGCGCCAGGTGTACTGGTGGACCGCCGAGATCGCGCAGCTACGTGTTGAGTGCGTGGCGGTTCGACGCCGGTACACCCGATACCGGAGGAGACGTCGTCGGGTCCCTGAAGAAGAAGCCGCGCTGTATGAGGTGTACCGCGCGGCAAAGAAGGCTCTGTGGCTGGCCATCTACGAAGCGAAGACGCGAGCCAGGGAGGAGATGTTGGAGACTCTAAACAGGGATCCGTGGGGGCGTCCATATCGCGCGGTCCGAGGGAAACTTCGAGCCACGGCGCCCCCACTTACGGAGAGTCTTCAACCCGAGCTGCTGGAGGAGGTGGTCGCAGCACTCTTCCCGGCAAGAGCGGAGCATACGCCACCGTCGATGGCTCTGCCCACAGCCACAGAGTCTACAGAGGAGAACGCCATCAGCGTCCCAGAGGTGACACAGGCAGAGATGAGGGCGGCCGTGATGCGGCTCCGGGCCAAGAATGTGGCTCCGGGGCCCGACGGGATCCACGGCTGCGTGTTAGCCCTCGCTCTGCAGGAACTCGAGCCCCAACTTAGAGGGCTCTATACAGCGTGCCTTGAGCGGGGCCAGTTTCCCACTTTGTGGAAATCTGGTCATCTGGTCCTGCTCAGGAAGGCCGGGCGCCCTGCGGACTCGTCGTCCGCGTACCGGCCCATAGTGCTACTAGACGAGGTGGGTAAGTTGTTTGAGCGAATTATTGCCGCCCGCCTCGTCGGCCACTTGTGCAGAGAGGGGCCGGACTTGGACGACAGTCAGTTTGGGTTTCGGCATGGGCGTTCCACCATACATGCTTTGTCGCGCGTGAGAGCCCTGGCGGAGGAAGCGGTGTCCCGGGGCGGGGCGATGTTGGCGGTGTCTTTGGACATCTCCAACGCTTTTAACACCCTACCCTGGAGTTGTATTCGGGAGGCACTGCGGTACCATCAAGTGCCTCCCTACCTCCGTCGAATAGTTGGGGCTTATCTGTCCGAGAGATGTGTCACTTACATGGGACGTGATGGCGGACACCAGCGCCGCATGTCGTGCGGTGTTCCACAGGGTTCGGTCCTAGGCCCGCTCCTGTGGAACATCGGTTACGACTGGGTGCTGAGAGACGAGCTCAGACCGGGGGTAGACATGACGTGTTATGCGGACGACACGCTGGTCACCGCCCGGGGGAGCTCGCATAGGGAAGCAACGTTGCTGGCGACGGCTGCGGCATCACAGGTGGTGGGCCGTATACGTCGCCTAGGCCTGGAGGTAGCCCTCAACAAGTCGGAGGCCATGGTGTTTCATGGTCCCCGGCGGGCGCCGCCACTCAGCTCACATATCGTGATCGGGGGGATTCGGATCGCTGTCGAGTCCACTATGAAGTACCTAGGATTGGTGCTCGACAGCCGGTGGGACTTCGGCCCCCACTTCCGGCGGCTGGCGCCCAAGTTGTTGGGGGCGGCTAGGGCGCTTTCAACATTGCTTCCCAACCTGGGGGGACCGAGCGCCGCTTGCAGGCGGCTCTACATGGGAATCGTGCGATCGATGGCCCTGTATGGGGCCCCGGTGTGGGCTTTTGACCTGACGGCCGGCAGCATCGCTGTACTGCGAATACCGCAGAGAGTGATGGCCGTCAGAGTCATACATGGGTATCGCACGATCTCCTATGAGGCGGCCTGCCTACTGGCTGGAACTCCGCCCTGGGACCTGGAGGCGAGGGTCCTCGCGTCTCTGTAACGGTGGCGTGAGCAGGCGCGTGAACGGGGCGAACGGCCGATGCAGCGTCAGCTTGAGCAGCGTCGGTCGCAGCTCAGCGAGGTCTTGGTGGCGGAATGGCGGGACAGGCTTTCACGCCCTACCGCCAGCCTCACCACCATCGAGGCCATCCGGCCGGTACTGGCGGACTGGCTCGGGAGAAGGCATGGCTCCCTGACGTTTCGGGTGACACAGGTGCTCTCGGGGCATGGTTGCTTCGGAAAGTACCTGTGTCGCATAAACAGGGAGCCGGACGCCCGGTGTCACCACTGCGTCGACTGCCGGGAGGATACGGTGCAGCATACGCTGGCAGAGTGTGCCAGTTGGGAGGAGCTGCGCCGTGTCCTCATCTCTGAAATAGGCAGTGACTTGTCGCTGCCGGCCGTAATCAAGTCGATGGTCGGCAGCGAAGAGTCCTGGGATGCGGTGGTTTCCTTCTGCGAAACAGTTGTCTCGCGGAAGGAGGCTGCGGAGAGGGAGAGGGAGATCTCGTCCTCTCACCCGACCCGCAGCAGGCGTACCGAGCGTCGTCGGAGGGCGGATAACGCCCTCTTCCAGCCCCCCTAAATGGGTTCAGGGGCGATGGACTCGGGGACATCTGTCGTCCCTCAAACATCAGGACCCGAGGTGGCGGCGCGAAGTGTTCCACGCGCGCTACTCTTAGACGTCACGGAGGGAGTCCTACACCTCACTCCCCCCCTTGACCCGAGGAGGCCTACGGTGGTGGGCCAGCACCAATCGGGGGTTGCGGAAGCAGTATTAGTTCTCGCAGCCCCCGGTGTAGGTGTGAGAAGGAACAACCGGGTGGTTTTTAGTCAGTAAGAGTCTGACAGACCCCGTCGCCCGCCCCAGGGCGGCGGACATCCATGAGGATTTTCACCCGGAAAAAAAAAAAAAAAAGTTTAGGATAAGTTTGGATTAATTAGGATAAGTTAGGATAGAAGTTTACCCAAGAAAATATTTACTGAAGACTAGGCTGTATGGCGTACTATGCCTTTGCCTTTTCCGTTCAGAAGAACAGAAAAAATTGAACCAAAAAAAAAAGTTTATGACTGGTTTTTTGGCGGGAATGTCAAGATGAGTGTCACGCTCATTTTTCATTGTACTTTTAAAATTATTTAAAGTGTTTTCTCGCCGCGGTGTTCTTGGTTAGCACGTGTGTCTAGAGTTTGTTATTTTTATTTTTTGTGATTGTTGGCCTTTCTGTGACTTGTTGTTTATAAGTCTTGTGTGTTGTCCTTGTGTTTGTTAACAGGTAGGTGTATCGTGTGTCTTATTTTAAGTTAGATTACATCCAAAATGGACAAAAATAAACCGCCCGATCCTGATCCACCCGACATCCAAAGTCCTACTCCAAGTCCTTCATTTCCGTTTTCTTCGACACCATTATCGCAATTCGAGGACTTTGTCTCTAGAGTTACAGACATGGAAGTAACACAACCCAACCAATCTTCCCGAAAACGTTCTGGTACCGAAGAAATTCTCTCTCCTACCCCCCCAAATAAACAAAAAAAAAAGCCAAATTGGACGTTCTAAATATTCGGCAGCGGATAAGGCTCCTTACATCGTCCACGTTTCGCGTATAGAGACTCAACCCAACTCGGCTACGACATTACACCCAGTAAGTTTTAGTAATTTTTTATTAAAAAACAACATTGCTAACATTGTTCGCGGAGGTGTTAAAAGAGTAGGTAGAAACAGAGTGTCTGTGGAGTTTGCTTCCCCTCAGGATGCCAACTCTTTCTTCAATACATACATAGTATAAAACAAAGTCGCTTTCGCTGTATGTCCGTATGTATGCTTAGATCTATAAAAGTACGCAACGGATTTTGACGCGGTTTTTTTTAATAGATAGAGTGATTCTTAAGGAAGGTTTGTATGAATAATAAATGCATAATATAGTAGAGAAACACTGATAAATTTAAAGGTCTCTAATGTGATGTCGTAAATAAGCACGTTTTTTTGCGCTTATATTGCAAACGCTGGCTGAACCCTACGAGATAGACCAAAATAATGTACTACAGTATTGTTCACCTTAAAAAGTTCAACAAAAAAGTCCGCGATGGTATATGTCTATCTCTTAGGGATAACCCAGCATAACCATTTTTATTCTTTACTAAAAAATGGTTATTTACGAAGTGATTTTAAACAATACAGAATTAATCCTTATCCATTTAAGTACCTTAAATAAATTGTGCATTTATTATAGATCAATATGCTCTTTACAGCATGTAGTTTAAGTGAATATTACCGAAGATATTACAAATTTAAAATGCAGGGTCGTAGTTGTTTGCGCCGGGCGCTGCGTGCCTATAAATAGCGCGTCGATGGCCGCGCTTCGCCTTATAGCACTTTATGATTTGCAGCGATCGCACGCGTTTATCGGAGCTCTCTAGCGAGGAAAATATCAAGAATTAATTAAACTGAATAGAATAAGTATCTTTTGTTGTTGATTATCTTTTAATTTTTATTATTATAAGTACATTAGGTTAGATAGGATTAGCTTAAAACCATATTCCTTGGTATTTCTTACATTAAGACTTTGATTTGAATTTAGAGTTAAGGCAATTTAGTATTAGGGCGAGCATTTTCAATTATTGAAAATTATAGTTAAGTTCATAGAAGAACTGAATAGAATAGGTATATTTTGTTGTTGATAATCTTTTGTTTTTAGTCAAACGAATAGTAAGTAAATATTTTTTACTCCAGCACTAACCAATAATTAGTGCAATTAGTTCATAATCATATGTATAGTTTTAAGTTGTGAGTTTAATTAAGTACTGAGTACCTAAGTATAAAATTTTGAACAGACATTATAAAGTCATGTCCGGAAGACGTCGTCGTGCGAACATAGGTCGTAGTACAGTGAATGCCAGAAGAGCACGTTCAGCAAGAGATGAAGAATCGTCAACGGAACGCGAGGCTCGCCTCAGCCAGCTCCGAGATAGAAATAGAACCGAGAGAGAAAGAGAATCCTCAATAGAGCGTGAGGCTCGCCGCAGCCAGGATCGGGTTAGACGTAGAGTTCAGAGAGCCAGAGAATCCTCTGTAGAGCATGAGGCTCGCCTCAGCCAGAATAGAAATCGAATACAGAGAACGAGAGAATCAGCACAGACACATAGTAACGCTGAACAAAACGGACAACCGATCAGCCACAGATGGGTAAATAAAGAATATTCATTCTGCCATGAATTACGATCCTTTGATTTGTTACAAGGATGATCGTATTGTGTCCATAGGTACTATGTCAGTAGTGTGTGAATATTGTTTGGCATTGAAGTTCAAGGACGAATCGAAAGGTTTGTGTTGCTTACAAGGAAAAGTAAAATTAGAAGAAATTCTTCCTCCACCTGAACCACTTCACTCTCTGCTTACGGGTGATCATCCGAAATCCAAACAATTCATACGCAATATCCGCCGTTACAATAACGCATTTCAAATGACGTCTTTCAAAAGTAAGCAAGTTGTTGAGCGTGGTTTTATGCCTACATTTAAAATTCAAGGGCAATTGTATCACTTGGCTGGGAGCTTGCTACCACTTCGACCAGATGATCACAAATTTCTGCAAATTTATTTTATTGCAGACCCAGATACACAAGCATCAACGCGGTGTTCGATTGTCACACAGCCAATAGATATAGATTTGATCAGATCTCTTCAAGATATGTTACATTCTCATAACAGCTACATTCAGTCTTTTAAAACTGCTATTGAGAGTGTTCCAATAGATACTCCAGACTATAATGTCGTAATCCATGCAATTAAAGTTCCTGTTGGAGAACACAGAGGGCGATATAATGCGCCGTCCACGAGTGAAGTAGCAGTGGTAATAGCTGGACAGCAATTCGACAAAAGAGATATTGTGTTGCGCAGTCGTGATGATAATTTGCAAAAAATATCAGAGTTACACAGATCTTATGACAGCTTACAATATCCTTTGATACTATGTCGCGGAGAAGATGGTTATGCCATTAATGTTCCTCAAGTTGACCCAACCAGTAGTGCACCTCTGCGTAAGACAGTGTCGTGTATGAACTACTATTGCTACCGTATAATGACAAGACAAAACAATTTCAACTCTTTGCTTAGATATGGAATGTTGACAAACCAATACTTTGTCGATCAATATGCGAAAATTGAATCTGAGAGATTGGCTTACATTCGTAACAATCAAACTAAATTGAGAGCAGAAAATTACGTTCACCTTCAGGATGCTTTACAGGCGAATGAACACAGCAACAACATTGGACAGTTGGTTATACTACCTTCATCATTCACAGGTGGACCTCGATATTTACATGAAAAATCACAGGACGCAATGACTTATGTCAGACATTACGGTAAACCTGATTTATTCATTACTGCAACATGTAACTCAAATTGGCCAGAAATCAAAGAAAATATTAATACAATTTAACTCCACAAGACAGATATGATATAGTTAATAGAGTTTTCCATTTAAAAGTACAGAAACTCCTACACCTCATTAACAAGTCTCATATATTCGGTCCGCCGCGCTGTCATATGTACACTATAGAGTGGCAGAAACGTGGTTTGCCACATGTACATCTGCTGGTGTGGTTAGTGAACAAAATTAGACCAAATCAAATCGACAGCTTAATTTCAGCTGAATTACCGGTTAAGGAAGATGATCCTGTCCTGTTTGAAATAGTAAAAAAACACATGGTACACGGTCCCTGCGGGACTTTAAATCGTAATTCTGCATGTATGCGAGATTCCAAATGCAGCAAAAAATTTCCGAAGCCGTTTCAAATACAAACATCTACTAGCGATGACGGATATCCCAAATATCGACGACTATCGCCAGATCAGGGTGGGCAAAGTGCCACAGTCGGAAACTACGATATTGATAACCGATGGATCGTTCCACATAATCCGCTCCTTTTAAAAATTTTTGATACCCACATCAACGTCGAGTTGTGCAGTTCAATAAAGTCGATCCAATATGTTACTAAATACATTAATAAAGGTAGCGATCAAGCTAGAAGGAAAAAGGCGCGCTGGACGAAAGAGAAAGTCGTGGCTGCGTAACATCAGGGAGTGGACCGGCATTACTTCAGTCGAAAAACTGTTCCGACTCGCGGTTGACAAGACCGAGTACAAGAAGCTGACGGCCAACCTTCAGGATTGAAGAGGCACTGGAAGAAGAAGAAGCGATCAAGCTACTTTCAGCATACAATCACCAAATGAAGTGGAAACATATCAGTCTGGACGTTACATAAGCAGTTCTGAAGCAGTATGGAGGATTTTATCATTCGAAGTTCACGATCGAGCTCCCACTATTGTCCACCTTGCAGTTCATTTAGAAAATGGACAAAGAGTATATTTCACTGAGAACAATATACAAGAAGTTGTCAATAACCCGCGGGACACTACATTAACAGCATTCTTCAAGTTATGCGCTCAAGATGATTTCGCGAAAACACTGACATATGACAGAGTTCCAACTTACTATACATGGAACCAGAGTTCCAAAACATTCCAACGACGAAAACAAGGAACTGCGGTCGATGGTTTCCCCGGAATAAAAAAAACTGATGCTCTTGGTAGAGTCTACGCGATTCATCCCAACAACAGCGAATGCTTTCATTTGAGAATGTTACTCCATGTTGTAAAAGGCCCGACATCCTTTGCACACCTGAGAACTGTACAAGGTGTTATTTACAATACTTATCAAATGGCATGTAAAGCTATGGGACTCTTGGAAGACGATTCTCACTGGGAAAATACATTATCAGAAGCAGCACCTATACATATTTTTAAAAAATTATGGAAAATTTGCAAATTGACATAGAATATTATCAAAACTTGATAAGCCCTACTAATTCAACAGTAAATAATGATAGTAGTAAATTTTTTCGCTAATTGTATTGACGACAAATTAACTAATTCACGTATGGCTCATTTGCATGTTAAATATCATAAATTACTATCAACTAAATATGTCAAAATAATGCATCAAAATATTGCTGGGTTGATAAATAAATCACACGATCTCACTGTATGTTTGAATGAGCTATCTGAAAAGCAAATTAATGTAGAAGTCTTGTGTATCACAGAACACTTCATCATGGAAGGTTTCCAAAACCAATTACATGTACCGAATTACTATTTAGTTTCATGTTACTGTAGAAAGCAGCAAAGAAGAGGAGGTGTATGTATCCTAGTCAAAAATGGTATACAATCAAAGGATATATCCAAAATATCCAATCTCTCAACTCCAGGTGTATTTGAATGCTGTGCCATAGAGCTTACTATGTATAAGATAATTGTAGCTTGTATCTATAGGGTACCAAATGTAAACAATTTTGACGACTGCATGGATAAATTGGAAACAATGTTGCGGGAAATATCACGCTTGCATTACAAGAATGTCATATTATGTGGTGATTTTAACATAGATGTCCTTAAACAGAATAGATTCAGTAATGAATTTGAATGTCTATTAAATGGCTATAATCTAAAGCTGGCAATAAAACAACCCACTCGTATGGCTAGCCTGACATGTATAGATAATTTTGCTCATAATTTCAATAAAACATGTAAGACTGATGTTATGGAATTTGCATTATCTGACCATACAGCACAGCTTCTTCATTGTCCCGTACAGACATTATACGCTTTAAACTACTGGTACATGACAAGAAGAGACTATAACAATGACAATTTAGCAAAATTTAAAAATTATATTAGTAATCTTTCTTTTTCGGAAACTTATGAGACAATTGATCCTAATATTGCTTATGACAAATTCATTGACATATTCCAATTAATATACAATTTATGCTTTCCAAAAAGACTTATCAAAATTGACTTATTAAAAAAACCAAAATGGTTGTCTCATGGAATAAAAGTGTGCAGTAGAAAAAAAAGAAAACTTTTATGGCAGTGTAGATTAAACCCAAATAATCAAAATAAAACTAGTTTTAAAAGCTACTCCAAATTGTTTAAAAAGATAATACATTTAACGCAAAAGGCACAAAATAATTATTTTATAAAAACATCGAAAAACAAATCAAAAGGTACATGGCAAATAATTAATCGTGCTAAACATAATTTACCCAAAGAAAACATACAAAAAATTAAACTAGATAATCGCTTATTAACATGTCCCCGTCAAATGTCGGAGGCGTTTAATGACTATTTCATTAACAAAATCCAACCACAACTACACGTTGCCAGTAATCCCAAATGTTTAAATTTAGACTGGAATGACAAAACTATGTTCATGGCACCAAGTGTACCGCCAGATATACACAAAATTATAATATCATTAAATAATACAGGCAGCGTGGGCTATGATGATATCGCCACCAAAGCAATAAAATATGTAGCAGCGGAAATATGTGGACATCTAAGTCATATCTTAAATTTAAGTATAAGCGCGGGTGTCTATCCATCTGCATTAAAAACATCGATAGTAAAACCTCTCTTCAAGAAAGAAAATAAAGATTTAATGGAAAACTACCGCCCTATCGCACTTATTCCAGTCATATCAAAAATATTTGAGAAATATATATATAAAGAACTCACAGAATTCGTCAAAAAGAGTGATATTTTATGTGATGAACAAAAGGGCTTTCGACAACATAACACTACCAATATGGCTGTATATGACTTTTTGTATAATGTTATTAACAATGTTGATAATCGAAATCCAGTCTGTGGCATATTCTGTGATATGACCCAGGCTTTTGACCATGTACATTATGACACACTATTAAGAAAGTTGGACGCTTATGGCATAAGAGGCAATGTCCTTAACCTAATCGAATCATATTTAAGACATAGAAAACAAATTACTGAAATAAGACATATTGATACCGAAAAGAAAAAAGAAGAAATTTATCGATCGTCAGAGCGTGAAGTGAAATATGGAGTACCGCAGGGAAGTGTGCTGGGACCATTTATTTTTATATTATATATCAATGACTTGCCTAAATGCATTAAAGAACCGGTGACCCTATTTGCGGACGACAGTAGTTTGACGATACCTTGTAAAAGTGTAGAGACGTATGAGAATAATATTAATAATTGCTTAAAGTCAGCTGTACAATGGATGCAGGTAAACAATTTGAAAATAAACTTAAAGAAAACGAAAGCTATACACTTTACGCAACGGTTACCTAGCATGAATCTAAATATACAATACTGCAATGAAAATATAGAAGAAGTTAATGCAACAAAATTTCTTGGCCTCCAGATTGATAAAAATCTTAACTGGAAAGCACATATTGAGATGTTATGTAAAAAACTCAGTATATCCGCATATGCCTTACACATGCTTTCATTTTTCTTATATAAGGATGCTTTACTTACAGCGTACTATGGTTTAGCAGAATCCCATTTACGCTATGGGCTAATATTTTGGGGCAACTCAACGGAAAAAGAAACAGCATTCAAGTCTCAAAAGAGATGTTTACGGGCGATGTTTAAACTTGAGAAGACAGATAGCTGCATGCCCTATTTTAAAAATTACAAAATTTTGACTTTGCCGTGCTTGTACATTTTAGAAGTTGCTGTGTTTGTTAAGTCGAATGCAAATTACTATAAGCATCTAGCCGACATATTCCCACGTAATAGACGTGACAATGCCCAACTTTGTCTCCAATCCGCTAAGACGAGCCTCATGCGCAAAAGCATATATTGTATGGGTCCAGTCATCTATAATAAGGTACCCAAAAGTTGGAGAGAACTACCTCTATCAATGTATAAGAACAAACTTCGTACTTTTTTGACCGCCAGAGCATATTATAGTATTAATGAGTTCCTTAATGAAAAAAATTTTTCTTTTATTTTTATTTATTTTATTTTATTTTATTTAGGAAACAAACAGTCTCTTACAAATCAATGATTACAATTCAATTAGATACATATGGACTTAGAGTTCCATAACATTAATATTATAACAGGATGCAGGCACCAATTTTAAGTAGCCTATTCTGTAGTTGCAAGTAAAGTTAAAAATATTAATAGTAACAAAAGAAAAAGAAACAACAGAAGACCTTTACAACAACATGGCAATGCACAAATGAGGGTTCAAAATGTATCCGATATGGGTATTTTACTGCTAAAGTTTACAATATTTGATATTTGTTCTTAATTTTAGATTTATAGACACATAAACTAGTGTTAAAAATGTCCAAGTCATTAAATTCCTCATTATAAGTGCTAACACTGCGCTTAAAAAAATTGTTACTAGTGTATATGGTTCTATAAGAGGGCACGGAAAACAATGTTCGTAAGCGAGAATTACATCGGGGTACTCTTAGACATATTTTTTCTAATAGCGAGGGCGAATCAATGTGACTATTGATGATTTTGAAAAGAAACGTTTGATCAAAAAATTTTCTTCGGTCGGAGAGCAAAGATAATCCATAACGTTTCAACGAGGTCTCGTAAGATATATGAGGGTGGTTGCAACGATAGTCTAGACTTCTGACAAATTTCTTTTGAATTTTTTCAATTCGAGAAGAATGACATGCATAGAATGGGTTCCAGATAATACATGCAAAATCCAAGATAGAACGCACGAAACTAAAATAAAGCAGTTTTAAGGTACAAGCTCGTTTAAACGGCTTGGAGATCCTTGTAATGAAGCCAAGCTGTCGATACGATTTCTTAATTATATTATCAATATGTAAGTTAAACGAAAGTTGCGAGTCAATTAAAACACCCAAATCGCGAATCGAATAGACTCGATTAAGGCGATTGTCATTTATATGATAATTATAGTCTATAGGTTTACGATTTCGTGTATACGTGATAACAGAGCACTTCTCAAAATTTAGGTAAAGTTGGTTCTTAGAGCAATAACTAAATAGTCTGTTAAGGTCAGATTGTAATTGCAAGCAGCAGTCAACCCCAGAAACAATTTTAAAAATTTTTGCGTCATCTGCATATAAGAGAAAGTTAGAATTTTGAAGGATATTTCCGATATCATTGATATATAAAATAAATAATAATGGTCCTAAGTGTGATCCCTGGGGAATGCCAGATGGAATTTCCAAGAAATGTGATGTGTAACCCTTCAAAGATACCGCTTGAGAGCGATTTTTTATATATGAACTTATCCAGCGAAGCAGATCACCATGTATTCCGATTCTCCAAAGCTTCTCAATAAGTAAATCGTGGTTGATTTTGTCAAACGCCTTCGAGAAATCGGTATATACTACGTCCACCTGAAGGCGCTTGTCCATAGCATTGACAAGGTAAGCAGTAAAATTGAGCAAATTTGACTCTACAGATCGACCCTTACAAAAACCATGCTGGTTAGGGCAGATGTGATGTTGTAACACACGAGAGAGCTCGCACGTAACAATTTTTTCTAGTATTTTACCAAATATATTAAGTTTGCTAATAGGGCGATATTGGGTCACGTCATCCCTTTTTTCATTTTTTGGGACTGGGGTAACTAAAGCCTGTTTCCATAAAATTGGAAAAACACCATCACTTAACGATTTGGAATAAATAATGCTCAGTGGTATAGTTAGCTGAGCGGCACATCTGCTAATAAATAGTGGATGAATGCCATCATGGCCAGCTCCTTTTTTAATGTCAATACCTCTAAGCTCTTTATGTATACGGTTGTCATTTATGATTAATTTTCCTATTTCTACAGGACAGTTTAACGGGAGGTTATTTTGATCAAAATTTATGGGAAAGGTTGATGAATGGACGTACACTGAATAAAAATACTTATTGAAAAGTTTACAAATATCTTCACCAGAACTAGAAACTTGTTGATTATATTTTACTGTAATGGGAATTTGGCTATTTGGTAATTTAGACTTTACGAAAGACCAAAAATATTTGGGTGACTTACGAATATTATCCTCGCTAAATGCTATAAATTTGTCATAGTCGGCTTTTTGCATCTTAAGCTCTCTTTTCCGTAGACTAGAGAATGTTTGATAATCAAGCTGGTTTCCGTAACGCTTCCACTTTGAATGATACTTCCTTTTCTCTTTTGCTAACTTTATTAGCGGTCGACTGTACCATGCCGGATATCGGTTCCTACTTAATATTTTGCGAGTTGGTACATGTTCATTAACTATTGTATTAATAATGCGGTAAAAATTATCCACCATATTATCGACACTATCTGTAGTAGGAAGCTTAGATTGCCAGTTAACCAAAGCAAGTGCAGACTGAATGGCACTATAATCAGCTTGGTGAAAGAGCCTTCTAGTGGATGCTTTTTGGGGAAGAGGCTGAAATGACATATTGTGACTTTTACATAAATACTAATTGGATTCATTTTGACTGACTAATATAATAATAATATTGATTTAATTGATAATTTTATAATACATTAGTAAATAAGTACCTATGACAATTTTTAATAACGTGATAATATTTTTTTTTTTAAATTGTATAACTCTATTATTTTGCACGTCATATAGTGACAAACATGTTGAGCTTAACATTATTTACTACCTTGTATGCACCTTTTATGTATGTACACACACATGTTTATGCAAATAAAATCTTATCTTATCCTTATCAGCTATTTGCAGTTCCGCTACATCATTAAGATATTTATTTGCCATCATAGTTGCGTTTTGTCAAGTAACTGATTCTGTTAGTCTATGGAATAAATTTCGAGAAAATATGGCCAGTGATATTCTGATTCGGCAACGGCGAGAATTAGTTTCAGATGATTTACAATATGACCAAAACATATTTGATGAAGCATTATTTGAATTGAACAAAGTAGTGCAACTACTGACGAGTAAATCGATCAATGATTTTGGACTGCCGATGCCAGCTAATATTAACTCAGATTTAACGAATAGTGCCGAATACACAAGAGAAACATCATACGATCAATCGAAACTTTTACAGAATATAGCCCAAGATGAGCCACGATTGAACATCGATCAGAAAAAAGTATTTACTACATTACTATCATCAATTGATAACAATGAAGGAAAAAAATTTTTTCTTGATGCCCCAGGAGGTACAGGTAAAACATTTTTAGTTAATTTGCTTTTAACAAAAGTCAGATCCACCGGAAAAATTGCATTAGCTGTCGCGTCATCCGGCATTGCCGCTACGCTTTTAGAAGGAGGCCGAACTGCACACTCTACATTCAAGCTCCCGCTGAAAATCGCTACCGATGATAATAAAAGCGTCTGTAGTATTTCTAAACAGAGCAATACAGGAAAATTGATCCGTGACTGCTCATTAATAGTCTGGGATGAAGCCACCATGTCAAACAAGACATCTGTGGAAGCACTGGATAGGACAATGCGCGATTTGCGCAGTAAAAATGCACCTATGGGTGGATGTACAATTCTGTTCTCTGGAGACTTTCGTCAAATCCTACCGGTTGTCACTAGAGGAACACGTGCGGACGAAATAAATGCTTCCCTAAAAAGATCCAACCTTTGGCCATACGTTAATAAGTTAGAGCTTAAAACTAACATGAGGCTTTCATTATCTTCACGTGAGAACAGGCTTTTTTCAGAGATGCTGCTAAAAGTTGGCAATGGAAAGTTAACTCAAAGTGATGGAAGGATTAACCTAGATAACCTTTGTGTTTTGATAGACAACATCCAAGATTTGGTCAACAATGTCTATCCTGACATTCATAACATAAGTTGTAAGACTCTATCTTGGTTCAAAGAAAGAGCCATCCTGTCACCAACCAACGAACAAGTAGATAAGGCAAACAACTTGATTCTTGCAAAAATTGATACGCCGACGCAAATATACTACTCGGTCGATACTGTTCTCGACTCTGAAGAAGCTGTACATTTTCCTACAGAATTTCTTAATTCTTTGAACCCTTCTGGACTCCCTCCTCATAAAATGGAATTGAAAGTAGGCTGTCCTGTTATTTTATTAAGAAATCTGAATCCTCCTAAGCTCTGCAATGGCACACGTTTGCTGGTAAAATCACTAAAAAAAATCATAGAGTGCACAATACTCACCGGATGTGGTACCGGAGAAGATGTACTAATTCCCCGAATTCCTCTGATACCATCAGATTTACCGTTCCAATTTAAACGCCTACAATTTCCGGTAAAGATATCTTTTGCAATGACCATTAATAAATCGCAGGGTCAAACTTTTAATGTTGCAGGATTAGACTTGAGTGTTGAGTGTTTTTCACATGGCCAATTATATGTCGCGCTGTCAAGAGTAACGTCTAAGCAAAACATGTTTGTATTGGCTAATGACAAAAAAGCTGTGAACGTTGTGTATAAGGACATTCTGTAGTAGGTATATTTTGCATTGCACCCGTGCGAAGCCGGGGCGGGTCGCTAGTAAATAATAATTTGCTACTCAAATATAGCTATACTGCTTCCATCCCATCATTCAACATTACTAGGATGGGAGTAGTAACAGGCGTTCCCTCTGATATATCAGAAGATGAGGCAATGTCATTATTATCTGTTCCTTCAGGTGTTGGGAAAATACTTAAAGTCCGTAGAATTAACAGGAAAATACAGAAAGACGGTGAAAATGAGTGGAAGCTCACTGAAACATGTGTAATCACATTCGACGGACAAGTCCTATCACAGAGAATCTTCTGTTGTTACACATCTCTTCCTGTACAGCAGTATATCTTTCCCACAATTCAATGCCGTAAGTGCTGTAGATTCGCGCATGTGGCAAGCATTTGCAGGTCAAGACCACGCTGCAGCAAGTGTGGCCACGATCACCCCGGTGATGGTTGCAACATTTCTGAGGGCGAGGCCTTCTGTATTCTATGTTCGGGTTATCATTATGCTAATAGCAGGTCATGCCCAGAGCATGGTAGACAGAAGGCTATTAAGATTCTTATGGCTGAAAAATCAATGCCTTATATCGAGGCTAGTAAAATGATCCCTACAGCTTCCCGCAATTATGCCAATGCTACAAAAACTCCAATTTCCCAGTCTTATCGCAAGACTGTTACCTTACAATCTAAGACCCGTGCCCCTCTTCCCCAATCTTATGACAAAGCTGCTCATCAGCATATAACTAGTTCCCCACCACCTTCACAGCCTAATGGCTGCGCCCTCAGTAATTACAGTACTCACTCTGCTAATAGTATTTCCTCTATTATAGAATTGCTTAAAAAACTTTTACCAATTATTATTTCTTCCTCTACTTTTCCTACTCAATCACCGTCCAACGTTGCTGATCAACTTATTACTTTTCTTTCTAGTATTAAAAATGGCGTCTCGCCAAGTATTCCTTCAGTGGAATGTGAGGAGCGTGTGGCATAAAAAGCACGACCTCACCTTTCTTTTAATTATGTACAAGCCACTGGCTTGTTCCATAGCTGAGACTTGGCTTACTCCAAGTCTTAGCTTTCGTATGCCACAATATAATATTTTAAGGTGTGACCGATCAGATGGCTATGGAGGGTCAGCCCTCTTAGTCAATAATCGGGTTTCACTTTCTTCTTTTACTTTACCTCCACTTACTGGTGATATGAGCGTTACCGCAGGGACGTTTGAGGCTATCACAGTTTTTTCAATTTACATTGCACATCCCCAACATAACTTCTTAACAATTCTAAAAGATATTTTTTCCACTGTCCATGGTCCGATACTGGTTATGGGAGATTTTTTGTCACCATTTCAGATGGGGGTCTGAACGCTGTGATGCCTTTGGTGCAGCCCTGGTTGAGCTTTTAGATGACCTGGACCTCTGTGTTTTAAATAATGGTTGCTCAACACGACGATCTCTGCCAGGCCAACAAAAGAGTTGCGTAGACTTAACTTTTTGTTCGGTTGAATTAGCAGCATCAACTCATTGGATGTGCACAGCCTTGTCGCATGGTAGTGATCACTACCCTATAGTTGTATATTTAAATAATAAATCTTATTTAGAAAAAGCTTCCCCTCCACTTTTGAAATATAATTTGTCCAACCCTGATTGGACAAAGTATGTATCATTATTGGAGGAGAAAATTGATGCTCTTCCAAATTTAAACTCAAATTTATTAGATCCTTTTGGTCACCGCCATGTCAAGTGCTGTTATGAGGGTTTTGTAGCAGCAATTACAACCAGTGCAGACTCCTGCATTCCTTTAAAAAACAGTGCTCGAAATAAAATCCCTTCACCTCCGTGGTGGGACCCAGAATGCACTGCGGCAATCAGGGATAGGAAGGAGGCTGAGCTGCGTTACAATGCAAATATGAGCACAGAAAACCTGTTGACATATTGTCACATTAATGCCAAAACTAAACGTTTTCTACGGAAGAAGAAACTCATGGGTTGGGTTAGGTTTTGCTCTTCCTTATCACCCTCTACTCCAGCTTCAGTCGTCTGGAAAAACATAAACAGGTTTAGACGTGGATGTTCCCCATCAATATCTTCACCAATTGCTAGGGAAACAGCTGAACTTTTTTTTGACAGAATTGCACCATCCTATGTTCCTCTCCTATCCGAATTCCAAAATGCTCCCTTACATAATTCAATTCAGGATCCTTTCGACATGCCATTTACCTTGGAGGAACTGAGTGTAGTGCTCAAACATGTCCGGGACTCAGCGCCTGGTATTGATGGGGTACCACCATACTCATTCATTACATATTCAGGTGAAAAGGCTAAAACTTACTTTTTAAACATTTTAAATTTTTGCTATAGTCATAGTTGGATTCCGAATCAGTGGAAGTCTCAAATTATCATTCCCTTATTGAAACCTGGCAAACATGCAGATGATCCGAATGGCCTTAGGCCAATTGCTCTATCTTCAGTCCTAGCCAAATTACTTGAACACCTAATTAAAAACCGCCTTGAGTGGATAGTCGAATCAAGAGATCTATTGCCGAATCATCAAATTGGCTTTAGAAAAGGAGTAGGCACAATGGACGGTGTTAGTATTTTAATTGCGGATATCCGCATAGCGTACTCAAGAAATGAATCCGTTGTTGCCTCTTTTCTTGATATTTCTTCAGCGTATGACAGTGTACTTCTTCCCGTACTCAGGCATAAACTGCAACAGCTGAGTCTTCCGGCTAAGATGATACAATGCATATGCGAACTTCTGACGTCCCGCTCATTGGTTTTGAGAGTCCAGGGAGAGGAGTTCGATGCAAGGCAGACATGGAGAGGCCTCCCACAAGGTTCTGTCCTCAGTCCCATACTCTACAATTTGTATACGGCTGATATTGGGTCCTGCCTAAATAACAATTGTCAGATTCTACAATATGCCGATGACATTGTATTGTATGTGACAGATCCGTCCATAGTTGACGCGGCGTCATCTTTGTGCTTCTCTCTGGATTTTTTTTTTTTTTTATAAATTATAAACAAGCGCTTGACCGCAATCCCGCCTGATGGTAAGCAGTGATGCGATCATTGATGGTAAAGCGCGCTAGTTTATTAAGAGCGTATTCACTCTAGCCTTGAAGACACTCAAATTGTAATGTGACGGAAACACCGTCGCTGGCAAATTGTTCCAGTCCCTCGATGTACGCGGTATAAAAGAGGAAGCGAAACGCTTCGTCCGGGTCGCAGTGGTATCAACAACGTAAGGGTGGAAACTCGCCGTACGACGGGTCGTCCGATGGTGGAACGGTGATGGGGGAATTAAATCATGCAATTCCCTTGCACACTCACCAGAATGCAACCTATAGAAGACCGAAAGGCTGGCTACTCTACGCCTGTGCTCCAGGCTTTGGAGACCGTTTCGAGTTAAGTCTGGGTCGCCAATCAGCCTCTTCGCACGCCTCTCCACTGAATCCAAAGTATACAGGTGACATTTCGCAGCATCAGCCCAAATGTGGCTGCAGTACTCCACACACGAGCGGACCTGTGCTTTGTACAACATTAGAAGCTGCCCCGGTGTGAAATACCGCCGGGCCTTTGCGATAACGCCAAGTTTTCTAGCAGCCACCCTGGCCTTGGACTCAATGAACCGCCCAAAGTTAAGGTTCGAGGAAATCTCTACTCCCAAAAGCTGAAGGCGGTTGGTGCACTCCAAGGATACATTCTGAAAAGTAGGAGCCAAGGTGAACGGGCTCCTTTTGGCGGTGAAAAGACACGCCTGTGTTTTGGCGGCATTGAATGCTACAAGATTGGCTTTGCCCCATTCGGAGACTGCCTGTAGTGCAGCACTCATACGCTCTATCATAGCCTCTCTTTCGGACCAGATTGCTTCCTTACTAGCCCGAGCTTCCGGCAGATATCTCTCCACAACTGTGGTGTCATCTGCATACCCATAGATACCGGGCATCAGCAGATCGTTAATATGCAGCAGGAACAGAGTTGCAGAGAGAACAGACCCCTGAGGAACACCGGCATTGGTCGACATGGGCTCCGATGAGCATCCGTCGACAACAACTCGGAGGGAACGTTCAGTCAGGAAGTCTTTAACCCAGCCAGTCAGGCCAGCGGAAACGCCGTACGCTGGAAGCTTACTCAAAAGGCCAGCGTGCTATACCCGGTCGAAGGCCTTCGAGACATCAAGGGAGACGGCAATCGCTTCCCCATTTTTCTCGAGGGCCTCGCCCCACAAGTGAGTGGCATACACTAGTAGGTCCCCAGTTGACCGATTGCGCCGAAAACCGTACTGTCGGTCACTGAGGAGATCGTTACCTTCCAGGTAAGCCAAGAGGCGCGAATTCAACACACGCTCCATAATCTTGCAGAGTATGGAGGTTACCGAAATCGGCCGATAGTTGGTAGGATCGGCACGACTACCCTTTTTGGGCACGGGCTGCACGTTGGCAAGCTTCCAGGACTTGGGCACTATACCAGTCCCAAATGAGAGGCGATACAGGCGCGTCAATACAGGAGACAACTCGGGCGCACATGCCTTAAGAACAATCGCTGGTATACCATCTGGACCACTAGCCTTATTCACGTCCAGACGACACAGTGCTCTCAAGACCTCCTTGTTCCTAATACGAACCTCCGGCATTGAAGCTCCGCAATGAGGTAAATTAGGTGGAGTAGCACTGCCAGTATCAAGACGCGAACTATGGGCAAAGAGAGATGCAAAGAGACCTGCTTTCTCTCTCGCCGTATGGGCCAGTGTTCCATCAGGCCTTACCAGCGGAGGCAGTGTGGGTCGACAGAAGTTCGCCTCGACCGATTTGGCAAGGGACCAAAAAGATCTGCTACCGGATGGCTGCGCAGATAGCTTGTTGCCAATATGGGTAATACGGTCGAAGCGAGCCCTCTTAAGCGCCTTTTTGTAGGACTTGGCAGCACGGTTAAAGGCTCTCTTCTTTGAGCTTAGATCCGGAGCTCTGCGGTCACGAGCGTCAACCCAGGTGAGAAATGCCGCGTGCTTAAGCTGTTCAGCTTGGACACAATCGGCATTGAACCATGGGCGAGCTGAGCCACCGACGGGCACGTCGCTGAAAGGGATAAAATACTCCATAGCTTGACGCACCACATCGGTTATAGCGTCCGCACAGCTCGACGGATTGTCAGAAGAGAAGCAGACCTGCTGCCAAGGATAAGACGCAAAGAAGTGGCGCATCTCATCCCAATCTGCTGACTTGTATCGCCACAATCTCCGTTCACCACGAGAGTCGTGATCTGGAGGGGAGAAGGATGACACAGACTTCACCAGACAGTGGTCTGAAGTTCCCAACGGTGAGGAAACTGTTACAACACATCTGTCCGGATCAGTGGTCAGCAGAAGGTCCAAACAGTTGGCAGTGTGGCCAACTACATCAGGCACCCTAGTCGCTTGCTCTACCAGCCGGGAAAGGCCCATAGAAAGCGCGAAGTTTCGCGCTTCTCTCCCAGCGTGGTCGGTCCTCTGGTATGGGAAGAGCCAGTTCTGGTGGCAGGCGTTGAAGTCCCCCAGAGCGACGAACTGAGCGTCAGGGTGCCAATGCAGCGCATTGTCAGCAGCCTCACTGAGGTGGTCGAATAACCGAGTTGTCTCCTGATCACCGCTGTGCGATCGGTAGACACAGGTGTAGACAATTTTGTCTACACCAGTGTCAACCAACAGCCATAAGGTCGATAGATGAGGGTCTTCGAGGTGACGGAGACGCCGGCAACAGATGTCATTGCGGACATACACACAGACCCCAGCACGCTGCAGGAAATGATGCTCCAAAGAGTATCCCGGGTAGTTGAGGTATGCCGCATCAGACGGACATCTGATCTGGGTCTCCGTCAAGAAAAGTAGGTGAGGCTTTTCAGTCTCAAGGTGGTGGTAGACTGCATCGATATTGGAGTGCAGACCTCGAATGTTTGAGAGGTGCACTTTAAACGAGAGGACGTGCGCCCGCTGTGCACACCTACTTTTCTTATTTGTACTTTTCATCTTTGATTTTAAATTGAGTGAATAGGAAGGAAGACGGCAGTTGAGCGAGGTGAAGCAATGTTAAACCCAACAACACTACCAACGATGCCGCGCCAAAGGGAGGTTGATCTGGAGACTGCGGGGACGCCCGAACCCCCCCAGGGATCGCCATCGGGTCCTCTCGTCCGGTCGCCAACCGGCATGATGGGGCCACCCTGGGATTTTTCGCAGTTGGCGGGGCAGCCTTTCGTGTGTGGCTGGCACACTACTTGGGCCCCCAACTACCTGCGGTCGGCCAGCGGAGCACCGTGCTTCGGATCCCGCTACCCTCCAGGACCAAACTCCCGACACAACAACATTTGGCAAATCGTACCCGGCACACATCGCAACACAACTGCTCAGACCCGTCCTCCGTACGGCTTCACCAGACATCATGCCGGAACACGACAAATCGCTTGGCGACATGACTTTGTCTGGTGGGTGGTAACTTATGCCGGCGGCTGATGTTGTGGCCTCCCACCCTAATTGGGCCACCCTAGTTGGATTCTTTAAACCAGTGGCTTTTAAGCAATGGGCTATCACTATCTGCCCCTAAAAGTTCGACCGTAATTTTCTCTCGCAAAAGAACCATTCCGCATATCACAGTCAACATATTAGGCCATAATATCCCCGTCGTGGAAAAAGTTAAATTTTTAGGCGTTATTTTAGACTCAAAATTATCTGGAAAACATCATATAAATAATTTGATTAAAAAGTGTGAAAGGATATTTTCAATTTTAAAAGTACTTGCGGGTGTGTGGTGGGGTGCTCACCCGTACACCATGAAATTAACATATAACGCATTAGTCCGTAGTGTTTTAGACTACGGAACGTTTCTCTTGATTCCTTGTAACAAAGGTGCTTTGGCTGGGCTGGATGGAGTTCAGGCCGGATGCCTTCTGTTAGGGCAACACTAATGACATATTACTAATGTCAACATTGATTGATTTCCTGTATCCTGTAATCGATCTTTTAGAATAAGCTAACACATTGTTATTATCGCCATGTTCGGTATTTATAATTATTACTGTTTCATTGATTGAGATTACAAATAAAACAAGTACAATCAATTCATCCTTTTATTCAGTGTACATACATAACAAACTGGCGACGAGGATTGTAAAAATGTGTCAAGTGTTGTAAAAGTAAGTGAATACCCATGCGTTCCACATAACCCTACATTCCCATGATCCAGGGGCTCCCATTCCTGTGATGATAGCCCGTTTCACAAAGATTCCTTCTTCCTACTTATTTATACCGACAAAAATCCATTATGGAAAAACAACTAGCACAAGTGTTGCCCAAATGGCCGAAACCATGCGAGGATTACAAACGCAACAAGCGAATTTACAACAGGCACTAATAATTAACCAAGATAAACAAAATACTAACATAAGTGGTATCAACTTACAACCATACGATGAAGTAAATGAAACTTTTGAAAGTTACATACAGCGTCTGCAAAATTACATAACCTTGAAAAATGTGTCTGACCCGACTGTTAAATTACAATTATTCCTTAACTGCATCGGACCCAAATACTACCAAGTGCTAAAGAATTTGACAGCACCGGAAACTCCGGAAAGCAAAACATATGAAACTTTGATAAATACATTAAAAAATTACATAGCTCCGGAACCAGGAGAAGTTGCCCAGCAACATAAGTTTTGCCTTAGAACGCAACAAGAACAGGAATCTCTTTCAAATTACGTATCAGCATTAAAAGCGCTGGGTGGAAAATGTAACTTTGTATGCGGAAGCTGCAAGAAATCCACATTTGAAACACACTTACGTGTGCAATTTATTAGAGGACTACGGAACTCAGAGATTAAAGAGAGACTGTTACAAGAAGCTTCGACAACATCATTTGATCAAATTATAAAAACAGCAATGGCTATAGAAACTTCTAAATGTGAAACCAAAGAAATGGAAAGTGAATATCACACAAATATTAATAAAATTTCATTTGAGAAAGAATACATACAAGCAAAATTCTAATGAAAATACATACAATACTTCAAATAAAAATACATACAAGAAAAATACAGATAATAAGAATAAAGTACAATATGAAATAAAATGTTACAGATGTGGAAAAGATAATCATAAAGCTCATCAATGCCGTCTGAAAAATAAACTATTTTGCAAGAATTGTAATATGAAAGGACATATAGAGTCTGTATGTTTTAAAGTGCAAAATCAATTACAAATATATGATACATCAGCTTCAAATGAAAGTGATAATGAAGAGATTTTTGAAATACATAAAATACATACAGAAAATACTAATACAGAAAATGATAAATTTAATATTACACTTCAACTAAATGGAAAAATACATACCTGGGAACTCGATACAGGAGCAGCAGTGTCTATAAGTTCAGAACAATATTATAAAGAACATTTCTCTAACCTGAAACTACAAAACACAAAGATAAAACTAAAAACATACACAGATGAAATCATACAACCCATAGGAACCTGCTTAATACAAATAAAATACAAAAATAAAGAAGTAAAAGAAAGATTATTTATCATAAATAGAGATGTAGATCCAGTAGTTGGAAGAGAATGGATAAGAAAATTATGCATACATTTTGAAATACATAAACTAAATAAAGAAGAAAATGATATAACAGAAAAAGAGTTCAAAATAAAATTAGAAAGTTTACTTAAAGAATATGAAGACCTATTCGTAGAACAAATTGGAGAAATTAAGAACTATGAAGCTTCTTTCAAACTAAAAGAAAATGTGAAACCTGTTTTCATGAAGCCAAGACCAGTACCAATCGCTTTACGAGACATGCTGGAACAAGAAATTGATCGCTTAGAAGAAATTGGAATTCTGGAGAAAGTCACATATTCACAATGGGGTACACCAGTAGTACAACCACCAGTGGTAAAACCATCAGGACAGGTACGATTATGTGCAGATTACAGATCTACATTGAATAAAAATTTACAAAGCTAAGTGGTGGCAAACATTTTTGCACCTTAGATATAAAACAAGCATACTTACATATGAAAACAGATGCAGCTACATCTGAAATGCAAGCCATAAGCACATGTAAAGGGACCTACAAAGTTAAACGACTGATGTTTGGTGTTAATATTGCTCCCAATATATGGCAACGATACATGGATCAAACTCTTCAAGGACTTCCAGGTACAGCTTGTTTTTTTGATGACATTACCCTACAAGGAGAGACATACTTACAGTTACTTCAGAGAATAAAAACAGTATTTGAAAAACTTCAGAAATGTGGACTACATATAAATAAAAAGAAGTGCCAATTTTTCAAAAAATCAATAAATTATCTCGGACATACGATAAATGCAGAGGGGCTGCATCCTACAGAGGAAAAGGTAAAAGACATAAAAAAAAGCCCACGTTCCACTGATGTTTCATCTCTACGTACATTTCTTGGTATGATAAATTACTACCAACAATTCATACCCAACCTTGCTTCAAAATTAAGTCCTCTTTACCAGCTACTACACAAAAATACCAAATTTGTTTGGTCAAGAGAATGTGAAGAGATCTTTCATAAATTGAAAGAAGAAATTTGCAATGAGAAAATACTTACACCATTTCAAGTACACTTACCCATTACACTGGCTACAGATGCATCACCTACTGGATATGGAGCAGTGTTATCACATATAATGCCGGACAAGTCAGAACGACCAATAGCCTTTGCATCAAGGTCATTAACAAAAGCTGCAAAAGGATACAGCCAACTGGACAAAGAGGCAGCAGCTCTGATATGGGGACTTAAAAAGTTCTTTCAATATTGTTACGGACGAAAAATCACACTAATTATAGACAATCAACCCTTCGCAAGAATATTACACCCTGAAAAAGCTGTTCCAGCTACAACAGCCATAAGATTAGTACACTATGCTAACTTCCTAGCCGGATTTGATTACAATATTAAACTAAGGAAAACTACAGAACATGCAAATGCCGATTACTTTTCAAGATTGAAACATAAAGAAGAACTTAAAGAAAACTTAACAGATGATGATATATTCTACTTAAAACAAGTTTCAATATTACCAGTAACATTTCAAATTATTCAAAAAGCTACAGCAAAAGATACAGAATTACAACAATTATATCAAGAAATTCAATCAGGCAAAGGAAATAAGAAAGAGTTGCATGAATACTCTTTACAAAATAATTGTATTTTCTATGGGATAAGAATAGTTATTCCCAGATCGCTACAACAACAAATTTTACAAGAATTACATATGGCACATACTGGAATGGTAAAAATGAAATTCCTAGCAAGAAGTTATGTTTGGTGGAAAAATATTGATGTTGATATCGAACAAATGGTAAAAAAATGCAAAACATGTTGTCAGTTACAAAGAAACCCGAATAAAGTACAGACACATAGTTGGGAATATCCGAAGGAACCATGGAATGGAATCCACATAGACTATGCAACACCATTTATGGATAACTACTTTCTAGTTGTTGTTGATGCCTATACGAAATGGCTAGAGGTAATTCCTACTACATCTATTACTTCGGCAGCAACAATCAAGATATTAAAGAATTTATTCACTACATTTGGATTACCAGTCACCATAGTGTCTGACAATGGCAGACAGTTCCGTTCTGAAGCAATGCAGATGTTTTTAAAAGAGAATGGTATACAATCCAAATTTACTGCACCGTTTCATCCTTCGACGAATGGACAAGCAGAAAGATACGTACAAACTTTTAAACGAAAACTGAAAGCTATGATGAATGAAAATGGAAGCCTACAAGATAAATTATCGAAATTTCTAATAGCCTACAGAAAGACACCTAATACTACAACTGGAATCAGCCCTGCGGAAATGATGTTCAAGAGATTATACCGGACAAGATTAGATTTAGTAAAAAGAAATTTATGTACAGAAATCAATAACAAGAGAGAAGAAATATCAGATAGAAAATATTTTAAAGAGGGAGACAGAGTACAAGTAAGAAGCTACAATGATGACACTAAATGGAAATTTGGAATTATTACTAACAGAACAGGTAAGTTGCACTATGAAGTAGATATTAATGGAAAGAAGTGTCACAGACACGTGGACCAAATGTTGAAGACAACCTGTAATGAAAACTATAATGATAAGACCTCACACAATAAAGTTTACCAATACAGAGAACAAACGGCTCCACCTACACCAAAGACAGATGAAAAAGCTACTGAAAAGGATGTCGTACAAATGATACCTGAAGAACCTGAAAAAGAAAGACCTACAATTTGTGATGAACAGCCTATACAATTTGAAGAAAATAGACACGGACTACACAGCGAAAATATAGAGCAGTCACCTAGTTTGCGACGCAGTACACGCTTAAAGAAAGCACCTACAAGACTGGACCTATGAACAATTCTATATAACGTGGGAGAGTGTTAGGGCAACACTAATGACATATTACTAATGTCAACATTGATTGATTTCCTGTATCCTGTAATCGATCTTCTAGAGTAAGCTAACACATTGTTAATAACGCCATGTTCGGTATTTATAATTATTACTGTTTCATTGATTGAGATTACAAATAAAACAAGTACAATCAATTCATCCTTTTATTCAGTGTACATACATAACACCTTCGGCTCATCTCAGGTTGTATGAAATGCTCTCCCATCAACGCATTGCAGGTCGAGTGTGCTGAACCTCCTCTGGCTCTTAGGCGCCAATATTTGTCTTCCCGTTTTATGTCAAGAGTATTAAGTAGATCCTCTCATCCTCTTATAACAAGGCTAAATGAGTTAGATGCCATAAGCAGAAGCTCAAATTATTGGAAAAACAAAGAAATACCTTTATCCATAATATCCTTTCGACTTACTCTAAATTTAGTATACCCGATCGTTCAGTTTCCTAGATTACCCCTTTTTAATTTCCCTTATCAAGTCAAGTAAAGTGCTCGTGTAGCTACAGCTACACAAATTTGCAACGCCAAAGTGCTTGTGTAGCTGTGGCTACACGGTTTTTGCGCATGCGCGCGGCCGCCGTTCCGCTCTATTATTGTCATCTCTGTTTGTCTACAGTCATTTGTAAATATCCATCTCGCTTCTCTATGAAATTGTCTACCATCTTAAGCCTAAACATTAACCCGCGCAGAGAAAAAAATTTTAAAAACGGCCGTTAAGAGAACGCGCTTTCAAATCGTGAGTGGGCGAGTACGAGTTACGCGGGCGATTTGGCTTTTGTTTATAAAATACGTGGAATATTTACGTGGTGTTTTGTTATTTACATGATAAGTTATCTATTAATACAAAGACAATAATATTTCAGGATGATACGCAAAAAAATTAGACTTTTTTGAACCAGATACGTTTGGTGGTACGTCTGGTACTTGCTTTGCTAAAAACGTAATCCTTTTTGTTTATTAAATGATTTCGGTTAGGTTTTTGTAAAATAAGCAAGAATATTAGTCTACACTTCTGTTGTATAACTTTAATTTTAGGACTTACTATGATATTTACGCATCTGTGACACGTCAAACTTTTTTTTTTTTTTTTTTATTTTTCTTTTCAAAATTAAATGGGTTTAAATAAATTATTTTGTATGGACGCGTTCAAAGTTTTATTTCTTATCCTAATCTATATAGTTTAAACAATTTAATTTAAAAAAAAAAACCATATGTCATCGCTTCGCTTTTCGAAATGTGATCGTTTGAACATTGAAGTGCGCAAAAACGCGTCATCTCTGTGTTTATCTTATCAGAAATCTGAACCGTAGTCGAATACTTATAAACAAAACACTTAATAAAATAGCTTCATTCATCCTCTACACAAAAACATAACACATGTTAGGGTTTCAATAGCAACTTGAGGCACAATGACTGTGTATTTGAAACCCGAGCGCCGCGCGGGGCCCTTTTTATGAGGGTCATAAATAACGGGCACTTTAAGCACACGAGGTGTGCAAAATGGGGCACGAAAGGCAACCCAGTGGACGTATACCCCAAAAATTATTTTTGATATTGGCATAGGTACCCAAAAAATCCCCGTCAGCGGATTCGGCTTTCAATGCGGTGGTGGGCGAGTGATGGAATGGTTTCCAATTGTTCTTCACGGACGCTTCGAAACAAACCGAATTTAGCCATACTGGCGCTGCGGTCTATTACCAAAGCTCCAAGATTATACTGCAATTTAAAGGCCCTAAGGAATCTTCTGTATTTACTGGTGAGTGTGTGGCTATATTGGAAGCTTGCCTTTTTATAGAGTCGCACACTAATATTGAAAAGGCCGTCATTTTTACAGACTCCCTTAGCTGTCTGCAAGCCTTAGTCCAAAGCCCATTTAAATGTAAATTGCATAGTTCCCCTAATTTAAAAATTAAAAATTCTCTCCTTACCTGTGCTAATCGTCAAAGGGATGTTCAATTAGTTTGGATACCTAGCCATTGTGGCATTAAGGGTAACGAGTGCGCTGATGCCTTGGCTAAAGATGCTTGTTCATCTTTATTGTCAGATCTCACGCACCTTTCCTACCAGGGTTACGATCTACTGTCCCTTCCAAGACTGAACCTACTGAGTTCTTGGCAAAAGCAGTGGAATATGTCCAGCAGGAAAAAAGGAAGTTTTTATTATGCTGTACAACCGACCATCAAGCCAAAGCCGTGGTTTTTCGGCCACAAAAAAGTATCGAAAACCATAACTTCTGTTCTTTGTAGAATCCGCCTATGTTTTTGTTGCACTCCCATTTTTTTGCACAAGATCCATGTCCGTGACTCATCTCTCTGCGAATGCGGGTTGGGGGAGGGTACACTGGAACACATATTTTTTGAATGCTCTAACAACATCCCACCTCTAGATTTGTATAGTCGTCTCCCCAATTTTAAAATCCCCCTTCCCATTAATTTCCCTTCCCTTTTAACATATCCCTCTACAAAATTACTTGTGGCGTTGATGATATTCATCCGTCACAATAATATAAAATTATAAGCAACTTCTTCAAATATATTTCATTGTGGTATATGTTTCTATTGATGTTCTAACAATTATAATATAATAAGTAGTTTTATTTTTTTGTTTGTTTCAGTCCAGTACTAACCCCTCAAGATATACAAAGGTCAACTGTGGCATCGAAAGTTTTAATTTTAATTATTCCTTTTTTTTTACATTCACTCTTGCTTTTCAAACCACTTGACTGACTTGACATTGGCAGAATAGTCGACATCCATCGATTTTAGTTGCCATAATAAAGAATAGAATAGAAAATTATTTATAGTGTTGTTTACTAAGTAAAAGCGCGTGATTTATGTAGTAAAAAGTGCATTCAGTGAATAATTTATAAAGAACAGTGAAATATTGCAGCATAGTAGCCACACCATGTCCTTACCTCCTCCTTGTCGGCCCACGCGGGAAACGAAGGGAGTTAGTTTAAGTTAGGATAAGTGAGGATTAATTAGGATAAGTTAGGATAGAAGTTTACTCAAGAATATATTTACTGAAGATTAGGCTGTATGGCGTACTATGCCTTTGCCTTTTCCGTTCAGAAGAACGGAAAGAATTGATTGACTTGAACCAAAAAAGGTTTGGCGGGAATGTCAAGATGAGTGTCACGCTCATTTTTCATTGGACTTTTAAAATTATTTATAGTGTCGTTTACTAAATAAAAACGCGTGATTTATGTAGTAAAAAGTGCATTCAGTGAATAATTCAAAAAGAACAGTGAAATATTGTAGCATAGTGGCCTCATCATGTCTTTACGCTAAACCGCTCCTTATCGTCCAAACGCGTAAAACGAAAGGAGTTAGTTTAGGTTAAGTTATGTTAGGATAAGTAAGAATAAATTAGGATAAGTTAGGATAGATATTCAATGAAAAAAAAATACTGAAGACTTGGCTGTATGGCGTACTATGCCTTTGCCTTTTCCATTCGCTCGAACGGAAAGAAACGAACCAAAAAAAAAAAAATGTTTATGACTTAAGTGTCAATCTGCAAAGAAATATTTAGATAAATTTATTTTAATTTAGCAAGAAATTAATTCGCGCTAAATCTCCACTAATCTCCAGCGTTTGATGGTTTATTAATCGTTCTCACGTGTTCTTAGCAAAATTGTGGCGTCTCTCCCACAAAGGCCATTAATCAAGAATTGAATTGAACATAACAAGAATTATATTACTTAATATTATTTTAATTCGCGCTAAATACTCTCCAGAAGTCCAGAGTTTGATGGTTTATTAATCGTTCACACGTGTTCTTGGCAAAATTGTGGCGTCTCTCCCACAAAGGCCAATAATCAAGAATTGAATTGATACTTTCTGAGCTAATAATGGATAGACTACCAATGTGTAGGATATGTTCATCGGAGAATGTCCGCCTGTCTATAGTGGCCAGCAGAAACTTGCAGAAACTATATGAGACGCTGACTAATATTCCAGTAAGTTGTTATTTTTAGAATTGTTATGTTCTTAGGGACCATTAATGTTGATAGTTTTGTACCAGTGTATCAACTTATACACAGCTCTAGAACAGTATTTTTTGGGTAGTTAACTTGTCTTAGTGACTCCATTTGTTTATATAATAAACTGAAGTTAAGCAAAAAACTACATGACTTAGTTACCCAAATAAACATAACACCAGCTCTACTCAGTTGTCATGCTCCATCACAGGTTTACTTGTACTCTTTAATTTTTTTAATGTTGCCCTCTGTACTGTGGGTGTAATTTCAAACATTTACACTCACACACTCAAATAGACCCGGAACAAGTACCTGTAGGCCATACAAATTTGTTCTTTATGCGTGCAATTTCATTGCACAGACTGTGTTGTCTTAATGCAAAAGATTCTCTTTTCAAGGAATGTTTATATTTGTAACCAATGTTTCTCATTCTAAGGTGCATATTATAGAACATCACTCAAAACTCAAGCTCTACTTAAGTCTCGTTTCAAGCCATTTGATTGGTTGAAACCAGTTTTAAGTAATGTTTAAACAGAGATCAATGCTTGAGTGACGTTCTGTAATACGGACCTAAGTGAAAAATTGTATTCTGTTTTTACTTAGCGACATTATTAGCAAGTTTTATGGGGAGAATTACATATTGTGTCCATTAACTAAGTCACATGGTTTTTCTTTAACTTTAGTTTGTTACTAAGTTTATTTAATTTAGAAACTGCTAATTTCTAACAATATTCCTCATACACAGTGTGCCAGCAATGAGAATGTTGAACAAACTACTGGTTACATTAAACGGAGACACAATCATGTCTACCTTATATTTATAATACACGTAAAGATATGAAGTAATCTATTTAAAGACCTAAAGAGGTTATTAATTGTATCTACAATAATGCATACATATAAAATGCTCCACTGTATAGTTGGATATTAAGATAGACTCATGATAGCACAAGTTTATACCTTAATGATATTATATTATTATATAAAATAGTAGATACATGACAAATGTTGTTGCAGTTTGTAACTGAAGATAGTAGACCGCTGCTTGCTTGTGTCTTCTGCTTTGCTAAATTAAAGCAATGCTACCAATTACTGCGACAATGTCTGAAAGCCGAAGAGCTTTTCGTTCGGAATATGAGTGACAATTATGAGGTAAGATATTCTTTAACAGCCATTTATTCTTATAATTTATAATTTCAGTATAATGTGAAAGTGATTCCTCTCAAGCTCATACCTATAGTGTTTGGGTTTTAAACCATTGTATGTTGTATAACAATATAAAAGCTTTTGTCAAATATAAGCCTAAGGTATACATACAATATTAGACATACAATTATTATGTACTTTGTACATAATTTACTAAGTACTTTCTACGTAATAAGCTAGTATAATTATGTACTTTGCTAGTATGTATAGTGGCATGGCTAGTTGGCATAAGGTAAATAATTTTATTTTCTGTGTTTGTAGGGTTCGAAGGATATATATCAATTGATATATATCATGATATATATCCGATATACATCTGATATATATCAAACCATTTTTTGTGATATATATCAAAATTTATGGTATGTTGCATTTAAGTACTTTTACCGACGCGCTGCTGGCATATTCGTCGTTTTTTCTGTCTTCAAACCGTAATACTTCGAATTTACCAAGTAGGTAGAGGTACTGCAATCAATAATAATAGTGCAATGTAAAAGAGCCAAAATAATTTTCAATTCTATCATCTGCAAACATACCTACTTCTTAAAAGTGAAGTGTAGTGTTAATCCTTTAAGAATGTCAACAGGCGATATGACAGTTCTAGCTGACTAAAAAAAGACTAATTTGTTATTTGATTGTAATTCGACTAAGTCATCATCATCATCCCAGGCGTTAATCCCAGTCGCATCCGAAGCCTTTTCAGCTTTGGAGTCTGGGGTTCGTCTTACCAGTCCAACTGCTGATATGGCTAAACTTCGACATTTTCCATGAAGCGATTGCCGTCTGACCTCCACAACCCGAAGGCGACATCGAAGCATTGCAGTTAGACCAATTGTTAGGACTTTTGAGGGCTCCAACAACCCGTAACGACTGCCACTAGATGTTCGTATGGCAACCGGGACCAACGGCTTAACGTGCTTTCCGAGGCACGACCAGACCAGTGCAAATATTCATATTCATGCATACAAATATTTGCACTGTGCGGGGATCGAACCCGCGCCTCCTTGCGCAGCGACCGCGTTCGCTACCGCTACGCCACGGAGGCTGTCAATTAATTCGACTAAGTACCTACAAATATTAGGATTTTTAAGAATTTTTAAGATATTTTAATTTTGTTTCCCTAATATTTATAGACTTTGTTTTCTCAGAAAAAGATGGTTATTTTTAGTTGATTTTTGTGAACTATAAGATTTTATGTTTTTATTTTGTTAAATAAAAACTAAAAATATGTTGTTTTTATATTGTAATAAATTCATAATAATAAACTGTCGTGTACCTGTGGAAATCGTATAGGTAGTAATAAGATAATAAAATGGCAGTCTTAAGAAATGGATATTAATATAGGATATATATCCGATTTTGGATATATATCAGATATATTATCATAAATATCCGATATTATGATATTTATTATAAAGATCGGATATTTTCGAACCCCTTTTGTTATGTTAGTCAGTCTACATGCATAATATTGTATAAAGTTGTTTGTTTATTTGTTTTTCAACTGAACAGACAGCTCTCCTGCTGGGAAGTTCGTTCCTCTTTTCTTCCCACTAGGAAGTGGCGAATGGCCGAAAATTTGGGTGATTGTCTTATATAATTTTCACATTGAAAGATTTCAACATTTCATTTTAATTTTCTCAATATTATAATAGTTGTAGCGGTCTCTACAACACCACATGCGAAATACGCGTCATACTGACGTCGCAAACCTTTCATTTCATAAACAGAGTTTACCGTGTAACAAGCACACAGACAACTTCCCAACATCAATCACAACACCCGTCTGGTTGGAGAATCCTCCCTTTTCTATTTAGGATGAGGGAGCTCTACACCCTGTTGCTCATAATTTTGCTATACTGGTGACCCTGACCTGATTTAAACACACTACCTGCTGATCTTTCTTTTTCTTTTCACAGGTCAATCCTTTAATAAAGCAAGCCCGATTAGAATTTTGCAGTGGGCTTATTACTTCGCCAATATTCCACATAAGTATAGATGATGAATGTGAAACAGGAAATACTGCTATCAAAGAAGAATTACCAGCTGTTAGTGATGGACTAGATGATGGTATTGAGCCAATGGAGGAATATCAAAGCATTGATGGTATTTTTAGCTTTTGGTTTTAATATAATAGTTTGTGTAATTTTTTTAAGACTTTGCAACTGGCTTCCGGTACTCAAACTACCGTCTCCGTTTAGTCAATGAAGACAATGCCGTACCCTTGGGGCAGGGGAGGGGAAGCTGGTCCTGCTCAGGAAGGAGGGGCGCCCTGCGGACTCGCCGTCCGCGTATCGGCCCATAGTACTGCTCGACGAAGCGGGCAAACTTTTTGAGCGTATAATCGCAGATCGCCTCGTCGGCCACTTGTGCGGAGAAGGGCCGAACCTGGACGACAACCAGTTCGGTTTCCGTCGGGGGCGCTCCACCATAAACGCCATCATGCGTATGAGAGCCCTGGCGGAGGATACGGTGTCCCGGAGTGGGGTGGTGTTGGCGGTGTCTTTAGACATTTCCAACGCCTTCAACACCCTACCCTGGAGACCCGATACCCGACCCGATGGTATTTCAGGGCTTCCCTAGTACAGACTAGGAAGGCTGAAATACCATCGGGTGCCTCCCTACCTCCGCTGCATAGTAGGGGCTTATCTGGAGGATAGATGCGTCATCTATCGGGGACGTGACGGTGCCAGTCGGCACCAAATGTCGTGCGGTGTTCCGCAGGGATCGGTCTTGGGACCGCTCCTGTGGAACATCGGCTACGACTGGGTGCTGAGAGGCGAGCTCCCGTCGGGCGCTGACTTGACGTGCTATGCGGACGACACGCTTGTCACTGCCCGCGGGAGCTCGCACAGGGAAGCTACGTTCGTAGCCACGGCTGCGGTGTCACAGGTCGTGAACCGCATCCGGCGCCTGGGCCTGGAGGTGGCCCTTGACAAATCGGAGGCCATGGGCATGGTGGTGGAGCTCCGTCAGGTCCTGGTGGCGGACTGGCGGCAGAGGCTTATGCGCCCTACCTCGCTACCGTCGAGGCGATCCGGCTAGTACTCGACGACTGGCTCGGGAGAAGGCACGGCTCCCTTTCGTTCAGGGTGACGCAGGTACTGTCGGGGCACGGCTGCTTCGGCAAGTACCTGCGTCGCTTAGGCAGGGAGCCGGACGCTCGGTGCCACCACTGCGTCCAATGCGAGGAGGACACGGTGCAGTACACGCTCTCCAAGTATGTAGCTTGGGAGGAGCAGCGCCGTGTCCTCACAAATGAAGTAGGAGGCGACCTGACGCTACCGGCGGCAGTAGTGCGGAGGATGGTCGGTAGCGCAGAGTCGTGGGACGCGGTGGTGTCCTTCTGCGAGCACGCGCGGTGGTATCCTTCTGCGAGCACGTGATGTCGCAAAAGGAAGCTGCGGAACGGGAGAGGGAGATCTCAACTCCCTTGCAGAAGACGCACCGGGCGCCGAAGAAGGGCGGATAACGCCCTCTTCGGCCCCCCATGAATGGGTCCAGGGGCGAGGGACATGGGGAAGTCCCCGCTCCCTATTCGATGGACCCCGAGGCGGCGGCGCGCGCGAATGTCAGCGCGCGCCTCTGAGGCGATGCACGGGGTAGTTTGACACCCCACTACCCCGTGCAGGAGACAAGGCCCGGACAGACCGGGCCAGCACGAGGGTGTGGGGCCGTGGAAGAATTTAGACTCCCGCGGCCCCACGCGCGATCGTGATAGAAGAGACACCGGGGTGTTTTAGTCAGTAAGAGTCTGACAGACCCCGTCGCCCACCCCAGGGCGGCGAACATCCATTGAGGATTACAAACCCGGAAAAAAAAAAGAAGGTACACGTAACTGTCAACAACTTCGAGAACAGAGTCTCCAAACTTTATAGGAGTTGGTACAACATGGACATTAGACATGACTTTCGTCTTGTCCATGTTCATTTTAAGACCGACTCGCTCGGAGGCTCTACTGAGGTCTTCGAGCATTGTATTCAGGTCCTCCGCGGTCTCAGCCATGACTACGATATCATCAGCAAACCGAAGGTGTGTCATGTACTCGCCATTGATGTTGATGCCCAGTCCTTTCCAGTCCAGAACCTTGAAGACATCCTCCAATGCAGTGGTGAACAGTTTCGGGGAGATAACATCTCCCTGTCTGACACCACGCTGCAGAGGTATTGGTTTCGAGGTCTGGTCCTGTATTCGGACTGACATGGTGGCGTTTTTCTTAAGACATCTTTAACTTAAGACCTTCTGACCATTTAATTATAAACGAGTTAGACACTGATCACTGTGGCCAGTTAGTTACTTTTACTCAGAAAAGTGAAGTCAGAGCTCAAAGAAAACTTGTGAGTTTTGTTCCTGTAAATGAAAATCGTTTAGGACAATTTAAAAATAATTTAATTGAAAAGCTTATCACACCAATCCGGATCATGCGTATAGTGTACTATTTAACCTCATTAATTGTGAATTTATGAAAGTTTTCACAAAAAAAAAACATTGCCTATTAGCGACCGTATTATATTTAGTGACTGGGCAACCCCAGGTATTATATAAAAGCAGGGAAAAAAATTATGAATTGTATCAGGAAAAAACATTTAACCACGATGAAACTTTTCAAGAATTTGTTAAAAAATATTCAAAAACTTTTAAAAGAGCCTGTTCCTCAGCGAAAGCCATACACATTAAAAATAAAATAAAATCTTCTGGCAATAAAATCAAAACAACTTGGGGAATTATAAATTCGGAAACTGGAAGAACCAAAGTACAAAATCGCGATTTCCATCTTAAAATTAACGATGAAGATATAAAGGCTTGGAGGTAGCAACTGAGTTTGAGAATTTTTTACTAATATTCCAATAATGACAACAAAAACTTTGTCTTCTTCCTCCACTTCTGCTTACGCCATACTAAAAAAGAAGGTGAAATTTATCTCCCGAACAAGCCGGTTTCCGAAAAGGCTTCAGCACAGTAGACCACATACATACGCTGCGGCAGGTTACACAGAAGACCGAGAAGTATAACCTACCCCTTTGCTTGGCGTTTGTAGACTACGAAAAAGCCTTTGAATCGATCGAGACCTGGGCTGTACTGCAGTCTCTCCAGCGGTGCCAAGTAGACTATCGGTATATTGAAGCGCTGAAGGGTTTGTACGAAATGAAATGAAATCGTTTATTAAGCAAGTAGGATCACTGATCACTTTTACACGTCATGTTTATTTTTTATTTTATTTTTTTAACTAGATGAAGCCGGCATTTCCTAACTACCTCTGAGAAGAAACAGCCGAAACAAACTCAGGGATCATCGTCTTTTTTCAAGTCCAGATATTAAAAATAAAAATGTTTACAATAATTTACAGCGAGCAGCTCAGTCCCAAGTTTTTTTGTCTTCTAAATAATCTGTGATGTTATAATACACCTTTTTGCAAAGTTTGGCCTTTATATGGTTCTTAAATCGTTTAATGGGTAAGTTGCGAATGTCCATGGGAAGCTTGTTGCAAAAGTGTATACATTGACCCATGAACGAGTTGCCTACTCTGTGGAGACGAGTGTGATGTACAGCAAGATTGTGTTTGTTCCTGGTGTTTACATTATGAATATAGCTTATTTTTTTTTTAAATTCGAGATATTTTTATGAACATACATAATATTTTCAAATATACAGTATGTTAACTAACAGAGGGCGTTCCCGTTAACCCGAAATAGTATAGCATACATACATGCTAAAAAAAATATTTCCATTCGAAAACAAAATGTTTTAAAATTTTTTCCAATATGAAAATATTCAATAAAATTTTTAAATTGACATGTAAAAGAAACACACTGTACACGCGAACATGAAAGACGGCAACGTCGCAATTTATTAATACATGACGACTACTATTTTGATTTAAAACAGGAGGTTTCAAATTTATTTCCAATTAGATTTTTTTTTTATTCGGATTTTTTTATGCTTATTTTTCTATGCTGATATTTTTATTTTAATCTATTAATGATATATCCTACTAATATTATAAAGGCGAAAGTTTGTAAGTATGGATGTTTGTTACTCTTTCACGTAAAAACTACTGAATGGATTTGGTTGAAATTTGGCACAGGGGTAGATAATAGTCTGAAATAACACATAGGCTACTTTTTATCCCGGAAAAATATGCAGTTCCCGTGGGATACGAAAAATATTAGTCCACGCGGGCGGAGCCGCGGGCGAAAGCTAGTTTATTATAAGAGTTATTTGTCATAGTCAAGAGAGGGCGCCACACATTGAATAGAATTAGTACACGAGTTGACCACTAGAGGGATCTACTAGTACCAAAACAAAACCAATAAATCGATAATCATGGAAGACATCTTACTTGCACTTAAAAGCATAGAAAATGACCTTGAGGAACAAAAATCTGAAATCCGTAAAAGTTCTGATAAGATCAAGTTACACAAAATATCCAAAAAATTTTAGAAGAAAAAATTTCCAAGATACAGGATCAACACGACATACTGAAGGAGAAAGTAGATAATCAAGAGAAAAGAATATACTTTTTGGAGAAACAGGCAAGAAAAAGAAACTTAGTATTTTTTGGTATTGAAGACAATGATCATCATACATGACTCATTGTCTTCAATACCAAAAAATACTAAGTAAAAATAAGCTATATTCATAATATAAACACCAGGAACAAACACAATCTTGCTGTACATCACACTCGTCTCCACAGAGTAGGCAACTCGTTCATGGGTCAATGTATACACTTTTGCAACAAGCTTCCCATGGACATTCGCAACTTACCCATTAAACGATTTAAGAACCATATAAAGGCCAAACTTTGCAAAAAGGGGTATTATAAAATCACAGATTATTTAGAAGACAAAAAAGCTTGGGACAAAAAGCTGCTCGCTCTGTTAAGCATTGTTATTAAGCAATATGCGTAATTATAAGGTAAATTATTGTAAACATTTTCATTTTTAATATCTGGACTTGAAAAAAGACGATGATCCCTGAGTTTGTTTCGGCTATTTCTTCTCAGAGGTAGTCAGTTAGGAAATGCCGGCTTCATCTAGTTAAAAAAATAAAATAAAAAATAAACATGACGTGTAAAAGTGATCAGTGATCCTACTTGCTTAATAAACGATTTCATTTCATTTCGTACAAACCCTTCAGCGCTTCAATATACCGATAGTCTACTTGGCACCGCTGGAGAGACTGCAGTACAGCCCAGGTCTCGATCGAATCAAAGGCTTTTTCGTAGTCTACAAACGCCAAGCAAAGGGGTAGGTTATACTTCTCGGTCTTCTGTGTAACCTGCCGCAGCGTATGTATGTGGTCTACTGTGCTGAAGCCTTTTCGGAAACCGGCTTGTTCGGGAGGCTGGAAGTCGTCAAACCTGCAGGCGAGACGACTCGTTAGGACTGTCGAAAACAACTTATAGACATGACTCAGAAGTGAGATGGGTCTGTAGTTTTTCAGAAGGGTGTTGTCACCCTTTTTGAAAAAGAGTACCACCACACTTCTGTCCCATGCCTGTGGCGTTTTACCCTCGACTATGACGGAATTAAATAACTTCTGAAGGGCCCTAAGGATCGGTTCACCACCCGCCTTCAATAGCTCAGCCATTATTCCGTCATCACCCGGCGCCTTGTTGTTCTTCAGCTGTTTAAGAGCCAATCGAATCTCCTGCAGGCTGATGTCCGGGATATCTTCGGTGTAATGTCGGCTCAATCTTGCTCTAGGGCAGTAGTTCCCAAACGTATTTTTCTCGTGGACCACTTTCAAAATTTTACTGGCTGCTACATTTCTACCACATTCTTAAAATCGCCAAAAAATAAAAATTGTGTCACTTCTGAGTTCTGTCCCTATATTCCGATATGTAAAACAAAAACGAAAAATGGTACATTTTAAATCACTTTGTTTATTAAAAGAATAGAATTACAAGAAAAAAATATTAAGGTAATATAGGTTCAGGTCATAATTTTAATTAATGAGAAGGATGTATCTGATGGAGTGTCAGCAAACGATCAATGTTTGGCTTTATTTTTGTGAGTAATAACCGCAAATCCCCCCGCTCCGTGATGTTTAATTTGCTCCTTTTTTTTGTTAAGTGGTTTGTAACGGCACTAAAACTCCTTTCGACAAGGTATGACGAGAGAAAAGCTATTAAAAATTTCCTTGCGATTTCCCACAGTTCAGGATATTTTTCAGGTATCGGCTTGTAGCCAAAATGTTGGGTAGCCTTTTCTAAATTTCACCTTCAGCTCCTCATTAGTGCTTAGCTCGAGCAGCTCCTCTTGTAATACAACATTGGCCACTTCCGTTTCATCAAATGGATTTATGATCCATGGTGGTATATCCATCGTCAGTATATCTTCAAACCTGGTTTTGAAGTCATCATGCAGGGCACTTAAATGTTGACTGTAGGTATGGATATCCTCATCAATACATTCTACCTGCGACAAGTTTGGAAATTGAGAGAATTCGCGCCGACTAATGTTTTGCTTCATAAATTTCAATTTCCCAAGAAAAGCCGAAATTATCCCCTTTGTTTTTATTAAATTCAGGCTGTCCCCTTGTAACTGCAAGTTAATATCATTAAATTTTTTAAACAAATCTGTCATTTACGCAATGTCTGCTTTGAATTTGATCAAGTTTTCTTTTAAATCTGGATCTCTACTAGAACTCTAATATGGAATCGAAAACAGAGTAAAATCTCGTTAAGCATGCACCTTTCTACAACCAGCGTACTTCAGTATGTAAGAGCAGTCGTTGGAAGTCTTCATCATTTTCGTCGCACAATTGAGCAAATAAACGCGTATTCAATGCATTGCTTCTGATTTTGTTGACAGCTTTTATTACAAAATGAAGAGATTGGTTCAACCTGTCACTTAAATGTTTTGCCACAAGATGTTGTCGGTGGATTACGCAATGAATAGCTGTAAGTCCTGGTATAATTCTTTTGAGATGACTTATAAACCCACGATATCGCCCGACCATTGCAGGAGCTCCGTCTGTTGCCACTGAAATAATGTTTGTAAATGGAATCGATTTTTCCGTAAAAAAATTACTCAGGACATTAAATATTGATTCGCCTTTAGTGTCAGTCTCCAAAGTTCTGGCAAATAGCAATTCTTCGTGAATTTCTTCCTCAATAATAAATCGGACATATGCCAATAGTAATGCTTCATTACCGGGTAAAGTTGACTCGTCCAGTTGTATAGAAAAATGAGTTTTTTGCAGATGTTTACACAAAAAGCTTTCGATATCGGAGCTCATTTCACCAATGCGTCTTTGTACAGTATTGTTACTTAATAGAATTCTTTTTAGTACGTCAAATGGAGATTTGTGCAAAACAGTTTTTAAAACCTCTTCAACAGCGGGCAAAATTAATTGTTCTCCGATAGTGTGCAGTTTTCCAGATTTTGCTATAAGTAATGAGATATTGTAAGATGCCCACAAGCCATCATCGTTACTTTGAGATGTTGAAGCGAACATACTGTGCATGGTGGGTCTCTTTCCATATTTTTCTTTCAATGTTTGAAAATATTTTAAATCTTTATCTATTTTATCAGTATGACACCTTTTTAGATGATCTTCGAGCTTTGATGGTTTCATAGAGTCATTGCTCAAAACTTTGTTGCATAATAGGCACATGGGCAATTGTTTGTCTGCCTCTGATGGAACAAAACCATATTTCAAATAATCGACACTCTATTGTCGACATTTTTTCTTTGCTGTAGCCATGTTTCGTGTCAGTATGCCTAGTATGAGTTTTCATTACGAGACCCGATCGGCGATATCGAGCGCGTTTGGAGCTTTCATTGGTTAAGAGTTCTTACAACCTTGAAGCAGGCCAATCGATGAGTCAAACGCGCTCGATATGGACGATCGAGTTTCGTAATGAAAACTCATACTAGGCCTACAGTTACCTTACCTGTAAAAAAAAAATATTATAGTAACCAAGTTTTTGGAGTTTACTCCTTAAGAATCGATTTTCATATATAAGGCGCCCGGTATGAGAAAAATCCGAGGGGTAAAACCTACTAACGAGTAACGAATTTTAAGCGTTACTATTTTAGTGCGCACCTTTGGTGCGCAACTTTCTAATCTAAAAAAGTGGCATAATTATCCTTTTGCAACTATATTTTGTTAGTTATTAAGATAATGTTATATTTTAAAAAAATATTAATTATAATAATTTAAAAAAGAATGTTTATAAAAAAAAAATATTATCAACTTTCCTACAATTGGTTAAAATTTTCATAAATATGCATCTATAATTTTTTTAAAATAATATTTTTTTTTTTGTTTTAGTTTTTAATATTTTTTTTTTCTCGTACTTAAGTAGTAAACTCCAGTCGTGCGTCGGAGCTGACACATACACTTTTTTTTTTCTGAATATAGGTATCACACCGCAGCCTTTGTCAGCACGCGGAAATAGAATTACGGCTTGTAAAGGGACCAACTAATAAACCGCTGAGACAAATACAGACGTTTTCACAAAACGGTATCAATTTTAAAGTACATAATTTACCACTAATTTTTAATAGTATAAATAAAAATTGGTGTACTCAGTATCGAATACTGATCATATTTGTGTAGGAAAAATTAAAGTCGAAATCCCAAAATTGTCCATAAAAACGATAACTAACATTTTATTAAATCAATGATTTCACGCGCTCCGTGTATTTGCGTATTTTTTGTCTGCGGCTTCATTGTTAAAACGTGACAAACTGGCATCGAAGTTCAAGCCCCGCCCTTTTCCCGTCACCCGCGCACCGCTCGCTCTTTCCGAAAAGGAATAGTTTTGATAAAATAGTTACTCCAAAATCAATTTAAAATGATTATGAAATTACTGTTTTATAAAATTAGTAGTTATTTGCAAGAAAACTTACAAAATTAATTGCTCTGCAATATTGCTTATTCGGCCTTTTTAGAGAGGCAGTGCTTCTCTCGTGAAAAAACAATTGAATAAAACGTGCTGTGTTTGTCTTCAAATCGAAAGAGGACAATTAAAATATCTGTAAGTTACTAAGTTACCTACAAGCCGTTGTGATCAACCGACTAGTACACGTAAACAAAATACTTAAGTACTATAACAAAAAAAAGGTAGGCTACTTCCTTTTCTCCGGCACTAGCAAACACAGATATAAATTTTCTCACACCTTTTTTTTCGAAATTCCGCCTTTTTTTCGAAATTCCGGAAACAAATGAATGAGTTTGCCTTTGGCATCAAGTATTTATAGTGGTGATCAAGTTAATGTCTGAACAAGCATTAAGCATTGTCGGGCGGATAGCGCTTTGCAAGTCTGTACACGAAATTGTACGTAATATCGAATACGCAAGTTTGGACAAGTAACAGTCGCTTGCCTTATTAAAATATTATCTTCTTAGATAGGTACTTAACACAATGTAGGTAGGACCTTATAAAAGCTATGCTTACATTTTTGCTCTTTACTATCAAAAGCAGATAAATTTTCGTGGACCCCCATTAACATCTTATGGACCCCCATATTTTGTTCACGCCTACGTAGACCCCCAGCAAGTCTTTGGGAATCATTGCTCTAGGGTCTTCAGTAAAATTTAATGCGGGTTTTGTCGTCGAAGTGTAGAGCTGTCCATAGAAATTCTCGACTTCCCTGAAAAGCTCGGGCCCGGACGTTATGATCTTGCCGTCGTCAGTCTTCAGCTTGCTTAGCCGACTATGCCCAATAGTCAGATCCCTAGCGAAAACTTTAGAGCCTCTGTTTCGCTCTATAGCCTCCGTTATACGCTCGGTATTATACCGACGTAGGTCGCGCTTCAGAGACTTTGAGATCTGCTTATTGAGCTGCCGGTATCTGCAAGCATTACTTGACGAACGCAAAACTATCTCACGTCTATCTTCCATGAGCTCGAGAGTGTAGTCCGAGAGCTTTTTAGTTCTATTTTTACGGCGGGTCTTAAAATACTTAGTCCCGACCGTACGGACAGCTTCTACAAACCCGTCATTGTATTCGTCCACATCGCCACTTAGGCATTCGAAGCGATTTTGGAGCTCGAGCTGGAAACCTTCGGAGTTATGGATCTGGATGGGTGCTGGCCGGAGCGTAGACTTCATTAGGCGAAATCTTTCGGACACTATGTTCAGATTTAATGTGCCCTGACCATACGGTGATCGCTGCCGTATTTGAGCGAGTTGATCACTGAGATATCATTGAATATCTGTCTTTTTGTCGTCATAATGAAGTCTATCTCGTTTTTAGTGACCCCGTCGGGACTGATCTAAGTCTACTTCCGCTGGTCACGTTTTTTGAAGAAGGAGTTCATCATAAAGAGTCCCTCCTTCTCCATGAAGCCAGCCAACATGTGGCCTCGGTGGTTCCGACGCCCAAATCCAAAATTTCCCAGTCCGAGCTCTTCACCGCTCCGTTTCCCAAGTTTAGCATTGAAGTCCCCCATGACATCGCTGTAGTGAGTTTTAGAGCTATGTATGGCTTTGGAGATGTCCTCATACATAGTCTCTACTTCCTTGTCGGAGTGTGCCGAGGTCGGGGCGTATACCTGAATGACCTTCAGCGAATACCGTTTGGTTATTCTGAGTACCAGGAACGCCACCCTGGTCGACACACTCTCGATCTTCACTACATTGTCCACAAGGGACCTGTGGACGAGGAACCCGACACCACCTTGGGACTGATGGTCGCCCTCCCGGAAATAGAGCAAGTTACCGGATTTAAGGATTATTGAGTCCTCACCCTCTCTTCGGACTTCCGACAATCCCAGGACACCCCATCGTAACTTGTTCAATTCTTCCTCCAGTTCAATAACCCTCTCGTCGGTCCGCAGTGTGCGCACGTTAAGTGTTGCCAAGTCGATTCGTCGTTGTTTGTGGTAGCCGGATCTCTTCCGGTAATTCTTCGCACTCCTTGCCCCGCCGTTACCTTGGCCGCTACCACAATGACCAGGAATAGCGGAGCTGCCGGTGACTAGGGGCCTTGGCTTAGTCGTGTGCATCATTGGGTCATGGGTTTACCATAATCCCCACGCTTGGCAGACGGGTTGGGGATCGCAGGATTTGACATTCCACTAGGCGCACCTAGTTGATAATAATGCTCTTGACAGTTTTTGTTTCTTTACAGAGATAGATCCCGAAAATTTAGACAATAGTTGTCTAGATGTAGCAGATTTACCACCACACTGTTATGAGTCAGACTTAGAAGATGATATACCCTTAATTATATGTAAAATTGAAGCGGAAGACGAAAAAGTATCAAAGAAAAAAAATACCAGGGAGACAATAAGTAAGTATTAGTTAATTATACAATATGTTAAGAAAACCCCGTCCGACCCAGAAGGATAATAAAGGTTTGGTAATCACATGACCAAATAAAATTTGAAATTTTGCATAATCATCATAGTAAATATTATATACTAATCAATTTTGAAACAATCTTTTTTTTCCGCGACTTTACGCTAGCTTCCCCAAAATATGGTAATTAAAAAAAATTACAACAGCATTTTAGGCGGTATAATTATCGGCTTTCCTTTCAATCTGTCTCGCCGCGGCCAATCGCCGTCGCGCGATGAGCATTGTCGGCGACGTAAAAGAAATAATTAGAGATGCACTATTTTTTGCGTAATAACTTTTTTTATATAGCTATTAACGCTTTTTTTATCGCTATTAATCGAAACTTGTACCTGGTTGAATGATTTGTTGTAAAAACACAGATTACCTAATTGTAAAAGTACTATTGTTTGTTTATCGATTAATTACTAATAACATTATTATAACACGAGTACTAGTAAACAGAAACGAGAAGGCCCTATGAAACACAATTTTAGTAAAGTTTTACAAATATTTTAACGTATTGAGACAGAACCTGAAATTAAAACTTTGGCATGATTTTCATTTACAGCAGTGTACCTAGCTAATTTGAGTTTTGTAAAAGTTCTAAACAATTCCATGCGATATTGAATCGATAATGAGAAACTAAAATACTAAATCGTTACCAAAACTAGACGAGTAAATCGTATCGATCGAGCCATCAATACTTTGAGTACTTACACATATCTACTCAACGCATGCCGCGAGGGCAGCCGCGTCCCTATTTTTATAAAATAAAAATCAGTTTTACTTTAAATTATCAGTTTCGCGTAAACATTGCTTCCATGTAGACTACTCGTGTATTGTGATCATGTCGATTTCTAACGTAATTTAACATGCTGATGGTAGGGTAGTAACTGCAATTAGTTGTACAGTAATACCCCGGACTTACGCGATGGGTGGGACTGAGCGCTATCCGCGTAAGTCGAATTCGTGTAAGTCGGGGTACAATTTACAACGCTCAAAAAAACAAAATCGTTACTTATGTACCTACGCGCCGAATCCGCACTACACGTGTGTGCCTGTTGTAAACTGAACGAATAATAATGCTGGGGGGGGTGAGCCACAAAACAAATGCCGCCGCTTGTCCTTGACTGCGCGGTCTTCGCAAAGGTTTGTCATATTGAAGACGAGATGCGTGGGCGATTTGTAGCAGCTTTTGAACGCATCAAATCGGTTAGAACGGTGCTGCAAAACGTCCGTGCTAATCTCGTGCGACGATGCCAGGCCTGTATCGTTGTTAGTGAGAGAAGTATGGAACAACATCTCCGCCACAGCCATCGTGTTTACGTGCTCATCGAATGAAATAAAACATTTAGAGAGACAGACGACCTTCCTACTTAATAAAGTTCTTTTCACGAGCTGCTTAAGTATCATTGTTTCTTTCGAGAGTCGATAAACGTGGATACCGAACCGAATGCGTGAACCTATACATGCATGAGGTCAACTGAGGTCATGACCGTTCGAGACCGCTACGTATAAGCGACCACGTGCCGCGTGCCCTGTCTGGTTGCTTGCGCGTGCCTGTGTTGCCATGAAATTACCTATGCATTTAAGTTATTTATTTTGAGGGGGTATTTTTTTAAGTTTAGCCAGGCTTTGTAGGCATTAGTAGAATCAGTTATCAATACCCAACAGCACCTTCACGGGTCAAACAGGTTTTTTTTTACATATTGTATAGCTAATAATCTACTAGCTGACTGTCTTGTGCGATCTCTAATCATGTTGACCCTGTGAACGTTACCAGATCGTCATTCAGATTAAAGTTACAGATACCATCGTAGTTATATTCAGTTCAATATATTTATTTCAGATAACAATAATTACTTATTGTGCACACAATATATACATGTAATTAAAAGCGTCTATATTTTTAATTGAATTTAAAATAGCCACGTAGAACACCAGTCAATACCGCAGAATATTGTCCAGCGTTCCATAAATTGATGATCTTTCCAAGCTCTCAGTAATGAGATTTAGATAGCTGTAACACACCCAGTGCGTCGGAGACGCAAATAAATTCAAACGACTTCCTTCAAATTCATTCAAATCTCCCATTGTGTACTTACTAGAATTACTTACAGAGGACACCGTTGTGAGGAAACCAAAACAGGACACACGAAGAACAAAAGAAAAAGATGCAATAACAGCCGAGCAGACTACAAAAGACAAATCAAACCCGGTTATCCGTACTACTCAGAAATGGACGTCCAAGCCTGGCACATATTTCAAAGAGCCTTACTTATGTATACGGAGAAGTTGTAATTATGTAAAAAAACACACTGATGAAAAACCTTACAAGTGTGAAATATGTCAACGTATTTTTAGTAACAAAATCGATTTAACAAGGCATATGCGTACACACACTGGTGAAAAACCTTATCAGTGTGAAATATGCAAACGTAATTTTAGACATAAGGGTGGTTTAACAACCCATGTGCGTACACACACTGGTGAAAAACCTTATCAGTGTGAAATATGCCGACGTAATTTTAGTCGGAAGAGTAGTTTAACAACCCATGTGCGTTCACACACTGGTGAGAAACCTTATCAGTGTGAAATATGCCAACGTAATTTTAGTGAAAAGAGTAGTTTAATAAACCATATGCGTACACACACTGGTGAGAAACCTTATCAGTGTGATATTTGTCAACGTTATTTTACTGAAAAAGGCAGTTTAAAAAGGCATATGCGTGTACACACTGGTGAAAAACCTTATCAGTGTGATATATGCCAACTTAATTTTAGTCGAAAGAATAATCTAACAACCCATGTGCGTACACACATTGATGAGAAACCTTATCAGTGTGAAATATGCCCACGTAATTTTAGTGAAAAGATTACTTTGACAACCCATGTGCGTACACACACTGGTGAGAAACCTTATCAGTGTGAAACATGCCAACGTAATTTTAGTCAAAAGAGTCATTTAATAAACCATATGCGTACACACACTGACGAGAAACCTTATCAGTGTGATATTTGTCAACGTAATTTTAGTGAAAAAGGCAGTTTAATAAGGCATATGCGTACACACACTGGTGAGAAACCTTATCAGTGTGAAATATGTCAACGTAATTTCCGTCAAAAGATTAGTTTAATAAACCATATGCGTACACACACTGGTGAGAAACCTTATCAGTGTGATATTTGTCAACGTTATTTTAGTGAAAAAGGCAGTTTAAAAAGGCATATGCGTGTACACACTGGTGAAAAACCTTATTAGTGTGAAATATGCCAACGTAGTTTTAGTCTAAAGAATAGCTTAACAACCCATGTGCGTGCACACACTGGTGAGAAACCTTATCAGTGTGAAATATGCCAACTTAATTTTAGTCGAAAGAATAATCTAACAACCCATGTGCGTACACACACTGATGAGAAACCTTATTAGTGTGAAATATGCCCACGTAATTTTAGTGAAAAGATTAGTTTGACAACCCATGTGCGTACACACACTGGTGAGAAACCTTATCAGTGTGAAACATGCCAACGTAATTTTAGTCAAAAGAGTCATTTAATAAACCATATGCGTACACACTGACGAGAAACCTTATCAGTGTGATATTTGTCAACGTAATTTTAGTGAAAAAGGCAGTTTAATAAGGCATATGCGTACACACACTGGTGAGAAACCTTATCAGTGTGAAATATGTCAACGTAATTTCCGTCAAAAGATTAGTTTAACAACCCATGTGCGTACACACACTGGTGAGAAACCTTATCAGTGTGAAATATGCCAACGTAATTTTAGTAGAAAGATGAGATTAAAAACCCATGTGCTTACACACACTGGTGAAAAACCCTACAAGTGTGAAATATGTCAACGTAATTTTAATACAAAGTCCCATTTAACAAGGCATGTGCGTACACATACTGGTCAGAAACCTTATCAGTGTGAAATATGCAAACGTAATTTTGGTCAAAAGAGTCATTTAATAAACCATATGCGTACACACACTGACGAGAAACCTTATCAGTGTGATATTGGCAACGTAATTTTAGTGAAAAGGGCAGTTTAACAAGGCATATGCGTACACACTCTGGTGAAAAAAATTTATGAGTGTGAAATATGCCAACGTAATTTTAGTCTCGCGCTTGAGGTCGTTGCGCTCGGATGTATTATCCAGTGCGCTCGCGCTTGCTAATTACCGATTGTTGTTTAAATAGCTACAATTTATTAATATGACTAATCAGAACGAACGCCTGATTATTAATGAACTGTTATGCTTTTTACAATGTAAAGTGAGTATATTGGACGAGGAGGCACTAGTGCATATTTGCGAATCTTATTACTCTGCCCGGGAATCGACGCAGCCAAGGACATCATTCTGGAAGTTACGAACCAAAGATCTGCTGGAAGAGGAGACGGGAAAGAGAAACGCGTGCTGCGAGATATAATCAAGACGCTGAAAGAAACTGAACCTAACTTTATTCCAACTTTTGTGGCAAAGAAACTAAACCACCTCCCTCCGGTAACCTATGACTACGTGGATGTAAGCAGCCTTCTACAAAATATTCTTATATTGAAGGAGGACATTCATCGCATACAATTTGACTACGTAAGAACGGCAGCGATTACTGAAATAAACGAAAAATTTGAAAATTTCAAAGTGACCTCGAATCGCGAATCGAGATCGCGAAAAACATTCTAGTGATATCTTGAACAAAGATAACATAACCGACAAGCAAAAACCTAAATCTGGGGGAGACAACGTAAACAACCTCACGTCGCCGTTGCGCTGTGCTCAGTATGAACCGACGGCCGATTTGACCGCTCACGACGGCGACAACACACGTAACCAATTATTGTTTGACCAGGGGGCCTAGTCTGCTATTTTATATCATTTTGTCATTCCAGCACGTTTCCATTGTCATTTTGCTATTAGCCCGTAATCTGCTACGATCATAAACATCGGTCATTGGTCTCGTAACGGAATGGTCATTATTGTATTGCCATTATTATAAAACTCGTTAGTAGAAATGAGTTTCTAAAAACTACTACCTAATTTGAACATTTCTTAAAGCAAGATTTTATTAACATATATTTTTAAATATTAATTATAAGTTTTATACGCAGTCTAGAGTAGAAAATAGTTATTAAATAGCAAAAACATTGTGAAACTATAAAACTGTATATTTTGTTATCTGTTAAAGTCAAATGTGACTTTAATACAAACTGACGTTTATTTGCTTTTTTTTTAACAGCTGCTTTTTTGATATGTATTTATTTTTGTTTATATTATTAAAAGAGATACGTGTGTGGGGCGTGTCGGGAAACTTTTAAATAAAGTCAATGGTATATAATAAATGTTTATTAAATGTTCACAAAAGAAGGTTCACAGAAATTCACAAATTAATTTATTTTAGAAAATTATAGAAACTAAACGTAAAATAGGTATACGCGATGAGTGCGAGTGTCTGTTCCCACCGATGTTAGGATGGAAAAAGCCCAGGGATTCGTTGTTACCGTGGGAAGCGCAACTCGTGTAACTTTACACTTCGCGCTTGTTTGCATGGGTGCTGAGCCAGCATCTTGCCATCGTAACACCTCCCCTGCCAGATGAGCAACTATTTGGTGACCTTGACGCCAAAAGTTGCGGCTCTTCTTTCGTCTTCAGTTAATTCACTGGTAGTTTGAGTGGTAATGTTAATTCTCCCAGCTCGACGGCGACGAATGACATAGATGATGCTCAGTGCACATGTACCAAATAATATGAGTATGTAGAATGGAATCGTCGTATGGTAGATTCCAGTATTGTCCAATGTTACAACATTAATTTCTTCATGTGAAGTGATTTGGTTCTGTATCTTCTGAAGGCTATTTAGATCGGTAGTCTTTAGAATGAAGCTCCGTGTTTTCACCAGTGTTTCATAGTGTGGTAAAGCCATAAGTTCTAGTGGTTTCCCGACTAATTTATTATCTATATTTATTATACTGAGTTCGGGGGATTTAATCTTGCAACCTTGAGGAACGCTGACCAAAAACTGCCATGTAACATTTCAAAACGCTCTTTACCACAGGATAGTTGAACCTTCGTACTGTTGGGGAATGTAATGATGTAATCATAGCTATCTAACTCAATTAGAGCCTCCTTAGTCAGGGAGATAGGCGTGGGTTTGCACGTTTCATCTATCTCCTGAGATTGTATAAGTTTTTGAATACAGTCTGGTCTTGATGAGGTTTGATGGATGATCTTCTGCTCACAAATGTGCCAGGAACTGATCTTCGGGCATTCAGCCTCCATATACACATATTCCTGAGAATTGGATGCTATATAAGGTGCAGTTGGCACTATAATTAGGTTATCCTTATTCGGAACGGGACATAATTTATATAACTGATAATCTGTGCTAAATGTAATCGGAAACTTTAAGACTATTATAACTGTCGACTCTGTAAAGTATGAAGCTAGGCTAAGAATTTCATAATAATCTCTGATGTCTACATCAATTATTTGATCAGATTTATAGGTGCGTTTTAATTGGCTTATTATATTTCTTAAATCTTTAACAGATAATATAGAATGGTGGACTGATTTATTTCTACTAAAGGCTAATATATACTCTATTCTGCCAATGTCACTCAAAAGTTCTTGAACATTTTCGCTTAATATTGCAAAAAGTTGTACAAGATGAGTGTTGTGAATAATTCGCTCATTATCATTAGTCACGTTCATGACAAAAGTAAGAGATCTTTCCAATTTAACTTGATTTAATGAAATATTACGGATAGTTTGTATCGTCATCTCTTTATATAAAGAAATATGCTTGTTAAATGCTTTCGATAAAATTTGATCATTTTTATTCAAGACTTGTAACGCATTTTCAAATTTCAAGGCATCTTCATTGTCCAAATTACCAGAAATACTTTTGATAAATGCCTAAAGGATTGATCAAACCTCTTTTAGTTCTAGAAGGCTTAAAAGTATCTAATTGCATTAAAACTTTATCTAACTTTGCATATGGGTAGGTGTCTAGTTTGGTATTCAAAGAGAGAGCTGTTTGTATGGGATATTTTATTAGTAGTATCTGTAAGTTGGGATTTTATGGCGATCACGTGTGACTCGATTTTTTGAAGGTTAATGTCTTGTAAAAATATATGAAAGTGGGAGATAATTTTGGTAGCACCCACGGAACAGGCCGAGTAGGCGTGGCCGACGTGCCACACATGTGAGACGCAAATCTTATGTCGACTGAACGTCCGAAACATTCATTTAGTATTCTTAAAAGTACTTCAAGAGTCGGAGCTCCACTTTAAAATGCCGTATTGTGCAATAATAACATTGTTACGTCCTGTCATCGAGTAACAGCGGGACCTCCCGTTATCGCGTCACCGGGCCCCAATAATGTATCCGATAAGAACTAAGTGACTGCCTTGCGTTGTCGTCGGCATTTGTTAATCTGCGTACGACTCGTATTTTGTTTACATTATGTTATTATTTCGGAGTAACGATATTTAAGCTTTGTTATTTGTTAGAAGATTAATAAACATGGGGCTTTTAGTTTATATTATTCGATTATTCCGCTTTGTGAGAGTGCCCAATACAGACGCTGTTTTAAACACTTCTGTCTCGTTATTTCGCCACCCTGACCCACCTTCTTTTACACTTCAGAAGTGGTATAAGGGACTATGTCTGGACCATATATTAATGGTTTGGGCAAGCGCCGATGTAAAGATTCGACGTCATCGACGACCGAAGAAGAAAGAGAAATTTTTTTTTCGGAACAAATATTCGTTGCTCCACAATCGAACAAGAAACTACGTGTTACCCCAACAGATGCAGAAGTGATACCAAAGTTTCGTCCGGAAGATAAAGCAGGCAACGTAAAAAGCTGGCTTCATAAAATTGATCAGCTCGGAGATATATACGGTTGGAGTAGCAAAGATCGACAATTTATAATGCAAATCCGTCTTCGCGGTTCTGCACGTGAATGGTATGATGACCTAGAGGATTATGATTTGACATGGGAGGAATGGAAACAAGCGCTTCAAACTGCGATCCCACGATCAACTGACTACGTTAACAGACTTGAAGAAATGCTAGCAAGAACGAAGTCAGACTCTGAGACGATGACAAAGTATTATCATATATTATTGCCAATAGAACTGAGAGCGAATGCGAAGGCGTACCAATGTAATACACCTGAAAGCTTATATTTTGGGTACTTATCGTCTCTAGAAAACTACAAACGAGTGGAAGCAGCCAGCTCTATACGGAAGTCTACTTGGAGAAGAGGTGCCTTTGGAAATAACAGCAGCAATACTGCAACCACGACAAGCATGGATTCATCACCCGGTTCATCAAGACAGTTATTACCAAAAGTCTGCTATGCGTGCCGAAAACCTGGACACGAGGCGAGGGACTGCACTGTTCCGACGCGACGCTGCGAGGTGTGTCAGCGCGTCGGGCACGCCGCTACGAGCTGCTGGTTTGCTGCGGGCTCTTCACGTCAACAACTAAATAAGGTCGGTAATGTGATGATTGTTAAAAATCACTTATATCAGGATTTATATAAGCGGATAGTACATATTAATGGAAATAGCATACTTGCTTATATAGATACAGGCAGTAGATTGAATATAATTACGACTGAGCAGGCTAAGAACTTAAATTTAGAAATTAATCCATCTACCGTGATTATGAAAGGATTTGGAGGCGCACATATTAAATCACTGGGTGCAATATTCATTAATGTTCGTATAGATGATGTTGTATTGAATGGTTTTGCTGAAATAACATACTATGATTTTGGAGATATAGATTTGATTATTGGGCAAACAATGATTAATCAAAAAAATGTTCATATGGTTACGACTGAAAACTGTGTGTTTTGTATCTAAATGTGGATTAGAAAATCTTTTAGAAGATATAAAGCTAAGTGCATTTGATTGTATTTCAAAATTCCCGGTTTATTTAAAATATGATACTATTTTACCAAAGAGAAACTTTGCATATGTAGAGATCAGAGTGGACTTCCCGCATTCTAAAAGTGACGACACACTGATGATACAAGCAGTATACTATCAATTAGGTAATCTATCTTACTATATACCACAAGGCATTATCAACTCGAAACAAGGTTATTTAAAAGTCATCAATGTTGGCGATGAGTCTATTGAGTGGAAAGCAAACAAATTAATAGCCAGAGCAGAATTAGTTTCACAAGGCGATTTTATTACAGCGCCTTATATCCAAACAGTAAATCAAATTTCAGGAGTCGAAAAGAGAGCTCTCACAGTAAACGACATAGATGTTGGTGAACTAGATGATGAGGATATAGATAAACTCTTACACATACTCAACAAATTTATGAATTGTTTTGCTTTTTCGTCAAAAGATTTAGGATGTACTGATTTGATCCAAATGCACATACGGACTACAGTCGATCAACCAGTTTATTTTAAACCATACCGTCTATCGTATAAAGAAAATGAGATTGTGAATAGCAAAGTTCAAGATCTTGTCGATGCGGGCATTGTACGGGAGTCTATATCAGATTATGCTAGTCCAGTAGTATTAGTAAAGAAAAAGGGCGGCGATTATCGGTTGTGCGTTGATTATCGTGCTTTAAATGTACGAACCGTGAAAGATCGTTTCCCACTACCTCACATAGAAGACCAAGTGACAAAATTGAGTGGAAAATCATTCTTTAGTACTTTAGACCTTGCGCAAGGCTATTACCAGGTCCCTATGGCTGCGGATTCTATACATAAAACTGCTTTCGTGACACCCTCGGGGCAATTTGAATTTTTGAAAATGCCCTTTGGTCTTGCAAATGCACCAGCTGTATTTTCTAGATTAATACGCATGACTTTACGAAGCGTTAGCGAAGATATAGCTCTTTATTTAGATGATGTGATGATTCCATCTAACTCAGTTGAGACAGGATTGGGGATATTAGAAACAGTACTACAACTACTCACTGATGCAAATTTAAAATTAAATTTAAAAAAATGTTCATTTCTTAAGAAGAGCACTAATTATCTGGGTCATGAGATTACGACAGGTACAATACAACCAGGCCAAGCTAAAATTAATTGTGTTGCTAAGTATAAAGTACCAAAAAATGTACATGAGATCAGGCAATTCATTGGTTTAACTTCCTACTTTAGGAAATTCATTCGTGGTTTTGCTGAAATCGCACGACCATTAACAGAATTAACCAGAAAAAACAAGGAATGGCGGTGGGGAACAGAACAGCAACAAGCATTTGAAACTTTAAAGCAGAGTCTAATCCAGCGTCCGGTACTAGGTATTTATGATCGAAATGCGGAAACCGAACTACATACTGATGCAAGTAAATTGGGCTTAGGGGGAATACTTATGCAGCGTGGAGTTGATGGATGTTTAAGACCAATTGCATATTATAGCAGGATCACAAGTCAAGAAGAACAGTTTTATCACAGTTATGAACTTGAAACACTCGCTGTGGTAGAATCACTAAAACGATTCAGAATCTATGTGTCAGGAATTTAAAGTTGTTACAGATTGCGCAGCGTTACGTACCACTCTCTTAAAAAAAGATTTAATTCCTCGCATAGCTCGTTGGTGGCTTACCATTCAGGACTATGATTTAGAAATAGAATACCGCCCAGGAAACAGAATGAAACACGTAGATGCTTTAAGCAGAAATCCTGTGGCCAATACAGTATTATTGATTGATGACACAGATTGGCTACTGACGTTACAGTTACAAGATGATAATATTCAAAGCATAATCGCTCAAATACGCACCGGCACAACTAATCACGATATCACAAATAATTACGTTATCAAACATGATCTTTTATACAGAAAAACACTAGCAGGTGAACGATTTGTCATCCCAAAGTCAGCTAAATTTAGTTTGCTCCAGAAATTTCATGATCAGATAGGACACCCAGGTTTTAATCGTTGTGAGCAAGTAATTAAGGATCAATTCTGGTTCTCAGGGATGACGCGTTTTATACGTAAGTACGTAAGCTCTTGTTTACGATGCGCTTATGGGAAAGGCAAATACGGCAAGCAACAGGGAGAATTACATCCGATTACCAAGGAACCTATTCCTATGCACACGTTGCAAGTTGATCATCTTGGCCCATTCGCAAGGACGAGACAGGGAAACTGTTACACTCTTGTGATTATTGATTCTTTCACAAAATTTGTGTTTGCCAAGCCTGCGAAAAGTTGTGGTTCTACTGAAACGATTAGACTCCTTAAGGACATATTTAATATGTTTGGATTTCCTCAAAGAATTGTCACTGATAGAGGCAAAGCATTTACGAGTAGGTATTTTAAACAATTTGCGGAAGCAGCACAGTTCAAACATATATTGACACACGCTCAACTTGACCGTTTGATCGTGGGCTTGCTATAGCAAAGCCCACGATCAAACGGTCAAGTTGAGCGTGTAAATCGAACTCTCATTGATGGACTTAATACAATGTCTGAAAGTGAATGCACGTGGGACGAAAAGCTGTCAGACGTTGTGTGGGGTATTAACAATACTCTTAACGCCACGACAGGTATTGCACCTTTCAAACTCATGTTTGGACACGGAAATTCTAGACTTCCTGCTTATCCTAACACAGGTCCAGGTGATTACAATATTCAGCAAAAGGAATTGGAACAGCGCAGAGCTTCCGCCAAAGTTCGCATTGACCGTAATATGACACTAATGAAGGACAGGTTTGACAATAAACATAAGAAATGCAAAAAGTATACAGTTGGGCAACTCGTTTTATGGAGAGGCGGACCAGAGATCCTACTTCGAAAGTTGCGAGGAAACTCGTAGACCTTTACACAGGTCCTTATAAAATTTGTGCAGCTGACCACTCACTAGATCGTTATACAATTGCAAGTATAAAAGGAATGAAAGGCTATAAGAGATTCGATGCTGTAGTCTCAGGCGAAGCTTTACGACCATATAAGCCTACAATATCGGATGATGACAGTTCAGGCAGTGATCATGAAATAGATAGAGATGACTTAATCGATTTGTTAGAAAGTTAAAGATTTATACACGATTTAAAAATATATTAGATTTGTTAGAAATAGATACAATGATAAACTGGTGTAATGAATATTGATGATTAATTAAAAATATATATATAAAAATATGTGTTATATACATCCTAAAAACTTCTGCTTTGTGCGTCTTATCTCCCATTGAACTGTGACTTGGATACAACTATAGCTGTGTGATCAATTTTGCTGTGTGAATAAATACTACGCTGTGTGGATATACTCTTACGCTATATGTACCAATTACACTGTGTGTATAAATTCTACGCTGTGTGGATGGATACATTTTACGCTGTGTGAATAAATTCTACACTGTGTGCATAGACTCTATTCTGTGTGCATAAATTCTACGCTGTGTGGATAAATTTTACGCTGTGTGAGTAAATGCTACACTGTGTGGATAGACTCTATTCTGTGTGTATAAATTCTACGCTGTGTGGATACATTTTACGCTGTGTGAATAAATTCTACACTGTGTGGATAGACTCTATTCTGTGTGCATAACTTCTACGCTGTGTGGATACATTTTACGCTGTGTGAATAAATTCTACACTGTGTGGATAGACTCTATTCTGTGTGTATAAATTCTACGCTGTGTGGATAAAACCCATACTGTGTGAATAATTTATACTCTGCGTCAATGCAATATATACTCAATACTCCTATATGATTAATTGGACGGTCTAACGTGCGTAACTGTGTGATATACACGCACTACTTAGTACCTTCCACCATTTTAATACCATTTACGTTTAGATGATTAACTGTGTGACTTGGGTAAATTCTACGCTGTGTGAATAAAACCTATACTGTGTGAATAATTTATACCATGCGTGAATGCACCATAATACAATGCAAATACTCAATACATCTGTGTGATTAATTGGACAGTAACTTGGCGTAACTGTGTGATATACACGCACTATCTACTCTGTACCTTCCACCATTCTAATACCATTTACGTTTAGATGAATTAGCTGTGTGACTTCATCTGGTACCTACCACAATAGTTAGAAGGTGTATTGTTAATTAAATGCAAAATACTGTGTGTAATCATTATGTTGCAGGTTGCAGACACCAGCAAGGAGAAACAACTTTGAATGCCGCCGTGTGGACACGGCGTGATTGCAGGATGGCCGAGTGTTACGTCCTGTCATCGAGTAACAGCGGGTCCTCCCGTTATCGCGTCACCGGGCCCCAATAGTGTATCCGATAAGAACTAAGTGACTGCCTTGCGTTGTCGTCGGCATTTGTTAATCTGCGTACGACTCGTATTTTGTTTACATTATGTTATTATTTCGTAGTAACGATATTTAAGCTTTGTTATTTGTTAGAAGATTAATAAACATGGGGCCCGGCTTTTAGTTTATATTATTCGATTATTCCGCTTTGTGAGAGTGCCCAATACAGACGCTGTTTTAAACACTTCTGTCTCGTTATTTCGCCACCCTGACCCACCTTCTTTTACAACATGCAGGGCAAAAAGCCAGACCTCAACTATACAACGTGGTGGTATATCTTTCCATCGGTAAGTCGAAAATAATATTATGTTGTAGTAAAATTTGTAAAAAACACAAAAATATACTGAAAACTATGATATTCCAAACTTTCATGATATTATTGCATCAAGGAAGAAAAAAACTTACATTGCTCGGTTTGTCTTCACTTTGGAAAAACAATAAGAAAGTCCGCATACGATGTAGTGAATCCAATGCGTCCTCTACACTTTACTCATTGTCATTTTGTCCTTGGCCCTGATTGGCCGAAAAGCAGGGCGCCATGATTATTTATAGTGGTATACCATGTAGTATACCATATGGTTAATTAAAATTATCGATAGAATTCAGAAATATACGAGTATGATAAATATATTGTTTGAATAATTTTATATTTAATTAATAATATTTTTAGTTAGACATATTTAAATAATATATTACTTATTGTTTAAGAACAGCCTTCGTAATATTTCTGTGGACAAGGCCTATTATTATAGTGTTGCAGACTTTTTGTTTTAGAAATTTAATTATTAGAAACTGACATTAATTATATTATTGACTGATGAATTTGAAATAGAATTATTGTATTAAGTGATGGAATAATATTATTAAGCAAACAATGAACTAGAGCTACTTATATTATTTAATGTAAATATTTATATTGTCTATTTTTAAATTGTAAACATTTTAATTGTGCATGCCTTTTAATTGCCGAAATATGGCTGTTCGTATTAATATTATGTACCGCCATGTTTGTAATGATGAAATGTAATGGAATGATATAAAGAGCCATGTCAGCTGTTAATATTTATTTTAATAAATTGCACAATTTGACGTACATACGTCAAATTGTGAAAATAAAAATAAATAAATTATAAATTTTAGGTTTCCTAAAGAACCTAGCGTTATAAGGGAGCGCTGGATAGACGTGACTGGTAGAGTAAACTGGATGCCGACAAAGACTAGTACTATTTGCTCTAAACATTTTGTCGAAAATGATTATATCATAAAAAAATCGGGTAAAAGGTACCTAAAACCAGGTACGGTCCCAAGAGAGCAAATTGTTCGGATTTGTTCTTTGGTAAGTTTTGCCATAGCCGTAGTGCTTATATTTGTTGGACTTAGGTTCCGTATTTTATTCCTATTTTCTACTCTCGTTGATTATGAACAAATTTGATCCTTAATGTTAAACAGACACAACACTACTTTTAATAAATTATTTTTGAAATTTCAGCACTGTAAAAATAATTTAATTTTGAAATAAATTGTTTTACACTATAGCTGTATGTGATATGTAAAGGCCTTTGAATTTTTTTTTAGCCAACTTATTCTTGCAATGATTTTATACATAAACAGCGCAGTGATGCTATTGCTACCAGTGTGCAAAATTTCACAGGCGCTCAGGTATCAGGTAAGAGATAATATAAGGATTACCTTATATTATCTCTTATAATGTCTGCATTTTAAAATATTTCATTTATGTATTGTATTATATTTCTATTTTTTATTGTAGGATTTACAAGCTTCAACTTCAGTTTTATTGACACCAAAAAAAGATAAATCATTAAAACGAAAAGACACCGAAGTAAGTAGATGGGTACTTATAATACACACATCAAAAGTGTCTAGGGATCAACATATATTTTTGCAATAACTTTTCTCCTGATTGATATTAATTAAAATTTTCTTTAAGGATTCATCAAATAAAGTGTTTTCGTTTGTCACAGTAACGATAAACCAAGTCACCTTTGCATTAATAAAGAAATTTGCCATTTTCCTAATAAAGGGATATTTGAGCACGTTTGTAATACGCACCTAACACAAAAGTTCGGAAAAAAGACTGAAATAACAGTTTTCTCTAAAATTTTATTGGGTAACTTAAACAATTAATAATCCGTGTTTCTACCGCGAACACTAACAACACAAGAACATCGGTTTGGCATACTCAAAATGAGTTCATCCAAATCACGCTGTGGAATGGCCGCCCGTGTTCGCTGCAACAACAAAAAAAGGTCTTCTTGCGACTGGATACCCTCCATATTCGGCAGAGCTCTTCTCTGTAGCATATCCCATGCATGCTCAATCGGGTTCAAGTCTGGCGACTGAGCAGGCCAGGGCAGGACATTGATGTTAGCTGCGGCGAGAGTCTGTCTTACAACTCTTGCGGTGTGCGGTCGCGCATTATCATGCATTAACTGAAATAAGGGACCGATTTGCACTTGTAGAGGAACGATGACGTCTGATACAATCGTTTCAGCATAAATTTGAGCGTTGAGGTTGCCTCTGATCCAAATCAACTCAGTTCTTCCGCCGATCCAAATACCCGCCCATACCATGATGGTTCCACCATTGGTGGTGTTGGTGGTGGTAAGGATGGACTTCCTGGCAGGATTTTAATCGCTGTTGGCGTCCAGGGGTTCTCCAGTGTCGTATACGTCTTGTATCCGGTCTCATACCAAAACGAGACTCATCAGAAAAGTACACGAAACGCCATTGTTCTTCTGCCCAATTTCTGTGTTCAAGAGCCCATTGATATCGAATCCTACGATTGTGCATTGCTATAGGTGGTACCCGTAGCGGTCTTCGGGAATGAAGGTTCACTTCATGCAAGCGGTTTCTGACTGTTTGGTCGCTAATTAAGTTTCCTGAAGAGTGATGAAGCCTCACGGCTAACATCATGGCGGTTATTGTTGGAGCTCTTCGAGTTAAGATTTGAATGTATCGGTCTTGTCTCCGTGTGGTGCAGCGATACCGTCCTCCATGGCGCTCAGCCACGGTACCAGTGTTTCGGTAACGTGTCCAAAGTCGACTGATAACACTCTGACTTGTATTCAGAGCTAAAGCCACAGTACGTTGCCGGGAACCAGCTTCTATCATTCCCACGGCTCTGAGCATTTCTTCCCTGCTTAAATGACGTCGCCGCTCCATAATAACGTTGGTTTTAATCAGTAGTAGGGAAACAGTAGCACTAATAATGTCTTCAATGCGTTGTATGTTTTTATAGGGAAAATATTGACAGCTGATTTTCATCTTTTACTCGAATTTGATTCACAGTTCCTGATTCAAATTATGAAATGCACCAAAAAGGATCCATATAAATTTATAAAATCATAAATTTATTACAAAGCCACATCTCAATCTCAAGAAATCCGCATAAAAATGCTTGATCCCTAGACACTTTTGATGTGTGTATTTAAAACAATCAAGAATCGTTTCATAGTTAATTTTTGGAAAGATTAATGTCGTGCTTGTACTATAATATAGGCTCTCCGTTTTCATCAAACTATTGTATGCAACATAATAACATTTATATTTTATTTCTGTACTTTTATCATCATCATCATCAACCTTTTTATCGTCCCACTGCTGGGCACAGGTCTCCTCTCGGCTCTCATACTGAGAAAGATTGAGCGTAATCACCACGCTTGCACTTTCTCTATTTTAATATCTATTAATTTGGTTATGCTTATAATTGTAGGAAGATTTATTGACTTCTTCAAATACCACTCCAAGAAAAAAGAAACTACAAAGAATTATACTCAATAAGGAATGTATAATAAAGCAACAGAGATTAAAGATAAGAAAAATTCAAGCACAAAACCGAAGACTAAAAAAAAGAATTCATAAAATGCAAGATATCTTAAATAATATTCAACAAAAATTTTCAAAAAGACATATCTGTTCTTAAAAATATAAATGTTAAGGTATGTATCATATTACACGCGGCCATATATGAAAATCAGCATCGCAGCCTTTATCATCCTTTTCTTTCATACAGGTCTCCTCTTTTATATGAAAATAGCGAAAGTAAAGAATATACTTATAATTTTATTCACAGGTAGAAGAACTGATAAATCGCATGATTTCAAAAAAAAATACTGGCGGGCCATCAAAACAAAAATATAGTCCAGCTCTGCGTAGTTTTGCGCTGACACTAGACTATTATTCGCCAAAGGCTTATGAGTACGTACGCAAAACTTTTGATGCTTGTCTCCCAGATCGCCGTACACTGCGAAATTGGTACCAACACATGGGCGGTGATCCAGGATTTACTTCAGAATCCTTAGAGGCATTAAAAATAAAAATGAAAAGTTCCGAACATCCCATAATTGCAGCTCTTTCCTTGGATTAAATGGCTATACGCCGACGCATAGAATGGGATGGAAAAAAAATAATTGGACAGGTCGACATCGGCAGTGGTATCGAAGGAGACCATGTAGGAATAGCTAAAGAGGCTCTAGTATTTCTCGTGACAGGCATAAATTGTAATTTTAAGATTCCCGTTGGATATTTCTTAGTGGATGGAATTAACGGAAGACAGCGCGCAGACTTAATTGCGCAATGTTTGGAACTTGTTGCAGAAACAGGCATAACAATAATTTCCTTAACTTTTGATGGATGCGCAGCAAATATAGCAATGGTAGAATGCTTAAACTGTTCAATCAAAGATAATTAAATTACTTTTCCACACCCAGCAACGAATAATCCAGTAGCTGTAGTGCTAGACCCATCACACATGATAAAATTAATCCGTAATGCTTTTCAATGTTATAACACATTTTTAGATAAAGATGGTAATACCATAGAATGGCGATTTTTGGAAGAATTAAATAAACTTCAAATGAAGGAGAACTTTCACTTAGCAAACAAGCTTCGTTTCCACCACGTTAATTTTCAAAATAATAAGATGAAAGTTAAGCTTGCAACTCAATTGTTAAGTCTAAGCGTAGCAGACGCTATAGACTTTTGTCGTGATTAATTAAATCTACCTTCTTTCAAAAATAGTGAAAGCACAACTTTTTTTTTGAGGACAATTAATAACTTATTTGATATTTTCAATTCACGTAATACATATGAATATAAATTCAAAAAAGCTCTAACAGAAGCCAACGCAGCAATGTTGCTTAATTATCTAGATATGGCTACGGCATACCTATCCTAGTTGAGAACACAAGAAGGAACTCTTTTGACGAAAAGTTTACGCAAGACTGGTTTTAATGGTTTTATTGGATGTGCTGCAGCTGTTAAACATTTTTATGAAACTTTAATACGTCCTGGAATTTTGATTTTTATGCCATTTTATAAGGTAAGCCAGGACCACCTTGAAATGCTTTTTGGTAATATAAGAGCACATGGTGGATGCAACAATAACCCCACAGCCCGCCAATTTAAAGCTGCATATAAAAAACTTTTAGTGCATATTGAGCTCAAGGCTCTCGATAGTGGAAATTGTACTGCGCTTGAACATATTTCCATCCTTGATTGTGTATCATCTCCAATAGCACGGATTAATAGATCCATACGAAGGATTGCGGCTGAAGATGATGATAATGGTGATGATAATGATAATAATGAAGAGGATGTTACTGCAGCTTTCAATGCCATTTCAGAGTTCAGCAATCAAATCATAAGTCACATAGCAGGATACATAGCCCATATTTTAATTAAGAAAATTGATTGCGATGTATGCACTGGAGCGTAACATTAACGAAGACCATAAGTTTATAGTGGCTAAAGACAAGGGTGGTCTTTTGTACCCATCAAAAGATTTGATACAGATCTGTAAAATATCAGAATCTGTTATCAAAACGTATACTGAAAACCTACTTAATATAAATAAAAAAATGTTGATGAAAAGAATTATGCGTAACTTTGTGGGAAGGGAAATATTTCAAAACATAGTTTACCATCAAATTGGCCAATACCCTACCTCAAACCACATCACAGACCTCACAAAGGCAATTATTGAAAAATATATAAACGTGAGATTACACTTTATTTTTAAAAATTCGTTAGTAATAGATAGCAAGCGTCAATTACTAAATAAATACATTCTATTTCAAGGTCAGTGATTATTTGTAATAAATAAAATTATTTCCTTATATTTCTATCATCTTTCATTTTTTCCATAATATTCATTAGATATAATATTTATTGTTAAAGACATCAAGGTCCAGTTCTAGCGATTTATTCTTGTTTTGCATGTGCAAATGATTATGCCTGCAAGAGGATAGTGCTAGTGTCAGTGCCAAAACCCACTCGAGATGCTCTTTAGAAATATAAGACCACACGGTGGAGCCAACAATAACTCTACGGCATTGATTTAAGTTTGTTATAATTGTAATTTGCTTATATAGAACCCTTACATGTGATACATTTTTAAATCCCTAAACTTATTCTATAAAATGACACCATAACTAAACTTTTCATGACACCATAATCATTACTTATAGAAATAAAAAGTATTATAGGAAAAAATATTTAAAATAACTAAAGTTAGGTAGGTACGACAGTTTTATTACACATTTTTGCTAAAATCTCGAAAACTAAAAGTCGTATCACCTCAAAACTTTTTGTAAAACTGTTTTACACCTAAACCTTTCATTTAACAATAATTTTATGTTGATAGCACCATAAACAAAAGATCACATTTTCAAGTTACGTAAATTTATAAGTACAATTTTTTTAAAATCGCTACAAATTACGTAAAAATCATATACCTGGAATCTTATGTAAACTTATATGTAAAGATCCCAATTCTTACGAAACTACTTAATGAGAACACAATCCTTTTCTGTCAATTTTATCGATATAAATATCGACCTTTTGGTCGCCATAGCGTGTATGAGAAATTTGTGAATGTACGAGTGTACGTCAAATGCATTGCTTACTTTAGTGTGATCACCAATTACAAACTTATAATCGAAGTGTGAGTATTTATTTGTGTGCGTAATGCGCTTCCGTATTGGTCTCTTGCTTACAGGTGAGTTAAAGAGGGGAATCAAGCGGCGACACGCGTTCTAATACTAATTCTGAACTATTGCCATTCTAATGACTTCATATGTTCTGTGGTAGCACCCAAATTAAACGGTAGTATACCCGGTCCATTATCTAGCCTATCGAGGCGTATTTCTTGAGCACCAACTACGAAAATTAGCAGCAGTATTAAGTACCTGAAACAATGTACGAAAACTATCATTTTTTCTGTGGTCTTTTTAACCGAGGTTTTGCTACCGGGGCACGACTTTTTGCGGTGTAAATATGTATAGGTAAATTCTAAACGACTTTATCCTGAGCAAAACGAGGTGCTAATTTTTGCCTACTTGCCAATGGATTACGTACGTGTACTATTTGATTTTGTTCACAGTTTAAAACTGGTTCCCTATCAACATTACGTCGAGTCATTATTTCTTCGCGACTGGATAATGCAGAATCATGAATAATTTTATAAACTGTTTCCATTTGACCACGATGTTCTTGAATATGAGTTTGAAGATATCGGTCCGTCATATTTAAACTGATAGGATTTCGTGGGTCGAAGTGACCAGAAATAACATCAAATGGTCTACACTTGGTCAGGCTATGGATGGAATTATTATAAGCAATTAATTTTATGCCTGGTTGTTCTTTATATGGAATTTTGGAAAAAATTGTTAAATGTAATTTTTCTCAGAATACAACTTTATTAATTTTTGTGGTTAGTAGGGGAAATTTGGGCAAAAGAGAACTGCTTAAGTGTTGTGAAACGTTAAGCAATCTGAATATTGGAAAGGTTGTCCCGTTTACATACCCTTACAGTGACCAGTTGCCACAGGAAGAAAATAGGATTAGATTTGACCTTAATATGACAATGTCCAACTTGACATTTAATAACAAAATATTACATGTAATTGACATTAATAATTATTTTAAGAATAATTTTTATTTGACAAGAGATAGACATAACAATGTTATGTATTATCTTTCTAATTATTATAAAAGACAAATAGCTGTGTCGCTATCATATTTTTTTTCTATTACAGCCAAGAATTTGGCTAAACAACTTGCTTCTCTTGAGCAATGCAATGACATTAAAATTAATTCTGCCAATAATTTGGTCTCAGTTGACATTATTAATAATTTAAATTAGAAATTAAGACAATAGAGCCAACCTCTAGCTATAATATACAAAATCTCAAAAGCAACTCGGGAGGAAATTTAAGGTCAATAGATAATATCAATCTGGTGCATCAAAATATTCAAGGATTTATGAACAAAGATTTAGAGGTAGATTTATTTATAAACCATTATGGTATTAATATTATTTGTATAACCGAACATTGGCTAAAAAGTCGCCAGTTCTTGTTCAATTTTAAGAATCACCAGGTTGGTAGTTCGTTTAGCAGAATAAATGCTATACATGGTGGCTCATTAATTTTAGTTAGTGACATGCTCAAATTTAAAAATCGTAAAGACATTGTGAGCCTGTCTGTTGAACGAACAGCTGAAATTGCTTGTATAGAGTTGGAGGGCTTCATTGTGTTAAGTGTGTACATACAGACCCCCTTCAGGATTGTATGACTGCTTTGAAAAGGTAATGGATGAAGTTTTACACAAGATTTGTGTTTCAAGCAAAGCCATTATCGTTTGCGGTGATTTTAATGTTAATTTATTAGAGAACTGTGGTTATTGTAATAAAATTATAAGTCTATTTCAGTCCTACAATCTTGTAAACCTATTTTTGGAGCCCACGAGAATAACACCTACTTGTGCCACGTGCCTAGATAATATTTTTACAAACATAATACCAAGCCACAAAGAAGTTGTAAATTTACTTGATTCTGATCACTGCGGACAAAGGATTACTTTTCCAAACCATAGTAAAAAAGTGGCCAAAAAGGATATCACTGTTAACCCCAAAACTGAAAGCCGCTTGGAGGTTTTTAGATTTAATCTCATTAATAAATTGCCAGTCTTATCCAGTGCTGTTAATGCTGATCCTAATCATCTCTATGACAATTTTTTTAATATATACTGTGTTCGCGACGAAAACATTACACTTCACATTCCACATTCACATAAAAATTAATAGAAGCATTCTGAGAAAATTATCACAACAAAATATGTAAACAAATAATAGCAAGACTGACAGATGACATTTCGACACAATAGCCATAGATAAGAAATCAGACGAAAGATCTAGAATTCGGAGGAATAATAAAACATTAACATATTGACAGTTATCGACTTGACAATCTATCAACTCACACACACGCATTGACCAATGACAGCGCGGCTAGCATCAGCGCCGTCTGGTGTCGAGTAGCGGAACCACTCAACCGCCAATGTTAGAACGAGACAGACAGATAAAGAAGAGTACAGACATATCAACTTCTTTAGCATCAGCGACATCTGTTGTCGAGTAGCGGAACCACCCAACCGCCAATGTTAGAACGAGACAGATAGATAAAGAAGAGCACAGACATATCAACTTCCGCTCCGCGTAGCCGCGAGAAGATTCGGAACTATTCAGGAACGCAATTCGGGAAAGTTCTCGACTTGCGGTTTGACCGTATAAATACGCGAACTAGCCGGCGAATAGTTATTCAGTCAACAGTCATCGTTCGAGCTGATCTGCGAGGAAAAAGTGAATAGTACAGTGAAATAATATAGTCAAGTATAGTAGTGAAGTATAGTAATAGTAAATAGTATTCAGTTTTGAGTGATCGTTCGAGCTGATCTGAGAGGAAACAGTGAATAGTGACAGTAAACAGTGATAGTGAACAGTAACAGTGCATTATAGTAACAGTGCAGTAATAGTGACAGTGTTTGCCGCCATATTCCACGTCATAGTTTCATTACGTTTTTTAAATCCCTTTCCCGCCATAGTTATATAGTGTTGTCAGTGTTGCCATAATTGTAAATTTCCGTACCCGTCATAGTGCTAGTGTTGCCAACATTATAAAATAGTTTACCACAGTGTTTGTACCGATAGATTTTATAGTAAAATAAATAGTATATACAGTCCATAAATAGTGTTGTTTCTTCATGTACACATAGGGTAGTATGGAACGCATAAGCTGACCCCTACCCCGTACATACTGTAAGCTCTTTGATTCCACCCTTGTTCCCAAGACTATCTCTGTTAATAGTAGCGCATCTTTCTCTGATTGGGCTACCATCGGTATTCATAAAAGTAGAACTCGGCTTTATGTACTGTATAATGAGAGAATTTATATTAACACTGTTGAATTCAATTTGTACGTTAGAAAATATTCAAAATTATTTAAACAAGTTTGTTATATGGCCAAGTCACGTTACTTGAGTTCAAAGATAAAAAACAGTGGCAATGTAATTAAAACGACTTGGAAAATTATTAATAGTGAAACGGGAAGGTCCAGTGATAGAAATACTGACTATAGCCTGTCTATTAATGACAACATAATTAAATCAGACTCGCAAGTCTCTGAGGCATTTGAAAATTTCTTTTCGGATATTCCTGTTTCAACTACTAAATCCCTAAACTCATCACCTTCTGTTGCGGAGTCTTTGCTTAAAGAAAATGTTAATGTTTGTGGTTCGGAGTTTCATTTTGAACATGTTATCAGTAGAGATATAATTAAAATCTTTAATGCTTGTATTGACTGTGGAGAGTTTCCTGATCTCATGAAAAATAGTAAAATAATACCTTTGTTTAAATCTGGTAGTACATCAGACCCCACAAATTATAGACCTATTTCTGTACTACCTACCTTTAGTAAAATTTTTGAGAAATTAATTTTAAACCAAATGCAAAATTTTTTTAATAAACATAAATTATTACATAGCAAACAGTTCGGTTTTACAAGGGGTCGTTCAACTACTGATGCCGGTGTTGAACTTCTAGGACATATCTTTAATGCATGGAAGGATAAACGCGATGCCTTGGGCATCTTTTGTGATTTGTCTAAGGCATTCGATTGCGTTCTTCACGATACGTTAATCAGGAAACTCCGCCACTACGGGATCCGGAATTCTGCACTGGATCTTATTACATCTTACTTGAGTGGTAGGATTCAAAGCGTTGACGTTAATGGAACAAGATCTTCCGGGTCTTTGGTAACAATGGGAGTCCCACAGGGGTCAATTCTTGGTCCTTTTTTGTTTCTTATTTACATCAATGACCTGCCGTACCTAATAAAGGATAACCACGATATAGTGTTGTTTGCAGATGCACTTTTATTTAAACTGAAACGTCAGCAGCAGGTTACTGATGATGTAAATAGCGCGATCTCCAAAGTAGTCCATTGGTTTAATGTTAATAATTTACTCTTAAACGAGAAAAAAACCAAATGCATTAAGTTTACTCTACCTCACGTTAGGCAGGTGGAAACTAAAGTGTTGATAAAGGGCGAAGAATTGAAATCTGAAGACAGCACAGTATTCTTGGGTATAACTCTGGATGCTAAGCTTCAATGGGGTCCATATATAGACAAATTGTCAAAAAAACTAAGTTCTGCTGCATACGCAGTTAGAACAATTCGTAATTTGACTGATGTTGAGACGGCCCGTTTAGTGTACTTTGGCTATTTCCATAGCGTAATGTCGTACGGCATTCTGTTGTGGGGAAATGCCGCCGATATTCAAACAATATTTGTTTTGCAGAAACGAGCTGTTCGTGCAATTTATAAATTAAGTCCGAGACACTCTCTCAGAGAAAAATTTAAAGAGATTAATGTACTGACCGTGCCGTCTCAATATATTTATGAAAATCTTTTGTATGCTCATAAAAATATAAAATTGTTTAAAAAATACAGTGATGTCCATAATATAAATACTAGGAACAGGCACAAATTTATTGTACCTACAACAAGGCTCAAGAAAATAGGTGGCTCTTTCAGATGCCAATGTATACATTTTTACAATGGACTTCCAGAGGTGGTTCAAGATCTGAGCCTGAATAAATTCAAATCCTTCATTAAACGTAAGTTGTGTCAGAAAGCATTTTATAGTGTGAAGGATTATATTGAGGAAAAAAGGCTTGGGCTTAAGCTGCGTCCGATTTCTATACACTGATTGTTCTCTGATTTTTCCTCTTGTAGTTTTAACATGTAATTGTTTATGTTATTAATTCAAAGCCTGTATTACACACTATGTAGCCAAGCATATTGTACGTTACGGAATTGTATCGCTGATAGAGGTGTTCGGCACTTGTACAGCTGCACAGGAGCTAAACTTAGTATTCTGAAACACTGTTGGAGCTGCTGAACCTTGGACAAAACTATCTTAGCATTGTGTAGATTCAATTTCTTAGTATTGAATAATTGCCCCCACCGGGGGTGTCTCCACGTTGTCGTCGTGGTGGGGCTTGCGTGTCTCAATGATCTTGGGGGCTTTGTCGGTAGAGCTACTCATGCCGGAAGGCCCCAAGTGAGAGACCAGACTAAGAGAGACACACGAGGGCGAAGTCTATAATATCTGACTTACGCGGGAGGCGCACAGTCTGAGGACTTCAGCAATTGTTAGTGTTCTTGGACGGAGCGCGATTCTCTTCTCATCGTCATCGATGATCTTGGGGGCTTTGCCGGTAGAGCTACTCATGCCGGAAGGCCCCAAGTGAGAGACCAGACTAAGAGAGACACACGAGGGCGAAGTCTATAACATCTGACTTTCGCGGGAGGCGCACAGTCTGAGGACTTCAGCAGATGTTGGTGTTCTTGGACGGAGCGCGATTCTCTTCTCATCGTCATCGATGATCTTGGGGGCTTTGTCGGTAGAGCTACTCATGCCGGAAGGCCCCAAGTGAGAGACCAGACTAAGAGAGACACACGAGGGCGAAGTCTATAACATCTGACTTTCGCGGGAGGCGCACAGTCTGAGGACTTCAGCAAATGTTGGTGTTCTTGGACGGAGCGCGATTATCTTCTCATCGTTTGGAGAGGGGAAAGAATGGTGCACCAGTAGTATGTGTCTACTCATTAGACATGACTGTGAAGGTGAACAAGTTATTGGGGACCCCACCCCATAAAAAAGGCTAAGCTGTGATCAGCAACAAAAATGGAAGCGCTTCATAAAAAGAAACTACCCCAGGAGGGTACCTGCTGCTCCGCAGTAGGAGAATCCCTCACCGAGCAGAGCTCCGTCAGTCCCACGTATTCTGGGGGGGACCATGAACGCTCAAAATCAGAAATTGATTTTTACCCGTCCTTCAGGGGCGCATTGAGCCAGGGTGGCTCACTTACCGGTGCTGAAGAGTCGCTGGAGCCTACTCCCAGTACATCTACGGCATCGAAACCTATAGAGAAAGCACAGAGAGTGCTAAAAACACGTGCACAATTTGTGCATCCGGCTACACCGGTAGCCAAAGAGGTGGTCAGTGACACCAGTGAGTCTTCCTGCTCCCAAATGTCACTTATCTCGGAAGTATCAAAAACATCGACTGGGACCCGTGCGCGTAAGCGTACACAGCCATCGAGAAGCAATGGGTCGACAAAAAGAAAATCTAATAAGCTGCCAAGCTTTGGCAAGCCGTTGTCAGACGGAGAGGAGCAGAGCAGAGACTCGGAGCCTGTGAGTCCACCAGCAAAACAGGTTAAAATACGGGCATCGACAAAGCAGAACCTGCCCGATCCAAAGGTGTTAGCTGAAACGATGCGGATGCAACCAACGACGGAACTAAGCACCCGTATCAAGGACAGTCTGAGATCCATAGAGGAAGTTGCAAATGAGTCTCGCAATCTTAAAGGAAGCTTTGCCCACAGTCTAAAGCTGGCGGCAGTGACCGTTCAAGCTGCAGTGGCTGAGCTGACCACACGATCCGCTGTTGAGGCTAATGTAGAGAGGCTAGAGTCTGAAAACGCTGATCTGAAGGCTCGCCTTACCGGTCTCTCAGCGCAAGTAGAGAAGCTCACAGCTCAAGTCAACCACCTAAGTCATAAAGGCGAACGAATGGTGGGCCCCAACGTTACGGCCTCTAACTTGGGACCTAGTCAGACTTTTGAAGCTGTCGAACTCCTTCGGACTGATGAGTCGGAGTCGCGGTTTAGGCGTTCTATTGCTCTGGAGATTGGAACTATGGTGGACGCTAAGCTTGCCGCCTTGGAGAGGAGATTGCCCCCGGAGAAACCCCTGCGTCCGCCACTTGCCGCCGATGCTCGGAAAGCACCCCCATCTCAGATTGAACACGCACAGGCAATTGGTGATAAAGGCCGGCTTCCTAATCCCAGAAAAACGAAGCGTAAAGGCAAAGTCAAAGTAGTGGCTCCAGTGGTGGAGCTTCCCCCCGTGTTGTCAGCAGCTTCCACAAAGGCTTCACAAGCTTTGCGGGAAACAGCGAGGACTGAGACGGAAACCTGGTCTTCTGTAGTGGGAAAGAAGACAAGGAGAGGAAAATCCAGCCAAAATCCAGCTGGAAAACAGATTATCAAACTGCCTAAAATTCCTACCACGGCAGCGATAACGGTTTCGGTAAGAGAGACATCAAATTTTAAACTCGGCGAGGTCATGTCCCTGCTAAGGCAGCGTATCCGTTTGGCTGATCTCGGCATCGACACAGTCGGGCAAAAAAGGGCTGCTAATGGCGGAATAGTGCTTACTGTCGCCGGCAACGACTCTTCTACTAAAGCAGACAATCTTGCAATTCGAATGCAGGAGGTTTTCGCTGAGTCTGACGTTAAGATTTCACGTCCTACTAAGCGAGCGGAGGCAAGAATAATGGATCTGGATGATGCCGTCTCGCCGGAGGACGTGGCAGCTGCTATTGCTGAAGTAGGAGGCTGTTCACCCGCAGACGTAAAAGTAGGAGTAATCCGTCGTCCACGTACTTCTTTGGGGCATGCCTGGGTCCGTGCGCCACTGGCGGCAATAAAAAAGTTGGCATCTGAAAAATTGCGCTTAGGTTGGACGTTAGCAAGGGTTCAAGTTTTGGGGGCGCGTCGGATGATGTGTTACCGATGTTTTGAGCCCGGACACGTCCGCTGCCAGTGCACTAGTACAGTTGACCGGAGCGATAAGTGCTACGCTTGTGGCGGAGCTCACAAGGCGAGGGAGTGTACGTCGCCGACCCTGCGGTGTCCGCTATGTGCAGATCAGGGTCTTCCATCGGATCACCGGTTGGGGGGCAAGAAATGCCCGCCACGAAAGAGACGACCCCTGCATACCACTGTGATATCGCAGGAATCGGTGCCCGCATCATTGAGTGTGGCCCTTACAGAGGAAATGGATACCTCGCCTTCCCAGCCGTAAAAGTTCTTCAGTGCAATCTGAATCACTGCCGCAATGCACAGAATCTTTTTAATCAGACAATTGTGGAGTGGTCGGTTGCCTTGGCAGTAGTAGCAGAGCCCTATGGCCTACAAGATCATCCTCGTTGGTTCCGAGATACCGAGGACTCTGTTGCCGTCTACTGGGCTGGTGGAAGCGGTGGGCTTCACTGCTCTTTATTAGATAGGGGACAAGGTTATGTTGCCGTGGAATGGGGATCTCTGGCCGTTGTGGGCTGCTATGTGTCTCCCAATATTTCGCTCACCGAATTCGAACGATACTTGGATGGAATTACGAACTGAATTCGAAACAAATGCACCTCCCGTCCAGTGCTTGTTCTGGGTGACTTTAATGCTCACTCCAGAGCATGGGGTAACACCCGGGATAGACCGAGGGGACACGTAATGCAGGACTGGGCAGCTTCGCTTGATCTTCGACTTTTGAATCGGGGGTCCGTTGCCACATGCGTTCGATGGCAGGGGGAGTCAATCGTAGATCTGTCATGGGCGAGTCCATCTATAGCCCGCGTGGTGTCAGATTGGAGAGTGGCGGAGGAGATGGTCACTCTTTCTGATCATCGACACATCGTTTTCTCTGTTCCACTCCATCCTTTCGTCGGTCCGAACAGTTCAGGCCCAAGTCCACCCGCGCGTCGTTGGGCCCTCAAACAACTTAATCGTGACTTGCTTGTCGCAGCTGCCAACGTCGCAGCGTGGCCAGATCATGGTGGAACCCAAAGGATCTCGCTCGATCCAGAGGAGGAGGCGACTTGGTTCCGGGACACAATGACGTCAATTTGTGACGCTGCTATGCCCCGGGTCAGGCACAGGCAGCGTCCTGGTGCGGCTTACTGGTGGTCGGAAAATATTGCGCAGCTACGAACTGAATGTCTTAGAACCCGACGCCAGTTTCAGCGCACTCGACGCAGAAGACGAGCAACGGAGGAAGATATAGCCAGAGTTTATAGAGCTTACCGAGTAGCGACTATGGCGCTTCAACATGCTATCGCGGATGCCAGGTCTCGGTCTTGGAGCGAGCTTCTCGAGGGGCTGGATAGAGATCCGTGGGGGAAACCTTACAGGATGGTCATGGGTAAATTACGCCCATGGTCCCCCCCATTACGGAGACCATGGATCCAGGCCTGCTGGAGAGAGTGGTAAATACACTCTTTCCAGTAGCTAGGAACAATCCCTCGCCTCCCCCGTTATTGTTTGACTGGTCTGACGAGTTGGGGGTGACCGAAGGGGAGCTAGACCGAGCTGTAAAGCGCTTAGGGACTCGCAATACCGCGCCAGGTCCGGATGGAGTCCCTGGCCGGGCGTGGGTCCTCGCTCTGGCTGCTCTGGGTGACCGCCTGAGACGACTATATAATGGCTGTCTTCGTGCAGGCGTGTTCCCCTCCGGTTGGAAAGAAGCTGGATTGGTTTTGTTGAGGAAGGAAGGCAGGGCCGTAGAGTCTCCCTCTGGATACCGTCCCATATGCTTGCTGGACGAGTCTTCCAAGCTTTTTGAGAGAGTGATTGCTGAGAGGCTCGTCGATCACCTGTCGCGAGTTGGTCCCAACCTTTCTGACAGCCAATATGGCTTCCGGCAGCAGCGTTCTACCGTAGATGCGATTCTTCGCGTCCGTGCGTTGTCAGACCAGGCGATGTCCCGGGGTGGGGTGATGTTGGCAATAAGTTTGGATATCGTTAACGCCTTCAATTCTTTACCCTGGGGTGCAATTAGGGAGGCACTGGTACATCATGAAGTGCCTCCCTACCTGCAAGGCATAATTGGGGCATACCTGCGTGACCGGTACATCCGCTATATGGGCCGGGATGGTAGCATTCAACGGAGAGAGATTACATGTGGGGTCCCGCAGGGGTCAGTTCTCGGTCCTATCCTGTGGAATCTGGCATACGATGCGGTCCTGCGTGTTCATCTCCCCGTCGGTGTTAATATTGTTTGCTACGCAGATGATACTCTTGTATTGGCCGGCGGGAACACCTTCGAGGAGACCATCCAGCTTTCCGAACTCGGGGTGGCTAAAGTCGTGGCCTCAATCCGCGAGCTGGGTCTGGAGATAGCGCCTCAGAAAACCGAGGCGTTATGGTTTCATAAACTGCCGAGGAGCAGAGAGCCACCCAGCTCGTTGGTCCATGTCGGAGACGTGCAAGTCCAGGTGGGACGATACATAAAGTATCTTGGCCTTACCCTGGATGGTCGGTGGGGCTTCGAAGAACACTTCGACCGCCTGATTCCCCGGATCGAAAAGGCAGTGGGTGCTTTGCATAGACTGCTGCCCAATCTCGGAGGACCTCGGGAGGAAGTTCGCCGCCTCTACGCGGGTGTCGTGCGATCGATGGTCCTTTACGGAGCGCCTGTTTGGTCAAGTAGACTGTCAGGCCTTCGACGCTGCAGGACTAAAGTCAACAGACTGCAGCGAAAGATGGCCATTCGTATCGCACGAGGATACCGAACGATATCATTTGAGGCGGCAACTCTCTTGGCACGCTTTCCGCCACTGGACATCTTGGCGGATATGGACGCAAAGGTCTACAAGGAGATCTCTAACATCCGCCAAAGCGGGAATAGTGTGCCAGGAACTGCACTCGTAGAACTGAGGCGACGGGAACGGCAACTCGCGCTCGACCGGTGGCGCGAGCGGTTACAGCTGCCGCAATATTCGCGCAAGCGCGTTGTTGAAGCCGTTCTGCCGCACTTCGAAGCCTGGCTGAAAAGAGGGGAGCGCATCTCCTTCAGGCTCACACAGGTACTCACTGGACACGGCTGCTTCGGTGAGTACCTGAACAGAATTGGGCGAGAGAACACGGCAAATTGCCACCATTGCGGAGGCACCCTGGATTCTGCACAGCACACGCTCGAGGAGTGCCCCGCATGGGACTCCGAGCGGCGGGACCTGGTTTCTAGGATCGGGCGAGACCTGTCTCTGCCAGCAGTAGTAAGGGCTATGCTGGCAAAGACAGAGAATTGGACAAAAGTAGCTTCCTTCTGTGAGACCGTGATGGCCAAGAAGGAAGCCGCCGAACGAGATCGAGAGAAGGCTGATCCTGCTCGGAGAAGGAGGCGTCGGGGAGACAACCGCCTTGACGCTTAAAACGCCGAAACCCGCCTACCTATTGAGGTAGGTGGACCTTTGGGGTCGCGGGCACACAGAGCGGGGACTCTGCCTGCCCACTAAGTAACCCCAGGGAAGACGGTGGCATAGTGGTCACATGCTGCCGTGCATAGGACGTTTAGGAGAGGCCCACTTAGTCTCCCCTGGGATGTGCCTTACAGGCGTTGCGCAGGGAGGGTTCCGGAATTGGTCTTTTAAGAGGAACCGGGACCACCCCTAGGCGCAGATGGTGATCACCGGGGTGGTTTTAGTGAGGTAAAAATCCCACACTACCCGGCCTCATTCCTCGGGGGTCGGGTGCCTTTTGAAGGTATCCCCCGAAAACAAAAAAAAAAAAAAAAGTATTGGATAATTGCATGGCAAACGTGTGAGCACAATGTAGGAATGTGCTGTAAGGCATTTTTTTGTTGGGTTAGTCTTTTTTTATTGACTTGATAGTGCTCTGGCTGTTGAGAGTATGTCATGCTCACTCAAATGTCTCGCTGATGGTGGCGTGTGTGTTGGGTCATTAGGTTCCCTTCAATATGGTTGGGCTGAATGATGCTGATCCATTCGTCATGTTCGTGAACGGACGCCGTCGGAGGGGACTGGTCATCTCTTAGCTGCCACTGCGTATTTTAATTTCTGAATTGATTTTTGCGTGTTTTCCATAATGGACGCTCTCGGCGTACAATTTATTTCTGCATCGTTCTCACACGGTTGATTTCAACATGAATGATGTAATCAAATATTTGTAACAATAGCTTGAAAATTTAAAAGATGGTGTCCATTTACACAGTTTCAGTTTCAGTTTCCATTTGTACAGTCTCTTGCCCATTCTTCTCCATAGGTACCTACTCTTTGGAATGGGCGACTAGCTTCATCTTATTGATGACCGACCTTCTGACAATTCAAAAGTGCCTGTAACTGGTTTATTTGAAATAAATGTTTTGATTTTGAATGCCCGTATGACCGTATGAGATTTCGACTGAGTTCATTTTTATGCTGAATTTTTAGTAATCGTAGATGTTCCAAAAGTGTACTGTGGAAACGTTCAATGATACCGTTCTCATTAGGTGCATATGCACTAGTCATATGATGTTTTATATTATGCAAACGGAGAAATTCCGATATGACTTGATTGCTAAATTCAGTGCTAAAACGCCGGTTAAGGGTTACGAAGTTTATTGACGAGGGTACAGACGGTAGTAGGCAAGATGACAAGTAGAATGTCGCTGACGTTGCACCGAAGTCTTCTCTTACGTCCACGAAGTCCGTGTCGTAAACACACAATAACTCTACAGATGTTACTTCACGTAGCACTCACAGTTCTCGTTACTGTTGTCGCAGTAGGTATTCTCAAAGATCGCTTCTTGCTTCTTAACTGTCGCTGTTTTCGTATCGCTAGTCGAGTGTAGACTGACTCTGCGCCGGCGTCGCGGCGCTATATATAGCCCAGCTGATCGAACATTCCAGATTCCTCTAGACGTAATAATAATAGCACATAACTTCGAGGTCACTCGGAAGTACCTACGGTTATTCCCGGAAACGGGTTTCTAGAAATATCCATGTCGACACTTTGTTGACAAAACTGTTGAAACCTGTACCATTCGATAGGCCGTCCTAAGTCTAGCAATGCGTTTTATTATTGTACCTAGAAAACGTCTAGATCTGGGGAAATAGGGCTTAAAAGTGACACTGCATGTCACGCGATATTGAACCTTATGCCATCGACATAAGGTCCATTCGTAACATTGCCCCCTTCTTAGTCATGCTCGTCCCGAGCATGATTTGATCCATAATAGCGAGCTAGGCGGTCTACGTGTACGACCTTCAGCTTCCCTCTAGGTCCTTTCTTAATCCGGTAGGTGACATCGTGTATTCTGGTTACTATCGTGTACGGACCCTCCCATTTGGCTTGGAACTTTGGACTCTTTCCTTTTTTCTAATGGGATTATGTAACCATACCAAAGTCCCCTCTTCAAGTCCGGAAACGTTAGCTTTGCGGTCGTATCGGATCTTCATTTTCTCACTGGTTTTCAGACCATTCTCTCTTACTAGCTCATGTATTCCATCTAATTTACGCCGCAGGTCGGCCACATAGTCGGCGGCTAGGATAGGAGTATCGGGAGGTGTTCCGGTTAGTGCATCTATGGGTAGTCTAATTTCTCGGCCGAAGTTGACTTTCGCCGGTGTGCAGTTTGTGCTATCATGTGTTGCAGAGCGGTATGACATTAAGAAGAGTGGAATGTATTGGTCCCAATCCCTTTGATGTTCTTCCACTACTTTGGCCAAATGATTCACCAACGTCTGATTGAATCTTTCGACCATTCCATCTGACTGTGGGTGATATGGTGTTGTACCTCGACCTTCTGACCACTGGGTGATTCCCATTTTCTCTTGAGAACTCCATTATCAATTATCAGGCTGTCCCATTGAACCCAGTAACTTTTTGCTGTTGGGCTGAGCGCTGATATTTCACTCCAAGTGGGCCTTTGGCCACGTTTCTTCCATTCGATTACTGGCTTCAAGTCACTATCTTCCTTTTGTGCGTCTTCCAATGATTGATTATCCCAGTCTTCGTCCAAAGCGTTCACCTGGATAATCCTTACGTTCTCTTTCTTTTTCTGTTTGGCACAATGTCGGCAAGATTCTTCGCAAGGTCGTCTAGACAAAGCATCAGCATTATTGTGTGACATGCCTTTCCGATGTTCAGTGACAAAGTCAAATTCTTGCAGCTGCTCTATCCACCTTGCTACTTGTCCTTCTGGGTCTTTGAACTGAAGTAACCACTGTAAGGCAGCGTAATCGGTGCGAAGTGTAAACTGTCTCCCAATCAAATATTTCTTGAAGTGTTGTAAGGTCTTAACAACGGCAGGAAGTTCTCGGCGGGTAACACAGTAATTCCTCTCTGGCCTGGAAAGGCATTTGCTAAAATATGCAATCACCACCTGCCTATCTCCTTGTGTTTGAGAGAGAACTCCTCCAATACCAACATTGCTGGCATCCGTGTCTAACAAAAATCGGCCTTCCCTACTAGGGTAACCTAATAAACCTAATACAGGAGCCCCACACAAATGAGTTTTCAGTAACTCAAATGCCTGTTCGCAGTCAGAGTTCCATTCAAATTGACACTTTTCCTCTGTTAAACGATGCAACGGTTTCGCTAATTCTGAGAAATTCTTCACAAACGGACGGTAATATACACACAGACCCAAGAAAGAGCGTATTTCAGTTTTATTACGAGGGGTAGGCCACTTCGACACGGCTTTTATTTTTTCAGGGTCTGTTCGAATTCCTTGCGCCGAAGTAATGTGTCCCAAGTATCCAACCCTTTTCTGGAATAGTGTACACTTACTACGAATGAGTTTTAAATTCGCTTCACGCAGTTTCTGGAACACCTTCTCCAAATTGCGTAGGTGCTCTGCGAAGTTTCGTCCCATAATGATGATGTCATCCAAATAGACCAGGCATGCATCACCAAGCAACCCCACCAAGATACGCTCCATTAGGCGCTCAAATGTAGCTGGAGCATTGCACAGTCCAAAAGGCATGACATTGAATTGCCAGAGACCGTTTCCAGGACCAGTGGTGAAAGCGGTCTTTTCTTTATCCTGCTGACAGATTTCCACTTGCCAATATCCACTCTTGAGGTCAACTGTGGAGAACCATTTCATGCCACTTAGCAAGTCCAAAGTGTCATCTATACGTGGCAGAGGATAACTATCCTTTTCGTGGCATCGTAAAACATCCTGTAGTCAACGCAGAACCTTGTACTGCCATCCTTTTTCTTGACTAGGACAACTGGAGATGACCAAGGGCTGGTAGACGCTTCGATAATCCGATTTTTCTCCATATTTCTTAACATTTCCGACACTTCCTGTTCTCTTGCAAAGGGGATACGACGTGGTCTCTGTCTTATCGGCTATGTATCGCCCGTATTTATATGTTGTTTAACGAGCCCGGTCCTTCCCACGTCACTGTCGGTCTTAGAGAAGATGTCATGGAAGTTATGCAACAGTTGCTTAACTTTGTAACTTTCGAACTTGTTTAAATTGCCCTTATTATAATTTTCGAGTAGTGTCGATACATGTTCCTGCCACTGCTTATCACGTTCCTTTTCGTGCGCCTCTGTTTTTCTCAAAGATGCTACATGGTCGCACACACCCACGATGCAATTCTTTTCAAGAATTATTTCTCTGTTACTAACGTTGATAATGCGCACTTTTGGTTTATCGGAAATCATCATCAGTGTCCTTGCTGTTATCCAGTCTGGGTGATCTCCAGAATCTTCAAATATAATGCAACGTTTACGGCATCCTATTGGTGATAGTCTGATATCTACTAAGGTTTCTGGTCTTGGTGGTAATACCGTTCTCCTTAAACAGTACACTGACCCTGGTTTTCCACCTTGAAGAAATACTTCTTGTTCTGGGAAACTCAATACTCCTTTTGCTACATTAAGGACGCACTGTTGTTTCTTCAAAAAGTCCAGTCCTATTATGCAATAATTCGCTACTAAAACAGGGTGCGTAAATGTCTTATCACCCATTTTCAAGGTCACATTCGTTTCACCAAGGACGAGTACTGATTGGCCAGTGGCGGTTTGTAATCTGCATTGTGAAGATCCTCTTTTCCATGCAATGGTGCGAGAAAATAGCTCCGGTCTTGCAATAGTTCTTGATGCACCAGTATCCAATGTGAAACTGCATGACTTACCATTCAGTTCTCCTTCTATAATAAGACTGTTCCCGTCACCCACTTGTGATACTGTTATAATGGGGGCTTCATGTCGACCAGCCAGTACTCGCCCCATAGCCCTGGCTGTTCCTAGTTTAAATCGTCGGCTTTCACCTGTGTCCCAGAAGTGCTTCTTCCCTTAGCCTTCCTGGGACAATTGGTCCGAATATGACCTTTTACTTTAAACTGTAGACGGAAGGCCACCCATGACGTTGTTCCGTCAAAATGAGGTACCTTGAAAGTCGGCAAAGCACTGGGCACCGGTACCACACCTTTAATAACTCCTTTTTGTACCTTCTCGTGCAAAAATTCTACTTCCTTCCCAAACTCCATGATGGTACTGTTTAATTTCTCCCTACGCGCATATTGTGTGTCTATGCGCGTATCTTGCTGGTCCATACGCGTATCTTGTTTGTCTATGCGTGTTAGGATAGCAGAGTGATAGTAATTAAATAATATTCAAGCAAACATTATAGGAGAACCATTATGTACACATTTACACTCTGGACATATTTAGCATCATCAGCGATATAAATTACATAAGACCAGGCACATAAGAATTATGCCAAATATCAAGGATACTTAACTGGTAGTGTACTCGGTCCGACGGCTCGATGAAGACTGACCCCACCTAGGGCCGGGTTTCCGTATTTATAGACAATAACAATATTAGAGTACCCTTCATCGAGCCGTTATTTCAGTCTATAAAATCGAATCACCTTCGGAACCAACTAAACTTAAATAATCCACATTACAATACTTTTCTTAGAATTATGACTCGTTATAGATATAACACGGCCATTCTGATAAGTACTTCGTTCTCGAAATATACTTTTCGATCGACAAATTATTTAACAAATTATCTTATATCAGTTGACACTACATAAATGACAAGAAACTCCATGGAAACGGTATCAACGTATTCCATCAATAAGTTTTTTTCATTACCATACGTTATTGTTACCTTTAAAACAACTACTTGCAACAGTTCAAGAGAACTCAAAATTATACTAATATAATATCTAAACACATTGTACCACAGCAATCATAATAAACAAATATTAAGGTAACTCATGACATCTAGTAGATCTAAATAGTTAGTCCACGTAGCAACAGTTTACATACATAGCAACAGTATGGCCAGGAACCCTCTTAAAACGCCCTTAGAAGCCTTTTTATAAACTATGTTGGTAGTTGTACTTCAAATACCAACTTCCACTTATTCGAGCCAGTCACAGGTCATCATATATTTTGGCTTAATATATTCTAACACAAGCAATAAAAAAATACATCCCATGTGATGTATCCATTTTTAAACACTCTAAGGTAATTTATCAATACAACAATTGTTAATTGTATAACATGTGATCTTTAAAATTTAAGACTCTTCTTATGAAATCACAATATTTAGTCAAATTAGGTACTTCCAGCAACAAATATGGCAGATGCCATTACCCAACACACATTGTGGTGACAATTATATATCACATTATAATCACTTTTATAACAGTTTATATCAATAATATCCTTCATAATATATAACACTGCCATACCGACATGTACTTCGTTCTCGAAGTACCTACAAATATGTCTACCGTCTTACAAAAAATAACATTTGACATTGACCGCCAACTAAACAGTTCTTGAATCGAAACAATATGAAATTCAAACAAGTTCCAGTCTTGTCAATCTGTCGATATTAATCAAATCTATTTAAGAAATATTCTCTGTTAGATTTACAAATATCTAGCAATTAAAATAATTCATCGCTCGGTCAATTCTGACAATATCATTAAAACGATTTCCAAACATTTTCTGTTAACGTATTAATAAATAAGTTACGGGTAATTCAAACCATCCCTCAGTCTCACAATAATAAAAAAAACTTTTTTACAAAAAAAACAACCGACTTCTAAAAACCACTACAAAGTGAAAAATAACTAATTTCGGAAGTCGGTGTCTTTGGTTTTTGTATAGGTATTAGTTTTTGACACCGACTTCCGAAATTAGTTATTTTTCACTTTGTAGTGGTTTTTAGAAGTCGGTTGTTTTTTTGTAAAAAAGTTTTTATTTTACACTTTTTAGTTGTGAAAAGTAGATGAAAAGTGTGTTAAGTTACATCCGGTTAGACTGGAAGCTGACGCAAATATAGTTGGGAAATGACGTAATTTTGTTTACTTTAATTTTTACCCGTAATTTTGAGAAATTCTCTCGACTGCCTATGGTCTTAATCATCAGATTTAGGTACTGCAGAACATTATTTTAACCCAATAGGTGCAAAGTTGTCATCAATATAAACGAATTAAAACCAAACACAAAGTAGGTACTGCAAACCGTTGAGGAGTTCCCGGAACTGGCCTTTGTCTTCATCATCAGAGCTCTTATGACAGTCACAACCCATCTAGGTGTAAAGTTCTTATCAATACAAATTAATCAAGCCCAAACACAAGGTAGCTGCTGTGAATTGTTGAGGAGTTTCTTCGACTGTCTTCCGGCTCCATCCTCAGATCTACTCCAGACCTTTATCAAATTGTAGTGCTTTAAATACTTAATGAAAATACTAAGAAATGCACTAATCGCCCCTACGATTTTTGAAAGTTCCCCTTGATTTCTCTGGTCTTCCATCATCAGATCCTGATGTCCTTATCATGGGACCACCTTGGGAATGTCTTCTTTCGAACAAAAATTACGAATTATCAAAATCTGTTCATAAACGACGAAGTTATGCGCGAACAAACATAAAAAAAAGCATATATACGGTCGAATTGAGTAACCTCCTCCTTTTTGAAGTCGGTTAAAAATAAAAAAAAATAAAATTCGACAAGGATTTTCTGTTATAATGGTTTCTGTCATCTTATGGTGATTTTAGTAAGTATCTACATACTTGGTTCAAGTATTGCTATGTTTCAAGTTTATTTATTATAACTCTTGAACGTAATCATGTCACATTATTTAATGAACAAGTGCTATTCATTCACCTAAGCTTTTGTTATTTTAGGTTTCTGGATAAAAATAATGTAGCACCGGAAAAGTAGTTGTGTTGCAATTGACATCACAGACCATCAAAAGTCCAGACATTATCTTGGTCAGATTATGATATGGGCAAACACCTCATGGATTACTAGATCATAATAATTATTGATTTGTACGTTAAAAGAATTATATAAATAACTTGTAAATATTAAAACTCGTAGTAATTTTTCTGCATCCTCATTTTTTGTTTCAAACCATCAAAATACGAAAAAATGTCGTCGTAATAAGTTCTTTGAATATTATCGATAACTTTATATCGAAATAATACAATCCCTACTACAGTTTTTATGTTTCTACGTTTATATCTCTTTATAGTCTATCTCAATCTACCATATTTCATGGCGTGACCCGTCAGGGATACAGCACTTACCACAGGCATAACAGCCACAGGTACAACAGCCACAGCCACAGGAACAGGCAAAGGCACGGCCACAGGCACGGCCACAGGCACGGCCACAGCCACGGCCACAGGCACCACGGCCACAGGCACTTTTTATTATTATTATTAATTCTGGACACTGTATTTTGTCAGTCAGCCTATGCGGATAGACCTGGTGTCTCTTCTGTCACGAGCGCGCGTAGGGCCGCGGGAGTCTAAATTCTTCCGCAGCCCCACACTCTCGTGCTGGCCCGGTCTGCCCGGGCCTCGTCTCCGGCACGGGGTAGTGGGGTGTTAAGCTACCCCGTGCATCGCCTCAGAGGCGCGCGCTGACACTCATGCGCGCCTCCGCCTCGGGGTCCATCGAATAGGGGGCGGGGACTTCCCCATGTCCCTCGCCCCTGGACCCATTCATGGGGGGCGGAAGAGGGCGTTATCCGCCCTTCTTCGGCGCCCGGTGCGTCTTCTGCGGCCCGGGAAGGGAGTTGAGATCTCCCTCTCCCGTTCCGCAGCTTCCTTCTGCGACATCACGTCCTCGCAGAAGGACACCACCGCGTCCCACGACTCTGCGCTGCCGGCCATCCTCCGCACTACTGCCGGCAGCGTCAGGTCGCCTCCTACTTCATTTGTGAGGACACGGCGCTGCTCCTCCCAAGCTACACACTCGGAGAGCGTGTGCTGCGCCGTGTCCTCCCCGCATTGGACGCAGTGGTGGCACCGAGCGTCCGGCTCCCTGCCTAGGCGACACAGGTACTTGCCGAAGCAGCCGTGCCCCGACAGCACCTGAGTCACCCTGAACGACAGGGAGCCGTGGCTTCTCCCGAGCCAGTCGTCGAGTACTGGCCGGATCGCCTCGACGGTAGCGAGGCCGGCGGTAGGGCGCATAAGCCTCTGCCGCCAGTCCGCCACCAGGACCTGACGGAGCTCCCCTCGGCGCAGCTCGATCTGCCGCTGCGCCGGACTGGAGCCCCGTGTCCGCTCTTCCTCGCGCCATCGGTACAATGACGCGAGTACTTTCGCCTCTAGGTCCCAGGGCGGGGATCCGGCCAGGACGCAAGCCGCCTCGTAGGAAATCGTGCGATACCCGCGGACGACCCTGACGGCCATCGCCCTCTGCGGCTTGCGCATAATGGCGAGTGTTCCGGCCGTCAGGTCCATCGCCCACACAGGGGCCCCATACAGGGCCATGGACCGCACGATTCCCACGTATAACCGCCTACAGGCGGCGCTCGGGCCCCCCATGTTGGGAAGCAACGTTGACAGCGCGCCCGCTGCACCCATCAGCTTGGGCGCCAGCCGCCGGAAGTGGGGTCCGAATTCCCATCGGCTGTCGAGCACCAATCCCAGATACTTCATGGTGGACTCGACAGCTATCCGGGCACCACTTACCACGATATGTGATCCCGGCGCCGGCGCACGCCGGGGGCCATGGAATACCATGGCCTCCGACTTGTCAAGGGCCACCTCCAGGCCCAGGCGCCGGATGCGGGTCACCACCTGTGACACCGCAGCCGTGGCTATCAACGTCGCTTCCCTGTGCGAGCTCCCTCGGGCAGTGACAAGCGTGTCGTCCGCATAACACGTCAAGTCGGCGCCCGACGGAAGCTCGCCTCTCAGCACCCAGTCGTAGCCGATGTTCCACAGGAGCGGTCCCAAGACCGATCCCTGTGGAACACCGCACGACATTTGGTGCCGACTGGCACCGTCACGTCCCCGATAGATGACGCATCTATCCTCAAGATAAGCCCCTACTATGCGGCGGAGGTAGGGAGGCACCCGATGGTATTTCAGGGCCTCCCTAATACAGCTCCAGGGTAGGGTGTTGAAGGCGTTGGAAATGTCTAAAGACACCGCCAACACCACCCCACCCCGGGATACCGTATCCTCCGCCAGGGCTCTCACGCGCATGATTGCGTCTATGGTGGAGCGCCCCCGACGAAAACCGAACTGGTTGTCGTCCAGGTTCGGCCCGTCTCCGCACAAGTGGCCGACGAGGCGATCTGCGATTATACGCTCAAAAAGTTTGCCCGCCTCGTCGAGCAGCACTATGGGCCGATACGCGGACGGCGAGTCCGCGGGGCGCCCCTCCTTCCTGAGCAGGACCAGCTTCATGCGGATAGACCTGGCTCATCAAACAACAGCATCAGTACAAATAATAATCCATCTAAGTCTGTCAATCAAGTTATTCAATCAAGTCTATTAAGTATCAGCAGTCAATTACTTCGTCTTATCCAACTTTTATACAAGGTACGGACGACAGCAGGTCAAGCCACCCGAAACTGCCAAATCTACCCAATAAACTTTGAGCCTTAATGCTTTAGCGATAAAGTTAAAAAGGAAGTCTGACCGATTAAGTTCTGTCCGATTGTTTTGTGAATTTAATTATTAAGAGACAGTTGAACTTTATTTATCGAAACCTCCTTTCTTTACTATGCAATTAAAGTAAAAAAAAAACAAATCCCGTGCTATCAGAGAGTAGCTCTGACGAAGCACACGATAAGTTCAGTTACAATGTACAATATTTTATGCTATGGTACTACCAGAGAGTAACCCTGGTCACGTACCCGCACCAAAAATTTGTGTAATTACTATTTGCAATAATGTGCGGTAAGGTACCCCCCGAGTGTAGCCCTAGGCATGTACCTACACACAGTATTACACACAACCTACACAAAATATCACAGTTGCAAACTGAAAATACAATCGATACAGATACTGTCCCTTAATAAGTTTTCCAATTGTTATTTTTAAGCAATAGTGTTTTTTAACCGACTTCAAAAAGGAGGAGGTTACTCAATTCGACCGTATATATGCTTTTTTTTTATGTTTGTTCGCGCGTAACTTCGTCGTTTATGAACCGATTTTGATAATTCTTTTTCTGTTGGAAAGAAGACGTTCCCAAGGTGGTCCCATGATAAGGATATCAGGGTTTGACGGTGGAAGACCAGAGAAAACAAGGGGAACTTTCAAAAATTGCAGGGGCGACTAGTGCATTTCTTAGCATTTTCATTAAGTATTTTAAAGCACTACAATTTAATGAAGGTCTGGAGTAGATCTGATGATGGAGCCGGGAGACAGTCGAAGGAACTCCTCAACAATTCGCAGCAGCTACCTTGTGTTTGGGCTCGATTAATTTGTATTGATAAGAACTTTACACCTAAATGGGTTGTGACTGTCATAAGAGCTCTGATGATGAAGACAAAGGCCAGTTCCGGGAACTCCTCAACGGTTTACAGTAGCTACTTTGTGGTTAGACTTCATTCATTTATATTGATGAGACCCTTGCACCCATTGGGTTAAAATAATGGTCTGCAGTAAATTTGATGATGAAGACCAAGGCAGCTGAGGGAATAAGTACTTACGGGTAAAAATTAAAGTAAACAAAATTACGTCGTTTCCCAACTATATTTGCGTCAGCTTGCAGTCTGACCGGATGCAACTGAATACATAGTACTTTTAACAACTAAAAAGTGTAAAATAAAAACTTTTTTACAAAAAACAACCGACTTCCAAAAACCACTACAAAGTGAAAAATAACTAATTTCGGAAGTCGGTGTCAAAAAACGAATATACAAAACCAAAGACACCGACTTCCGAAATTAGTTATTTTTCACTTTGTAGTGGTTTTTGGAAGTCGGTTGTTTTTTTTGTAAAAAAGTTTTTTTATATTAAAGTTCTTCGTTATTTTTTTACTATTACCCTATTTCATTTAGTTTATATAAATATGAAAAGAATCTTTAAGATTCTTACTCACTTCAGATAATTCTTTACTTACGAATAACTTCTAGATGTTCTCACTGTAGGTAGAGGTTCTGGGGCTCTGTATTTTTGAAGTACATACAGGATTATTCCTGTATAGGACACTAGGTACAGGATTATTGCTGCTTATGCAGCGTAGCAGTTCCGACATCAGAGAAGACGGCCTGATGTCATCATTATGGCGCGGGTGAAGCCAGTGACTCGTTGACCAACGGCTTCCGAAATATCGTCACAAGCTCCAACGTCGATCATGAAAACAATAAAAAAAAAAAATTAAATCAGAGCTCTGATCCCTACTTCTGATGTTAGGATAGCAGAGTGAGAGTAATTAAATAATATTCAAGCAAACATTATAGGAGAACCATTATGTACACATTTACACTCTGGACATATTTAGCATCATCGGCAATATAAATTACATAAGACCAGGCACATAAGAATTATGTATACAACGTGTAACATAAAGGGTATATACATAACAAAGGCAAGGCATCTTTACATGATATCAAACGATATTGGAAGGGTTTTTTAATCCTATCTCTTTGTGTTAGGAAGTTATGAGGAAAAACACCGCCCGTGATAGGCTACTATCATACTAGTCGCACAGACATATTGAAGATATTTATCGGATTTTAGCAAGTAATGTGACGGGTAACGAGTAGTTATTAACGTATGTAGTGTGCTGCCACGTTTTTTATGATTTGATTTTAAGAAACACACGAAACCGAAAGTTTGATACCAATTTTTTGAGTATTTTATTTTGAGTTGAAACCCTTCCGATATCGTTTGATATCATCTAAACATGCCATGCCCATGGTATGTATATACCCTTTTCGTTACACGTTGTATATAACAAATATCAAGGATACTGTCACGTAGCAAAATATAGCAGCAGGCGACATCTCTTGGACTCGGGCTAAACTCGGGTCACATATTTTGCATCGAGCCGAGAGATGGCGTTGCGCGAAAGGACGGTCGTTAATATAATAAATAAATAAAAGAACGACCGGGTTAAATAATATAAAAAAGGACTTAGGATAAAGAGATAAAAAAAAAATAAGAACCAACTCATGAGTCTGAAATTAAAATACAAGTCGCGGAACGCACTAGTCTATGGTTCAGGAAAAGACAATTGGGAGCGGTGGATCGCAGGGCTAGAGAAGCTTCCAGAGAAACGACCGAAGTTTGCTCGGTGTGGCTGGTTGCTGGTACGCAAGGTTGGCGTGTTTGCGCAATAAACCCCATGGGGTTGTGCGTCTAGCAGTTTGGCTCATCTCTCTGTGAGTATTCATTTCTGTACCCGGAATATTTCTCCACGTGTTTTCTTGTTCTATTGTGCTGACTTAGGTTAACACGTTCGTTGCATTACGAGATCTATCAGATCTCTTGCAGGACTTTTGTATTGTGCGTTGAACATAATCGTGTTGTTTCACTCCTTGCGGGAGGATCTAACGTGTAAAGTTCTTTAGGTATGAGTACGACAAATATACATATTTGCTTCCTGCTTAAAACTGAGTTCAAGGACATTAAAAAAGAAATTAGAAATGGATTAGGTCCCTAACGCACAGTACCTACTGTAATTATTTTCATTCCTTGCGTTAGGAGATATGTCGGTACTCGTGGAATCGTACGCCTCGTAGACGCAAGAGAGGGAAGGTGGGCGGCGCGGGCGCTGCATGACTCGTTTTAGTGTTGTCCTAGCATCGACGTGGGAGGTCGCCGCACGTTTGCGAAATAACACTCGCGTACCTACGTGTTGATTATCATTTTTATTATACAATGAGTTTTTGAGATTGTCTTAGCTTAGTAGCATTTCTGGTGGGCTTTGCTACTTATCTCTAATGATAGAGTGTTTTAATTATGTAAGCAATATACTACACAGGGGGGGGGGTCACATCACTCTCTGGTAAGTTTCTGGTAGCCTAAATTTCGGTTATTTTTTTTCAACAACAGCCTAAGAATAAAAATATACATAAGACACTCGAATAACGAAACTAATAAAATTAGATTCCATCGCATTTACTTCACTGACATAGTTGCATGCTGTTTATTTATACAATGCATTTTATTACAAAATTACCCGAAGGAAGATGTACTGATCATGTTTTCCACCGTGGCGACAAAAAAAGACGTTGTGTGGGTTGTTACGAAAAATTACGACGCACATTAAACAGCACTAACGCTTCTAAAAAAACTAAACGAATAGTTACCATTTGCGCGCAATGCAAGCAATCAATGTGCTTACCATGTTTTAATGAAAACATTTTCCATAATTAATAAAACTTTTTCAATCGACAACTGAGATATTATTTTATTCCCATCACTACTTACTACATATACCTATTGAACTATCTTCGGTTGCGGTACGAGATACAATCGATATCATTTTTTTTTTTTGGTATTTGTAGTTTATTCAAATGTCATAACTGCGTGCGAACCTAGCAAAATATAAAGCAATAGGCTATCTTTCACCCACAAAAACTTCAAAATATATTTGATTGTTTTTTTGGAAGTTAGAAATTATTTTCAAACCTGTATCTTTAGGAGACTGATTAGGTCTCAAACGCATCAAAAGGAAGGTTAGTTTCGAGATCTTTTAGGTCTCCAAAGCACCAGCTGAAAGTTCTTTGAAAGTGATGGCGCAGGGAACTTGTTAAATGTTGTTCTAGATTTGGCTCTTTTGGCAGGCCTAGGGTGGGAACCCGTGTGGAGGCGTCGCGTCATGACTTATCTCAGGTGGCCTTGATTCCGATTGGATCAGGCTTGTTTGGAGTGGAAGTGGCTGAACCCTGATGGTACGGCACATCCAATTCTCTTTCGACGACGACTAGACAGGTGTAAGCTGTCATGATTACTTTGCTCCGGGTGTTCCCGAAATACCTAATCCCGCAGGCCGCGTTCAACCGTGCATTAATCTGACACCCATCAGTTAGTGAAGCCAAGGGTCTTTGTACCGTAATCCAGAAGCGTTAGTCAGGAGAGCTAATCCGAAACGTAGACTCCCTGTCCTTGTTTCTTTGTTTTGATGTATCTAGTGAGTGAGAGTGGGTTTCCAACAGGTTGCATGTAAGTAGGCTATTGGCTTGATATTGTGTGCATAACCTGAGATACTTTTGTAACGACTGAACCGTGATCACAACGGTTCACCTCACGAATCCTTCATCAAGCGACCCTGAGCTTGCTGAATTGTCTCATGTGGATTCCCTGTCCCACTCCAACCCGAGACGGAGTGAGTCAGGAAATCGACTAGGTAAGTTGGGAGATTGTTTTGTCATATATTTATGACACAGGGTAATTATAAAATAAATTTGTAATTGTATCCATTTATTGTTTTATTTAATGCTCCTAGCTACCAAGTATTTACATAATTAAATTTACTGTAACTGCCGGGTAAGGGTGGAGTTAGCCACCCTGAGTTTATTTAAACAAAAGAACTAGTGTTATTACACACAGTACAGTTGATTTACATAGTTAAATCCACTGTAACCAAAGCGTTACAATAGGTACTTAACTGGTGGTGTACTCGGTCCGACGGCTCGATGAAGACTGACCCCATCTAGGGTCGGGTTTCCGTATTTATAGACAATAACAATATTAGAGTACCCTTCATCGAGCCGTTATTTCAGTCTATAAAATCGAATCACCTTCGGAACCAACTAAACTTAAATAATCCACATTACAATACTTTTCTTAGAATTATGACTCGTTATAGATATAACACGCGTGTCTTGCTGGTCCAGACGGGCATTTTGTTGAGCTGTTTTAATTCTAAGTTCATTGACCTCTTCTTTGGTCTTTTTCCACTTTTCATTTAATTGTAATACTAATTGCTGGGATTCCTTTATTTGTGACTGGGTTACTGCCTGGGATTGTTTTATTTGTGCCTAGGTTTCTGCCTGGGATCTATCTATTTTTGCCTAGATTTCTGCCTGGGATTTTGCCTGGGATTCTGCCATACCTTTTATTTGCATCGTTAATTGAGCCAGCAACGCCGTTAAATCGCATCCACTGATTCCGGGAATAGTGGTGGTAGTAGGCGCACTTATAGGTGTTACGACGGCCGCTTCTGTTTCGGGTGCAGGGGCACCAAGCGATTCTTCCTCTTGACGCGCCAAATCCATCGCTGCTTGTCGTCGCGTGCGAACTCTTTCGTCTTCCCTTGGCGTGACCGGCATACCGCTTCTGACACCAATTGTTACGGGCTAGGGGTACTAAAACGCCGGTTAAGGGTTACGAAGTTTATTGACGAGGGTACAGACGGTAGTAGGCGATGACAAGTAGAATGTCGCTGACGTTGCACCAAAGTCTTCTCTTACGTCCACGAAGTCCGTGTCGTAAACACACAATAACTCTACAGATGTTACTTCACGTAGCACTCACAGTTCTCGTTACAGTTGTCGCAGTAGGTATTCTCAAAGATCGCTTCTTAACTGTCGCTGTTTTCGTATCGCTAGTCGAGTGTAGACTGACTCTGCGCCGGCGTCGCGGCGCTATAATGCGCAGCTGATCGAACATTCCAGATTCCTCTAGACGTAATAATAATAGCACATAACTTCGAGGTCACTCGGAAGTACCTACGGTAATTCCCGGAAACGGGTTTCTAGAAATTTCGATGTCGACACTTTGTTGACAAAACTCGATAGGCCGTCCTAAGGCTAGCATTGCGTTTTATTATTGTATCTAGAAAATGTCTAGATCTGGGGAAATAGGGCTTAAAAGTGACACACTGCATGTCACGCGATATTGCCATCGACATAAGGTCCATTCGTAACAATATTAGGTGAGGTACAATCCGATAAAAGGTAGGCTTGAGCGTACTTGGAAAATGAGTATAATAGTTAAATATTTCTCATGGTCAACGGTTAGAACATCCGCGTGTGCTAATTCAAACGGTTTAGTTGGTGGGGGTACAATTCTGAACTGTGGGCGTACTGGGTTACGGTCATATTTTGCGCATCTACATATGCTACATTCGTTAATAAATTTTGTAATTTCATTTCTCATTTTTGGCCAAAAATAACGTACAGATGATGAAAGATAGGTTTCCGTGATCCCGCGATGATTAGTCTGCCCTTCATGATATTTTTTTATTATATCTAATTGAGCCGAAAGGTCATTAATATTGGCTACCTCATGTTTAACTAGAACTAATTTCATAGATGAACTTTCAAAGGTTTGTTGCAAGATAGGTATTGTGCTTGACGCACCTTCTTCGTCTTGTACTACTGGTGTGTTTTTTTATTATCTATGTTTTTTTATAAGCTTTTGTTTTTTACTTGAGTTGACAATATATAATAATCCCTACCAGCGGCCTTTTCATACAGTCCTTAAAATATTTACCACACAATTAATATAGTGGTCCTTCTCCCGTTTTAAGCCATGGTAGGGACGCGGTCAAGTGCCGCTAAAATGAAAGTCGCGAGTGCGACTCAAAATATTTCCAAAAATTTTGGAAACAAAAACGAAACCGCATCTATGGTTCAAAAACCAGCTGGTTTACCCAGCTGCGGAAGCAGCTCTGTTTCAGAATCTGGTACGGTAAGGAGCCGTACTCTTTTCATCGAAGCGGACTACGCTCAAAAAATTGTAATGCTAGAGCGAGCTACAGCGGAGCGCGAGCGTGATCGTGAACGTATAACTCTCGAAGATCAGCGCGATCGTGAACGTATAACTCTCGAACATGCGCGCTGCTTTAGAGCTACGTAAGCAGGCAGAAATTGCTGCTTTGGAAGAAACAGGTAACATGTGTGATAGAAGTCGTCGATCAAGTCGTGTTTCCCACGGGGATATACAAAAATGGGTAAATGATTGCGTAAACGTAGCTATACCAGATACAGAAATAACAAAGGAGCCACAGAACGTTAATATTTTAACAGATATATCTGTCAATAGACCAAGTGTCCATTTCACACAGCGTTCTACGGTTGCCTCGGTATCTCCAGTAGAGGTACCTAATAACAGCTGTATCTCAATAGCCAATAATACTTCTAACCCGTCAGTCCCTAGTAACCTAAAACACCCTACATGTTCCTCTAATAATATAATACTACCTTCCACAGAAATAGCTCAATTAGCTCAAGCGATAGCATCACTGTCAAATAATAATACATCCAGACCCAAATTTGGGGACGGACGTCTACCATCTTTTGATGGAAAAGCCATGGATTGGTTAATACTAAATAGAACGTACGAAGACACAAAGGTAATGTATTCGGCGTCAGATAACCTAACGCGCATCAATTTAGCGCTAAAAGGAGCAGCTCGGGAAGCGGTCTCTGTACTGTTAGTCTCAGCGCGGGACCCTTCCGAGGTGATGGAAGCCTTAGCAATTAGATTCGGGAAACCTGAACATATAATACTACATCTCATATAACAACTCTGAAGGGGAAGATTTGCACAAGTTTGCCTATCGCGTCCGAACTCGGTGGAAGTATTGCAACTTTTAAATGAAAAACCATATCTAGATTCACCTGATATCTACCAAACTGTTTTAAGTAAGCTTCCACTTCTGTTACGAACACGATGGCGAGACTACGCATACATTCATTTCCCCACAACGAGCGGGGACAGTAAGCTGCAGCTACTAGCTCGATTTCTCGCACGTGAAGTAGACCTTCAGCTCCGATTTGGTCTAATTAATGAGCCATTGAGCCTTGTCAGGAAAACCGACAAAATTCACGCAGCACAATATGATGGTACCACCGTCAATACTATAATTTCGCTTCCTTCTACCTCTAAAATTCATAAAAATAATTCAATTTCATCTGCAACAAAATGTTGTTATTTTTGCAGTAAAAATCATGACATAAGTCTCTGTGATTCTTTCAAATCATTGACAGTTACTGACCGATGGCAGTTTGTCAAAGATAAAAAACTATGCCATAAATGTCTTGTCAAAGGAGCTCATAGTTATAAAAATTGTAGAATTGACAAAGATATTTGTAATATTAAAAAATGCAACTCCGCGCATCATAAGTTGTTGCATATCGCCTATATTGTAGAAAATGAGGACGACCAACACGAGGCGACCTCATCAATATCTGAGCAACCTGAGGAAGCCAGTAATAATACAAATGAGGTAACAGATTTTATTGCCCATGCTAGCAACTCAACTTACGCAGTCTAAAAATCTAGAATCATCTCTACCCGTGCTTAAGATTCTCCCGGTTACAGTTTCAGGCCCGGCTGGTAGCGCTGATACTTACGCTCTCCTAGACGATGGCGCTACTGCCACGTTTATTGACTCTGAACTGGCAAGACAGATAGGTGCAAAGGGTCCAACAGTGGAGTCCCAGTTAAAATGTGTTAGTGGATTGTCAAAGAATGTACGAGTTGAATATGTAGACTTCGACATCCAGGGTCACCACACCCACAAGACGCACCAAGTCTGTCAGGCACGATCCATAAAATCTCTTCAGCTAGCTAAACAGTCAGTTTGTCCTCAAGATGTCAATGCCTATCCTTATCTTTCTGATTTAAAATCCATTCTTTGTTACGACAACGTCCAGCCTAAAATTGTAATAGGGATTGACAACTGGCATCTGACCTTACCCCTAGCCATACGTAAAGGTTCCGACGCTCAACCTGCGGCCATTAAAACTCACTTAGGATGGGTTCTATTCGGATTTTGTTCCAGTAGGACAAAACCAGTTGTGTTCGTCAATCATATGCACTTTGATGAACCCGTTGAATTTTTACAAAACCAATCAATTGAAACTTTGTTAAAGGACCAATACAAGCTTGACTCTATTGGTATTTCTAAAAAGGAGCCACATAGTGCAGATGACGAGCGCGCTATCCATATCCTGGAGCGTACCGCCAGTCGTCTTCCGTGTGGTAGGTTCGAAGTAGGTTTGCTATGGAAATCAGACAACCCTATTGTACAGTCAAGACCAAAAGTCGAGTTACAATCTCACAAAACTATGGCCAAGCAATACTAGTTGTAGTTACGTTACGACCTTCTTCTATAATAAAGTTTGATACACACTCATACACTTGCTGCCCGCTTATGATTGTTAGGTACTACTTACTAATTTCAACATCTACACTAAGTGTTTCGATGGCCTAACGGTTTTCGCCTTGATAGGCGTTCAAGGTGGTTCGAGTTCAAATCTAATAACTTACAAAAATATTTTTTAAATGTTTATTGGTGAGTTATGAATGCTGACAACAAAAATATCTAAAAATACCGATCTGCAACCTATAGATGATACTTTCTTTTAAGATTTTTTCTATATTAGAGTCATTATAAAAAGATGACGGTAGACTTAAAAGAATCTGAATCACTACTTCACAAAAAATATTCCGCTACCTACAATAACTCTTACTAGCTACAATAACTCAAATAATATTACTTAGCTGTTGTTGGTTGGTGAACATATAGTTACCAGTTTGTGTTATTAGTTTTACTTTTTAATCAATATGTAGGCATATGCAGCAATATATCTCAAATATCATATGAAACCGGCTTTTGTGTAAGTTGTTTTTATTATTATTTATGTAAGGTGCAAACCAATCGCTTGTAGCAAGTGTGTAATAAAATTGTTATTGTTTTAGAGAAATACTGTAAGCCGTTGGAGGTCAAGGTCAAGAGGTTGGAGGACGAAGGTAGCTGTCGAGAAAAGTGAAACGAAACGACAATATTTACCGTTGAATAAACTTTTAAATCGTGCGAAGAAGATAGGTTGCATTTGTGGTTTAAAAATAAATTGGCGAGGCTGGTGGAGTCTTATCGAGCTAAACAAAAAAAAAACTATTTATAACAAAAACAGTGCAGAAGTGTCCTACAGAGTGTTTTAAATATATACCAATAAATATCTTAATAACGGACTCTAAACCATCTCTAAAGTAATTTAGCTAAGTGACAGTAATATGTTCCGTTGGCTTAATGGCTAACAGATGTCGCCTTTTGCAATTTCAATACAAATTACTTTTGGTAAATTATAAAAACAATAATTTCGGAATTCGATAAGAAATAAGTTCGTTTACTTTTGAACTAAGAAAGCGCTTGAAGATTATAATCTCATGCCATCAAACTCCGAAAAAAGTTACTACAGGATGGCAGCATTAGTACCATGCTATACACGCAAAAAAATTATAAATGTAATAAGCACTATTAAGTGTTCTAAGTATAGATTATTTTATGATTGCAATAATATTCAGGTTAAGCTTCAATCCTCTTTTCTTTAAGAAAATGAATACTTAAGCTATAATCTCTTTAATCATCATATACGTATAATATTATTATTTTCATATCTAACAACCAAAAATGTTTTTTGTATTTTTTACCATAACAATATCATAAGTTTGTCAAGGATTACTTTTATATAAAATATTACAATGCTGCCGTTTCAACGTTTGTTTCATTTGTTAGTATAAGTATATCTATACCGAATAATATATAACTTTGTAATATATTGCATTATAATATGCTTATTGTTTTATTTTTATATATTTTTTATTATATTACCCCTATAGTAAACTAAAACATATAATAAAACCCTTTTTTGGGATAAAAATTCAATAAATTTTCCTATTTGTTTAAATATTATTTGCAAACATTTTTACTTTAAAATACAAATCAATTATCTTAATTTTAAATTATATGAAACAACAAAAAGAGTTGCCTATAATAAGGATCGAACCCACAATCGCTCGCTTTTGATAGCACCATTGTTAAGTGCGGCCGCTAACTCAACTTCAAATGAAGTAACGAAATTTTGCATTACTTTAAAGAAAGACGAAGACTGCGATAAAAAAAATAATGCGGTAGTGTGAGTGGCCGGTTTAGCGCAGGCGACAGTAGTCTTTAAGGTGGAAATGGACTTCTACAGCTGATAGTACCTAATAGTTACCCGCTCGCATTATCGCGATTTCTTAGCCTAGAAAAGAAAATGATTAGCGACCCAGTGTATGCTGAACGCTACAAAGCAAATATCCACGACATGATAAATAAGGATTACGCAGAAAAATGTCAAACTGCACATCCTATTGATTCAATTTGTTGGTATTTGCCTCATTTTGGTGTGGTAAATCCAAATAAGCCGGCAAAATTGCGCCTCGTTCACGACGCCGCTGCAAAGATAAAAGGGGTTAGTCTAAATTCTCTTTTATTAACAGGGCCGGATTTATTACAATCTCTTTATGATATTTTACTTCGTTTTAGAGAGGGCAAGGTAGCAATGACAGCTGACATCAAGGAAATGTTTCCTAGATTTAAAATTAGGGAACAGGACCGTGATGCGCAAAGATTCTTATGGCGAGACAGTCCTAACGAGTTAATTCAGACCTTTAGGATGCCTTCAATTATTTTTGGAGCTATATGCAGCCCATGCACAGCTTCTTATTTGAAAAATAAAAATGCACTGGAAGTCAAGGATCAATTTCCACAAGCAGTACACGCTATCATTCATGACACCTACAATATGTTAAGAAAACCCTGTCCGACCCGTAAGGATAATAAAGGTTAGGTAAACACATGGCCAAATAAAATATGAAATTTTACATAATCATCATAGTAACAATATTATTGAATTTTGAAATTATCTTTTTTTCCCGCGAACTTCCCCAAAATTAGGTAAATTTTTAAAATGTGACAACACCATTTTCGGCGGTATCATCGTTTGATTTATTGTTGGATATTAAATGTATAAATTTATGTTCAATATTTGGCGGTCTCGTTTGTGATGCCGGCGCGCGGCGAGTTGTCGGTGTCCTCAAAGGAAAAAAAGTAGGTGAAACTAGGGATGCTATTTTTTGCGTAATAACGTTTTTTATCGCTATTAATCGAAACTTGTATCTGGTTGAAGGATTTGTTGTAAAAACACAGATTACCCAATGGTAAAAGTACTTTTGTTTGTTTATCGATCAATTACTAATAACATTATTATAACAGAAGTATTAGTAAACAGAAACGAGAAAGACTTATGAAACACAATTTTAGTAAAGTTTTACAAATATTTTATCGGTCAATATCATCGATATTGAGACAGAAACTGAAATTAAAACTGGCATGATTTTCATTTACAGCAGTGTACCTCGCTAATTTGAGTTTTGTAAAAGTTCTAAACAATTCCATGCGATGTTGAATCGAGAATAAGAATGAGAAACTACAATACCAAATCGATACCAAAAATAGACGAGTATCAATCGATAAAAAAACAATATTGTGATTACTTACACATCTCTATCAAAGCATGCCGCCGAAAGCCGAGTAGATACCTATTTTTATTAAATAAAAATAATTTTTACTTTAAATTATTAGTTGCGCGTGAACATTGCTGGTGTACACACTATTCGTGTATTGTGTGATCATGTCGTTTTCTAACGTAGAGTAATGTAACATGCTGATGGAGGTAGTAACTGCAATTAGCTGTGTTGTGATCAGGTGTTAGACGATTTGGAAGTGGGCACTTATCGGTCAATGCACGAGGGATCCAGCATGACGGTGCCTCACGATATTCTTTCCGACCTGTACGTGAGTACATTATCATTATTGTCCATTATCAGTTCGGCGAGCAGTGGATTGGTAGGGGCCAACTGTGGCCAGCGCGGATTTGACACCACTTGATTTTTATTTGTGTGCATGTCCGTGCTAATCTCGTGCGACGAAATATGGAACATCTCCGCCACAGCAATTGTGCTCATCCAATGAAATGATACATTTGGAGAGTCAGACGACCTTCCTACTTAAAAAAAATTCTTTTCTCGAGCTGCCTAAGTATCATTGTTTCTTTCGAGAGTCGATAAACGTGAACAAGCTACCTATACCTACAAGCATGAGGTCAACTGCGGTCATGACCTGTGCCTGTGTTGCCATGAAATTACCTATTTATTTTATTTAAGTTATTTATTTTTTAGGGGGTATTTTTTTTAAGTTTAGCCAGGTTTTGCAGGCATTAGTAGAATCAGTTATCGATACCTAACAATACCTTCACGGATCGGACAGGGTTTTCTTAACATATTGTATATGGATGATTTTATTGGATCTGTGACCTCCAGTGATGTAGCAGCTCAGTTAGCTGCCGGTATAGTACATGTCGATGCTCGTGTGGGTCTTGAAATGCGCGGATGGGTATCGAATGACCCACTAGCACTGAAACTTTTACCAAGAGACCTTATATCGGAAACAATGGCGGCTCCATTTCCACCTTCCACACCTTGTGTCAGAGCATTGGGACTATACTGGCATCCATCGACTGACTTACTAAGTTTTAACACTACCAAAAAACGGAGAAGAATTTATGCCTCAACTGCTTACCAAGCGGATAGTACTTTCTTTAATTATGCGTATTTTCGATCCACTCTGGGTATCCTCGCTCCCGTTGTTATCCGTGGTAGAATTTTATTTCAAAATGCATAGCGAATGAATTTAGATTAGGATACCGAACTCCCTTCATCTGAAACCAAATCCTGGACCAACTGGTTCCAAGATCTCATTTCAACATCACAATTAAAAGTTCCACGCTGCTACAATCCGTGCAGAATGGAACCCAGTCAAGCCGAACTGCATGTCTTTGCAGACGCCAGTGCGCAAGCGTACGCAGCTGTAGCGTACTGGCGCTTCCTCTTTTCAAACGGAGACATTCAGCTCGCATTAATATGTAGCAAATCACGCGTAACTCCTCTAAAACCATCTAGTATCCCTAGGTTAGAGCTACTAGCTGCACTAATAGCTGCTAGACTAGGTACGTCCATTGTAGATGCAGTTAGATTAAATATTTCTAGACATATATTTTGGTCCGATTCAATGAACGTTTTGGGTTGGCTTAGGAACGACGCACGCACATATAAGCCTTTCGTTGCTCATCGAGTGGGTGAGATAATAGAACTCACAGAAGTGAAAGAGTGGCGGTGGATCCCAACCGGTCTTAACCCTGCTGATGATGCGACCCGTCTAGGTCGTCGTCCAATCACACCAGAATCTCGTTGGTTTAAGGGGCCTGATTTTTTACTAGCTCCAGAATCTGAATGGCCTATTATCGCACCTGGTACTTCTCATAACACAACCGTACTCGAAACTCAGACCATGAGATCAATTCATGAGGTTGCAACTCATATCATCATTAACCAATCATTCGATCAACCACTCTCAGCGGATTCAAGACGTTGCAGTTCGTGGTCTCGCTTAATCAAAGCCACAGCATACGCTCATAAATATCTATCATTGCTGCGACTACATTCACTACGAAAGAAAGGTATCCATGTTAATTTCAGCCTTATAGTTCCCAATCTCATTTTCACGTTTCATTTAGAATCAACACCAACTTCAAACGTTAAACATAGTCAAAGTCAAAGTATTTTATTTGTGAAACATAGGTATTATGGTACATGGTATAAAAAAATTGTATGTATCACTATGTTTTGCCTTGCAAGGCGTACAAATTATTTAAGAACAATATTGGTCATTTAAATTAACAATTGATCATTTCTTTATTTTAAACTCTTATCATCTAAAAACTCATTGATAGAATAGTAAGCTTTGTCAAGCAATCATTTCTTTAGTTGTAATTTAAAACGATTTATGTTAGTCATACTTTTTAAACTTTTTGGTAGTTTATTAAAAATTTTTGGACCCATGCCGAGGCAACTCTTTGAAAAAAGTGCAGTGCTGTGTTTTTTTGTCTTTAGTGTGCTTTAGTGACGTCTAGTATTAAGTGTTTCAAACTTATATACATTCTCCTTAACAAAAATTGCAGTTTCATAAATATAGAGGGATGGAAGCGTTAGTAGGTACTTTTGTCCAGAATTGTATGTGGCGAAACCACGGCGCGATCTAATATTAATCCAATAAGTGTTCAATGTTGACTCGTGTGCTCGATAGACGGCATTGGCGTCGAGTTAGATCGCGCTATGGTTTCGTTACCGCTGTTTGTATAAGTACTTTAAGAATTATTTTTTTGGGTGAATCGGTTTCATAGAATAAACGCTCAATTGTACTAGTTGTACAAAGTTTATGTTATTTCTCGCCTAACGGACCCCAGATTTTGTTCATGGTCCTTCGAGCCGGATTTGGCTGGGCGTGTTTTTTGGTAATCACCGGTGGTGGTAGTGATTACCACCCACTCCGTCGCTACTGGCAGTGGATCGCTGTCCAGAACATCGCTACAGCGAGGCGTCTGGAAAGACGCCAAGGCAGTGGTGGAGCCGGGTGACTACATCCTGAGGAGCGGTGAACTCGGGAGGTGAAAGGCAGGTTGCGGAGCGCTAGAGGGCGCCACTTGTGGCAGGTGCGTGACGTCGCGTCGAAGAAAATCAGTGACAGTGAGTGCAGTGTTTAATTGTGAGTACATTTTCGCTCTTATTATTACTAGAAGAAATAAATCTAAGTACATGCAAATTTGAACCTTAAAGTAACGACTACTGAAACTTAGAAAAATTTGATAATCTTTGAAGATAGTGTTGAAAATTAACTTAGAAAAAAATAGTTAGTTTTAGACTTGTAATAGTTTTAAGCAATAGTTGGTTGAGACGGGGAATCCTAGCCCGATTTTTACCAGAATAACTTTCAAAAAGACTTGTAAAATTTTAACCAATTTGTGTTTTAACTTTTTGTATAGTTGTTGAATGTACTATACAAACAAATATACTTTGTTCATTTTTCTGCTTAGCCTTGTTTACATTTTATTGTGGTATTTGTGACGATTTTGTTTGAGTATTTTAAGTCAATTACAGAGTTTGATAAACAATTTACAATGGAAGCATTCAACGATTTACAGGAGGATATTAGGGCAAGAATGCTGAAAGTTAAGACTAATTTTAAAAGGACACCTAAAGATCGTTTAACTATTCCGTATATTGAAACAAGGCTGGATAACTTGGAACAACAGTGGACTTTATTTACAGCCCCTCATACTAAAATTATTAGTCAAGTTAAGCGAAGTGATTTGTACAATTCCGATTATCATAAAAATTGTGTGTATGATGAGGGAGAAGCAATTTAAGACTGATTTAAAGGGAATGTTATATGATTTAAAAACCCCAGAAAGATAATTAAATTCAAGTAGTCAATGTGAAGGTTTAGCCAGCCGTTTTAAATTGCCAGAAATTAAAATACCAACGTTTTCGGGGAAATACGCTGAGTGGCAGACGTTCAGAGATTTGTTTTTAGGGCTTGTGCATGAAAATAATTCTCTGGATGACGCTCAAAGGGTCTACTATCTCAGGGGTCATTTGACTGGTGAGGCAGAACAGTTATTGCGGAACATTAAACTGACATCTGATAGCTATAAAGTTGCATGGGAAAAATTGGATAGTATGTACAACAATAAGCGGTTTTTGGCTAATGGCATTTTGAATCGGCTGCTTAATCAAAAAGGTTTGGTGTCTGAATCTGCCTCTGAAATTAAGAAGTTAATTAATACCACATCAGATTGTTTAGAGTCTATCAGAAACCTAGGTGTAGATATTTCATCTTAATAAAGCTTTCTGGAGATTTATTAAAGATAAACGTCGCGGAGAATCTTGCATACCTGCAGACATGTATATGAATGATAAGGTGGCTAACAATGGTCCAGAAATTGCTAACCTCTTTGCTGATCAATTTGTTTCGGTTTTTAATCAAAATCCAGCCACTTCTTATAACACTGCTAATGTTTTTTCTGGTATTGACTCGGTCTTAAGCACTATTAAATTAACAGAAAAACAAATTCTTAACAAGCTAAAACTCATAGATGCTTCCAAAGGTGCTGGACCTGATTGTATACCACCCTTGTTTTTAAAACGCTGCTATCATGAACTTGCCCTACCATTGCAGATTATTTTCAATTCTTCTCTTGCTGAAGGAATATTCCCTGAAGTATGGAAAAGCGCAAGAATTGTCCCGGTTTTTAAAAAAGGTAATCCTGCGAATGTTGAAAACTACCGCCCAATTTCAATATTATCGTGTTTTCCTAAAATATTCGAGTCTCTTGTCTGTCCAGTTATTACTCGCCACATTGACAGAATTATTTCACCAAGTCAGCATGGCTTTAAAGCTGGACGCAGTGTAGAAACAAACCTCGTCGAGTTTGTGTCGGATGTGACTCTAGCTCTTGACAAAAGACTAGAAGTTGATGCCGTGTACACGGACTTCAGCAGTGCGTTTGACAGGGTTGACCATTCTCTATTACTGTCCAAGTTAGAGTATAATGGCATACATGGTTCACTTCTAAACTGGTTCAAATCTTATTTGCTTCATAGATCGCAGACTCTTGTTGTTAACGGTTACGAATCCTATCCATATTATGCTGACTCAGGAGTTCCTCAGGGTTCTCATCTTGCACCCGTTTTGTTCTTATTGTTCATCAACGACATTAGCGCCCAAATCTATCATTGTAAATATCTAATGTTTGCTGACGATCTTAAAATTTATAAAATTATAACTTCAAATAAAGATACTACCCTAATTCAGGAGGATTTGGATAGAATTGAACACTGGTGCAACCTTAATCACATGAAACTTAATATACGTAAATGTAGCCATATACGTTTCTCAAGGAAAAAGCAATCCAGTGCTGTCTCATATAACATAAACGGAGTGTTATTAGAAACTGTGAATGAGGTTCGCGATCTTGGTATCACTATGGATAGTAAACTCAACTTCATAAGCCATATTGATAACATTGTTACGAAATCGGCACGGCTACTAGGATTTCTTAAGAGAAGCACTAAGGGATTTAGGCTGGTAAGAACAAAAATTGTGTTATATAACGCATTAGTCCGTAGTCACCTTGAATTTGCCAGCGTAGTGTGGAACCCGCACTACGCAGTACACTCACAAAGAATAGAAAGCATCCAAAGGGCCTTCACTAAACACCTAGCATATACCTTCGGTGGTGTATCACCCCGGTGTCCATACGAGCAACGTATTCAACACTACGCAATGACAACACTGCGCGACCGGCGACTGGTACAAGATATTATGTTTTTTTTTACAAATTAGTTAAGAATAAATTAGATTGTATTAACTTGATTAATCAAATTGGAATAAAAGTCCCCAATAGAATACCCAGATATCCCATTACCCATTTATTCCATACTAAAGCTTCCAACACAATTATAGGAGAAAATTCACCTCTCAATAGGCTCAGCAAAGAGATAAATTGCTTGATAAAATCAAACCCAGATGTTGACATAAACCACAACACTATGAAAACCTTCAAGCGTTTTATTCTAAGTCAAAAAGCTCTTAAATAATAGTTTTGTCTGTTTGTTCCTATACATTTGCAATCTTTTTCTTGTATAATTTAAGTTATTCTGTGTTTTTAATTTTGTAAGTTTCTTAGTTTAAGTTTTTTAAGTTTTATTGTAATTTTTGATCTCATATTTAATTTTAGCTTTGTATTTTGTAACCCTTTTTTTTTTTACTTAAGTACAAGTCTAACCTTGTTATTGTCTTTGTATAGTTTATATCCAGTTAATATTAGTATTTACATTTATCTAGTTTAAGTTATCACTCATGTTGGTGAATGTTGGTTCACCTGTTATTGGCAACTGTATAAGCCTTTTACTCATATCTACTCTATTTGTTAATTTTTATACAGAAGCTGTTGGTGTACCTTTATTAATAAATAAATAAATCTTGGGATATTTTAATTATTCATCTAATAAGCGCGAAACTAGACAAAGAAACACTAAAAACATGGGAATTAAAGGTGTCTTCAGATCCATCTGACGACTTTCCTACGTTTGGGCAATTTTCTGATTTTTTGATAAGGCGTTTTAGAGGATTAGATAATTTTGATACCAAGCCCAACAAGGTAGAAAGCAAAACTATTAAATCTTTTCACGTTGTAAAAGAGAATAAAATTACGCCATGTGCGTATTGTACTGCGGCTCATAAAATAACTGCTTGCAAAAGATTCGCCAAAGAATCAAATGACAAACGACGTGTTAGTGCAATGGAGAAAAATTTATGTTTTGTGTGTTTAAACAGCAACCACTCTGCCAAATTTTGCAAAAACATGGTCCGATGCCGGGCGTGCAAACGCCGCCACCATTCCTTACTGCACCCTAGTGGTGATTCTGGTTCCGTTAGCGCAGAAATTGAGACGGTTCACGAGGGAGCTTCGTCGACAAGTAAAAGGTCGGTTGACGAAAATGCTGAATCCGACAGCATTAAGCTTTCCGCGCAAGCGGAGGGGTCTAATAAGCCACTTGTGTCTTGTCTTTCGACAGGGAACTGTTGTAAAACAGTTTTATTACCTACAGCTGTGGTGCAAGCTGAGTCGAAAGATGGGACATACTTTCCGGTTAGGGCATTATTAGACCAGGGGTCGCAAGGGTCTTTTATTACTGAAGCTACGGCTCAGTACTTGGGATTAATAAAGATTGCGGCCAAACACACCATAGTAGGTGTAGGTGGTGACCAAAGTGTGACTTCAAAGTCCACGGTCAAAATTAATATAAGATCGAGAGTAGACCCCCACTTTCAGGTTAAGGTTGATGCTTCTATCTTGAAATCAGTTACGTCCCTTCTCCCAGTTACCAAAGTAACCAGGGTAGAATGGGTAAATATGACTGTGGATGATTTGGCTGATCCAGCATACCACATACCTAATAAGATCGATATCTTATTAGGTGCTGAGGTATACAGTCAAATCATCCAAGAAGGCATTAAAAGAAATCTGGGTGGTTCTCTCTTGGCGCAGGAAACTGCGTTTGGATGGATAATATCGGGCGTCTGTGAGGTAGACAATTCATCCAATATTCATTCTCACCTCCATGTAATGCATTCAAGTTTTGATGCTGACGGCATGCTGAAAAGGTTCTGGGAACCGGAAGCTGAAACATCAAAAAACAAATGCTCACAGAGGATGTAATTAAGTGTGAGAAACGATTTATAGCGTCCACCATGAGAACTAAAGAAGGTGAGTACCAGAACGCGGAACCATCACTAGGCGATTTACCTCCTGGAAAGTGGTTATTGGGTAAAGTGAAGCACAAAAACTCAGGGCCAGATAAAATTACACGGGTGGTGACGACCCGTACCGAAAATTCCCTAATTAAAAGACCTACATAAAAGTTATCGACGTTATCCTTAGCAAAATAAGAATTTCTGGTTATTTTTATGATTTGGCATGGTGGGCGGTTTGATTGAAGGACATTCTGCATTGTGTCCTTGGTGGGCGGTATGTCCAGAATTGTATGTGGCGAAACCACGGCGCGATCTAATATTAATCCAATAAGTGTCCAATGTTGACTCATGTGCTCGATAGATGGCGTTGGCGTCGAGTTAGATCGCGCTATGGTTTCGTTACCGCTGTTTGTATAAGTACTTTAAGAATTATTTTTTTGGGTGAATCGGTTTCAATGAATAAACGCTCAATTGTACTACCTAGTTGTACAAAGTTTGTGTTATTTCTCGCCTAACGGACCCCAGATTTTGTTCAACTTTTAAACAAACAAAATGTGGTTTGCAGCTGTCGGTGGTTTTCAACATGCATATGGCTCGAATACATTGTTTTTGGGCTTTAAATGCCATTTCTCTGTTGGTAGAGTTGCCCCAAAACATAATGCCGTAACGAAGAGCTGTGGAGACATATGCATGATAAGCAATAAGAACAGTATTACGATTTGCAACCTTGTTTAAATTGTGTAAAACATAACAGAATTGATGAATCTTTTTTATCATCATCTCCATGTGCGTTTTCCATGTCGTGTGTTCATCTAGCCAAATTCCTAGAAATTTGGTTCGTACCGTTTTTATAATTTTTCTTTGGTCATAATGAATGTCAAGAATTGTAGGATTAGTTCTTTGTTTAAATGTCATTATTTGAGTTTTGTCAAAATTAATCTGTAAATTATTATTCTTTAACCATTGAATTATTAGATTTAAGCTGCTGTTTATGCCATATTCATATGAGTCACTATTTTTACCAGAAAACACTACCGTACAGTCATCAGCAAACAGGGTCATGGGATGTGGTATGGTTTTCGGAAGATCATTTATATAGCATAAGAATAATAAAGGGCCAAGTACACTTCCCTGAGGCACACCGTAATAAATTGGTCTCTCTCTCGATTGGTAATTAATTTCCGATTTCGTTTGGAAATCAACTGCTGTAATACTAGTTACCTGTTTTCTGCCAGTGAGGTAAGACTTTATTAAATTTAATGCTTTACCTCTAATGCCATATTTATACAGCTTTCTTAAAAGAATTTCATGGTTAACAAAATCAAAAGCCTTACTCATGTCCATAAATAAGGCTGTTACAGGTATTTTTTGGTCCATATTTGTAACTATTTGATCAATTAGTTCATAAATGGCCATATTTATGTTTTTGCACTTTCTGAAACCATACTGTTCCTTAGTTAAAATGCCATTTTTTTCTAGAAACAAGTAAATACTGTTATAAATAACTTTTTCAATTATTTTGGAAAATACTGAAAGAAGAGCAATGGGTCTATAGTTTTGTATATTTTGAGGATCATTCTTTTTATGTAGAGGTTTTATTACGGACAGCTTCAAGTCCTCGGGAAAAACACCATGATCTATACATAGGTTAACAATAAAGCAAAAAACTGGTGAAATTTCAACAGCTACGCTTTTTATTATCTTAGTCTCGATGTTATCAAAGCCAAAGCTATTTGTATTTTTCAGAGTCTTTATTATTTTATAAATGTCAAGTGGTTCTATGGGTGATAAGAATAATGAATTTACGTTTGAATTTGTTAATATTATATTATGGTCAGAATTAGTTGTTGGTTGTAGGTACCTATTTGATCAATAAAATGATTATTAAATAGTTCTACTATGTCAGTCGGATTTGTAACGTGTTTATTGTTAATAAGGAGTTTATAAGGAGTGTTCCTCGGAAAGTTATTTTTTGTTGAATTTATAACCCTCCAGGTTGCTTTAATTTTATTTTCAGCGTTATTGATAAAGTAGCTATTTTGCGATTTTTGGGTTAATTTGATAATTCTTTTTAAACGTTTGGAATAAGAATTATATCTATTTTTATTGACTACATTTGGATGCCGCCTTAAGGTCCATAACATCTCACGTTTACGTTTAGAGCACAGTTTAATGCCTTTTGTGATCCATTTCTGTGGTTTAGCAGTGACGTTTTTAATCTTCTTTAATGGGAAGCACATATCGTAAAATAATCTAAATAAGCTGTGAAATTCTATAAATGAGTTGTTTGGATCATTGCCGCTATACACACTATTAAAACTAAGACTTTGGAGAGCCTCTTTAAATTTTTTGACATTTTATTGGCAAAAATCACGTCTAAAAGAGAACCAATGTGTGAGCGTGCAGGTCTTTTTGACGGGACATTTTATAATCTGAGCTGAATGATCAGAGACAGCTAGCTCCACTACCTCACATGAACTTCCCCTTACGTTATGTACAATATTGTCGATGCAGGTACCGCTATCTAGCCGGGTTGGTTCACGCACACCTAATTTCATATTATAACTATGTAAGAGATTTTGAAATTGCATTGATATTTTCGTGTTTTTTAAAATATCAATGTTAAAGTCTCCGCAAATCAGCACCTTTTTTTTAATTGTACCTTATTTTCCTTAAGAGTCCATCAAAGTTATAGAAAAACGAAGTCAACGAGTCGACATTATTCTTAGGAGATCTATAAATACAGACTATAATTATTTGATGTTCGATTAAATCAATTGCACAGGATTCTAAGACACAAGAACTGCAATATTCTTTTATGTTAAGAATTATATATGGATGTTTATTATTTACTAAGATACATGAGCCCCCTCTTCGAGACTTTCTTGCATAGTAGGTAGCAAGTGTATAATTTGGAATACAAAGGTTGAAATGGTCCTCTTCTATCATATTGTGTTCTGTAACACAAAGTACATCCACACGTTTACCAAGGCTAGCAAGATCATTTAAATGCAAGCTTAATAAGTCCGATTTACTTATTAAACCGTTAGTATTTTGATGAATAACATGAATATGATTATACAAGAAAAAAATGTTGATTGTTCACAGTTTCAGCATTATCTCTTTCATTAGAAACATTGTTTATATTTATACTAGAATTGGATAGAAAATTATTAGAAATCATGTCAATATTATATTTTAAATTGCAGAAAATATTGTTCATACCACTATTATTAATCGCACCATTCAACCCAGAGAACATTGTATAATCATAAGGTAGATCGAAATTAGAGTCATACAGAAATGCATAGTTGTGAAGTTGAATATCATTGTATAACAGGTTATTGAACAATTCCACTCTTTAGTTGTACATATTGGAGTAATAGCTGAATTTATACGTAGGTAAACATATTATAATATTTGTGTTTTTCACAGCTACAAGTGTTTCACGTAATTGAAGAACTAAGTCATGATAGTTGTTTGTTGTGCTAAAATCTTCTTCGCCGATGAGGATTATGCAGTGATCGTCAGTCTTTTTTTAATACCGTCGACGAGATTCTTTATTCCACAATATGGTTTAATGTAGGTAGTGGCATATATTATAATTTGGGAATGTTCTTTCTGTAATCGATAGGATCTTGTTTGTCTTATTGGAACTTAGTATACACAATTTATGTTTTTTTTTGTTGTTTATTGTTAACTACCTCCATATCTGGTTTGAGGGTAGGCGATGAACTATTTTGTATATTATTCATTTGTTTTGTATCGGAGGTATTCACATTTTTTGGAGTTAAAGTTACCGTAGAACTTTCCAGTTTCTTGTTTTGTAGATTAGATTTTCGAATAGGAGTTGCTTGGTTTTTAATAGGTGTCCCAATGTCATTAATTAGCTTCCTAGTTACCTTTTGTACAAGTTTGTGTTTGTTGTTTAGGGATTCAATCGTTCTCTTTAACTCAGTGTTTTCACATGATATATTGTTTATTTCTTCATGGGCCGCCAGCAATTCTGAGTTGAGTTGGTCTATTTGTTGTTTTAATTGTGTGATTTCATCATTTTCATCATCTGATATTATAGGTAAACTATGTGTGGTGCCATCTATGGACGAGTCACTGGAATTATTACATGGTTCTACTACGCTTTCATTGAGTGATTGAGTACGGGTACGCGCCCGCCGCAGAGTAATATTCTCAAAGAAATTCATATTTTTGATTCTTCAATGTTGTGTAAGTGATTTAGATGCAACACAAAAGCAATGTCCACTTTGTGGGAATGGAACTAGGGAATGTCGAGCAATAGTCCTGCCGATCGGATTTAAAATTTAAAAAAAACCTTAAGATGATTCATGCAGTAATTATTTTTGCACTATTTTTCCACAATATCAGTTTTTTTTGTAACTATTGTGTTCAGAATTTCCATATGCTTTAAATCACACTATTCACCTTACTAATAAACACCCAAGTTTACAGTTTTTTTTTTTTGTAAATTATTGTTTTTGTTTATTTTTTGCTATTTTGCTACAATTGAAGTTAATTGTGATTTAACACCTTAGCGATTGTCACTAGAAAGTATTTAAGATTATAATGTGTTAGTTTATATAAGACGTTTAATGCACTTCGATAAGCCTTCGATAAAATATTTTTTATTTATCGTTTTTGTTCAAAAAGTTCACTTTTTACACAGGAGATAACACTTGTCCATACAGTTTATTGTAATGACCAGATTTACGTAGAATTAATCACAAATAAACACTATAATCTATTTTTATTAAAAATAATACACGGAGCACTTTACTTTGATGTTCACTTGTCGACAGTCTGCCCTCAATTTACATAATCACGGCCTTCTGCCCACGATGCTAATCTTCGATGATTTACAGTTAGCGACAACACACGTTCTACGTCAAAGTCAGTTAGATTGTTTTTCTGAGGAGATCAACTCCATTCGAAATCAACTACCCGTATCAAGTCATAGTAGATTGGCTAAATTACCGGCTACGCTTGATAATGAGAAAGTTCTGCGTCTGTCAACTAGAATTGTTGAAGCCGTCGACGTTAACGAAGAGGTGAAAAAGCCAGCCCTGCTCGATGGTAAACATCCTACTGTCCGACTTCTCGTCCTCAACTACCATCAACGGTCGGCCCACGCAAACACCGAATTGGCTGTGAACGAGCTTCGCCAGAGATTTTGGATTTTGAGCCTCAGAAACACTGTAAGAACAGTAAGTAGCCTTTAACTGTCAATTTTGTAAAATTCGTCGAAGTATCACCTACCAACCGCCCATGGGAAATCTCTCAGCTGCCAGGCTAGCCCTTCACTGCAGACCCTTTTCGTTCGTGGGCTTAGACTACTTCGGTCCCACAACCGTGACCGTCGGACGAAGATCTGAAAAACGGTGGGTGGCATTGTATACCTGCTTAACCGTTCGAGGTATCCACCTTGAAATCGTACGCTCACTATCATCCGATGTTGCGATAATGGCTCTTAGAAGATTTATAGCTCGTCGTGGTACTCCAACTGAAATCCACTCCGACAATGGCACGTCTTTCGTTGGCGCTAACAGAGAATTAAAAACGCTTTATGCTCAAGCTGTACCTGACTTTGCTGCTAATGAGATGATAAAATGGAAGTTTATTCCCCCATCAGCTCCTTTCATGGGAGGTTCCTGGGAAAGTTTAGTCAGGTCAGTCAAGGCAGCCTTAAAAGTAACCTTGGGGGCTAATGTACGTACGCCGACAGAGGAAGTATTCTCCACACTTCTCTGCGAAGTCGAAGCTTTGGTGAATTCACGCCCTTTAACGCATATATATTACTAGCATTTGCTTGTGACTTTAGCTGTATTCATGGGCTGATTGCATATAATTCACATCTTTTCGTTCATAGCTTCTTTACTACTTATCAGAATAAGACCACTGCAGTACCATTAGAAGGGCCTTGATATTCTGTTAGTTATCTATACTAATATTTGGAGCTGAAGAGTTGGTTTGTTTGTGCGCGCTAATCTCAGGAACTACTGGTCCGATTTGAAAAATTCTTTTTGCGTTGAATAGCCCATTAATTCAGGAAAGCTTCAGGCCATATAACATCACTCTGCGACCAATAGGAGCGGAGCATAATTAATTCCACGCGAACGAAGTCGCTGGCGGCTGCTAGTGAGCTATTAAGCTTGTCACCAAATTTAGTATTGCGCCCTCTAACGGACGAAAAGTTCTATGATAATAAAAAATTAAAATAAATATACCGTATTTGGTATCACTTGAAAGAGTTTCACGAGTACTTTATGCTTGTACATAATCCCGAGTAATGCTTCGTAGAAATTTGAATGTAAACCAGGATTTGGTAAACGGAGCGATGGGAGGGGTGAAGACCTTCAAATGGCCTGCTCTTCTGCGCGATCAGTTGGAACAGGCAGAACAGCCTAGCGCTGTTCTCATACAATTTGACGACGCATCCATAAAGGCAGATATTAACGGACTTATCAGAATCGAGCCTTGCCTCACTGAATTTGACGGCTTGAGGGGGTCTGGGAAAATTCAGCGTAAAATGCCCCCGCTGATTCTTTCTTGGGGTTGTACTGTACATAAATTACAAGGTTGTACTCTAGATAAAGCAGTTATCGATCTAGGAAAGTCACTGTTTGCTAAAGGCCAGGCCTATGTCGCTCTCAGTAGAGTCAAAACCATAGAGTGATTGTTTATAACTGCCTTGGATCATAATAAATTACTTAAAAATCCACATGACAGTTGATCTTTACCAGAATTACATAGATTAAGAAATCTTCCCAGGTCCTCTCAATATATGAAACATCCAATTTATTTATACTTACTAACGACCTCATCCACTAATTCATGGCCCATTCGCTGCCATCGACGCAAATGTGCGTCGCTACTACGAAATACTGGGAGCTTCATACGGGAAAACCATTGCTATACGCGCTACGATCCACGTGCTACGAAATAGTAAAATAGGATATCTCTACATATTACTATGCGCCGATACATAAGTCAAAAGAGATGTCGTATGTTAACTACCTAGTTTTTAGTTCGTCATTTTAACTTTTGTTAATATCACAGTATAAAATACATACAGTAGGTCGACGCCTTTGATCTCATGTAAAATGCCGACATTGTCTAGACAGTAACGCATCGGCCAGGGTTGTCACAAATAAACAATATTTATGAAATTATTGCAGATCAACATCGATAGCTGTATTATATTTAATTAATTTGCTATTTTTACTACGGGAACAACTCGAGACAGATTTAAGTTATTTAGATGGCATATTCGTAAGCAGCACCCCAATCCACCTCGGAATACAACCCATATCACTCACCCATAACTCACCCATATGACCCATATCATATTAATAGGTATACATTTAAATTGGCGTGCGCCATCTTGGATTTCAAAAAGGGGCTTTTTCGTATCAAGCACCCCCCCCAATTATACTCAAAATTGACACTCATAGCAAATTATAAAAAAAAATTACGTCCGCCATTTTGGATGTCAAAAAGGATGACTTTTTCGTGACAAGTACCCCAATTATACTCAAAATTGTTACTCATATCAAATTATAAAACAAACAAATAAAAAAACGAACACGTGTTAGTCCTTAATGATAGATACCGAGCTACGAACATCGTTTTGTTCGCAGCTCGGGTGCCGCTTACCCGCGTCTCGTCCCTCACACCCCGCACGATTGCTCTGTCTAGAGTGTCTAGACGTCTTCGTCGGACGACTGTATGATTTTTAGACTGTGTTAATATAGAGAGATAAGACGTAGTCACACGTTACATATAACTACCTACCGTAGCACCTTGAGAACGTGTGACTACGCCTTTCCAAACATGAAAATTTATCTCTACTTGGTGAATATTGCATACTTCAGAATAGTATTGTATGACATTATTGTCAATTTATAACGAAGGCATCTTGGTAGAGTCTACTTTGTCCATTTACTTGCAACTACATTAGCAACTTTGTTCCGTTCAGTATTCTGAAAATCTTGTTTTATACTTTTTCAGCGTCGTTTTTTGTCGTAGTTGGGTTTTAGTTTTTTTACTTTTTATTATGTAGGATTTGGAACTATATCACGAAGTTCTTCTGTTGACGTTAGTAGAGTTTCAGACTGAACAACACCAAATATTATGAGAATGTCATCCATTGCTTTGTAGCGGTGCTCTTCTTCTTCAGCCTATAGATGTCTACTATTGGACGAAGGCTTCCCCCAAGGCTTTCCACGATGACCGGTCTTGTGCTGCCCGCATCCATCGGCTTCCCGCGACCTTCACCAGGTCATTGGTTGTTGGGGGCCTCCCTACGCTGCATCTTCCGGTGCGTGGCCGCCACTCCAGAACCTTACTGCCCCATCGGCCATCGGTTCTACGAGCAATGTGCCCTGCCCACTGCCACTTAATTTTAGCGACTCGAAGAGCTATGTCGGTGACTTTGAGAAACTTCGAGCATAGCTCTTTCCATTGCCCTTTGTGTGACTCTGAGCCTTCGTATGAGGCCCATTGCGAGCGACTACGTTTCAGTTCCGTAAGTCATCACTGGCAACACACACTGGTGAAAGACTTTAGTCTTGAGACACTGGTTTCTTGGGCGACGAGAAGATGTAGCGTAGCTTCCCGAACGCTGTTTTTGTTTTCGGAATTTCCTCCTTCCTCTTCTTTCAACGAAAATATCCAAGACCTCACATTTTTCAGTTGGGTAGGAAATAGCTCTTTCCACTATTTGGATACGTTGAGTTTGAAGAAAAATTTTTAGGGCTTTGATTTTTATAACACACTTTTCCAGCGATAGCCCAGATGTTTGGATATACTTTTGTGTGAATTTCACACCAAAAAGAGAAGTAGCACAAATAACCGAAGTCACGCAAAGCTGGTAAGAGTGTGGATGCTGCTTCTGTTGTATCGACGTTTTCTCTGCTGCTTCTGGGATCACACATGTCTTCGAATGTTAATCCAAGTTTCTCAAAATTATTCATCAGTGACTTAACAGCATCGTGATGCGTACTCCATCTTGTCTCTACTAGTCATTTAACCGATACGCCTACACTTTGCATTAGAATTTCCCATCTATGTGTGGAAGACGAAAACAACGTGTAAACTCTTTCTACTGTTCCGAAAAATGTTACACTTGAACTAACACTCCTAAAAGAGTGCACCCCACATAGATTTAGCGAATGATTAGCACAAGGCATAAACAAAGCTTTAGGATTATGTTCCTTAATTATAGATTGTACACCACCATGAACTCCTGCCATGGTTGCAGCGTTATCATATCCTTGAGCCCGACAAAGATGAATGTCCAAGTTATCACTGCGCGACAGAGTTGGCATTTCTTTGTTACCGTGTTGTCACCCCTTGATGCTTGGCACCCGGGGCGGACCGCCCCCACCGCCCCCCCTTTACGCCGCCACTGGGCGAGCGATGGAATGGTTTCCAATTGTTCTTCACGGACGCTTCGAAACAAACCGAATTTAGCCATACTGGCGCTGCGGTCTATTAGCAAAGCTCCAAGATTATACTGCAATTTAAAGGCCCTACGGAATCTTCTGTATTTACTGGTGAGTGTGGATATTGAATATTGGAAGCTTGCCTTTTTATAGAGTCGCACACTAATATTGAAAAGGCCGTCATTTTTACAGACTCCCTTAGCTGTCTGCAAGCCTTAGTCCAAAGCCCATTTAAATGTAAATTGCATAGTTCCCCTAATTTAAAAATTAAAAATTCTCTCCTTACCTGTGCTAATCGTCAAAGGGATGTTCAATTAGTTTGGATACCTAGCCATTGTGGCATTAAGGGTAACGAGTGCGCTGATGCCTTGGCTAAAGATGCTTGTTCATCTTTATTGTCAGATCTCACGCACCTTTCCTACCAGGGTTACGATCTACTGTCCCTTCCAAGACTGAACCTACTGAGTTCTTGGCAAAAGCAGTGGAATATGTCCAGCAGGAAAAAAGGCAGTTTTTATTATGCTGTACAACCGACCATCAAGCCAAAGCCGTGGTTTTTCGGCCACAAAAAAGTATCGAAAACCATAACTTCGGTTCTTTGTAGAATCCGCCTAGGTTTTTGTTGCACTCCCGTTTTTTTGCACAAGATCCATGTCCGCGACTCCTCTCTCGGCGAATGCGGGTTGGGGGAGGGTACACTGGAACACATATTTTTTGAATGCTCTAACAACATCCCACCTCTAGATTTGTATAGTCGTCTCCCCAATTTTAAAATCCCCCTTCCAATTAATTTCCCTTCCCTTTTAACATATCCCTCTACAAAATTACTTGTGGCGTTGATGATATTCATCCGTCACAATAATATAAAATTATAAGCAACTTCTTCAAATCCATACTAATATTATAAATGCGAAAGTAACTCTGTCTGTCTGTCTGTCTGTCTGTCTGTCTGTCTGTTACGCTTTCCCGCCTAAACCTCTCAACCGATTTTGATGAAATTTGGCACAGACAATCTTTGGACCCTGAGAAAAAACATAGGCTACCTGTTATCCCGGAAAAATTTGATATTCCCGAGGGAAATCTAAAAAGCGCGATATAACCGAACACCACGCGGACGAAGACGCGGGCGGAAAGCACACAATCTTTAGACCCCGAGAAAGGACATAGGCTACCTTTTATCCCGGAAAAATTTGATGTTCCCGAGGGAAATCTAAAAAGCGCGATATAACCGAAATTTACGCGGGCGAAGCCGCGGGCGGAAAGCTAGTATTATATATTTCATTGTGGTATATGTTTCTATTGATGTTCTAACAATTATAATATAATATGTAGTTTTATTTTTTTGTTTGTTTCAGTCTAGTATGTAGTAAAAAGTGCATTCAGTGAATAATTTATAAAGAACAGTGAAATATTGCAGCATAGTAGCCACATCATGTCCTTACCTCCTCCTTGTCGGCCCACGCGGGAAACGAAGGGAGTTAGTTTAAGTTAGGATAAGTTAGGATAGAAGTTTACTCAAGAATATATTTACTGAAGATTAGGCTGTATGGCGTACTATGCCTTTGCCTTTTCCGTTCAGAAGAACGGAAAGAATTGAACCAAAAAAAAAAATGTTTATGACATAAGTGTCAATCTGCAAAGAAATATTTATTAATCTATTTTAATATAACAAGAAATTAATTCGCGCTAAATCTCCACTAATCTCCAGCGTTTGATGGTTTATTAATCGTTCTCACGTGTTCTTAGCAAAATTGTGGCGTCTCTCCCACAGAGGCCATTAATCAAGAATTGAATTGAACAAGAATTAAATTAATATTATTTTAATTCGCGCTAAATACTCTCCAGAAGTCCAGAGTTTGATGGTTTATTAATCGTTCACACGTGTTCTTGGCAAAATTGTGGCGTCTCTCCCACAAAGGCCATTAATCAAGAATTGAATTGATACTTTCTGAGATAATAATGGATAGACTACCAATGTGTAGGATATGTTCATCGGAGAATGTCCGCCTGTCTATAGTGGCCAGCAGAAACTTGCAGAAACTATATGAGACGCTGACTAATATTCCAGTAAGTTGTTATTTTTATAATTGTTATGTTCTTAGGGACCAATAATGTTGATAGTTTTGTACCAGTGTATCAACTTAAAGACAGCTCTAGAACAGTATTTTCTTGGGTAGTTAACTTGTCTTAGTGACTCCATTTGTTTAGATAATAAACTGAAGTTAAGCAAAAAACTACATGACTTAGTTACCCAAATAAACATAACACCAGCTCTACTCAGTTGTCATGCTCCATCACAGGTTTACTTGTACTCTTTAATTTTTTTAAATGTTGCCCTCTGTACTGTGGGTGTAATTTCAAACATTTACACTCACACACTCAAATAGACCCGGAACAAGTACCTGCAGGCCATGTTCTATGTTATTGGTTTGGTTTCCGCACTCAGTCCCTCCAGCGGACCATTGTGCGTCACCTGTAGGCCATACAAATTTGTTCTTTATGCGTGCAATTTCATTGCGCAGACTGTGTTGTCTTAATTCAAAAGATTCTCATTTCAAGGAATGTTTATATTTGTAGCCAATGTTTCTCATTCTAAGGTGCATATTATAGAACATCACTCAAAACTCAAGCTCTACTTAAGTCTCGTTTCAAGCCATTTGATTGGTTGAAACCAGTTTTAAGTAATGTTTAAACAGAGATCAATGCTTGAGTGACGTTCTGTAATACGGACCTAAGTGAAAAATTGTATTCTGTTTTTACTTAGCGACATTATTAGCAAGTTTTATGGGGAGAATTACATATTGTGTCCATTAACTAAGTCACATGGTTTTTCTTTAACTTTAGTTTGTTACTAAGTTTATTTAATTTAGAAACTGCTAATTTCTAACAATATTCCTCATACACAGTGTGCCAACAATGAGAATGTTGAGCAAACTACTGGTTATATTAAATGGAGACACAATCATGTCTACCTTATATAATACACGTAAAGATATGAAGTAATCTATTTAAAGACCTAAAGAGGTTATTAATTGTATCTACAATAATGCATACATATAAAATGCTCCACTGTATAGTTGGATATTAAGATAGACTCATGATAGCACAAGTTTATACCTTAATGATATTATATTATTATATAAAATAGTAGATACATGACAAATGTTGTTGCAGTTTGTAACTGAAGATAGTAGACCGCTGCTTGCTTGTGTCTTCTGCTTTGCTAAATTAAAGCAATGCTACCAATTACTGCGACAATGTCTGAAAGCCGAAGAGCTTTTCGTTCGGAATATGAGTGACAATTATGAGGTAAGATATTCTTTAACAGCCATTTATTCTTATAATTTATAATTTCAGTATAATGTGAAAGTGATTCCTCTCAAGCTCATACCTATAGTGTTTGGGTTTTAAACCATTGTATGTTGTATAACAATATAAAAGCTTTTGTCAAATATAAGCCTAAGGTATACATACAATATTAGACATACAATTATTATGTACTTTGTACATAATTTACTAAGTACTTTCTACGTAATAAGCTAGTATAATTATGTACTTTGCTAGTATGTATAGTGGCATGGCTAGTTGGCATAAGGTAAATAATTTTATTTTCTGTGTTTGTAGGGTTCGAAGGATATATATCAATTGATATATATCATGATATATATCCGATATACATCTGATATATATCAAACCATTTTTTGTGATATATATCAAAATTTATGGTATGTTGCATTTAAGTACTTTTACCGACGCGCTGCTGGCATATTCGTCGTTTTTTCTGTCTTCAAACCGTAATACTTCGAATTTACCAAGTAGGTACTGCAATCAATAATAATAGTGCAACGTAAAAGAGCCAAAATAATTTTCAATTCTATCATCTGCAAACATACCTACTTCTTAAAAGTGAAGTGTAGTGTTAATCCTTTAAGAATGTCAACAGGCGATATGACAGTTCTAGCTGACTAGAAAAAGACTAATTTGTTATTTGATTGTAATTCGACTAAGTCATCATCATCATCCCAGGCGTTAATCCCAGTCGCATCCGAAGCCTTTTCAGCTTTGGAGTCTGGGGTTCGTCTTACCAGTCCAACTGCTGATATGGCTAAACTTCGACATTTTCCATGAAGCGATTGCCGTCTGACCTCCACAACCCGAAGGCGACATCGAAGCATTGCAGTTAGACCAATTTTAGGACTTTTGAGGGCTCCAACAACCCGTAACGACTGCCACTAGATGTTCGTATGGCAACCGGGACCAACGGCTTAACGTGCTTTCCGAGGCACGACCACATCAGTGCAAATATTCATATTCATGCATACAAATATTTGCACTGTGCGGGGATCGAACCCGCGCCTCCTTGCGCAGCGACCGCGTTCGCTACCGCTACGCCACGGAGGCTGTCAATTAATTCGACTAAGTACCTACAAATATTAGGATTTTTAAGATATTTTAATTTTGTTTCCCTAATATTTATAGACTTTGTTTTCTCAGAAAAAGATGGTTATTTTTAGTTGATTTTTGTGAACTATAAGATTTTATGTTTTTATTTTGTTAAATAAAAACTAAAAATATGTTGTTTTTATATTGTAATAAATTCATAATAATAAACTGTCGTGTACCTGTGGAAATCGTATAGGTAGTAATAAGATAATAAAATGGCAGTCTTAAGAAATGGATATTAATATAGGATATATATCCGATTTTGGATATATATCAGATATATATCATAAATATCCGATATTATGATATTTATTGTAAAGATCGGATATTTTCGAACCCCTTTTGTTATGTTAGTCAGTCTACATGCATAATATTGTATAAAGTTGTTTGTTTATTTGTTTTTCAACTGAACAGACAGCTCTCCTGCTGGGAAGTTCGTTCCTCTTTTCTTCCCACTAGGAAGTGGCGAATGGCCGAAAATTTGGGTGATTGTCTTATATAATTTTCACATTGAAAGATTTCAACATTTCATTTTAATTTTCTCAATATTATAATAGTTGTAGCGGTCTCTACAACACCACATGCGAAATACGCGTCATACTGACGTCGCAAACCTTTCATTTCATAAACAGAGTTTACCGTGTAACAAGCACACAGACAACTTCCCAACATCAATCACAACACCCGTCTGGTTGGAGAATCCTCCCTTTTCTATTTAGGATGAGGGAGCTCTACACCCTGTTGCTCATAATTTTGCTATACTGGTGACCCTGACCTGATTTAAACACACTACCTGCTGATCTTTCTTTTTCTTTTCACAGGTCAATCCTTTAATAAAGCAAGCCCGATTAGAATTTTGCAGTGGGCTTATTACTTCGCCAATATTCCACATAAGTATAGATGATGAATGTGAAACAGGAAATACTGCTATCAAAGAAGAATTACCAGCTGTTAGTGATGGACTAGATGATGGTATTGAGCCAATGGAGGAATATCAAAGTATTGATGGTATTTTTAGCTTTTGGTTTTAATATAATAGTTTGTGTAATTTTTTTAAGACTTTGCAACTGGCTGCCGGTACTCAAACTACCGTCTCCGTTTAGTCAATGAAGACAATGCCGTACCCTTGGGGCAGGGGAGGGGAAGCTGGTCCTGCTCAGGAAGGAGGCGCGCCCTGCGGACTCGCCGTCCGCGTATCGGCCCATAGTACTGCTCGACGAAGCGGGCAAACTTTTTGAGCGTATAATCGCAGATCGCCTCGTCGGCCACTTGTGCGGAGAAGGGCCGAACCTGGACGACAACCAGTTCGGTTTCCGTCGGGGGCGCTCCACCATAAACGCCATCATGCGTATGAGAGCCCTGGCGGAGGATACGGTGTCCCGGAGTGGGGTGGTGTTGGCGGTGTCTTTAGACATTTCCAACGCCTTCAACACCCTACCCTGGAGACCCGATACCCGACCCGATGGTATTTCAGGGCCTCCCTAGTACAGACTAGGAAGGCTGAAATACCATCGGGTGCCTCCCTACCTCCGCCGCATAGTAGGGGCTTATCTGGAGGATAGATGCGTCATCTATCGGGGACGTGACGGTGCCAGTCGGCACCAAATGTCGTGCGGTGTTCCGCAGGGATCGGTCTTGGGACCGCTCCTGTGGAACATCGGCTACGACTGGGTGCTGAGAGGCGAGCTCCCGTCGGGCGCTGACTTGACGTGCTATGCGGACGACACGCTTGTCACTGCCCGCGGGAGCTCGCACAGGGAAGCTACGTTCGTAGCCACGGCTGCGGTGTCACAGGTCGTGAACCGCATCCGGCGCCTGGGCCTGGAGGTGGCCCTTGACAAATCGGAGGCCATGGGCATGGTGGTGGAGCTCCGTCAGGTCCTGGTGGCGGACTGGCGGCAGAGGCTTATGCGCCCTACCGCCGGCCTCGCTACCGTCGAGGCGATCCGGCTAGTACTCGACGACTGGCTCGGGAGAAGGCACGGCTCCCTTTCGTTCAGGGTGACGCAGGTACTGTCGGGGCACGGCTGCTTCGGCAAGTACCTGCGTCGCTTAGGCAGGGAGCCGGACGCTCGGTGCCACCACTGCGTCCAATGCGAGGAGGACACGGTGCAGTACACGCTCTCCAAGTATGTAGCTTGGGAGGAGCAGCGCCGTGTCCTCACAAATGAAGTAGGAGGCGACCTGACGCTACCGGCGGCAGTAGTGCGGAGGATGGTCGGTAGCGCAGAGTCGTGGGACGCGGTGGTGTCCTTCTGCGAGCACGTGATGTCGCAAAAGGAAGCTGCGGAACGGGAGAGGGAGATCTCAACTCCCTTGCAGAAGACGCACCGGGCGCCGAAGAAGGGCGGATAACGCCCTCTTCGGCCCCCCATGAATGGGTCCAGGGGCGAGGGACATGGGGAAGTCCCCGCCCCCTATTCGATGGACCCCGAGGCGGCGGCGCGCGCGAATGTCAGCGCGCGACTCTGAGGCGATGCACGGGGTAGTTTGACACCCCACTACCCCGTGCAGGAGACAAGGCCCGGACAGACCGGGCCAGCACGAGGGTGTGGGGCCGTGGAAGAATTTAGACTCCCGCGGCCCCACGCGCGATCGTGATAGAAGAGACACCGGGGTGTTTTAGTCAGTAAGAGTCTGACAGACCCCGTCGCCCACCCCAGGGCGGCGAACATCCATTGAGGATTACAAACCCGGAAAAAAAAAAGAAGGTACACGTAACTGTCAACAACTTCGAGAACAGAGTCTCCAATCTTTATAGGAGTTGGTACAACATGGACATATAGACATGACTTTCGTCTTGTCCATGTTCATTTTAAGACCGACTCGCTCGGAGGCTCTACTGAGGTCTTCGAGCATTGTATTCAGGTCCTCCGCGGTCTCAGCCATGACTACGATATCATCAGCAAACCTAAGGTGTGTCATGTACTCGCCATTGATGTTGATGCCCAGTCCTTTCCAGTCACCTTGAAGACATCCTCCAATGCAGTGGTGAACAGTTTCGGGGAGATAACATCTCCCTGTCTGACACCACACTGCAGAGGTATTGGTTTCGAGCTCTGGTCCTGTATTCGGACTGACATGGTGGCGTTTTTCTTAAGACATCTTTAACTTAAGACCTTCTGACCATTTAATTATAAACGAGTTAGACACTGATCACTGTGGCCAGTTAGTTACTTTTACTCAGAAAAGTGAAGTCAGAGCTCAAAGAAAACTTGTGAGTTTTGTTCCTGTAAATGAAAATCGTTTAGGACAATTTAAAAATAATTTAATTGAAAAGCTTATCACACCAATCCGGATCATGCGTATAGTGTACTATTTAACCTCATTAATTGTGAATTTATGAAAGTTTTCACAAAAAAAAAAACATTGCCTATTAGCGACCGTATTATATTTAGTGACTGGGCAACCCCAGGTATTATATAAAAGCAGGGAAAAAAATTATGAATTGTATCAGGAAAAAACATTTAACCACGATGAAACTTTTCAAGAATTTGTTAAAAAATATTCAAAAACTTTTAAAAGAGCCTGTTCCTCAGCGAAAGCCATACACATTAAAAATAAAATAAAATCTTCTGGCAATAAAATCAAAACAACTTGGGGAATTATAAATTCTGAAACTGGAAGAACCAAAGTACAAAATCGCGATTTCCATCTTAAAATTAACGATGAAGATATAAAGGCGGACTTGGAGGTAGCAACTGAGTTTGAGAATTTTTTTACTAATATTCCAATAATGACAACAAAAACTTTGTCTTCTTCCTCCACTTCTGCTTACGCCATACTAAAAAAGAAGGTGAAATTTATCTCCCGAACAAGCCGGTTTCCGAAAAGGCTTCAGCACAGTAGACCACATACATACGCTGCGGCAGGTTACACAGAAGACCGAGAAGTATAACCTACCCCTTTGCTTGGCGTTTGTAGACTACGAAAAAGCCTTTGAATCGATCGAGACCTGGGCTGTACTGCAGTCTCTCCAGCGGTGCCAAGTAGACTATCGGTATATTGAAGCGCTGAAGGGTTTGTACGAAATGAAATGAAATCGTTTATTAAGCAAGTAGGATCACTGATCACTTTTACACGTCATGTTTATTTTTTATTTTATTTTTTTAACTAGATGAAGCCGGCATTTCCTAACTACCTCTGAGAAGAAACAGCCGAAACAAACTCAGGGATCATCGTCTTTTTTCAAGTCCAGATATTAAAAATAAAAATGTTTACAATAATTTTCAGCGAGCAGCTCAGTCCCAAGTTTTTTTGTCTTCTAAATAATCTGTGATGTTATAATACACCTTTTTGCAAAGTTTGGCCTTTATATGGTTCTTAAATCGTTTAATGGGTAAGTTGCGAATGTCCATGGGAAGCTTGTTGCAAAAGTGTATACATTGACCCATGAACGAGTTGCCTACTCTGTGGAGACGAGTGTGATGTACAGCAAGATTGTGTTTGTTCCTGGTGTTTACATTATGAATATAGCTTATTTTTTTTTTAAATTCGAGATATTTTTATGAACATACATAATATTTTCAAATATACAGTATGTTAACTAACAGAGGGCGTTCCCGTTAACCCGAAATAGTATAGCATACATACATGCTAAAAAAAATATTTCCATTCGAAAACAAAATGTTTTAAAATTTTTTCCAATATGAAAATATTCAATAAAATTTTTAAATTGACATGTAAAAGAAACACACTGTACACGCGAACATGAAAGACGGCAACGTCGCAATTTATTAATACATGACGACTACTATTTTGATTTAAAACAGGAGGTTTCAAATTTATTTCCAATTAGATTTTTTTTTTATTCGGATTTTTTTATGCTTATTTTTCTATGCTGATATTTTTATTTTAATCTATTAATGATATATCCTACTAATATTATAAAGGCGAAAGTTTGTAAGTATGGATGTTTGTTACTCTTTCACGTAAAAACTACTGAATGGATTTGGTTGAAATTTGGCACAGGGGTAGATAATAGTCTGGAATAACACATAGGCTACTTTTTATCCCGGAAAAATATGCAGTTCCCGTGGGATACGAAAAATATTAGTCCACGCGGGCGGAGCCGCGGGCGAAAGCTAGTTTATTATAAGAGTTATTTGTCATAGTCAAGAGAGGGCGCCACACATTGAATAGAATTAGTACACGAGTTGACCACTAGAGGGATCTACTAGTACCAAAACAAAACCAATAAATCGATAATCATGGAAGACATCTTACTTGCACTTAAAAGCATAGAAAATGACCTTGAGGAACAAAAATCTGAAATCCGTAAAAGTTCTGATAAGATAACAACAAGTTACACAAAATATCAAAAAAATTTTAGAAGAAAAAATTTCCAAGATACAGGATCAACACGACATACTGAAGGAGAAAGTAGATAATCAAGAGAAAAGAATATACTTTTTGGAGAAACAGGCAAGAAAAAGAAACTTAGTATTTTTTGGTATTGAAGACAATGATCATCATACATGACTCATTGTCTTCAATACCAAAAAATACTAAGTAAAAATAAGCTATATTCATAATATAAACACCAGGAACAAACACAATCTTGCTGTACATCACACTCGTCTCCACAGAGTAGGCAACTCGTTCATGGGTCAATGTATACACTTTTGCAACAAGCTTCCCATGGACATTCGCAACTTACCCATTAAACGATTTAAGAACCATATAAAGGCCAAACTTTGCAAAAAGGTGTATTATAACATCACAGATTATTTAGAAGACAAAAAAACTTGGGACTGAGCTGCTCGCTGTAAATTATTGTAAACATTTTTATTTTTAATATCTGGACTTGAAAAAAGACGATGATCCCTGAGTTTGTTTCGGCTGTTTCTTCTCAGAGGTAGTTAGGAAATGCCGGCTTCATCTAGTTAAAAAAATAAAATAAAAAATAAACATGACGTGTAAAAGTGATCAGTGATCCTACTTGCTTAATAAACGATTTCATTTCATTTCGTACAAACCCTTCAGCGCTTCAATATACCGATAGTCTACTTGGCACCGCTGGAGAGACTGCAGTACAGCCCAGGTCTCGATCGAATCAAAGGCTTTTTCGTAGTCTACAAACGCCAAGCAAAGGGGTAGGTTATACTTCTCGGTCTTCTGTGTAACCTGCCGCAGCGTATGTATGTGGTCTACTGTGCTGAAGCCTTTTCGGAAACCGGCTTGTTCGGGAGGCTGGAAGTCGTCAAACCTGCAGGCGAGACGACTCGTTAGGACTGTCGAAAACAACTTATAGACATGACTCAGAAGTGAGATGGGTCTGTAGTTTTTCAGAAGGGTGTTGTCACCCTTTTTGAAAAAGAGTACCACCACACTTCTGTCCCATGCCTGTGGCGTTTTTCCCTCGACTATGACGGAATTAAATAACTTCTGAAGGGCCCTAAGGATCGGTTCACCACCCGCCTTCAATAGCTCAGCCATTATTCCGTCATCACCCGGCGCCTTGTTGTTCTTCAGCTGTTTAAGAGCCAATCGAATCTCCTGCAGGCTGATGTCCGGGATATCTTCGGTGTAATGTCGGCTCAATCTTGCTCTAGGGCAGTAGTTCCCAAACGTATTTTTCTCGTGGACCACTTTCAAAATTTTACTGGCTGCTACATTTCTACCACATTCTTAAAATCGCCAAAAAATAAAAATTGTGTCACTTCTGAGTTCTGTCCCTATATTCCGATATGTAAAACAAAAACGAAAAATGGTACATTTTAAATCACTTTGTTTATTAAAAGAATAGAATTACAAGAAAAAAATATTAAGGTAATATAGGTTCAGGTCATAATTTTAATTAATGAGAAGGATGTATCTGATGGAGTGTCAGCAAACGATCAATGTTTGGCTTTATTTTTGTGAGTAATAACCGCAAATCCCCCCGCTCTGTGATGTTTAATTTGCTCCTTTTTTTTTGTTAAGAGGTTTGTAACGGCACTAAAACTCCTTTCGACAAGGTATGACGAGAGAAAAGCTATTAAAAATTTCCTTGCGATTTCCCACAGTTCAGGATATTTTTCAGGTATCGGCTTGTAGCCAAAATGTTGGGTAGCCTTTTCTAAATTTCACCTTCAGCTCCTCATTAGTGCTTAGCTCGAGCAGCTCCTCTTGTAATACAACATTGGCCACTTCCGTTTCATCAAATGGATTTATGATCCATGGTGGTATATCCATCGTCAGTATATCTTCGAACCTGGTTTTGAAGTCATCATGCAGGGCACTTAAATGTTGACTGTAGGTATGGATATCCTCATCAATACATTCTACCTGCGACAAGTTTGGAAATTGAGAGAATTCGCGCCGACTAATGTTTTGCTTCATAAATTTCAATTTCCCAAGAAAAGCCGAAATTATCCCCTTTGTTTTTATTAAATTCAGGCTGTCCCCTTGTAACTGCAAGTTAATATCATTAAATTTTTTAAACAAATCTGTCATTTACGCAATGTCTGCTTTGAATTTGATCAAGTTTTCTTTTAAATCTGGATCTCTACTAGAACTCTAATATGGAATCGAAAACAGAGTAAAATCTCGTTAAGCATGCACCTTTCTACAACCAGCGTACTTCAGTATGTAAGAGCAGTCGTTGGAAGTCTTCATCATTTTCGTCGCACAATTGAGCAAATAAACGCGTATTCAATGCATTGCTTTTGATTTTGTTGACAGCTTTTATTACAAAATGAAGAGATTGGTTCAACCTGTCACTTAAATGTTTTGCCACAAGATGTTGTCGGTGGATTACGCAATGAATAGCTGTAAGTCCTGGTATAATTCTTTTGAGATGACTTATAAACCCACGATATGGCCCGACCATTGCAGGAGCTCCGTCTGTTGCCACTGAAATAATGTTTGTAAATGGAATCGATTTTTCCGTAAAAAAATTACTCAGGACATTAAATATTGATTCGCCTTTAGTGTCAGTCTCCAAAGTTCTGGCAAATAGCAATTCTTCGTGAATTTCTTCCTCAATAATAAATCGGACATATGCCAATAGTAATGCTTCATTACCGGGTAACGTTGACTCGTCCAGTTGTATAGAAAAATGAGTTTTTTGCAGATGTTTACACAAAAAGCTTTCGATATCGGAGCTCATTTCACCAATGCGTCTTTGTACAGTATTGTTACTTAATAGAATTCTTTTTAGTACGTCAAATGGAGATTTGTGCAAAACAGTTTTTAAAACCTCTTCAACAGCGGGCAAAATTAATTGTTCTCCGATAGTGTGCAGTTTTCCAGATTTTGCTATAAGTAATGAGATATTGTAAGATGCCCACAAGCCATCATCGTTACTTTGAGATGTTGAAGCGAACATACTGTGCATGGTGGGTCTCTTTCCATATTTTTCTTTCAATGTTTGAAAATATTTTAAATCTTTATCTATTTTATCAGTATGACACCTTTTTAGATGATCTTCGAGCTTTGATGGTTTCATAGAGTCATTGCTCAAAACTTTGTTGCATAATAGGCACATGGGCAATTGTTTGTCTGCCTCTGATGGAACAAAACCATATTTTAATCGACACTCTAGACATTTTTTCTTTGCTGTCATGTTTCGTGTGTATACCTAGTATGAGTTTTCATTACGAGACTCGATCGGCGATATCGAGCGCGTTTGGAGCTTTCATTGGTTAAGAGTTCTTACAACCTTGAAGCAGGCCAATCGATGAGTCAAACGCGCTCGATATGCACGATCGAGTTTCGTAATGAAAACTCATACTAGGCCTACAGTTACCTTACCTGTAAAAAAAAAATATTATAGTAACCAAGTTTTTGGAGTTTACTCCTTAAGAATCGATTTTCATATATAAGGCGCCCGGTATGAGAAAAATCCGAGGGGTAAAACCTACTAACGAGTAACGAATTTTAAGCGTTACTATTTTAGTGCGCACCTTTGGTGCGCAACTTTCTAATCTAAAAAAGTGGCATAATTATCCTTTTGCAACTATATTTTGTTAGTTATTAAGATAATGTTATATTTAAAAAAAATATTAATTATAATAATTAAAAAAAAAATGTTTATAAAAAAAAAATATTATCAACTTTCCTACAATTGGTTAAAATTTTCATAAATATGCATCTATAATTTTTTTAAAATAATATTTTTTTTTTGTTTTAGTTTTTAATATTTTTTTTTTCTCGTACTTAAGGAGTAAACTCCAGTCGTGCGTCGGAGCTGACACACACACTTTTTTTTTTCTGAATATAGGTATCACACCGCAGCCTTTGTCAGCACGAGGAAATAGAATTACGGCTTGTAAAGGGACCAACTAATAAACCGCTGAGACAAATACAGACGTTTTCACAAAACGGTATCAATTTTAAAGTACATAATTTACCACTAATTTTTAATAGTATAAATAAAAATTGGTGTACTCAGTATCGAATACTGATCATATTTGTGTAGGAAAAATTAAAGTCGAAATCCCAAAATTGTCCATAAAAATGATAACTAACATTTTATTAAATCAATGATTTCACGCGCTCCGTGTATTTGCGTATTTTTTGTCTGCGGCTTCATTGTTAAAACGTGACAAACTGGCATCGAAGTTCAAGCCCCGCCCTTTTCCCGTCACCCGCGCACCGCTCGCTCTTTCCGAAAAGGAATAGTTTTGATAAAATAGTTACTTCAAAATCAATTTAAAATGATTATGAAATTACTGTTTTATAAAATTAGTAGTTATTTGCAAGAAAAATTACAAAATTAATTGCTCTCCAATATTGCTTATTCGGCCTTTTTAGAGAGGCAGTGCTTCTCTCGTGAAAAAACAATTGAATAAAACGTGCTGTGTTTGTCTTCAAATCGAAAGAGGACAATTAAAATATCTGTAAGTTACTAAGTTACCTACAAGCCGTTGTGATCAACCGACTAGTACACGTAAACAAAATACTTAAGTACTATAACAAAAAAAAGGTAGGCTACTTCCTTTTCTCCGGCACTAGCAAACACAGATATAAATTTTCTGACACCTTTTTTTTCGAAATTCCGCCTTTTTTTCGAAATTCCGGAAACAAATGAATGAGTTTGCCTTTGGCATCAAGTATTTATAGTGGTGATCAAGTTAATGTCTGAACAAGCATTAAGCATTGTCGGGCGGATAGCGCTTTGCAAGTCTGTACACGAAATTGTACGTAATATCGAATACGCAAGTTTGGACAAGTAACAGTCGCTTGCCTTATTAAAATATTATCTTCTTAGATAGGTACTTAACACAATGTAGGTAGGACCTTATAAAAGCTATGCTTACATTTTTGCTCTTTACTATCAAAAGCAGATAAATTTTCGTGGACCCCCATTAACATCTTATGGACCCCCATATTTTGTTCACGCCTACGTAGACCCCCAGCAAGTCTTTGGGAATCATTGCTCTAGGGTCTTCAGTAAAATTTAATGCGGGTTTTGTCGTCGAAGTGTAGAGCTGTCCATAGAAATTCTCGACTTCCCTGAAAAGCTCGGGCCCGGACGTTATGATCTTGCCGTCGTCAGTCTTCAGCTTGCTTAGCCGACTATGCCCAATAGTCAGATCCCTAGCGAAAACTTTAGAGCCTCTGTTTCGCTCTATAGCCTCCGTTATACGCTCGGTATTATACCGACGTAGGTCGCGCTTCAGAGACTTTGAGATCTGCTTATTGAGCTGCCGGTATCTGCAAGCATTACTTGACGAACGCAAAACTATCTCACGTCTATCCTCCATGAGCTCGAGAGTGTAGTCCGAGAGCTTTTTAGTTCTATTTTTACGGCGGGTCTTAAAATACTTAGTCCCGACCGTACGGACAGCTTCTACAAACCCGTCATTGTATTCGTCCACATGGCCACTTAGGCATTCGAAGCGATTTTGGAGCTCGAGCTGGAAACCTTCGGAGTTATGGATCTGGATGGGTGCTGGCCGGAGCGTAGACTTCATTAGGCGAAATCTTTCGGACACTATGTTCAGATTTAATGTGCCCTGACCATACGGTGATCGCTGCCGTATTTGAGCGAGTTGATCACTGAGATATCATTGAATATCTGTCTTTTTGTCGTCATAATGAAGTCTATCTCGTTTTTAGTGACCCCGTCGGGACTGATCTAAGTCTACTTCCGCTGGTCACGTTTTTTGAAGAAGGAGTTCATCATAAAGAGTCCCTCCTTCTCCATGAAGCCAGCCAACATGTGGCCTCGGTGGTTCCGACGCCCAAATCCAAAATTTCCCAGTCCGAGCTCTTCACCGCTCCGTTTCCCAAGTTTAGCATTGAAGTCCCCCATGACATCGCTGTAGTGAGTTTTAGAGCTATGTATGGCTTTGGAGATGTCCTCATACATAGTCTCTACTTCCTTGTCGGAGTGTGCCGAGGTCGGGGCGTATACCTGAATGACCTTCAGCGAATACCGTTTGGTTATTCTGAGTACCAGGAACGCCACCCTGGTCGACACACTCTCGATCTTCACTACATTGTCCACAAGGGACCTGTGGACGAGGAACCCGACACCACCTTGGGACTGATGGTCGCCCTCCCGGAAATAGAGCAAGTTACCGGATTTAAGGATTATTGAGTCCTCACCCTCTCTTCGGACTTCCGACAATCCCAGGACACCCCATCGTAACTTGTTCAATTCTTCCTCCAGTTCAATAACCCTCTCGTCGGTCCGCAGTGTGCGCACGTTCAGTGTTGCCAAGTCGATTCGTCGTTGTTTGTGGTAGCCGGATCTCTTCCGGTAATTCTTCGCACTCCTTGCCCCGCCGTTACCTTGGCCGCTACCACAATGACCAGGAATAGCGGAGCTGCCGGTGACTAGGGGCCTTGGCTTAGTCGTGTGCATCATTGGGTCATGGGTTTACCATAATCCCCACGCTTGGCAGGCGGGTTGGGGATCGCAGGATTTGACATTCCACTAGGCGCACCTAGTTGATAATAATACTCTTGACAGTTTTTGTTTCTTTACAGAGCTAGATCCCGAAAATTTAGACAATAGCTGTCTAGATGTAGCAGATTTACCACCACACTGTTATGAGTCAGACTTAGAAGATGATATACCCTTAATTATATGTAAAATTGAAGCGGAAGACGAAAAAGTATCAAAGAAAAAAAAAACCAGGGAGACAATAAGTAAGTATTAGTTAGTTATACAATTTGTTAAGAAAACCCCGTCCGACCCAGAAGGATAATAAAGGTTTGGTAATCACATGACCAAATAAAATTTGAAATTTTGCATAATCATCATAGTAAATATAATATATACTAATCAATTTTGAAACAATCTTTTTTTCCGCGACTTTACGCTAGCTTCCCCAAAATATGGTAATTAAAAAAAATTACAACAGCATTTTAGGCGGTATAATTATCGGCTTTCCTTTCAATCTGTCTCGCCGCGGCCAATCGCCGTCGCGCGATGAGCATTGTCGGCGACGTAAAAGAAATAATTAGAGATGCACTATTTTTTGCGTAATAACTTTTTTTAAATAGCTATTAACGCTTTTTTATCGCTATTAATCGAAACTTGTACCTGGTTGAATGATTTGTTGTAAAAACACAGATTACCTAATTGTAAAAGTACTATTGTTTGTTTATCGATTAATTACTAATAACATTATTATAACACGAGTACTAGTAAACAGAAACGAGAAGGCCCTATGAAACACAATTTTAGTAAAGTTTTATAAATATTTTAACGTATTGAGGCAGAACCTGAAATTAAAACTTTGGCATGATTTTCATTTTGTACCTAGCTAATTTGAGTTTTTTAAAAGTTCTAAACAATTCCATGCGATATTGAATCGTATTGAGGCAGAACCTGAAATTAAAACTTTGGCATGATTTTCATTTACAACAGTGTACCTAGCTAATTTGAGTTTTTTAAAAGTTCTAAACAATTCCATGCGATATTGAATCGATAATGAGAAACTAAAATACTAAATCGTTACCAAAACTAGACGAGTAAATCGTATCGATCGAGCCATCAATACTTTGAGTACTTACACATATCTACTCAACGCATGCCGCGAGGGCAGCCGCGTCCCTATTTTTATAAAATAAAAATCAGTTTTACTTTAAATTATCAGTTTCGCGTAAACATTGCTTCCATGTAGACTACTCGTGTATTGTGATCATGTCGATTTCTAACGTAATTTAACATGCTGATGGTAGGGTAGTAACTGCAATTAGTTGTACAGGAATACCCCGGACTTACGAGATGGGTGGGACTGAGCGCTATCCGCGTAAGTCGAATTCGTGTAAGTCGGGGTACAATTTACAACGCTCAAAAAAACAAAATCGTTACTTATGTACCTACGCGCCGAATCCGCACTACACGTGTGTGCCTGTTGTAAACTGAACGAATAATAATGCCGTCGGGGGGGAGCCAGAAACAAACGCCGCCGCTTGTCCTTGACTGCGCGGTCTTCACAAAGGTTTGTCATATTGAAGACGAGATGCGTGAGCGATTTGTAGCAGCTTTTGAACGCATCAAATTTAGTTGCTGCAAAACGTCCGTGCTAATCTCGTGCGACGATGCCAGGCCTGTATCGTTGTTAGTGAGAGAAGTATGGAACAACATCTCCGCCACAGCCGTCGTGTTTACGTGCTCATCGAATGAAATAATACATTTAGAGAGACAGACGACCTTCCTACTTAATAAAGTTCTTTTCAGGAGCTGCTTAAGTATCATTGTTTCTTTCGAGAGTCGATAAACGTGGATACCGAACCGAATGCGTGAACCTATACATGCATGAGGTCAACTTAGGTCATGACCGTTCGAGACCGCTACGTATAAGCGACCACGTGCCGCGTGCCCTGTCTGGTTGCTTGCGCGTGCCTGTGTTGCCATGAAATTACCTATGCATTTAAGTTATTTATTTTGAGGGGGTATTTTTTTAAGTTTAGCCAGGCTTTGTAGGCATTAGTAGAATCAGTTATCAATACCTAACAACACCTTCACGGGTCAAACAGGTCTTTTTTTACATATTGTATAGCTAATAATCTACTAGCTGACTGTCTTGTGCGATCTCTAATCATGTTGACTCTGTGAACGTTACCAGATCGTCATTCAGATTAAAGTTACAGATACCATCGTAATTATATTCAGTTCAATATATTTATTTCAGATAACAATAATTACTTATTGTGCACACAACATATACATGTGATTAAAAGCGTCTATATTTTTAATTGAATTTAAAATAGCCACGTAGAACACCAGTCCATACCGCAGAATATTGTCCAGCGTTCCATAAATTGATGATCTTTCCAAGCTCTCAGTAATGAGATTTAGATAGCTGTTACACACCCAGTGCGTCGGAGACGCAAATAAATTCAAACGACTTCCTTCAAATTCATTCAAATCTCCCATTGTGTACTTACTAGAATTACTTACAGAGGACACCGTTGTGAGGAAACCAAAGCAGGACACACGAAGAACAAAAGAAAAAGATGCAATAACAGCCGAGCAGACTACAAAAGACAAATCAGACCCGGTTATCCGTACTACTCAGAAATGGACGTCCAAGCCTGGCACATATTTCAAAGAGCCTTACTTATGTATACGGAGAAGTTGTAATTATGTAAAAAAACACACTGGTAAAAAACCTTACAAGTGTGAAATATGTCAACGTAATTTTAATACAAAGTCCCATTTAACAAGGCATGTGCGTACACATACTGGTCAGAAACCTTATCAGTGTGAAATATGTCAGCGTAAGTTTTATCAAAAGAGTAATTTAACAACCCATGTGCGTACACACACTGTTGATAGACCTTACAAGTGTGAAATATGTCAATGTAATTTTAGTCAAAAGAGTGGTTTCACAACCCATATGCGTACACACACTGGTGAGAAACCTTATCAGTGTGAAATATGCCAACGTAGTTTTAGTCTAAAGAATAGCTTAACAACCCATGTGCGTACACACACTGGTGAGAAACCTTATCAGTGTGAAATATGCCAACGTAATTTTAGTGAAAAGAGTAGTTTAATAAAACATATGCGTACACACACTGGTGAGAAACCTTATCAGTGTGATATTTGTCAACGTAATTTTAGTAAAAAGAACGATTTAACAAGACATATGCGTACTCACACTGGTGAAAAACCTTACCAGTGTGAAATATGCCAACGTAATTTTAGTCGAAAGATGAGTTTAAAAACCCATGTGCTTACACACACTGGTGAAAAACCCTACAAGTGTGAAATATGTCAACGTAATTTTAATACAAAGTCTCATTTAACAAGGCATGTGCGTACACATACTGGTCAGAAACCTTATCAGTGTGAAATATGTCAACGTAATTTTTGTCAAAAAAGTAATTTAACAACCCATATGCGTACACACACTGTTAAAAGACCTTACAAGTGTGAAATATGTCAATGTAATTTTAGTCAAAAGAGTGGTTTCACAACCCATATGCGTACACACACTGGTGAGAAACCTTATCAGTGTGAAATATGCCAACGTAGTTTTAGTCTAAAGACTAGCTTAACAACCCATGTGCGTACACACACTGGTGAGAAACCTTATCAGTGTGAAATATGCCAACGTAATTTTAGTGAAAAGAGTAGTTTAATAAACCATATGCGTACACACACTGGTGAGAAACCTTATCAGTGTGATATTTGTCAACGTTATTTTAGTGAAAAAGGCAGTTTAAAAAGGCATATGCGTGTACACACTGGTGAAAAACCTTATCAGTGTGATATATGCCAACTTAATTTTAGTCGAAAGAATAATCTAACAACCCATGTGCGTAAACACACACATGAGAAACCTTATCAGTGTGAAATATGCCCACGTAATTTTAGTGAAAAGATTAGTTTGACAACCCATGAGCGTACACACACTGTTGAAAGACCTTACAAGTGTGAAATATGTCAATGTCATTTTAGTCAAAAGAGTGGTTTAACAACCCATATGCGTACACACACTGGTGAGAAACCTTATCAGTGTGAAATATGCCAACGTAATTTTAGTCAAAAGAGTCATTTAATAAACCATATGCGTACACACACTGACGAGAAACCTTATCAGTGTGATATTTGTCAACGTAATTTTAGTGAAAAAGGCAGTTTAATAAGGCATATGCGTACACACACTGGTAAAACCTTACAAGTGTGAAATATGTCAATGTCATTTTAGTCAAAAGAGTGGTTTAACAACCCATATGCGTACACACACTGGTGAGAAACCTTATCAGTGTGAAATATGCCAACGTAATTTTAGTCAAAAGAGTCATTTAATAAACCATATGCGTACACACACTGACGAGAAACCTTATCAGTGTGATATTTGTCAACGTAATTTTAGTGAAAAAGGCAGTTTAATAAGGCATATGCGTACACACACTGGTAAAACCTTACAAGTGTGAAATATGTCAATGTAATTTTTGTCAAAAGAGTGGTTTAACAACCCATGTGCGTACACACAATGTTGAGAAACCTTATCAGTGTGAAATATGCCAACGTAATTTTAGTGAAAAGAGTAGTTTAATAAACCATATGCGTACACACACTGACGAGAAACCTTATCAGTGTGATATTGGCAACGTAATTTTAGTGAAAAGGGCAGTTTAACAAGGCATATGCGTACACACACTGGTGAAAAAAAATTATGAGTGTGAAATATGCCAACGTAATTTTAGTCTCGCGCTTGTGGTCGTTGCGCTCGGATGTAATATCCAGTGCGCTCGCGCTTGCTAATTACCGATTGTTGTTTATAGCTACAATTTATAAATATGACCTATTTAATTTATGAATATGGCCTGATTATTAATGAACTGTTATGCTTTTTACAATGTAAAGTGGGTATATTGGACGAGGAGGCACTAGTGCATATTTGCGAATCCTATTACTCTGCCCGGGAATCGACGCAGCCAAGGACATCATTCTGGAAGTTACGAACCAAAGATCTGCTGGAAGAGGAGACGGGAAAGAGAAACGCGTGCTGCGAGATATAATCAAGACGCTGAAAGAAACTGAACCTAACTTTCTTCCAACTTTTGTGGCAAAGAAACTAAACCACCTCCCTCCGGTAACCTATGACTACGTGGATGTAAGCAGCCTTCTACAAGATATTCTTATATTGAAGGAGGACATTCATCGCATACAATTTGACTACGTAAGAACGGCAGCGATTACTGAAATAAACGAAAAATTAGAAAATTTCAAAGTGACCTCGAATCGCGAATCGAGATCGCGAAAAACATTCTAGTGATATCTTGAACAAAGATAACATAACCGACAAGCAAAAACCTAAATCTGGGGGTAAGCGTAAAAACAAAAACAAGAATAAAAATCAAATAAATCGAGCAGTGCGGGTAGACAACGAAAACAACCTCGCGTCGCCGTTGCGCCGTGCTCAGTATGAACCGACGGCCGATTTGACCGCTCACGACGGCGACAACACACGTAACGAATTATTGTTTGACCAGGGGGCCTAGTCTGCTATTTTATATCATTTTGTCATTCCAGCACGTTTCCATTGTCATTTTGCTATTAGCCCGTAATCTGCTACGATCATAAACATCGGTCATTGGTCTCGTAACGGAATGGTCATTGTTGTATTGCCATTATTATAAAACTCGTTAGTAGAAATGAGTTTCTAAAAACTACTACCTAATTTGAACATTTCTTAAAGCAAGATTTTATTAACATATATTTTTAAATATTAATTATAAGTTTTATACGCAGTCTAGAGTAGAAAATAGTTATTAAATAGCAAAAACATTGTGAAACTATAAAACTGTATATTTTGTTATCTGTTAAAGTCAAATGTGACTTTAATACAAACTGACTGACGTTTATTTGTTTTTTTTTTAACAGCTGCTGTTTTGATATGTGTTTATTTTTGTTTATATTATTAAAAGAGATACGTGTGTGGGGCGTGTCGGGAAACTTTTAAATAAAGTCAATGGTATATAATAAATGTTTATTAAATGTACGAATCCTATCCATATTATGCTGACTCAGGAGTTCCTCAGGGTTCTCATCTTGCACCCGTTTTGTTCTTATTGTTCATCAACGACACTAGCGCCCAAATCTATCATTGTAAGTATCTAATGTTTGCTGACGATCTTAAAATTTATAAAATTATAACTTCAAATAAAGATACTACCCTAATTCAGGAGGATTTGGATAGAATTGAACACTGGTGCAACCTTAATCACATGAAACTTAATATACGTAAATGTAGCCATATACGTTTCTCAAGGAAAAAGCAATCCAGTGCTGTCTCATATAACATAAACGGAGTGTTATTAGAAACTGTGAATGAGGTTCGCGATCTTGGTATCACTATGGATAGTAAACTCAACTTCATAAGCCATATTGATAACATTGTTACGAAATCGGCACGGCTACTAGGATTTCTTAAGAGAAGCACTAAGGGATTTAGGCTGGTAAGAACAAAAATTGTGTTATATAACGCATTAGTCCGTAGTCACCTTGAATTTGCCAGCGTAGTGTGGAACCCGCACTACGCAGTACACTCACAAAGAATAGAAAGCATCCAAAGGGCCTTCACTAAACACCTAGCATATACCTTCGGTGGTGTATCACCCCGGTGTCCATACGAGCAACGTATTCAACACTACGCAATGACAACACTGCGCGACCGGCGACTGGTACAAGATATTATGTTTTTTTTACAAATTAGTTAAGAATAAATTAGATTGTATTAACTTGATTAATCAAATTGGAATAAAAGTCCCCAATAGAATACCCAGATATCCCATTACCCATTTATTCCATACTAAAGCTTCCAACACAATTATAGGAGAAAATTCACCTCTCAATAGGCTCAGCAAAGAGATAAATTGCTTGATAAAATCAAACCCAGATGTTGACATAAACCACAACACTATGAAAACCTTCAAGCGTTTTATTCTAAGTCAAAAAGCTCTTAAATAATAGTTTTGTCTGTTTGTTCCTATACATTTGCAATCTTTTTCTTGTAAATTTAAGTTATTCTGTGTTTTTAATTTTGTAAGTTTCTTAGTTTAAGTTTTTTAAGTTTTATTGTAATTTTTGATCTCATATTTAATTTTAGCTTTGTATTTTGTAACCCTTTTTTTTTTTACTTAAGTACAAGTCTAACCTTGTTATTGTCTTTGTATAGTTTATATCCAGTTAATATTAGTATTTACATTTATCTAGTTTAAGTTATCACTCATGTTGGTGAATGTTGGTTCACCTGTTATTGGCAACTGTATAAGCCTTTTACTCATATCTACTCTATTTGTTAATTTTTATACAGAAGCTGTTGGTGTACCTTTATTAATAAATAAATAAATCTTGGGATATTTTAATTATTCATCTAATAAGCGCGAAACTAGACAAAGAAACACTAAAAACATGGGAATTAAAGGTGTCTTCAGATCCATCTGACGACTTTCCTACGTTTGGGCAATTTTCTGATTTTTTGATAAGGCGTTTTAGAGGATTAGATAATTTTGATACCAAGCCCAACAAGGTAGAAAGCAAAACTATTAAATCTTTTCACGTTGTAAAAGAGAATAAAATTACGCTATGTGCGTATTGTACTGCGGCTCATAAAATAACTGCTTGCAAAAGATTCGCCAAAGAATCAAATGACAAACGACGTGATATTGCAATGGAGAAAAATTTATGTTTTGTGTGTTTAAACAGCAACCACTCTGCCAAATTTTGCAAAAACATGGTCCGATGCCGGGCGTGCAAACGCCGCCACCATTCCTTACTGCACCCTAGTGGTGATTCTGGTTCCGTTAGCGCAGAAATTGAGACGGTTCACGAGGGAGCTTCGTCGACAAGTAAAAGGTCGGTTGACGAAAATGCTGAATCCGACAGCATTAAGCTTTCCGCGCAAGCGGAGGGGTCTAATAAGCCACTTGTGTCTTGTCTTTCGACAGGGAACTGTTGTAAAACAGTTTTATTACCTACAGCTGTGGTGCAAGCTGAGTCGAAAGATGGGACATACTTTCCGGTTAGGGCATTATTAGACCAGGGGTCGCAAGGGTCTTTTATTACTGAAGCTACGGCTCAGTACTTGGGATTAATAAAGATTGCGGCCAAACACACCATAGTAGGTGTAGGTGGTGACCAAAGTGTGACTTCAAAGTCCACGGTCAAAATTAATATAAGATCGAGAGTAGACCCCCACTTTCAGGTTAAGGTTGATGCTTCTATCTTGAAATCAGTTACGTCCCTTCTCCCAGTTACCAAAGTAACCAGGGTAGAATGGGTAAATATGACTGTGGATGATTTGGCTGATCCAGCATACCACAGACCTAATAAGATCGATATCTTATTAGGTGCTGAGGTATACAGTCAAATCATCCAAGAAGGCATTAAAAGAAATCTGGGTGGTTCTCTCTTGGCGCAGGAAACTGCGTTTGGATGGATAATATCGGGCGTCTGTGAGGTAGACAATTCATCCAATATTCATTCTCACCTCCATGTAATGCATTCAAGTTTTGATGCTGACGGCATGCTGAAAAGGTTCTGGGAACCGGAAGCTGAAACATCAAAAAAACAAATGCTCACAGAGGATGTAATTAAGTGTGAGAAACGATTTATAGCGTCCACCATGAGAACTAAAGAAGGTGAGTACCAGAACGCGGAACCATCACTAGGCGATTTACCTCCTGGAAAGTGGTTATTGGGTAAAGTGAAGCACAAAAACTCAGGGCCAGATAAAATTACACGGGTGGTGACGACCCGTACCGAAAATTCCCTAATTAAAAGACCTACATAAAAGTTATCGACGTTGTCCTTAGCAAAATAAGAATTTCTGGTTATTTTTATGATTTGGCATGGTGGGCGGTTTGATTGAAGGACATTCTGCATTGTGTCCTTGGTGGGCGGTATGTCCAGAATTGTATGTGGCGAAACCACGGCGCGATCTAATATTAATCCAATAAGTGTCCAATGTTGACTCATGTGCTCGATAGATGGCGTTGGCGTCGAGTTAGATCGCGCTATGGTTTCGTTACCGCTGTTTGTATAAGTACTTTAAGAATTATTTTTTTGGGTGAATCGGTTTCAATGAATAAACGCTCAATTGTACTACCTAGTTGTACAAAGTTTGTGTTATTTCTCGCCTAACGGACCCCAGATTTTGTTCAACTTTTAAACAAACAAAATGTGGTTTGCAGCTGTCGGTGGTTTTCAACATGCATATGGCTCGAATACATTGTTTTTGGGCTTTAAATGCCATTTCTCTGTTGGTAGAGTTGCCCCAAAACATAATGCCGTAACGAAGAGCTGTGGAGACATATGCATGATAAGCAATAAGAACAGTATTACGATTTGCAACCTTGTTTAAATTGTGTAAAACATAACAGAATTGATGAATCTTTTTTATCATCATCTCCATGTGCGTTTTCCATGTCGTGTGTTCATCTAGCCAAATTCCTAGAAATTTGGTTCGTACCGTTTTTATAATTTTTCTTTGGTCATAATGAATGTCAAGAATTGTAGGATTAGTTCTTTGTTTAAATGTCATTATTTGAGTTTTGTCAAAATTAATCTGTAAATTATTATTCTTTAACCATTGAATTATTAGATTTAAGCTGCTGTTTATGTCATATTCATATGAGTCACTATTTTTACCAGAAAACACTACCGTACAGTCATCAGCAAACAGGGTCATGGGATGTGGTATGGTTTTCGGAAGATCATTTATATAGCATAAGAATAATAAAGGGCCAAGTACACTTCCCTGAGGCACACCGTAATAAATTGGTCTCTCTCTCGATTGGTAATTAATTTCCGATTTCGTTTGGAAATCAACTGCTGTAATACTAGTTACCTGTTTTCTGCCAGTGAGGTAAGACTTTATTAAATTTAATGCTTTGCCTCTAATGCCATATTTATACAGCTTTCTTAAAAACTTTTTTACAAAAAAAAAACAACCGACTTCCAAAAACCACTACAAAGTGAAAAATAACTAATTTCGGAAGTCGGTGTCTTTGGTTTTGTATATTCGTTTTTTGACACCGACTTCCGAAATTAGTTATTTTTCACTTTGTAGTGGTTTTTGGAAGTCGGTTGTTTTTTTGTAAAAAAGTTTTTATTTTACACTTTTTAGTTGTTAAAAGTACTATGTATTCAGTTGCATCCGGTCAGACTGCAAGCTGACGCAAATATAGTTGGGAAACGACGTAATTTTGTTTACTTTAATTTTTACCCGTAAGTATTCCCTCAGCTGCCTTGGTCTTCATCATCAAATTTACTGCAGACCATTATTTTAACCCAATGGGTGCAAGGGTCTCATCAATATAAATGAATGAAGTCCAACCACAAAGTAGCTACTGTAAACCGTTGAGGAGTTCCCGGAACTGGCCTTTGTCTTCATCATCAGAGCTCTTATGACAGTCACAACCCATTTAGGTGTAAAGTTCTTATCAATACAAATTAATCGAGCCCAAACACAAGGTAGCTGCTGTGAATTGTTGAGGAGTTCCTTCGACTGTCTCCCGGCTCCATCATCAGATCTACTCCAGACCTTTATTAAATTGTAGTGCTTTAAAATACTTAATGAAAATGCTAAGAAATGCACTAGTCGCCCCTGCAATTTTTGAAAGTTCCCTTGTTTTCTCTGGTCTTCCACCATCAAACCCTGATATCCTTATCATGGGACCACCTTGGGAACGTCTTCTTTCCAACAGAAAAGAATTATCAAAATCGGTTCATAAACGACGAAGTTATGCGCGAACAAACATAAAAAAAAAGCATATATACGGTCGAATTGAGTAACCTCCTCCTTTTTGAAGTCGGTTAAAAAAACATTGTCGAATTGAGTAACCTCCTCCTTTTGAAGTCGGTTAAAAAGGATTTCATGGTCAACAAAATCAAAAGCCTTACTCATGTCCATAAATAAGGCTGTTACAGGTATTTTTTGGTCCATATTTGTAACTATTTCATCAATTAGTTCATAAATGGCCATATTTATGTTTTTGCACTTTCTGAAACCATACTGTTCCTTAGTTAAAATGCCATTTTTTTCTAGAAACAAGTAAATACTGTTATAAATAACTTTTTCAATTATTTTGGAAAATACTGAAAGAAGAGCAATGGGTCTATAGTTTTGTATATTTTGAGGATCATTCTTTTTATGTAGAGGTTTTATTACGGACAGCTTCAAGTCCTCGGGAAAAACACCATGATCTATACATAGGTTAACAATAAAGCAAAAAACTGGTGAAATTTCAACAGCTACGCTTTTTATTATCTTAGTCTCGATGTTATCAAAGCCAAAGCTATTTGTATTTTTCAGAGTCTTTATTATTTTATAAATGTCAAGTGGTTCTATGGGTGATAAGAATAATGAATTTACGTTTGAATTTGTTAATATTATATTATGGTCAGAATTAGTTGTTGGTTGTAGGTACCTATTTGATCAATAAAATGATTATTAAATAGTTCTACTATGTCAGTCGGATTTGTAACGTGTTTATTGTTAATAAGGAGTTTATAAGGAGTGTTCCTCGGAAAGTTATTTTTTGTTGAATTTATAACCCTCCAGGTTGCTTTAATTTTATTTTCAGCGTTATTGATAAAGTAGCTATTTTGCGATTTTTGGGTTAATTTGATAATTCTTTTTAAACGTTTGGAATAAGAATTATATCTATTTTTATTGACTACATTTGGATGCCGCTTTAAGGTCCATAACATCTCACGTTTACGTTTAGAGCACAGTTTAATGCCTTTTGTGATCCATTTCTGTGGTTTAGCAGTGACGTTTTTAATCTTCTTTAATGGGAAGCACATATCGTAAAATAATCTAAATAAGCTGTGAAATTCTATAAATGAGTTGTTTGGATCATTGCCGCTATACACACTATTAAAACTAAGACTTTGGAGAGCCTCTTTAAATTTTTTGACATTTTCTTGGCAAAAATCACGTCTAAAAGAGAACCAATGTGTGAGCGTGCAGGTCTTTTTGACGGGACATTTTATAATCTGAGCTGAATGATCAGAGACAGCTAGCTCCACTACCTCACATGAACTTCCCCTTACGTTATGTACAATATTGTCGATGCAGGTACCGCTATCTAGCCGGGTTGGTTCACGCACACCTAATTTCATATTATAACTATGTAAGAGATTTTGAAATTGCATTGATATTTTCGTGTTTTTTAAAATATCAATGTTAAAGTCTCCGCAAATCAGCACCTTTTTTTTAATTGTACCTTATTTTCCTTAAGAGTCCATCAAAGTTATAGAAAAACGAAGTCAACGAGTCGACATTATTCTTAGGAGATCTATAAATACAGACTATAATTATTTGATGTTCGATTAAATCAATTGCACAGGATTCTAAGACACAAGAACTGCAATATTCTTTTATGTTAAGAATTATATATGGATGTTTATTATTTACTAAGATACATGAGCCCCCTCTTCGAGACTTTCTTGCATAGTAGGTAGCAAGTGTATAATTTGGAATACAAAGGTTGAAATGGTCCTCTTCTATCATATTGTGTTCTGTAACACAAAGTACATCCACACGTTTACCAAGGCTAGCAAGATCATTTAAATGCAAGCTTAATAAGTCCGATTTACTTATTAAACCGTTAGTATTTTGATGAATAACATGAATATGATTATACAAGAAAAAAATGTTGATTGTTCACAGTTTCAGCATTATCTCTTTCATTAGAAACATTGTTTATATTTATACTAGAATTGGATAGAAAATTATTAGAAATCATGTCAATATTATATTTTAAATTGTAGAAAATATTGTTCATACCATTATTATTAATCACACCATTCAACACAGAGAACATTGTATAATCATAAGGTAGATCGAAATTAGAGTCATACAGAAATGCATAGTTGTGAAGTTGAATATCATTGTATAACAGGTTATTGAACAATTCCACTCCTATGTTGTACATATTGGAGTAATAGCTGAATTTATACGTAGGTAAACATACTATAATATTTGTGTTTTTCACAGCTACAAGTGTTTCACGTAATTGAAGAAATAAGTCATGATAGTTGTTTGTTGTGCTAAAATCTTCTTCGCCGATGAGGATTATGCAGTGATCGTCAGTCGTAAAATTAGTTTTTTTTTTTAATACCGTCGACGAGATTCTTTATTCCACAATATGGTTTAATGTAGTGGCATATATTATAATTTGGGAATGTTCTTTCTGTAATTGATAGGATCTTGTTTGTCTTATTAGAACTTAGTATACACAATTTATGTTTTTTTTGTTGTTTATTGTTAACTACCTCCATATCTGGTTTGAGGGTAGGCGATGAACTATTTTGTATATTATTCATTTGTTTTGTATCGGAGGTATTCACATTTTTTGGAGTTAAAGTTACCGTAGAACTTTCCAGTTTCTTGTTTTGTAGATTAGATTTTCGAATAGGAGTTGCTTGGTTTTTAATAGGTGTCCCAATGTCATTAATTAGCTTCCTAGTTACCTTTTGTACAAGTTTGTGTTTGTTGTTTAGGGATTCAATCGTTCTCTTTAACTCAGTGTTTTCACATGATATATTGTTTATTTCTTCATGGGCCGCCAGCAATTCTGAGTTGAGTTGGTCTATTTGTTGTTTTAATTGTGTGATTTCATCATTTTCATCATCTGATATTATAGGTAAACTATGTGTGGTGCCATCTATGGACGAGTCACTGGAATTATTACATGGTTCTACTACGCTTTCATTGAGTGATTGAGTACGGGTACGCGCCCGCCGCAGAGTAATATTCTTTCAAAACATAATGCCGTAACGAAGAGCTGTGGAGACATATGCATGATAAGCAATAAGAACAGTATTACGATTTGCAACCTTGTTTAAATTGTGTAAAACATAACAGAATTGATGAATCTTTTTTATCATCATCTCCATGTGCGTTTTCCATGTCGTGTGTTCATCTAGCCAAATTCCTAGAAATTTGGTTCGTACCGTTTTTATAATTTTTCTTTGGTCATAATGAATGTCAAGAATTGTAGGATTAGTTCTTTGTTTAAATGTCATTATTTGAGTTTTGTCAAAATTAATCTGTAAATTATTATTCTTTAACCATTGAATTATTAGATTTAAGCTGCTGTTTATGTCATATTCATATGAGTCACTATTTTTACCAGAAAACACTACCGTACAGTCATCAGCAAACAGGGTCATGGGATGTGGTATGGTTTTCGGAAGATCATTTATATAGCATAAGAATAATAAAGGGCCAAGTACACTTCCCTGAGGCACACCGTAATAAATTGGTCTCTCTCTCGATTGGTAATTAATTTCCGATTTCGTTTGGAAATCAACTGCTGTAATACTAGTTACCTGTTTTCTGCCAGTGAGGTAAGACTTTATTAAATTTAATGCTTTGCCTCTAATGCCATATTTATACAGCTTTCTTAAAAACTTTTTTACAAAAAAAAAACAACCGACTTCCAAAAACCACTACAAAGTGAAAAATAACTAATTTCGGAAGTCGGTGTCTTTGGTTTTGTATATTCGTTTTTTGACACCGACTTCCGAAATTAGTTATTTTTCACTTTGTAGTGGTTCTTGGAAGTCGGTTGTTTTTTTGTAAAAAAAAAATTATTTTACACTTTTTAGTTGTTAAAAGTACTATGTATTCAGTTGCATCCGGTCAGACTGCAAGCTGACGCAAATATAGTTGGGAAACGACGTAATTTTGTTTACTTTAATTTTTACCCGTAAGTATTCCCTCAGCTGCCTTGGTCTTCATCATCAAATTTACTGCAGACCATTATTTTAACCCAATGGGTGCAAGGGTCTCATCAATATAAATGAATGAAGTCCAACCACAAAGTAGCTACTGTAAACCGTTGAGGAGTTCCCGGAACTGGCCTTTGTCTTCATCATCAGAGCTCATATAAGTCACAACCCATCTAGGTGTAAAGTTCTTATCAATACAAATTAATCGAGCCCAAACACAAGGTAGCGGCTGTGAATTGTTGAGAGTTCCTTCGACTGTCTCCCGGCTCCATCATCAGATCTACTCCAGACCTTTATTAAATTGTAGTGCTTTAAAATACTTAATGAAAATGCTAAGAAATGCACTAGTCGCCCCTGCAATTTTTGAAAGTTCCCCTTGTTTTCTCTGGTCTTCCACCGTCAAACCCTGATATCCTTATCATGGGACCACCTTGGGAACGTCTTCTTTCCAACAGAAAAATAATTATCAAAATCGGTTCATAAACGACGAAGTTAAGCGCGAACAAACATAAAAAAAAAAAAAACAGCATATATACGGTCGAATTGAGTAACCTCCTCCTTTTTGAAGTCGGTTAAAAAAAAAAGCATATATACGGTCGAATTGAGTAACCTCCTCCTTTTTGAAGTCGGTTAAAAAGAATTTCATGGTTAACAAAATCAAAAGCCTTACTCATGTCCATAAATAAGGCTGTTACAGGTATTTTTTGGTCCATATTTGTAACTATTTCATCAATTAGTTCATAAATGGCCATATTTATGTTTTTGCACTTTCTGAAACCATACTGTTCCTTAGTTAAAATGCCATTTTTTTCTAGAAACAAGTAAATACTGTTATAAATAACTTTTTCAATTATTTTGGAAAATACTGAAAGAAGAGCAATGGGTCTATAGTTTTGTATATTTTGAGGATCATTCTTTTTATGTAGAGGTTTTATTACGGACAGCTTCAAGTCCTCGGGAAAAACACCATGATCTATACATAGGTTAACAATAAAGCAAAAAACTGGTGAAATTTCAACAGCTACGCTTTTTATTATCTTAGTCTCGATGTTATCAAAGCCAAAGCTATTTGTATTTTTCAGAGTCTTTATTATTTTATAAATGTCAAGTGGTTCTATGGGTGATAAGAATAATGAATTTACGTTTGAATTTGTTAATATTATATTATGGTCAGAATTAGTTGTTGGTTGTAGGTACCTATTTGATCAATAAAATGATTATTAAATAGTTCTACTATGTCAGTCGGATTTGTAACGTGTTTATTGTTAATAAGGAGTTTATAAGGAGTGTTCCTCGGAAAGTTATTTTTTGTTGAATTTATAACCCTCCAGGTTGCTTTAATTTTATTTTCAGCGTTATTGATAAAGTAGCTATTTTGCGATTTTTGGGTTAATTTGATAATTCTTTTTAAACGTTTGGAATAAGAATTATATCTATTTTTATTGACTACATTTGGATGCCGCCTTAAGGTCCATAACATCTCACGTTTACGTTTAGAGCACAGTTTAATGCCTTTTGTGATCCATTTCTGTGGTTTAGTAGTGACGTTTTTAATCTTCTTTAATGGGAAGCACATATCGTAAAATAATCTAAATAAGCTGTGAAATTCTATAAATGAGTTGTTTGGATCATTGCCGCTATACACACTATTAAAACTAAGACTTTGGAGAGCCTCTTTAAATTTTTTGACATTTTCTTGGCAAAAATCACGTCTAAAAGAGAACCAATGTGTGAGCGTGCAGGTCTTTTTGACGGGACATTTTATAATCTGAGCTGAATGATCAGAGACAGCTAGCTCCACTACCTCACATGAACTTCCCCTTACGTTATGTACAATATTGTCGATGCAGGTACCGCTATCTAGCCGGGTTGGTTCACGCACACCTAATTTCATATTATAACTATGTAAGAGATTTTGAAATTGCATTGATATTTTCGTGTTTTTTAAAATATCAATGTTAAAGTCTCCGCAAATCAGCACCTTTTTTTTAATTGTACCTTATTTTCCTTAAGAGTCCATCAAAGTTATAGAAAAACGAAGTCAACGAGTCGACATTATTCTTAGGAGATCTATAAATACAGACTATAATTATTTGATGTTCGATTAAATCAATTGCACAGGATTCTAAGACACAAGAACTGCAATATTCTTTTATGTTAAGAATTATATATGGATGTTTATTATTTACTAAGATACATGAGCCCCCTCTTCGAGACTTTCTTGCATAGTAGGTAGCAAGTGTATAATTTGGAATACAAAGGTTGAAATGGTCCTCTTCTATCATATTGTGTTCTGTAACACAAAGTACATCCACACGTTTACCAAGGCTAGCAAGATCATTTAAATGCAAGCTTAATAAGTCCGATTTACTTATTAAACCGTTAGTATTTTGATGAATAACATGAATATGATTATACAAGAAAAAAATGTTGATTGTTCACAGTTTCAGCATTATCTCTTTCATTAGAAACATTGTTTATATTTATACTAGAATTGGATAGAAAATTATTAGAAATCATGTCAATATTATATTTTAAATTGCAGAAAATATTGTTCATACCACTATTATTAATCGCACCATTCAACCCAGAGAACATTGTATAATCATAAGGTAGATCGAAATTAGAGTCATACAGAAATGCATAGTTGTGAAGTTGAATATCATTGTATAACAGGTTATTGAACAATTCCACTCTTAAGTTGTACATATTGGAGTAATAGCTGAATTTATACGTAGGTAAACATATTATAATATTTGTGTTTTTCACAGCTACAAGTGTTTCACGTAATTGAAGAACTAAGTCATGATAGTTGTTTGTTGTGCTAAAATCTTCTTCGCCGATGAGGATTATGCAGTGATCGTCAGTCTTTTATTAATACCGTCGACGAGATTCTTTATTCCACAATATGGTTTAATGTAGGTAGTGGCATATATTATAATTTGGGAATGTTCTTTCTGTAATCGATAGGATCTTGTTTGTCTTATTGGAACTTAGTATACACAATTTATGTTTTTTTTTGTTGTTTATTGTTAACTACCTCCATATCTGGTTTGAGGGTAGGCGATGAACTATTTTGTATATTATTCATTTGTTTTGTATCGGAGGTATTCACATTTTTTGGAGTTAAAGTTACCGTAGAACTTTCCAGTTTCTTGTTTTGTAGATTAGATTTTCGAATAGGAGTTGCTTGGTTTTTAATAGGTGTCCCAATGTCATTAATTAGCTTCCTAGTTACCTTTTGTACAAGTTTGTGTTTGTTGTTTAGGGATTCAATCGTTCTCTTTAACTCAGTGTTTTCACATGATATATTGTTTATTTCTTCATGGGCCGCCAGCAATTCTGAGTTGAGTTGGTCTATTTGTTGTTTTAATTGTGTGATTTCATCATTTTCATCATCTGATATTATAGGTAAACTATGTGTGGTGCCATCTATGGACGAGTCACTGGAATTATTACATGGTTCTACTACGCTTTCATTGAGTGATTGAGTACGGGTACGCGCCCGCCGCAGAGTAATATTCTCAAAGAAATTCATATTTTTGATTCTTCAGTGTTGTGTAAGTGATTTAGATGCAACACAAAAGCAATGTCCACTTTGTGGGAATGGAACTAGGGAATGTCGAGCAATAGTCCTGCCGATCGGATTTAAAATTTAAAAAAAACCTTAAGATGATTCATGCAGTAATTATTTTTGCACTATTTTTCCACAATATCAGTTTTTTTGTAACTATTGTGTTCAGAATTTCCATATGCTTTAAATCACACTTTTCACCTTACTAATAAACACCCAAGTTTACAGTTTTTTTTTTGTGAATTATTGTTTTTGTTTATTTTTTGCTATTTTGCTACAATTGAAGTTAATTGTGATTTAACACCTTAGCGATTGTCACTAGAAAGTATTTAAGACTTTAATGTGTTAGTTTATATAAGACGTTTAATGCACTTCGATAAGCCTTCGATCAAATATTTTTATTTATCGTTTTTGTTCAAAAAGTTCACTTTTTACACAGGAGATAACACTTGTCCATACAGTTAATATTGTAATGACCAGATTTACGTAGAATTAATCACAAATAAACACTATAATCTATTTTTATTAAAAATAATACACGGAGCACTTTACTTTGATGTTCACTTGTCGACAGTCTGCCCTCAATTTACATAATCACGGCCTTCTGCCCACGATGCCAATCTTCGATGATTTACAGTTAACGACAACACACGTTCTACGTCAAAGTCAGTTAGATTGTTTTTCTGAGGAGATCAACTTCATTCGAAATCAACTACCCGTATCAAGTCATAGTAGATTGGCTAAATTACCGGCTACGCTTGATAATGAGAAAGTTCTGCGTCTGTCAACTAGAATTGTTGAAGCCGTCGACGTTAACGAAGAGGTGAAAAAGCCAGCCCTGCTCGATGGTAAACATCCTACTGTCCGACTTCTCGTCCTCAACTACCATCAACGGTCGGCCCACGCAAACACCGAATTGGTTGTGAACGAGCTTCGCCAGAGATTTTGGATTTTGAGCCTCAGAAACACTGTAAGAACAGTAAGTAGCCTTTAACTGTCAATTTTGTAAAATTCGTCGAAGTATCACCTACCAACCGCCCATGGGAAATCTCTCAGCTGCCAGGCTAGCCCTTCACTGCAGACCCTTTTCGTTCGTGGGCTTAGACTACTTCGGTCCCACAACCGTGACCGTCGGACGAAGATCTGAAAAACGGTGGGTGGCATTGTATACCTGCTTAACCGTTCGAGGTATCCACCTTGAAATCGTACGCTCACTATCATCCGATGTTGCGATAATGGCTCTTAGAAGATTTATAGCTCGTCGTGGTACTCCAACTGAAATCCACTCCGACAATGGCACGTCTTTCGTTGGCGCTAACAGAGAATTAAAAACGCTTTATGCTCAAGCTGTACCTGACTTTGCTGCTAATGAGATGATAAAATGGAAGTTTATTCCCCCATCAGCTCCTTTCATGGGAGGTTCCTGGGAAAGTTTAGTCAGGTCAGTCAAGACAGCCTTAAAAGTAACCTTGGGGGCTAATGTACGTACGCCGACAGAGGAAGTATTCTCCACACTTCTCTGCGAAGTCGAAGCTTTGGTGAATTCACGCCCTTTAACGCATATAATATTACTAGCATTTGCTTGTGACTTTAGCTGTATTCATGGGCTGATTGCATATAATTCACATCTTTTCGTTCATAGCTTCTTTACTACTTATCAGAATAAGACCACTGCAGTACCATTAGAAGGGCCTTGATATTCTGTTGGTTATCTATACTAATATTTAGAGCTGAAGAGTTGGTTTGTTTGTGCGCGCTAATCTCAGGAACTACTGGTCCGAATTGAAAAATTCTTTTTGCGTTGAATAGCCCATTAATTCAGGAAAGCTTCAGGCTATATAACATCACGCTGCGACCAATAGGAGCGGAGCATAATTAATTCCACGCGAACGAAGTCGCTGGCGGCTGCTAGTGAGCTATTAAGCTTGTCACCAAATTTAGTATTGCGCCCTCTAACGGACGAAAAGTTCTATGATAATATAAAATTAAAATAAATATACCGTATTTGGTATCACTTGAAAGAGTTTCACGAGTACTTTATGCTTGTACATAATCCCGAGTAATGCTTCGTAGAAATTTGAATGTAAACCAGGATTTGGTAAACGGAGCGATGGGAGTGGTGAAGACCTTCAAATGGCCTGCTCTTCTGCGCGATCAGTTGGAACAGGCAGAACAGCCTAGCGCTGTTCTCATACGATTTGACGACGCATCCATAAAAGCAGATATTAACGGACTTATCAGAATCGAGCCTTGCCTCACTGAATTTGACGGCTTGAGGGGGTCTGGGAAAATTCAGCGTAAAATGCCCCCGCTGATTCTTTCTTGGGGTTGTACTGTACATAAATTACAAGGTTGTACTCTAGATAAAGCAGTTATCGATCTAGGAAAGTCACTGTTTGCTAAAGGCCAGGCCTATGTCGCTCTCAGTAGAGTCAAAACCATAGAGTGATTGTTTATAACTGCCTTGGATCATAATAAATTACTTAAAAATCCACATGACAGTTGATCTTTACCAGAATTACATAGATTAAGAAATCTTCCCAGGTCCTCTCAATATATGAAACATCCAATTTATTTATACTTACTAACGACCTCATCCACTAATTCATGACCCATTCGCTGCCATCGACGCAAATGTGCGTCGCTACTACGAAATACTGGGAGCTTCATACGGGAAAACCATTGCTATACGCGCTACGATCCACGTGCTACGAAATAGTAAAATAGGATATCTCTACATATTACTATGCGCCGATACATAAGTCAAAAGAGATGTCGTATGTTAACTACCTAGTTTTTAGTTCGTCATTTTAACTTTTGTTAATATCACAGTATAAAATACATACAGTAGGTCGACGCCTTTGATCTCATGTAAAATGCCGACATTGTCTAGACAGTAACGCATCGGCCAGGGTTGTCACAAATAAACAATATTTATGAAATTATTGCAGATCAACATCGATAGCTGTATTATATTTAATTAATTTGCTATTTTTACTACGGGAACAACTCGAGACAGATTTAAGTTATTTAGATGGCATATTCGTAAGCAGCACCCCAATCCACCTCGGAATACAACCCATATCACTCACCCATATGACCCATATCATATTAATAGGTATACATTTAAATTGGCGTGCGCCATCTTGGATTTCAAAAAGGGGCTTTTTCGTATCAAGCACCCCCCCTCCCCCCCCAATTATACTCAAAATTGACACTCATAGCAAATTATAAAAAAAATTACGTCCGCCATTTTGGATGTCAAAAAGGATGACTTTTTCGTGACAAGTACCCCAATTATACTCAAAATTGTTACGCATATCAAATTATAAAACAAACAAATAAAAAAACGAACATGTGTTAGTCCTTAATGATAGATACCGAGCTACGAACATCGTTTTGTTCGCAGCTCGGGTGCCGCTTACCCGCGTCTCGTCCCTCACACCCCGCACGATTGCTCTGTCTAGAGTGTCTAGACGTCTTCGTCGGACGACTGTATGATTTTTAGACTGTGTTAATATAGAGAGATAAGACGTAGTCACACGTTACATATAACTACCTACCGTAGCACCTTGAGAACGTGTGACTACGCCTTTCCAAACATGAAAATCTAACTCTACTTGGTGAATATTGCATACTTCAGAATAGTATTGTATGACATTATTGTCAATTTACAACGAAGGCATCTTGGTAGAGTCTACTTTGTCCATTTACCTGCAACTACATTAGCAACTTTGTTCCGTTCAGTATTCTGAAAATCTTGTTTTATACTTTTTCAGCGTCGTTTTTTGTCGTAGTTGGGTTTTAGTTTTTTTTACTTTTTATTATGTAGGATTTGGAACTATATCACGAAGTTCTTCTGTTGACGTTAGTAGAGTTTCAGACTGAACAACACCAAATGTTATGAGAATGTCATCCATTGCTTTGTAGCGGTGCTCTTCTTCTTCAGCCTATAGATGTCTACTGTTGGACGAAGGCTTCCCCCAAGGCTTTCCACGATGACCGGTCTTGTGCTGCCCGCATCCATCGGCTTTCCGCGACCTTCACCAGGTCATTGGTTGTTGGGGGCCTCCCTACGCTGCGTCTTCCGGTGCGTGGCCGCCACTCCAGAACCTTACTGCCCCATCGGCCATCGGTTCTACGAGCAATGTGCCCTGCCCACTGCCACTTAATTTTAGCGACTCGAAGAGCTATGTCGGTGACTTTGAGAAACTTCGAGCATAGCTCTTTCCATTGCCCTTTGTGTGACTCTGAGCCTTCGTATGAGGCCCATTGCGAGCGACCACGTTTCAGTTCCGTAAGTCATCACTGGCAACACACACTGGTGAAAGACTTTAGTCTTGAGACACTGGTTTCTTGGGCGACGAGAAGATGTAGCGTAACTTCCCGAACGCTGTTTTTGTTTTCGGAATTTCCTCCTTCCTCTTCTTTCAACGGAAATATCCAAGACCTCACATTTTTCAGTTGGGTAGGAAATAGCTCTTTCCACTATTTGGATACGTTGAGTTTGAAGAAAAATTTTTAGGGCTTTGATTTTTATAACACACTTTTCCAGCGATAGCCCAGATGTTTGGATATACTTTTGTGTAAATTTCACACCAAAAAGAGAAGTAGCACAAATAACCGAAGTCACGCAAAGCTGGTAAGAGTGTGGATGCTGCTTCTGTTGTATCGACGTTTTCTCTGCTGCTTCTGGGATCACACATGTCTTCGAATGTTAATCCAAGTTTCTCAAAATTATTCATCAGTGACTTAACAGCATCGTGATGCGTACTCCATCTTGTCTCTACTTGTTGAAAATAAGGTTTGTTCGTTTTACAGAAAACCAACCTTTTTAGTTTACTCTAGTACTGCGATTCAAAAATGTTATAATTCGAATGATAAAAAAAAAATGAAGCCTGTCTCGTCATCTGTATTAAAAATGTTTGACTGCTGTAAAAATACAAAATATAATTTATTAATATTAAAGAACGTGGTTTGTAATTAGATAGTTGTGTTTAAATGTGACAATATAATGATTGAAGCTTAATGCAATTTTCATTCCTTTACTTCTCGTATTTCGGACGATCTAAGGCAGAATACATAAGAGGTAAAATAGTCCAGAATATTACTTCTATTTTAACATGGTAGCAGAGCGTGGTTATTGAAATAGAGAGGAAGGAGTATATTAGATAGATTTAAATTATGGAAGGAAAGGAAGAATTGAGATTACCTATATTTGATGGTACTAACTATGAGCAATGGAAATTCAGATTGAAATTGTTCCTGCAATTAAAGAACTGCGAGCAGGCCATAGAGCAGGAAGTAAAGACGGAGCCTATGACGGAAAATGATTGGAAAAAGATAGATTTGAAGGCTCAAAACTATATACTTAACAGTATCAGTAATTCGCAGCTAGATATTATAATAGCTGAAGGAACTGCATATAAAATGATAAAAAAACTAGATGACATGTATTTGATTAAAGGATGTGCCGAAAAAGAGAACACGATTAGGAAAGTTAAACAACTGTTGAGTGATAGATTTCGGATGAAGGATTTAGGAAAAGTAAAACAATATTTAGGTATTGATATTGATTATAAGCCGGAACTTAAAAGAATGATTTTGAGTCAGTGCAAATATATAGAAAGTTTGGCAGAAAAATATAATATAAAAGATTCTAAGAAATATGAGACACCGATGGAGCAGAATTTATCAATTGAAAATGGAGAAATAAATTATGATTTGAAGTACAGAAATTTGATTGGAGCTCTATTATATGTTGCTAGTGCGACGCGACCAGATGTTTCGTATAGCGTAAACTTTATGAGTCGTTTTCAAAATTATTATAGCGTCACACATTATATTTATGCATTACGGATTCTAAAGTATTTATATCATTCCCGAAATTTGGCACTTAATTTTAATGCGGAATATGATGATTGCTTAGATGCATTTGTAGATGCTGATTGGGCTGCAGATAAAAATGACAGAAAGTCAACTACAGGAATTATATTAAGAGTGTTTAATAATCCAGTAATGTGGAAGACCCATAAACAAAGAATAGTGTCAAGAGCATCAACTCATGCGGAATATTATGCGTTAGCCGATTGTGTAACAGAAGTTTTACCAGTGATAGGCATATTAGGTGATTTAGATGTTAAAATTTTCAAACCAGTTAAAATTTATGAAGACAATAGTGGTGCCATATCCCTTTCAAAGAACGGTAAATTTTGTAAAAACTCTAAACATATTGACGTAAGCTATCACTTTGTATATGATTATGAAAAAAAGAAAGTAATTGATGTGACAAAGATAAACACTGATGATCAATTGGCAGATATTTTGACAAAGGCGTTGGGAAAATCTAAATTTCAAAAACTGAGACAACTGATTAACGTTTATTAAGAAATTGTAATTTAATGATACTGATTGTTTATTGAATGTGATATTGTTGTGTATTCGTGTAGGTTATGTTTTTATGTTTTTCTATAAAACTCAAGGAGGTGTGTTGAAAATAAGGTTTGTTCGTTTTACAGAAAACCAACCTTTTTAGTTTACTCTAGTACTGCGATTCAAAAATGTTATAATTCGAATGATAAAAAAAAAATGAAGCCTGTCTCGTCATCTGTATTAAAAATGTTTGACTGCTGTAAAAATACAAAATATAATTTATTAATATTAAAGAACGTGGTTTGTAATTAGATAGTTGTGTTTAAATGTGACAATATAATGATTGAAGCTTAATGCAATTTTCATTCCTTTACTTCTCGTATTTCGGACGATCTAAGGCAGAATACATAAGAGGTAAAATAGTCCAGAATATTACTTCTATTTTAACACTACTAGTCATTTAACCGATACGCCTACACTTTGCATTAGAATTTCCCATTTAAGTGTGGAAGACGAAAAGAACGTGTAAACTCTTTCTACTGTTCCGAAAAATGTTACACTTGAACTAACACTCCTAAAAGAGTGCACCCCACATAGATTTAGCGAATGTTTTAACTTTTATAATAATGGAAATATGTTTAATAAAAAGCTTTGGGAAAATTAATACGATGTTTTATTGTTTCGTATTTTTTAGATCAACACGAAGAAGTTACCTAGGCAACTAGCACAGACTAAAATAGTGGTCACGGGCCACTTCACATCCTTCATGTTTTTTGGAATTTTATGATAAATTCTTCAATCCAATCTGGATGCTCAAGTCTGTCAGTCTAGGACCGAACAGGGGCTTTGTAAGCATGTCAGCCAGCTGCCGATTCGATTCCACGTGTGTGACGTCAAATTCGTTGTTGTTAACACATTCCCGGACGAAGAAATGTTTCAGTTTGATATGTTTCGTCCGTTTGTGATATTCGAACTTCGGGTTGTGTGCGAGTTTTATAGCTGATTCATTGTCTAGGTACAACACTGGGTTCTGGCTCTTGACCATTCCATCTAGTAAAAGCTTCAGCCATATAATCTCTTGTGCTGTTTCACTTGCGGCAATAATTTCGGCTTCGGTTGAAGAGATTGACACAGTGGGTTGTAGCTGGCTCCGCCAGCTTATCGCGGCTCCAGAGAGCATGCACACCATTCCCGATGTTGATCTGGCAGTTGACTCGTCTCCTGCGTGATCAGCGTCGCTATAGCAGTTGAGTCGCAGAGATGCTGTTTTCGTGTAGCACAGTCCGTTACATTGTGTACCCTTCAGGTATCTAAATATGCGTTTGACCAGTGCGATATCTTTCTTTGAGGGTGCAGCCAAGTTTCTAGAGGCTACTCCAACAGCATACGATATATCCGGCCTCGTACCGACTGCCAAATAGGCTAGAGCGCCTACCGCTTGACGATACGGGAAATTCTGTTCCACGATATCGTCCTCCTCTCCTCTCTCATTGTTTTTAATGATGGGTGTAGGTGCGGATTTGCAGTTGCTCATTCCATACTTCTGCAACACCTTCTTGGTATAGGCTTTTTGACATAGTTTTATTGTCTTGTTTTTGAGTGTTTCAATTTCCATTCCCAGGAAATATGATGCAGGTTTGGTAGTTAGATTTTGAATCTGGTTTTCAGGTCTCTCAAGAATTCTTCTCCTGCTGCGCTTGTATTAAAGGCAACAAGTCCATTGTCAACATATAGACCCACAAAAACCTTTGCTTTGCCTTTAATTCTTGTGTAAAGGCACGGGTCCGCTTCACTCTGTTGAAAACCAATCTTTTGTAGGTATTCTGCAATACAGGTATTCCAACAGCGTGGTGCCTGTTTTAAACCGTAGAGGCTTTGTTTTAATTTGCAGACTCGTTTAGTACCATCTTGGAATCCCTCTGGCTGTTTCATAAACAACTCTTCCTGTACTGATCCATATAAGAAAGCCGTAGTTACATCGAATTGGTGGAGTTTTAAATTTTCATGAACAGCCACAGCTAGTAATGTACGTATCGTACTTAAACGAACTACGGGGCTGAACGTTTTATCATAGTCTACTCCAGGTTGCTGTGAATAACCTTTTATAACCATTCTGGCTTTGTATCTCTCGACGGAACCATCAGGATTCAATTTTACTTTATACACCCATTTGCAAGGGAGTGCTTTGCGACCTGAAGGTAAGTCGACAAGTTCCCAAGTTTGGTTTTCAATTAAAGATGTGATTTCACTACGCATGGCTTCAATCCATTTATCTTTATCAGGCGAGTCCATTGCCTCTTTGTATGTGACAGGTTCTTTTCGTTTAGACATGTTTTCAACTTCTTCGACTGCGGCCATAATGAAATCATCGAACCGCGTTGGTCTTGATATAGTCGATCTGTCACGTAGTGTCCTGGTAGGAGCTTGAATTGAATTTTCAATTTCATTTTCTTCGTCTGAAGGCTCAGCGTGAGGAGAAACAGGGGCAATTATTGAACCAGATGTAGATTGGTAACTATCATAACTTTCGTTATTGTGTGGTTCATCAAGTTGAATATTTTCTGTGCTTTCAACCAGTTCTTGTTGCAACGTTTCATTATTGTTTAGTTCATTCAGCTGAATATTTATTGTGTTTTGAACCAGATCTTGTTGCAGCTTTTTTATATTGCCTATGTTTTTCGTGTCGTTGTAGAATATTGTTTTCATTACACGAATGTCCTTTGAAGTCATTATGCAATTCTTTGTTGGAATGTAGATTCTGAAGGCTTTTGAGGTTTCTGAGTAGCCCATGAAAATTCCTGGAATTGCTTTGGGTGCAAATTTGTGACCGTTAGAGCCTTTTCTAAGGACGTACGTTTTTGACCCAAATATGTACAGATGGTTCACGCATGGTTTTCTACCGACCCATAATTCGAATGGAGTTTTGTTGTCGATAGCGCTATTGATACTCCTGTTCGATAGGTAATTGGCGGTATTTATGGCTTCACCCCAGAGCTTGAGGGGCGCTTTGGCATCGATCATCATAGCTCTACCTTTTTCAACTAGGGTGCGATTTTTCCGCTCTGCTATACCGTTTTGGTTTGGAGTGTAGGGTGCGGTTAATCTTCTCTGAATTCCAGAGCGCTTTAAAAAACTGTCAAAATCTTTGTTTACGTATTCTGTCCCGTTGTCGGACTGAAGATACTTAATTTTTCTGGATGTGACATTTTCTGCTTCCTCTTTAAAGAAGTTTAAAGAGTTTAAACTCTTTAAACTTCTCAAGAACTTCATTTTTAGTTTTAATTAGGTAAACCTTACAGTAACGACTGTAGTCATCAATGAAGGTGACGAAGCATCTTTTGTTACCAAGGGAGGGCGTTTGAATTGGCCCACACACGTCGCTGTGGACGATTTCCAAGAGATCGTTAGTTCTTCTAGAGTTCTTGTTGCGTGTAGGAGCAGGTATTCTGTGGAGTTTAGCCTGAACGCATACGTCACATTCTGGAAGAGTTTCATTGGCAGAAAAGTTTAAGCCGATTAATTCCTCATTTTTAAGTGCCTGAAGCATATCGTAGGCATTCATATGACCTAGTTTTCGATGCCACTCCATTACATTTGATGATTCGATCGGTTTTTCAGTAGTTACGTTGGCACTATCGTATCGTTTTTGTTGTAGTGGCTTTAAATAGTAGAGACCATCCTTTTGTTTGTACGCTGTAAGAATTATTTTGGCTTTAGGATTCTTTACTGTCGCTTTCGTTTTTGTAAAGAGTACAGAGCAGTCAGCATCTGTCATCTTGCTTACTGACAGTAGGTTGGTGTCTAGGTCAGGTACGAACAGAGTCTCTTTCAGTTCAGTTAGGGCTATGCCATTTCCGTTTTTGGTTTCGAAGGAAACGGTGCCTGTTCCTTTAATTTCAGCTGAGTGTGAGTCTGTAGCGAACTTGAGTATTCTAGATGTAGCCTTCATATTCTTGAATAAGTTACGTTGGTAAGTCATGTGTGAGGTACAGCCACTGTCTACGACCCATATATCATCAATGTCGGTTGATTTGTCATTTGCTGTGAATAGGCACTGCTTGGCATAATTATTTTGATGAGACGACCGTTTAGGACAAGGTTTCTCATTGTTTTTCTTCCAGCAGTTCATGCATATTCGGTGGGTCTTTTTTTTAAAAATATTGTTCCCCTTCTTTTTGCAGATTTTGCAAGTAGCATAAAAGGCGCTTTCTTCATTGGTGTCTTGTTCACCAGGTTCGAAGTTACTGTTGTGGTGTCTTGCGTCACTTTCCTCTAAGATTTTTATTTTAAGTTCTTCTGGTTTGGGGAGGACGTCACGGGATTCGATGGCCACACGAAAGTTTTCGTATTCGGAGGATAAGCTATAGAGCATCATAATGGTTAGCAGATCCTCGTTTATGGCCACATCCATGTCTGCCAGTTTGTCGACTGTGTCCATGAACTTGTTTAAGTGAGCGCGCACATTGTTTCCTTCAAGTTTAGTTAGTATCAACTGTTTAAGAAGTGTTGCTTTACGTGCAGGTCCTTTACTTGCATGTATATCTCTGAGTTTATCCCACAAAGCTTTCGCAGTTTTGCATTTCTTTATTTCTTTGAGTAGAGAAGGAGCGATTGTAAGTATGAGTTCGGCTCTTGCTTGTTTGTCTCCTTCTACTTCTTCGGCAATTGGAGCTGCTGGGGATTTTTCCACATATTTCCATAGCTTTTGTCTCACCAGTACTGCTTCCGCTTGTATTACCCAAGTGTCGTAATTGTCCTCATTTAAGGGTTCAATTTTTACGGACTGACATTTTTTGATAAGTAGGTTTTTCGTTTAGCTTTTAGCACTGATACTGTATATTGTTTTTGTAGATTTTTCTTAACGCTCTGCTACCATTTTAACTTTTATAATAATGGAAATATGTTTAATAAAAAGCTTTGGGAAAATTAATACGATGTTTTATTGTTTCGTATTTTTTAGATCAACACGAAGAAGTTACCAGGGTCTTTTCACTTAGTACATTCGTAACTTAGATGAAGAAAACGACGTGGGCATTAGTTTATTCGTTGCTCAACAGATGGCGTTTGTACAAATATTTTACACTTATTTAATTTTACAAAAAATCATAACGATGTTTTTTTATTAAATGAATGTTTTATCTTTAAAATTAAACTAAAAAGAAAATAAAGTAACATAGTTTTAATTATACTTAGTGGTAACACTGTAAGAAATTATTGCTGGTAATTGGCGCGTCTGTTTCTTTTCACGCTATTTCGAAATAATTTCAATCTATTTATTTCGTATTTTACTTTCATTTTTTTCATTATTTTTTATTAATATCAGTTTGATTTTACTTACTTTGATTTTATTTCTACTTTGCTGCTTTGTAAATTCAAATACATCTAATATAAAATATTAATGCTAATATATGAACCAAGAATTGAAATGGAACGTCACCACGGCCATGTTGTTTGTTTTACCGGCTTTGGCGATTTGTCAATATTTTTGTTTTCATATTTATGCGTTTCGGATTTTCTACTTTACGACCCGGTTTTGTTTTATGGACTTTCGTGACTGTGCTCTGTTCTGTTTACCTTCGGAGTTCGATTTACTACAATGACATCAGAAAAGAAATGTTGTGTACCGAACTGTGGTAAGAAATTTTCTAACATAATATAATTGTGTCCTAGTATTTAATATAATTTGTACATGTTACGTTCATTGAATTCATTTGTTACAAAAAACGTGATAAATGAAGAACCGCTCGGCCGATTTTGTTCGAACTTCACATAAACCATCTATTAATTAATCACAACAAAGCCTAAAAATTTGGTTTAGATAGATGAGTCCGTTCTTGAGTTATAAAATTACAAAGAAAGTGGCATTGATTGATATATATATATATAGAATATAGATAACGGTCCCCTGCTTCATTCGCATCTTAGGTTTTTTATAGCCTAATACTCATAAATCTGGATGTCATTACAGAACCTCATAAAGAAACATTTAAGAGCACAATGAAATTAACACCTACTCAATATTTTTTTACAGGTTCACAACCTGAACGCTTTCGAACTTGGCTTTACAACATTGGAGGTGATATTTTATCTTTGGAGAATGACTACATTTTTAAACGGCGCCGAGTATGTCATTTGCATTTTGATTCACGCTACCATACTAGGAGCAAGTTTCTTAGTGCTGATGCTGTACCTTGACTTGGATTACCTGGTAAAAAGATTTTCAACTGTAAAATATTTACACAAAAATAATTATGTTTTAGTTCAGCATTTTTAACTAAGTTAATAAAATTACAGGACCCTCTCTCAGAAGACCACCTCTCATGGACTTAACCAATCAAAGCCAGATTCCTGCTGAAATCATTCTACCTTAAGAATCTACCTCTAGAAGCAACAATTGTAGTATTCTTCCATCTCAAGAAACTGAACAGCCTATCTCTAATAGGAAAAAAAGTAAGTGTGATTTGTTATTTTATTGTTGTTGATTAGGAGACTGGATTATATGAAACTAGCTTCCGCCAGCGGTTTCACTCGCATCCAGTGGGAACTTCTTCCTATATCGGGATAAAAACTGTATGTTATTCTGATGTATAAGCTATATTACTTAGTACCATCAAAATCCATACAGATGTTTGAGCGTGAAGTGGTAACAAACAAACAAACATAGAAACTTTAGCATTTATAATATTTGTAGGAAGTAGGAGTACATATTGCAGCCTCCGTGCGTAGCGGTAGTGGACGCGGCCACTGCGCAAAGTGGCGCGGGTTCGACCCCGCACAGTGCAAGTATTTGTATGTATGAATATGAATATTTGCACTGGTTTGGTCGTGCCTCAGAAAGCACGTTAAGTTGTGGGTCCCGGTTGCCATATGAACATCTAGTGGCAGCCGTTACGGGTTGTTAGAGCCCTCAAAAGTCCAACAATTTGTCTAACTGCAATGCTTCGATGTCGTCTTCGGGTTGTGGAGGTCAGACGGCAGTCGCTTCACGGAAAATGTCGAAGTTTAGCCATATCAACAGTTGGACTGGTAAAGCGGACCCTAGACTCCAAAGCTGATAAAAACTTTTTTACAAAAAAACAACCGACTTCCAAAAACCACTACAAAGTGAAAAATGACTAATTTCGGAAGTCGATGTCTTTGGTTTTGTATATTCGTTTTTGACACCGACTTCCGAAATTATTCATTTTTCACTTTGTAGTGGTTTTTGGAAGTCGGTTGTTTTTTTGTAAAAAAGTTTTTATTTTATACTTTTTAGTTGTTAAAAGTACTATGTATTCAGTTGCATCCGAAAAGGACGTAATTTTATTTATTTTAATTTTTACCTGTAGGTATGTATTCCCTCAACTGCCTATGGTCTTCATCATCAAATTTACTGCAGACCATTATTTTAACCCAATGGGTGCAAAAGTCTCATCAATATAAATGAATTAAGTCCAACCACAAAGTAGCTACTGTAAACCGTTGAGGAGTTCCCGAAACTAGCCTTTGTCTTCATCATCAGAGCTCTTATGACAGTCACAACCCATCTAGGTGTAAAGTTCTTATCAATTTAAATTAATCGAGCCCAAACACAAGGTAGCTGCTGTGAATTGTTGAGGAGTTCCTTCGACTGTCTCCCGGCTCCATCATCAGATCTACTCCAGACCTTTATTAAATTGTAGTGCTTTAAAATACTTAATGAAAATGCTAAGAAATGCAATAGTCACCCCTACAATTTCTGAAAGTTCCCCTTTTTTCTCTGGTCTTCCACCATCAAACCCTGATATCCTTATCATGGGACCACCTTGGGAACGTCTTCTTTCCAACAGAAAAAGAATGATTAAAATCGGTTCATAAACGACGAAGTTATGCGCGAACAAACATAAAAAAAAGCATCCATACTAATATACTAATATTATAAATGCGAAAGTAACTCTGTCTGTCTGTCTGTCTGTCTGTCTGTCTGTTACGCTTTCCCGCTTAAACCTCTCAACCGATTTTGATGAAATTTGGCACAGACAATCTTTAGACCCTGAGAAAGAACATAGGCTACCTTTTATCCCGGAAAATTTTGATGTTCCCGAGGGAAATCTAAAAAGCGCGATATAACCGAACTCCACGCGGGCGAAGCCGCGGGCGGAAAGCTAGTATACAATATGTAAAGAAAACCCTGTCCGATCCGTGAAGGTATTGTTAGGTATCGTTAACTGATTCTAATAATGCCTACAAAGCCGGGCTAAACTTAAAAAAAAATCCCCCAAAAAAAATAAATATTATTTCGAAAAAGCGAGGTAACTTAATGCATGTGCGGTAGACAACCCGATAGCCCCGCCCCCTTCACCCGCGCATGTATGCGCGGGTGAAGGGGGGCGGGGCATGCGGCACGTGGTCGCATCGCTATTCGCTCCTTCACAAATGGTGTTGTCAGTTTTTTAAAAATTACCAAATTTCGGGGAAAAAAGATTATTTCAAAATTCATTATTATTGTTACTGTGATGATTATGTAAAATTTTATATTATATTTGGTCAAGTGTTTACCTAATCTTTATTATCCTTATGGGTCGGACAGGGTTTTCTTTACATATTGTATACGGTCGAATTGAGTAACCTCCTCTTTTTTGAAGTCGGTTAAAAAGGCTTCGGATGCGACTGGGTTTAACGCTGTGATGATGATGAGGAGTACATATTGCATTTAGCATCAGCATTTACATTCATGGCTATTTTCATGCATATTTTGTTTAAAATCTTGTGATGATGCATATTTTCATTGATAGTTTTAAGAAGGAAGCATGATTTTTTTATAGAGCCAATAAGTGACACTTGCGCTAATAAATATAGAATTGTTTATTTCTGCTTTTCACTATTAGGTACCAGTTATGCACTATAACAATTTATTTGCTAGTTCATAAGTTCAAACACACTTAGCAGACTCAAACTTTTCTTGCTTTGCTTTTCAGAAATTACCAAACAACTGGGGTCCAGCAGCGATGGACAAAATCTGGCTAAACAGATAAAAAAATTAAAAACTAAAAATATTAGTTATAAAATGAGATTGAAAAACGCATTAAAACTTTCCACAAATGTTGCATTTCAAACTGCATTAAAGAAATTTAAAACATTAGCTGCGCTATTTACAGTAATGCAGTTCAGAGAGATCTCAAAACCAAAAATGGCAAAAAGATTCACGAAAGAAGAGAAAATTATGGCTCTCAGTATTTATAAAATGGGACCAAAAGCTTACAGATGGTTATGTAAAATATTTGTTTTGCCATCTCCTGTAACATTAAGCAGAATGATTTCAAAGGCTTCACTTAAACCCGAGTGAGTGAGTGGTCAGACGGCAGTCGCACTCGTAAAAGCCAAAAATTCGCCAAACATGACAAGGAATAAAAGAAAGGCACGAGTTACAGTTAGGGCGCCGCCGCAAAACGGCGCGCAGGAGCCCCGCCCGACTCCTGTGACCTGTGGGTTAGGGCTACTGTATCAGGGGCGGACCGGCTGAAGAAGCGAGCCCAAACCAGTAAACTCCGTTTCGCTTCGTGGAACGTTGGCACGCTAACTGGACGCGCGAGAGAACTGGCCGAAACTCTCCACAGGCGGAGGGTGGCCGTGGCGTTCCTACAGGAGACTCGGTGGAAAGGCAGCAGATCCCGGCTTATTGGGAATGGCTACAAGCTGATCTACACGGGTGCACCTAGTGGGAGAAATGGGGTCGCCGTAGTGTTGTTTGCCATTAATGAAAACATAATTATTTAAAAAATTATAAGGTTTTAACATTGCTGTGCTTGTACATTTTAGAAGTTGCTGTGTTTTTTAAGTCGAATGCACATTACTATAAGCGTCTAGCCGACATATTCCCACGTAATAGACGTGACAATGGGCAATTTTGTCTCCAATTCGCTAAGACGAGCCTAATGCGCAACAGTATATATTATAGGAGTCCAGTCATTTATAATAAAGTGCCCAAAAGTTGGAGTAAACTACCTCTATCTATGTATAAAAGCAAACTTCGTACTTTTTTGACCGCCAGAGCTTAATAAAGTGTTAATGAGTTCCTTAATGAAAAGAAATTTGTTTTGACATAGGTAATTAATTGGATTCATTTTGAGTGACACTTGTATGATAATAATTTGATTTTATAATACACTAGCGAGTCGCCCCGGCTTGGCACGGGTGCAATGCTGATACTAAATACACTACAGAAAAACTGTGAACGTTGTATGTATAAAAAACGGTGGTGGAAAATTTTTAATTTTGTAATATCTTCGAAAATATTAATTTAAATCTGAAAAATGTACTTAAGGTATAATATTGGATAAGGATTAATGCTGTATTGGTTAAAATTGTTTCGAAAATTATCCGGTATTTGTCGTAAATAGTAAATGACAAAAAAATGTTATTGTGTGATATACATAAGAGATAGATATATACCATCGCCGACTTTTTTATAGACCTTTTCAATGTGTACAGTATTTAGTACATTATTTTGATAAATCTCCTAGGGTTCAGCCTGCGTTTCACTGTAAACGCGGAAAAAATGAAATTATTTACGACTTCACATCAGAAACCTCAAAAATAATAGTATTTCACCACAATTTTATGGATGTTATTATACATAAATAAACCTTCCTCTTTAATCGCGTCAAAATCCGTTTTAAAGATTTAATCATACAAAGGGACATAGGGGAAGACAAAGTGACTTTGTTTTTATTATAGTGACAAACATGTTTGACCTTAATATTATTTATCAGCTTGTATGCACTTTTTTATGTATGTACACACGAATGTTTAAGCAAATAAAAATCTTGTCTTATCAATAAATTTGGGTTTTATTTATCGAAGCCACCAAAAAAATATAAAAAAAAGTGAAATAAACCCCTACAAGCATGAATGCTCTACTTGTAATAATTTTGTCGTTAGCCACCAGATGGCGCGGAAGGAAGGCTCGGCTGATGACTCTATACCCTATATATATAATGTACTCTTTTAGATAATGTACTCTGTGGAAGTTACCTAGGCAACTAGCACAGACTAAAATAGTGGTCACGGGCCACTTCACAGAATGATTAGCACAAGGCATAAACAAAGCTTTAGGATTATGTTCCTTAATTATAGATTGTACACCACCATGAACTCCTGCAGGTTGCAGCGTTATCATATCCTTGAGCCCGACAAAGATGAATGTCCAAGTTATCACTGCGCGACAGAGTTGGCATTTCTTTGTTACCGTGTTGTCACCCCTTGATGCTTGGCACCCGGGGCGGACCGCCCCCACCGCCCCCCCTTTACGCCGCCACTGGGCGAGCGATGGAATGGTTTCCAATTGTTCTTCACGGACGCTTCGAAACAAACCGAATTTAGCCATACTGGCGCTGCGGTCTATTAGCAAAGCTCCAAGATTATACTGCAATTTAAAGGCCCTACGGAATCTTCTGTATTTACTGGTGAGTGTGGATATTGAATATTGGAAGCTTGCCTTTTTATAGAGTCGCACACTAATATTGAAAAGGCCGTCATTTTTACAGACTCCCTTAGCTGTCTGCAAGCCTTAGTCCAAAGCCCATATAAATGTAAATTGCATAGTTCCCCTAATTTAAAAATTAAAAATTCTCTCCTTACCTGTGCTAATCGTCAAAGGGATGTTCAATTAGTTTGGATACCTAGCCATTGTGGCATTAAGGGTAACGAGTGCGCTGATGCCTTGGCTAAAGATGCTTGTTCATCTTTATTGTCAGATCTCACGCACCTTTCCTACCAGGGTTACGATCTACTGTCCCTTCCAAGACTGAACCTACTGAGTTCTTGGCAAAAGCAGTGGAATATGTCCAACAGGAAAAAAGGCAGTTTTTATTATGCTGTACAACCGACCATCAGGCCAAAGCCGTGATTTTTCGGCCACAAAAAAGTATCGAAAACCATAACTTCTGTTCTTTGTAGAATCCGCCTAGGTTTTTGTTGCACTCCCGTTTTTTTGCACAAGATCCATGTCCGTGACTCCTCTCTCTGCGAATGCGGGTTGGGGGAGGGTACACTGGAACACATATTTTTTGAATGCTCTAACAACATCCCACCTCTAGATTTGTATAGTCGTCTCCCCAATTTTAAAATCCCCCTTCCAATTAATTTCCCTTCCCTTTTAACATATCCCTCTACAAAATTACTTGTGGCGTTGATGATATTCATCCGTCACAATAATATAAAATTATAAGCAACTTCTTCAAATCCATACTAATATTATAAATGCGAAAGTAACTCTGTCTGTCTGTCTGTCTGTCTGTCTGTTACGCTTTCCCGCCTAAACCTCTCAACCAATTTTGATGAAATTTGGCACAGACAATCTTTGGACCCTGAGAAAAAACATAGGCTACCTGTTATCCCGGAAAAATTTGATATTCCCGAGGGAAATCTAAAAAGCGCGATATAACCGAACACCACGCGGACGAAGACGCGGGCGGAAAGCACACAATCTTTAGACCCCGAGAAAGGACATAGGCTACCTTTTATCCCGGAAAAATTTGATGTTCCCGAGGGAAATCTAAAAAGCGCGATATAACCGAAATTTACGCGGGCGAAGCCGCGGGCGGAAAGCTAGTATTATATATTTCATTGTGGTATAGGTATGTTTCTATTGATGTTCTAACAATTATAATATAATATGTAGTTTTATTTTTTTGTTTGTTTCAGCCTAGTACTAACCCCTCAAGATATACAAAGGTCAACTGTGGCATCGAAAGTTTTAATTTTAATTATTCCTTTTTTTTTACATTCACTCTTGCTTTTCAAACCACTTGACATTGGCAGAATAGTCGACATCCATCGATTTTAGTTGCCTTATTAAAGAATAGAATAGAATAGAAAATTATTTATAGTGTTGTTTACTAAGTAAAAGCACGTGATTTATGTAGTAAAAAGTGCATTCAGTGAATAATTTATAAAGAACAGTGAAATATTGCAGCATAGTAGCCACATCATGTCCTTACCTCCTCCTTGTCGGCCCACGCGGGAAACGAAGGGAGTTAGTTTAAGTTAGGATAAGTTAGGATAGAAGTTTACTCAAGAATATATTTACTGAAGATTAGGCTGTATGGCGTACTATGCCTTTGCCTTTTCCGTTCAGAAGAACGGAAAGAATTGAACCAAAAAAAAAAATGTTTATGACATAAGTGTCAATCTGCAAAGAAATATTTATTAATCTATTTTAATATAACAAGAAATTAATTCGCGCTAAATCTCCACTAATCTCCAGCGTTTGATGGTTTATTAATCGTTCTCACGTGTTCTTAGCAAAATTGTGGCGTCTCTCCCACAGAGGCCATTAATCAAGAATTGAATTGAACCTAACAAGAATTATATTAATTTAATTCGCGCTAAATACTCTCCAGAAGTCCAGAGTTTGATGGTTTATTAATCGTTCACACGTGTTCTTGGCAAAATTGTGGCGTCTCTCCCACAAAGGCCATTAATCAAGAATTGAATTGATACTTTCTGAGCTACTAATGGATAGACTACCAATGTGTAGGATATGTTCATCGGAGAATGTCCGCCTGTCTATAGTGGCCAGCAGAAACTTGCAGAAACTATATGAGACGCTGACTAATATTCCAGTAAGTTGTTATTTTTAGAATTGTTATGTTCTTAGGGACCATTAATGTTGATAGTTTTGTACCAGTGTATCAACATAAAGACAGCTCTAGAACAGTATTTTCTTGGGTAGTTAACTTGTCTTAGTGACTCCATTTGTTTATATAATAAACTGAAGTTAAGCAAAAAACTACATGACTTAGTTACCCAAATAAACATAACACCAGCTCTACTCAGTTGTCATGCTCCATCACAGGTTTACTTGTACTCTTTAATTTTTTTTAATGTTGCCCTCTGTACTGTGGGTGTAATTTCAAACATTTACACTCACACACTCAAATAGACCCGGAACAAGTACCTGTAGGCCATACAAATTTGTTCTTTATGCGTGCAATTTCATTGCACAGACTGTGTTGTCTTAATTCAAAAGATTTTCTTTTCAAGGAATGTTTATATTTGTAACCAATGTTTCTCATTCTAAGGTGCATATTATAGAACATCACTCAAAACTCAAGCTCTACTTAAGTCTTGTTTCAAGCCATTTGATTGGTTGAAACCAGTTTTAAGTAATGTTTAAACAGAGATCAATGCTTGAGTGACGTTCTGTAATACGGACCTAAGTGAAAAATTGTATTCTGTTTTTACTTAGCGACATTATTAGCAAGTTTTATGGGGAGAATTACATATTGTGTCCATTAACTAAGTCACATGGTTTTTCTTTAACTTTAGTTTGTTACTAAGTTTATTTAATTTAGAAACTGCTAATTTCTAACAATATTCCTCATACACAGTGTGCCAACAATGAGAATGTTGAGCAAACTACTGGTTACATTAAATGGAGACACAATCATGTCTACCTTATATAATACACGTAAAGATATGAAGTAATCTATTTAAAGACCTAAAGAGGTTATTAATTGTATCTACAATAATGCATACATATAAAATGCTCCACTGTATAGTTGGATATTAAGATAGACTCATGATAGCACAAGTTTATACCTTAATGATATTATATTATTATATAAAATAGTAGATACATGACAAATGTTGTTGCAGTTTGGAACTGAAGATAGTAGACCGCTGCTTGCTTGTGTCTTCTGCTTTGCTAAATTAAAGCAATGCTACCAATTACTGCGACAATGTCTGAAAGCCGAAGAGCTTTTCGTTCGGAATATGAGTGACAATTATGAGGTAAGATATTCTTTAACAGCCATTTATTCTTATAATTTATAATTTCAGTATAATGTGAAAGTGATTCCTCTCAAGCTCATACCTATAGTGTTTGGGTTTTAAACCATTGTATGTTGTATAACAATATAAAAGCTTTTGTCAAATATAAGCCTAAGGTATACATACAATATTAGACATACAATTATTATGTACTTTGTACATAATTTATAACATATACGCGCGGAAATCGGGAAAATACGAGGGAACACGCGTGTTTGCTCACCTGACATAACCAGACTGAATTATCTGCAAGTACCCTCGAGTGAGATACATGACATGCCTTCCCCCCGAGATGGATCACCATTGTACTCTTCTTTCTTCAATGCACCCACTAATGTCTATTGTTCGTAATACACTAAATCACTTATAACTTTACACACTATATCACTAAATGCTTAATCCTATTAGTTTTAGTTCTACATGAAGGTCTTAACACTATTGTTCATTTTCGGAGTCTATTATTCTCCAAGACTGTTGGGAATCTTCTAATTCAGAAACCTCTTCTTCTCCAGACAGATCACAGGCAACCTTCTTGCTGGCTGACTGTTCAGGTGATTCTGATAAAACCCTTTTATTCCTTTTTGCAGTATTAGTTCCATATTGTGAACTTTCCCATATTTAAATGTCTTGTGGCCCTGATACTCCAATAATTTCAGCCCACTTCGATTGTGATGGGAGTGACACGTAGTCTTCTTCCTCATCATCTCTTCATATAATCCCTTTCTTGTCTCCTTTTGTTCCTTATCTTCCTTCCTCCCCCCAAAGCTATGTATCTGGTTGATGTGTCTCTTCAAAAGTTTACCATTCCATCTTACCAAATACCTATCTACAAACTCCAACTTTTTTCTCTACTACTCCTTTTAGCCACTGTGGTCCTCCGCTATAATTTTTTACATAAACAGTTTGTCCGACTTCCAGTGTTCTTAATTTTGTGTTTTCATTATTTTCTACCTCTTCCAACATTATTATTATTATTTATTTATTTTCTTAATGTCCACTTGTACAATAGGATAAATGCTATGCCCCGCAAAACCGTTTTCACGGTTTGTCTGCGGGAACGGAACAAACAGTGTATCAATATTTAATCAGCAATAGAAGGCTATAGGTTTATCCTTTGAAGTGAGAGGATTTAAATAATCGAATTTAGTCCGAAACCGTCTGTTATTCAGTAATTCTGCTGGTGTTTTATCATTTACGCTATTTGGTGTAGTACGTAAGCCATATAAAATTTTGGGAAGTTTTACTTGCCATGGTTCAGAGGAATGTTTCTTGAGTTTATTTTTGATGGTCTGAACTGTTCGCTCCGCTTGCCCATTAGATGCTGGATGATATGGTGCCACTAGAACATGCCTAATACCATTCCTTTTGCAATAGTTCTGGAATTCTTCTGAGATGAAACTTCTGCCATTATCACTTATAAGGGTATCAGGCAACCCTTGCTCCGAAAACATTTCTCGCAATATTTTTATTAATGTTGCGCTGCTCATATCTGAAACAATTTTGACTTCTGGCCATTTTGAGAAAGAATCTATAACTATAAGAAATGTTTTTCCTTGAAATGGACCAGCATAATCCATATGGAGTCTAGACCATGGTCTATCTGTTCTTATCCAGCGGTGTGTAACTTTAGTAGGCATACTCCTGTTTTCTGCACATATTTCACAGTTTTTTTATCATATTTTCAATATGTTTATCAATGGATGGCCACCAGAAGTAACTTCTTGCCATTGCTTTAGTGATAACAATTCCATCATGATTTGTATGTAACTCTTCCAAAACTTTGTCTTTCATTTTCTCTGGTAGAACTACTCTGCTTCCCCACAAAATGCAATTTTTAAAAATAGATAATTCTTCTGTTTTCTGTCCATATGCTTTGAACTTATCATCTATTTTGCTTGGCCAGCCATTGCGCGTCCAATATAAAACTTTACTCAATATGGGGTCTTTTGATGTAAATCTTGCTACTTCTTGTGCTGTAAATTCTAACTCTATTGGTGTTTCTTCTATCAATAACACTCCTGAGTACTCTTCCTCCCTTTTTCCTGTATCTGCCGATGGCCAGCGGCTTAAAGCATCAGTGTTTCCCAATTTTTTCCCTTGTACATACTCTATTGTATAGTTATAGGCGTTTAGTAAAAGGGCCTATCTTAGCATTCTAGGAGAGATTATATTAGGTATGGGACGTTTAGGGTCAAATAACCCCAGTAATGGTTTATGATCTGTCTTTATATTGACTTTTCTGCCACTTATAAACTGATGAAATTTCTTAAGCCCAAATATTATTGCCGCTGCCTCTTTATCTACCTGAGCATACTTTCTTTCATGTTTATTCATAGTCCTTGATGCAAATATAATGGGTCTTATACTGCCATCTTCCATTTCATGTTCTAATACAGCTCCTAGTCCATATTGAGAAGCATCACATGATAATACCAATTTTTTCTTTAAGTCATAATGTACCAGAGTATCTTTGCTTGTCAACATTTTCCTTAATCTTTCGAAAACTTTTTGATGTGTCGTAGTCCATTGCCAAGGTACTTCTTTATTTAATAATTTATATAAGGGTTCCGCTGTTGTGGCCTTGTGTGGCAAGAATCGATCATAGAAGTTAACTAATCCCAAGAATGCTTGTAGCTCTTTTAGATTACATGGTGCCGCCGTTTTCTCAATTTCATAAATTTTATCTTCACATGGATGTATCCCAAATTTATCAATTCTGTATCCTAAAAATGTGACATTTGTTGTTGCAAACCTACATTTCTCTTTATTTACTCTTAGCCCTGCTTCCTCTAGTTTCTGTAGTACGGCTTTTAGCCGTTCATTATATTGGTCTATGTTTGTGCCACTCACAACCACATCATCAAGTAGGACAGCCACACCTGGAATCCCAGCTAGCAACGATGACATCAAACGTTGAAAAATACCTGGGCATGCTTTTACACCAAATGCCAGCCGTTTTACCTTGTACAGACCTCTGGGAGTATTAAGAGTAAGTAGTCGTGATGTAGGTTCATCGACAACCACCTGTGTATATGCTCTCTCTAAATCAATTTTCGTGAATATTTCACCACCTTGTAACTGTGTGAAAGCTTCGTCGAGTGTCGGAAGTGGGTACGTATCAGTTTCAGTCACTGAATTTACTGTTGACCTGTAGTCTCCACAGAGTCTCACCTTGCCGTTAGGTTTTAATACGGGCACAATTGGGGTTGCCCATTCTGAGTATGGCACCGGTTCTAGTACATCTTCTACTAATCTGTCTATTTCCTTAAAAACTCTATCTTTTATAGCAAATGGTACCGGCCTGCTTTTGAGGAACTTAGGGGCTGCTCCTTCTCTTGGTATGATACTCACAACTGGCCCTGTGTACTTCCTTAAACCTTCTTTAAAAACACCTTTGTACTGACCAAGTAACTTGTTCATATCTAAAGTGTCTATTTTTATGCTATTGAGACCATGTATTCCAATATTTAATTCTCTGAACCAGTTTCTCCCTATGAGACTAGGACCATTGCCTTGGGCTATAATCACTGGTAGTGTTCAAGAAATCTCTTTGTAAGCTACCGGAACCATTGCCCTTCCTATAATCTTCAATTGGTTAGCTGTCCATGTTTTTAGCGTAATATCATACTTTTCTATTTCAGGTAATTTTCCCTTCCATATGAGTCTGGCTGTCGGCTCACTAATTAATGTGAATGCACAACCTGAATCAACCTCCATTTCAATTTCAAAACCATTAAGCAAAATATTTATCATAAATGCGGGTAGTCTGTTGTCCCTAAAATTATTAATAGGACTTTCATAAAGGCCATTACAATTAGACTTTTTATAATTGTTTTTATTATTCTTATTCAAACATACTACTTCTATATGACCAGTTTTCCCACAAAAATTACACTTTGACCACCTGAACCTGCACTCTCCTTTATGTGATTTACCACAGCGGAAACATTTAAATTTACCAGTAGGTTTTTCACTTTTTTTAAAAGAAAGTTTATTTATTTCCATTGGTTCCTCTAAATCCATGGTAGGTTTACTCGTATTAACTCCAGGGTTAACAATTAAATTAGAATCACAATTGGCCGACTCATGCGATAGTGCTATTTCACATGCAAATTGGAAAGTTAACTCCCTCTGCTGTAGCATTTTCTTTTGAATGTCTTTGTCGTTAATTCCACAGACCAATCTATCTCTCAGTGTTCTGTCAATATCACTAAAATTACAATGAATGGACAATTTCCTCAAACTAGCTATATAATCGCGTATTTTTTCTCCTTCTTCTTGATTTCGGGAATGAAATTTGAATGATTCAACTATTTCATTTGGTTTTGGATGAAAATGAATATCTAAAACATTTTTTATAGTTGAAAAAGTAACCTCACTTATTTTCTTCGGGGCAATCAGTGCAGAAATTAAATCAAATAAATCAGGACCACATACCGACAATAAATTCGCCTTTTTCTTAGCATCATCCGTGATTTCATTTGCTTCTAGACAAAATCCAAACCTTGTAATGTAGTTTTCCCAACAGCCATGTGCTACATCATATTCACTGAACTTAATCACCATTTTTACCTTTTCCACCTAAAGATTTTTATAGAATTCAGTGAATTTAGTTTATTACACACATTTTTAAACACTTTTTCCTCGTCGCCAATAACATATACGCGCGGAAATCGGGAAAATACGAGGGAACACGCGTGTTTGCTCACCTGACATAACCAGACTGAATTATCTGCAAGTACCCTCGAGTGAGATACATGACAATTTACTAAGTACTTTCTACGTAATAAGCTAGTATAATTATGTACTTTGCCAGTATGTATAGTGGCATGGCTAGTTGGCATAAGGTAAATAATTTTATTTTCTGTGTTTGTAGGGTTCGAAGGATATATATCAATTGATATATATCATGATATATATCCGATATACATCTGATAAATATCAAACCATTTTTTGTGTTATATATCAAAATTTATGGTATGTTGCATTTAAGTACTTTTACCGACGCGCTGCTGGCATATTCGTCGTTTTTTCTGTCTTCAAACCGTAATACTTCGAATTTACCAAGTAGGTACTGCAATCAATAATAATAGTGCAACATAAAAGAGCCAAAATAATTTTCAATTCTATCATCTGCAAACATACCTACTTCAACTGAGCCGGTTTCGACTATTCTGCCAGTGTCACGTGGTGACGGCAGCAAACAGAGGCAGGCCGTCGAACTTTTTCATTCGTGGTAGGTGTTAGTATAACTGCATGGACAAACACATGGGTTAGTAAAACAAGTAATCAAATTTACAAGGACACATTATCCAATAATTACACTAGCTTATACTATATACAGACTATTTACACACAAACTACGCACCGATTAAAATTTTAAATCAAGTGAAGTGTAGTGTTAATCCTTTAAGAATGTCAACAGGCGATATGACAGTTCTAGCTGACTAGAAAAAGACTAATTTGTTATTTGATTGTAATTCGACTAAGTACCTACAAATATTAGGATTTTTAAGATATTTTAATTTTGTTTCCCTAACATTTATAGACTTTGTTTTCTCAGAAAAAAATGGTTATTTTTAGTTGATTTTTGTGAACTATAAGATTTTATGTTTTTATTTTGTTAAATAAAAACTAAAAATATGTTGTTTTTATATTGTAATAAATTCATAATAATAAACTGTCATGTACCTGTGGAAATCGTATAGGTAGTAATAAGATAATAAAATGGCAGTCTTAAGAAATGGATATTAATATCGGATATATATCCGATTTTGGATATATATCATAAATATCCGATATTATGATATTTATTATAAATATCGGATATTTTCGAACCCCTTTTGTTATGTTAGTCGGTCTACATGCATAGTATTGTATAAAGTTGTTTGTTTATTTGTATTTCAACTGAACAGACAGCTCTCCTGCTGGGAAGTTCGTTCCTCTTTTCTTCCCACTAGGAAGTGGCGAATGGCCGAAAATTTGGGTGATTGTCTTATATAATTTTCACATTGAAAGATTTCAACATTTCATTTTAATTTTCTCAATATTATAATAGTTGTAGCGGTCTCTACAACACCACATGCGAAATACGCGTCATACTGACGTCGCAAACCTTTCATTTCATAAACAGAGTTTACCGTGTAACAAGCACACAGACAACTTCCCAACATCAATCACAACACCCGTCTGGTTGGAGAATCCTCCCTTTTCTATTTAGGATGAGGGAGCTCTACACCCTGTTGCTCATAATTTTGCTATACTGGTGACCCTGACCTGATTTAAACACACTACCTGCTGATCTTTCTTTTTCTTTTCACAGGTCAATCCTTTAATAAAGCAAGCCCGATTAGAATTTTGCAGTGGGCTTATTACTTCGCCAATATTCCACATAAGTATAGATGATGAATGTGAAACAGGAAATACTGCTATCAAAGAAGAATTACCAGCTGTTAGTGATGGACTAGATGATGGTATTGAGCCAATGGAGGAATATCAAAGTATTGATGGTATTTTTAGCTTTTGGTTTTAATATAATAGTTTGTGTAATTTTTTTAAGACTTTGCAACTGGCTGCCGGTACTCAAACTACCGTCTCCGTTTAGTCAATGAAGACAATGCCGTACCCTTGGGGCAGGGGAGGGGAAGCTGGTCCTGCTCAGGAAGGAGGCGCGCCCTGCGGACTCGCCGTCCGCGTATCGGCCCATAGTACTGCTCGACGAAGCGGGCAAACTTTTTGAGCGTATTATCGCAGATCGCCTCGTCGGCCACTTGTGCGGTGAAGGGCCGAACCTGGACGACAACCAGTTCGGTTTCCGTCGGGGGCGCTCCACCATAAACGCCATCATGCGTATGAGAGCCCTGGCGGAGGATACGGTGTCCCGGAGTGGGGTGGTGTTGGCGGTGTCTTTAGACATTTCCAACGCCTTCAACACCCTACCCTGGAGACCCGATACCCGACCCGATGGTATTTCAGGGCCTCCCTAGTACAGACTAGGAAGGCTGAAATACCATCGGGTGCCTCCCTACCTCCGCCGCATAGTAGGGGCTTATCTGGAGGATAGATGCGTCATCTATCGGGGACGTGACGGTGCCAGTCGGCACCAAATGTCGTGCGGTGTTCCGCAGGGATCGGTCTTGGGACCGCTCCTGTGGAACATCGGCTACGACTGGGTGCTGAGAGGCGAGCTCCCGTCGGGCGCTGACTTGACGTGCTATGCGGACGACACGCTTGTCACTGCCCGCGGGAGCTCGCACAGGGAAGCCTCGTTCGTAGCCACGGCTGCGGTGTCACAGGTGGTGAACCGCATCCGGCGCCTGGGCCTGGAGGTGGCCCTTGACAAATCGGAGGCCATGGGCATGGTGGTGGAGCTCCGTCAGGTCCTGGTGGCGGACTGGCGGCAGAGGCTTATGCGCCCTACCGCCGGCCTCGCTAACGTCGAGGCGATCCGGCCAGTACTCGACGACTGGCTCGGGAGAAGGCACGGCTCCCTGTCGTTTAGGGTGACGTAGGTACTGTCGGGGCACGGCTGCTTCGGCAAGTACCTGCGTCGCTTAGGCAGGGAGCCGGACGCTCGGTGCCACCACTGCGTCCAATGCGGGGAGGACACGGTGCAGTACACGCTCTCCAAGTATGTAGCTTGGGAGGAGCAGCGCCGTGTCCTCACAAATGAAGTAGGAGGCGACCTGACACTACCGGCGGCAGTAGTGCGGAGGATGGTCGGTAGCGCAGAGTCGTGGGACGCGGTGGTGTCCTTCTGCGAGCACGCGCGGTGGTGTCCTTCTGCGAGCACGTGATGTCGCAAAAGGAAGCTGCGGAACGGGAGAGGGAGATCTCAACTCCCTTGCAGAAGACGCACCGGGCGCCGAAGAAGGGCGGATAACGCCCTCTTCGGCCCCCCATGAATGGGTCCAGGGGCGAGGGACATGGGGAAGTCCCCGCCCCCTATTCGATGGACCCCAAGGCGGCGGCGCGCGCGAATGTCAGCGCGCGCCTCTGAGGCGATGCACGGGGTAGTTTGACACCCCACTACCCCGTGCAGGAGACAAGGCCCGGACAGACCGGGCCAGCACGAGGGTGTGGGGCCGTGGAAGAATTTAGACTCCCGCGGCCCCACGCGCGATCGTGATAGAAGAGACACCGGGGTGTTTTAGTCAGTAAGAGTCTGACAGACCCCGTCGCCCACCCCAGGGCGGCGAACATCCATTGAGGATTACAAACCCGGAAAAAAAAAAGAAGGTACACGTAACTGTCAACAACTTCGAGAACAGTCTCCAAACTTTATAGGAGTTGGTACAACATGGACATTAGACATGACTTTCGTCTTGTCCATGTTCATTTTAAGACCGACTCGCTCGGAGGCTCTACTGAGGTCTTCGAGCATTGTATTCAGGTCCTCCGCGGTCTCAGCCATGACTACGATATCATCAGCAAACCGAAGGTGTGTCATGTACTCGCCATTGATGTTGATGCCCAGTCCTTTCCAGTCCAGAACCTTGAAGACATCCTCCAATGCAGTGGTGAATAGTTTCGGGGAGATAACATCTCCCTGTCTGACACCACGCTGCAGAGGTATTGGTTTCGAGGTCTGGTCCTGTATTCGGACTGACATGGTGGCGTTTTTCTTAAGACCTCTTTAACTTAAGACCTTCTGACCATTTAATTATAAACGAGTTAGACTCTGATCACTGTGGCCAGTTAGTTACTTTTACTCAGAAAAGTGAAGTCAGAGCTCAAAGAAAACTTGTGAGTTTGTTCCTGTAAATGAAAATCGTTTAGGACAATTTAAAAATAATTTAATTGAAAAGCTGCCGGACTTGCCTTATCACACCAATCCGGATCATGCGTATAGTGTACTATTTAACCTCATTAATTGTGAATTTATGAAAGTTTGCACAAAAAAAAAACATTGCCTGTTAGCGACCGTATTATATTTAGTGACTGGGCAACCCCAGGTATTATATAAAAGCAGGGAAAAAACTTATGAATTGTATCAGGAAAAAACATTTAACCACGATGAAACTTTTCAAGAATTTGTTAAAAAATATTCAAAAACTTTTAAAAGAGCCTGTTCCTCAGCGAAAGCCATACACATTAGAAATAATATAAAATCTTCTGGCAATAAAATCAAAACAACTTGGGGAATTATAAATTCTGAAACTGGAAGAACCAAAGTACAAAATCGCGATTTCCATCTTAAAATTAACGATGAAGATATAAAGGCGGACTTGGAGGTAGCAACTGAGTTTGAGAATTTTTTTACTAATATTCCAATAATGTCAACAAAAACTTTGTCTTCTTCCTCCAATTCTGCTTACGCCATACTAAAAGGATGTGTTACAGAATGTAACAATCACTTTGAATTTACATTTGTGACTGCTAAAGACATTATAGAATCTTTTAAGGATCTTGATGTAAAAAAAAAAAAAAACTGCCGATCATTGGGGTTTGTCAGTATTCACTGTAGCTTCAATAATAGATGTTATCGCACCTTTATTAGCAATTGTTTTTAATTCTTGTGTCACGTCTGGTGTATTTCCTTATTTGATTAAACTTAGCAAAGTAATTCCACTGTTCAAATCTGGTAGTACAACTGATCCCACGAATTTTCGGCCAATATCGATATTACCAACTGTAACGCTCTTCTTTAGTTTTACTTAACTCAGGGTGGCTAACTCCACCCTTACCCGGCAGTTACAGTAAATTTAATTATGTAAATACTTGGTAGCTAGGAGCATTAAATAAAACAATAGATGGATACAATTTCAAATTTATTTTATAATTACCCTGTGTCATAAATATATGACAAAACATCTAACTTACCTAGCCGATTTCCTGACTCACTCCGTCTCGGGTCGGAGTGGGACAGGGAATCCACATGAGACAATTCAGCAAGCTCAGGGTCGCTTGATGAGGATTCGTGAGGTGAACCGTTGTGATCACGGCTCAGTCGTTACAAAAGTATCTCAGGTTATGCACACAATATCAAGCCAATAGCCTACTTACATGCAACCTGTCGGAAACCCACTCTCACTCACTAGATACATCAAAACAAAGAAACAAGGACAGGGAGTCTACGTTTCGGATTAGCTCTCCTGGCTAACGCTTCTGGATTACGGTACAAAGACCCTTGGCTTCACTAACTGACGGGTGTCAGATTAATGCACGGTTGAACGCGGCCTGCGGGATTAGGTATTTCGGGAACACCCGGAGCAAAATAATCATGACAGCTTATACCTGTCTAGTCGTCGTCGAAAGAGAATTGGATGTGCCGTACCATCAGGGTTCAGCCACTTCCACTCCAAACAAGCCTGATCCAATCGGAATCAAGGCCACCTGAGATAAGTCATGACGCGACGCCTCCACACGGGTTCCCACCCTAGGCCCGCCAAAAGAGCCAAATCTAGAACAACATTTAACCTAAGTCAGCACTATAGAACAAGAAAACACTTGGAGAAAATATTCCGGGTACAGAAATGAATACTCACAGAGAGATGAGCCACACGTTAGACGCACAACCCCATGGGGTTTATTGCGCCACACGCCAACCTTGTGTACCAGCCATGCCAGCAAAAACCTCGCGACACCGAGCAAGCTTCGGTCGTTCTTCTGGAAGTTTCTCTAGCCTTCCGATCGACCGCTCCCAATTGTCTTTTCCTGAACCATAGACTAGTGCGTTCCGCGACTTGTATTTTAATTTCAGACTCATGAGTTGGTTCTTATTTTTTAATATCTTTATCCTAAGTCCTTTTTTATATTATTTAACCCGGTCGTTCTTTATTTGAATTTATTTATTATATTAACGACCGTCCTTTCGCGCAACGCCATCTCTCGGCTCGATGCAAAATATGTGACCCGAGTTTAGCCCGAGTCCACGAGATGTCGCCTGCTGCTATATTTTGCTACGTGACAATGCCCCCTTTCCCACGGAAGTCTGCGGTCGGAGTTCTGCCTAAGCAGAAAACCGTACACCGCCCTCGGTGTTAAAACTACACAAAGAGGTAACATACTTGTCTTGAACGTAGCTAATGGAAATTTTCACCAACCTATTTTTTACTAAACTAACTATTGATGTTTACCCTGCTTAAAGTGATATCCTATCCTTAAAAAACTCGAATTTGCCAGGAAATATCTTCTACCAACCGACTTTCATCCTGCAGTCCGGGCATAAACCCCCCCCCCCCGTAATCTTTTATACATCTCCATCCATTCCTCTCTCACAATCCGTAGCAACCTGCATCCTTTCGCAGGATGCCACTCCTTGCAGTTCCCCCGAATTCCTCCTGTTCGCCAGTGGAACTCTAATATTTTTTTTGTTTTTTATTTAAAAACGGTACTACTGGTGAACATGTTCAGCTAGCTAAAACATACTTACATGGGCAATCATATCCCTATCGCTCACCAGAGACACGTGAAAGTCTTTCCAGAAGCAAAACTTCTGTAAAAACATATTGTGTAGGCCTATTTTAGAAGTCACAATCCGCTTCATAAATGATAGTAGACAAAATTCATTTGACCTGTTACCATCGTGTAGGCTTATTTTTAAAGTCACAACCCGCTTCATAAATTATTGGTAAACGAGGTGCATTTGAATTGTTACTAATGTGTAGGCTTATTTCAGAAGTCACAATCCGCTTCATAAATGATAGTAGACAAAATTCATTTGACCTGTTACCATCGTGTAGGCTTATTTTTGAAGTCACAACCCGCTCCATAAATTATTGGTAAACGAGGTGCATTTGAATTGTTACTAATGTGTAGGCTTATTTCAGAAGTCACAATGCGCTTCATAAATGATAGTAGACAAAATTCATTTGACCTGTTACCATCGTGTAGGCTTATTTTTGAAGTCACAACCCGCTTCATAAATTATTGGTAAACAAGGTGCATTTGAATTGTTACTAATGTGTAGGCTTATTTTAGAAGTCACAATCCGCTTCGTGTTAACAGGGGCGTGCACAGACATTTTGGTTGGGGTATGCATACATACACTACGAACTAAAAAGTTGAAAATAAATATTGTTTAAAAACCTAAAAAACATGCTTTTAAAGAATATCAAACTAATAAGGTAAAAATAATTTTTAAAAAAGCGTGAGGCGCTTAATATACAAAAATTATGTCACCAAGCGCCTCACGCTTTTTTTTAAAATTATTTTTAACTTTTTTTATATTCTTTAAAAGCATGTTTGTTTAGTTTTTTATGCTTACTATATTTTTTTTTATAATAATAGAACTTTTAGTGATTTTAAAACGATCTTCCAATTTTAACGACGACGTTTTGTCGTTAAAATTGGAAGATCGTTTCAAAATCACTAAAAGTTCTATTTCAATGAAAATCATAAACAAATCTGTGAGTCTGTTTTAGAAAATGATTACTATCACTGATTCACTCGTACTCATTGGAATCGTAACTATTAAGTTTGCTAATTTGTAAACTTCAAGAAATTCGCCTCTAATATTCTTGAACAATGTCAGCACCGCGTTTTAAAATAATACTTATAGGTAGGAAACAAAATAATAACGTTAACGTTGAAAAATTCACCGTTTTAAATTTATCTAAACATACATCACCAGTAGGTACAGATCTTTCAAACAATCAATGTATTTATGTTACCAAATACACCAATAACCAAACAACTTAAGCTGATAAAATAAAAAGGTATTTTCACAAACAACAATTGTGCTAGTTTTGTCAACTTCTTGATTCGGCCGCGTAAAATGTAGGCACTGCTTATCTGGGCTTATAAACTGAATGAAATTGCAAGACAACACACGAAAAGTTTACACACACAATCAAATAATTTTATTCACACATGCGAATTTAGGAGGCATATTTCATGACTGCTTACGCTGCTACGCGAATGTGGCGCGGTCGTCGCGTCGTGTTAGTAGTTTGCACTAGCCCCAATAGATGGCAGTGTTATCACTAACTGATTAAAGAAGTCTGTAGTATATAAATTATTTTAATGTACTATATTATAAATTATTATATTTTTTTTTTTGAAAATTATTAGGGTATGCAGTGCTTATCTGCCTCTATGGAGCGCACGCGCCTGCGTGTTAAACACCATCAATACATTAACAGTATACAGTACTGGTATGCATACGCCTCGTCGTCGCTGTCGGAGTAAACTCCAAACAACACGTGCAAGCACGGACTACGGCTAATATCCTTACCTATACTCTCTTTGTTTGAAAAAAAAAAAACTAATGTGTGATAAAAGGATTTCATTAATTTATCTTAATATCCTTTATGTGCCATGAGCCTGATGATTTCCCCAATTAACTATTTGGAATTGTTTTAGGGTCTCCAATATAATCAATCATCTAAATATTTCCGGTAACTATTTTAAAGATTACCAAAATTCCTCACCAAACTCTGCACTAAATTTTATTCCTGGGATGACATAATATTTAAGGACTTTAGTCACCCCAGTTAAGGCAATTCAAAAAAGAACTCAAATGAAATTGTAATTAAAATTTAAAAAAAATTAAATTAAATTTTAAATTGTCATCCTTTAAATTTCTACAGGACTACTTTCTTATTATTGAATTGTCTGCCCGTGAATCTAATAGCCGTAAAATGTCATATCATATTGGTTGACATATAATTGTGCCTGAACAATCTTTATTTATGTTTGTAAGATGTCACATCATATAGATGGACACTCTAATTGGACTGATTTATTTGTATTTATATTTGTCCAATGTCATAACATTTAATTTGACAATCCGAAGGCGACATCGAAGTATTGCAGTTAGACCAATTGTTGGACGTTTGAGGGCTCCAACAACCCGTAACGACTGCCACTAGATGTTCGTATGGCAACCGGGACCAACGGCTTAACGTGCTTTCCGAGGCACGACCAGACCAGTGCAAATATTCATATTCATGCATACAAATATTTGCACTGTGCGGGGATCGAACCCGCGCCACTTTGCACAGCGGCCGCGTCCGCTACCGCTACGCCACGGAGGCTGTTTGGCTCAAACAATCTGTCACCGCTTTATTACATTTATGGAAGTTAGAGACAAAGTATAACTATTACTTCCACGCACCTGTATTAACCTGTTTAGGTGACTGATGACAGACTGCAAATGCTAGTTTTTGGATCATTTGGTATTTTTAACAATCTGCACTAGTTTCACTGTTAACTCTAACTTTTCACATTCAAAACATTTCACTTTCTTCACATACGATTTCTGCTGGACCAAAATGAAATGAAATGAAATCGTTTATTAAGCAAGTAGGATCACTGATCACTTTTACACGTCATGTTTATTTTTTATTTTATTTTTTTAACTAGATGAAGCCGGCATTTCCTAACTGACTACCTCTGAGAAGAAATAGCCGAAACAAACTCAGGGATCATCGTCTTTTTCAAGTCCAGACATTAAAAATGAAAATGTTTACAATAATTTACCTTATAATTACGCATATTGCTTAATAACAATTAACAATGCTTAACAGAGCGAGCAGCTCAGTCCCAAGCTTTTTGTCTTCTAAATAATCTGTGATTTTATAATACCCCTTTTTGCAAAGTTTGGCCTTTATATGGTTCTTAAATCGTTTAATGGGTAAGTTTCGAACGTCCATGGGAAGCTTGTTGTAAAAGTGTATACATTGACCCATGAACGAGTTGCCTACTCTGTGGAGACGAGTGTGATGTACAGCAAGATTGTGTTTGTTCCTGGTATTTATATTATGAATATCGCTTATTTTCTTAAAATTCGAGATATTTTTATGAACATACATAAGATTTTCAAATATATATTGTGAAGCTACAGTCAGAATGTTCACCTCTTTGAAATTTTCTCTAAGAGATTTTCTAGGACCAAGGTTATAAATGGCTCGAACAGCCCTCTTCTGTAAAACAAAGATGGTATTGATGTCCGCACAAGTTCCCCAGAGAAGAATCCCATAAGTCATAAGACTATGAAAATACCTAAAATAAACAATTCTGGCTGTATCCACATCAGTTATCTGTCTAATTTTCTTAACAGCAAAGGCGGCAGAACTGAGTCTGCCCGACAGCTTCTCAATGTGAGGACCCCATTGTAACTTGGCGTCAATAGTTAATCCAAGAAAAACTGTCGACTCTACAGGGATCAACTCTACTCCATTCAGTTGAACATTGGTACTTAGCTGCCTGACATTTGGCGTAGAAAATTTAGTGACTTTAGTTTTTTTTTCATTTAAAAGGAGGTTATTTACATTAAACCAATGGACAACTTTAGAGAGTGCATTGTTAACTTCGTCAAAATTTGTTAGCTGACGCTTGACTTTAAAAATAAGTGAAGTGTCATCCGCGAACAATACTATGTTGTGATTATCCCTCACGTGATGAGGTAAGTCATTAATATAAATTAAAAACAAGAATGGACCTAGAATTGAGCCCTGCGGAACGCCCATGGTGACCACAGATCCTGCAGATCTCTTGCCATTAACATCAACCCTCTGAATTCGATTATTCAGATAAGAAGTCAGAAGGTCGAGAGCTCTGTCCCTCAAACCATAATGGTACAATTTCCTGATAAGAGTATCATGATGTACGCAATCAAAGGCCTTGGACAAATCACAAAAAATACCAAGAGCATCTTGCGATTCCTCCCAGGCCCCAAATATGTTCTTTAGCAACGCCACGCCCGCATCTGTAGTTGAACGACCCTTTGTAAAACCAAATTGTTTCACGTGCAATAAATTGTGTAAGTTAAAGTGCCTCAACAACTGTTTCAAAATTAATTTTTCAAAAATTTTGCTCAAAGTTGGTAATATCGATATTGGCCGAAAATTCGTGGGATCAGTTGTACTACCAGATTTGAACAGTGGAATTACTTTGCTTAGTTTCATCAAATCAGGAAATACGCGAGATGTGACACAAGAATTAAAAACAATTGCTAAGAAAGGTGCGATAACATCTATTATTGAAGCTACAGTGTATACTGACAAACCCCAATGATTGGCAGTTTTTTTTACATCAAGATCCTTAAAAGATTCTATAATGTCTTTAGCAGTCACAAATGCAAATTCAAAGTGATTGTCACAATCTGGAACACATTCTTTTAGTATGGCATAAGCAGAAGTGGAGGAAGAAGACAAAGTTTTTGTTGTCATTATTGGAATAGTTAAAACCTATGCACAATAACTAATGTGGTGTTTACGAAGCCATGCCATTGTATTTTCAGGTATTTATATTAATATTTTAGTGATTAAACACGCGTAATAACCATTTTCCAATGTTGTAGGCAAACAATAACAAATAACCTTCAAATGACACATCTGTCAGCAACGTTTTCGTTCTGAAACCTATCTCGACCAATCTGTATAAAATCATAGGTTTACTCGTACACAAGTATCCCGGCTTTATTGTAATTTATAAACGTCAAATGTCACTGTCATGTCATATGTCTCTCATCAAAATAGGTTATGTTTTGATCAATGACCCCCGATGTCGAATTCGATGTTGTTTTTCTATTGTTTTGTTGAAATAACGTATTCAGAACACTATTTTTGATGTATGAAATTTTTGTTAGATGTATCCACGTGACTAAGCGAGTGAGTGTATCGTGAAACAGGTATTGTTTCAAAACTAATGAATGCACACTCCCATCGACCTCTTACCGTGATCCTCAGAACCTCGACAAACCACCGTGAGCCCACTGCTGACCGCTCGAGTACTAATACTGTGGTCCTGTCTAAACAATACAATAACAATGCAATGATTGTATTAACTTCAAGATTTCCAATTGCTAGGCTTACTTTACAGCATGTTATTTTCTATTTTCCGCTGTTACATAAGTGAATGTTTCAATAAAGTTTATATTTTTTATAACAAAGATAAAATTGTGGTGGTTATTGATTGTACAATTACCTTAAGTATGTTGTTAGGTTCACAGCATGAAATACTCAGTTTACCATTTTCAGACATGAAACTGTTTCAATAATGTTTATAAATTACTATACCAAATGATCAGATTGTGATGGTAATTATTAGCAGAATTACATTAAATATGTGTTGTTGTTTTAATTTGACTTGCAATAATATTGTTTCACTAACTTTGTTACAATGTTGGTTTTGTAAATAAAAAAAAATTACAATGTAGGTATGTCAAAAAATAATTTTGTGGTGTATTTTACTTATAAATTTCTTGTTCCTATAAGTTAGGACTACTTTACTTGTAAGTAGTTACAATACAAAACTAAACAACCAATCTTCAAATTGTCAACCATAAATGAAGTAGCTTTTATCAGAATTTGAAATTTGAACACCACCTGAATATCAATTAACTTTGTTAGTGAACTACAACACACATACCGTGGCTTCCTTTTGGCAATATTTTAGTAATCCTCACTAAATTACACATGAAATTCTTAAAACTAGCCTATAACTAACATTGTACCGTAACCCAGAAGAGAATGTATGAGAGAGAGTGGTATGTAATCAACGACCGTTCACCTTATATAATCTAATTTATATACCTTTGGGCGCCAACTGTAACGCTAATTCTTTAGTTTAAATAACTCAGGTTGGCTTGATGAGGATTCGTGAGGTGAACCGTTGTGATCACGGCTCAGTCGTTACAAAAGTATCTCAGGTTATGCACACAATATCAAGCCAATAGCCTACTTACATGCAACCTGTCGGAAACCCACTCTCACTCACTAGATACATCAAAACAAAGAAACAAGGACAGGGAGTCTACGTTTCGGATTAGCTCTCCTGGCTAACGCTTCTGGATTACGGTACAAAGACCCTTGGCTTCACTAACTGACGGGTGTCAGATTAATGCACGGTTGAACGCGGCCTGCGGGATTAGGTATTTCGGGAACACCCGGAGCAAAATAATCATGACAGCTTATACCTGTCTAGTCGTCGTCGAAAGAGAATTGGATGTGCCGTACCATCAGGGTTCAGCCACTTCCACTCCAAACAAGCCTGATCCAATCGGAATCAAGGCCACCTGAGATAAGTCATGACGCGACGCCTCCACACGGGTTCCCACCCTAGGCCCGCCAAAAGAGCCAAATCTAGAACAACATTTAACCTAAGTCAGCACTATAGAACAAGAAAACACGTGGAGAAAATATTCCGGGTACAGAAATGAATACTCACAGAGAGATGAGCCACACGTTAGACGCCCAACCCCATGGGGATTATTGCGCCACACGCCAACCTTGCGTACCAGCCATGTCAGCAAAAACCTCGCGACACCGAGCAAGCTTCGGTCGTTCTTCTGGAAGTTGCTCTAGCCTTCCGATCGACCGCTCCCAATTGTCTTTTCCTGAACCATAGACTAGTGCGTTCCGCGACTTGTATTTTAATTTCAGACTCATGAGTTGGTTCTTATTTTTTAATATCTTTATCCTAAGTCCTTTTTTTATATTATTTAACCCGGTCGTTCTTTATTTGAATTTACTTATTATATTAACGACCGTCCTTTCGCGCAACGCCATCTCTCGGCTCGATGCAAAATATGTGACCCGAGTTTAGCCCGAGTCCACGAGATGTCGCCTGCTGCTATATTTTGCTACGTGACACAACTTTGAGCAAAATTTTTGAAAAATTAATTTTGAAACAGTTGTTGAGGCACTTTAACATACACAATTTATTACACGTGAAACAATTTGGTTTTACAAAGGCTTGTTCAACTACAGATGCGGGCGTGGCGTTGCTAAAGAACATATTTGGGGCCTGGGAGGATTCGCAAGATGCTCTTGGTATTTTTTGTGATTTGTCAAAGGCCTTTGATTGCGTACATCATGATACTCTTATTAGGAAATTGTACCATTATGGTTTAAGGGACATAGCTCTCGACCTTCTGACTTCTTATCTGAATAATCGAATTCAGATGGTTAATGTTAATGGCAAGAGATCTGCAGGATCTGTGGTCACCATGGGCGTTCCGCAGGTCTCAATTCTAGGTCCATTCTTGTTTTTAATTTATATTAATGACTTACCTCATCACATGAGGGATAATCACAACATAGTATTGTTCACGGATGACACTTATTTTTAAAGTCAAGCGTCAGCTAACAAATTTTGACGAAGTTAACAATGCACTTTCTAAAGTTGTCCACTGGTTTAATGTAAATAACCTTCTTTTAAATGAAAAAAAAACTAAAGTCATTAAATTTTCTACGCCAAATATCAGGCAGCTAAGTACCAATGTTCAACTGAATGGAGTATAGTTGAGCCCTGCCGAGTCGACAGTTTTTCTTGGATTAACTATTGACGCCAAGTTACAATGGGGTCCTCACATTGAGAAGCTGTCGGGTAGACTCAGTTCTGCCGCCTTTGCTGTTAAGAAAATTAGACAGATAACTGATGTGGATACAGCCAGAATTGTTTATTTTAGTTATTTACATAGTCTTATGACTTATGGGATTCTTCTCTGGGGAACTTGTGCGGAAATCAATACTAGTCTTTGTTTTACTGAAGAGGGCTGTTCGAGCCATTTACAACCTTGGTCCTAGAGATTCTCTTAGAGAAAAGTTCAGAGAGGTGAACATTCTGACTGTAGCTTCACAATAAATTAAATTGCAATTGCACAATCTCTTCTTCTACCCATCCTCGACTATGCTGATGTCAGCTATCTTGATATTACTCAAGACCAACTAGATAAGCTTGAGCGACTTCAAAATTTTTGTATAAGGTTCATATTTGGTCTGCGCAAATATGACCGAATGTATCCGAATTTCATGTAAAGCTCAAGTGGTTACCAATTCGACTTCGTTGGAATGCTCACATTCTTTCCCTTCTATATAGTGTGCTTTTTTCTCCTTTCACCCCTCTTTATCTCAAGAATCGCTTTCAATTTCTGTGCAACTCACATACTAAATCGTTAAGGTCATCAGATAACTTAAAGCTCAAAATGCCTATGCATTCCACAACGTTCCTTGATAAATCTTTCACTGTTCAGGCCCCTCGTTTGTGGAATGCATTGCCAATTGAAATTAAACGCGCGCAATCGTTGCAGCAATTCAAGAGACTCGTGTGGGAACACTACTTGTCGTTATGATCTTGTTCAACAAATACTTTTTGGCTAATTTACTTGCTTACTTGTTATGTTCGGTTTTTATGCATTAATTTTTGTATATGTATGTATTTGTGTATCTACTTTAGTATATTGTAATAATGATGTTTGCATCAATGACAGTCCCATTTGTGGTTCCGAATATCTGTCCATCCTTTGGTTGCCTGGAAGAGATCGCATTAGCGATAAGGCCGCCCATTGTATGTTTTTGTGATGAATGTTTTTTGTTCTATGTTTGATTGGTGTACAATAAAGAATATGTAAATAAATATATATTTGAAAATCTTATGTATGTTCATAAAAATAACTCAAATTTTAAAAAAATAAGCGATATTCATAATATAAACACCAGGAACAAACACAATCTTGCTGTACATCACACTCGTCTCTACAGAGTAGGCAACTCGTTAAGATAAGATAAAATAAGATAATTTTATTTGTAAAAACATGTGTAGGTGCTAATAATACATGGCTGTGATCATTACAGGTGGAATGGTTATTTCGTTTCAACATGTTTGACCATGACTGGTGTACAAAAAATATACTTCAAGCTAATAAGATTAATTAAGAATACATTATCTTACAAATATGAATTAATTTACATTAATTAGTCGAACAATATAATATTCAATTTACAATAACAACATAATTACATTTTTATAAAAATATATAATTGCATTTAAGTTTAAAGGTAGGAATAATTCTGTTCAGTCAAAGAGATTTGTCATTTAGGAAGTCATCAATATTATAATAACATTTTACAGTCAATATTTTTTTAAGTGTTTTTTTAAATTGGTTTGTATTTAATTGCTTCACACGTTTTGGAATTTTATTGTAGATAGTTGGAGCCTTACATACGACACTTTTACGCATTAGCGCTGTTTTAGCAGAGGGAACACAGAGCCTGCTATTATCACGGCGATTACGTTCTATAATATCAGACATGCGGGGAAAAAGATACGGGTTTTTGTGGACAAATAAAGCTATTTCAAAGATATAGAGTGACGCTAATGTAAGGAGGTTGTGCTTAACAAAAATTGGTTTACAGCTGTCAGTACTATGTATACCGAACATAGCACGTATGCATCGTTTTTGCATTTTAAAAACCATATCTTTATTGGTTGAATTGCCCCAAAAAATAATGCCGTATCTGAGGACAGACTCAACAAGGCCGTAATATGCTGAAAGTAACGCTTCAAGATTAATAGTGGGGGCAAGTTTATATAATGCATAAGATAGACTACTGACTTTTTTACATAATATGTCCGGCCGGATCTCTTCCGGTGATTCTTCGCACTCCTTGCCCCGCCGTTACCTTGGCCGCTACCACAAAGACCAGGAATAGCGGAGCTGCCGGGGACTAGGGGCCTTGGCTTAGTCGTGTGCATCATTGGGTCATGGGTTTACCATAATCCCCACGCTTGGCAGGCGGGTTGGGGATCGCAGGATTTGACATTCCACTAGGCACAACTACACTGGTCATCACAAAAATCGGCACATCTATATTTTACACCAAAACTCATGATTTCATATTTTGAATGAAACAAATTGTGTAATTATTGATTTGTTTACTAAATAACGTAAGTTTTTTTTAAAATTAGTCAATAAATTGTTTATCTTAAATGTATTTTCTTTTTCAATTTAACAAAAAAAAGAAAGAAAATCGCTATTTAACCATATTTTTAGCTTCAAGTTGAACACTCTGTAACTCTTTAGTCTTACATGTTATTGAAACAAAACTTTCACGTCAATATTTAGTGTTTCCCCCTCTTGCACTAATCACTGCCTGCATTTGCCGTTTCATTGACCTTATTAAAATAGTGATGCTTCCTTGAGGAATTCGGTCTCATTCTTCTCTAATGGCGGTTTCCAAAGCTTCCAAGGTTGTAGGGGCGGGTTCTCGAGCTCTAACCTTCTGTTTTATTGTGTCCCATATGTGCTCTATAGGATTTAAATCCGGACTTCTTGCTGGCCACTCCATAACACGAATGCCAACCTCTTCCAAGTACTGTGTAACAATACGCGCTACGTGTGGCAATGCATTATCATGCATTAACTGGAAATTTTCTCCGATGTAACCTGCATATGACAACACATGATCTTCTAGGATGTCCGTTATGTAACGTGGAGTACTTAAAGAACCCATATTGTGAAACACCAACTCTGTACGTGCTGTCAAAGATATCCCGCCCCAAAACATAAGAGAGCCTCCACCGTAACGGACGGTTTCTCTAATACAGCACTGAGCGTAACGTTCTCCTGGCCTTCTCATGACATAACAGTGCCCATCAGAGCTGTATAAAGCCATTCTGCTCTCATCACAGAATAAAACTGAAGCCCACTGGTCTATAGTCCATTCAAGATGTTCCCTCGCAAATTGTAGTCTGGCATGGCGATGAGCTGCAGTCAGCTGTGGTCCTGTTGCTGGCTTGTGAGGTCTTAAGTTCTGTTCAGAAAGTCTTCTTCTCAGGGTGCTGTCACTTATAGCCACACCCCGCACTTCACGCAGCCGCTGCTGGAGATCTACACCAGAAAGGTGCCAATTTCTTAGAGCCGATGTCACAATAAAGCGGTCATCTCTTTGAGTGGTGACCCTTTGTCTTCCAGAATCTGTTCTCCTACGGTACTGTCCAGTCTCTTGAAACCTCTGGTGAACTCTCCGAACAGCAGATTGACTGAGATGTAGTCGACGAGCGACAATACGTTGACTGAAACCCGCTCGCAGCAAAGCCACAACTTGAACCGTTTCAGCTTCAGTAGTATCTATTATTTTAGGATAATTTAATCCAAATTACAATGATAATCAATACAGTAATAATCGTCAATAATAATAACAACAATTAAAATTCCTGGTTGCGGATTAAACACAGCCGTACCGTACCGTATTCATCAAACCGGCACAGGGCAGTGTTTATTAAAAAAAAGTTTATTAAGTAGCCTTATATTCGTACACATTTATCGGAATCAAATGTCAAAGATCTTACTCGACCCTAGACATAAACAAAAGATAGTTCTAAACGTTTATATTTGAAATTGTAAAGAGCAATAGTGAAAAAACAGGGTGGGCCGATTTTTGTGATGACCAGTGTAGTTGATAATAATACTCTTGACAGTTTTTGTTTCTTTACAGAGCTAGATGCCGAAAATTTAGACAATAGCTGTCTAGATGTAGCAGATTTACCACCACACTGTTATGAGTCAGACTTAGAAGATGATATACCCTTAATTATATGTAAAACTGAAGTGGAAGACAAAAAAGTATCAAAGAAAAAAAAAACCAGGGAGACGATAAGTAAGTATTAGTTACTTATACAATATGTAAAGAAAACCCCGTCCGACCCAGAAGGATAATAAAGGTTTGGTAATCACATGACCAAATAAAATTTGAAATTTTGCATAATCATCATAGTAAATATATATACTAATCAATTTTGAAACAATCTTTTTTTTCCGCGACTTTACGCTAGCTTCCCCAAAATATGGTAATTAAAAAAAATGACAACAGCATTTTAGGCCGTATAGTTATCGGCTTTCCTTTCAATCTGTCTCGCCGCGGCCAATCGCCGTCGCGCGATCAGCATTGTCGGCGACGTAAAAGAAATAATTAGAGATGCACTATTTTTTGCGTAATAACTTTTTTTTAATAGCTATTAACGCTTTTTTTATCGCTATTAATCGAAACTTGTACCTGGTTGAATGATTTGTTGTAAAAACACAGACTACCTAATTGTAAAAGTACTTTTGTTTGTTTATCGATTAATTACTAATAACATTATTATAATAACACGAGTACTAGTAAACAGAAACGAGAAGGCCCTATGAAACACAATTTTAGTAAAGTTTTACAAATATTTTAACGTATTGAGACAGAACCTGAAATTAAAACTTTGGCATGATTTTCATTTACAGCAGTGTACCTAGCTAATTTGAGTTTTGTAAAAGTTCTAAACAATTCCATGCGATATTGAATCGATAATGAGAAACTAAAATACTAAATCGTTACCAAAACTAGACGAGTAAATCGATCGAGCAATCAATACTTTGAGTACTTACGCATATCTACTCAAAGCATGCCGCGAGGGCAGCCGCGTCCCTATTTTTATAAAATAAAAATCAGTTTTACTTTAAATTATCAGTTTCGCGTAAACATTGCTTCCATGTAGACTACTCGTGTATTCTGATCATGTCGATTTCTAACGTAATATATGCTGATGGTAGGGTAGTAACTGCAATTAGTTGTACAGTAATACCCCGGACTTACGCGATGGGTGGGACTGAGCGCTATCCGCGTAAGTCGAATTCGTGTAAGTCGGGGTACAATTTACAACGCTCAAAAAAACAAAATCGTTACTTATGTACCTACGCGCCGAATCCGCACTACACGTGTGTGCCTGTTGTAAACTGAACGAATAATAATGCTGGGGGGGGTGAGCCACAAAACAAATGCCGCCGCTTGTCCTTGACTGCGCGGTCTTCGCAAAGGTTTGTCATATTGAAGACGAGATGCGTGGGCGATTTGTAGCAGCTTTTGAACGCATCAAATCGGTTAGAACGGTGCTGCAAAACGTCCGTGCTAATCTCGTGCGACGATGCCAGGCCTGTATCGTTGTTAGTGAGAGAAGTATGGAACAACATCTCCGCCACAGCCATCGTGTTTACGTGCTCATCGAATGAAATAAAACATTTAGAGAGACAGACGACCTTCCTACTTAATAAAGTTCTTTTCACGAGCTGCTTAAGTATCATTGTTTCTTTCGAGAGTCGATAAACGTGGATACCGAACCGAATGCGTGAACCTATACATGCATGAGGTCAACTGAGGTCATGACCGTTCGAGACCGCTACGTATAAGCGACCACGTGCCGCGTGCCCTGTCTGGTTGCTTGTGCGTGCCTGTGTTGCCATGAAATTACCTATGCATTTAAGTTATTTATTTTGAGGGGGTATTTTTTTAAGTTTAGCCAGGCTTTGTAGGCATTAGTAGAATCAGTTATCAATACCCAACAGCACCTTCACGGGTCAAACAGGATTTTTTTTTTTTTACATATTGTATAGCTAATAATCTACTAGCTGACTGTCTTGTGCGATCTCTAATCATGTTGACCCTGTGAACGTTACCAGATCGTCATTCAGAACACCACGACGTAGAACACCAGTCAATACCGCAGAATATTGTCCAGCGTTCCATAAATTGATGATCTTTCCAAGCTCTCAGTAATGAGATTTAGATAGCTGTAACACACCCAGTGCGTCGGAGACGCAAATAAATTCAAACGACTTCCTTCAAATTCATTCAAATCTCCCATTGTGTACTTACTAAAATTACTTACAGAGGACACCGTTGTGAGGAAACCAAAACAGGACACACGAAGAACAAAAGAAAAAGATGCAATAACAGCCGAGCAGACTACAAAAGACAAATCAAACCCGGTTATCCGTACTACTCAGAAATGGACGTCCAAGCCTGGCACATATTTCAAAGAGCCTTACTTATGTATACGGAGAAGTTGTAATTATGTAAAAAAACACACTGATGAAAAACCTTACAAGTGTGAAATATGTCAACGTATTTTTAGTAACAAAATCGATTTAACAAGGCATATGCGTACACACACTGGTGAAAAACCTTATCAGTGTGAGATATGCCAACGTAATTTTAGTCAAAAGATTAGTTTGAAAATCCATGTGCGTAAACACACTGGTGAAAAACCTTACAAGTGTGAAATATGTCAACGTAATTTTAATACAAAGTCCCATTTAACAAGGCATGTACGTACACACACTGGTGAGAAACCTTATCAGTGTGAAATATGCCAACGTAGTTTTAGTCTTAAGAATAGCTTAACAACCCATGTGCGTACACACACTGGTGAGAAACCTTATCAGTGTGAAATATGCCAACGTAATTTTAGTGAAAAGAGTAATTTAATAAACCATATGCGTACACACACTGGTGAGAAACCTTATCAGTGTGATATTTGTCAACGTAATTTTAGTAAAAAGAACGGTTTAACAAGACATATGCGTACACACACTGGTGAAAAACCTTTGGGACCCAAGTCAACCCCACCTGCCAGACGGTGCACCTGCTGAGTAACGAACGGGGCGCTGACGCCGGCTTTCCCTTCGGGGTTTAGTGGTCAGACGGCAGTCGCACTTATAATTAGCCAAATAAGCCAATCGACAATGGACAGAAATATAAGAGCACAAGTCACGGCTAGGGCGCCGCCGCAAAACGGCGCGCAGGAGCCTCGCCCGACTCCTGTGACCTGTGGGCTAGGGCTACCGTGTCAGAGGCGGACACGGCTGAAGAAGCGAGCCCAAAGCAAGAAAATCCGTTTCGCATCGTGGAACGTTGGCACGCTAACTGGACGCGCGAGAGAACTGGCCGAGACTCTCCATAGGCGGAGGGTGGCCGTGGCGTTCCTGCAGGAGACTCGGTGGAAAGGCAGCAGATCCCGGCTTATTGGGAATGGCTACAAGCTGATCTACACGGGTGCACCTAGTGGGAGAAATGGGGTCGCCGTGGTGTTGTCTGACGAGCTCCAGGATGACGTCTTGGAGGTGAATCGCATCAGTGATCGGCTAATCTCGGTGCGGGTGCTTGTCAATGGGGTAATAACCCACTTGATAAGTGCCTACGCCCCGCAGGCCGGGTGCGGTGACGCCGAAAGGACGTTGTTCTGGAGCCAGCTCGAAGGATTGCTTCGCGGGATCCCGTTATCCCAGGGAGTCGTTCTGGGTGGTGATTTGAACGGTCATGTGGGAGAGAAGTGTGACGGGTTTGAGCGTGTTCACGGTGGCTATGGGTATGGTAGCCGCAACGCAGAAGGGGACAACATTCTCCGAACTTGTGCGGCCGCTGACCTTGCAATCGTGAACACCTACTTCAAAAAGAAACCGGAGCACCTTGTCACCTACCGGAGCGGACGAAGTGCTACCCAGATCGACTTTCTACTAACTAGGAGGCACCACATCGGCAAAGTAGCCAACTGCAAAGTCATACCCGGTGAGAGTCTCACTGCACAACACTGTCTCCTTGTCATGGATCTCTGCGTAAAGGCTAAACGCAGACGTGTTGAGCACTGCCCGCGCCAGATCCGGTGGTGGCTGCTGGATAAAAACAGGTCCCAGGATTTCGCGTCGGTTATTGGTGACAAGTGCGCCGGTACCGATGGGGAGCCTGTTCAAGAACACTGGAACAGGATCCAGGCAGCTATTGCTGGGGCGGCGCGGGTAGTGCTCGGCGTCTCCAAGGGCGGCCGCAAACGTGACAAGGAGACCTGGTGGTGGAACGACACAGTCCAGAGGGAGACTAAGGTGAAGAAAGCCCTCTTCAAAACGTGGCAAGCGACCGGATCCCCTGAAGATCGCGACGCATACAAAGTTGCCAAGCGTGCCACTAAGAGAGCTGTAGCCAGAGCCAGACGAGACCACTTGCAACCGCTCTACGAGAAGTTGGAATCGTCTGAGGGGCAAAAGCTCATTTACAAGTTGGCACGTTCTAGGGTTAAAGCGGCACTGGATATATCCAAGTGCCGCTGTGTAAAAGACCCTGCTGGCAACCTGCTATGCGAAGACCTGGCGGTGAAGGAGAGATGGCGCTCGTACTTCCACGAGCTGCTGAATAAGCAGCACCAAGAGGTGCAGACATCGGAACTCCCTCCAAATCTTGGATTAGTGCCCCCGATAACGCCTGAGGAAGTCCATACGGCTCTTCGTCGCATGGCGAATCGGAAAGCTGTCGGAGCTGATGGAGTCCCCATTGAGGCCTGGAAGGCGATGGGTCCTCGCGGTGTGGGCATGCTAACTAGCTTTCTGAACCGCGTGCTCCTGACCGGAAAAATCCCGAGCCAATGGAGGCTGAGTATTATTACTCCAGTCTTCAAAGGCAAGGGCTCGGTTCAGGAGTGTGGCAACTATCGCGGTATAAAGGTCATGTCCCACACCATGAAGATCTTTGAGAGGATTATAGACTCCCGGATCCGACAGGAGTGTGCTGTCTCGGAGTGTCAATATGGGTTTCGTCCAGGGTACGGAACCATGGATCCTATCTTTGCACTAAGGATCGCCATGGAGAGATACAGATCGAAGAACACGCCTCTGCATATGCTGTTTCTTGATATGCAGAAGGCCTTCGACTGTGTCCCTCGAGGGGTGATCTGGTGGGCACTGAGGTCCAAAGGGGTACCAGAAGCCTATGTTGACATAATTCGAGATATGTACCTCAATTCCGATTCCGTTGTTAGGACCGCTGTTGGTGACACTAAACCCTTCCCCGTCACCGTCGGAGTCCACCAAGGTTCCGTCCTTAGTCCGTTTCTGTTCAGCGTGATATTAGACGTTTTGTCGGATAGCATCAGGGATTCACATGAGCAACCTCCTTGGTTGCTTATGTATGCTGACGATATCGCGCTGGCGGACGCGGACAGGAATCGGCTGGTGCGGCGTGTGAATATGTGGAAGGACTCGCTCGAGAACGGAGGTCTGAAACTCAATGTGGCGAAGACCGTGTATATGGCTAGCAACACGACAGACCCCATGTCTGTGCGCATAGGCGGTGACAAGGTCGAGTGCACAGACCAGTTTAAATACTTGGGGTCTGTACTCCACGCGTCCGGCGACATTGATTGCGACGTCAGGGCACGTATTTCCGCAGCTTGGGCAAAATGGCGTGAGGTGACGGGTGTCATTTGTGACCCCAAAATGCCGGTTAAGCTTAAGGGGCAGGTCTATAAGACCATCATTAGACCTGTTCTCCTCTATGGCAGTGAGGCGTGGCCTGTGCTTGAGCGACACAAGCAGGAGCTGCGTGTCACGGAGATGAATATGCTGCGGTGGATGTGTGGAGTTACGCGGAAGGACCGCATCAGGAACTCCCGCATCCGTGGCAGTCTTCATGTCCGTGACATAGCGGACAAACTGCAGGAGGGTCGCCTACGTTGGTACGGTCACGTCTTACGAAAACCGGTATGTTACGTGGGTCACAAATGTCTTGCCATGGCGCCTCCGCCGGGCCGGTGCAAGCGGGGTAGACCAAAGAAGTGTTGGCTTGACGTTGTAAGAGATGACATGCGTGCCAACAATCTCACACCACAGGATGCTAAAGATCGCGCGAAATGGAGGAAATTAAGTAAGAAAGCGGACCCCGGGCTCCAACGCGAAAGCCGCGGATGCAACCGGGATAAACGCTGAGATGATGATGATGATGACACTGGTGAAAAACCTTACCAGTGTGAAATATGCCAACGTAATTTTAGTCGAAAGATGAGTTTAAAAACCCATGTGCTTACACACACTGGTGAAAAACCCTACAAGTGTGAAATATGTCAACGTAATTTTAATACAAAGTCCCATTTAACAAGGCATGTGCGTGCACATACTGGTCAGAAACCTTATCAGTGTGAAATATGTCAACGTAATTTTTGTCAAAAGTGTAATTTAACAACCCATATGCGCACACACACTGTTAAAAGACTTTACAAGTGTGAAATATGTCAATGTAATTTTAGTCAAAAGAGTGGTTTCACAACCCATATGCGTACACACACTGGTGAGAAACCTTATCAGTGTGAAATATGCCAACGTAGTTTTAGTCTAAAGAATAGCTTAACAACCCATGTGCGTACACACACTGGTGAGAAACCTTATCAGTGTGAAATATGCCAACGTAATTTTAGTGAAAAGAGTAATTTAATAAACCATATGCGTACACACACTGGTGAGAAACCTTATCAGTGTGAAATATGCCAACGTAATTTTAGTCAAAAGAGTCATTTATTAAGCCATATGCGTACACACACTGACGAGAAACCTTATCAGTGTGATATTTGTCAACGTTATTTTAGTGAAAAAGGCAGTTTAAAAAGGCATATGCGTGTACACACTGGTGAAAAACCTTATCAGTGTGATATATGCCAACTTAATTTTAGTCGAAAGAATAATCTAACAACCCATGTGCGTACACACACTGATGAGAAACCTTATCAGGGTGAAATATGCCCACGTAATTTTAGTGAAAAGATTAGTTTGACAACCCATGTGCATACACACACTGTTGAAAGACCTTACAAGTGTGAAATATGTCAATGTCATTTTAGTCAAAAGCGTGGTTTAACAACCCATATGCGTACACACACTGGTGAGAAACCTTATCAGTGTGAAATATGCCAACGTAATTTTAGTCAAAAGAGTCATTTAATAAACCATATGCGTACACACACTGACGAGAAACCTTATCAGTGTGATATTTGTCAACGTAATTTTAGTAAAAAAGGCAGTTTAATAAGGCATATACGTGTACACACTGGTGAGAAACCTTATCAGTGTGAAATATGCCAACGTAATTTTAGTGAAAAGAGTTGTTTAATAAACCATATGCGTACACACACTGGTGAGAAACCTTATCAGTGTGATATTTGTCAACATTATTTTAGTGAAAAAGGCAGTTTAAAAAGGCATATGCGTGTACACACTGGTGAAAAACCTTATCAGTGTGATATATGCCAACTTAATTTTAGTCGAAAGAATAATCTAACAACCCATGTGCGTACACACACTGATGAGAAACCTTATCAGTGTGAAATATGCCCACGATATTTTAGTGAAAAGAGTAGTTTAATAAACCATATGCGTACACACACTGGTGAGAAACCTTATCAGTGTGATATTTGTCAACGTAATTTTAGTGAAAAAGGCAGTTTAATAAGGCATATACGTGTACACACTGGTGAGAAACCTTATCAGTGTGAAATATGCCAACGTAATTTTAGTGAAAAGAGTAGTTTAATAAACCATATGCGTACACACACTGGTGAGAAACCTTATCAGTGTGATATTTGTCAACATCATTTTAGTGAAAAAGGCACTTTAAAAAGGCATATGCGTGTACACACTGGTGAAAAACCTTATCAGTGTGATATATGCCAACTTAATTTTAGTCGAAAGAATAATCTAACAACCCATGTGCGTACACACACTTACGAGAAACCTTATCAGTGTGATATTGGCAACGTAATTTTAGTGAAAAGGGCTGTTTAACAAGGCATATGCGTACACACACGGGTGAAAAACCTTATGAGTGTGAAATATACCAACGTAATTTTAGTCTCGCGCTTGAGGTCGTTGCGCTAGTTAAGTGTGCTGAACCCAGCAATATTAGCTTCGCCAGCACATCTGCTACCACCAAATGCCCTAAATAGCCTTATTGTCGAATAAACATTTATTTATTATAAATATCGATGTAAGTCTAGTTATAAGCGATTACTATTGTTAACTCTAATCATACTGTTACGCTGTCGTAATTAAATAAAGTATTTTTTTATTTAAATCCGAGTTCCATCACTTAATTGGCGCAGCCGGTAGGATCTCTGCAGTTACTCTGTACCGTATCCAGATCTAAAAGGGCAGTTTAACGTCTGTTTCTACAGTTTAGCAGAGATCGCCGAACAAATAAATTTATTAAGTAAAAACTCGAGAAGCTGACGCAGTGTGTGTGTGACTAGTAATCCAGCTAGGAGATGGGAGTAACTACGGGACTGTGAGTAAAACTTTTCACTATCCTTCCAGTTTTCCTTTATAACTTATCCTCTTTGTTTTAAATATATGTGTACGTGTGTTATTAGGGATTGGAAAACGCCCTGATAACATTTGATCTATTACGATATACTTTTCTTGGTAAGATCTTTTAGGATATAATTGTTATTGTTGTGTGTTATATTGTGTGTTCAATATATATTTAAAATGGAGCATATCGTCAGGGTTCCGTCTGAAATTGTTCAAATCATTCCAATATTTAGTGGAGATGCCAGACAGCTCCCACTATTTATTAAAAAATGCGAATACGTTTTAAATAACTTCCAGGGAAGTGAAGCACATAACGAGTATCTGTTTCACGTTATCACCAGTAGGCTCACAGGTGAAGCAGCTAACTTAGTAGGAGAAAGGGAACAAATCGGTACTCGGCATGAGTTAAAGACGCTAATTTCCGAACATTTTGGAGACCCGAGAACGGAAGAATGTTTAGTATCGGAATTAGAATCAATGAAAATAAAATTCAAGGAAAGCTATTTAGATTTTTGCCATAGGATCCAAAACATTCGCAGTATACTGATCGCGAAAGTAAATGAGACAATAAGCGATGCCAGTGTACGTCAGGCCAAACAACACATTTATAATAACTCATCACTAAATGTTTTTCTTTATAATTTACCGGCCCATTTAGTTAGATTAGTACGTTTAAGAAATGTTAATACTTTAGAAGGTGCCTTGAGAACTGTATTGGAGGAAGAAAACTTCCAGACTGTTTATGACATAAGAAACCCATTTAAAAGGTCGCCCCATAACAACTTTTTTTGGTAAACAACTTTGGTTTGCTTGTGGGGGATCCGACCCGGGGTGTGTCTTTACAGGAAGAGAAGGGCATTAATCCCTGTAGCGTCTGCCTGGAGGGGAAGCCTGTGGCCAGGGCTTACCCAAAAGGTGAAGCAAAGCGTGCGGACCGCCTACTGCAGACCGTACACAGTGACTTATGTGGACCTATGTCCGATCACAGCTGGAATGATGCAAGGTATTTATTGAATATGATTCACTGATGTAAAATAAAGTGTGGAAGCTGGTTGACAGACCAGCAAATACAAATGTTGTCAAATCTAAGTGGATCTATAAGGTAAAACATGATACCTCGGGTCAATTTGATAAATTTAAAGCTAGATTGGTTGCTCGTGGTTTTAGCCAGAGAGAAGGCATTGATTACGTAGATACGTTCTCTCCAGTGGTACGGCATTCAACAATGCGGATACTTTTCTCGTTGGCAAACCAACTCAATATGACTATTAAACATATTGATGTTACTACAGCTTTCTTGAATGGAGATTTGAATGAAAAGATTTATATGGAGCAACCGGAAGGTTTTGAAATTGGGAAGGATAAGGTATGTTTACTTTTGAAAAGTATTTATGGTCTGAAACAGGCTTGTCGCATGTGGAATATCAAGGTACATGAATTGTTGTCTAAAAATGGGTATGAGAGTAGTAAGTGTGAACCCTGTGTGTATGTAAAGAAATACAAGGAAAATCTCACGATTATAGCATTGTATGTTGATGATTTTTACATATTCTCAACCTGTAATACTAAGGATTTGTTTAATTTATTGAATGCTAATTTTTGTGTTAAGCACCTTGGTAATTTAACTAGTTGTTTAGGCATGCGTGTTACTAGAAATAATAATGTTTTAATGTTGGACCAATCTGAGTATATTAAGAGATTGTTAATGAGATTCAACATGTTAGAGTGTAAACCTGTTTTGACACCTATGATGGTTAATAGTAAGTTGATTGTAGATGCTTGCTATGTGCACTAGGTATATGTGTTGCATTGTGTTATATGTAAGTTAATGACATGGTATATTGGATAAAGCCTTAGGTATACTATGTAAATAAACGGTTAAGTATGAGGGGAAGTGTTATAAATTGCATACTTCACCGTCTTGTGTGTCCTGACCATTAGGTGTTTGACCGTGTGCTCTGACTATTATCTGTAATTGATTATCTGTGGTAACTTCCTCTTCCTGTCACTTACTGTCTGTCCGGCTAGCTACTGCCTGCATGTGTTACTGTATAACTTATAATATTATGTTTAATACGTTCTATAAGATTTGTATAACCTGTTCGACAATTGTAATTCGCGTATGCTATTTATGAGAATACAAAACGAATTCAAGCTGAGATCCTGATTGTTTTATTGGCGAGGGAAGTCCTTAATCACAAAGCTAGTGGCTGCGCTGCTTCTATCTGCAACTACGTTTCGCAAACCGCATCTCATCAGATGCTAATCTTCGATGATTTACAGTTAGCGACAACACACGTTCTACGTCAAAGTCAGTTAGATTGTTTTTCTGAGGAGATTAACTCCATTCGAAATCAACTACCCGTATCAAGTCATAGTAGATTGGCTAAATTACCGGCTACGCTTGATAATGAGAAAGTTCTGCGTCTGTCAACTAGAATTGTTGAAGCCGTCGACGTTAACGAAGAGGTGAAAAAGCCAGCCCTGCTCGATGGTAAACATCCTACTGTCCGACTTCTCGTCCTCAACTACCATCAACGGTCGGCCCACGCAAACACCGAATTGGTTGTGAACGAGCTTCGCCAGAGATTTTGGATTTTGAGCCTCAGAAACACTGTAAGAGCAGTAAGTAGCCTTTAACTGTCAATTTTGTAAAATTCGTCGAAGTATCACCTACCAACCGCCCATGGGAAATCTCTCAGCTGCCAGGCTAGCCCATCACTGCAGACCCTTTTCGTTCGTGGGCTTAGACTACTTCGGTCCCACAACCGTGACCGTCGGACGAAGATCTGAAAAACGGTGGGTGGCATTGTATACCTGCTTAACCGTTCGAGGTATCCACCTTGAAATCGTACGCTCACTATCATCCGATGTTGCGATAATGGCTCTTAGAAGATTTATAGCTCGTCGTCGTACTCCAACTGAAATCCACTCCGACAATGGCACGTCTTTCGTTGGCGCTAACAGAGAATTAAAAACGCTTTATGCTCAAGCTGTACCTGACTTTGCTGCTAATGAGATGATAAAATGGAAGTTTATTCCCCCATCAGCTCCTTTCATGGGAGGTTCCTGGGAAAGTTTAGTCAGGTCAGTCAAGACAGCCTTAAAAGTAACCTTGGGGGCTAATGTACGTACGCCGACAGAAGAAGTATTCTCCACACTTCTCTGCGAAGTCGAAGCTTTGGTGAATTCACGCCCTTTAACGCATATATATTACTAGCATTTGCTTGTGACTTTAGCTGTATTCATGGGCTGATTGCATATAATTCACATCTTTTCGTTCATAGCTTCTTTACTACTTATCAGAATAAGACCACTGCAGTACCATTAGAAGGGCCTTGATATTCTGTTGGTTATCTATACTAATATTTAGAGCTGAAGAGTTGGTTTGTTTGTGCGCGCTAATCTCAGGAACTACTGGTCCGATTTGAAAAATTCTTTTTGCGTTGAATAGCCCATTAATTCAGGAAAGCTTCAGGCTATATAACATCACTCTGCGACCAATAGGAGCGGAGCATAATTAATTCCACGCGAACGAAGTCGCTGGCGGCTGCTAGTGAGCTATTAAGCTTGTCACCAAATTTAGTATTGCGCCCTCTAACGGACGAAAAGTTCTATGATAATATAAAATTAAAATAAATATACCGTATTTGGTATCACTTGAAAGAGTTTCACGAGTACTTTATGCTTGTACATAATCCCGAGTAATGCTTCGTAGAAATTTGAATGTAAACCAGGATTTGGTAAACGGAGCGGTGGGAGTGGTGAAGACCTTCAAATGGCCTGCTCTTCTGCGCGATCAGTTGGAACAGGCAGAACAGCCTAGCGCTGTTCATCAGAATCGAGCCTTGCCTCACTGAATTTGACGGCTTGAGGGGGTCTGGGAAAATTCAGCGTAAAATGCCCCCGCTGATTCTTTCTTGGGGTTGTACTGTACATAAATTACAAGGTTGTACTCTAGATAAAGCAGTTATCGATCTAGGAAAGTCACTGTTTGCTAAAGGCCAGGCCTAAGTCGCTCTCAGTAGAGTCAAAACCATAGAGTGATTGTTTATAACTGCCTTGGATCATAATAAATTACTTAAAAATCCACATGACAGTTGATCTTTACCAGAATTACATAGATTAAGAAATCTTCCCAAGTCCTCTCAATATATGAAACATCCAATTTATTTATACTTACTAACGACCTCATCCACTAATTCATAACCCATTCGCTTCCATCGACGCAAATGTGCGTCGCTACTACGAAATACTGGGAGCTTCATACGGGAAAACCATTGCTATACGCGCTACGATCCACGTGCTACGAAATAGTAAAATAGGATATCTCTACATATTACTATGCGCCGATACATAAGTCAAAAGAGATGTCGTATGTTAACTACCTAGTTTTTAGTTCGTCATTTTAACTTTTGTTAATATCACAGTATAAAATACATACAGTAGGTCGACGCCTTTGATCTCATGTAAAATGCCGACATCGTCTAGACAGTAACGCATCGGCCAGGGTTGTCACAAATAAACAATATTTATGAAATTATTGCAGATCAACATCGATAGCTGTATTATATTTAATTAATTTGCTATTTTTACTACGGGAACAACTCGAGACAGATTTAAGTTATTTAGATGGCATATTCGTAAGCAGCACCCCAATCCACCTCGGAATACAACCCATATCACTCACCCATAACTCACCCATATGACCCATATCATATTAATAGGTATACATTTAAATTGGCGTGCGCCATCTTGGATTTCAAAAAGGGGCTTTTTCGTATCAAGCACCCCCCCCCCAATTATACTCAAAATTGACACTCATAGCAAATTATAAAAAAAAATTACGTCCACCATTTTGGATGTCAAAAAGGATGACTTTTTCGTGACAAGTACCCCAATTATACTCAAAATTGTTACTCATATCAAATTATAAAACAAACAAATAAAAAAAACGAACACGTGTTAGTCCTTAATGATAGATACCGAGCTACGAACATCGTTTTGTTCGCAGCTCGGGTGCCGCTTACCCGCGTCTCGTCCCTCACACCCCGCACGATTGCTCTGTCTAGAGTGTCTAGACGTCTTCGTCGGACGACTGTATGATTTTTAGACTGTGTTAATATAGAGAGATAAGACGTAGTCACACGTTACATATAACTACCTACCGTAGCACCTTGAGAACGTGTGACTACGCCTTTCCAAACACGAAAATTTATCTCTACTTGGTGAATATTGCATACTTCAGAATAGTATTGTATGACATTATTGTCAATTTACAACGAAGGCATCTTGGTAGAGTCTACTTTGTCCATTTACTTGCAACTACATTAGCAACTTTGTTCCGTTCAGTATTCTGAAAATCTTGTTTTATACTTTTTCAGCGTCGTTTTTTGTCGTAGTTGGGTTTTAGTTTTTTTACTTTTTATTATGTAGGATTTGGAACTATATCACGAAGTTCTTCTGTTGACGTTAGTAGAGTTTCAGACTGAACGACACCAAATGTTATGAGAATGTCATCCATTGCATTGTAGCGGTGCTCTTCTTCTTCAGCCTATAGATGTCTACTGTTGGACGAAGGCTTCCCCCAAGGCTTTCCACGATGACCGGTTTTGTGCTGCCCGCATCCATCGGCTTCCCGCGACCTTCACCAGGTCATTGGTTGTTGGGGGCCTCCCTACGCTGCGTCTTCCGGTGCGTGGCCGCCACTCCAGAACCTTACTGCCCCATCGGCCATCGGTTCTACGAGCAATGTGCCCTGCCCACTGCCACTTAATTTTAGCGACTCGAAGAGCTATGTCGGTGACTTTGAGAAACTTCGAGCATAGCTCTTTCCATTGCCCTTTGTGTGACTCTGAGCCTTCGTATGAGGCCCATTGCGAGCGACCACGTTTCAGTTCCGTAAGTCATCACTGGCAACACACACTGGTGAAAGACTTTATTCTTGAGACACTGGTTTCTTGGGCGACGAGAAGATGTAGCGTAGCTTCCCGAACGCTGTTTTTGTTTTCGGAATTTCCTCCTTCCTCTTCTTTCAACGGAAATATCCAAGACCTCACATTTTTCAGTTGGGTAGGAAATAGCTCTTTCCACTATTTGGATACGTTGAGTTTGAAGAAAAATTTTTAGGGCTTTGATTTTTATAACACACTTTTCCAGCGATAGCCCAGATGTTTGGATATAAGTACTTTTGTGTGAATTTCACACCAAAAAGAGAAGTAGCACAAATAACCGAAGTCACGCAAAGCTGGAAAGAGTGTGGATGCTGCTTCTGTTGTATCGACGTTTTCTCTGCTGCTTCTGGGATCACACATGTCTTCGAATGTTAATCCAAGTTTCTCAAAATTATTCATCAGTGACTTAACAGCATCGTGATGCGTACTCCATCTTGTCTCTACTTGTTGAAAATAAGGTTTGTTCGTTTTACAGAAAACCAACCTTTTTAGTTTACTCTAGTACTGCGATTCAAAAATGTTATAATTCGAATGATAAAAAAAAAATGAAGCCTGTCTCGTCATCTGTATTAAAAATGTTTGACTGCTGTAAAAATACAAAATATAATTTATTAATATTAAAGAACGTGGTTTGTAATTAGATAGTTGTGTTTAAATGTGACAATATAATGATTGAAGCTTAATGCAATTTTCATTCCTTTACTTCTCGTATTTCGGACGATCTAAGGCAGAATACAGAATAAGAGGTAAAATAGTCCAGAATATTACTTCTATTTTAACACTACTAGTCATTTAACCGATACGCCTATACTTTGCATTAGAATTTCCCATCTATGTGTGGAAGACGAAAAGAACGTGTAAACTCTTTCTACTGTTCCGAAAAATGTTACACTTGAACTAACACTCCTAAAAGAGTGCACCCCACATAGATTTAGCGAATGTTTTAACTTTTATAATAATGGAAATATGTTTAATAAAAAGCTTTGGGAAAATTAATACGATGTTTTATTGTTTCGTATTTTTTAGATCAACACGAAGAAGTTACCTAGGCAACTAGCACAGACTAAAATAGTGGTCACGGGCCACTTCACAGAATGATTAGCACAAGGCATAAACAAAGCTTTAGGATTATGTTCCTTAATTATAGATTGTACACCACCATGAACTCCTGCCATGGTTGCAGCGTTATCATATCCTTGAGCCCGACAAAGATGAATGTCCAAGTTATCACTGCGCGACAGAGTTGGCATTTCTTTGTTACCGTGTTGTCACCCCTTGATGCTTGGCACCCGGGGCGGACCGCCCCCACCGCCCCCCCTTTACGCCGCCACTGGGCGAGCGATGGAATGGTTTCCAATTGTTCTTCACGGACGCTTCGAAACAAACCGAATTTAGCCATACTGGCGCTGCGGTCTATTAGCAAAGCTCCAAGATTATACTGCAATTTAAAGGCCCTACGGAATCTTCTGTATTTACTGGTGAGTGTGGATATTGAATATTGGAAGCTTGCCTTTTTATAGAGTCGCACACTAATATTGAAAAGGCCGTCATTTTTACAGACTCCCTTAGCTGTCTGCAAGCCTTAGTCCAAAGCCCATTTAAATGTAAATTGCATAGTTCCCCTAATTTAAAAATTAAAAATTCTCTCCTTACCTGTGCTAATCGTCAAAGGGATGTTCAATTAGTTTGGATACCTAGCCATTGTGGCATTAAGGGTAACGAGTGCGCTGATGCCTTGGCTAAAGATGCTTGTTCATCTTTATTGTCAGATCTCACGCACCTTTCCTACCAGGGTTACGATCTACTGTCCCTTCCAAGACTGAACCTACTGAGTTCTTGGCAAAAGCAGTGGAATATGTCCAGCAGGAAAAAAGGCAGTTTTTATTATGCTGTACAACCGACCATCAAGCCAAAGCCGTGGTTTTTCGGCCACAAAAAAGTATCGAAAACCATAACTTTTGTTCTTTGTAGAATCCGCCTAGGTTTTTGTTGCACTCCCGTTTTTTTGCACAAGATCCATGTCCGTGACTCCTCTCTCTGCGAATGCGGGTTGGGGGAGGGTACACTGGAACACATATTTTTTGAATGCTCTAACAACATCCCACCTCTAGATTTGTATAGTCGTCTCCCCAATTTTAAAATCCCCCTTCCAATTAATTTCCCTTCCCTTTTAACATATCCCTCTACAAAATTACTTGTGGCGTTGATGATATTCATCCGTCACAATAATATAAAATTATAAGCAACTTCTTCAAATCCATACTAATATTATAAATGCGAAAGTAACTCTGTCTGTCTGTCTGTCTGTCTGTCTGTTACGCTTTCCCGCCTAAACCTCTCAACCAATTTTGATGAAATTTGGCACAGACGATCTTTGGACCCTGAGAAAAAACATAGGCTACCTGTTATCCCGGAAAAAATTGATATTCCCGAGGGAAATCTAAAAAGCGCGATATAACCGAACACCACGCGGACGAAGACGCGGGCGGAAAGCACACAATCTTTAGACCCCGAGAAAGGACATAGGCTACCTTTTATCCCGGAAAAATTTGATGTTCCCGAGGGAAATCTAAAAAGCGCGATATAACCGAAATTTACGCGGGCGAAGCCGCGGGCGGAAAGCTAGTATTATATATTTCATTGTGGTATATGTTTCTATTGATGTTCTAACAATTATAATATAATATGTAGTTTTATTTTTTTGTTTGTTTCAGTCTAGTACTAACCCCTCAAGATATACAAAGGTCAACTGTGGCATCGAAAGTTTTAATTTTAATTATTCCTTTTTTTTTTTACATTCACTCTTGCTTTTCAAACCACTTGACATTGGCAGAATAGTCGACATCCATCGATTTTAGTTGCCATAATAAAGAATAGAATAGAATAGAAAATTATTTATAGTGTTGTTTACTAAGTAAAAGCGCGTGATTTATGTAGTAAAAAGTGCATTCAGTGAATAATTTATAAAGAACAGTGAAATATTGCAGCATAGTAGCCACATCATGTCCTTACCTCCTCCTTGTCGGCCCACGCGGGAAACGAAGGGAGTTAGTTTAAGTTAGGATAAGTTAGGATAGAAGTTTACTCAAGAATATATTTACTGAAGATTAGGCTGTATGGCGTACTATGCCTTTGCCTTTTCCGTTCAGAAGAACGGAAAGAATTGAACCAAAAAAAAAAAAATGTTTATGACATAAGTGTCAATCTGCAAAGAAATATAAAATAATCTATTTTAGAAAGAAATCAAGAAATTAATTCGCGCTAAATCTCCACTAATCTCCAGCGTTTGATGGTTTATTAATCGTTCTCACGTGTTCTTAGCAAAATTGTGGCGTCTCTCCCACAGAGGCCATTAATCAAGAATTGAATTGAACTTAACAAGAATTATATTAATTTAATTCGCGCTAAATACTCTCCAGAAGTCCAGAGTTTGATGGTTTATTAATCGTTCACACGTGTTCTTGGCAAAATTGTGGCGTCTCTCCCACAAAGGCCATTAATCAAGAATTGAATTGATACTTTCTGAGCTACTAATGGATAGACTACCAATGTGTAGGATATGTTCATCGGAGAATGTCCGCCTGTCTATAGTGGCCAGCAGAAACTTGCAGAAACTATATGAGACGCTGACTAATATTCCAGTAAGTTGTTATTTTTAGAATTGTTATGTTCTTAGGGACCATTAATGTTGATAGTTTTGTACCAGTGTATCAACATAAAGACAGCTCTAGAACAGTATTTTCTTGGGTAGTTAACTTGTCTTAGTGACTCCATTTGTTTATATAATAAACTGAAGTTAAGCAAAAAACTACATGACTTAGTTACCCAAATAAACATAACACCAGCTCTACTCAGTTGTCATGCTCCATCACAGGTTTACTTGTACTCTTTAATTTTTTTTAATGTTGCCCTCTGTACTGTGGGTGTAATTTCAAACATTTACACTCACACACTCAAATAGACCCGGAACAAGTACCTGTAGGCCATACAAATTTGTTCTTTATGCGTGCAATTTCATTGCACAGACTGTGTTGTCTTAATTCAAAAGATTTTCTTTTCAAGGAATGTTTATATTTGTAACCAATGTTTCTCTACCTAAGGTGCATATTATAGAACATCACTCAAAACTCAAGCTCTACTTAAGTCTTGTTTCAAGCCATTTGATTGGTTGAAACCAGTTTTAAGTAATGTTTAAACAGAGATCAATGCTTGAGTGACGTTCTGTAATACGGACCTAAGTGAAAAATTGTATTCTGTTTTTACTTAGCGACATTATTAGCAAGTTTTATGGGGAGAATTACATAGTGTCCATTAACTAAGTCACATGGTTTTTCTTTAACTTTAGTTTGTTACTAAGTTTATTTAATTTAGAAACTGCTAATTTCTAACAATATTCCTCATACACAGTGTGCCAACAATGAGAATGTTGAGCAAAGTACTGGTTACATTAAATGGAGACACAATCATGTCTACCTTATATTTATAATACACGTAAAGATATGAAGTAATCTATTTAACCCCTTGAATGTTAGGCCTCTATTGCGCAACTCCGCGGGGTAAGTCAGAGTGCGCCCGGCCGAAATCGTGCAATTTCTCCGCGTTCACTAAAACTACGATAGCTCTGAAATTAAAGAGCGCAGCTCGACACAACCTATGTCACTGAAATCGTTATGAAATAAGCTATCTGATTTTCTATAGTTTTGTACAGTTTTATCGTGGAATCTATTGTCGATTCGAAATTGAAAATAGGGTTAGCTACTTTTTCCCAGTTTTTGGTACAAAAGTCGTCATTTTAATAAAATAAATGCATTTTTTTCCAAAGTTATTGTTTTATTTACATAATAACACATTATCGTACAATAATCAATTAAAATAACATACATTTCTATACACATTTTGCATCTACAAGCTAAACAAAAACACGGGTCAGGTAGTCAACCCGTAAACCGAACAAAAAAAAAGGGTATGTTTACACATCTATTCTGGGAACTCTGTAAGCCAAGTGACTGTTTATTATAATTTATTACATAGCTTGGTACACAATCTTATCGCAGACAAAGTGCTAGCTGTCAGAATTGTTTAACTTACGAACTATGAGTCTCAATGCAAACACTTGAAAAAAAGGTCTAAAAAAGACCCTTTAATACTTTTGATCACAGATCAAGTACTATTGCATTTATTTAAATTCTGTTTTTACAATCAACATGGGGACAATATTTACTAATGGAAAAACACAACACAAGGGCATGTTGCTTAGTAAAAACATTAACAAAATCAACATCAATCACCAGTAATTTCAGTACAAAAATTCCAAAGACACAGTACAGATACAACCAGTAGGTCACATCTGAACAACAGAATAAAAAAAATATGAAAATGAAGCAATTTTCAGACAGGTTTCGGATTATTTTTTTTAATATGAAAATATAGTTTATTAAACAACATTAAAAAAATGTAAAAAAAAAAAAATGTTCTACGCACATCACATTATTAGAAGAACATCCTACAATTCGCCAATGAAACGAACAAAGGTCCCGTACAAAAATATATACAATATATAGATAGATACAAAGAAATAAATATAGTTATAAATAAATAAATTATTGATGAAGGATATGGAAACAGCGGTTCATGCACACAGGCTTGTTGCAACCAACACAGTATGTATGCACCAGTTTACGGCAACTCACGTTGGTGCACTTCCGCCGCAGGCGTTGGTGTTTTGACTGAGCTCCAAATGGATACTCAGCCAAGTAGTGGGAGAAGATGTCGTAGATTACCGTACCCTGGTGCATACTCGGTGTGGTTGCAGACTGCAAAGTGGGAATATATGGGGTATGTTTAGAAAGAAGGGCTTTTACTAGACAGATACGGAAATTTCGATGACTTAAAGAAGTAGAACGAGTAGAAGAAGTAGAAGGAGCAGAAGTAGATGAAACTGAACGACAGTGTATAATAAAAGAATTCAGAACGGAGACGTTTAATAGTCTCCGGAATAGTTTTTTGTACCAGACCCTTGTTCGTTTCCGCTCGATAGGGTACATGGCCAACATCTGATCTTTTTTGTCCACCCCACCCATCATGATATTGTAATCATTTATCAAGATGGGTTTGGTGGATAAATTCCGAGCTTGAGAGACGCTGTTGCCATGGTATGTCGAGATCATAGCGACCCTATTGTTGTCCCTCCATACCATGATATCAACGTCTCCCGAGGTGAGACCAGTGATCTGATTTTTGGCCATGTTCCCCTTGGTCAGACTGTGCAGGGCCTCCGGAACAAACTTACGATTGGTCCGCAGGGTTCCTACGCAGTCAAATCCCAACACCTTCAGGCGTCGAGCAAGGCACGGCGAATTGTAAAAATTATCCATCCACAACGTGTGACCCTTGCCCTCAAGACCTTTTGTAAGCCTTAGGACAATTGCCGGCGTAGATGCTTTCATTGGGTCTTCATACTGCTGCGATGGGCACCTTTGAGACTTACCGATAGCGTGAACCTCAAACCGCCATAGGTAGCCGGTTTGAGATTCACAAATCTCGTAAGTCTTAATCCCCATCTTAGCAGCTTTATTGGGAATCAATTGGCTGATGTCCAACCAACCTTTCCACTGCAGAAGACTTTCATCCAAGGCAATGTTTTGCCCCAGGCGATAAAGTGATTGGAATTTGTTGTTCAGATGTGACAACAATGGCTGCACTTTAAAAAGTTTTGCCTCGGAGCCTCCCAGATTTTGCTCACACATGTCATGATTGTTTACGAAATGTAAACACTTCGTTAGCAACATAAAACGATGACAAGACATGTGTGCGCTAAATCCGGGTGTACAGAGTAAGTCAGGAGATGAATTCCAGTATTCGTCGATGCGTGACTTAACCACAACCCCCGTCGCAATAACCACACCGAAGTAGACGTAAAGCTCGTCAGCAGACGTATCACGCCACATTCGTATGCGGCTATTGGGAAGGAGGGTGCCATCATCGACCATACGGGATTTCAACTGCTGAGCATATCTATTGGTCTCCGTGGCAATGTACTCCATAAATTGCCTATCCCATATGCTAACAAAAATCTCATATGGGTCGACACATGGAGCTGTCGGACCTACATCGTTGTGTGAAAACATTTCCCGTCTCGATTCAGGTGGAATCGGAACATTCGGAAACGGTTTCCAATCAAATTCATACAAACCCCAAGGCTGGTCCGTCGCGGTTGGGGGAACATCAATAATATTAACGTCCGCGGAGCTGGCTGCAGGCTGGAGGAGTTCGGCTGCAGGCTGGTCATCGGCATCATCAATGTCCAAGGGCGTCTCCCAAAAGCTCCTCTGCGCCCTTGGAATGAGTGATGGAAATACGTCATCTTCGTCGCTCGCATCAGAGTCTGGTTCGCTTCCTGTGTAACAATAGGTAGGTAAAACATCTGGTGAGAACTGGAAGTTTGCCCCTAACCCTGTCTCGAGCTAAAATCAACAGTACTTACCATAAAAGAGCTGATCATATATTTGATCATCTCGCAGACTCTGGCGAGGACGAAGCATTGATGATGCCGATTCATACTCCAAAAACCTGAAAAAATGTTGCATATGAGACATGGTGTTTAAATTAAATACAAATAAAAAAAGGTTAATGTAAAAATCATTAAGATACTTACAACGCCGGCGAGGGTACGGATGAAACCTCCTCCATCTCATATGGTGGTGTACTAGGTAAAGGGACCTCGTCTACCCTAACCTCAGCCATATGAGATGGTGGTGGGCTGGGTGGAGGGACCTCCTCCGACGCAACCTGAGCCATCGGTTCGAGTGGTGCAGGAGCCGCTCTGAAAATAGCAATTATTTAAAATTATTCTTGCTAATGGTTAATAATCAAGATACAATTTAGGACTACATACGGTGGCCACCGGCGCTTCCTGTATGGGTGCAGAGCAACCTCTAGAGGCCGACCCACCGGCAGCTCCTGAATATCGTGTATATTTAATCTGAAAAAGAAAATTCATTTTTAATACTCAAAAAAATAGGAATACAAATTAAATTTACTAAAAAAGGCGTTAAAAGCTTTACTCTTCGATGGTGCTTGGCCCAGGTCTGTCGGAGCCTGCCACAGCTCGGCCGCGTCCTCCTCGCCCCCCTCGCCCACGTCCCCCTCGCCCACGTCCTCCTCTCCCACGTCCTCCTCTCCCACGTCCTCCACGTCCCGTGCCTACCTCCCTGGAGTCTTGCATGCTTGAACAATAAAATATAACACTGTCTAAAAGCAAAAGTAGTTTAAAATAACGATGACATGCAAAACCAACTCACCAAACAAATAAAAAACATCAATAAACCACTAACCATCAACGATCGCATCACTGCTGATTGCGGTTAAGCGCTGATTATAATTTATAAAAAAAAAAAAAATTAAACCTACTTTTTTTTTCAATTCGGTCAAAACATTGCTCTACTGAACATTTCCTGTACTGTGTACGAAACACAAACAAAATGGCGGCTCGGATATCATTAACGTCAAATGTCCTGTCTGCTAAGAAATCTCCAGGAGATTCCATTTTCTATTACAGTTTTTAATTACAATATTTACACATTTGTTTTTTAAATTTAACTAATAAAATGCCTAATACATACGTAGCAACGTATCTAAATCGTGTTTCTAACAACATTTTGTCGTCTCTAGTGTATTTTCTACTCACAACAAGTAGAAATGTGCCGGCATGGCGCGCGAATTTCGATACAATGTTTGGTGAAATAACAAATTCTGTTCAAAATCTTTAACAAATACACAATGTAGCAATTAAAAACTGTTTAGTACTTACTTGTTCACCGTAAATTTATCACTTCACTGCAAATAACACACAACAAACTCGACGATACTCGATTTGCCACTGAACACAAACCGTCGCGTCCGTTGACATAAACGTTTTTTTTTTTTTGAAATTCGGTAACAAACTTTGTTGAATGTTTAGCATGAGATGTTTTATGCCTTTCTTATTCTTTCACCTACATTCTGTGTAAGTTAGAGTAAGAAAGGTATACTCTAGACAGGCAATATTTGTCATTTAATACGACTCGCTCCACGAAATCTCCAGGAGATTCATGACAGACTCGGGCTTTTTGACAGAAATCTCCTGGAGATTCAATAGCATACAGGAGAAAGACCTAAAGAGGTTATTAATTGTATCTACAATAATGCATACATATAAAATGCTCCACTGTATAGTTGGATATTAAGATAGACTCATGATAGCACAAGTTTATACCTTAATGATATTATATTATTATATAAAATAGTAGATACATGACAAATGTTGTTGCAGTTTGGAACTGAAGATAGTAGACCGCTGCTTGCTTGTGTCTTCTGCTTTGCTAAATTAAAGCAATGCTACCAATTACTGCGACAATGTCTGAAAGCCGAAGAGCTTTTCGTTCGGAATATGAGTGACAATTATGAGGTAAGATATTCTTTAACAGCCATTTATTCTTATAATTTATAATTTCAGTATAATGTGAAAGTGATTCCTCTCAAGCTCATACCTATAGTGTTTGGGTTTTAAACCATTGTATGTTGTATAACAATATAAAAGCTTTTGTCAAATATAAGCCTAAGGTATACATACAATATTAGACATACAATTATTATGTACTTTGTACATAATTTATAACATATACGCGCGGAAATCGGGAAAATACGAGGGAACACGCGTGTTTGCTCACCTGACATAACCAGACTGAATTATCTGCAAGTACCCTCGAGTGAGATACATGACATGCCTTCCCCCCGAGATGGATCACCATTGTACTCTTCTTTCTTCAATGCACCCACTAAATGTCTATTGTTCGTAATACACTAAATCACTTATAACTTTACACACTATATCACTAAATGCTTAATCCTATTAGTTTTAGTTCTACATGAAGGTCTTAACACTATTGTTCATTTTCGGAGTCTATTATTCTCCAAGACTGTTGGGAATCTTCTAATTCAGAAACCTCTTCTTCTCCAGACAGATCACAGGCAACCTTCTTGCTGGCTGACTGTTCAGGTGATTCTGATAAAACCCTTTTATTCCTTTTTGCAGTATTAGTTCCATATTGTGAACTTTCCCATATTTCAATGTCTTGTGGCCCTGATACTCCAATAATTTCAGCCCACTTCGATTGTGATGGGAGTGACACGTAGTCTTCTTCCTCATCATCTCTTCATATAATCCCTTTCTTGTCTCCTTTTGTTCCTTATCTTCCTTCCTCCCCCCAAAGCTATGTATCTGGTTGATGTGGCTCTTCAAAAGTTTACCATTCCATCTTACCAAATACCTATCTACAAACTCCCAACTTTTTTCTCTACTACTCCTTTTAGCCACTGTGGTCCTCCGCTATAATTTTTTACATAAACAGTTTGTCCGACTTCCAGTGTTCTTAATTTTGTGTTTTCATTATTTTCTACCTCTTCCAACATAGGTTTATCCTTTGAAGTGAGAGGATTTAAATAATCGAATTTAGTCCGAAACCGTCTGTTATTCAGTAATTCTGCTGGTGTTTTATCATTTACGCTATTTGGTGTAGTACGTAAGCCATATAAAATTTTGGGAAGTTTTACTTGCCATGGTTCAGAGGAATGTTTCTTGAGTTTATTTTTGATGGTCTGAACTGTTCGCTCCGCTTGCCCATTAGATGCTGGATGATATGGTGCCACTAGAACATGCCTAATACCATTCCTTTTGCAATAGTTCTGGAATTCTTCTGAGATGAAACTTCTGCCATTATCACTTATAAGGGTATCAGGCAACCCTTGCTCCGAAAATATTTCTCGCAATATTTTTATTAATGTTGCGCTGCTCATATCTGAAACAATTTTGACTTCTGGTCATTTTGAGAAAGAATCTATAACTATAAGAAATGTTTTTCCTTGAAATGGACCAGCATAATCCATATGGAGTCTAGACCATGGTCTATCTGTTCTTATCCAGCGGTGTGTAACTTTAGTAGGCATACTCCTGTTTTCTGCACATATTTCACAGTTTTTTATCATATTTTCAATATGTTTATCAATGGATGGCCACCAGAAGTAACTTCTTGCCATTGCTTTAGTGATAACAATTCCATCATGATTTGTATGTAACTCTTCCAAAACTTTGTCTTTCATTTTCTCTGGTAGAACTACTCTGCTTCCCCACAAAATGCAATTTTTAAAAATAGATAATTCTTCTCTTTTCTGTCCATATGCTTTGAACTTATCATCTATTTTGCTTGGCCAGCCATTGCGCGTCCAATATAAAACTTTACTCAATATGGGGTCTTTTGATGTAAATCTTGCTACTTCTTGTGCTGTAAATTCTAACTCTATTTGTGTTTCTTCTATCAATAACACTCCTGAGTACTCTTCCTCCCTTTTTCCTGTATCTGCCGATGGCCAGCGGCTTAAAGCATCAGCGTTTCCCAATTTTTTCCCTTGTACATACTCTATTGTATAGTTATAGGAGTTTAGTAAAAGGGCCCATCTTAGCATTCTAGGAGAGATTATATTAGGTATGGGACGTTTAGGGTCAAATAACCCCAGTAATGGTTTATGATCTGTCTTTATATTGACTTTTCTGCCACTTATAAACTGATGAAATTTCTTAAGCCCAAATATTATTGCCGCTGCCTCTTTATCTACCTGAGCATACTTTCTTTCATGTTTATTCATAGTCCTTGATGCAAATATAATGGGTCTTATACTGCCATCTTCCATTTCATGTTCTAATACAGCTCCTAGTCCATATTGAGAAGCATCACATGATAATACCAATTTTTTCTTTAAGTCATAATGTACCAGAGTATCTTTGCTTGTCAACATTTTCCTTAATCTTTCGAAAACTTTTTGATGTGTCGTAGTCCATTGCCAAGGTACTTCTTTATTTAATAATTTATATAAGGGTTCCGCTATTGTGGCCTTGTGTGGCAAGAATCGATCATAGAAGTTAACTAATCCCAAGAATGCTTGTAGCTCTTTTAGATTACATGGTGCCGCCGTTTTCTCAATTTCATAAATTTTATCTTCACATGGATGTATCCCAAATTTATCAATTCTGTATCCTAAAAATGTGACATTTGTTGTTGCAAACCTACATTTCTCTTTATTTACTCTTAGCCCTGCTTCCTCTAGTTTCTGTAGTACGGCTTTTAGCCGTTCATTATGTTGGTCTATGTTTGTGCCACTCACAACCACATCATCAAGTAGGACAGCCACACCCGGAATCCCAGCTAGCAACGATGACATCAAACGTTGAAAAATACCTGGGCATGCTTTTACACCAAATGCCAGCCGTTTTACCTTGTACAGACCTCTGGGAGTATTAAGAGTAAGTAGTCGTGATGTAGGTTCATCGACAACCACTTAATTTAATTTTAATTTTAATTTTGGTTTTAATACGGGCACAAGCCCGTATTAAAACCTAACGGCAAGGTGAGACTCTGTGGAGACTACAGGTCAACAGTAAATTCAGTGACTGAAACTGATACGTACCCACTTCCGACACTCGACGAAGCTTTCACACAGTTACAAGGTGGTGAAATATTCACGAAAATTGATTTAGAGAGAGCATATACACAGGTGGTTGTCGAAAAACCGGGGGGGGTTTTTCGACAACCACCTGTGTATATGCTCTCTCTAAATCAATTTCTCTAAACCAATTGTTGTCCCCAATTGTTTGGGGTTGCCCATTCTGAGTATGGCACCGGTTCTAGTACATCTTCTACTAATCTGTCTATTTCCTTAAAAACTCTATCTTTTATAGCAAATGGTACCGGCCTGCTTTTGAGGAACTTAGGGGCTGCTCCTTCTCTTGGTATGATACTCACAACTGGCCCTGTGTACTTCCTTAAACCTTCTTTAAAACCACCTTTGTACTGACCAAGTAACTTGTTCATATCTAAAGTGTCTATTTTTATGCTATTGAGACCATGTATTCCAATATTTAATTCTCTGAACCAGTTTCTCCCTATGAGACTAGGACCATTGCCTTGAGCTATAATCACTGGTAGTGTTCAAGAAATCTCTTTGTAAGCTACCGGAACCATTGCCCTTCCTATAATCTTCAATTGGTTAGCTGTCCATGTTTTTAGCGTAATATCATACTTTTCTATTTCAGGTAATTTTCCCTTCCATATGAGTCTGGCTGTCGGCTCACTAATTAATGTGAATGCACAACCTGAATCAACCTCCATTTCAATTTCAAAACCATTAAGCAAAATATTTATCATAAATGCGGGTAGTCTGTTGTCCCTAAAATTATTAATAGGACTTTCATAATGTTAGGCCTACTCCTCTTGTAATCCAACGGGACGGGAATAGGGCTTCTTCAATGAACGTTTTATTTTCTTGTGATAGAAATGAATTTATTAACGAACAACGTTTTTATAACATGGCTTTCGAATGAGTGTCGGAATCGAACCGTATACATATTCAAAGTTTTAAACGAATGATTGAGTATGACCGAGAGAACGAACAACTCCCACGTTGAACGATGTGCAGAGTTCACTCGATTGCTAGTTCGCCGCACTCGCCAATAGATGGCGTCCAACGTCCCGAACATGCCGGCCGCCTTGGAAGTATCCGGAACCAAACTTCCAATGTAGGTAACTCGATGTGGTGGCAGCTTGGCTAATGCACGGGTAACGGGCAGATCTTCGCAAATGAACGACGAATGTTGCCAGCTGCTGTTCGTATTTCAGCTACGCGGGAGACACCATCTTTTCCTGGGAATACTTGCATGATTCGTCCCAGTTTCCATTTAAACGGGGGCAAATTATCTTCTTTAATTAGTACTAAGCTATTCGGTATAATGGTTTCGCCGCCGATTTGCCATTTAGTGCGTTGTTGAAGTTCTGAGATATATTCTTTTGACCAACGTTGCCAAAAATGTTGCCTGAGCTGCTCCACCCGGTCGTAGCGTCCCAGTCGTGCAGGCAGGATCTCAGTCAGGTCTGCGCAGGCTGGCGCAGTCAGCGGACGGCCGATCAAGAAGTGAGCTGGAGTCAGAGGGAGATAATCATCGGGGTCAGAGGAGAGAGGGGACAAAGGACGGGAGTTAAGGACTGATTCAATTTGCGTTAAGACTGTTTCCAATTCCTCACGTGTCAGCCTCGCACCACCCAGTACCCGCCGCAGGTGGTACTTACAGGACTTGACTCCTGCCTCCCACAACCCGCCAAAATGAGGACTGTAGGGTGGAATGAAATTTAAACGAATTTGGTTATTACTAGCAAAGTCCGAAATATCATTTACATGTTCAAAAATGACAGCTAATTCCCTTTCAGCACCGACAAAGTTTTTACCATTATCTGAAAATATCTGATATGGCTTTCCACGTCGTGACACAAAACGTTTTAAAGCTAAAATGTAATCTTGTGTGCTTAAGCTGCCAACTAATTCTAAATGTAACGCTCGAGTCGTTAAACAAACAAATAAACAAATGTATGCCTTTATCAATTTAGCTCCTCTGCCTTTGCGGTCCAATATAAGCAATGGTCCCGCGTAATCTACGCCACACTGCATAAACGGAAAGCTTGACTCTAATCTTTCGGATGGTAAGTTACCCATTATCGGAGTCACCGACTTCCCTTTCATGCGCGTACATGTGACGCAGTTATGTACGATTTGCCTGGCTAAATTTCTAGCTCCTAATACCCACCAGGTTTCTCGCATGGTGTATACTAGCAGTTGAGGTCCTGCGTGAAGTAGCCGTTTATGCTCATATTCACACAGTAATCTCGCAAATCGATGCTTACCACTTAATAATATCGGATGTTTTTTGTCATAACTGAACTCAGTCGAGTTACACAATCTACCCCCCACACGAATAATATTCGACTTATCAATGAATATATTTAACCCAGCTATTTTATGATTGGACTTTTTAGATTTTAACGATAAATTGTTTTTAAGATTGTTGTATTCATTACTAAACGATTCTAATTGCACAAAATGTACTAAAATATTAAGTGAATTTTGTAGGTCGTCTACTGATAACGAACCGGTTTTGCGGTGTTGAATGCCGCCGCGAGTCGACGCACGCATGTTGTCTATAAAGCGCAATACATACGCACACACTCTTTGTAAACGAATAAAGGACGAGAAGCGTTCCAGGTCGAATAGTGGTAGGATTTTACTAGATGTTAAATTCAATGTGTGCAAAGGTTTGAGTTCCGGTAATACGATAGGTTTAAGTTCTTCATTGTGATTAGACCATGTAACGCTTGGATCCTTCAAGAACGCAGGCCCGCATCACCACGTACTATTGTTGTCGTACTTTAACGACTCAAGAGTTGCGCCTCTTGTAATAAGGTCAGCGGGGTTTTCCGTGCCCCTGACATGTCGCCAAATAGTATCATCTGTTAATTCGTTAATTTGTACAGCACGGTTCTGCACAAATGTTTTAAGTAAGTGTGGGGACATACGTAGCCAACCTTGAACTATTGTCGAATCCGTCCAAAAATAAACCTTATCAAACGTTAACCGTAACGACTTTTTTATTTTATCGTATAACTTTGCACCTAGTAGTGCACCACATAGTTTAAGCCTAGGAATGGTTTTGGTTTATATAGGTGCTAGCTTACCTTTTGCACACAATAAATGCACAGATATAGGTATAGTTTGATCATTGTTATCATGACACGAACGGATATAAGCACATGCACCGTAGGCATTTTGCGACGCGTCGGTGAATATGTGCAATTCTTTATAACTCGAGTTTGTATTTGTTACATAACGAGGTATTTTTATATCGGATAAATATTTTAAATCAGAAACGAATTTAAGCCATTTGTTTGCAATGTCTTCGGGAACTGGTTCGTCCCAATCTAACTTATGAAGCCACAAGTTTTGCAATAACGATTTAACAATAACAATGGCGGGAGCTAACAAACCTAGCGGATCGTACACCTGTGAAATTATTGACAACATTATACGCTTCGTAATAATTGAATCACTCTGTGTGAATTCAGATGTGAAATGTAATTCATCACTTTCCGTAGACCAACCTAAACCTAAAGTTTTTGATAGCTGATGTTCACCTATGTTCAATTCTTTAGTGTTCTCAGGGGAAACTTTATGACTAAAAGTCCATTTATGGAGCGGAAAATAACCTTGACTTAATATCACAGCGATTTTATTGCATAACTCGGTAAGCGCGATGGTGAGGTAAAATATAATGCGGTTCAATTAGTATTTTTTTTTTTTTTTTTTATATTGAGGTGAACGATCTAGCTTTCTTTCTAGAGATAAAAAATGATTTTTAACATTAGTGTACGAGACACCTAAACCATCGCTAGATTCACGGAGAGGAATACGTACAGAGAATCTGCCGTATTCATCGCGTTGTGTAGTTTCTGTAAACAACGTTTCACAGTACCGATCTTCTTTAGATAAAACAGTAGGTAAGTCCGTTAGTTCCTCTAATTCCCAAAACTTTCGTAATTGCGAATCAATTTGAACGAGATTACATTGAGTTTTGTCAATTTTAAACGATTGTTTATAATAAATTGGGCCCGATATTATCCATCCTAATTTCGAATCGTATAGGGTTGGACCACAACTGAGCTTTATTTTATTTTTATTTAACAAGTCCCAAAATATATCAGCACCTATAAGTATGTCAATATCGGACGGGACACCAAACGTAGGATCCGCGAGCGTAATGTGGGTAGGTATACACATCGACTCGCGGCAAACATCTATCGAGGGTAACTGTGATGTAATCTTCGGTAAGACTAAACACTGAACGTCAATGTTAAAGTCATTGACCTTTGAACGAATATTTATTCTGCAAGTGTGAGAACATTTTGAAACGCTTTGCCCTACACCAGATATATTAATAACGGACTGAATTACGGGTAAATTTAAACGATTACATAACGATTCAGTCATAAAACAGTTCTGACTACCGTTGTCCAGAAGTGCTTTGACTGTGTGATATTTATTGTTTGAGTCAAGGACATTAATCAGTGCCGTCGATAACAAAACGGGTCGTACCGCGGCATTGCACATATGTACGTTTCGCTCGGGATGTACTTGCGCGTCAGCTGATTCGTTTACGATGTTTGACTCGGGGCGCGAACTTAACGTGGACGCACACATACCTATACTTTCCATAACAGGAGTGTTAGTATGCAGTAACGTATTATGTTTTTCATTGCATATTTTGCAAAGGCCAAATGTACATTCATCCACCGAATGGCGGAATCGTAAACAATTCTGGCATATCTTTTTATCCCGTACAATTGTACACCTTTCTTGCACAGACCCATTTAAGAACTGAGCACATGTAAACAAAAAGTGTTCCGCACCGCATTGGACACATTCACGTTTGTTATTGTTATTCGTGTTCGGTTTATTTCTCTGCGTGGCGGTAACGTATGAATGACTATGTGACGACGAGTTTGATTTGGAGGTAGAAGGTTTTTTATTTGAATTTAGCTTCGACTCATTATTATTTTGTTTCTTTGAAGTTATCATTTCCAGCATATCAGCTCGGTTTCTTAGGAAATTAAGTAAATCGTCTAATTAAATTTTTGTTTTCGTTGCGCTGTCACTCTGCCTTGTAATCAGTGTACCACTATGAATTTCCCACTCGCGCTCTGTAGCTGGATCAAGTTTAGAGACAACTAGGTATATAACTAACGTATCCCAGTAATCCGTGGACTCATTTAACGATTTGAGAGCACGTAAATTACGCAAAGTTGAATCTATTAACTTTCTGATTTGCACGTGGGATTCAGTTTGTAGCGACGGAACGTTAAATAAGGATTTTACGTGATTTTTTACTAATAACCGATCATTATGATAGCGCATTTCAAGTATATCCCATGCGTGATGGTAATTAGGAGCCGTAAATTCTAAAGCGTTTATTACTTGCAACGCACTACCACTGAGGGAAGATTTTAAATAATGAAATTTTTGTATTTCATTTAAATCCCTCCGGTTGTGAATCATTGTCACATACGAATTTCTATATTCTAACCATTGGTTATATGAACCGTCAAAGGCAGGTAATTTAATTTCTGGCAACTTAATGGACGCAAGACTCGGAGATTTGACCATATTATCGTTAGATATTTGATGCTCACTACTATTTGCATCTAGCAAACACTTCGCGGCAGCCATTACAGAAAAGTATTTCTCGTCAAACGATTCCCTATATCTTAATTGTGACATGCTTTCTGAATCTTCTACTAATTCTTCTATTTTACCTTGAATATCGTTAAAACTTTGGTATATAACGGAACTGGACTGGATTCGCAATTCCAGTTCAGCCTTTATATTAGGATTTAATTCTAATTTTTGATATTTATCTACCCACTTTTCAAATAATGTAAGACGACCTTTGAGCATTGCTCGCTGCTTTTTTAAGCTAACGAGGTGCTCATCTGGTAAGATTTTGGTACTATCATCATCACTCATTTTGGCAAATTGTAGAAGACAAGAGTACTTACAGTTTCCTGTCAGCACCGGTCCCCGCACAGCGCAGCACTTGGCAATGAAACGACTGCAACGCAAGAAATGTCACCGGTTAACGCAAATTAGTGAAACAGGAGAGGATAGGAAGGGTTATATCACCAGAACGCCGGCGCCCGCCGCCAATCCTGCTCTTGATCCTCCTCCGGTGAAGTTCTTCGTTTGTGCTGCGTGGTCGCCGGTAGATTGACCGTAATATGGCTCGGAAGGACCAAATGTTAGGCCTACTCCTCTTGTAATCCAACGGGACGGGAATAGGGCTTCTTCAATGAACGTTTTATTTTCTTGTGATAGAAATGAATTTATTAACGAACAACGTTTTTATAACATGGCTTTCGAATGAGTGTCGGAATCGAACAGTATACATATTCAAAGTTTTAAACGAATGATTGAGTATGACCGAGAGAACGAACAACTCCCACGTTGAACGATGTGCAGAGTTCACTCGATTGCTAGTTCGCCGCACTCGCCAATAGATGGCGTCCAACGTCCCGAACACATAAAGGCCATTACAATTAGACTTTTTATAATTGTTTTTATTATTCTTATTCAAACATACTACTTCTATATGACCAGTTTTCCCACAAAAATTACACTTTGACCACCTGAACCTGCACTCTCCTTTATGTGATTTACCACAGCGGAAACATTTAAATTTACCAGTAGGTTTTTCACTTTTTTTAAAAGAAAGTTTATTTATTTCCATTGGTTCCTCTAAATCCATGGTAGGTTTACTCGTATTAACTCCAGGGTTAACAATTAAATTAGAATCACAATTGGCTGACTCATGCGATAGTGCTATTTCACATGCAAATTGGAAAGTTAACTCCCTCTGCTGTAGCATTTTCTTTTGAATGTCTTTGTCGTTAATTCCACAGACCAATCTATCTCTCAGTGTTCTGTCAATATCACTAAAATTACAATGAATGGACAATTTCCTCAAACTAGCTATATAATCGCGTATTTTTTCTCCTTCTTCTTGATTTCGGGAATGAAATTTGAATGATTCAACTATTTCATTTGGTTTTGGATGAAAATGAATATCTAAAACATTTTTTATAGTTGAAAAAGTAACCTCACTTATTTTCTTCGGGGCAATCAGTGCAGAAATTAAATCAAATAAATCAGGACCACATACCGACAATAAATTCGCCTTTTTCTTAGCATCATCCGTGATTTCATTTGCTTCTAGACAAAATCCAAACCTTGTAATGTAGTTTTCCCAACAGCCATGTGCTACATCATATTCACTGAACTTAATCACCATTTTTACCTTTTCCACCTAAAGATTTTTATAGAATTCAGTGAATTTAGTTTATTACACACACTTTTAAACACTTTTTCCTCGTCGCCAATAACATATACGCGCGGAAATCGGGAAAATACGAGGGAACACGCGTGTTTGCTCACCTGACATAACCAGACTGAATGAATATATCCGATATACATCTGATAAATATCAAACCATTTTTTGTGATATATATCAAAATTTATGGTATGTTGCATTTAAGTACTTTTACCGACGCGCTGCTGGCATATTAGTCGTTTTTTCTGTCTTCAAACCGTAATACTTCGAATTTACCAAGTAGGTACTGCAATCAATAATAATAGTGCAACATAAAAGAGCCAAAATAATTTTCAAATCTATCATCTGCAAACATACCTACTTCAACTGAGCCGGTTTCGACTATTCTGCCAGTGTCACGTGGTGACGGCAGCAAACAGAGGCAGGCCGTCGAACTTTTTCATTCGTGGTAGGTGTTAGTATAACTGCATGGACAAACACATGGGTTAGTAAAACAAGTAATCAAATTTACAAGGACACATTATCCAATAATTACACTAGCTTATACTATACATATACAGACTATTTACACACAAACTATGCACCAATTAAAATTTTAAATCAAGTGAAGTGTAGTGTTAATCCTTTAAGAATGTCAACAGGCGATATGACAGTTCTAGCTGACTAGAAAAAGACTAATTTGTTATTTGATTGTAATTCGACTAAGTACCTACAAATATTAGGATTTTTAAGATATTTTAATTTTGTTTCCCTAACATTTATAGACTTTGTTTTCTCAGAAAAAAATGCTTATTTTTAGTTGATTTTTGTGAACTATAAGATTTTATGTTTTTATTTTGTTAAATAAAAACTAAAAATATGTTGTTTTTATATTGTAATAAATTCATAATAATAAACTGTCATGTACCTGTGGAAATCGTATAGGTAGTAATAAGATAATAAAATGGCAGTCTTAAGAAATGGATATTAATATCGGATATATATCCGATTTTGGATATATATCATAAATATCCGATATTATGATATTTATTATAAATATCGGATATTTTCGAACCCCTTTTGTTATGTTAGTCGGTCTACATGCATAGTATTGTATAAAGTTGTTTGTTTATTTGTAATTCAACTGAACAGACAGCTCTCCTGCTGGGAAGTTCGTTCCTCTTTTTTTCCCACTAGGAAGTGGCGAATGGCCGAAAATTTGGGTGATTGTCTTATATAATTTTCACATTGAAAGATTTCAACATTTCATTTTAATTTTCTCAATATTATAATAGTTGTAATGGTCTCTACAACACCACATGCGAAATACGCGTCATACTGACGTCACGCAAACCTTTCATTTCATAAACAGATTTTACCGTGTAATAAGCACACAGACAACTTCCCAACATCAAACACAACACCCGTTTGGTTGGAGAATCCTCACTTTTCTATTTAGGATAACGGAGCTCTACACCCTGTTGCTCATAATTTTGCTATACTGGTGACCCTGACCTGATTTAAACACACTACCTGCTGATCTTTCTTTTTCTTTTCACAGGTCAATCCTTTAATAAAGCAAGCCCGATTAGAATTTTGTAGTGGGCTTATTACTTCGCCAATATTCCACATAAGTATAGATGATGAATGTGAAACAGGAAATACTGCTATCAAAGAAGAATTACCAGCTGTTAGTGATGGACTAGATGATGGTATTGAGCCAATGGAGGAATATCAAAGTGATGGTATTTTTAGCTTTTGGTTTTAATATAATAGTTTGTGTAATTTTTTTAAGACTTTGCAACTGGCTTCCGGTACTCAAACTACCGTCTCCGTTTAGTCAATGAAGACAATGCCGTACCCTTGGGGCAGGGGAGGGGAAGCTGGTCCTGCTCAGGAAGGAGGGGCGCCCTGCGGACTCGCCGTCCGCGTATCGGCCCATAGTACTGCTCGACGAAGCGGGCAAACTTTTTGAGCGTATAATCGCAGATCGCCTCGTCGGCCACTTGTGCGGAGAAGGGCCGAACCTGGACGACAACCAGTTCGGTTTCCGTCGGGGGCGCTCCACCATAAACGCCATCATGCATATGAGAGCCCTGGCGGAGGATACGGTGTCCCGGAGTGGGGTGGTGTTGGCGGTGTCTTTAGACATTTCCAACGCCTTCAACACCCTACCCTGGAGACCCGATACCCGACCCGATGGTATTTCAGGGCCTCCCTAGTACAGACTAGGAAGGCTGAAATACCATCGGGTGCCTCCCTACCTCCGCCGCATAGTAGGGGCTTATCTGGAGGATAGATGCGTCATCTATCGGGGACGTGACGGTGCCAGTCGGCACCAAATGTCGTGCGGTGTTCCGCAGGGATCGGTCTTGGGACCGCTCCTGTGGAACATCGGCTACGACTGGGTGCTGAGAGGCGAGCTCCCGTCGGGCGCTGACTTGACGTGCTATGCGGACGACACGCTTGTCACTGCCCGCGGGAGCTCGCACAGGGAAGCCTCGTTCGTAGCCACGGCTGCGGTGTCACAGGTGGTGAACCGCATCCGGCGCCTGGGCCTGGAGGTGGCCCTTGACAAATCGGAGGCCATGGGCATGGTGGTGGAGCTCCGTCAGGTCCTGGTGGCGGACTGGCGGCAGAGGCTTATGCGCCCTACCGCCGGCCTCGCTACCGTCGAGGCGATCCGGCCAGTACTCGACGACTGGCTCGGGAGAAGGCACGGCTCCCTGTCGTTTAGGGTGACGTAGGTACTGTCGGGGCACGGCTGCTTCGGCAAGTACCTGCGTCGCTTAGGCAGGGAGCCGAACGCTCGGTGCCACCACTGCGTCCAATGCGGGGAGGACACGGTGCAGTACACGCTCTCCAAGTATGTAGCTTGGGAGGAGCAGCGCCGTGTCCTCACAAATGAAGTAGGAGGCGACCTGACGCTACCGGCGGCAGTAGTGCGGAGGATGGTCGGTAGCGCAGAGTCGTGGGACGCGGTGGTGTCCTTCTGCGAGCACGCGCGGTGGTATCCTTCTGCGAGCACGTGATGTCGCAAAAGGAAGCTGCGGAACGGGAGAGGGAGATCTCAACTCCCTTGCAGAAGACGCACCGGGCGCCGAAGAAGGGCGGATAACGCCCTCTTCGGCCCCCCATGAATGGGTCCAGGGGCGAGGGACATGGGGAAGTCCCCGCTCCCTATTCGATGGACCCCGAGGCGGCGGCGCGCGCGAATGTCAGCGCGCGCCTCTGAGGCGATGCACGGGGTAGTTTGACACCCCACTACCCCGTGCAGGAGACAAGGCCCGGACAGACCGGGCCAGCACGAGGGTGTGGGGCCGTGGAAGAATTTAGACTCCCGCGGCCCCACGCGCGATCGTGATAGAAGAGACACCGGGGTGTTTTAGTCAGTAAGAGTCTGACAGACCCCGTCGCCCACCCCAGGGCGGCGAACATCCATTGAGGATTACAAACCCGGAAAAAAAAAAGAAGGTACACGTAACTGTCAACAACTTCGAGAACAGAGTCTCCAAACTTTATAGGAGTTGGTACAACATGGACATTAGACATGACTTTCGTCTTGTCCATGTTCATTTTAAGACCGACTCGCTCGGAGGCTCTACTGAGGTCTTCGAGCATTGTATTCAGGTCCTCCGCGGTCTCAGCCATGACTACGATATCATCAGCAAACCGAAGGTGTGTCATGTACTCGCCATTGATGTTGATGCCCAGTCCTTTCCAGTCCAGAACCTTGAAGACATCCTCCAATGCAGTGGTGAACAGTTTCGGGGAGATAACATCTCCCTGTCTGACACCACGCTGCAGAGGTATTGGTTTCGAGGTCTGGTCCTGTATTCGGACTGACATGGTGGCGTTTTTCTTAAGACCTCCTCTTTAACTTAAGACCTTCTGACCATTTAATTATAAACGAGTTAGACTCTGATCACTGTGGCCAGTTAGTTACTTTTACTCAGAAAAGTGAAGTCAGAGCTCAAAGAAAACTTGTGAGTTTGTTCCTGTAAATGAAAATCGTTTAGGACAATTTAAAAATAATTTAATTGAAAAGCTGCCGGACTTGCCTTATCACACCAATCCGGATCATGCGTATAGTGTACTATTTAACCTCATTAATTGTGAATTTATGAAAGTTTGCACAAAAAAAAGAACATTGCCTGTTAGCGACCGTATTATATTTAGTGACTGGGCAACCCCAGGTATTATATAAAAGCAGGGAAAAAACTTATGAATTGTATCAGGAAAAAACATTTAACCACGATGAAACTTTTCAAGAATTTGTTAAAAAATATTCAAAAACTTTTAAAAGAGCCTGTTCCTCAGCGAAAGCCATACACATTAAAAATAATATAAAATCTTCTGGCAATAAAATCAAAACAACTTGGGGAATTATAAATTCTGAAACTGGAAGAACCAAAGTACAAAATCGCGATTTCCATCTTAAAATTAACGATGAAGATATAAAGGCGGACTTGGAGGTAGCAACTGAGTTTGAGAATTTTTTTACTAATATTCCAATAATGTCAACAAAAACTTTGTCTTCTTCCTCCAATTCTGCTTACGCCATACTAAAAGGATGTGTTACAGAATGTAACAATCACTTTGAATTTACATTTGTGACTGCTAAAGACATTATAGAATCTTTTAAGGATCTTGATGTAAAAAAAAAAACTGCCGATCATTGGGGTTTGTCAGTATTCACTGTAGCTTCAATAGTAGATGTTATCGCACCTTTATTAGCAATTGTTTTTAATTCTTGTGTCACGTCTGGTGTATTTCCTTATTTGATTAAACTTAGCAAAGTAATTCCACTGTTCAAATCTGGTAGTACAACTGATCCCACGAATTTTCGGCCAATATCGGTATTACCAACTGTAACGCTCTTCTTTAGTTTTACTTAACTCAGGGTGGCTAACTCCACCCTTACCCGGCAGTTACAGTAAATTTAATTATGTAAATACTTGGTAGCTAGGAGCATTAAATAAAACAATAAATGGATACAATTTCAAATTTATTTTATAATTACCCTGTGTCATAAATATATGACAAAACATCTCCTAACTTACCTAGCCGATTTCCTGACTCACTCCGTCTCGGGTCGGAGTGGGACAGGGAATCCACATGAGACAATTCAGCAAGCTCAGGGTCGCTTGATGAGGATTCGTGAGGTGAACCGTTGTGATCACGGCTCAGTCGTTACAAAAGTATCTCAGGTTATGCACACAATATCAAGCCAATAGCCTACTTACATGCAACCTGTCGGAAACCCACTCTCACTCACTAGATACATCAAAACAAAGAAACAAGGACAGGGAGTCTACGTTTCGGATTAGCTCTCCTGGCTAACGCTTCTGGATTACGGTACAAAGACCCTTGGCTTCACTAACTGACGGGTGTCAGATTAATGCACGGTTGAACGCGGCCTGCGGGATTAGGTATTTCGGGAACACCCGGAGCAAAATAATCATGACAGCTTATACCTGTCTAGTCGTCGTCGAAAGAGAATTGGATGTGCCGTACCATCAGGGTTCAGCCACTTCCACTCCAAACAAGCCTGATCTAATCGGAATCAAGGCCACCTGAGATAAGTCATGACGCGACGCCTCCACACGGGTTCCCACCCTAGGCCCGCCAAAAGAGCCAAATCTAGAACAACATTTAACCTAAGTCAGCACTATAGAACAAGAAAACAAAATATTCCGGGTACAGAAATGAATACTCACAGAGAGATGAGCCACACGTTAGACGCACAACCCCATGGGGTTTATTGCGCCACACGCCAACCTTGTGTACCAGCCATGCCAGCAAAAACCTCGCGACACCGAGCAAGCTTCGGTCGCTCTTCTGGAAGTTTCTCTAGCCTTCCGATCGACCGCTCCCAATTGTCTTTTCCTGAACCATAGACTAGTGCGTTCCGCGACTTGTATTTTAATTTCAGACTCATGAGTTGGTTCTTATTTTTTAATATCTTTATCCTAAGTCCTTTTTTTATATTATTTAACCCGGTCGTTCTTTATTTGAATTTACTTATTATATTAACGACCGTCCTTTCGCGCAACGCCATCTCTCGGCTCGATGCAAAATATGTGACCCGAGTTTAGCCCGAGTCCACGAGATGTCGCCTGCTGCTATATTTTGCTACGTGACAATGCCCCCTTTCCCACGGAAGTCTGCGGTCGGAGTTCTGCGTAAGCAGAAAACCGTACACCGCCCTCGGTGTTAAAACTACACAAAGAGGTAACATACTTGTCTTGAACGTAGCTAATGGAAATTTTCACCAACCTATTTTTTACTAAACTAACTATTGATGTTTACCCTGCTTAAAGTGATATCCTATCCTTAAAAAACTCGAATTTGCCAGGAAATATCTTCTACCAACCGACTTTCATCCTGCAGTCCGGGCATAAACCCCCCCCCCCCGTAATCTTTTATACATCTCCATCCATTCCTCTCTCACAATCCGTAGCAACCTGCATCCTTTCGCAGGATGCCACTCCTTGCAGTTCCCCCGAATTCCTCCTGTTCGCCAGTGGAACTCTAATATTTTTTTTGTTTTTTATTTAAAAACGGTACTACTGGTGAACATGTTCAGCTAGCTAAAACATACTTACATGGGCAATCATATCCCTATCGCTCACCAGAGACACGTGAAAGTCTTTCCAGAAGCAAAACTTCTGTAAAAACATATTGTGTAGGCCTATTTTAGAAGTCACAATCCGCTTCATAAATGATAGTAGACAAAATTCATTTGACCTGTTACCATCGTGTAGGCTTATTTTTAAAGTCACAACCCGCTTCATAAATTATTGGTAAACGAGGTGCATTTGAATTGTTACTAATGTGTAGGCTTATTTCAGAAGTCACAATCCGCTTCATAAATGATAGTAGACAAAATTCATTTGACCTGTTACCATCGTGTAGGCTTATTTTTGAAGTCACAACCCGCTTCATAAATTATTGGTAAACGAGGTGCATTTGAATTGTTACTAATGTGTAGGCTTATTTCAGAAGTCACAATCCGCTTCATAAATGATAGTAGACAAAATTCATTTGACCTGTTACCATCGTGTAGGCTTATTTTTGAAGTCACAACCCGCTTCATAAATTATTGGTAAACAAGGTGCATTTGAATTGTTACTAAAGTGTAGGCTTATTTTAGAAGTCACAATCCGCTTCGTGTTAACAGGGGCGTGCACAGACATTTTGGTTGGGGTATGCATACATACACTACGAACTAAAAAGTTGAAAATAAATATTGTTTAAAAACCTAAAAAACATGCTTTTAAAGAATATCAAACTAATAAGGTAAAAATAATTTTTAAAAAAGCGTGAGGCGCTTAATATACAAAAATTATGGCACCAAGCGCCTCACTCTTTTTTTTTTAAATTATTTTTAACTTTTTTTTATATTCTTTAAAAGCATGTTTGTTTAGTTTTTAATGCTTACTATATTTTTTTTTATAATAATAGAACTTTTAGTGATTTTAAAACGATCTGAAGGGAAGATCGTTTCAAAATCACTAAAAGTTCTATTTCAATGAAAATCATAAACAAATCTGTGAGTCTGTTTTAGAAAATGATTACTATCACTGATTCACTCGTACTCATTGGAATCGTAACTATTAAGTTTGCTAATTTGTAAACTTCAAGAAATTCGCCTCTAATATTCTTGAACAATGTCAGCACCGCGTTTTAAAATAATACTTATAGGTAGGAAACAAAATAATAACGTTAACGTTGAAAAATTCACCGTTTTAAATTTATCTAAACATACATCACCAGTAGGTACAGATCTTTCAAACAATCAATGTATTTATGTTACCAAATACACCAATAACCAAACAACTTAAGCTGATAAAATAAAAAGGTATTTTCACAAACAACAATTGTGCTAGTTTTGTCAACTTCTTGATTCGGCCGCGTAAAATGTAGGCACTGCTTATCTGGGCTTATAAACTGAATGAAATTGCAAGACAACACACGAAAAGTTTACACACACAATCAAATAATTTTATTCACACATGCGAATTTAGGAGGCATATTTCATGACTGCTTACGCCGCTACGCGAATGTGGCGCGGTCGTCGCGTCGTGTTAGTAGTTTGCACTAGCCCCAATAGATGGCAGTGTTATCACTAACTGATTAAAGAAGTCTGTAGTATATAAATTATTTTAATGTACTATATTATAAATTATTATATTTTTTTTTTTGAAAATTATTAGGGTATGCAGTGCTTATCTGCCTCTATGGAGCGCACGCGCCTGCGTGTTAAACACCATCAATACATTAACAGTATACAGTACTGGTATGCATACGCCTCGTCGTCGCTGTCGGAGTAAACTCCAAACAACACGTGCAAGCACGGACTACGGCTAATATCCTTACCTATACTCTCTTTGTTTGAAAAAAAAAAAACTAATGTGTGATAAAAGGATTTCATTAATTTATCTTAATATCCTTTATGTGCCATGAGCCTGATGATTTCCCCAATTAACTATTTGGAATTGTTTTAGGGTCTCCAATATAATCAATCATCTAAATATTTCCGGTAACTATTTTAAAGATTACCAAAATTCCTCACCAAACTCTGCACTAAATTTTATTCCTGGGATGACATAATATTTAAGGACTTTAGTCACCCCAGTTAAGGCAATTCAAAAAAGAACTCAAATGAAATTGTAATTAAAATTTAAAAAAAATTAAATTAAATTTTAAATTGTCATCCTTTAAATTTCTACAGGACTACTTTCTTATTATTGAATTGTCTGCCCGTGAATCTAATAGCCGTAAAATGTCATATCATATTGGTTGACATATAATTGTGCCTGAACAATCTTTATTTATGTTTGTAAGATGTCACATCATATAGATGGACACTCTAATTGGACTGATTTATTTGTATTTATATTTGTCCAATGTCATAACATTTAATTTGACACACAAATTTGGCTGACTATTTTGTATCTCTATTTGTGAGAAGTCACATCATAAAGATTGACTAACTAATTTGGCAGAATAATTTTTATTTATGTTTGTTAAATGTCACATCATATAGATGGACACTCTAATTGGACTGATTTATTTGTATTTATATTTGTCCAATGTCATAACGTTTAATTTGACCCGCAAATTTGGCTGATTTTTTGTATCTCTATTTGGCTCAAACAATCTCATCATCATCATCATCCCAGCGTTAATCCCAGTCGCATCCGAAGCCTTTTCAGCTTTGGAGTCTGGGGTCCGCGCTTTACCAGTCCAACTGCTGATATGGCTAAACTTCGACATTTTTCCGTGAAGCGACTGCCGTCTGACCTCCACAACCCGAAGGCGACATCGAAGTATTGCAGTTAGACCAATTGTTGGACGTTTGAGGGCTCCAACAACCCGTAACGACTGCCACTAGATGTTCGTATGGCAACCGGGACCAACGGCTTAACGTGCTTTCCGAGGCACGACCAGACCAGTGCAAATATTCATATTCATGCATACAAATATTTGCACTGTGCGGGGATCGAACCCGCGCCACCTTGCGCAGCGGCCGCGTCCGCTACCGCTACGCCACGGAGGCTGTTAGGCTCAAACAATCTGTCACCGCTTTATTACATTTATGGAAGTTAGAGACAAAGTATAACTATTACTTCCACTCACCTGTATTAACCTGTTTAGGTGACTGATGACAGACTGCAAATGCTAGTTTTTGGATCATTTGGTATTTTTAACAATCTGCACTAGTTTCACTGTTAACTCTAACTTTTCACATTCAAAACATTTCACTTTCTTCACATACGATTTCTGCTGGACCAAAATGAAATGAAATGAAATCGTTTATTAAGCAAGTAGGATCACTGATCACTTTTACACGTCATGTTTATTTTTTATTTTATTTTTTTAACTAGATGAAGCCGGCATTTCCTAACTGACTACCTCTGAGAAGAAATAGCCGAAACAAACTCAGGGATCATCGTCTTTTTTCAAGTCCAGACATTAAAAATGAAAATGTTTACAATAATTTACCTTATAATTACGCATATTGCTTAATAACAATTAACAATGCTTAACAGAGCGAGCAGCTCAGTCCCAAGCTTTTTTGTCTTCTAAATAATCTGTGATTTTATAATACCCCTTTTTGCAAAGTTTGGCCTTTATATGGTTCTTAAATCGTTTAATGGGTAAGTTTCGAACGTCCATGGGAAGCTTGTTGTAAAAGTGTATACATTGACCCATGAACGAGTTGCCTACTCTGTGGAGACGAGTGTGATGTACAGCAAGATTGTGTTTGTTCCTGGTATTTATATTATGAATATCGCTTATTTTCTTAAAATTCGAGATATTTTTATGAACATACATAAGATTTTCAAATATACACACATCAAAAGTGTCTAGGGATCAACATATATTTTTGCAATAACTTTTCTCCTGATTGATATTAATTAAAATTTTCTTTAAGGATTCATCAAATAAAGTGTTTTCGTTTGTCACAGTAACGATAAACCAAGTCACCTTTGCATTAATAAAGAAATTTGCCATTTTCCTAATAAAGGGATATTTGACATTTGAACCACTAACACAAAAGTTCGAAAAAAAGACTGAAATAACAGTTTTCTCTAAAATTTTATTGGGTAACTTAAACAATTAATAATCCGTGTTTCTACCGCGAACACTAACAACACAAGAACATCGGTTTGGCATACTCAAAATGAGTTCATCCAAATCACGCTGTGGAATGGCCGCCCATGTTCGTTGCAACAACAAAAAAAGGTCTTCTTGCGACTGGATACCCTCCATATTCGGCAGAGCTCTTCTCTGTAGCATATCCCATGCATGCTCAATCGGGTTCAAGTCTGGCGACTGAGCAGGCCAGGGCAGGACATTGATGTTAGCTGCGGCGAGAGTCTGTCTTACAACTCTTGCGGTGTGCGGTCGTGCATTATCATGCATTAACTGAAATAAGGGACCGATTTGCACTTGTAGAGGAACGATGACGTCTGATACAATCGTTTCAGCATAAATTTGAGCGTTGAGGTTGCCTCTGATCCAAATCAACTCAGTTCTTCCGCCGATCCAAATACCCGCCCATACCATGATGGTTCCACCACTATAAGGATGGACTTCCTGGCAGGATTTTAATCGCTGTTGGCGTCCAGGGGTTCTCCAGTGTCGTATACGTCTTGTATCCGGTCTCATACCAAAACGAGACTCATCAGAAAAGCACACGAAACGCCATTGTTCTTCTGCCCAATTTCTGTGTTCAAGAGCCCATTGATATCGAATCCTACGATTGTGCATTGCTATAGGTGGTACCCGTAGCGGTCTTCGGGAATGAAGGTTCACTTCATGCAAGCGGTTTCTGACTGTTTGGTCGCTAATTAAGTTCCCTGAAGAGTGATGAAGCCTCACGGCTAACATCATGGCGGTTATTGTTGGAGCTCTTCGAGTTAAGATTTGAATGTATCGGTCTTGTCTCCGTGTGGTGCAGCGATACCGTCCTCCATGGCGCTCAGCCACGGTACCAGTGCTTCGGTAACGTGTCCAAAGTCGACTGATAACACTCTGACTTGTATTCAGAGCTAAAGCCACAGTACGTTGCCGGGAACCAGCTTCTATCATTCCCACGGCTCTGAGCATTTCTTCCCTGCTTAAATGACGTCGCCGCTCCATAATAACGTTGGTTTTAATCAGTAGTAGGGAAACAGTAGCACTAATAATGTCTTCAATGCGTTGTATGTTTTTATAGGGAAAATATTGACAGCTGATTTTCATCTTTTACTCGAATTTGATTCACAGTTCCTGATTCAAATTATGAAATGCACCAAAAAGGATCCATATATATTTATAAAATCATAAATTTATTACAAAGCCACATCTCAATCTCAAGAAATCCGCATAAAAATGCTTGATCCCTAGACACTTTTGATGTGTGTATATTGTGAAGCTACAGTCAGAATGTTCACCTCTTTGAACTTTTCTCTAAGAGATTTTCTAGGACCAAGGTTATAAATGGCTCGAACAGCCCTCTTCTGTAAAACAAAGATGGTATTGATGTCCGCACAAGTTCCCCAGAGAAGAATCCCATAAGTCATAAGACTATGAAAATAACTAAAATAAACAATTCTGGCTGTATCCACATCAGTTATCTGTCTAATTTTCTTAACAGCAAAGGCGGCAGAACTGAGTCTACCCGACAGCTTCTCAATGTGAGGACCCCATTGTAACTTGGCGTCAATAGTTAATCCAAGAAAAACTGTCGACTCTACAGGGATCAACTCTACTCCATTCAGTTGAACATTGGTACTTAGCTGCCTGACATTTGGCGTAGAAAATTTAATGACTAGTTTTTTTTTTCATTTAAAAGGAGGTTATTTACATTAAACCAATGGACAACTTTAGAGAGTGCATTGTTAACTTCGTCAAAATTTGTTAGCTGACGCTTGACTTTAAAAATAAGTGAAGTGTCATCCGCGAACTATACTATGTTGTGATTATCCCTCACGTGATGAGGTAAGTCATTAATATAAATTAAAAACAAGAATGGACCTAGAATTGAGCCCTGCGGAACGCCCATGGTGACCACAGATCCTGCAGATCTCTTGCCATTAACATCAACCCTCTGAATTCGATTATTCAGATAAGAAGTCAGAAGGTCGAGAGCTCTGTCCCTCAAACCATAATGGTACAATTTCCTGATAAGAGTATCATGATGTACGCAATCAAGGGCCTTGGACAAATCACAAAAAATACCAAGAGCATCTTGCGATTCCTCCCAGGCCCCAAATATGTTCTTTAGCAACGCCACGCCCGCATCTGTAGTTGAACGACCCTTTGTAAAACCAAATTGTTTCACGTGCAATAAATTGTGTAAGTTAAAGTGCCTCAACAACTGTTTCAAAATTAATTTTTCAAAAATTTTGCTCAAAGTTGGTAATATCGATATTGGCCGAAAATTCGTGGGATCAGTTGTACTACCAGATTTGAACAGTGGAATTACTTTGCTTAGTTTCATCAAATCAGGAAATACGCGAGATGTGACACAAGAATTAAAAACAATTGCTAAGAAAGGTGCGATAACATCTATTATTATTATTCGTCGCGCGCGAGCCGCTGAGTCAAGCGCACGCGTACTAGATTGCTATAACTTTTTGTGATTGTTGTTTTAATTCTACCTACATTAAAAAATATAAATGTAAATCGACAATGGATGATAAAGAAAATACTTTTAATTTATCTGATTCGAGTGTTGAGGAGCAAAGGGATGAGCAATTAATGAATGCAGTTGAGGGTGTGTTATGTGAGAGAAGTACCGAAGTAATGGGTTTCCAAAAAACTCCGGAGAAGAGAATGAGAACCGAAAGTGATGAAATAGTTGAAGATGATGATGGTTTTGTTACAGTTAGAAAAAGCAATAAAAGGCTAGCAAGAAGGCTATCGAGAAAAAGTACAGAAGATGAGGCGAATAGTGCAGGCTTGGAAGGCGTCGACAAAATTATTGTGAGTGTCACGTCCCAAGAGGTTTTACCAAAACAATTCGGTCTAGCAAAAAAGTTAAGAGCTGAAAAAATTGATAAAATTGTGAAAATTTCTTATAAGAACCCCTATAAAGTACTAATTGAATTTGAAGATAAAACCAGTGCGCAGAAATTAGTGGATTGTGGCAACTTTCATGCTTTGGGCTACAGATGTCAATGGACAAATGAAATAAGTTTATGTTACGGCGTTGTAAGGAATATAGATTTAGATATAGAAGACAATGAGTTCCAGGAAAGCTTAGAATGTGAGTACCAAGTAGTATCTGTCAGACGTTTAAAAAGGTTAGTTGACACGGGAGGATGGGTGAACAGTGAATCGGTACGTCTATGTTTTAAAAGTTCCACTTTGCCCCCATATGTCTGTATATATGGGTACAGGTTTAAAGTGGAACCATACACCTTTCCGGTGACACAGTGTTCTGCATGCTGGCGTTATGGTCACCTATTAAAAATGTGTCCTACAAAAAAAAAATTATGTCCCAAGTGTGGTGAAGACCATGTTAACTGTGAAACTAAAGAGTATAAATGTTTAAATTGCAAAGGAGCGCACATGGCATTAGATAAATCCTGCCCTATTTTCCTAAAAGAGAAGGCCATTCGAAGAATTATGTGTCAAGAAAATTCTACGTATAGGAAAGCTTTGTCACTTTATATAAACAAAGCCAGAACAACAAGTGGACTTAATTACGTGTCTCGGCAGCAAAACTCAAACGAGCCTACGGAACCTACACAGAGGACATCTTCTTACTTCACTAATGATTCTAACAAAAGGAGCTTTAGAGACATACTTATGACAGATGCACCGAACAGCAATCAACAACAAGACACCTCAAATTGCGAACAGAACATGGATAGTGACGAAGACCACAATACAAATCATGTGTTTATATCTTCTCCGATTTTAGGCAAAAACAAGTCGAAGAAGAAGTTGGTTAAAACTAGAAACTTACAGGAGACAACATATCTAAGTGATGAATGTTCTCACATTAACGTGGAACCTACTTCACAGCCTACTAGTAATAACGAACAAAAGAAAAGTAACTCTCAAAAAACTTTTGTATTAGCATTTTTAGAAAAATTACAGAATATTTGTTTATCAGAAAACAGTTTTGAAGTTAAAATAAAATCAATATGTAGTTATGTTTGTGAACTGATCATACAATCTGTTATACAGTTAGTTAGAGGTACAGATATTATGAGTAAAATATATTGCCTCTTAACAAATGGCTAATCATAATAAAGACTTTCCGTTGAACTTATTGCAGTGGAATGCACAGAGCTTAAAGCCTAAATTGGAAGAATTCAAACTTTTACTATTGCAAGAACATGTGCATATAGCATTTGTTAGCGAAACCTGGCTAGCCTCAGGATTTATGCTTAATATTAGTGAGTATAATGTGTATAGACGAGACAGGGATGATTCTTATGGAGGCATCGCCATAATAATACACAAGTCAATAAAAGCTCAAGAACTTTCGGTAAGTGTTAACAATACAGGTATCCAAATTTTATGTCTTAGGATAATTAATGCTGGAATTATAGAATTCATTACATTAATTTATTGCCCAAGCTCTGTACGTACGGCTCAGGCTGATTGGGATCAAATATTTTCTATGTTTCATAAAAAATGCATAATCTTAGGAGACTTTAATGCACATCATACAGATTGGTCTTACAAAGACGATTGTAGAGGGAAACAAATTCACGAATCGGCTTTAGAGTTTGGTTTTGTTTCTATTAATGACGGTCAGCCTACTAGATTAAAGCTTGTTAACGGTCACCTTCAGAAATCATCTCCGGATATAACCTTTGCATCAGCTGATGTTGCAATTAATTGTGATTGGTCTGTTTTAAGTGAGAATTTAGGGAGTGATCACATGTTTATAAAAATAAAAATTAAATATCAGGATCAATTACATATTTCTAAAACAAGAAATTATAAATTAGCTGACTGGAATGCGTATAAAAACAACATCACTAAAAATTTATTGCATCCTCAAGAACATAAAGATGTACAAAGCCTGTATGAGCATTTTATTCAACAAATTAACAGAGCTGCGGATAATAGTATTCCTGTGAAAAAGTTATGTCATAATCCATGTAATAATTTCAGACCAAAAGGGTATTGGTGCCAATCAATATCTAAATTAGTTGGTGAACGTAGACTAGCTTTAGCCAAATTCCGAAAGAATCCTACACCTAATAATTTAAATAATCTTGAAGAAAAAATACTAAACGCTAGACATGCTATTCATAAAGCTAAAACAAAAGATTGGCAAACTTTTTGTGATAGTATTGACCACACATTATCGGTTTCACAAATGTGGAATAAAATGCGTTGGATTAAAGGATACAAAAGATGCAAAGTTTACATTTCCCTAGACGCGCAATCTGAATTATTATGTTCCCTTACCCCTGATTATGTCATGCCATCACCACCCCGCTTTTCATCAGTGAATCAGTCACTTGAAACGGAATTTAGTATGGAAGAGATGCGTGGATGTTTTAAGAAAAAAGACACAGCCCCAGGGGAAGATATGATAACGTATTCAATGATCTCTCAATTACCTGAAACTGGTCAGTTGTATCTGCTAAATTTATACAACCTGATATTAAAGTCTGGTGACGTTCCAACTCAGTGGCGTAATATCAAAGTGATAGCTATACCTAAACCAGGTAGTTCGTCTAACTCTAATAATAAACTTAGACCTATATCTTTAATCTCATGCATTTGTAAGATATTTCACGTAATGATTGCGAGACGCATTGAGTGGTTTGTAGAAAGGAATGAAATCTTATCTCCATCAACGACGGGATTTAGGAGAGGCAAATCATGTCTGGATTGCTTAGCACGACTGGTGACGGATATCCAAATAGGCCTAACTAAAAACTCTCCCACGTTAGCATGCTTTCTAGACATTAAAAGCGCATATAACAATGTGTTAATTGAGAAAATGTTAGAGACCCTTGATACCTTAAAAGTAGGAAAGAGCATTTGCCAATATCTTTGGAACTTCCTTAGTGAACGCCGACTTAAAATTACTGATGACACTGCAAAGTGTAATGAAGTTGTTAGGATTGCAAGAAATGGGTTAGCTCAGGGTGACCCTATCTCACCACTTCTTTTTAATATCTCAACTTTTAAGATTTGTCCGGATATTGCTGTTAACATAAATGTGTGCCAATACGCGGATGATTTTGTTTTGTATACAACCGGTAACAATATACTAGAATCTGCTAGGCGAATGCAAGCTTCCTTAGAGATGTTTATAGACATATTGATAGAGTTAGGATTAGAAGTATCTACAAGTAAGTCACATTACTGTATTTTTAGTAGAGGCCGCAAATCTCAACAGCTTAATTTTGTAATCAATGATAGTTCACTTGAAAAAGTAGATACCTATAAATACTTGGGAATGTGGCTTGATAGCTCTTTAAAATGGAATAAACACATAAATGAAATAGTTCAGAAAGTTTTAAAATTCAACAATTTGTTAAAAATAATGGCTAGTTCTTCATGGGGACTACACCACAATCACTTGCGAAAGATATATATTGCTATTGTAAGAAGTAGATTAGATTATGGAAGTTTCTTGTATAACAATTGTTCTAAAGCACTACAATACAGATTAGAGAGGGTACAAAACCAGGCATTAAGAATAGTGGGTGGTTTCATTAGAAGTACTCCAATACACGCTATGGAATGTGAGCTCTGTGTTCCTCCACTGCATTTAAGAAGAAAATGGTTAGCTTTTAAGTTTTGTTTAAAATCTCGCTCCATAACAAAAAATTTAACTAATAACTTGTTAGACGAACTGTGCACTCTTGGTCGCGTTAGATATTGGTCTAAAAAGGAAATGCCATTATTAGCTACTACTTTTGAATTAGTAAAAGAAGAAAATATTGACTCTAAGCCTACCCTAGATATGTTTAGTTTACGTACATGGATTACCAATTTTAACATTAAAGACCTGATTGTACTTAATTTAGATATAGTCAATATGCCTAAGAGAATGTATGATCCCACCTTTCTTCATTATTCTGTAGTCAATGAACTACGTGAAAAATATTCAGAATATTATATAATTTTTACAGATGGCTCGAAAAGTAACATAGGTGGAGGTGCTGCATATTATGACCCTTTAAATCCGAATCGTAGCAACTACTATAAATTAAATAAGTGCTTTAATATTATGTCATTGGAACTCATTGCAATTTCGGAAGCGTTATCTTATGCTAAAACTATTGCATGTAATAAAATTTTGATATGCGTAGATAGCAAGAGTGCTCTCCAACATATAGCTCGATGCGCCTCTGGTGTCAGAGGTGTACCGATAGCTTATACTATTATTTCTGAAGTAGATAAAATGACCAGCTAAGGAAAGAAACTGAAATTGCAATGGGTTCCATCACATATAGGCTTAAGTGGTAACGAGAAGGTTGACAGTCTGGCGAATAAGGGAATTTTAGAAGGCAAAGATTTAAATTATAAACCAGATTTTTCCGAATTTTTGCCAAAATATAAGAAAAAGTGCCACCAAACTTGGATAGAATATTTTAATTTGCGGTCAAAATCTAAGGGTATCTGGTATAAAACGATAGTCTGTGAACCTCCTCATATACCATGGTTTTCAAATTATAAAATGAGTAGGAAATTGTTGGTTACAGCTCTCAGGCTGAGAACCGGACATATGCCGCTTAACAACTTTGCCTTTTTAATGAAAAAATGTGCCTCCCCCAACTGTGAGGAATGTGATATGCTAGAAGACGTTTTTCATCTCTTAACGGAATGTGTCCGGTTTCAGGATGAGAGGGATGTATTATTTAATGAATTAGGTTTAATTAAAAACAATGTAGGTTTATTTAACGAAATTTTATCTGCACCTTTATCTTATGCGGCCAAGAAGTTGTATAGTTTTGTAAGTCTTCGTTTTGTCAAATAGATATAAGGATTATGTTTGTTTCACTTAGTGTGTTAGCTTAAGATAGTATTATAAGGTACAATGGGACTGCCATGTATTTATATACAAAAGTCCCTAAATAAATAAAGAGAAAAAAAAAAAATCTATTATTGAAGCTACAGTGTATACTGACAAACTTCAATGATCGGCAGTTTTTTTTACATCAAGATCCTTAAAAGATTCTATAATGTCTTTAGCAGTCACAAATGCAAATTCAAAGTGATTGTCACAATCTGGAACACATTCTTTTAGTATGGCATAAGCAGAAGTGGAGGAAGAAGACAAAGTTTTTGTTGTCATTATTGGAATAGTTAAAACCTATGCACAATAACTAATGTGGTGTTTACGAAGCCATGCCACTGTATTTTCAGGTATTTATATTAATATTTTAGTGATTAAACACGCGTAATAACCATTTTCCAATGTTGTAGGCAAACAATAACAAATAACCTTCAAATGACACATCTGTCAGCAACGTTTTCGTTCTGAAACCTATCTCGACCAATCTGTATAAAATCTTAGGTTTACTCGTAGACAAGTATCCCGGCTTTATTGTAATTTATAAACGTCAAATGTCACTGTCATGTCATATGTCTCTCATCAAAATAGGTTATGTTTTGATCAATGACCCCCGATGTCGAATTCGATGTTGTTTTTCTATTGTTTTGTTGAAATAACGTATTCAGAACACTATTTTTGATGTATGAAATTTTTGTTAGATGTATCCACGTGACTAAGCGAGTGAGTGTATCGTGAAACAGGTATTGTTTCAAAACTAATGAATGCACACTCCCATCGACCTCTTACCGTGATCCTCAGAACCTCGACAAACCACCGTGAGCCCACTGCTGACCGCTCGAGTACTAATACTGTGGTCCTGTTTAAACAATACAATAACAATGCAATGATTGTATTAACTTCAAGATTTCTAATTGCTAGGCTTACTTTACAGCATGTTATTTTCTATTTTCCGCTGTTACATAAGTGAATGTTTCAATAAAGTTTATATTTTTTATAACAAAGATAAAATTGTGGTGGTTATTGATTGTACAATTACCTTAAGTATGTTGTTAGGTTCACAGCATGAAATACTCAGTTTACCATTTTCAGACATGAAACTGTTTCAATAATGTTTATAAATTACTATACCAAATGATCAAATTGTGATGGTAATTATTAGCAGAATTACATTAAATATGTGTTGTTGTTTTAATTTGACTTGCAATAATATTGTTTCACTAACTTTGTTACAATGTTGGTTTTGTAAATAAAAAAAAATTACAATGTAGGTATGTCAAAAAATAATTTTGTGGTGTATTTTATTTGTAAATTTCTTGTTCCTATAAGTTAGGACTACTTTACTTGTAAGTAGTTACAATACAAAACTAAACAACCAATCTTCAAATTGTCAACCATAAATGAAGTAGCTTTTATCAGAATTTGAAATTTGAACACCACCTGAATATCAATTAACTTTGTTAGTGAACTACAACACACATACCGTGGCTTCCTTTTGGCAATATTTTAGTAATCCTCACTAAATTACACATGAAATTCTTAAAACTAGCCTATAACTAACATTGTACCGTAACCCAGAAGAGAATGTATGAGAGAGAGTGGTATGTAATCAACGACCGTTCACCTTATATAATCTAATTTATATACCTTTGGGCGCCAACTGTAACGCTAATTCTTTAGTTTAAATAACTCAGGTTGGCTTGATGAGGATTCGTGAGGTGAACCGTTGTGATCACGGCTCAGTCGTTACAAAAGTATCTCAGGTTATGCACACAATATTAAGCCAATAGCCTACTTACATGCAACCTGTCGGAAACCCACTCTCACTCACTAGATACCTCAAAACAAAGAAACAAGGACAGGGAGTCTACGTTTCGGATTAGCTCTCCTGGCTAACGCTTCTGGATTACGGTACAAAGACCCTTGGCTTCACTAACTGACGGGTGTCAGATTAATGCACGGTTGAACGCGGCCTGCGGGATTAGGTATTTCGGGAACACCCGGAGCAAAATAATCATGACAGCTTATACCTGTCTAGTCGTCGTCGAAAGAGAATTGGATGTGCCGTACCATCAGGGTTCAGCCACTTCCACTCCAAACAAGCCTGATCCAATCGGAATCAAGGCCACCTGAGATAAGTCATGACGCGACGCCTCCACACGGGTTCCCACCCTAGGCCCGCCAAAAGAGCCAAATCTAGAACAACATTTAACCTAAGTCAGCACTATAGAACAAGAAAACACGTCGAGAAAATATTCCGGGTACAGAAATGAATACTCACAGAGAGATGAGCCACACGTTAGACGCACAACCCCATGGGGTTTATTGCGCCACACGCCAACCTTGCGTACCAGCCATGTCAGCAAAAACCTCGCGACACCGAGCAAGCTTCGGTCGTTCTTCTGGAAGTTGCTCTAGCCTTCCGATCGACCGCTCCCAATTGTCTTTTCCTGAACCATAGACTAGTGCGTTCCGCGACTTGTATTTTAATTTCAGACTCATGAGTTGGTTCTTATTTTTTTTAATATCTTTATCCTAAGTCCTTTTTTTATATTATTTAACCCGGTCGTTCTTTATTTGAATTTATTTATTATATTAACGACCGTCCTTTCGCGCAACGCCATCTCTCGGCTCGATGCAAAATATGTGACCCGAGTTTAGCCCGAGTCCACGAGATGACGCCTGCTGCTATATTTTGCTACGTGACACAACTTTGAGCAAAATTTTTGAAAAATTAATTTTGAAACAGTTGTTGAGGCACTTTAACATACACAATTTATTACACGTGAAACAATTTGGTTTTACAAAGGCTTGTTCAACTACAGATGCGGGCGTGGCGTTGCTAAAGAACATATTTGGGGCCTGGGAGGATTCGCAAGATGCTCTTGGTATTTTTTGTGATTTGTCAAAGGCCTTTGATTGCGTACATCATGATACTCTTATTAGGAAATTGTACCATTATGGTTTAAGGGACATAGCTCTCGACCTTCTGACTTCTTATCTGAATAATCGAATTCAGATGGTTAATGTTAATGGCAAGAGATCTGCAGGATCTGTGGTCACCATGGGCGTTCCGCAGGTCTCAATTCTAGGTCCATTCTTGTTTTTAATTTATATTAATGACTTACCTCATCACATGAGGGATAATCACAACATAGTATTGTTCACGGATGACACTTATTTTTAAAGTCAAGCGTCAGCTAACAAATTTTGACGAAGTTAACAATGCACTTTCTAAAGTTGTCCACTGGTTTAATGTAAATAACCTTCTTTTAAATGAAAAAAAAACTAAAGTCATTAAATTTTCTACGCCAAATATCAGGCAGCTAAGTACCAATGTTCAACTGAATGGAGTACAGTTGAGCCCTGCCGAGTCGACAGTTTTTCTTGGATTAACTATTGACGCCAAGTTACAATGGGGTCCTCACATTGAGAAGCTGTCGGGTAGACTCAGTTCTGCCGCCTTTGCTGTTAAGAAAATTAGACAGATAACTGATGTGGATACAGCCAGAATTGTTTATTTTAGTTATTTACATAGTCTTATGACTTATGGGATTCTTCTTTGGGGAACTTGTGCGGAAATCAATACTAGTCTTTGTTTTACTGAAGACGGCTGTTCGAGCCATTTACAACCTTGGTCCTAGAGATTCTCTTAGAGAAAAGTTCAGAGAGGTGAACATTCTGACTGTAGCTTCACAATAAATTAAATTGAAATTGCACAATCTCTATCTTGATATTACTCAAGACCAACTAGATAAGCTTGAGCGACTTCAAAATTTTTGTATAAGGTTCATATTTGGTCTGCGCAAATATGACCGAATGTATCCGAATTTCATGTAAAGCTCAAGTGGTTACCAATTCGACTTCGTTGGAATGCTCACATTCTTTCCCTTCTATATAGTGTGCTTTTTTCTCCTTTCACCCCTCTTTATCTCAAGAATCGCTTTCAATTTCTGTGCAACTCACATACTAAATCGTTAAGGTCATCAGATAACTTAAAGCTCAAAATGCCTATGCATTCCACAACGTTCCTTGATAAATCTTTCACTGTTCAGGCCCCTCGTTTGTGGAATGCATTGCCAATTGAAATTAAACGCGCGCAATCGTTGCAGCAATTCAAGAGACTCGTGTGGGAACACTACTTGTCGTTATGATCTTGTTCAACAAATACTTTTTGGCTAATTTACTTGCTTACTTGTTATGTTCGGTTTTTATGCATTAATTTTTGTATATGTATGTATTTGTGTATCTACTTTAGTATATTGTAATAATGATGTTTGCATCAATGACAGTCCCATTTGTGGTTCCGAATATCTGTCCATCCTTTGGTTGCCTGGAAGAGATCGCATTAGCGATAAGGCCGCCCATTGTATGTTTTTGTGATGAATGTTTTTTGTTCTATGTTTGATTGGTGTACAATAAAGAATATGTAAATAAATATATATTTGAAAATCTTATGTATGTTCATAAAAATATCTCAAATTTTAAAAAAATAAGCGATATTCATAATATAAACACCAGAAACAAACACAATCTTGCTGTACATCACACTCGTCTCCACAGAGTAGGCAACTCGTTCATAGGTCAATATATACACTTTTGCAACAAGCTTCCCATGGACATTCGCAACTTACCCATTAAACTATTTAAGAACCATATAAAGGCCAAACTTTGCAAAAAGGTGTATTATAACATCACAGATTATTTAGAAGACAAAAGAACTTCGGACTGAGCTGCTCGCTGTAAATTATTGTAAACATTTTCATTTTTAATGTCTGGACTTGAAAAAAGACGATGATCCCTGAGTTTGTTTCGGCTATTTCTTCTCAGAGGTAGTCAGTTAGGAAATGCTGGCTTCATCTAGTTAAAAAAATAAAATAAAAAATAAACATGACGTGTAAAAGTGATCAGTGATCCTACTTGCTTAATAAACGATTTCATTTCATTTCGTACAAACCCTTCAGCGCTTCAATATACCGATAGTCTACTTGGCACCGCTGGAGAGAATGAAATGAAATGAAATGAAATCGTTTATTAAGCAAGTAGGATCACTGATCACTTTTACACGTCATGTTTATTTTTTATTTTATTTTTGCAGTACAGCCCAGGTCTCGATCGGATCAAAGGCTTTTTCGTAGTCGGTCTTCTGTGTAACCTGCCGCAGCGTATGTATGTGGTCTACTGTGCTGAAGCCTTTTCGGAAACCGGCTTGTTCGGGAGGCTGGAAGTCGTCAAACCTACAGGCGAGACGATTCGTTAGGACTGTCGAAAACAACTTATAGACATGACTCAGAAGTAAGATGGGTCTGTAGTTTTTCAGAAGGGTGTTGTCACCCTTTTTGAAAAAGAGTACCACCACACTTCTGTCCCATGCCTGTGGCGTTTTTCCCTCGACTATGACGGAATTAAATAACTTCTGAAGGGCCCTAAGGATCGGTTCACCACCCGCCTTCAATAGCTCAGCCGTTATTCCGTCATCGCCCGGCGCCTTGTTGTTCTTAAGCTGTTTAAGAGCCAATCGAATCTCCTGCAGGCTGATGTCCGGGATATCTTCGGTGTAATGTCGGCTCAATCTTGCTCTAGAGTCTAGGGTCTTCAGTAAAATTTAATGCGGGTTTTGTCGTCGAAGTGTAGAGCTGTCCATAGAAATTCTCGACTTCCCTGAAAAGCTCGGGCCCGGACGTTATGATCTTGCCGTCGTCAGTCTTCAGCTTGCTTAGCCGACTATGCCCAATAGTCAGATCCCTAGCGAAAACTTTAGAGCCTCTGTTTCGTTCTATAGCCTCCGTTATACGCTCGGTATTATACCGACGTGGGTCGCGCTTCAGAGACTTTGAGATCTGCTTATTGAGCTGCCGGTATCTGCAAGCATCACTTGACGAACGCAAAACCATCTCACGTCTATCCTCCATGAGCTCGAGAGTGTAGTCCGAGAGCTTTTTAGTTCTATTTTTACGGCGGGTCTTAAATTACTTAGTCCCGACTGTACGGACAGCTTCTACAAACCCGTCATTGTATTCGTCCACATCGCCACTTAGGCATTCGAAGCGATTTTAGAACTCGAGCTGGAAACCTTCGGAATTATGGATCTGGATGGGTACTGGCCGGAGCGTAGACTTCATTAGGCGAGATCTTTCGGACACTATATTCAGATTTAATGTGCCTCTGACCATACGGTGATCGCTGCCGTATTTGAGCGAGTTGATCACTGAGATATCATTGAATATCTGTCTTTTTGTCGTCATAATGAAGTCTATCTCGTTTTTAGTGACCCCGTCGGGACTGATCTAAGTCTACTTCCGCTGGTCACGCTTTTTGAAGAAGGAGTTCATCATAAAGAGTCCCTCCTTCTCCATGAAGCCAGCCAACATGTGGCTTCGGTTCGTTCCGACGCCCAAATCCAAAATTTCCCAGTCCGAGCTCTTCACCGCTCCGTTTCCCAAGTTTAGCATTGAAGTCCCCCATGACATCGCTGTAGTGAGTTTTAGAGCTATGTATGGCTTTAGAGATGTCCTCATACATAGTCTCTACTTCCTCGTCGGAGTGTGCCGAGGTCGGAGCGTATACCTGAATGACCTTCAGCGAATACCGTTTGGTTATTCTGTGTACCAGGAACGCCACCCTGGTCGACACACTCTTGATCTTCACTACATTGTCCACAAGGGACCTGTGGACGAGGAACCCGACACCACCTTGGGACTGATGGTCGCAAGTTACCGGATTTAAGGATTATCGAGTCCTCACCCTCTCTTCGGACTTCCGACAATCCCAGGACACCCCATCGTAACTTGTTCAATTCTTCCTCCAGTTCAATAACCCTCTCGTCGGTCCGCAGTGTGCGCACGTTCAGTGTTGCCAGGTCGATCCGTCGTTGTTTGTGGTAGCCGGATCTCTTCCGGTGATTCTTCGCACTCCTTGCCCCGCCGTTACCTTGGCCGCTACCACAAAGACCAGGAATAGCGGAGCTGCCGGGGACTAGGGGCCTTGGCTTAGTCGTGTGCATCATTGGGTCATGGGTTTACCATAATCCCCACGCTTGGCAGGCGGGTTGGGGATCGCAGGATTTGACATTCCACTAGGCACAACTACACTGGTCATCACAAAAATCGGCACATCTATATTTTACACCAAAACTCATGATTTCATATTTTGAATGAAACAAATTGTGTAATTATTGATTTGTTTACTAAATAACGTAAGTTTTTTTTAAAATTAGTCAATAAATTGTTTATCTTAAATGTATTTTCTTTTTCAATTTAACAAAAAAAAGAAAGAAAATCGCTATTTAACCATATTTTTAGCTTCAAGTTGAACACTCTGTAACTCTTTAGTCTTACATGTTATTGAAACAAAACTTTCACGTCAATATTTAGTGTTTCCCCCTCTTGCACTAATCACTGCCTGCATTTGCCGTTTCATTGACTTTATTAAAATAGTGATGCTTCCTTGAGGAATTCGGTCTCATTCTTCTCTAATGGCGGTTTCCAAAGCTTCCAAGGTTGTAGGGGCGGGTTCTCGAGCTCTAACCTTCTGTTTTATTGTGTCCCATATGTGCTCTATAGGATTTAAATCCGGACTTCTTGCTGGCCACTCCATAACACGAATGCCAACCTCTTCCAAGTACTGTGTAACAATACGCGCTACGTGTGGCAGTGCATTATCATGCATTAACTGGAAATTTTCTCCGATGTAACCTGCATATGACAACACATGATCTTCTAGGATGTCCGTTATGTAACGTGGAGTACTTAAAGAACCCATATTGTGAAACACCAACTCTGTACTGTTAGCGAAGACCGGTACCCCACCTCAAGTTTACTATAAAAGGCGCGGTATACCCGCACTCTGGCAGTTGTTCGACAAGCATCACTCGGAGCGGTAACGTCGTGCGAACTCTGTGAGACCTATATTTTCCATATTAATTAATAGCTGATTGCTATAGTTTGACATTTTATTGTGTACTCAGTGATTGTTATTCTGTTCCTATCTAAATTAATAAATTCTGGTTGTAACTTAAATGGATAATACACGAATATTGTAACATCTACCTCTCGGTTGGTTTCTTTTAATAAACACCACTGCTGATCTTTTAACAATCAGAAGTGTGATAAAGAACTACACTGCTCACATTTTTTCGTTATAAATCAAGGAACAGAATAACAGTCACTTACAGCCATTATTTTTGTACTTGTGTGGGTACTTGTGAGAGTGAGATCACTTGTACCTATACACTTTTAATAGCTTCACATTCAGTGGGTTTGTTGTTTAGTTTGTTGTTTAGACAGCAAACGTGGTCGTTGTAACAGTCGTTACGACAGTCGCGGTAAGCTTACATCGTGATTATAGTTATCATCACAATAGACAGTTAAGTGTCTAATAGTGTACGTAAATAAGTGAATCGTGTAGCGTGCGGGACGTCGCCGCCGTTTAGTTTCACTTTTGCCTAGTTGACTGAATTTGAACATATGTCACCGACTCTCAGACATAACTACCGTCGTTATTCGCGCTCATGTTCTAGTACACAGCGGCGGCTGTGTACTTTACGAGTATCGAAACGTGTATTTGAGCAAATTTCGTTGCATAAGTCTGACCGCTTGGTTAGGGACTAAAATTATTATTCAAATACAGAATAAGCAACGGTAACGAACCGTGTTGTGGAAAAATACCGCGGTTAGATCTCAACATTTTTATATTTCGAACTTTGATCCTACCTTACATAATATTGATGATTGGTGTGCAGAGATCGGTTGCGCTAAAGTTCTCAACAATCAATTAAAGTAATTATGAGTGCTTGTCGCGTATTGGTAATTGCTTGAAAGGTGACGCTCGATCGTGGTTAAGCCATGATGAATGGGTAACCAATGACCGATCGTGGAGTAACTTCAAGAAAGAATTTAAGTCATTGTGTCCACAAAAGATTAACTAAGCTCAAATACTTCATGAGCTCATGAACACTACGTCAGATAAATTTCTATCTTACACGAAGTATGCGCGTCAAGCACTACTAAAATAACACACGGTAAAAGAGTTAGACTAAATCTCAGATATATTTGGCATAAAGTAGGTAACAAGTGTATCATGATAAAAAGCGACCTCGCACGACAGCTCATTTAACAAGGAATGGATTACAAACCTTTATTAATCTTTAAAACTAAATTTAAAATCCAATATTATGATCGGTGGTTTTTATTCTCGTTAACGATAAATATTTATAGGAAAGGTATGTTTTGTCGATTATCCAGTCTAGTTGGGAACACATATTCTTTATTTTTGTTTTGCTTGCTTTACTTTTAATAATAAGTGTTCTTTTGTGTTCCCTTGGACGACAATGAGTCTGGAAAAAATTAAACTTAAATTTGAAATGGTGACTTCGAATGGTGACGAACGTGCCATAAAGAAGTTTTGCTGAAGTTAGGCAACAACTGGAGAATATTGTCTATTATATCACCTTTCCATTTCATCTTACCGAAGCTATCCAGTTTTGAAAAATGGATATTTTACTTTTCAAAGTCAAAAAGTCTAAAGTCAAAGTATTTTATTTGTGAAACAGAGGTAATATGGTACATACATCTATGTTTTGCCTTGTAAGGCGTACAGATTATTTAAGAACAATATTAGTCATTTAAATTAATAATTGAACATTTCTTTACTTTAAACTATTATCATCTAAAAACTCATTGATAGAATAGTAACTAACTAACTTTTCGTAGTCTCTTTTGGCGTTAATTTATGGGTATCTTTATGTACATAATTATATTTCCTCAACATTCCATATATGGATCTTGTAGATATACCAGTAAACTCGGAAGTCGTTTTGATCATAGCTGAGTTCGCGCGGTATTCGTTCTCAGGTCATTTTTAATACTCTTAATTACACTACATATTTCTAATATTCTTAAATACGTTTAGTATTTATGCCCCTCTCGCCAACAGACAAATTTGTCGGTTTTCTCTTTTTGACTGAAGAATGCAATGATTGCTGGACACATAACCAAGAATTTAAATGTTACCAGTACTGCCCAGTACTTATAAAATACAAAACTTAAAATGAAACAGTTACACATATTTTTCCTCACTACTCCCAACCCAGTACAACAATAGGACCGATCAGTTCAAAGACTTGTTCCGGGTATTGTAATACAAGCTCTACTAGCACGGACGTAAGGTACATTTTGATCCGTTACGAGTACGCCTAGCTTCGGTAGGCTGATTAAGGTCACGTGCCGTGTAAGGTATGATGAACATTAGCGCGTTGTTATTAGGCTTAAATTTGCTAATTTGCAGTCACAGAATGAAATCTCTGTAGGTAGGTATTTATTTTGTGACTTAACGTAAACGATATTGATAGCATAGCTTTTAATCTTAAAATATATGTTAGAATATGGATATTACTACTTCCAAGGAAATTTCCACGAATAATAATTACGTTAGTACTGCTGTAATTTACAAAGGTCATTAATCAGTCAATCAGCTGAAATTCCGGGCATACCGGTTGACATCCTTATAGATGGCGGTGCACTTAATGTATCTTTGATTTCGTCGCTGACTGTAAATTATTTCTCTGATTCGCGTAAGCCAATTAATTGTTTTTATGAAAGAAATATGACTGAAAATTAGGCCGAGTAATGGATAGGCCGAGTTGTGGATAAGTGAAGGCCTTGACTGAATTAGCCTTTCCGCAGAATTTAAAGCGCAACAAGGATTCTCCAAACCACTTCAATAAGTGGCGAGTTATTTTAACACCCCGATTTAGTGGTGTTCGTGCCCCCATATTGTAGCACTGATACCATTATTACTGTGCACCGATATTGGGATACTTGTTTGGCCATACATTGTGGAACTTTTATTTTAAATGCCTCGACATTATGATTATCTGTAACCCCGATAGTGGTTGCCAGATGATGTTGTTGTTTCAGTAATGATTGAGGTCCAGAAATATTTCATTAGTGATTCAATTTACAAACTGCTGCCCACTTTTGTGCATTTGCTAGTAGATTCATTAGGTGTCATGTTTTTATAATTTAGATGCGTTCTCTAAATTCTTTCTGTGGGCGTATGGAGTGCAACCATCGTCAAGAAAAGTGGCCGAGTGTTATGTGGAAACCGCAGTTGATTCTAAATATCTCAAAACACAGAACGGCTCAGTATTTAGCACCAAACCTATTGATGGGTATTGATGTTGTGACACCACTTATTCGTACCTTAGTGTGTGAGTGGCCTTTGAAGGTTGTAGCCCTAACCGGGAAGCCCTTCGCGAAATGAGTCGTCGAAGAATATCTGAACGTCTTCATTCAAAAGAAGGACAACAGGATACCAGTTCTAGTAGCGATGGTTCCGTTTGACTAAAACAATTACATGGTACCTACTTAATTATAATTATCAATAATCACATACATTAACCTACATGTCAACTTACAGCTTAGACGCCGCCAGTTTAGGTTGAAGAGATACTCATTGAAAACTATTGCGGATATTCCCCTAGCGAGGACGGTATGCAACAATTTTATAAGAGTAATAACTTCAGCTTCGGCGTGCAGTGAGTAATTTTATTTATTTATTAACAAAAGTACACCAACTGCTTCTGTATATAAATTAACAAATACAGTTGTTATGAGTAAAAGGCTTATACAGTTGCCAATACCAGGTGAACCAACATTTTGCCAATAACAGGTGAACCAACATTCACGAACATAAGTGGTAAGTTAAACTAAATAAATGCTAGTACTAATATTGAGTGGAAATAAACTATAAAAAGATAATAATATTAAAATAGAGTAATAGTATTATGACATCAACCCCAAGTGTGGTGAAATAAAATCGAGTCTCCTAGAGTAGACAGTTAATCATTATGCTCAACCCTAACAATGATTGAGCCCTATTGTTTAATTCTGTTTATAATCTACATTCTTGTTTTCTTTTAATATCGTCTATATAAATAAAAATCCGACCACAAAATGATGCATGCTGTGGCAACCTATAATTAAGTCTGCACTCAACTTAGGATTTTATATTATTGTAATATACAAATATAATAATTATCCCCTAGTGTGGATATGCATAATAACTCCCTAAAATAATTATCCCCTAGCGTGGATATGCATAATAACTCCCTAAAATAATTATCCCCTAGTGTGGATATGCATAAATATACAAATATAATAATTATCCCCTAGTGTGGAATAATTATCCCCTAGTGTGGATATGCATAAATAACTCCCTATAATAATTATCCCCTAGTGTGGATATGCATAAATATACAAATATAATAATTATCCCCTAGTGTGGATATGCATAATAACTCCCTAAAATAATTATCCCCTAGTGTGGATATGCATAAATATACAAATATAATAATTATCCCTAGTGTGGATATGCATAAATATACAAATATAATAATTATCCCCTAGTGTGGATATGCATAATAACTCCCTAAAATAATTATCCCCTAGTGTGGATATGCATAATAACTCCCTAAAATAATTATCCCCTAGTGTGGATATGCATAAATATACAAATATAATAATTATCCCCTAGTGTGGATATGCATAATAACTCCCTAATGGTGTGGTCGTGTGCTAATTTATTAAAAACATTATAGGTAATATTTATTCAACCCCAAGTGTGGTTTGAACATAATGAGCCCCAAGTGTGGTTCCAACGTAATGAGCCCCAAGTGTGGTTCCAACGTAATGAGCCCCAAGTGTGGTTCCAACGTAATGAGCCCCAAGTGTGGTTCCAACGTAATGAGCCCCAAGTGTGGTTCCAACGTAATGAGCCCCAAGTGTGGTTCCAACGTAATGAGCCCCAAGTGTGGTTCCAACAATGAGCCCCAAGTGTGGTTCCAACAATGAGCCCCAAGTGTGGTTCCAACAATGAGCCCCAAGTGTGGTTCCAACGTAATGAGCCCCAAGTGTGGTTCCAACGTAATGAGCCCCAAGTGTGGTTCCAACGTAATGAGCCCCAAGTGTGGTTCCAACGTAATGAGCCCCAAGTGTGGTTCCAACGTAATGAGCCCCAAGTGTGGTTCCAACGTAATGAGCCCCAAGTGTGGTTCCAACGTAATGAGCCCCAAGTGTGGTTCCAACGTAATGAGCCCCAAGTGTGGTTCCAACGTAATGAGCCCCAAGTGTGGTTCCAACGTAATGAGCCCCAAGTGTGGTTCCAACGTAATGAGCCCCAAGTGTGGTTCCAACGTAATGAGCCCCAAGTGTGGTTCCAACGTAATGAGCCCCAAGTGTGGTTCGAATATAATAAGCCCCTAGTGTGGTTTGAACATAATAAGCCCCTAGTGTGGTTTGAACATAATAAGCCCCAAGTGTGGTTCGAATATAATAAGCCCCAAGTGTGGTTTAAACATAATAAGCCCCAAGTGTGGTTTGAACATAATGAGCCCCAAGTGTGGTTCGAATATAATAAGCCCCTAGTGTGGTTTGAACATAATGAGCCCCAAGTGTGGTTCGAATATAATAAGCCCCAAGTGTGGTTTGAACATAATAAGCCCCAAGTGTGGAACATAATAAGCCCCAAGTGTGGTTTGAACATAATAAGCCCCTAGTGTGGCTAAAGAAGAAAGATAAGTATTTGCCCCTTGTGTGGTAATGTATTCTATTCACAAGCAATTATTCTATCAGTATTGAATGAAACATTTACCTGAATTAAAGAAATATATATATATATATTCAAGTAATTAAACTAATAAACAATTTCAATTCAATTTTAGCAATGTTTAGCCGTATTTTTAATTCAGTAAGAGAGGTTACAGAACCAAATGTACTTTGCTTTAAGTTAAAGTGTGATTGATATCGATTAACTTTGATTGCTAGTATTTTTTTTTTGTAGTGAAAAGTTCATTATTGAGTTCTTGAATTATCTATTGTATAATATTGTGTGTGTAATATTTTTTATGTTAATAGGTATATTTGCTGTCATAGTCCACCTGTATGAGGACATACAGCAAGAACGAATGGCCGATCGGTGTTGGGGATGAGGACATCCCCAGGGCAGAATGGCCGCCTGTTAGCGAAGACCGGTACCCCACCTCAAGTTTACTATAAAAGGCGCGGTATACCCGCACTCTGGCAGTTGTTCGACAAGCATCACTCGGAGCGGTAACGTCGTGCGAACTCTGTGAGACCTATATTTTCCATATTAATTAATAGCTGATTGCTATAGTTTGACATTTTATTGTGTACTCAGTGATTGTTATTCTGTTCCTATCTAAATTAATAAATTCTAGTTGTAACTTAAATGGATAATACACGAATATTGTAACATCTACCTCTCGGTTGGTTTCTTTTAATAAACACCACTGCTGATCTTTTAACAGTACGTGCTGTCAAAGATATCCCGCCCCAAAACATAACAGAGCCTCCACCGTAACGGACGGTTTCTCTAATACAGCACTGAGCGTAACGTTCTCCTGGCCTTCTCATGACATAACAGTGCCCATCAGAGCTGTATAAAGCCATTCTGCTCTCATCACAGAATAAAACTGAAGCCCACTGGTCTATAGTCCATTCAAGATGTTCCCTCGCAAATTGTAGTCTGGCATGGCGATGAGCTGCAGTCAGCTGTGGTCCTGTTGCTGGCTTGTGAGGTCTTAAGTTCTGTTCACAAAGTCTTCTTCTCAGGGTGCTGTCACTTATAGCCACACCCCGCACTTCACGCAGCCGCTGCTGGAGATCTACACCAGAAAGGTGCCAATTTCTTAGAGCCGATGTCACAATAAAGCGGTCATCTCTTTGAGTGGTGACCCTTTGTCTTCCAGAATCTGTTCTCCTACGGTACTGTCCAGTCTCTTGAAACCTCTGGTGAACTCTCCGAACAGCAGATTGACTGAGATGTAGTCGACGAGCGACAATACGTTGACTGAAACCCGCTTGCAGCAAAGCCACAACTTGAACCGTTTCAGCTTCAGTAGTATCTATTATTTTAGGATAATTTAATCCAAATTACAATGATAATCAATACAGTAATAATCGTCAATAATAATAACAACAATTAAAATTCCTGGTTGCGGATTAAACACAGCCGTACCGTACCGTATTCATCAAACCGGCACAGGGCAGTGTTTATTAAAAAAAAGTTTATTAAGTAGCCTTATATTCGTACACATTTATCGGAATCAAATGTCAAAGATCTTACTCGACCCTAGACATAAGCAAAAGATAGTTCTAAACGTTTATATTTGAAATTGTAAAGAGCAATAGTGAAAAAACAGGGTGGGCCGATTTTTGTGATGACCAGTGTATTTGATAATAATACTCTTGACAGTTTTTGTTTCTTTACAGAGCTAGATCCCGAAAATTTAGACAATAGCTGTCTAGATGTAGCAGATTTACCACCACACTGTTATGAGTCAGACTTAGAAGATGATATACCCTTAATTATATGTAAAACTGAAGTGGAAGACAAAAAAGTATCAAAGAAAAAAAAACCAGGGAGACAATAAGTAAGTATTAGTTAGTTATACAATATGTAAAGAAAACCCCGTCCGACCCAGAAGGATAATAAAGGTTTGGTAATCACATGACCAAATAAAATTTGAAATTTTGCATAATCATCATAGTAAATATATATACTAATCAATTTTGAAACAATCTTTTTTTTCCGCGACTTTACGCTAGCTTCCCCAAAATATGGTAATTAAAAAAAATGACAACAGCATTTTAGGCCGTATAATTATCGGCTTTCCTTTCAATCTGTCTCGCCGCGGCCAATCGCCGTCGCGCGATGAGCATTGTCGGCGACGTAAAAGGAATAATTAGAGATGCACTATTTTTTGCGTAATAACTTTTTTTGTAATAGCTATTAACGCTTTTTTTATCGCTATTAATCGAAACTTGTACCTGGTTGAATGATTTGTTGTAAAAACACAGATTACCTAATTGTAAAAGTACTTTTGTTTGTTTATCGATTAATTACTAATAACATTATTATAATAACACGAGTACTAGTAAACAGAAACGAGAAGGCCCTATGAAACACAATTTTAGTAAAGTTTTACAAATATTTTAACGTATTGAGACAGAACCTGAAATTAAAACTTTGGCATGATTTTCATTTACAGCAGTGTACCTAGCTAATTTGAGTTTTGTAAAAGTTCTAAACAATTCCATGCGATATTGAATCGATAATGAGAAACTAAAATACTAAATCGTTACCAAAACTAGACGAGTAAATCGATCGAGCAATCAATACTTTGAGTACTTACACATATCTACTCAAAGCATGCCGCGAGGGCAGCCGCGTCCCTATTTTTATAAAATAAAAATCAGTTTTACTTTAAATTATCAGTTTCGCGTAAACATTGCTTCCATGTAGACTACTCGTGTATTGTGATCATGTCGATTTCTAACGTAATATAACATGCTGATGGTAGGGTAGTAACTGCAATTAGTTGTACAGTAATACCCCGGACTTACGCGATGGGTGGGACTGAACGCTATCCGCGTAAGTCGAATTCGTGTAAGTCGGGGTACAATTTACAACGCTCAAAAAAACAAAATCGTTACTTATGTACCTACGCGCCGAATCCGCACTACACGTGTGTGCCTGTTGTAAACTGAACGAATAATAGTGCTGGGGGGGGGGGGGAGCCACAAAACAAATGCCGCCGCTTGTCCTTGACTGCGCGGTCTTCGCAAAGGTTTGTCATATTGAAGACGAGATGCGTGGGCGATTTGTAGCAGCTTTTGAACGCATCAAATCGGTTAGAACGGTGCTGCAAAACGTCCGTGCTAATCTCGTGCGACGATGCCAGGCCTGTATCGTTGTTAGTGAGAGAAGTATGGAACAACATCTCCGCCACAGCCATCGTGTTTACGTGCTCATCGAATGAAATAAAACATTTAGAGAGACAGACGACCTTCCTACTTAATAAAGTTCTTTTCACGAGCTGCTTAAGTATCATTGTTTCTTTCGAGAGTCGATAAACGTGGATACCGAACCGAATGCGTGAACCTATACATGCATGAGGTCAACTGAGGTCATGACCGTTCGAGACCGCTACGTATAAGCGACCACGTGCCGCGTGCCCTGTCTGGTTGCTTGCGCGTGCCTGTGTTGCCATGAAATTACCTATGCATTTAAGTTATTTATTTTGAGGGGGTATTTTTTTAAGTTTAGCCAGGCTTTGTAGGCATTAGTAGAATCAGTTATCAATACCCAACAGCACCTTCACGGGTCAAACAGGTTTTTTTTTACATATTGTATAGCTAATAATCTACTAGCTGACTGTCTTGTGCGATCTCTAATCATGTTGACCCTGTGAACGTTACCAGATCGTCATTCAGATTAAAGTTACAGATACCATCGTAGTTATATTCAGTTCAATATATTTATTTCAGATAACAATAATTACTTATTCTGCACACAATATATACATGTAATTAAAAGCGTCTATATTTTTAATTGAATTTAAAATAGCCACGTAGAACACCAGTCAATACCGCAGAATATTGTCCAGCGTTCCATAAATTGATGATCTTTCCAAGCTCTCAGTAATGAGATTTAGATAGCTGTAACACACCCAGTGCGTCGGAGACGCAAATAAATTCAAACGACTTCCTTCAAATTCATTCAAATCTCCCATTGTGTACTTACTAGAATTACTTACAGAGGACACCGTTGTGAGGAAACCAAAACAGGACACACGAAGAACAAAAGAAAAAGATGCAATAACAGCCGAGCAGACTACAAAAGACAAATCAAACCCGGTTATCCGTACTACTCAGAAATGGACGTCCAAGCCTGGCACATATTTCAAAGAGCCTTACTTATGTATACGGAGAAGTTGTAATTATGTAAAAAAACACACTGATGAAAAACCTTACAAGTGTGAAATATGTCAACGTATTTTTAGTAACAAAATCGATTTAACAAGGCATATGCGTACACACACTGGTGAAAAACCTTATCAGTGTGAGATATGCCAACGTAATTTTAGTCAAAAGATTAGTTTTAAAATCCATGTGCGTAAACACACTGGTGAAAAACCTTACAAGTGTGAAATATGTCAACGTAATTTTAATACAAAGTCCCATTTAACAAGGCATGTGCGTACACACACTGGTGAGAAACCTTATCAGTGTGAAATATGCCAACGTAGTTTTAGTCTTAAGAATAGCTTAACAACCCATGTGCGTACACACACTGGTGAGAAACCTTATCAGTGTGAAATATGCCAACGTAATTTTAGTGAAAAGAGTAATTTAATAAACCATATGCGTACACACACTGGTGAGAAACCTTATCAGTGTGATATTTGTCAACGTAATTTTAGTAAAAAGAACGGTTTAACAAGACATATGCGTACACACACTGGTGAAAAACCTTACCAGTGTGAAATATGCCAACGTAATTTTAGTCGAAAGATGAGTTTAAAAACCCATGTGCTTACACACACTGGTGAAAACCCCTACAAGTGTGAAATATGTCAACGTAATTTTAATACAAAGTCCCATTTAACAAGGCATGTGCGTGCACATACTGGTCAGAAACCTTATCAGTGTGAAATATGTCAACGTAATTTTTGTCAAAAGTGTAATTTAACAACCCATATGCGCACACACACTGTTGAAAGACTTTACAAGTGTGAAATATGTCAATGTAATTTTAGTCAAAAGAGTGGTTTCACAACCCATATGCGTACACACACTGGTGAGAAACCTTATCAGTGTGAAATATGCCAACGTCGTTTTAGTCTAAAGAATAGCTTAACAACCCATGTGCGTACACACACTGGTGAGAAACCTTATCAGTGTGAAATATGCCAACGTAATTTTAGTGAAAAGAGTAGTTTAATAAACCATATGCGTACACACACTGGTGAGAAACCTTATTAGTGTGAAATATGCCAACGTAATTTTAGTCAAAAGAGTCATTTAATAAACCATATGCGTACACACACTGACGAGAAACCTTATCAGTGTGATATTTGTCAACGTTATTTTAGTGAAAAAGGCAGTTTAAAAAGGCATATGCGTGTACACACTGGTGAAAAACCTTATCAGTGTGATATATGCCAACTTAATTTTAGTCGAAAGAATAATCTAACAACCCATGAGCGTACACACACTGATGAGAAACCTTATCAGGGTGAAATATGCCCACGTAATTTTAGTGAAAAGATTAGTTTGACAACCCATGTGCGTACACACACTGTTGAAAGACCTTACAAGTGTGAAATATGTCAATGTCATTTTAGTCAAAAGCGTGGTTTAACAACCCATATGCGTACACACACTGGTGAGAAACCTTATCAGTGTGAAATATGCCAACGTAATTTTAGTCAAAAGAGTAATTTAATAAACCATATGCGTACACACACTGACGAGAAACCTTATCAGTGTGATATTTGTCAACGTAATTTTAGTAAAAAAGGCAGTTTAATAAGGCATATACGTGTACACACTGGTGAGAAACCTTATCAGTGTGAAATATGCCAACGTAATTTTAGTGAAAAGAGTAGTTTAATAAACCATATGCGTACACACACTGGTGAGAAACCTTATCAGTGTGATATTTGTCAACATTATTTTAGTGAAAAAGGCAGTTTAAAAAGGCATATGCGTGTACACACTGGTGAAAAACCTTATCAGTGTGATATATGCCAACTTAATTTTAGTCGAAAGAATAATCTAACAACCCATGTGCGTACACACACTGATGAGAAACCTTATCAGTGTGAAATATGCCCACGATATTTTAGTGAAAAGAGTAGTTTAATAAACCATATGCGTACACACACTGGTGAGAAACCTTATCAGTGTGATATTTGTCAACGTAATTTTAGTGAAAAAGGCAGTTTAATAAGGCATATACGTGTACACACTGGTGAGAAACCTTATCAGTGTGAAATATGCCAACGTAATTTTAGTGAAAAGAGTAGTTTAATAAACCATATGCGTACACACACTGGTGAGAAACCTTATCAGTGTGATATTTGTCAACATTATTTTAGTGAAAAAGGCACTTTAAAAAGGCATATGCGTGTACACACTGGTGAAAAACCTTATCAGTGTGATATATGCCAACTTAATTTTAGTCGAAAGAATAATCTAACAACCCATGTGCGTACACACACTGACGAGAAACCTTATCAGTGTGATATTGGCAACGTAATTTTAGTGAAAAGGGCTGTTTAACAAGGCATATGCGTACACACACGGGTGAAAAACCTTATGAGTGTGAAATATACCAACGTAATTTTAGTCTCGCGCTTGAGGTCGTTGCGCTAGTTAAGTGTGCTGAACCCAGCAATATTAGCTTCGCCAGCACATCTGCCACCACCAAATGCCCTAAATAACCTTATTGTCAAATAAGCATTTATTTATTATAAATATCGATGTAAGTCTAGTTATAAGCGATTACTATTGTTAACTCTAATCATACTGTTACGCTGTCGTAATTAAATAAAGTATTTTTTTATTTAAATCCGAGTTCCATCACTTAATTGGCGCAGCCGGTAGGATCTCTGCAGTTACTCTGTACCGTATCCAGATCTACAAGGGCAGTTTAACGTCTGTTTCTACAGTTTAGCAGAGATCGCCGAACAAATAAATTTATTAAGTAAAAACTCGAGAAGCTGACGCAGTGTGTGTGTGACTAGTAATCCAGCTAGGAGATGGGAGTAACTACGGGACTGTGAGTAAAACTTTTCACTATCCTTCCAGTTTTCCTTTATAACTTATCCTCTTTGTTTTAAATATATGTGTACGTATGTTATTAGGGATTGGAAAACGCCCTGATAACATTTGATCTATTACGATATACTTTTCGTGGTAAGATCTTTTAGGATATAATTGTTATTGTTGTGTGTTATATTGTGTGTTCAATATATATTTAAAATGGAGCATATCGTCAGGGTTCCGTCTGAAATTGTTCAAATCATTCCAATATTTAGTGGAGATGCCAGCTCCCACTATTTATTAAGAAATGCGAATACGTTTTAAATAACTTCCAGGGCAGTGAAGCACAAAACGAGTATCTGTTTCACGTGATCACCAGTAGGCTCACAGGTGAAGCAGCTAACTTAGTAGGAGAAAGGGAACAAATCGGTACTCGGCATGAGTTAAAGACGCTAATTTCCGAACATTTTGGAGACCCGAGAACGGAAGAATGTTTAGTATCGGAATTAGAATCAATGAAAATAAAATTCAAGGAAAGCTATTTAGATTTTTGCCATAGGATCCAAAACATTCGCAGTATACTGATCGCGAAAGTAAATGAGACAATAAGCGATGCCAGTGTACGTCAGGCCAAACAACACATTTATAATAACTCATCACTAAATGTTTTTCTTTATAATTTACCGGCCCATTTAGTTAGATTAGTACGTTTAAGAAATGTTAATACTTTAGAAGGTGCCTTGAGAACTGTATTGGAGGAAGAAAACTTCCAGACTGTTTATGACATAAGAAACCCATTTAAAAGGTCGCCCCATAACAACTCAGTACAGCCAAACAGTCAACCGAGACCGTTATCCGGTACACATGCACCTAACAAGCCCACAAGAAGTGATAATCAAACGCATTCACAAACCGAATCAAACTCTAATTCGCGTAACAACTCGTCGCAATTTAGAAATAATAACTCTAGATATAATAATTCAAAAAATAGCGAAAATCGTGGACAGCATGAAACTAGGTCAGCACAGTCGCGGAGTCAGCACATTCCGTCGCCGCCGTCGCCGGCGCATAATGAACAGTTTGCAAAAACAGGGTCAAACACCGATGTTACTATGCGTACTGCGAGTTCTAGACGTGTTAATTATACCAATAATGATCCATACATTACGTATAATAATAATGAATAAGGCCCGTATTACAGAACGTCACTCAAACTCAAGCTCTACTTAAGTCTCGTTTGAAGCCTTTTGATTGGTTGATACTAGTTTTAAGTAATGCTTAAGCAGAGATCAATGCTTGAGTGGCGTTCTGTAATACACACCTTAGACTCGGAACCACAACCGAGTACTTCAAACGAGTGTAGCTCGGTACAAAATTTTTTCATTCAGGCCTCAAGCACAGAGAAAAAATAATCTTAAATTATAGTAATTGTCGCTCGTTACCTCATATAATAATACCTGAATTAGGTAACGCAGTGTTTATGATAGACTCAGGCAGCACTAGGTCTTTTATTAACCCGTGTTTGGCTAAAACATATTATAAGAGTAACATATATAAAGAACCCTTCGAGGTAGTAAGTACTCATGGGAATAGTGTACATTCTGAGGTGGTAGTTGCCCCCTTGCCCAATATTTTTAACTGTAATGAGACGCATAAGTTTTACATTTACACTGTAGCTAGCAATTATGACGGTTTGATAGGTAGTAATTTCTTAAAACAATTGGATGCCAGGATCGATTACAAATCATTGATCTTGCATACCAAATGTGGTAGTATACCGTTTGTTTACACGTTAGAAAAAAAGGATACGTATATTTTACCGCCCAGGAGCGAATCAAAAGTTAAGCTACCGGTAAGCCTAAAAAACGGTGATGCCGTATTAGAATATAAGGAATTAACGGAGGGAGTTAGGATGCCATGTGCATTAGTTAACTGCGTTGACAGTTATGCACATACAGTTATTCAAAATTGTAGAGATGTCGAAATGACTTTAAAAGTCACGAGTCCATTCAAGGTCGAACCTTATATTCCGGCCGAAATATCAGTAAATCATATGAGTTCTGATGTGAATAAATTAGATAAATTATTATCAAATAATTTAAATAAGCTAAGATTGGATCATATGAACGATGAAGAAAGAAAAATGATTTGGGACATCTGTAACGAATATAAGGATATTTTTTATTGCGAGGACATACCGTTATCATTTACTAACGAAGTGAAACATAGGATTAGAACAATCAATGAGGATCCAATTAATGTTAAGGCTTATAGACTACCGCCACCTCAAACAGAAGAGATCAAACGCCAAGTAGAAAAGTTATTAAGGGACGATGTAATCCGAGAATCCCACTCTCCTTGGAGTGCACCGGTCCATTTAGTAGCAAAGAAGTTAGATGCATCCGGGAAACAGAAGTGGCGAATGGTTGTAGACTATAGGCGTCTAAACGAAATCACCATCGACGACAAATACCCTTTGCCCAACATCAATGACCTTTTTGATAAGTTAGGCAAAAGTATGTACTTTTCTACGTTAGATCTTGCATCCGGGTATCACCAGGTACAGGTACAGAAAGAGGATAGGCAGAAAACTGCATTCGCAACACCATTTGGGTTATATGAATTTAATAGGATGCCCTTTGGATTAAAGACAGCTCCTGCAACTTTTCAAAGAGCAATGGGTAACGTTCTGAGAGGTCTACAAGGCTTACATTGCCTAGTGTATCTTGATGACGTTATTATCTATTCGACTAGTCTCCAGGAACACGTAAACAAACTTAGGGAAATCTTTGATCGCTTAAGAAAAACTAACTTGAAAGTGCAACTAGATAAGTCTGAATTTTTACGTAAAGAAATACTGTACTTAGGTCATACGATTACTAAAGACGGCCTCAAGCCTAATAACGATAAAATAGAGGCAATTTTAAAGTATCCATTGCCCAAAACAGTCACCGAAATTAAAAGTTTCCTAGGACTAATAGGTTATTACCGAAAGTTTATAAAGGATTTCGCTAAGATAACGACTCCTCTAACAGCATGTTTGAAGAAGGGTAAAAGTATTGTGATAGACGAAGTATATAAGAAAAGTTTTGAGACTTACAAAGAGTTGCTAACAAACGCACCTTTGCTACAGTTACCTGATTTTAGCAAACCCTTCATCCTGACCACTGACGCATCAAACTATGCAATCGGTGCGGTCTTATCGCAAGGTGTTGTAGGATCAGATAAACCAGTGGCATATGCCAGTAGGAAATTAAGTGATACAGAGTCTAGATACAGTACCATAGAAAAAGAACTTCTAGCCATAGTTTGGGCAGTAAAATACTTCAGACCCTACTTATATGGTAGAAAATTCACTATTTATACTGATCATAGGCCATTAGCGTGGTTAAATTCACTAAAAGAACCTAATAGCAAACTAACCCGATGGAGGTTAAGATTACAAGATTATCAGTTCGATATTCAATACAAAAAAGGCAAACAGAATACAAACGCCGATGCTCTATCTCGCGTTAAAATCAATGCTTTAGACGAAGATCGTGAGTCAGTGGTAGTAAATGTAGACGAAAAAGAGCAACGATTACAAGAATATGTAACCGCTCGGTTGCTTCTGGGAACGATCGTTTCCAAACAAAAAATCCGAACCTTGCTCGTGGAAACAATTGTCTTCATTTTTGTTAAACGACTTAAAACTCGAATAATATTACGTTAGAGACCTTTCGAAACTTCTTAAAATCGTAGACTAGTAACACATGTGCCGAATGAGTGCAAATTCACAACATCCATAGACTAAATTTTATTTTATATTTTGAAGTGAAGTTGAAGTCACCATTTTGTAACTTTCTGTCATCAAAGTTAGTGAGTGCTCCAATCAAAAATGCCACAAGTATCCAAATTTATTGTTTATTATTTAATTTAAGGTACCAAATTATTGTAGAAGATATATTCTCTGAAATTTTAAACTTTTATTTATACATACTTTATGTGAAATGTGATAATATCCAAAGAATCGAACGTGCCTTTTTTGTTGTTTGTTTACAATATTTTAAAGTGATAATTTATAGTGAAATTACTTAAAACTCCGGAGAATTATGAATAAAATAGTAAAGGTAAGACTCAACTTTAATCATAAATACTATAATATCATTAAAATATCTTGTAAAACAACAGGATTGCGTAAATTTTGGCGTCAAGTACGTACGTAGTAACGAATTCTTGCACTGGCTACAATCGTTTCCAAGAAGCAAAGGAAGTTTTAGTGTCAGGGTTGACGCACGCGGTGTCTTTCACGCATATTTTTTTGGTTGAAATGAAATGTATGGATTTGAGTGGTTTTTCAGTTTGATTGATAATTTTATACTGTGCCATACGGTCGTCATTATTACAAAACATGCATTATGTTATTATAAATTGTATTTTTTTTTATTAGAACGATTTTTGGGCAATACTTATTATTTGATTCATTAATTAATTAATAATTACATGGTACATTTTATTACATATTGTAGTTTATTGGTGTGTGTTGGTTCTGTAAATGGTGGTGGCGCTATTGCGCTAGTAGACTAAGTAGACGAAGAGGGCAACGGGGAGAAAGTGGAAGAGGGGGAAAGGGAAGTAAAAGGGGAGGTAGGGGAAAAGGAAGTGAAAGACGAGGAAGGGGCAAAGGAGGAGGGCAAGCGATGAGACCTGAAACAAAAAACCTGGATCCTATCGCATCGCAAACTTATTTATGTATTTGTATTATATTTTATTAAAACAATGTTATATAAATACACACATCAAAAGTGTCTAGGGATCAACATATATTTTTGCAATAACTTTTCTCCTGATTGATATTAATTAAAATTTTCTTTAAGGATTCATCAAATAAAGTGTTTTCGTTTGTCACAGTAACGATAAACCAAGTCACCTTTGCATTAATAAAGAAATTTGCCATTTTCCTAATAAAGGGATATTTGACATTTGAACCACTAACACAAAAGTTCGAAAAAAAGACTGAAATAACAGTTTTCTCTAAAATTTTATTGGGTAACTTAAACAATTAATAATCCGTGTTTCTACCGCGAACACTAACAACACAAGAACATCGGTTTGGCATACTCAAAATGAGTTCATCCAAATCACGCTGTGGAATGGCCGCCCATGTTCGTTGCAACAACAAAAAAAGGTCTTCTTGCGACTGGATACCCTCCATATTCGGCAGAGCTCTTCTCTGTAGCATATCCCATGCATGCTCAATCGGGTTCAAGTCTGGCGACTGAGCAGGCCAGGGCAGGACATTGATGTTAGCTGCGGCGAGAGTCTGTCTTACAACTCTTGCGGTGTGCGGTCGTGCATTATCATGCATTAACTGAAATAAGGGACCGATTTGCACTTGTAGAGGAACGATGACGTCTGATACAATCGTTTCAGCATAAATTTGAGCGTTGAGGTTGCCTCTGATCCAAATCAACTCAGTTCTTCCGCCGATCCAAATACCCGCCCATACCATGATGGTTCCACCACTATAAGGATGGACTTCCTGGCAGGATTTTAATCGCTGTTGGCGTCCAGGGGTTCTCCAGTGTCGTATACGTCTTGTATCCGGTCTCATACCAAAACGAGACTCATCAGAAAAGCACACGAAACGCCATTGTTCTTCTGCCCAATTTCTGTGTTCAAGAGCCCATTGATATCGAATCCTACGATTGTGCATTGCTATAGGTGGTACCCGTAGCGGTCTTCGGGAATGAAGGTTCACTTCATGCAAGCGGTTTCTGACTGTTTGGTCGCTAATTAAGTTCCCTGAAGAGTGATGAAGCCCCACGGCTAACATCATGGCGGTTATTGTTGGAGCTCTTCGAGTTAAGATTTGAATGTATCGGTCTTGTCTCCGTGTGGTGCAGCGATACCGTCCTCCATGGCGCTCAGCCACGGTACCAGTGCTTCGGTAACGTGTCCAAAGTCGACTGATAACACTCTGACTTGTATTCAGAGCTAAAGCCACAGTACGTTGCCGGGAACCAGCTTCTATCATTCCCACGGCTCTGAGCATTTCTTCCCTGCTTAAATGACGTCGCCGCTCCATAATAACGTTGGTTTTAATCAGTAGTAGGGAAACAGTAGCACTAATAATGTCTTCAATGCGTTGTATGTTTTTATAGGGAAAATATTGACAGCTGATTTTCATCTTTTACTCGAATTTGATTCACAGTTCCTGATTCAAATTATGAAATGCACCAAAAAGGATCCATATAAATTTATAAAATCATAAATTTATTACAAAGCCACATCTCAATCTCAAGAAATCCGCATAAAAATGCTTGATCCCTAGACACTTTTGATGTGTGTATATGTATCATGTTTACGTTAGTTTATTTTTTTACAAACATTATGTAGGTACTCATAATTTATGTACAAAATAGACTAAATAAAAAAAGGTATTTTATTAAATAACCCGACAGTAAAATCAGTACGACGCAACCCTAGCGCTAGCACCAGATGTGATAGGCGGCCATCTTGCTTTTTTTTGCATTCTAGATGGTTCGCTAGCAAAAATGTGCATTGTTAGGAACTCAGTTTGCGTAAGTATTTTGTTTCGTAGTAATTATAATATTATTATTTAATAATAGTGTCGTATATTTTTAGAAACTACATGATTTACCGATTCTATTTATACCTTTATCCAAATAAAGTTAATATTAAAATCTTCTGTAATCTTCACCTAAATATGATATGTAATTTTTCCCAAATTTGCGCACCAGCTCTCTTTATTTAAAGATTATGATTAAAAATCTGTGTATTTGTGTATATATTTTTATACAAAATTAAAGATCGGTAATCAACCTACAAGATCATACTAATATTTTTGTCCTATGACTTATGGTTATGGTATAAAATTTACTTTGAGTACATATTACAATTTGACAGTGAATTACGCAGCCCGCAAAGTTATTGCTCGGTTTCACATTTTTTTTTTACCAAAATATTAAGTCTTTTCTGGATTTATTTTTCATTAAAACGATAAAGTAACTATAATACTTTATGAAAATTAAAAAAAAAAGTAGATTTGTCGATCTTGTTTCGCTATAAAACCGTATTTTTTACTAGAAGTAGACAATATGCTCGTTCTCAAATTTTCTAGTTATTTATAAATACGTAGTGGTTTTTGGAAGTCGGTTATTTTTTTGTAAAAAAGTTTTTTTTCTTTTTTTTTTATGTTTGTTCGCGCATAACTTCGTCGTTTATGAACCGATTTTGAAAATTCTTTTTCTGTTGGAAAGAACACGTTCCCAAGGTGGTCCCATTATAAGGATATCAGGGTTTGATGGTGGAAGACCAGAGAAAACAAGGGGAACTTTCAAAAGTTGCAGGGACGACTAGTGCATTTCTTAGCATTTTCATTAAGTATTATAAAGCACTACAATTTAATAAAGGTCTGGAGTAGCTCTGATGATGTAGCCGGGAGACAGTCGAAGGAACTCCTCAACAATTCACAGCAGCTGCCTTGTGTTTGGGTTCGATTAATTTGTATTGATAAGAACTTTGCACCTAGATGGGTTGTGACTGTCATAAGAGCTCTGATGATGAAGGCAAAGGCCAGTTCCGGGAACTCCTCAACTGTTTACAGTAGCTACTTTGTGGTTGGACTTCATTCATTTATATTGATGAGACCTTTGCACCCATTGGGTTAAAATAATGGTCTGCAGTAAATTTGATGATGAAGATCATAGGCAGTTGAGGGAATACCTACTTACGGGTAAAAATTAAAGTAAACAAAATAAAATACTAAGAACCATATTTATTTTTATTTTTAATTAATACAAACATAACATCTATTGAATCACACATTTAATACAAAATTACAAATTAGCTACAGAAAAATACCTACTTTCTTCGGTTTCGACTATTACGAAACGCGTTGTTATTAAACTTTAATGTGTAATATATCCGTATCCTTGTAAATAACTTTTAGAAATATAATTTGAAAAATATAAGTCTTTTATTTGTTCATAAATAGACATACCAACTTTGCAGTTTATGTGATCATTTTTTAAAAGCTAATGTGCCGAAAAGCCGTGACGCGCGAACCTCGTTCCGTGCTAGCCGCGACTAGCGCAGTCATAGGCACTCTAATATTGTGTTTAGGTGTGCGTGCGGCGACGCATATATACTATGGCGCACACATACAAGCCGCGCGCGGTCCGTTTGTATGAAGATAACGTACTTCCCTCTCTTTATTCTATGACTCTAGGGTGTCTTCACCACCCTTACCCGGCAGTTACAGTAAATTTAATTATGTTAATACTTGGTAGCTAGGAGCAATAAATAAAACAATAAATGGATACAATTACAAATTTATTTTATAATTACCCTGTGTCATAAATATATGACAAAACAAACTCCTAACTTACCTAGACGGTTTCCTGACTCACTCCGTCTCGGGTCGGAGTGGGACAGGGAATCCACATGAGACAATTCAGCAAGCTCAGGGTCGCTTGATGAGGATTCGTGAGGTGAACCGTTGTGATCACGGCTCAGTTGTTACCAAAGTATCTCAGGTTATGCACACAATATCAAGCCAATAGCCTACTTAAATGCAACCTGTCAGAAACCCACTCTCAATCACTAGATACAACAAAACAAAGAAACAAGGACAGGGAGTCTACGTTTTCAGATTAGCTCTCCTGCCTAACGCCTCTGGATTACGCCTCCAGATTACACTTCTAGATTGCGTTACTGGATTACGGTACAAAGACCCTTGGCTTCACTAACTGACGGGTGTCAGATTAATGCACGGTTGAACGCGGCCTGCGGGATTGGGTATCTCGGGAACACCAGGAGCAAAATAATCATGACAGCTTATACCTGTCTAGTCGTCGTCGAAAGAGAACTTGATGTGCCGTACCATCAGGGTCCAGCCACATCCACTCCAACAAACCTGATCCAATGGGAATCAAGGCCACCAAAGATAAATTAACGCGACGCCTCCAAAACGGGTTCCCACCCTAGGCCCGCCAATAGAGCCAAATCTAGAACAACATTTAACCTAATTCAGTACTACCGAACCAGAAAACACGTGGAGAAAATATTCCGGGTACAGAAATGAATACTCACAGAGAGATGAGCCAGACTTCATATTTGGTTCACTTCTTTCCGTACTTCTAAAAGGAAAAGGCAAAGGCATGGTACGCCATACAGTCTGGACTTGAGGAAGTTTATCCTTTTCTATTTTTTTCCTATAAAATATATCTTCTTATCCTGGTTAACTAACCTACCTCCTTTCGTTTACCGCGTGAGCCGACTACATTATGATTTTTAATTCGAGTCAGATAAATGACAACTCCAGTGTTGCAGGTTTTTTGTCCCAAATAAATAGTGATGTGGTAAATCGAGATTTTACACTTAAAACTTAGTCTAGATTGCACTTTTTAATTCAAATTGCGTATATGTATATAAATAAAAATACAGGGTGGACCAAAAGTCAGTTTATATTTGAAATAATGATAAAATAAATAATTTCAGTAGGTACATTAAAACTGTTTATTGTAACAAAAAACTAATTACGAACGCTATGTTGTGGAAAAATTGGCCGCTGAATCGCAGTGCCACAATCCTGCGTCTGCCCCCCTATCACTGTGAGCTCAACCTAATAGAGTTAGGTGCGTATTCCAGAAGGAAACTCAAGCATTGATCTCTGCTTAAACATTACTTAAAACTAGTTTTAACCAATCAAGTGGCTTGAATCGAGACTTAAGTAAAGCTTGAGTTTTGAATGACGTTCTGTAATACGGACCTTAGTTTAGGCTCAAGCAAAGGAGTACGTCGCCAGGAAAAACAAAACTTGACATCGGAAAATTGGTGAAGTGCATCAATCATGCCATAAAAGTTGAAGATGAAATGTGTCAACTCGACCACATCATGGATGAATGTGCGGATTCATAATTTATAAATGTAACTGATTCTATTCGAGTGGTAATCAATACAAAAGTAACGAATAAAAATGTATAAAATGATTTGTATTCTTTCTTAATTGCTCTGAATCTCTTTAAACATTTTTTCCCCAGCTCTTGTGATAATGTTGTAGTGAGTTTAATATGCTGGTAAGGCCCATATTTCTAAAATCATATTGTTAAATACCTACGGTATGTATTACATATTTACAATAAAAAATCGCTTTGATACCTAATGAAATAATGCATGACTAAACGTAAAAATGTCGTGGTGGCCTAGTGGTTAAAACACCAGCCTCTCAAGTATGAGTGCGCGGGTTCGATTCCAGGTCAGGCAAGTACCAATGTAACTTTTATATAGTTATATGTACTTTCTAAATATATCTTGGACACCAATGACTGATGGTGAAGGAAAACATCTTGAGGAAACCTGGACTTTAAGTCTGAAATCGCCAACCCACATTGAGCAAGCGTGGTGATTACGCTCAATCCTTCTCTGTATGAGAGGAGACCTGTGCCCAGCAGTGGGACGATAAAAGGTTGATGATGAAATGTCTAATAATAAGGTGGACCGAAGACCCTCCGATGGATGCGGGCAGCACAAGACCGGTCATTGTGGAAAGCCTTGGGGGAGGCCTTTGTTCAGCAGTGGACATCTATAGGCTGAAGAAGAAGAAATGTCTAAGTCTATTGATTGCCGAACATCACTATTGTAGCGGGTCACCTTTATTCATATCAGTGACACTTGCCCTTGTCATTTTTCTGACTCGAATTAAAAATCCCACTATAGGAGGGGTTTGGGGTAAAGTCATGATGTGGCCACTATGCTCCAATATTTCAATGTTCTTTATAAATTATTCACTGAATGCACTTTTTACTACATAAATCACGCGCTTTTATTTAGTAAACAACACTATAAATAATTTTAAAAGTCCAATGAAAAATGAGTGAGACACTCTGCTTGACTTTCCCGCCAAAAAACCTGACCAAAGACGTAAAAAATGATTTTTTTTCAACTGTCATTGGGGATAACCGCCATTATTGTGAAATCAAATTTTTAAAAAAAATTCTATAATTCGTTACACGTGTTAATGGCAAAATTGTGGTAACTATTATAATTATAAAGAATACATTAAATATACATTTCAAAATCACATTAAGAATACATACAATATACATTTTGTTTGACTAGTAATATTGGCTAAACCTTATCACAAAGTATTTTGCATTTTAAAATGAATATTTAAAATACAAAATATATCTCGAAAGGTATTTCAAATAAAATACAAAATGCTTTTTATAAAAAGCATTTAAATACAAAATAGCTATTTTGTATTTGCATTCTAAATAGAAGTATTTCAAATAAATCGCATCTCTGCATCTGCATACCCATAGATACCGGGCAACAGCAGATCGTTAATATGCAGCAGGAACAGAGTTGCAGAGAGAACAGACCCCTGAGGAACACCGGCATTAGTTGACATGGGCTCAGAAGAGCATCCGTCGACAACAACTCGGAGGGACCGTTCAGTCAGGAAGTCTTTTACCCAGCCAGTCAGGCTAGGGGAAATGCCGTACGCTGGAAACTTACTCAAAAGGCCAGCGTGCCATACCCGGTCGAAGCGACACCTAGCGTCTGGGGAGTGAACAACTTGGCAGCCATCTTGTCCCAAGGGTCAAATAAAGGTCAATGACAATGTCCTTAGTTTCAATATTCATTAAAGAAGTAAGATGGCGGATAGAGAATCAAACAATTTTATTTTATTTATACTTGTGTTGAATTAATGTAACAAGTGCACGTGTTATTGCCAAAATTATGACGACAGGATGCAGATGGATAAGTTACCATGGTTATGTGTTGTTACAAAATAATATACTTACATATAAGTAATTTGTGACACTTTCGGCTAATTTGTAATATTATTTCTGTGTACTTCATAATTAGCGTAATGTTTTATCTAACGATTTTGTTTATATACTGTCAGCTGTGAAGTTTCCACTCATAAAATAAATGAATTATAGAATTATAGGTACTTACTTTTTTTTAATCATCTGAAAACCCGGACCTATAATATACATAGCTACGAACGCATAGGTACGTAGCTATAAATACATAGCTACATACGCATAGCTACACGTTTTTTCATTCACTAGAACAGGCTTTTTCAACCGGTGTGCCGCGGCACACCATTGTGCCGCGTACATTTTCAAGTGTGCGGCGATGCTGTCATAAATAAATATTTCGAAAAACAAAAAAGTACGGAAACAGTTAGTCAATTCCGTGAAACCAGACGCGTAGAGCTTGCGCTTTCCGTTGTCGATGTTGGGTTTGAAGCTGAAAAGGAGGTGTTGAAAATTCCTTTGTCAGATAACACCATCAGCAGGCGCATAGGACACATGTCAGAAGATATTGAAGCACAAGGAATAGAAAAACTATTAATTGTTCCTGCATTCTTTTTTTATAATTATAAACTAGCGCTTGACTGCAATCTCGCCTGATGGTAAGCAGTGATGCAATCGTTTATTAAGCCCATTCACTTTAAAAATCTTAGTGAATAAGAAGGAAGACGGCAGTTGAGCAGGTGGTGCAATGTTAAACCCAAAAACACGACCAACGATGCTGCGCCAGAGGGAGATTGATGTGGAGACCCTCCACGACCAAACTCCCGACACAACAACATTTGACGCATCGTACTCGGCACACATCGCAACGCAACTGCTCAGACCCGTATTCCGTACGGCTTCACCAGGCATCATGCCGGAACACGAAGAATCGCTTGGCGGCAAGACTTTGTCTGGTGGGTGGTAACTTCTGCCGGCAGCCGATGTTATGGCATACCACCGAGAATTCGCCTTACAAGTTGATGAATCAACTGACATAAATGGGAAGGCTCAACTGCTGGCATTTACATATATGTACCTTCGGTCGTTGAAATGAAATCGTTTATCGTTGAATTTGACTTTATTGTAAACTTTTTAACCGACTTCAAAAAGGAGGAGGTTACTCAGTTCGACCGTATATATGCTTTTTTTTATGTTTGTTCGCGCATAAGTTCGTGGTTTATAAACCGATTTCGATAATTCTTTTTTGTTGGAAAGAAGACATTCCTAAGGTGGTCCCATGATAAGGACATCAAGGTTTGATGATGGAAGACCAGAGAAATCAAGGGGGCGTTTAGTGCATTTCTTAGTATTTTCATTAAGTATTTTAAAGCACTACAATTTGATAAAGGTCTGGAGAAGATCTGATGATGGAGCCGGGAGACAGTCGAAGGAACTCCTCAACAATTCACAGCAGCTACCTTGTGTTTGGGCTTGATTAATTTGTATTGATAAGAACTTTACACCTAGATGGGTTGTGACTATCATAAGAGCACTGATGATGAAGACAAAGGCCAGTTCCGGGAACTCCTCAACGGTTTGTAGTAGCTACTTTGTGTTTGGTTTTAATTCATTTATATTGATGAGAACTTTGCACCCATTGGGTTGAAATAATGGTCTGCAGTAAATCTGATGATGAAAACCATAGGCAGTCGAGAGAATTCTTCAAAATTACGGGTAAAAATTAAAGTAAACAAAATTACGTAATTTCCCAACTATATTTGCGTCAGCTTCCAGTCTGACCGGATGTAACTGAATACATAGTACCTACTTTTCACAACTAAAAAGTGTAAAATAAAAACTTTTTTACAAAAAAACAACCGACTTCTAAAAACCACTACCTACAAAGTGAAAAATAACTAATTTCGGAAGTCGGTGTCAAAAACTAATATACAAAAACTAAAGACACCGACTTCCGAAATTAGTTATTTTTCACTTTGTAGTGGTTTTTAGAAGTCGGTTGTTTTTTTGTAAAAAAGTTTTTATTGTTGCAAAGAACTGCCCGAAACAACAAGAGGTGAAGACATATTTAATGTTTTGGATGCATATTTGAAATCCTCCATGGACCGATTGTATTGGAATATTTACCGACGGAGCACCTTCAATGAGTGGTTCGGTGGTTGTAGTGAACAACTTCTAGTGACTAGAAGTTGTTCACTCCCCAAACGCAACGGGGCAGCACTTTCCATGCATGCAAATTTTACCACAGAGTTGTGTTGTCACTCTTTATCTTTATACTTAGGTACTAGATTCTTTGGATTACTTATTACTTGTAGGTGTGGGTCGTTACGCCTTTTTCAAGAAACGTAACATAACCAGTTACTTGGTCGGCGTCACCTGTTATAAAACGAGATATTTTTGTAGCTAGTTATTTTCATTCAGCTACTGTGATTGTTTACATAACTATACGTTCACCAACTATAAAGTTGTCATTAAACGAAACTAAATTATATCGCTTTCTTGAATGTGTGCTATACAGTTAAATCAATAAATTATGCCGGTGTTATGCATGATACGGCAACAGCATAGGTACGTGTGTATGAAATAACGCATTTACAAAGATAACTACTTTTTATTTTGACTCGTAACTAGCTATTCAGTTACACATCGCATCACTGGTTATTGTAACTGGTTATGTGAAATAACGACCATGTCTAATTACTTGCTCTGTGGCTCTGTGGAGATCACTTATGTGGATGGTTTGGCGGGAATGTCAAGATGAGTGTCACGCTCATTTTTCATTGGACTTTTAAAATTATTTATAGTGTCGTTTACTAAATAAAAACGCGTGATTTATGTAGTAAAAAGTGCATTCAGTGAATAATTCAAAAAGAACAGTGAAATATTGTAGCATAATGGCCTCATCATGTCTTTACGCTAAACCGCTCCTTATCGTCCAAACGCGTAAAACGAAAGGAGTTAGTTTAGGTTAAGTTATGCTAGGATAAGTTAGGATAGATATTTAATGAAGAAAAAAAATTACTGAAGACTTGGCTGTATGGCGTACTATGCCTTTGCCTTTTCCATTCGCCCGAACGGAAAGAAATGAAACAAAAAAAAAATCACTTACGTGTCAAACTCATAGACTTCTAGTATATAGACGTGAAATACCTACAGAAAAAACGTGCCATCGTTTGACATTTGTTCGAACATAATATGGCCGCCTTTTTCTAGGGCTGTCACTGTGTATTTGTTTCCAAAGATTTTAATATATTATTATTTTATATTATTATAATTTTTAATATAGTCTGTCTGTTATATAATTATTTTAATTCTCTCGTTTTCTGTCGGCTTCTTAGATAAAGTACTTATTCATAACGTCACGTCTTTATCCCTTACGGGGTAGACAGAGCTTGAGGTTATAAGAACAAAAGCCATGTTTAGCGCGTTGGTAGGTGCATAGACATAGATAGAAAATGGAATCAAAATAGTGATGGGTTGCTAACCTCATCGCTTAATGAAATGATTCTTAAACTTGGCCAATTCCCTCGACCGGTTTTTACAGTCTGCATGGGATGAGAAGCAGCATTAGAAAATTCATATTTTACATAATATGCACACATTTCCGCACCACCTATGATTAACTCATAAGTGGTGCGGAAATGTGTGTACTTGGCGCATTTTTATAACGTGGTTTCCCCCGTAGCTATACTCCACGATCTATTGTAATAAAGAAAGTTTGAATTTTGGCTAAGTCAAATGTCTATTTTGATTGGGTTACTAGATAAGGGTCCTCTCCATCCCTCCTCTCAATTATGATCCTTGTTTGAAAGTATCTAAGTGTAATTATATTGTATAGACATTATTAAGTGCAAAAGGTGCAATAATAATAAAATACATCTATATTTTTTAAATATATTCGTTTATTAAACTACTAGCTTCCATAGGCGGGTTCGCCCGCCTTTAAAAGGTGATCTATGACGTCATTTGTATCCCGTCGTCATCATCATCATCATCTCAGCGTTTATCCCGGTTGCATCCGCGGCTTTCGCGTTGGAGCCCGGGGTCCGCTTTCCTGCACATTCTCCTTCATTTCGCACGATCTTTAGCATCCTGTGGTAAGAGCTTGTTGGCACGCATGTCATCTCTAACAACTTCTTTGGTCTAACCCACTTGTTCCGGCCCGGCGGAGGCGCCATGGCAAGACATTTGTTACCCACGTAACATGCCGCTTGCACAATGTTCTTGCATGTGGTAAACATGTATTATATGTTCTTCTTCTGTTTGAATCTATAAACAAAAGATAAAATCAATATCTATTAACAAAATAATTGAGTAGATAGATAATTAAATTATTTTTATTTAAATTAACATATTTCTTCCTTTAAAGTGACAAATTAAAAAAAATATTTTAAATAAAAATAAAACCGCCTTCAAAACACACCCAATAATAGATAATTGAAATCGGTGCTAAACCAAGTACATATGTTGGTCCCCGCTACACCCTGCGCATCTAACATATTGGCACCGACTTTGAAAGCTGTTTTATTTTTATTTAAAATAATTTATTTCTTCATTTTAAGCGAAATAGTTAAAATTCCCTATCTCAAAAACTACTGAACCGATTTTGATGAAACTTGCAGTATTCACTAAGTTGAACAATGTCTAATATATAAAAAAGAATACCGAAATCGGACTAATAGTTCTAGAGATATGCGAACACAAACATAAAAACATACATACATATTTACATACTACACTTATACAATTCGGCACATTTGTTCAAACGCTGATATAGACTAACATATCCGAAAACAAGGCATTTTTGAAAATATTACATACATAACAGTTCGAAATGAAAACCTCCTTTTTATGAAGTCGGTTAAAAAAAAAATTTTGGACAACCCTAACATATGTCAGCAAATTACGTAAACAAATAAACATTTACAATAAAGAGAAACGTGCTTATATAGTGTAAATAAGTGTGTATTTAGTAATTTAACGACTAATAAGTAATCATGGTTCATTTTAGTTTGAAAATTAGAATGATAAATGGTGATTTAGCTAGAAAAGAGGTAACTAACCTATGAAACGTCAATTGAGCTTGATTTCTGTTGTTTCTGGCACCACACATAACAATACAGCACGCAGGCATATTAAGTAATAGTTTTGTCACACGGTACACTACAAATCCACTTTAAATTGTCTTGTATATTATCAAAAAAAATAATTTTCGTTAAGTTACGTATCCCGTTGACAGCACAACTACCACGAAATTGTAACCTAAGATGGCCGGCGTTGGCACGCTGCCAACAACTGTCAGTTCATTTTAATAGTGTTACCATAATTCCGCAGTAACAAAAATATATTTGTCTCTTTTGCCAAATGCAAATGTACTGTTGAAAAAAAGAGACAAAATAATGTATTACGGTTTTGTACCCTAAATTACATATATATGTATAATGAAAAATTGTATAGCTTGACAACAGCATCTCCTTATATTTCTATCTCAATGGTCAAACTGCGAAGAAATAATTAATTTTTTTTTTTTTTTTTTTTTTGTTTTTCGTTCGGTAGCGGTGAAAGGCTTAACACGTGCTTTTGTCAGTGCTATTGAATATTTTCGATTATAGTGATTCTTTTGTTGTGAAACTCTATCGAAAGTGTTCTTTGTGTTTGTGTAGGTATTGGGTGTAAGGTTTGGTTTTTATTTGTTGTAATCGTCTTTTTGTATTGTTTTATTTTTCATTTTATTTTGGCTAGCGTAATTTAAAATGGCCTCCAAAAAGCCCCCTGATCCCCCGGACCCGGACCTATTTGATCTTTCTCCTGGACTAACAATAACCCTTCCACATGACATACAAATAACCTCAAACGACAATCATAAGGATACGGACACCCATAGTCGTAAGAGGGCCGCTAGTTCTCCCCCGGTCTCTTTTAATATTAAACCTAAGATTGCAAAAAACATATTAAGCAGGCTTTCATACACAGCCAAAGATAACCCACCGTATATCGTCAATGTTTCATTATAAGACGAACAAACTTCAGGCACTGTCCTACAACCGATTAAGTTTGGTATGTTTTTGACGGTAATTAGCGTGAAGAACGTACGTCACGATGGGATCAAACGTGTAGGCAGAAATCGTGTGTCAGTTGAGTTTAGGTCTCACCAGGATGCTAACAGTTTTCTCAACAATAAGATTTTATCCCAGCACAATTACATGGCTGCCATTCCTCAATATAATATCACACGAATGGGTATTGTGAGAAATATTCCAGTCGAATGGTCGGAGGATGAGATAATTAAGAATATTCAGGTTCCTGAGGCGTGTGGCCCTGTCATCAAGGCAAGACGAATGAGTAGGAAGGTGTCTTCTGCCGGTGTGACCGAGTGGAAGCCCACACAGACTGTGGTTATAACCTTTGATGGACAAATCCTACCCAAGCGTGTGTATAGCTTCTACTCGGCTCTGCCGGTTGAAAGATATACCTACCGAACAGTCCAGTGCTACAATTGTTGTCGCTTTGGCCATACCCGCACCATCTGCAGATCGAAACCAAGATGTTTTAAGTGCGGTGAGGATCATCCAGGTGATGGATGTGAAGTCACCCGTGAATTGAGTCTCTGTGTTTCGTGTACTGGCAACCATTTCGCAAATGACAGTGCTTGTCCTGAATTGGGCCGACAGAAGAGCATCAAAGCTCTGATGGCAGAAAAATCTATCTCGTATGCGGAGGCAAGTCGGGTCTTCCCACCTGTTTCCAGATCATATGCTGATGTCTCCAAATCTTTCTCACGTAACAAAGGTACTATGAATAAACCCCAATCCATCCCAGTGACCCAAAATTCATACCGGAAAACGGTTCTTTTAAAACCAAAATCCCATACCCCACTTTCACCCGGCTATGATAAACGGACCCATCTGAACCTCTCCCAAAATTACTCCTTTTCACCATCCAAAAATGGCTGTGCTCTTCCGTTGGAAGCTCCAGAGCCAATCCTCCGCAGACAGCAGGATAAATAAAGTGATATTCTAAATCTAATCACAGACATGCTAATGTCTGCTCTTGCTAGCCCTTCTCACTCTGTACCTGACCACGTTGCATCAAAATTGACCTCCATACTAAACTATATCCACAACATTCCATCCCCTAACGTTTCTCCAGTGGAACGTGAGGAGTATTACTCCCAGGAAGCCTGATCTTTCTTTTTTAATTAATAGGTATAAACCATCAATCTGCGGCATTGCTGAGACATGGCTTTTGCCTGGAAGCAATTTCAGGCTGCCATGTTTCGCCAGTGTTCGTGATGATAGATCTGATGGATACGGAGGACGTGCCTTGCTCATCAATAGCAAGGTATCATTCTCTCAGATTCCTCTAACCTTTGTTGGCGATAACATAAATGTTGTTGCTGTGAAGGCTGAGGGTATAAATATTTTTTCTTTTTATATTGCGCACCCACAACTTCAGTATCTTTCACTAATTAGGAATTTGTTATGCAATGTTAGTGGCCCAATACTTGTAATGGGCGACTTCAATTGTCACCATTACCGCTGGGGATCAGATACTTGTGATAACTTTGGCATTGGCTTGCTGGATATATTGGATGAACACAATCTTTGCCTAATCAACAATGGTAGTGCTACTCGTAGATCTCTACCTGGTCAAAATAGTAGCTGTGTTGACCTAACATTCTGCTCATCCAATATAGCTAGTCTTCTCATTTGGCGTCGCTTGGATATGACCTATGGAAGTGATCACTACCCCATCATAATTGAGTTTCCTTCCAAAAGCATTCCTGTTAAAGTTCCTCCCCCTCTTTTAAAACACCAATTAAACTCAGCAGACTGGGGTTTATATTCTAAAATTCTAGACCTTAGAATATCCTCCCTCCCAGAAGTTAACCAAGCTAACGCCCAGGAATGTTTCTCATCCTTCTCCTCCACCATTGCTTCCACTGCTGATGATTGTTTCCCGGCCAAAAAACCCTTTTCTGGTAAACTTCGCGAAAGGTGAAACGTTTTAGGAGCAGTTTGGCACCTACATCCTCTTCCAACAACCTCACGGAAGAACTGGGATACCACCTTTTTTCAAAAATCGCTCCGGCTTATGTTCCAAGTCTTGAGGAAATCAATGTTGACATCTATCATGCAGACAACATTGAAGAACCAATGAACATGCCGTTCAGCTTGGACGAGTTGAAAGCTGTGCTTTCCCACGTCAAGGACTCCGCGCCGGGAGTGGATGGATTCCGGTACTCCTTTATTTCTAAAACCGGACCAAAAACTCACAAATATTACCTGGACCTGGCTAATTTCTGTTTTACTTCTGGCTTCATTCCCACAGAGTGGAAGGTTCAAGTTGTCATCCCGATTTTAAAACCAGGCAAATATCCGAATGATCATTGCTCATACAGACCCATTGCCTTATCGTCCATACTTATCAAACTATTGGAACACTTAATTAAAAACCGATTAGTGTGGTTGGTAGAAAACAGGAGACTGCTTCCAACGACTCTATTTGGCTTTAGGAAAGGTCTGGGCACAGCTGATAGTGTGTGTATCCTCACATCAGAGGTCCGGCTGGCCCTTAGCAGGAATGAGTCTGTGGTTGCTGTCTTTCTGAATATATCAGCTGCCTATGATTCCGTTCTCCTCCCTAATCTCAGGCAAAAGTTGCACGAGCTGAGAATCCCGGCTAGGATTTGTCGCATCATTGGTAGCATTTTTACCAGTCGCACCATTCAACTCAGAATACCAGGGAGTGACTCTGAACAAAGATCGGTCTGGAGAGGACTACCGCAAGGATCAGTTCTTAGTCCCCCATTATATAATATCTACACAGCTGACTTGCCCTCTTCCCTTAATTTCGACTGTAAGATCCTTCAGTATGCTGACGATATTGCACTAATGGTGTGCGGCAGTTCCATTCAGGATGCCGCCCTTTCAATGAATGTCTCTCTGGCCTCATTAAACCAATGGCTGCTTGACAATGGTTTATCCTTAAGTGCGCCAAAGAGTAAAGCTGTCATTTTTACACGCAAGCGTTCTGTTCCTCCCATTGACTTAAACGTCAATGGTCAAATCATTCCAGTCGAAAATAAGGCTAGGTTTCTGGGAGTAACCTTGGACTCAAAGCTGTCTGGGGTTGATCACATCAGCAACACGGTCAAAAAATGTGAACGTTCCGTGTCGGTCCTTAAGGCTTTGGCTGGGGTGTGGTGGGGAGCTCACCACTACACCCTTAAACTGGTCTATAATGCTCTGACCAGAAGCGCTATGGATTACTGCAGCTACCTACTTGAGCCTTGCAATAAAGAAGCGCTAAAGCAACTAGATAGCATCCAGTCCAAATGTCTAAGAATTGTGATCGGGGCTATGAAATCATCCCCCATAAACGCGCTTCAGGTGGAATGTGCAGACCCTCCCTTACATCTTAGGAGACAATATTTGGCAGATCGATTCTTAACTAAAGTATTTTTCCTCTCATCCCATCCCTTGCTCCCAATTTTAGAACAAATTGACCTCTCCTTTAATAATTCTTCCTATTGGATATAATAAAACAGTTCCCCTATTGATAGATAGGTATAGAGAGCTTAAAGGACTCTCCGTGCCTATCTGCCAATACCCATCTCTTCCGGTCTTCTCCGCCGCATACGAGTCGATTTATTATGAACCAAAAGTCGTTTTAGGTTTAGGTATATTAAGGAATTCTCAAAGCGCTAGAGAGGACTTCGAGTCAGCTGTGAAGCGTTATTGGGAAGGATGGAACTTCTTTTACACTGATGATTCAAAATTTTCTGAAACTGAATGTACTGGGGTGGCAGTTTATTTTCAAAACTCTAAAATAGCCTTACTTTTCCAATGTCCACCAGAAGCATCAGTCTTTACAGGAGAGTGTGTTGGTGTTCTAGAAGCCTTACACTATATTAAATCCCATCAAATAACAAGGTCAGTAATTTTTTCAGATTCTCGTAGTAGTATTCAGGCCCTTAAACAAAATCAATTACATAGCAAAATTAATAGTAAAATCATTATGGATATAAAGAACTTGTTATTTGAATGCTACCAAAACGGCTTGGACGTTGAGATAACCTGGATCCCCGGTCACTTGGGTATTGCTGGCAATGAGTGCGCTGATTCGTTAGCAAAGTATGCCACATCGAATCCGGTTGATCAAAAGCACTACGTAGCGCATAATTACGATTTTCGGAATGGTGCCAGACCCAAGTTATTTAACTTGTAGACTGAAACATGGAAGACGACTTCTAAAACCAAGGGCATCTACTACGCTGCCATACAGCCTGAGGTTCAGCGTAGGCCTTGGTTTTCTAAATGTCCTAAATTGTCGAAGAGAACTGTTTCCTCATTGTGTAGACTTAGACTCGGACATTGTTGTAGCCCAGTGTTCCTGAAAAAGATTCACGTCCGGGATAATTCCCAGTGCGAGTGCGGTCTTGACGATGGCACTTTAGACCATATTTTCTTTTCCTGCTCCCGTAATAATAAATCTTTTGACCTGTATTCAAAAATTCCCAAACTTAACATCGCTCTCCCAACTAATTTTCATACCCTACTTTCCCACTTCTCCCCTAAATTAATAAATCTTTTGGCCAGATTCTTAAATGAGAACGAGTTGAAATTTTAACTGGTGCGTAGTTTGTGTGTAAATAGTCTGTGTATAGTTTAAACTAGTTTAATTGTTGTCTCATGTGTCCCTGTAAATTAGATTTTTGTCTTACTAACCCATGTGTGTGTCCATGCAGCTATACTAACACCTACCACGAAGCGAAAAGTTCGACGGCCTGCCCTTATTTGTTGCCGTTACCACGTGACACTGGCAGAATAGTCGAAACCGGCTCAGTTGCAAAAGAATGAAAAAAAAAAAAATTTATTATAACCTATCAAGAAATTAGAAAAAGAAAATAATTCGCGCTAAATACTCTCCAGCGTTTGATGGTTTATTAATCGTTAGCACGTGTTTTTGGCAAAATTGTGGCGTCTCTCCAACAAAGGCCATTAATCAAGAATTGATTTGAATCGAACACAAGAAATATATTATTATTATTTTAATTCGCGCTAAATACTCTCCAGAAGTCCAGAGTTTGATGGTTTATTAATCGTTCGCACGTGTTCTTGGCAAAATTTGTGGCGTCTCTCCTACAAAGGCCATTAATCAAGACTTGAATTGATACTTTCTGAGCTAATAATGGATAGACTACCAATGTGTAGGATATGTTCATCGGAGAATGTCCGCCTGTCTATAGTGGCCAGCAGAAACTTGCAGAAACTATATGAGACGCTGACTAATATTCCAGTAAGTTGTTATTTTTAGAATTATTATGTTCTTAGGGACCAATAATGTTGATAGTTTTGTACCAGTGTATCAACTTTAATTAAGACAGCTCTAGAACAGTATTTTCTTGGGTAGTTATCTTGTCTGAATGACTCCATCTGTTTAGATAATAAACTGAAGTTAAGCAAAAAACTACATGACTTAGTTACCCAATTAAACATAACACCAGGTCTACTCAGTTGTCATGCTCCATCACAGGTTTACTTGTACTCTTTAATTTTTTTTTATTGTTGCCCTCTGTTTTGTGGGTGTAATTTCAAACATTTACACTCACATACTCAAATAGACCCGGAACAAGTACCTGTAAGCCATACAAATTTGTTGTTTATGACTGCAGTTTCATTGCACAGACTGTGTTGTCTTAATTCAAAAGATTCTCTTTTCAAGGAATGTTTATGTTTGTAACCAATGTTTCTCATTCTAAGTGAAAAGTTGTATTCTGTTTTTACATAGCAACATTAATAACAAGTTATATGGGCGACACTTGTATTACATATTGTGTCCATTAACTAAGTCACATGGTGTTTCTTTAACTTTAGTTTGTTACTAAGTTTATTTAATTTAGAAACTGCTAATTTCTAAGAATAGTCCTCATACACAGTGTGCCAACAATGAGAATGTTGAGCAAACTACTGGTTACATTAAATGGAGACAATCATTTCTACTTTATAAATTAAACATAAAAATATGAAGTAATCTCTTTAAATACCTGAAGAGGTTATTAATTGTATCTACAATAATGCATACAAAATGCTCCACTGTATAGTTGGATATTGAGATAGACTCATGATAGCACAATTTTATACCTTACTGATATTTGGTAGCTGTTTAATATAAATAATCCTCATGCTTTGGTATAAATGATAAATAAATAATAACATCAAAATACAGTGGACCCCTGGTAATCCGACCCCTGTCTAGTCCGACACCCCCTGTAATCCGACATGGTCTATTATTTATTACATATTGAATATTTTTTTGATAATTTCGATATGTATGATTGAACAAGTTACAACTTGTACGGGTCATCATTATTGTGCTCGACGCGTAGGGTATTGTTTTGATTCCGATTGCTTAGTTTGAATTTGACTACAGCCGATGAGGAGTGCCGCATGCGCCTAGCGTGTGTTCATTGTTAACTGTTTATTAATTGTGTATTACGTAGATATAGGTACCTAGTAATGTCGTCACAAGCTCAAAAGCGAAAGCACAAAACACTGACAATTAAAGAAAAATGTGATATTTTAGACCGCCTAAATCATAATGAATCTTTCAGTAGTTTAGCAAGTGAATACGGGGTTCTTAAATTACATATGTAGTTGATTCTTAGTTTTTGATTATTTTAGTATGTACATTTGTTTGTACACAATTATTTTCTAACGTAAAGTTATTACATATTTTTTGTAAGTTCTATAGCATTAATGATGTTAATTTTATAAAAAAAACGTAAGCTCTCTATTGTGTTGTTTAATTCACTAAATTTGACATTTTATATGTATGTATAATGAAGTATAATTTGTACTTCAGATTACATTATATGTATATAATATAAAAAATCATCATTGGATCTGTAATTTGTCGGATTACAAGCTACTCTTTTGTAAAAAAATTCGGACTATAAGGGGTCTTAGGCAGTACTCTATAATCCGACAAATTCGATAGTCCGACACTGCCCTGCAAAATGATTGTCGGACTACCGCGGGTCCACTGTAGTAGATACATGACAAATGTTGTTGCAGTTTGTAACTGAAGATAGTAGACCGCTGCTTGCTTGTGTCTTCTGCTTTGCTAAATTAAAGCAATGCAACCGATTACTGCTACAATGTCTGAAAGCCGAAGAGCTTTTCGTTCAGAATATGAGTGACAAATATGAGGTAAGATATTCTTTAACAGCCATTTATTCTTATAATTTATAATTTCAGTATAATGTGAAAGTGATTCCTCTCAAGCTCATTCCTATAGTGTTTGGTTTTTAAACCATTGCATGTTGTATAGCAATATAAAAGCTTTTGTCAAATATAAGCATAAGATTATTATACATACAATATTAGACATACCTACAATTATTATGTACTTTGTACATAATTTACTAAGTACTTTGTACATAATAAGCTAGTATATGTACGTAGCTAACATGTATAGTGGCTTGGCTAGTTGGCATAAGGTACCTAACCTTTTGAACGCCCATCTATATAATACGCGATGTGTCCTCCTGCGCCACACTACAAATGTATAACGTATTTATAGTAAAAGGTAGGGATGGGATTAGTGTCCTATCGACAAATAATATTATAAATTTAAAATAATGTTTATTCACCAATTTACAAAGCTAAATAAAAACTGTAATCGTAATTTCATATATTATTTTATTTCATAAAAAAAACAATATGAAAACCTGGATATATTCCCCATAATAAAGAAAAGAATTTTAAATTTATCGGACGTATGTTCTACAAGGCACATCCCTATTTGTCTCCAAATGTAATCCTTCTGCTTCATATCAAGTAGTTGGCGCTCGAGGCACGTCAAAATCCTTTCTGTTATAAGGATGTCTAGATTTCTATGGTATATATTTTATATTCACTGTGGTCGAGTTACACGTGCATAAACTCAACAAATTCCTGCATAATTTATTTCGTTTACTGACAACAAATACAATTAATAGAAGCTAAATACGTGGTTTTCTACGGTTTAAAAAATAAAATAAAATGGAGGGTAAGTGTCTGTTTTACACGGATGTTACAGACCTTTTTTTAATGGTGTCGCTAAATACTCGCAATTATTTTTCTGGTTTGTAGAAACTAATAGAAAACTGAAGAAAATTCCTGTAACGGAAGTTGACGACTTAACGGAATGTCAAGACGACGCTATAACTTACTACAACTCGCAATAATTCGTCATATTCACAGTCACATATTTTTTTATAAGGACACGTGCGCCAACTCAAGATGTAAACATTGCACTACACTAAAATGCACAAAGTCACTATGACCTTGAAACCCGTCCGCTTATGACGTCACAGATTTCCTTCTATACAAGTCGGTGGCGCGTGCGGACCGACAACTAACTAACTTTGTAGGGATGGGTTTTTCAAACGGGGTTTCACTATCGACAATGATTAGAAAACCTCTTAATTCTTGATTAAGGTGAATAAAACCTAGTTTAAATTGTACAATATTCATAAAATATGATATATTTACGTCATTTTCCTGCAATAATAGTATTTATGATCATTTCGACGAGATGAAATATAGCGAGGTCTTCGTCGTGTCCCATCACTGGCTTACTTGATATCAAGTAATTGGCGCTGGGGGCATTAAAATATTTTCTGGCGTTTTTGTTTCTATTGAAAATTAAACAAATAAGAACTTAATATGCGTGAAAAAGTTAAAAATATGGTTGATAACAGGGCAAATTTCCATAAAAACAAAATAAAAGGTCTTGTAAAAGTCGTAAATTTATTTTATACTGTGATTACTTCTAGTCAAGTAGTGGCGCTGAGGGCACGAAAGTCTCGAACTTGTACAGAAGTGATTGGCGTAGGTTAAATAATTTTATTTTCTGTGTTTTGTTATGTTAGTCAGTTTACATGCACAGTATTGTATAAAGTTGTTTGTTTATTTGTTTTTCAACTGAACAGACAGCTCTCCTGCTGGGAATTCCCACTACGAAGTGGCGAACGGCCGAAGTTTTGGGTGATTGTCTTATGTAATTTTCACATTGAATGATTTCAATATTTCATTTTAATTTTCTCAATATAATAATAGTTGTAGCGGTCTCTACAACACCACATGCGAAATACGCGTCATACTGACGTCATGCAAACCTTTCATTGCATAAACAGAGTTTACCGTGTAATAAGCACACAGACAACTTCCCAACATCAAACAACACCCGTCTGGTTGGAGAATCCTCCCTTTTCTATTTAGGATGAGGGAGCTCTACACCCTGTTGCTCATAATTTTGCTATACTGGTGACCCTGACCTGATTAAAGCACACTACCTGCTGATCTTTCTTTTTCTTTTCACAGGTCAATCCTTTAATAAAGCAAGCCCGATTAGAGTTTTGTAGTGGGCTTGTTACTTCACCAATATTCCCCATAAATATAGATGATGAATGTCAAACAGGAAATACTGCTATCAAAGAAGAATTACCAGCTGTTAGTGATGGACTAGATGATGGTATTGAGCCAATGGAGGAATATCAAAGTGAAGGTATTGTTAGCTTTTGGTTTTAATTATGTAATTGTTTGTGTAATTTTTTAAGACTTTGCAACTGGCTTCCGGTACTCAAACTACCGTCTCCGTTTAGTCAATGAAGACAATGGCGTACCCTTGGGGCAGGGGCAGTTGGGTCAGCTGCCCCCACCTGCCCGCCATGCGAGTCTTAAATGATTGTAAACACGCCCAGTTATTACAGGAGTATTTATTCCTGGTTGATGGTCTCCGCCGGCGAGATTGTTTAAATCCATACTAATCTAAATGCGATATTATAAATGCGAAAGTAACTCTGTCTGTCTGTCTGTCTGTTACGCTTTCCCGCTTAAACCTCTCAACCGATTTTGATGAAATTTGGCACAGACAATCTTTAGACCCTGAGAAAGAACATAGGCTACCTTTTATCCCGGAAAAAATTGATTTTCCCGAGGGAAATCTAAAAAGCGCGATATATTCCGCGGGCGGAAAGTTAGTATATTAATATATGGTACCTTGTGAATAAATCTATGAAAATATTATGTACGGACGACAGCAGGTCCAGCTACCTGATACTGTCAAATTATCTCAATCAACATAGAGCTTTTATTAATGCTTTAGTGATATTGAAAACCCATTAAAAAATCATTGTAGTAGCTTTTGATGCGCTGTCGTCTGAAGCTGTACATAAAAAAAAATTGAATCTTTTCTGTAAAAGAGCTGAAAGACACAATTATAGTGCTAGAAATAGGAACCAATTAGTTGATCCTGTTTCAGACTTGCTAAAGTAAACTCATACTTCATGGAGTAGGTACTATTTAAAATGTTACAATAAAATTCCTGCCCACATACTCGCAATTAAATGAATCTAAATTTAAACCTTGTATTAAACGCACACTGTCGCCAAGCATATTATACGTTGAAAGGATTACGTCGTTAACAGAAATGCTTGGCTCAACGCTGGTCCTTCCCCACAGGGGAGTATAAACTAGTTAGCATTTGAAAACATTGTTAGAGTTGCTTACCATTGGAATAATAATAAAAATATAGCTTATATTTACATATAATGCATATAGAGGCAATTTCTCATTATTGTATAATAGGATAGCACACGCGTGAACACTGTGTACTTGCTATTAAGCTACCATCTACTGGATACATTTTTTCATTTCCTTAAATGTGCTCTAGTGGTTGAGAGTACAATGTGTCGGTGATGGTGGAGTGTGTGTTCAGTCATTAAGTTCCCTTCAAAATGGTTGAGCTAACCGGTGCTGATCCATGCGTCATGTTTGTGAACGGGTGCCCTCAGTGGGGAAAGTTTTTGCAATTATGTAGTTTATTTATAACAAAAGCTTAGATATTGATTAAGACATTAAAAAAATGTAAAAAAAGTAATTTATTCCACACAAAGGAAGTAATTAATAGTAACAAGAGGCATACAATATAGAATTTAATCATTACCAGACACATACGAGGAGCTTAATACATACATCCGCGTTGCGCGCTCATCGATCACTACGCGAACGCTTTTTTTTTATTTTTTATATGGCATATCGTAGTTGACCTTGAGAGGTCGTGACTACTTAACCGGACTATTCTGTGGCTGCCTTATATGAATTTAAAGCCTCCAGCCAGGGCAACTAAAAACTAAGCGCCTACGCGCTAAGGGCACCCCCTGTGGGGTACTAACCTCGGCTTAGGGCGTTGCTGGAGAGAACAGCAAGGGACGGCTGGATCGAATTTTTATTTTAATTCGGTTTGATGACCGCGGCGTTTCCTAGTACTAGCTCTGAGAAGAAACGTCCGAAACAAACTCAGAGGTCACAGTTGGGAATTTATATTTGCTGGCCCAGATGCATTTGATGGCCTTCATCGGGCAAGGGACGGAAAACTACACAAACGAAAAATTGTAATGTCGATCCATGTTGCACTTTTTACTGATAATAGTAGACAAATATGCCGTGCGTACGACATTCGCGGGAAAACTGAAGTTCAAGTACTAGTAAATAGGCAGTTACCGACGTCGCTGCAATAAAATATACATTAGGCTTTCCAACATTTTAATTTTTGCGCGCAGACTACTTTCTGTCGTATAACTACAGTCGAGAGCTTATTTTACTTTGAACATTATAAAGCGGGATCGCCTTTGAACGCGTAGCGGTAGCTTTTTTTTTGTATTGTTACATTAAGTTATTTTATACCTTACTAACGCACACGACAGATTTTTTTGGATTGAATTTTTGGATTGTTGCCTACAAGCTATTTTATGCCGTATAACTACGCGCGGGAGCTTATAATGGTTTGAACATTAAATGCATTGCTTTCGTTTGAGGTGGTATCATGTCCCTTCCGAGTAGCACCTACAAGTTCTATCTAGCATAGTTACGCTAACGTAACGTTTGATTCTTTCTTTTTTATTATTTTTTGACACGAGCATTTTTATTTTTGTCTTTTACTCTATTCTTCGAAAGTACTTCTTAAAGCAAATTGTTCTGCCGCGGGAAACAACCATTAAAATTACAGCGTGTATAGGCTGAGCAAACGTTATAATAAACCATTCCACTGTGTGTGCGGCAGTGTTTAATAATAATAATAATAATATATTTATTTTGCTTAAAACATGGTATAAAAGGTCTTACATACAAAAAAGAGATCACTCATGTTTAGCTTAAAAATAAAGCATGCAAAAATGTTTAGCACAAGCAAGTGCAAGCGTTGCGTGTGCATGTTGTCAACGTTAGTGTTCTAAATAGTCCTTAATACTATAGAAATTATATTCATTCAACCACTTATGCAATTTAAATTTAAATATTCTAGAATTTAATTCTTTCAATGTCTTTGGTAACTTATTATACACACGTACACACATAGCTACACAGTTTTTATTATATTTAGTACACCTAGGCAGTTCGTCAAGTACAAGCGTATATTGGTCACGCCGACTTCGCGAACATACCTCTTCTGCTGTTTTAAATAATTCTTGGTGTTTCTTTACAAACATACACAACTCATAAATATATAATGACGGCAACGGTAGCAAACCAAGCCTCTTAAATATTGGTTTACATGATTCATCGGATGGGATCCCGTATAAGGCGCGTATACACTTTTTTTGTGCGATAAATGCCCTGTTGTGTTCCGTACTATTTCCCCATGTTATAAGTCCATACCTCAAAGAGGACTCAACGTAAGCTCGATAAGACATTACGGCTATTTTTATATTAGTTACACGTTTAATTTTTCTAAGGGCATATACAAATTTATTTATTTTATTGCACACGTACTGAACCTGCGCCTTCCAGTCTAAATATTCATCTAATACTATACCTAAAAATTTGGTTATTTTATGTATATCCATTTTAAAATTAAATTTATTATTATAATATTTGTTAAATTGTATGTATACGGATTTGTCAAGATTTATAGATAAATTATTATTATTAAGCCAATTAATTAGAATGTCAATAGTATTATTTATGTCAGTTTCATGGTCATTAATTGAATTATATTTTTTGTCAGCAGTTACAATTATAGAAATGTCATCGGCGAAAAGAAAACATTTGTGTTTAGTTATGTCAACTATATCATTTATATAGAGAAGAAATAAGATGGGGCCCAATATGCTACCTTGGGGCACACCGCGTTTTACACATCGATATTCAGACGTATGCATTATCATGTCTCTATTTTCGTTCAGTCTAGTAACAGCGACACTCTGTTGTCTGTCAGTTAGGTACGACGAAATTCATTGGTGTGGTAATCCTCTAATCCCAAGAGCTTCTAATTTTTGTAATAAGTTGGCATGTGTAACGAGATCGAATGCCTTCGATAAGTCAAAGAAAAGCCCCGTGACAAACTGATTTTTGTTTAAACTGCTCAGTATTGTTTTTAAGAGTGAGAATGTGGCTAGTGATGTGGATTTACCTTTTTGAAATCCATATTGTTGTTTTCTTATAATGTTAAACTTACTGCAGTAATTTATTAATCTGTGATACATACATTTCTCGTATATTTTTGAGATGATGGGTATTAATGTAATAGGGCGATAATTGTTCACGTCACGTTTATCACCCTTTTTGAACAATGGTTTAACGATGGATAGTTTTAGTGCTTTTGGGAATACTCCTTGTGAAAATGATAAGTTGATCAAATATGTCAATACTGTACTTATTTCATTAATACATATCTTAATGATTCTGGTATTAAGTTCGTCATAGCCTTCAGCCTTGGTGTTGTTCAACGATATTATCTGTTGCCTCACCTCACTTTCAGACATAGGAGAGAGGAACATCGAGTTAACAATTACGTTTTCATTGAGACAACTATTTATTTGACCCTGTGTAGGGATACAGTTAATGAAATGGTTGTTGAAGGCAGAAGTTATTTCCGCTGGTTTTGTTAGAACAGTATTGTCAACCTGTAAAGATTCAATATTCTGGATTTGGTTTAGTTTAGTTGTTAACTGCATTATTTAAGTAACAATTGTCACACTTATATTTATTTAACCATTTGTGTACACACAGAAACAGACAAGAAAAAACAGAACGGAGAAGGTACAGAGGTAATGCTAATAGAACAATAAACACAGATGTAGACAGCGTGTGGAAAAGTAAAGGACACAAGAAATAATACAAAACAATGTGATTCACAAAAACAATAAATATAAGAATAAACTGATAAATGGAAACATAGTGTCATATACTCCCTCTCACCGAAAGGCCTGTGTCCCAACAGTGGGGAAATTATAGGCTAATTAGGCACACATGGACTATCACCAGGATTAATGCATAGGATTACTTGTAATTCTGATATTCTCACAGGGTCGAAACTTACGCAGGTAAAACCAGGCGCACCTAGTTGATAATAATATTCTTGACAGTTTTTGTTTCTTTACAGAGCTAGATCCCGAAAATTTAGACAATAGCTGTCTAGATGTAGCAGATATACCACCACACTGTTATGAGTCAGACTTAGAAGATAATATACCTTTAATTATATGTAAAACTGAAGCGGAAGACGAAAAAGTTTCAAAGAAAAAAAAACCCATGGAGACAATAAGTAAGTATTAGTTAGTGTTCTGGTGTAGATACGGTTCAGTTTACTTTGTAAGGATCTGGAGTAACGTAAAAGAGGTATTGCTTCTAAGGAATTTATTTTGATACTACTTGGTTACTTGTAATGGCATGCTTTAAAAGATAGATTTTAACACACATACATACACATGCATACACACATACAAACAGCTCATTATTATTGAAATGGTTCGAACATGCCGCCCTCCAAAGGGCTCATAAAGACCTTTACATTTACAAACATAACAAGATAACTAATTAATTTAGGTTTCATCACCAAGCATCTAAGCACAAGTCATAAATACTGCGAGAAAATTCAAATAATTTACATTAAACAATGGTATGAATTTTATTAACATAGCTTCATTAGATATTGGAACATTAATCATAAATATTAATTATCAATATCTATTGGCAAAGGACAGAGCTTATTAAAACTTCGCTTAACTATACTGCCACCACTCTTAACACTATACACTCTAGTGAGTAGGGTTGCTGAGGATTCCTCTTCCGCTTCCTCATAATACGGAAGTTCCGCAATATTTTGAGTTCCTCAACCCTTACCGCATCCTAATAAATAAAAATAAAAAAATCCTCTTCCGCTATCGCTTCCTCAAAATTGAAGAGGAATTTCAGTGCGCATGCGCGTATCCATGGCAACACGGCCCGACGCTGCCACCGGGCCGGGCCGAACGGTCAGCCTTGCTTGTTTTGAAAAATAAACCGAAATATTCTGGGCTTTATGGAGCTGTGCGGCAATATCTATCTTCTCCTCCATCAAGTGTCCCCAGCGAACGACTTTTTAGCAATGCTGGATTGGTTTATGATGAATTAAGAAACCGCTTGTCAGGGGAAACAGCGTCTAAATTATTTTTTATAAAATTCAACCTCGGTATAATTAATTTTAATGATTAATATTTTTTTATAAATTGGTTAATAATATCTACTTATTTAATTAATAAAGAAATAAAGGCTGCATTATTATTTTCTCTTCAATTCTTAAATAAAATTATATCATGCTCTCATATTTATACATATATATATTTCTTGTGTGCGTGTGTATGTCACTGAACTTCTCCTAAACGGCTGGACCGAGTCTGATAAAAAAATTTTGTTTGTTCAAGGGGATTCGAGAATGGTTTAGATTCACAAATTGATCCACTGGAAAGTTTTCTTTCAATTATTTTTTGTGTGTGCATAGGACAGTGTCAGTTGGGTCCGCTAGTCATTCATATTATCCTCTTCCTCTTCCGCTTCCTCATCCGCATCCTCTTCCTCAAAAAATATCCTCATCCTCAAAATTTGTGATTGACACTTCCTCTTCCTCTACCTCATAATTACTTTCTCAACAACCCTACTAGTGAGTCCATCGTCACCTGGGTGCTTAGCAATAATGCGACCTAATGCCCATTTGCTTGGTGGGAGCTGATAATTTTTGATGAGAACAATTTTGCCGACATCAAGTTCGTTGCATTGTTTAAGCCATTTGGGTCTCTGTTGGAGGCTGGTTAGGTATTCTGATTGCCATTTACGCCAGAAATCTCCCATCAACTTCTGCATGTGCTTCCAGCGTGACAGGTGACTGAATGGAATGTCTCGAAGATCAGGTTGTGGTGTAGTTATTGGTGATTCACCAATCAAAAAATGACCTGGTGTTAAAGGTGTCAGGTTATCTGTATCTTCGTCATCTATTGGGCTTAGCGGCCTAGAGTTTAGGCCCGCTTCGATTTGACAAAGCAGGGTACTCATTTCTTCATATGTTAGATGATGGGTCAGAATCCTTTTCATGTGGTGTTTCATGGACTTCACGCCCGCCTCCCACAAGCCACCAACATGAGGGCTATAGGCAGGGATGAAGTGCCACTGCGTTCCATCCTGTGCAAGAGACTCTGCTACTCAATAGCAGAGTCTCTTGCACAGGATGGAACCTTCAAGTTCAAATTTTGCCTCCTTCCAAGCTGCTGCCAGCTCTTTATTAGCACCCACAAAATTGCGCCCTTGGTCACTCCATATCTGTGAGCATCTTCCACGTCTGGCGACGAACATTTTGAAGGCACCAATAAATGATTCGGTTGTGAGATCGCCGACCAATTCGAGATGAATGGCTTTAGTGGACATGCAAACAAATACTGCGACGTAAGCCTTGTTTGTTTTTACTCCTCGACCTTTAGATGCTAAAACTTGATAGGGTCCGGCGAAATCCACTCCACTGTTCAGAAAGGGTTTGGCTGGAGTTACCTTGACCTTAGGTAAATCACCCATGAGTTGGTTTTTGGTTGCAGCGCTGTGTTTCGAACATATCAAGCATTTGCGGAATCTAAAGTTGATCATACTTTTTGCTTTGATCAACCAAAATTTTGTTCTTACGTAGGCCATCATCATTTGTACCCTTCCATGTAATGACTTCAGGTGAGCATCTTTCACGATGAGCATTGACAAGTTGCTGTGATTGTTCAATATAATCGGATTTTAAGTTTCTTCAGATATATTTGCGTGGTGCAACCTGCCGCCCACCCTGAGAATATTTTCATTGTCCAGGTATGGTTTTAATAATTTCAATTTACTATTTTCTTTTACTTCCTTTCCTTTGCTTAAACTCAAGATTTCTTCATAAAATGCATCTCTTTGTGAAATTTTAATGCAGGCTTTCAGTGATTCTTCTAGTTCCTCGGTGGTTATGACTGTATTCTTCTTTTCTAACTTCTTCCCTTTGAGAAATCTTCTGCAATAAGTTATTGATTTTAGAAGTTCTTCTAAGCGATTAAATTGATCAAATTGTTTGTCTAGGCTTTCTTCCTTTTCTTCTAGTTTAAAGTTTGTCTGTATTACTTCTCTTCTTTCTAAACTTGTCATTAGGTTATTTGGTCTATTGAAGGTTATTGTTTTCTGTCTTAGCCATTCTGGGCCCTTCCACCATTGCTCATCTTTCTTCAACTCCAGAATATGTTCTCCTCGTGACGCAACATGAGCAGGATTATCGTTTGTGTGTACATGAAACCAATTGGATCCTGTATTATCCAATATTTCAACAACCCTGTTTCTCACGAAGGTTTGCCATCTTGTTGGGTCTCCCAGTAGCCAAGAAAGCACTATTGTGGAGTCACTCCATGCGAATATTTTGCCATCAGGAATTCTTAATGCTGCTTTAATTTGTTTGAGCAGTCTAGACAAGAGAAGAGCACCGCATAACTCTAACCGTGGAAGAGACAGTGGTTTAACAGGTGCTACTCGCGTCTTTGCATCTATTATTTGTGTTTGGGTATCTTCATTTTCTTCTTCTACTTTGACATATGCAACAGCTGCGTATGCTTTGGTAGAAGCATCACAAAACCGTGAACTTCTATGGTAGTTGCCTTATGGTTGGTGATTCCCAGCCATATCTGTACTTCAATTTCATTAACATCTTGAAGACTATATCTTAGTGCAGTCCATTCATACTTGATATCAGCGTCTACTTCTTCATCCCAGCTTATTCCTTGCAACCACAGCTTCTGTATCAATAGCTTTGTTGGTAGCATAGCTGGAGCTAATCAACCCAGTGGATCAAATAGCCGTTGTACATCGGCGAGGATCGTGCGTTTGGTAATCTGGTTACTCATAGGTGGCAAGGTTAGACTGTACTGAAATGTCTTTACCCATGTTCCAGCGTAGGCCCAAGTCGGTGATGGTGCCATGAATGGAGATGTCTAGATTGGCGTGCGTTGTTCGTTTAGCAGGATCAAATTATCTCAAGAAGTCAATATCGTTTGAGCACCATTTCTGTAGTGTGAACCCTCCCTTCTGTAGTATAGCTTCTACGTTCTTTGCTATGTGTATTGCATTTTCTACATCGTCATTCGAAGCCATCAAGTCGTCGACGTAGAAGTCTTCTTTGATCATTTTAGCAGCATCAGGGCATACGGTTCCTTCATCATCAGAGATTTCATGTAAAGTTCGGATAGCTAAGTATGGAGCGGATGCTGTACCGAACGTGACGCGTGTGAGTCTGTAGTCTTTGATTGGTTGATTAGGGTCACTCCTCCATACTATTCTTTGCAAATCTCTGTCTTCTTTCGTCACTAAGACCATTCGATACATGCGGTGTATGTCCGCCACAAAACAAATCTTCATACGCCATCTCATGATGAGGCTTCTCATATCAGTTTGTAGCTGGGGTCCAACTAGAAGTTCGTCATTTAAAGAAACATCATTGTTTCCCTTTTGCGATGCGTTGAAAACTATTCTGACCCTTGTAGTTTCTTTATCTTCTTTTACCACTGCATGATGTGGCAGGTAAACACTTTAATTGTTCATTTTCTCTTGTGGGACCTCTTCCATATGATTCATGTTAATATATTCATCCATGACCTTTGCATATTATGTTTTTAGTGTAGGATTCTTCTCTAGTCTTTTCTCTAATTGATTAAGTCTCTTCATAGCTATTTCTCTTGTTCCTCCTTGTGTTGATAACAGCTTGTCGGTTTTAGTTGGTAGTTTGACGATATATCGTCCGACTTCTGTTCTTGTGTGAGTGGATTGGTAGATTTGTTCACATCTTCTTTCTTGTGTTAGTGTAGTCTTGGCTTCAGTATCCAACTCCCACATTGATTTTAACATCTTGTCTAAGTCAAGGCTATGGTGCATCACAATGACTTCATTGGTAGTTCCATGTTCGTTTATGTTTCCAAACAAGATCCACCCTAGGCTGGTATTGTGAGCACATGGAGAACCTGGGGGACCTTTGATTATATCGCTTCTTATTATTTGGGCACATACTTCTACACCTAGTAGCAGATCTACTCTTCCTTGTTTATTAAAGCCTGGATCAGCTAATAATAAACCTTCCAAATGGTACCAGGTGTTGGTTGGAATGGTTTGTTAATAGTAATTGCGTGGTTATGCGTGTTGACATAATATAAGCCTTCACTCTTAACTTGAAACTGTTGTTGTATCTTGATTGCAGCTCGATATAGGCAGCTTGTTTGACAGCAGTTGTGGTCGAGCCAACTCCGTTAACTGTTGCGTGTGGAGGTATTCTCTTGAGTCGTAACAGTTGAGCAGCTCTCTCGCTAATGAATGTGGCCTGTGAGCCCTGGTCAATGAGCGCGCGCAGTACTGTCACTCGCCCTGATTCGTCACAAACTGGCACAAGTGCTGTGGCCAATAGTGCTGTACATGTGCTGGTGGTGAAGTGCGATGCGAGCTCAACCTCTTTATTAGCTTCCTTTGGTTTGCTTTGTACTTCATTTTGTTGTTGCTTGTTATCTGATTGATTGTTGGTACTTGGTCGTGCATGTTGAATATGTTGATGAACAAGAGAATGATGGCGCTTGTGGCATATGCGGCAGGACATGTTTAACCGACACTTCTTAGCTGAATGTCCTGGCGCCAAACAATTGAAACATAGTTGGTACTTCTTCACATATTCACACCTCTCAGTTGGTTCCATTTTGTTAAAATCTTTACAATGGCATAGCGTATGATTATCCTTACAAAGTAGGCAACTTCTTTGTTTAGTGATAGAAGGTACTGTAGAAGAATGGACTGTATATTCTTTACCTCTTGATGGTTTCTCTCTTGACGGCGGAGCAATCAGTTCTAGTGTGCGAAATGTGGTTTGTAGGAATCTCACAAGTTCTTCCCATTTCGGTAATTCTTCTAAATTATCTTTGTACGCAAACTGTTCCCATTCTCGGTGTGAATCTGGGTCCAGCTTTTGCACTGTCACAAATATAATGAACGGATCCCAAGAATCAGTTGACACGTTGAGGTTTCTTAGACTATTAATACACTCACTTGTTGTGTCTAACAATGCCTTTATATTGTTAGCAGATTGAGTAGTAATCTTCTTCTGCATTATCAATTTTCGAATGAGTGAAATCACTATAATCCGCCGATTACCGTACCTATCTCGTAATAAGTTCCAAGCTTGCTCGTAATTACTTTCTGTTATTTGTATGTGCTTTAATAATGTTTCTGCTTCTCCTGTAATGCTACTTTTCAAGCTTTTCAAGTAATGAAGCTTTTGAACCTTGGACAACGTGGAGTTCTTATGCACTAACGATGTGAAAAGATCGCGGAACGTGGTCCAGTCTTCATAATGTCCCGAAAAGGTAGGTAACTGTATTTGAGGCAGTTTAAGATTTCCTTCATAATGCGTGCCGGTATTGTATGCAACGTCACTTAATCTCGGGTTTTGGTTAACCGATAAAAGGTCCTTCAAATCACCTTGCAAACATAGGTACAAATCTTCAACAACAAAGTAGTCTTCATTTGCGAAATACGGAACGTCTTTCTTCTTTTCCTTAGGTATCACTTTTAATAAGTTATGATGCGCCGTGCTAAACTTCTTCCAATATTCTTCAATGGATTGTAAACGTGTCTCGATGTATCCTTTTGTAAGTCTTTGTTTCGGACATTTCTTGAGGTTAGTTTGCGCCTTTTGCAGCAGTAACGCAACATCTTCCAACTCTGTCAGCAATTGTTCCACGGCAGTAGACATTTTTCCAAAAAAAGATGCAATATAGGTAACGTATTTACTGAGCTAATCCAATCGCCAATACTGGCACAAATCACTGATAGAAAACAGGTTCCTTACCTAAGGAATGCGCTTCTTTTGTATTCGCACTATTTACTAGACCGCCCAAGTAGATTATTTATCCGGTTCGAAATTCGACCATGTTCTGGTGTAGATAGGGTTCAGTTTACTTTGTAAGGATCTGGAGAGGTGTTGCTTCTAACGAATTTATGTTGATACTACTTGGTTACTTGTAATGGCATGCTTTAAAAGATAGATTTACACTTGTGTACACCCATACAAACAGCTCATTATTATTGAAATGGTTCGAACAGCTAGTTATACAATATGTAAAGAAAACCCTGTCCAACCCAGAAGGATAATAAAGGTTAGGTAATCACATGACCAAATAAAAATTTGAAATTTTGCATAATCATCATAGTAAATATACTAATCAATTTTGAAACAATCTTTTTTTTTCCCCGAATTCACTCTAGCTTCTCCAAAATTTGGTAATTAAAAAAAAATGACAACACCATTTTAGGCGGTATAATTATCGGCTTTCCTTTCAGTCAGTCTCGCCGCGGCCAATCGCAGTCGCGCGATGAGCATTGTCGGCGACGTAAAAGAAATAATTAGAGATGCACTATTTTTTGCGTAATAACTTTTTGTTTAATCGCTATTAACGTTTTTTTATCGCTATTAATCGAAACTTGTATCTGGTTGAATGATTTGTTGTAAAAACACAGATTACCTAATGGTAAAAGTACTTTTGTTTGTTTATCGATTAATTATTATTAACATTATTATAACACGTGTATACTAATACTCGTGGCCTTCTCGTTTCTGTTTAGTAAAAGGCCTTATGAAACACAATTTTAGTAAAGTTTTACAAATATTTTAACGTATTGAGACAGAAACTGAAATTAAAACTTTGACATGATTTTCATTTACAGCAGTGTATCTAGTTAATTTGAGTTTTGTAAAAGCTCTAAACAATTCCATGCTATGTTGAATCGATAGTGAGAAACCAAAATACTAAATCGTTACCAAAAATAGACGAGTAAATCGTATCGATCGAGCAATCAATACTTTGAGTACTTACACATATCTACTCAAAGCATGCCGCGAGGGCAGCCGCGTACCTATTTTTATATTTTTATAAAATAAAAATCATTTTTACTTTAAATTATCAATTTCGCGTAAACATTGCTTCCGTGTAGACTACTCGTGTATTGTGATCATGTCGATTTCTAACGTAATTTAACATGCTGATGGTAGGGTAGTAACTGCAATTAGCTGTATTGTGATCAGGTGTTGGACAACTTGGATGTGGCTACTTATCGGTCAATGTGGTTCCAGCATGACGGTGTCCCACCATATTATTGCCGACCTGTACGTGAATACTTCCATTATTAGTTCGGTGGGCAGTGGATTGGTAGGGGTGGACCAATTTTGTGGCCAGCGTGGAGTTGACACCGCTTGATTTTTATTTGTGGGGACCGTCAAACAATTAATCTTCACAAAGATTTGTCATACTGAAGACGAGATGCGTGGACGAATTGTAGCAGCTTTTGAACGCATCAAATCGGACAGAACGGTGCTGCAAAACGTCCGTGCTAATCTCGTGCGACGATGCCAGGCCTGTTGAAGGAATTTAAAGCTTCGATGTATAGGTTAATGGACTGTAGTTGCACTGATAAATTAATAAAAACCATGAGCTACGATACAAGACTGCGGTTTATTCAGAACTTGACACAAGAGAGATATATCAGACAAAACACCATGTTGCCATACATAAATATACATTAAATGTTGCAATACATAAACACAACAGAAAATTAAAAGGTTAATGTTGGGTTCCCAACATATTGCCGGGGAAACAAAATTCAAGAATGACCAGCAATACAAACATCTACTTGCATTATAATTACAGTAGGCAACAAGTACTTACGTGCATAGACATTGTGATGAAAAACAATGAGAAACACATCATACACATTAAATGTTTTTTAAAAAACTTACATTTGCATGTTATATAGACACGTTTAACACGTTAACATTTTCGTGTTTTACAGAATCTCTAATGACTTCTTAAGTTACTTTATGGGTAGAGAGTACTTAACTATAAATACTTAAAATAACAAAAGCATGTGCTACGCCTAGCCCTACGACAATATATATCTTGGGATCAGTATAAAAACTAGTAGGACACAGCTATTTGTTTTCTGGGCAATCTAACGGTAAGACACATATTTTCATTACAGCCCTTCTATGTGCGTGGCCGTTTGAAGTCTTAATTTCAACTACACGAACCTTTCCATCATCCCCTGGAAAGGTATTTATAATTCTAGCTAAAGACCAGTACATTGGCGACAAGTTGTCGTCTTTAAGTATTACAAGTGATCCCACTTTTACATTTGGTTCGGAAGTTAACCACTTAGGTCGACCTTGTAATTAATTCAAATAATGCTTACTCCAGCTTTTCCAGAAGGACAATTTTATATCGTTACAGGTTTTCCAAAATTGAGATGTAGTTATCATAGTAACATTTGCATCAGGGTATGTATTTAAAGCAGAACCAATCAAAAAGTGGCCTGGAGTAATGCATGCATAATCATTAACATCATTTGTTATCGGCATTAGAGGTCTACTGTTTAATATGGCCTCGATTTGACATAAAACTGTATACAATTCCTCATAAGTTAAAATTGCTGTTTGTAACTCTATTTTTAACAAATTCTTACAACTTTTTATACCACTCTCTGCCACTCCAGCAAATACAGGTGAATAGCATGGCAAGAAATGAAAATTGATTCTCTTTTGAGCTGCAAATTGGGAAACTAATTTTTGATGTATTGGTGAATTATGCAAATTGTACATTTCATCTAACTGCTTCTTTGCACACTTGAAGTTTGAAGCATTTTCGCTGTAAATGTCAGTAGGCATTCCTCTTCTGGCCATAAAGCTATTAAGACATGCAATAAAACTTTCGGTGGTTAAGTCGGATGCAAGCTCTAAATGAATAGCCTTTGTTACGAAGCATACAAACAGGCAAACATAACCTTTAGTAATTACTGGCTTTCTAATTCGGGCAATTTTCAATGGTATTGCTCCACTATAATCTAAACCAACCTTTTGATATGCGCGACATGCTCTCACCCTATCAGGTGGCAATGAGCCCATTAGTTGTTTAGAGGCTTCAGCTTTTAATTTAAAACAAATTATACACTTATACAAAACTTTTTTAACTTCTCTGAGACCATGTATTATCCAAAATCTTTGCCTTAGTGATGACAGAGTCAGCTTGGGGCCTGCATGAAAGTTTCTCAAGTGTTCACTTTGAATTATCAAGTTAGTGACGCGTGAATCCCGTGGCATAATGGGATGCTTTTGCTTTGGGTTTTTTTTATCAGCATTATGCAACCGGCCTCCAACACGAAGCAAACCTCGGTCATCAATAAAAGGACAAAGAGCTTTTAGATTTCCTTTGACAATTGCCTTACCACATCTTAATACATGAATCTCATCACTCAGAAACTTCTGTTGCTCATATGTTACAATCATAGATAAAGAATTATATTATCAAGTTCCTGACTGGTTACATAATTATATTTATTTTAAACATCTTTTGACATCCCAAATCGTTTAAAAACGTCAGTTGTAAAACCTATATATAAGAAAGGTGACAAAACGAACATGAGCAATTACCGCCCAATAACTCTAACCCCCATTTTATCGAAAGTACTTGAAAAAGTTATGTGTATTAAAGTGGAGAACTTTTTAACGAAATATGAAATTCTTAAAAAATAACAATTCGGTTTTAGGAGGGGTAGCTCCACAGCTTTAGCATGTTTCTCGCTATTGAAACATATAACCGAAGGCCTAAATCAAAAATCAAAGATAAGCTGTGTATTTCTAGACATGACAAAAGCCTTTGACTATGTCTGTCATAGAACACTACTCACGAAACTTGCATATTATGGAATCCGAGGGAAAGCCAACGACTGGTTCAAAAGCTATCTTGCTGAAAGAGTGCAATACGTGGAAATAACCAAAATCTGTAAACAAGAGCAAAAAATGCTTCGGTCAGGATATAAACAAAATAATTATGGCACACCACAGGGAGGGATTTTATCCCCGCATCTCTTTTTAATCTACATTAACGACCTGCCCGAAACAGTAGGCAAAGATTGCATATTATTCGCCGATGACACTACTTTAATAATCAAGAGTGAAAATAATACAAGCTTGGAAAAGGATACTGTCCTAGCGCTGAACAATGCAGTAAATTATCTTTTTTTTTTTTTTACATATTATAAACCAGCGCCTGACCGCAATCCCGCCCGATGGCAAGCAGTGACGCAATCGTTGATGGCAAAGCGCACTAGTTTATTAAGAGCCTATTCACTCTAGCCTTGAAGACACTCAAATTGTAGTCCGACGGAAACACCGCCGCTGGCAAATTGTTCCAGTCCCTCGATGTACGCGGTATAAAGGAGGAGGCGAAACGCTTCGTCCGGATCGTAGTGGTGTTAACAACGTAAGGGTGGAAACCAGCCGTACGACGGGTCGTCCGCTGGTGGAACGGAGATGGGGGAATTAAATCATGCAATTCCCTCGCACACTCCCCGAAATGCATCCTATAGAACACCGAAAGGCTGGCTACTCTACGCCTGTGCTCTAGGCTTTGGAGATCAACTCGAGTTAGATCAGGGTCACCAATCAGCCTCTTTGCACGTCTCTCCACTGAATCCAAAGTGGCCAGGTGACACTTGGCAGCACCAGCCCAAATGTGGCTGCAGTACTCCACCCACGAACGGACCTGTGCTTTGTATAACATTAGAAGCTGCCCAGGTGTGAAGTACTGCCGGACCTTTGCGATAACGCCAAGTTTCCTGGCAGCCACCTTGGCCTTGGACTCAATGAACCGCCCAAAGTTAAGGTTCGAGGAAATCTCAACTCCCAAAAGCTGAAGGCGGTCGGAACACTCCAAGGACACATTTCGAAAAGTAGGAGCCAAGGTGAACGGGCTCCTTTTGGCGGTGAAAAGACACGCCTGTGTTTTGGCGGCATTGAATGCTACAAGATTGGCATTGCCCCATTCGGAGACTGCCTGCAGTGCAACACTCGTTCGCTCAAGCATGGCCTCTCTTTCGGACCGGATTGATTCCCTACTAGCCCGAGCATCCGGCAGGTATCTCTCTACAACTGTGCTGTCATCTGCATACCCATAGATACCGGGCATCAGCAGATCGTTAATATGCAGCAGGAACAGAGTTGCAGAGAGAACAGACCCCTGAGGAACACCGGCATTAGTTGACATGGGCTCAGAAGAGCATCGTCGACAACAACTCGGAGGGACCGTTCAGTCAGGAAGTCTTTTACCCAGCCAGTCAGGCTAGGGGAAATGCCGTACGCTGGAAGCTTACTCAAAAGGCCAGCGTGCCATACCCGGTCGAAGGCCTTCGAGACATCAAGGGAGACAGCAATCGCTTCTCCATTCTTCTCGAGGGCCTCGCCCCACAAGTGAGTGGCATACACTAGTAGGTCCCCAGTTGACCGATTGCGGCGAAACCCGTACTATCGGTCACTGAGGAGATCGTTACCTTCCAGGTATGCCAAGAGGCGCGAGTTCAATACACGCTCCATAATTTTGCAAAGTATGGAGGTGATCGAAATCGACCGATAGTTGGCAGGATCGGCACGACTACCCTTCTTGGGCACGGGCTGCACGTTAGCAAGCTTCCAGGACTTGGGCACTATACCAGACCTAAATGAGAGGCGAAACAAGCGCGTCAATACAGGAGACAACTCGGGCGCACATGCTTTAAGAACAATCGCTGGTATACCATCCGGGCCACTAGCCTTATTCACGTCCATACGACACAGTACTCTCAGAACCTCCTTGTTTCTAATGCGAACCTCAGGCATTGAAGCTCCGCAATGAGGTAAATTAGGTGGAGTAGCACTACCAGTATCAAGACGCGAAATATGGGCAAAGAGAGAAGCAAAGAGACCTGTTTTCTCTCTCGCCGTATGAGCCAGTGTTCCATCAGGCCTAACCAGCGGAGGCAGTGAGGGCCGACAGAAGTTCGCCTAAACCGATTTGGTAAGGGACCAAAAAGATCTGCTACCGGATGGCTGCGCAGATAACTTGTTGCCAATATGGGTAATGCGGTCGAAGCGAGCCTTCTTGAGCGCCTTCTTGTAGGTCTTGGCAGCACGGTTAAAGGCTCTCTTCTTTGAGCTTAGATCCGGAGCTCCGCGGTCACGAGCGTCAACCCAGGCGAGAAATGCCGTGTGCTTACGCTGTTCAGCTTGGACACAATCGGCATTGAACCATGGGCGAGCCGAGCCACCGACGGACACGTCATTGAATGGGATAAAATACTCCATAGCTTGACGCACCACATCGGTTATAGCGTCCGCACAGCTCGACGGATTGTCAGAAGAGAAGCAGACCTGCTGTCAAGGATAAGACGTAAAGAAGTGGCGCATCTCATCCCAATCCGCTGACCTGTATCGCCACATTCGCCGTTCACCACGAGAGTCGTGATCTGGTGGGGAGAAGGACGATACAGACTTCACCAGACAGTGGTCTGAAGTTCCCAACGGTGAGGAAACTGTTACAACACATCCGTCCGGATCAGTGGTCAGCAGAAGGTCCAAACAGTTGGCAGTATGGCCAACTACATCAGGCACCCTAGTCGCTCGCTCTACCAGCTGGGAAAGGCCCATAGAAAGCGCGAAGTTTCGCGCTTCTCTCCCAGCGTGGTCGGTCCTCTGGTATGGGAAGAGCCAGTCCTGGTGGCAGGCGTTGAAGTCCCCCAGAGCAACGAACTGAGCGTCAGGGTGCCGATGCAGCGCATTGTCAGCAGCCTCACTGAGGTGGTCAAATAATCGAGTTGTCTCCTGATCACCGCTGTGCGATCGGTAGACACAGGTGTAAACAATTTTGTCCACACCAGTGTCAACCAACAGCCATAGGGACGAGAAGTGAGGGTCTTCGAGGTGACGGAGGCGCCGGCAGCAGATGTCATTGCGGACATACACACAGACCCCGGCACGCTGCAGGAAATGATGCTCCAAAGAGTATCCCGGGTAGCCGAGGTATGCCGCATCAGACGGACATCTGATCTGGGTCTCCGTCAAGAAAAGTAGATGTGGCTTTTCAGTCTCAAGGTGGTAATGTACTGCAATGAGATTGGAGTGCAGACCTCTAATATTTGCGAGGTGCACTTTAAATGAGAGGACGTGCGCCCGCTGTGCACACCTACTTTTCCTTATTGAGCTTTTCATTTTAAAAAACATTGAGTGAATAGGAAGGAAGACGGCAGTTGAGTGAGGTGATGCAACGTTAAACCTCACAATGCGACCAACGATGCCGGGCCAGAGGGAAAGTGATCTGGAGACTGCGGGGACGCCCGAATCCCCCCAGGGATCGCCATCGGGTCCTCGTCCGGTCGCCAACCGGCACGATGGGGCCACCCTGGAATTTTTCGCAGTTGGCGGGGCAGCCTTTCGTATGTGGCTGGCACACTACTTGAGCCCCCAACTACCTGCGGTCGGCCAGTGGAGAACCGTGCTTCGGATCCCGCTACCCTCCACGAACAAACTCCCGACACAACACCATCTGGCGCATCGCACCCGGCAGACATCGCAACACAACTGCTCAGACCCGTCCTCCGAACGGCTTCACCAGACATCATGCCGGAACACGACGAATCGCTTGGCGGCATGTCTTTGTCTGGTGGGTGGTAACTTACGCCGGCGGTTGATGTTGTGACCTACCACCGAGCTATCTAATAAAAAATAACTTAAAAATTAATATTACTAAAACAAATATAATACAATTTCAAACATACAAATCGAATGCAATAAATAATCTAGACATCCAATACGAAGACTCTAACCTAACTACTGTGGATAATTCTGTATTTTTAGGTATAACAGTTGACAAAAACTGCAACTGGAAACCACAAAGTTGTTGTAAAAATTGATCGTTTTGTTTATGTGTTAAAAAGGATTCGACAAACAACTAATCATGATGCTGCAATGCTTGCGTACCATGGCTATGTATCGTCCGTACTTCGATACGGTCTAATAATTTGGGGGAACTCGGTGGAGGTTGATAGAGTATTCAAATCCCAAAAAAGATGCATCCGAGCAATCTGTGGAGCTCATTTTTTAGACAGCTGTAAGCCACTGTTTCAAAGATTAAACATCCTACCTTTACCATGTCTATACATTTTTGAAACATGCACTTTTGTAAAAAGAAATTACAGTTTATTTAAACATTGGAGGACAGGCCAAATAGCCGAACACGACATAAAGACAGACTTCGTTTACCACGAATAAAATTAAAATTATTTAAGAAACATGTATACTGTATGTCCATAATCATTTATAATAAATTACCAAATAGTTTACAAGAATTACCTTTGACATTATTTAAGAAAATGCTTTTTAAACTTTTGTTATCAAAGAGTTACTATTCAATTAAGGACTATTTAGAGGATAAATTGATAGAATTTGTATAATGTAATTTTAATAATAAATTTGCACGCCACATATGGCAGGATACGCTGGAAAAAAAATGCACTGTTACACCCTTTGTACCGTATTAGAGCAAATAAACATTTTTGATTTGATTTGATTTGCATTTTGACAAAATCGCAATACATAAGCTAATACTCTTTGCATTTTAATTTTTTTTTTTTTTTTTAATAATTATAATCTAGTGCTTGACTGCAATCCCGCCTGATGGTAAGCAGTGATGCAATCGTTGAGTGTAAAGCGCACTAGTTTATTAAGCCTATTCACTTAAAAATTTAGGAATAGGAAGGATGACGGCAGTTGAGCGAGGTGATGCAATGTTTATATCTGAAAATTTGTCTAGAAAATCAAGACATACTATTTTTACCCGACTACGGCAAAGCAAAAGGAGGGTTATGATTTTGACAGGCTATGTATGTATGTATGTATGTATGTATGTATGTATGTATGTTCATCTGTTCCCTCGTAACTTCTAAACTACTTATTCGAATTCGATAAATGATATATCATTAGAAGCGTCTTAATTGTCTGCTGGTTATAGGCTATATGGAGTTTCACAAAATCTAACGTGGCGCCCTCTAGCGGACAAAATATACAGAGTAAAAAAATAAAGTTAAAATAAATATGCCGTGTTTGGTATCATTTGAAAGGGCTTAACTTGTACAATTTAAATATGTATATATATTACTAGCATTTGCTTGTGACTTTACCTGTATTCATGGGCTGATTGCATATAATTCACATCTTCTCGTTCATAGATAGCTTCTTTACTACGTATCAGAATAAGACCACTGCAGAACCATTAGAAGGGCCTTGATATTCTGTTGGTTATGAGCTATAAAGCTTGTCACCAAATTTAGTATTACGCCCTCTAGCGGACAAAAAGTTCTATGTTAATACAAAATTAAAATAAATATACCGTATTTGGTATCATCTAAAAGAGCTTCACGAGTACTTTATGTTTGTACATAATCCCTAGTAATGCTTCGTAGAAATTTGAATGTAAACCAGGGTTTGGTAAACGGAGCGATGGGAGTAGTGAAGGCCTTCGAATGGCCTGCTCTTCGGCGCGATCAGTTGGAACAGGAGAACAGCCAAGCGCTGTTCTCATACAATTTGACGACGCATCCATAAAAGCAGATACTAACGGACTTATCAAAATCGAGCCTTGCCTCACTGAATTTGACGGCTTGAGGGGTTCTGGGCAAATTCAGCGTAAAATACTCCCGCTGATTCTTTCTTGGGGTTGTACTGTACATAAATTACAAGGTTGTACTCTAGATAAAAAGTTACAGATCTAGGAAAGTCATTGTTTGCTAAAGGACAGGCCTATGTCGCTCTCAGTAGAGTTAAAACCATAGAGGGATTATTTATAAGTGCCTTGGATCATAATAAATTACTTAAAAATCCACATAACAGTCGATCGTTAGCAGAATTAGATAGATTAAGAAATCTTCCCAGGTCCTCTTAATATAAGTTTTTTTTTTTAATAATTATAAACTAGCGCTTGACTGCAATCCCGCCTGATGGTAAGCAGTGACGCGATCCTTGATGCCTGCGCACTAGTTTATTAAGCCTATTCACTTAAAAAACTTAGGAATAGCAAGGATGACGGCCGTTGAGCCAGGTGATGCAATGTTAAATCCAAGTGCAACACGACCAACCATGCTGCGCCAGAGGGAGATTGATCTGGAGACTCTCCACGACCAAACTCCCGACACAACAACATTTGGCGCATCGTACTCGCCACACAACGCAACACAAAGTGCTCAGACGCGTCCTCCGTACGGCTTCACCAGACATCATGCTGGAACACGACGAATCGCTTGGCGGCAAGACTTTGTCTGGTGGGTGGTAACTTCTGCCGGCAGCCGATGTTATGGCCTACCACCGTTAGAAAAACATCCGATCTATTTATACTAACGGCCTCATCCACTAATTCATGACCCATTCGGTCGGTGCCATCGACGCAAATGTGCGTCGCTACTACGAAAAACCGGGAGCTTCATACGGTGAAACCGTTGCTATACGCGCTACGCTTCAAGCGCTACGAAATAGTAAAATAGGACATCTCTACATATTACTATACGCCGATACATAAGTCAAAAGAGATGTCGTATGTTAACTACCTAGTTTTTAGTTCGTCAATTTAACTTTTATTAATATTATGCGCCACAAATACACTTTAACACCAAAATAGTACAAATAATAAAAAGTTAAAAAACTAAAACCCAACTACGACAAAAAACGACGCTGAAAAAGTATAAAACAAGATGTTCAGAATACTGAACTGAACAAAGTTGCTAATATAGTTGCAAGTAAATGGACACAGTAGACTCTACCAAGATACCTTCGTTGTAAATTGACAATAATGTCTTACGATACTATTCTGAAGTATGCAATATTCACTATTTAGAGATAAATTTTCATGTTTGGAATGGCGTAGTCACACGTTACATATACCTACCGTAGCACTTTCATAACGTGTGACTGCGGTTTTCCAAACATGAAAATTTATCTCTAAATAGTGAATATTGAATATCATGTCCCAGAATTATTTAACTTATTTTGTACATTACTATTAAATTTTGCTAGTTTGCCTATTGTAATTGGCCTGAATTGTATCTGAGTTCTTTCCAGAGATGCTTGAGACATAAAAGTTACCGTTTGTCCACAATGATCTGAGGGAAGATAATTTACCACAGCTTTATCCAAATAGTCACAATCACAGAAAACATTGTCGATACAAGTTGCAGAGGTTGGAGTTATTCTAGTTGGTTCTGTAAAAACGTTAAATAAATTAAAAAGGTTTAAAAATCTGCTGCTATTTGAATTATTTTCCAAAATATTAATGTTAAAATCTCCACAAATAATTACTGATTTGTTACCATCTGCAAGTTTGGCTAAAATATACTCCATTGTTGATTCAAAAAGACTAAAGTTTTGAGGGTTCGGGGGTCTGTACACGCACACTATAACATGCCTATCCAGCTCAACACAAGACAATTCTATACAATGTTCCATTGACAAATTAACTATGTCTTTACGTTGCCTAAATTTTACGCGTTTTTTTTTTTTATTAAGATAAGGGAACCACCACGCAACATAGATTTGCGGTTGAAACAACTACCCACACTATAATTTTCATAACTAAGTAACACCTGGTAATCTTTCAACCAGTGTTCGCTAATACATACAACATCGAACTTTTTTTTTTTTTCTAATAACATTTCAATTTCTAATAATTTAGAAGAGACACCTTGAATATTTTGATGAAACAATTTCAATTCATGCTTCGACCCTTTTTGTTGTTAAACTATTTGAGAGCAAGAAGATACCTTATTGACGGTTGGTGTAATTATTAATTTAAATGATCCGGAGTTTGCCCCAAATCTACAATACCGGACCTTTTACAAATTAAAAAAGTATTCATAGCAATTGAGCTACCGTTTGTCTGGTCCACCACATAATTGTTAGTATTATTACTAAGCACTGTGGTGTCAATTACACAAGACTTCGACATACTACTTATGTCTGCGTTAATACAATAAGTCAATAGCTTAGCTATTGTGTGTCTATAACTAGTTGGCAGATACGTAGTACCCCTGGTCGACTTTAAATGATCAACAAAATTGTTGGTGTCAAAAAATACAAATTTGTCACTATAGTGACTAACTAAAAAGTACATATGTTTATTAAGCATATGAATATAATTATTTTCTCTGTTAGATAACTGCTGAAAATACGGAAAAGCACACAATATAATTTTTATACATTTTAATTTTAACATCTGAGTTACATAGTTAGTGATATTTTCCTTGCGTACGTTTGAACTATTACCTATAATCACTGTTAAATTAGTGTCATAATTATAAGATTTGTTAATTACTAATTCCATAATATGGTTATATGTCGACCCAGGTATACACAAATTATGAGTAGAATAGTCAAGGTTATTATTTATTAATTTGTCTAGACCCCTTCCCATACTGTCCGAGAACATAACTGAATGATTACAGACTTGTTTATTTAATGATGGAAAATCATTAATCCGTGATGATTCCTATCCAGAAGCAAACAAACCATGTTCAGAAACACAGTCTAGAGCAGAGCTCTCAGCCTGGGACGGGTCCTCCGTTACCTCAGACTGGCTAGCCTCGGGGTTTGAGACTGTCAGACATGTGCACTGAGTTATCACTAACTCATTTGCAGCAAGAATATGTTCTTGAATCTGCTTCTGAGATATTACATACTTACTGTAAAGAGAACTAAGTGAATTTTCAAGTTCTTTAATTTCCAACTGCAAATGATGTGTATCTATTTCATAAATCCTCTTGCTGTCTTCCAATTTAATTTGTTAATTATTTAATTTACTTATTAAATCAACACGTTCTCTCCTGAGTGGAATGAATTATGATACTCAGTCAGACTCGTTTGTAATATCAAGTCCTGAAGCTAGGGTCACGATAATTTTAAGACAGTTCTTTGTGAAATTTTGCTAGACTGGGATTCAGATACAGAGTTGCTTCAAGCATCACATTTTCACCAGCTTAGTTTCAATGACACTCTATACAACGACTTGGGTTTACACAAATGATTGGATTGGTTTTGCTGATGCTGCACCACTGCTTATGGCATGCAGACAATGTTAAGGTACAACTTGTTATGCAAATGTAAAGCACAAACCAAATGCCAGCTTTAGTCTTGACACACTTATTGAAAGTGACTTATACACAAATTATTTAGCCTGCTTGCTCGCAAGAGAAAGCTGATGTCTGGTGGCTCACTGCGAGCTGATTGATCACCCCCTATGGTGGAGTGGGACCAGAGTTTATTCATTCATGTTACAAACCCAATTTAAATTTTAACATGCCAGAATGTTTGAGTGCTATGGCTTGCAATTTCAGTTATTTCAATAATAAAAAGTTAAAAAACTAAAACCCAACTACGACAAAAAACGACGCTGAAAAAGTATAAAACAAGATGTTCAGAATACTGAACTGAACAAAGTTGCTAATATAGTTGCAAGTAAATGGACACAGTAGACTCTACCAAGATGCCTTCGTTGTAAATTGACAATAATGTCTTACGATACTATTCTGAAGTATGCAATATTCACTATTTAGAGATAAATTATCATGTTTGGAAAGGCGTAGTCACACGTTACATATACCTACCGTAGCACTTTCATAACGTGTGACTACGCCTTTCCAAACATGAAAATTTATCTCTAAATAGTGAATATTGCATATGAATAGTTTTAGTTTTTTAACTTTTTATTATTGAAATAACTGAAGTGCAAGCCATAGCACTCAAGCATGAGGAAGGGTCCTTTACCTCAGGTAACTCCTCTGGCATGTTAAAATTTAAATTGGGTTTGTACTCACTTGAATGAATAAACTCTGGTCCACTCCACCATAGGGGGTGATCAATCAGCTCGTGGAGAGCCACTCCTCTGCTAAGACAATCAGCTGGATTCTCTTGCGAGCTAACATATAACCAGGTATGAATTTTTGTAAGTAGCTGGATAGCCTTCACACGATTAGCCACACACGCTTTTAATTTAGTTACATCAGTTTTAAGCCAGGCTAAAACAATTTGTGAGTATAGAGGACACTTTCAATTTTTGTTTTAGCCGTCAGTGTGTCATAGACTCTACTGGTTAACTTAGATAGCAATAAAGCAGCATTCAGTTCCAGCCTTGGAACAGACAAACTTTGTGAAGCAGGATTTACACGCGACTTTGAGCATAACAAGGATACCTTAACATTGTCTGCATTATCAACACATCTCAAATATACACAACAGCCATAAGCAGTGGTGCCAGATGCATCAGCAAAACCAATAATTTGTGCAAAGCTTGATTTGTGTAAACCTACAAGTCGTTGTATAGACAACAGTGTCATTGAAACTAAGCTGGTGTAAAATGCATGCCATGCTTGAAGCAACTCTTTATCAGGTAATGAATCCCAGTCTAGTTGGGCTTTCCATAAACGTTGCGTTGTTGTTAGCGCCAACCACCAAGGGTCCAATCAAGCCTAAGGGGTCAAAGAACTGACTAATGAAACTTAGAATTTCACGTTTGGTCTGTGGTATCGTGACCCTAGCTTCAGGACTTGATATTACGGTTTGGAAGAGATATCATTCCCCCTTTTTGTTGTTTTCCAAATATTCCTTTTTTATTTTTATTTGTTTATTTCAATTCTGCACAAGATTTTGCTACCATGATTTTGCAAATAATTTAGTATTGTATAATGTAAAAGCACTTTTCAAGTTTGTGAATGTGAGGCACCATGGACTATGGTTTGTTTTTTTGGATATGTATATATATATATGTATATGTATGTATGTGTATATATATATATAACTTGTTTGACATTACGTTGGGAGTTTGTCATGCTCACTCACATGTCTTGCTGATGGTGGCGCGTGTTGTTTGTGATATAGCGCAAACAAAGACTTTTTAGAGAAATGCGCGACATGTTTTTTCTTGTTGGATAGTAATAAATGGCGGTATAGAACGAAGTTGACTCCAGATGCCAAAATGTCAAGTCGAGTGAAGTGAAGCTTGTGCGACGAATGACATTGATGCAGAGTGAAGTTGTTGCCGAATGAATGTGTCGTAGACATCCTCGGGGGCATTGAAAGCTATAGGTGAAGCTTTCAAGATCATTTGTCCATGCAATCTTCTGGAGAGGGCAGCAGACACAACCTGTTGATGGCTCTTCGTATGGTGCCTCTTGAGGTAGATACGTCGGCGACTCTTGGCACACCATCAGTGCCTGGAAATAGCTTCGAGATTCTTCCGAGGCGCCAGCATAGTGGAGGAGTCCCATCATCTTTTATCAGAACTAAGTCGTCTATCTTTAATTCTCGGCACCGCACCTTCCACTTTGTGCGCTGCTGGAGTTCCGAGACATACTCTGTAGACCACCGCTTCCAAAAGTGTTGACGTGCTTGTTCCAACCGCTGGAAACGCTCAAGACGGTTTGTACCACAGTCCAGTAGGTGAGGCGATGGCAATGACGTCAGCGGCCTACCAATTATAAAGTGGCCCGGGGTGAGTGGAGATAGGTCTTGTGGAGAAGGACTCAAAGGACATAATGGTCGGCTGTTAAGTATCGCCTCGATCTGAGCAAACAACGAACTCAGCTCCTCGAACGTCAAGTGAGTATTTTTAAGTACTCTGTATAAATGAAATTTAGCGGACTTTATCCCGGCTTCCCATAGACCACCAAAGTGAGGAGCGTATGCTGGTGAGAAACGAAATTCAATGCCTTCGCTAGATGCAGAGTCGATAATGGAGTCGCAATTAGATTTAAAAAAACGAGTTTATCTCTTTGGCTGTTGCAATGAAATTTCTACCATTGTCACAGTAAATAACTTTTGGTTTACCCCTACGGGCTATAAATCTTTTTAGTGTCAGCATGAACGCATCCATTGTCATGTCACTGACTAACTCTAAATGAACAAATTTGTACCGGAAACAAACGAAAAAACATAGATAGCTTTTAGTTATTTTACAGCCTCGTCCCTTGCGGTCTGTAATAAGAAATGGACCGGCAAAGTCGGTACCTACTGTGGAGAAAGGAAAGTCGGCTTCTACGCGATTTGCAGGTAAGTTTCCCATAATATTTTCCATAGTACGAGCTTTGAAACGACGACATTTAACGCACTCCCGCGCTGTGCGTCTAGCTAGAGCCCTGCCTCCTATGGGCCAATAGTGTTCCCTTACAGATGCCAGGAGATGCTGAGGACCGGCGTGCATCAGGCGTAAATGCTCCTTTTGCAATATTAACTTTGTTAAATAATGACTGGAATGCAACAAGATAGGATGACGTTTGTCATACTGGTAAGTAGATGAATCGATGCGCCCTCCTACTCTCAAGATCCCTTTTTCATCAAAAAAAGGGTTAAGAGAGGAGAGAGCTGCTTTAGAATTTAAAGATTTGCCTTTTCGTAATAGTCCTAATTCTATAGGAAAGGAATCTTTCTGGGATAATTTTATAGCAACATTTTGAGCATTTTCCAACTCTGAAACTTGAAGCGGCCCCAGTGATCTGTCCGACCTTTTGTGTGACCTGCAATTGTTGGCGAACCTTAAAACTCTAGCGAGAACCCGAATGAGAGTAGTTAATTTAGAATATTTTGCTAGATACACAGACAAATCTGGCATGGAAGATGCCTCCTCCCCCCCTAAAGTATGGTGGGTCTTAAGCTCTGGCAGTTCTATAGAGTCCGCAGTATAGGCGGGCCAGGAGTCCATGGATTTTAAAAGAAAGGATGGACCATTCCACCATATAGAGAGATTTTCCTGGTCTGGATCGACACCGCGCGAGATTAAATCAGCCGGATTGATAGAAGTGGGAACATAACGCCAGTTTGTGGGATTTGTCAGCTCATTTATAGCAGCTACTCTGTGGGCAACAAACGTTTTAGTTTTATTAGAGTTAAGCCAACCTAATACTACTTTAGCGTCTGTCCAATACACCTGACGTTCAATAGGGCAACGTAATGCAGCTAGAACTGTAGCAGTTAGTTGAGCTCCTAATAGGGCAGCGCAGAGTTCGAGCCGTGGTATGGTCGTAGGTTTAATAGGTGCAACCCGTGATTTTTGATTTTGCACATACCAGGCTAACTTGTATGGCGCCGCTAGTAGAAACAGACCTCAAATATACACAGCTGCCATAGGCACGCAGCGAGGCGTCACAGAAACAGTGTATTTGTACAGAAGAATTATTTTCATTTAAAATGTATCTAGGGATCCTTAAAGAAGACAAGCATGAAGATTTACTAGAAAACTTTAACCAGGAAGACCTTATTTCTGGCGGAACGCGTTCATCCCAATCAATTTTTTTACTCCATAGTTCTTGTAGTATAATTTTAGGTTTAATTGTGAAGATAGACAGAAGACCAAGAGGATCAAATATTTTAAAAGTTGAGGAGAGTATAGTTCTCTTCGTGACGTTTTCAGAAGCCGAAACATCATGCTGAAAATGAAGCTCATCCGAAGACGGCGTCCAACCCACACGTAGGGTACTAGCAGCATTACTAATCATGAAATTACCACTTTCTAGGTTAATTGGGTCTGCCAGTAACTCGGGTAAGTTTGAACGATATTTACGAAGATGAAAACTTCCCTTTGCTAACTCTGAAGAGACTGATAGACGGATATGACGTAACTCCTCTTCACAACTTGCACCAGTAAGTAAATCATCACAATATAGATAATTTTGTATTATAGTTTTGATCTTCTGATCCGAACACTCTTCACCTATTTGCCACAGACAACGAGTAGTGAGGAAAGAGGCACTAGCGAACTCGTAAGTAACTGTATTTAAACGAAGCGTCCTTAAAGGCTTATCCTCACTATCACGCCACAGTATCAGTTGAAGATTGCGATCACATTCTTTGAGAAGCACTGAGCGAAACATTTTCTCTATATCTCCTGTTAGAACATATTTGTGCTGTCTGAAACGAACTAATATATTAAACAATGGTTCTTGCACTACTGGTCCCACCATTTGTAGGTCGTTAACGGAAACACCAGAAGAAGTGCGAGCCGAGGCGTCGAACACAACGCGTAACTTGTCGACTCGCTTTGTTCCCGTATCACTGGGTGGTGGGGCAAGAAATAGGCATTTAACGGTCTAGGCTCCGGAGATTCAGATAGGTGACCTAATGCCTCGTATTCGTTTATGAATTGACAGTATTGTTGTTTCAAATCTGGTTGTTTTCGAAAACGAGCCTCTAAATTAAAGAACCTCTTCTTGGCTAGATTATAGGAGTTGCCTAAACAATCTATACTATCACGAAGTGGCAACCCTACACAAAATCTACCATTACTAGTGCGAGTAGTGTTGGCGAGATAATGTTGCTCGCTCAACCTTTCTTCGATAGTCAGGGGCCTTTTTTGAGGGATATTTTCAAGTTCCCAGAATCTAGATAACTCGTCATATATGTTACTAGAAGTGTCATCATTTGAGACAAAATTACATATGACCGAGTCTACATTATTTTTATCAAAACAAGGTAATGATCCCGTAACGAGCCATCCTAACTTTGACGCCTGAAGCTTAGGATAACCATGTCCTAATGAATGCTGCTGGGCACTTATGATGTCCCAGAATACGTCAGCACCAATCAAAATATTTACTGGGGATGGTTCATTTAAAGTGGGATCTGCTAATTGAAATCCTTGAATATTTAGCCTTTTTATATTAAAATATGATTTAGGTAGATTGCCCGTAATTTGAGGCAAAACTAAGCATGAAACTGTCACATTAAAGGAACTTGTTTTAGAATGAATGCGTAGAATACAGCGTTCTGTTTTAATATCTAACTTACTATTACCAATGCCTACTATGGTAGTGTCTGATGGCTGAGGAATCAGGTTAAGGTGGCACTTTACGGCCTGTGTAATAATTGTCGACTGACTCCCGCTGTCGAGCAAAGCTCGCACTATCATAGTCTCGTTTGTGGCTGGGTTGGTAACCTCTACTAAAGCCGTACATAAGAGTACTTCAGAAGAGCCGTTTGAGGGCATAGTAGCTGAATTAACTTCTGTTATGACGGAATTAATTAACTCTTCTACTTCTGATTTATGAAGAAGAGAATTGTGTCGTAATTTGCAGTGACGACATGTAGCTCGAAGACGACAACGTTTAGCTATGTGACCAGATCTCAAACAAACACATAATTTGTTAGAAGCAACAAAGGCTAACCTATCCTTTATTGAGCTTGACTTAAAAGACGGACACTCATACAAGCGATGACTGTTCTTACAGAACAAACATTCAAATGATTTTAAAGTAGAAGTGTTGCTTTCGCTTGCTACAGTCACAAAGGACTTGGAATTATTATGTTTGTTTTGATTATTAGAGACCTGTTTTTGTTTGTTATCTTGATAATCATGTTTATGGCGATAAACGGTTTCCAAAACATTGGCGCGACATTTAAGAAAATTGAAAAAGTCATTAAGCGAAGGTATGTCACTCAAAGTATTTCTATGCTCTTCCCACTTGAAGTGTGTCCTACCATTTAGTTTACCTGCAATAATATATATATTACTAAGACATCCCATTTGTCAGTAGGCAACCCAAGCGAATTGAGTGCACGTAAGTTTTTAGTGACATGGTCGATAACATATCTTAAAGACTTGTCATTTTCTTGAATGGGATTGATGGTGAACAAAGACCTAAGATGATTATTTATCAATTGACGCTTATTGTCATAACGTTCGCATAAAAGTTTCCACGCTTCAGAATAGTTATTATGGGAAACCTCCAAATTAGCGATCACCCGAGCGGCTTCTCCTTCAAGACATGATTGCAAATAATGGTATTTGTGGACATTTTCTATTCTGTCATTTTTATGGACTAGTGAAACCAAATGTTTCCTTAAACTCCAACCACTTAAAGTATGTACCATCAAAATTTGGAATTTTAATAACCGGTAACTTAAAACCTAACGCATTACAATTGTTATTGTCGCTGTTATTACAGGTAGCCATAGAATTTTTATGAGAATTATTCTCATTATCTTCAAGTTTTGAATTTTTCTTAATTAGTATTTGAGCTGACGCAATACAATGGTAGAAATCGTTCTCTATTAAATCTCTAGTAGCCAACTCGCCAGTTTGATCATCTGCATTTTCAATTTCTATTAGACTCTGCACCCCCTCAAATTCAATGAATAATGCCTCAATTTTAGATAGTCTCAATGCGAGCTTATTTATTTCAATTTCTGAAATGGATTCTAATGAAGCTAAACTATCTAAACTTGACTTGAATTTAGTTACGCGTCCTCCTATAGAACCGCGTTTGATTAGTTCGTTTAACTTTAAAGTTTCCGACATAGTAATAATAAACTCGCAATGAGCCATCACAAACAAATGTTATTAGAGATAACGAAATAGGTATACAGCATACGATGACGATACGCTCCTCGCTTTGTTGATCAGCTGATGACCGCGCGCGTCCCCTCGCCCGCGCGCCGGGAGCCAGGTAAGGTCAGGTCAGCGGTGCGACAGCGCAGCGACGCACGGTCGCTGGAATAGATTAATGCCGTGCGTCTTAGTGAACTGATATCAACAATTAGGTGGTTGCTCGTATGACAAAACAACGACGTCTCGTAGGTATACAGTAATCTCATGAAATTATGTATATTATAAGTGTTATAAAATGATTGAATTGAGTGATAAACGGGATACGATTGATATGAATCAACAATAATGCAATAATTTTACAAACGTTGCTTGTTATTAAGGGAATTTGATTCAAGTTGTAGGTAATTTAATTGAATTTATTGAATATGCATCAAAGATGGCGGTGTAAAAAAGGGTGAAATTAAATAGGCTATTTGTGGTTTGCCTAACCTGTTTATACTTCTTTCGAAGATGGTTGTGGTTAAGCACAATAGACGCAAATAGAAAGTAGAAATTTCACTTGACCTTGCTATTAATTAAATTTATTGAATGTGCATCAAAGATGGCGGTCTAAAAAAGGGTGAAATTAAATAGGCTATTTGTGGTTTGCCTAACCTGTTTAGACTTCTTTCGAAGATGGTAGTGGTTAGGCGCAATAGACGCAAATAGGAAAGTAGGAACTTCACTTGACTTCGAGAAACTAAATCCACTCAATGCACAGACTAAAGGATACACGGTAGGTAGGATTAGTAAGATGGAACGAGCTCACTTCAATTAGGCAGGCAGCTTGTCCCAGCAGCGATTTGTAGGCAGGAGCACGTAGACAACTCGGTAGTAGTTCCTCTGCCTCATTCTGAGGGTGGACCTTGCTTGATCGGAGTTCCGTAGTCGCAGCAGCGTTCCCAGAACAGCTTGACGAAGTTGAAGTTACTCGACCCGTGTAAGAAGTTTGATGCTAGTCCACAGGCACGGCGATCTTGGAATTTCTTCGCGGCCTTCCGTTGGTACTGTTCGATGTCGTCCGGCGTCGACGAAATAGGTACTTCGAAAGTTCTAGTTACAGGAACATGTGCGTGTATATTTAGTTTCGATTCGACGATTGTAGGTCCTGTCACGGTCGCCAATTTTGTTTGTGATATAGCGCAAACAAAGACTTTTTAGAGAAAATAGGTTTATTTAAACTTTTACAATAATAATAAAAATGCGCGACATGATTTTTCTTGTTGGATAGTAATAAATGGCGGTATAGAACGAAGTTGACTCCAGATGCCAAAATGTCAAAGTTGAGTGAAGTGAAGCTTGTGCGACGAATGACATTGATGCAAAGTGGAGTTGTTGCCGAATGAATGTGTCGTAGACACGTGTTGTTAGGTCATTTGGTTCCCTTCAAAATGGTTGAGCTAAGTGGGGCTGATGCGCGCGTCATGCTCGTGAACGGGGGCCGTCAGTGGAGACTGGTCATCTCTTAGCTGCCAGTGGGCTTAATTAATTTTCTATCTTTTCGTTATTTTTTATAATTATACATTGTGCTCACGTGATAGAGGCAACAGAAATATGTAACGAAGACATGTAATCCAGATTATGATTTTAAAAGAGTGTCCATGGAGTTTCTTGCACGTTCTTCTCCATAGAGATCTACGCTTTGGAACGTGCAATTTAGCTTCACTTTTCTTGGACTGACCGACATTGACTATTCAAAAGTACCAACTGTTGGTTAATTTGAAATAAACAATTATGATTTGATACCTAAAGTTTTTAATGAGTGATTATTTTTATGTAAATCAACCTCATCAAAATGTTGTAAATCTTGTGGGATATCTTGTAATAATTCCTTTGAGTTTGACACCCACTTGTGTAACTGAAAACTACCTATACTTAACAATTTACAAGGCTACTCTCGGGCTTCCATCAATTTTTCTGAGGTGCTTTCCAAGAACAGAATATCATCAACATAAGTGCAATTTTTTATAATGAATGAAGTCATCCTTGTATTGCTCGGCTAGCCATTTTAGACACCTAGTTGCCAAGTAAGATGAACTTTTTAACCCATATGGAACAGTGTTTAGTTGAATGCATTGAACACTTTCATTGGGAGTATCTCTCCATAGAATATTTTGCAACGACCTGTATTCTGGATGTACATGTATGTTGCGAAACACGTTTTTAACGTCTGTTATGAAGAAATAATTATCTACTCTGAATAGTAACAAAACATCAACAAGTTCCTTTTGTACTACCGGTCCGTTTAGCAATAAATCATTTAACGAAGTTTTATTACTGGTCTTCATAGAACCATCCATAACAACACGACATTTTGTTGTTTTCTTTTATAAATTGAGTACCTACTGCATGGTGCGGTAGAAAGTACCCTGGATCAGTTGTTAAATTGTATAGACTGATATCAATGACACTACCATGACCTTGTCTTACATATTAATGAATGAAGTCTGAATATAATTTATGTAGACTAGGATTCTTAGCTAGTCTAACTTCTAAATTGTGAAATCTCTTCAAAGCCATCAGTTGTTAAATTGTATAGACTGATATCAATGACACTACCATGACCTTGTCTTACATATTAATGAATGAAGTCTGAATATAATTTATGTAGACTAGGATTCTTAGCTAGTCTAACTTCTAAATTGTGAAATCTCTTCAAAGCCAAATGAAATGAATCTCCTAAAGATTGATTAATAGAACATAAAGGTTGCTTTAAAGGTAGGACAACTTGTAATTTATTGTGCTGTGTGTCCAACTGAATATTTTCTAAGAATATATTTTCACACAATTCATGCTCGGGAAGGGATTCTGTGAATGTTTCAGGAACTTTTTCACATGCCCAAAATTCAGAAAGTGACGAATATCAGAAGTACATGTTTCACACAATAAGGAATCTACTGGATCTGTACTTTGAAAAGTGAAATTGCCTAACTCTATACTACCTGCAATTACATGGCCAAACTTTGTATTAATTAATGGAGGTGAGACTGGGTTGCCCGCAGACTCTTTGTGACTGAACTGATTTACTCGATGCTGAGGAGGCATCAGCACCTGAAACACGACATCAGCTCCTAATAATATATGTATATTACTTGGTTCAATGAACCTTCTGTCAGCCAATGTAATATTAGGAGGCAAAACTAAGTTTTTAATATTAAATCCTTTTTGAGGCAACTTTGAAGTTATCTTTTCTAATATGTAACAAGAAACAGAAATTTTATAATCTTGGTTAAGAGAGTGTAATTCCAAGATGACCCTTTCTTTTAATATATTGAAGGATTGCCCTATGCCAGTTACAGCAGTGCTTGCAGTCTGTATCGGTACATTTAAGAAATCAGCTAACTCCTTGATCGCAAATGAAACTTGGGAACCTGTATCGAGAAGAGCCTTCACATAAAACTCAGTTCCATTGCTCGCTATAAGTTTTACCTCTGCTGTAGGCAATAGAACTTGCTCAGTGACAGACCCAGCCACCAAAGTGACAGGTGACGGAGCCTCTTCCTCATGGAGGAGAGAGTTGTGATCCTGTTTACAGACTTGGCACTTGAACTTATACCTGCATGGCTTATTATGGTTATTTAAACATATTTTACACCTATTGTTGTCTGTGATAAATTTTACTCTTTCATTAGCTGGCATCAGTTTAAGTTGCGGACAAATAAATAGTTTGTGCATTGACTTACATAGAGAACAGCTCTTCATTGTAGGTTTGACACGCTGTGCATTCTTCAAAGTAGCAACATGGTCAGCCTTTGGTGCCGATGAGACCTTATCCCGTTCCACATTCTCGAGCGCTAGGGCTCGCCTTTCTAGAAATTCAATAAGGCTTGTGACACTAGGTTGTTCCTGCCTACGGAGTTCAAATTCTTTATTTCAAATTAAGTCTTTTTTGTTAAAATGCAAAGTACTATAGGATCCCATTCTTCAACAGAATGACCTAAGTTCCTTAATGCCGCTAACTGTTGTTTAACTATTGACAAAAAACTTCTAATATTAACAGACGTTGACCTAGTTATAGGTTTTGTTTCCAACAATAAACTTATGTGATCATTAGTGATCTTTTGTACATTATTGTACCTGTCATTTAAGATTTTTCGAGCCTCATCATAGCTTTCTGAACACAAAGGTAAATATTTTATAAGATCGTGAGGTTCATCCTTCACATATGTTTGTAAGTAAAACAATTTTTGTATGTTTTCTAAGTTATTGTTTTTATGGATGAGAGCATCACTGGTAGTCACTGTATTTTCCATTAAAAGTAGGAATGACTACATAAGGCAACTTAATATTATGCTTAGAATTATTTGAAACATTACTTGAAACTTCTTTGGATAGCGATTGGGAAAACAGTCTTCCGATGCGAGCCAGTGCGTCTAGATACACCTCTTCAACATTGTCGTCGACTATGGGGGCTTCGGGATTTATGCGAGCAATTTCGAGTGTGATATCCTCCCACTTATTAAACGAGGCTCGGAGGTGCTCCTCCCTAACACGCAAGGCGTGGTGATCCTATTGTGATGCATCCTTGTCCATCAGGGCGTTGGATATCTTTGTAATTAATCCTTTTGCCGCTGATCGTTTACGACGAAGCACCGCCAAGTCCATTGACTCTGCGGGCTGGAACGCATCTTTTTCTTTCGACATCGTTCCAACTGTATAGTTTTACGTTTAAAGAAAACACTAGTTAAATTTAAAGTTATTGAATTAGTGATATTTCAGTGCACTTTTGCTTGTAAGTACTTAGCTAATTTTCTACACACACTTAACTCGGGCGTGTTCGATGAAAAAACACAACAATGGCCGACGTGCAGACGCAAGTACTGGCTCAGGCCCACAGCAGGTCAAATCAAATCAAATCAAATCGTTTATTGCAATCCATAATGTACAGTTACAGGTGGTAAATATAATAATATTGGAAACAATTATGGACCCTGTTGGGCACAGCAAGTTTTAAATAAGTAGAGAGAGGAAGAGCGCTTCATGTTTCCATTTATTTATTTATTTATTAAGTTTTATATAATTCTTATTCATTTATTTTTATTAATTGTATTAGAGTGAGTATTTATTCAATTGCTATCTCTTTATATTATAATATATATTATATTAATTGTTAAGTATTCATTCATTAACTATTTCTTTAAATATATTGATATTATTTTAATTGGTACCCGATTAAAATTTGTTCATTATTATAAATGTATTATAAATAATTAAGTATTTTAGTATATTAAATGTCTTCTTTCTTTACAATTATGTGTTTTTATTGAATTTATCTGTTAAATATTCTTGTAACGTATAGTAGCTTTTCTTGATTAGGTATTGCTTCAATTTAAATAAAAATATACTGGTTTTTTTCTGTTCTTTAATGTCTTCTGGTAATTTATTATAAATTTTTATTGACATAGAATATGGACTACATGAGTGCAATTTTAGGTTGGATGGGGGCAAAGTTAATTTATTTCTATGACGCAATATATAAGTCGTTTGTACATCTCCCCGTGTCTTATAGGAATCTGGATACTTACGGACTAATTTGCATAATTCCAAAATATAAAGGCTAACTAAGGTTAGAATCTTATGTTTTTGAAAGTAAGGCTTGCAACTGTCTGTTGATTCTATGTTAGTAATTATCCTTACTAGTTTTTTTTGCATGGTAAATAGGGAAGGAGCGTCTGTGCTATTTCCCCATAATATGATGCCATAGTTAAACCAAGCATGGGCGTACGCGTAGTATGTACTTAGTGCGGTTTGTAGGTTTGTGGTCTTTTTTATTTCGCGGAGAGCGTATGAGAACTTGGAAATTTTTGATTTTACTGTCTGTATGTGTGTTTTCCAGTTTAAATGAGTGTTTATTGTTAAGCCTAGGAGAGTGAAATTATTTACTGTTTCTAATTTATGTTGTTTAAAATTAAAGTCTATATCTATTTGTTTTTTCTGCCAGGGGTGAAAAGCTATTAATTTCGTTTTAGTGAAATTTATTTCGAGATTATGGTTTGTCATCCAGTTTATAGTCTTTTCAAGAATAGTAGAAAGTTTGTCGTTTAAATTGGCATTTGTTTGGCATGGGGTCAGGATAGAGATATCATCTGCAAAAAGTACACATGGACCTTCAATGGTTTTAGGGAGGTCGTTTATATATATGAGGAAAAGCAGACAACCTTTGACACTTCCCTGGGGAATTGAAGCATGTATTGGTTTAACATCAGATCTTATGAGTTTTGCTTCTTTCGTTTTTTTATTATAATATTCGATCTCAACTATTTGCTCTCTACCTTTTAAATATGATATGAACCAGTCGTGGGCTTTCCCGCGTATTCCTATTCCATACAGTTTATTTAATAATATTTTAAATTGCACTTTGTCGTATGCCTTAGTCATATCAAGTAATATCCCTATTGCATATTGCTTATTGTTTATAATATTTATTGCCTCTTGGATGTATTTATATACAGCTAACGTCGTAGATTTGTTTTTACGAAACCCATTTTGGCAGTCATCGAAAATGTTATATTTTTCGCAAAAAGAATAAACGCGATCACACATTGCCCTTTCAAATATTTTGGATGCTGTAGGAAGAAGGGAAATTGGTCTATAGTTATTTGGGTCCGTTTTAGAGTTCTTTTTATGGATTGGTTTAATTAGAGCTATTTTTAGTTGATTAGGGAAAGTGCCCTCGTCAAAGGATTGATTGATTAATTTATAAAACGGAAAGGTTAGTTCGTCAGCGCACTGTCTGAACAGAGTCGGTGGGAGTTCGTCTATGCCGTGGCTATTTTTATTTTTAAGGTTCTTTAAGATCTGGTTGACTTCGTATGCGTCGACTGGCGTAAGAAACATGGTGTTTTCAGTGGGCCTAATCACTGATATTTCTACCTGTTCAGGGCCAGATGTTTGGGTGGTATTTTCCCCAATGGATGCGAAAAAGTTATTGAAAACATTAGCCACTTGGTTAGGTTCACTTATTAGGTTTGTTGTTTGTAGTGTTATATTTTGTTTTTCTTTTTTAGTTATTTTGTTTGTCCGTTCTTTTACAATAGTCCACATAGTTTTTACTTTATTTGATGATTTATTCATTTTATTTATGTAATGTAATTTTTTTGCCTGTGTTACTGATTTTTTTAAGATTTTTTCATACTTTTTATAATATTTTGTAAATATTGAATCATTAATTTTTGTGGAAAGAACTTTTAATAGTCTTTTATTTTTACAAGATTGTTTAATGCCAACGGTGAGCCAGCAATTATTTCGTTTTGTTTTTAGTTTAAGTCTGCGTATAGGGATACATGTATCCAAGATATCTATCAGAGATTTATGAAACGAAAGATAGTTTTCATCAACGTTTTTATTTGGCTGTATAATATCATTCCAGATTAGTGTCTTTAGTTTTGATTTAAATTTTTGTATGTTATTACTGTTAAATAGTCTTTTATTACTAAACCAACATACGTAGGCAAGCAGCGCTAGCGCCTGCTCCTTGTGGCGGCAAACTCGGCAACTATTTTGCACTAATCACACGTCGACACGAACGAAACGGCAGCGTACTTGAACATATCGCGCAAGCGAAGTGATGTCTTACGTGGCGCGAAATTTTGAATGCACCAATGGAAATGTAGGGGGAGACGGGGTACATTGATACAAGATGCACATAGATACAGTCAATATTCGTCGAAAACAAACCGCGTTAGAAGAGCCATCTGCCACCGATAAGGAGGTATATAGTAAAGCCTACACGCACACTAACGCAGAGCAACGTTCACTCGACGACTAGCGACTGGCACGTAAAAAACTGTTTCTGATGTTCGCAACAAAATTTTCGTACTTTTCTTTCGGATGTGATTCTTCTAATTTCTTTATTGTTACCTGTGTTATATTAAGACCTTTGGTAGGTACATATCTGTCATTACATTAAATATATTTAAATTTTTAAATTATTTATTGCTTTAATTTTTATAAAATGTTGATTTCGATTGTAGTAGGCAGGGGCACATAGATACAAGTGGTCTTGGGGCACATTGATACCCTGATATTTTGTTAAATATACATGTATGTGAGACTTAGGTAATATATTTTATTTTATTTATAGAAAAATGGTTTGAACATTTAAACGCAAGATGAATAGAAGTTCCATCAATGAAATTTCCGTGGTTTCTGCGATATCTGATGTGTTGGAAGAAAAATTATCAATAAAAAAAGCAGCGAATAAAAATAATTAAAAAGAATCAATAAATAAAGGCCAGAAAAATCAATAAAACTTGTTTAATTTATAGGAATATTTCTATGAACCAAAGTGCCAGTGTATGTACCAATGTACCCCGCATGTGGGGTACATTGATACAAATTTCATTTTTTAGTAAATAGGCTCTAATACGTTTTGTGATTAAATCTATCGGTTAATTTGTATGTAACAAATTAACTGAATATATATTGAATATATTATAGTTATTAAATTGGATGTAACTATCATTAGATCGTCTTTTATTGGGTCTAAGTAAAAATCGTATCAAGGTGCCCCACTTCCCCCTACTTTTGGAAAATGGCGTTATAAGATGAAGTTTTGTATAGAAAAAATTGGTTTATAGAACCACGGAAATCTAGTAGTTTGGATAGCCAGATGTATGCTGCTCTTGGCGTTTGTATAGGTTCTTTTTACCAACACGCTGCACGCAGATTTTCTGGTGGCTTGTGATGGCGCCTTTCCGCGCCGATGCGCATAGGCACGTGACGGACACGACTTGAAATTTGCTGCACACCACTCCTACACAGAACTCGCGGTTTCTATTACTGTTCGAAGGACCATGAAGGAATTTAAAGCTTCGATGTATAGGTTAATGGACTGTAGTTCACTGATAAATTAATAAAAACTACGAGCTACGATACAAGACGTGCGGTTTATTCAGAACTTGACACGAGAGAATATGACAGACAAAACACCATGTTGCCATACATAAATATACATTAAATGTTGCCATACATAAACACAACAGAAAATTAAAAGGTTAATGTTGGGTTCCCAACACCTGTATCGTTGTTAATGAGAGAAGTATGGAACAACATCTCCGCCACAGCCATCGTGTTTACGTGCTCATCGAATGCATTCTGAGAGACAGACGACCTTCCTACTTAAAAAACGTTCTTTTCACGAGCTGCCTAAGTTTCATTGTTTCTTTCGAGAGTCGATAAACGTGGATACCGAACCGAATGCTTGAACCTATACATGCATGAGGTCAACTGAGGTCATGACCTTTCGAGACCGCTACGTACAAGAGACCACGTGCCGCGTGCCCTGTCTGGTTGCTTGCGCATGCCTGTGTTGCCATGAAATTACCTATGCATTTAAGTTATTTATTTTTAGGGGGTATTTTTTTAAGTTTAGCCAGGCTTTGTAGGCATTAGTAGAATCAGTTATCAATACCTAACCCGTGAAGGTAACGGTTCGAACAGAGTTTGTTTTACATATTGTATAGCTAAGCAGACAAGCCAATAATTCACCTGATAGGACGTGGCTAGGATTACCTCACGGGCCTGTAGGGTGTAACTGGTTATATGGGCAATTTAGAGTTCTATTGCTAGGACTGTTCAGTTTCATTTGCTTGCTTAAAGGCTTCTCCTTTTTCCTTGCCTACCTGACTGTCTTGTGCGATCTCTAATCATGTTGACCCTACGAACGTTACCAGATAGTCATGCAGATTAAAGTTACAGATACCATCGTAGTTAAATTTAGTTCAATATGTTTATTTCAGATAACAATAATTATTGTACACATAGCATATACATGTAATTAAAAACGTCTATATTTAAATTGAATTTAAAATAGCCAGTAGAACACCAGTCGAGACCGCAGAATATTGTCCAGTGTTCCATAAATAGATGATCTTTCCAAGCTTTCAGTAATGAGATTTAGATAGCTGTCGCACACCCAGTGCGTCGGAGACGCAAACAAATTCAAACGATAATTCTTCAAATTCATTCAAATCTTTCATTGTGTACTTACTAGATTTACTTGCAGAGGACACCGTTGTGAGGCAACCAAAACAGGCCCCACGAAGAACAAAAGAAAAAGATGCAATAACAGCTGAGCAGACTACAAAAAGCAAATCAGACCCGGTTATCCGTACTACTCAGAAATGGACGTCCACGCCTGACACATATTTCAAAGAGCCTTACATATGTGTACGGAGTAGTTATAATTATGTAAAAAAACACACTGGTGAAAAACCTTACAAGTGTGGAATATGTCAACGTATTTTTAGTAAAAAGATCGATTTAACAAGGCATATGCGTACACACACTGGTGAAAAACTTTATCAGTGTGATATTTGTCAACTTAATTTTAGTATAAAGAAGAATTTAAGAGTGCATATGCGTACACACACTGGTGAAAAACCTTATCAGTGTGAAATATGTCAACGTAATTTTAGTGCAAAGGGCAATTTAGAAAAGCATATGCGTACACACACTGGTGCAAAACGTGAAATATGTCAACGTAATTTTAGTATAAAGAGTCATTTAATAAACTATATGCGTACACATACTGGTCAGAAACTTTATCAGTGTGAAATCTGCCAACGTAATTTTAGCCAAAAGAGTATTTTATCAACCCATATGCGTACACATACTGGTCAGAAACTTTATCAGTGTGAAATCTGCCAACGTAATTTTACCCAAAAGATTATTTTATCAACCCATATGCGTACACACACTGGTGAGAAACCTTATCAGTGTGATATTTGTCAACATAATTTTAGTATAAAGAAGAATTTAGGAGTGCATATGCGTACACACACTGGTGAAAAACCTTATCAGTGTGAAATATGCCAACGTAATTTTAGTCAAAAGAGTCCTTTAATAAACCATATGCGTACGCACACTGTTAAAAGACCTTACAAGTGTGAAATATGTCAACGTAATTTTAGTCAAAAGAGTCCTTTAATAAACCATATGCGTACGCACACTGTTAAAAGACCTTACAAGTGTGAAATATGTCAACGTAATTTCTGTCAAAAGAGTGGTTTAACAACCCACATGCGTACACACACTGGTGAGAAACCTTATCAGTGTGAAATATGCCAACGTAATTTTAGCCAAAAGATTATTTTATCAACCCATATGCGTACCCACACCGGTGAGAAACCTTATCAGTGTGAAATATGCCAACGTAATTTTAGCCAAAAGATTATTTTATCAACCCATATGCGTACCCACACCGGTGAGAAACCTTATCAGTGTGAAATATGCCAACGTAATTTTAGCCAAAAGAGTATTTTATCAACCCATATGCTTACACACACTGGTGAAAAACCTTACAAGTGTGATATTTGTCAACATAATTTTAGTAATAAGAAGAATTTAGGAGTGCATATGCGTACACACACTGGTGAAAAACCTTATCAGTGTGAAATATGCCAACGTAATTTTAGTCAAAAGAGTCTTTTAATAAACCATATGCGTACACATACTGGTCAGAAACCTTATCAGTGTGATATTTGTCAACATAATTTTAGTATAAAGAAGAATTTAGGAGTGCATATGCGTACACACACTGGTGAAAAACCTTATCAATGTGAAATATGCCAACGTAATTTTAGTCAAAAGAGTCATTTAATAAACCATATGCGTACACACACTGACGGGAAACCTTATCAGTGTGAAATATGCCAACGTAATTTTAGCCAAAAGAGTATTTTATCAACCCATATGCTTACACACACTGGTGAAAAACCTTACAAGTGTGAAATATGTCAACGTAATTTTAGTGCAAAGAATTATTTAACAGGGCATATGCGTACACACACTGGTGAGAAACCTTATCAGTGTGATATTTGTCAACATAATTTTAGTATAAAGAAGAATTTAGGAGTGCATATGCGTACACACACTGGTGAAAAACCTTATCAGTGTGAAATATGCCAACGTATTTTAGTGCAAAGGGCAATTTAGAAAAGCATATGCGTACACACACTGGTGCAAAACGTGAAATATGTCAACGTAATTTTAGTATAAAGAGTCATTTAATAAACTATATGCGTACACATACTGGTCAGAAACTTTATCAGTGTGAAATCTGCCAACGTAATTTTAGCCAAAAGAGTATTTTATCAACCCATATGCGTACACATACTGGTCAGAAACTTTATCAGTGTGAAATCTGCCAACGTAATTTTACCAAAAAGATTATTTTATCAACCCATATGCGTACACACACTGGTGAGAAACCTTATCAGTGTGATATTTGTCAACATAATTTTAGTATAAAGAAGAATTTAGGAGTGCATATGCGTACACACACTGGTGAAAAACCTTATCAGTGTGAAATATGCCAACGTAATTTTAGTCAAAAGAGTCCTTTAATAAACCATATGCGTACGCACACTGTTAAAAGACCTTACAAGTGTGAAATATGTCAACGTAATTTTAGTCAAAAGAGTCCTTTAATAAACCATATGCGTACGCACACTGTTAAAAGACCTTACAAGTGTGAAATATGTCAACGTAATTTCTGTCAAAAGAGTGGTTTAACAACCCACATGCGTACACACACTGGTGAGAAACCTTATCAGTGTGAAATATGCCAACGTAATTTTAGCCAAAAGATTATTTTATCAACCCATATGCGTACCCACACCGGTGAGAAACCTTATCAGTGTGAAATATGCCAACGTAATTTTAGCCAAAAGATTATTTTATCAACCCATATGCGTACCCACACCGGTGAGAAACCTTATCAGTGTGAAATATGCCAACGTAATTTTAGCCAAAAGAGTATTTTATCAACCCATATGCTTACACACACTGGTGAAAAACCTTACAAGTGTGATATTTGTCAACATAATTTTAGTATAAAGAAGAATTTAGGAGTGCATATGCGTACACACACTGGTGAAAAACCTTATCAGTGTGAAATATGCCAACGTAATTTTAGTCAAAAGAGTCTTTTAATAAACCATATGCGTACACATACTGGTCAGAAACCTTATCAGTGTGATATTTGTCAACATAATTTTAGTATAAAGAAGAATTTAGGAGTGCATATGCGTACACACACTGGTGAAAAACCTTATCAATGTGAAATATGCCAACGTAATTTTAGTCAAAAGAGTCATTTAATAAACCATATGCGTACACACACTGACGGGAAACCTTATCAGTGTGAAATATGCCAACGTAATTTTAGCCAAAAGAGTATTTTATCAACCCATATGCTTACACACACTGGTGAAAAACCTTACAAGTGTGAAATATGTCAACGTAATTTTAGTGCAAAGAATTATTTAACAGGGCATATGCGTACACACACTGGTGAGAAACCTTATCAGTGTGATATTTGTCAACATAATTTTAGTATAAAGAAGAATTTAGGAGTGCATATGCGTACACACACTGGTGAAAAACCTTATCAGTGTGAAATATGCCAACGTAATTTTAGTCAAAAGAGTCCTTTAATAAACCATATGCGTACGCACACTGTTAAAAGACCTTACAAGTGTGAAATATGTCAACGTAATTTTAGTCAAAAGAGTCCTTTAATAAACCATATGCGTACGCACACTGTTAAAAGACCTTACAAGTGTGAAATATGTCAACGTAATTTCTGTCAAAAGAGTGGTTTAACAACCCACATGCGTACACACACTGGTGAGAAACCTTATCAGTGTGAAATATGCCAACGTAATTTTAGCCAAAAGATTATTTTATCAACCCATATGCGTACCCACACCGGTGAGAAACCTTATCAGTGTGAAATATGCCAACGTAATTTTAGCCAAAAGATTATTTTATCAACCCATATGCGTACCCACACCGGTGAGAAACCTTATCAGTGTGAAATATGCCAACGTAATTTTAGCCAAAAGAGTATTTTATCAACCCATATGCTTACACACACTGGTGAAAAACCTTACAAGTGTGATATTTGTCAACATAATTTTAGTAATAAGAAGAATTTAGGAGTGCATATGCGTACACACACTGGTGAAAAACCTTATCAGTGTGAAATATGCCAACGTAATTTTAGTCAAAAAAGAGTCTTTTAATAAACCATGTGCGTACATACTGGTCAGAAACCTTATCAGTGTGATATTTGTCAACATAATTTTAGTATAAAGAAGAATTTAGGAGTGCATATGCGTACACACACTGGTGAAAAACCTTATCAATGTGAAATATGCCAACGTAATTTTAGTCAAAAGAGTCATTTAATAAACCATATGCGTACACACACTGACGGGAAACCTTATCAGTGTGAAATATGCCAACGTAATTTTAGCCAAAAGAGTATTTTATCAACCCATATGCTTACACACACTGGTGAAAAACCTTACAAGTGTGATATTTGTCAACATAATTTTAGTATAAAGAAGAATTTAGGAGTGCATATGCGTACACACACTGGTGAAAAACCTTATCAGTGTGAAATATTACAACGTAATTTTAGTCAAAAGAGTACATTAACAACCCATGTGCGTACACACACAGTTGAAAGACCTTACAAGTGAGAAATATGCCAACGTAATTTTAGTCAAAAGAGTCTTTTAATAAACCATATGCGTACACATACTGGTCAGAAACCTTATCAGTGTGATATTTGTCAACATAATTTTAGTATAAAGAAGAATTTAAGAGTGCATATGAGTACACACTGGTGAAAAACCTTATCAGTGTGAAATATACCAACGTAATTTTAGTCAAAAGAGTCATTTAATAAGCCATATGGGTACACACACTGGTGTAAAACCTTACAAGTGTGAATTATGTCAACGTAATTTTAGTCAAAAGAGTGGTTTAACAACCCACATGCGTACACACACTGGTGAGAAACCTTATCAGTGTGAAATATGTCAACGTAATTTTAGTATAAAGAGTCATTTAATAAACCAAATGCGTACACACTGAAGAGAAACCTTATCAGTGTGATATTTGTCAACATAATTTTAGTGAAAAGGTCAGTTTAGCAAGGCATATACGTACACACACTGGTGCAAAACGTGCAATATGTCAACGTAATTTTAGTATAAAGAGTCATTTAATAAACTATATGCGTACACACACTGAAGAGAAACATCGGTGTGATATTTATCAACGTAATTTTAGTGAAAAGGACAGTTTAACAAGGCATATGCGTACACACACTGGTGCAAAACGTAAAATATGTCAACCTAATTTTAGTATAAAGAATTATTTAATAAACCATATGCACACACTGCACCATATGTACACACTGGTGAGAAACCATATCAGTGTGAAATATGCCAACGTAATTTTAGTCAAAAGAGTCATTTAATAAACCATATGCGTACACACACTGACGGGAAACCTTATCAGTGTAAAATATGTCAACGTAATTTTTGTCAAAAGAGTACTTTAACAACCCATGTCTTTCAACTGTGTGTGTACGCAACACACACAGTTGAAAGACCTTACAAGTGAGAAATATGTCAATGTAATTTTAGTCAAAAGATTAGTTTAACAACCCATGTGTGTATACACACTGCTAAAACCTAACAAGTGTGAAATATGTCAACGTAATTTTAGTACAAAGACCGATTTAACAAAGGATATGCGTACACATGCTGGTCAGAAACCTTATCAGTGTGAAATATGTCAACGTAATTTTAGTCTAAAGAATAGCTTAACAACCCATGTGCGTACACATACTGGTGAGAAACCTTATCAGTGTGAAATATGCCAACGTAATTGTAGTCAAAAGAGTATTTTATCAACCCATATGCGTACAAACACTGGTGAAAAACCTTACAAGTGTGAAATATGTCAACGTAATTTTAGTACAAAGACCGTTTTAACCTTTTGAACGCCAATCACTTCTATACAAGTTCGAGATTTTCGTGCCCTCAGCGCCACTACTTGAGAAGTAATCACAGTATAAAATAAATTTACGACTTTTACAAGAACTTTTATTTTGTTTTTATGGAAAATTGCCCTGTTATCAGCCATATTTTTAACTTTTTCACACATAATAAGTTCTTATTTGTTTTATTTTCAATAGAAACAAAAACGTCAAAAAATATTTTAATGCCCCCAGCGCCAATTACTTGATATCAAGTAAGCCAGTGATGGGACACGACGAAGACCTCGCTATATTTCATCCCGTCGAAATGATCATAAATACTATTCATCATCATCATCATCAACCTTTTTATTTTCCCACTGCTGGGCACAGGTCTCCTCTCATACAGAGAAGGATTGAGCGTAATCACCACGCTTGCTCAATGCGGGTTGGCGATTTCAGACTTAAAGTCCTGGTTTCCTCAAGATGTTTTCCTTCACCTTCAGTCATTGGTGTCCAAGATATACTTAGAAAGATAAGATACAACAAGATACAAGATATACTTATACTATTATTGCAAGAAAATGACGTGAATAAATAATATTTTATAAATAATGTAAACTATAAACTAGGTTTTATTCACCTTAATCAAGAATAAATAGGTTTTCTAATCATTGTCGATAGTGAAACACCGTTTGAAAAAACCATCCCTACAAAGTTAGTTATCAGTACGCACACGCCACCGACGTGTATAGAAGTAAAGCTGTGACGTCATAAGCGGACGGGTTTCAAGGTCATATTGACTTTGTGCATTTTAGTGTAGTGCAATGTTTACATCTTGACTTTGCGCACGTGTTCTTACAAAAAAAAAAAAAATAGGACTGTGATTATGAAGAATTATTGCCAGTTGTTCAAGTATGAACCAGAATTTTGAAATAGTTCGTCGTCTTGACATTCTGTTTATTCGTCAATTTCCGTTTCAGGAATGTACCTCCATTTTCTATTAGTTTCTACAAACAAGAAAAATCATTGCGAGTATTTTGCGACACCATTAAAAAAGATTTGTAACATCTGCGTAAAACCGTCACCATCCATTTTAATAAAAAACACGTAGAAAACCACGTATCTAGCTTCTATTGGTTGTATTTGTTATAAGTAAATAAAATAAATTAAGCAGGTATCGGTTGAGTTTATGTACGTGTAACTCGACCACAGTGAATATAAAAAAAAAATACCATAGTAATCCAGATATCCTTACATCAGAAAGGATTTTGATGTGCCACGAGCGCCAACTACTTGATATGAAGTAAAAGGATTACTAATAAAAGGATCCTAGAACACACGTCTAATAAATTTACAATTCCTTTCTTTATTTTGGGAAATATTTCCAGGTTTTCATATTGATCTTTTTATGAAATAAAATAAAATATGAAAATCAGTTACAGTTTTTATTTTAGCTTCGTAAATTTGTGAATAAACATCAATTTCAACTTATGATATTATTTGTCGATAAGACATTAATCCCATCCCTACGTTTTACTATAGATACGTTATACATTTGTAGCGTGGCGCAGGAGGACACATCGCGTATTAATTATAGATGGGCGTTCAAATGGTTAACAAGGCATATGCGTACACACACTGGTCAGATACCTTATGAGTGTGAAATATGTCAAAGTAATTTTAGTCGAAAGAGTAGGTTAACAACCCATGTGCGTACACACACTGTTGAGAAACGTTATCCGTGTGATAGTCGTCAAAGTAATTTTAATATAAAGGAGAATTTAAGAGTGCATATGCGTGTACACACTTATAAGTGTGATGTATGTTCACGTACTTTTAGTATAAAGATAAACTTAACACAGCATATTCATACACACGCTGGTGTAAAAGCTTATGATTGAGCAATCATAACACAAATGTAAGATATAAATAAAATGTTGGTTATATTAATGCTTTTTCCTTCTACAAGTTAGAAAACTAACAAACTTGATAACTTGTAGTAATCATTCACAATGTAGGTATTTGTTTCTATTTGTGTCGTCGAATAATATGTATGCATACTACTGTGGTTTGTAATTGAAGGAACACAAGTTTTAAGAATCTTTTCTATTATCGCAATTTTGTATTGTATATGTGTGTATAATCCATCTTTAAAGTCGTGAAAATGAATGAGGGCGCTGCGGTCGTGCATATAGCAACCCTGTTGACTTGTCTGATATCATTTTTACCCGACTACGGCAAAGCAAAACGAGGGTTATGATTTTGACAGGCTATGTATGTATGTATGTATGTCCATCTGTTCCCTCGTAACTTTTAAACTACTTATCAGAATTCGACAAATGATACCTATATCATTAGAAGCGTCTTAATTGACCGCTGGTTATAGGCTATATGGAGTTCCACAAAATCTAATGTGACGGCCTCTAGCGGACAAAACATAGAGAGTAAAAAAATAAAGTTAAGATAAATATGCCGTGTTTGGTATCATTTGAAAGCGCTTTACTTGTACATTTTGAATATATATATATTGCTAGTATTTTCTTGTGACTTTACCTGTATTTATGGGCTGGTTGCATATAATTCACATCTTTTCGTTCATAGCTTCTTTACTACTTATCAGAATAAGACCACTGCAGTACCATTAGAAGGGCCTTGATATTCTGTTGGTTATGAGCTATAAAGCTTGTCACCAAATTTAGTATTACGCCCTCTAGCGGACAAAAAGTTCTATGTTAATATAAAATTAAAATAAATATACCGTATTTGGTATCTCTTGAAAGAACTTTACGAGTACTTTGCTTGTACATAATCCCGAGTAATGCTTCGTAGAAATTTGAATGTAAACCAGGGTTTGGTAAACGGAGCGATGGGAGTGGTGAAAGCGAATGGCGAATGGCCTGCTCTTCGGCGCGATCAGTTGGAACAGAGAGAACAGCCAAGCGCTGTTCTCATACAATTTAACGACGCATCCATAAAAGCAGATATTAACGGACTTAGCAGAATCGAGCCTTGCCTCAATGAATTTGACGGTGTGAGGGGGTCTGGGCAAATTCAGCATAAAATGCTCCCGCCTATTCTTTCTTGGGGTTGTACTGTACATAAATGACAAGGTTGTACTCTAGACAAAGCAGTTATCGATCTAGGAAAGTCATTGTTTTGTAAAGGACAGGCCTATGTCGCTAGTAGAGTCAAAACCGTAGAGGGATTGTTTATAATTGTCTTGGATCATAATAAATTACTTAAAAATCCACATGACAGTCGATCGTTAGCAGAATTAGATAGATTAAGAAATCTTCCCAGGTCCTCTTAATATGTGAAACATCCAATCTATTTATACTAACGACCTCATCCACTAATTCATGACCCATTCGCTGCCATCGACGCAAATGTGCGTCGCCGCTACGAAATACTGGGAGCTTCATACGGGGAAACCGTTGCTATACGCGCTATGATCCACGTGCTACGAAATAGAAAATAGGATATCTCTACATATTACTATACGCCGATTCATAAGTCAAAAGAGATGTCCTATGTTAACTACCTAGTTATTAGTTCGTCAATTTAACTTTTGTTAATATTATGCGCCACAAATACACTTTAACACCAAAATAGTACAAATAATAAAAAGTAAAAGAACTAAAACCCAACTACGACAAAAAACGTCGCTGAAAAAGTATAAAACAAGATTTTCAGAATACTGAACGAACCAAGTTGCTAATATAGTTGTAAGTAAATGGACACAGTAAACTCTACCAAGATGCCTTCGTTGTAAATTGAAAATAATGTCATACAATACTATTCTGAATTATGCAATATTCACTATGTAGAGATAATTTTTCATGTTTGGAAAGGCGTAGTCACACGTTACATATACCGTAGCACTTTGATAACGTGTGACTGCGGTTTTCCAAACATGAAAATTTATCTCTACATAGTGAATATTGCATACCTACTTCAGAATAGTATTGTATGACATTATTTTCAATTTACAACGAAGGCATCTTGGTAGAGTCTACTGTGTCCATTTACTTACAACTATATTAGCAACTTTGTTCAGTTCAGTATTCTGAAAACCTTGTTTTATACTTTTTCAGCGACGTTTTTTGTCGTAGTTGAGTTTTAGTTCTTTTACTTTTTATTATGATACTAGCATATTATTTTGTACAACACTATGATTTTTAATTCGAGTCAGTAAAAAGACTAAAAATCGTATCATCCATATGCAATCAATTTCAATCTCATCATCAATTCATTATTCTGGCATTACTGCAATCTGGAGCGGTCGATAAAAGCTTTACATGTTTTTGTTGTGTTGGATTTCTGTGCGAATACGATCCTATAATTCGACAACTGGGTTAGTGTCGTAAACTTTAGCCTTAAGATATCCCCAAAGAAAAAACCCATTGGGGATAGATCCGAGCTACGAGGTGACTAGTTAATAGAGCTCTTTTCGATATCACTTTCATTACATGTATACTTATATACAGTCCACCTTCGCTAATTTAAACTTATTTTTGAATCGAATAAAAATATTATGGACTATCATCATGAAGCAATGAAGTCGGAGTGTTTAGAAGAATGGCTTAAAAGCATTTTGCCAAGTTTAAAGCCAAATGCGGTGCTGGTATTAGATAACGCACCCTACCATTCTAGAAAAGTCGAGCGTATCCCCACTTCAAACTGGCGGAAGGCTGATATTATTCAGTGGTTGGATGACAGACAAATTAATTATCAAACTGCAATGATAAGGCTCATTTAATGGAACTAGTAAAGATACAAAAAACTAATTACGAACGCTATGCTGTGGAAGAATTGGCCGCTGAATACGGTGTCACAATCCTGCATCTGCCAGCTTATTACGAGAGCTCAATCCCATAGAGTTAGTTTGGGCTCAAGCAAAGGGGTACGTCACCCGGAACAACAAAACTTAAAATAAAAGACGTAAAACAATTATTTAAAGAAGGCCCGAAGGAAATAAACCCAGAAAATTGAAGAAAGTGCATCAATCATGCTATAAAAGTTGAAGACGAAATGTGTCACTCGACCACATCATCATAGAATAAAGAGGGGAAGTAGGTTATCTCCGACCCAATCCGCGATTTATTTGCCTACTGTCTTAGGGTTGACGACTGTCCGCGCTTCGTCGGTTACGGTTGTCGCCCAAACCGCTAACAAATATTTATAGACTAAGGTCCGTATTACAGAACGTCACTCAAAACTCAAGCTCTACTTAAGTCGCGATTCAAGCCATTTGATTGGTTGAAAGTAATGCTTAAGCAGAGATCAATGCTTGAGTTTCGTTCTGTAATAAGCACCTAAGAGCTTATGTTTAAATTATTTGCTTAGTATTTAGTTTACATATACTAGTCAGTTTTTTTTTTTTTTTGTAATTTTTATTTTTAGTTTTGTACACATAAAGAACCATATTTATTTTTATTTTTAATTAATATAAATAATACAAACATAACATCTATTGAATCACACATTTAATACAAAATTACAAATTAGCTACAGAAAAATACCTACTTTCTTCGGTTTCGACTATTACGAAACGCGTTGTTATTAAACTTTAATGTGTAATATATCCGTATCCTTGTAAATAACTTTTAAAAATATAATTTGAAAAATATAAATCTTTTATTTGTTCATAAATAGACATACCAACTTTGCAGTTTCTGTGATCATTTTTAAATGCTTTTTGGAACATCTGCTCCATCCTCTTAATAATATTTTCTACAAAGTCGTCAGGTGGAACCACTAATAAAATTTGGTTTCTAGAATAATTTTTGTAGTGAAGAACTTTGCAATTTAAGTGCAGAATCTAGGTATGATTCTGCACTTAAATTGCAAAGTTGCTGATTACCATTTAAATACGATTTAAGTTGTTCGCAATCCTCGTGACGATCCATGCATTTTTTTAACAAGAAAACGTGACGCGCGCACCTCGTCCGGTGCTAGCCGCGACTAGCGCACTGATAGCACTCTAATATTGTGTTTAGGTGTGCATGCGGGGCGACCCATAGATACTAAGGCGCACACATACAAGACGTGCGCGGTCCGTTTGTATGAAGATAGCGTACTCTGTCCCTCTTTATACTATGCCATCATGGTGGATTCATTAATTATAAATGTAAATGATTCCGATTCGAGTCATAATCAATAAAAAAGTAAAGAATAAGAATGTATAAAATGATTTGTATTTGTGTAAGCATTAACTATCCTAATAATTTATCCATGCATTTCCATTTTCCATCCTTGTTACGTCAACGACGATTTAAATAAGCGCGGGCTTCTCTTAACTCGTGCTGGTGGCGCCTCTCTCAAGAGTGCCAAGAAAAAGAACAAATAAAAGAAGTATGGCGGACTCAGCTCATACGACGCCGCGTGTATTCTAAATAATTCCGAATATCTAATTTTCTAAGGGCTTCACTGGCCAAATAAACCCTCAGTTTCCATATTGGTTGTGTGTCTGTGCTTGACGAGTGTAGGCAGTGAACAAGCAGCATCAAGTCCACATAAAGAAGATAGCTGACCGGCCGGCGCCTGCCCCGTCGTTGGTGATTCCTCTTTCGTGTCCTGTTGGATCCAGGTTAGTGCTTTGCATGTTTGTTTTCCCTGCTTTGAGACCCTGGGGTTGATAGGAGAATGCAGTGACCCTTCCAGAAAGCAGCAACATTAATTATGGTGCCTCCTGTGAGGAATCTTCCTCGCGTAATTATTTCAAAAATACCTACTATCGGAAATTAAATCTTTCCATTCTCGTTATTACGTTAAATACGTAATCCCAATTATAATTTATTTGTATACTTACCTACTTAAGGCAATTTCAATTTGCCTTTCAAGTTCTAAGTGTCTAAATAAAACCTAGGTCATTCCATGATACCTAGTTATTGTTTCTTATTTGAGACCGATTGACTATTCAATCGTACATTCATACCTCGTTAATTCCCTTGTAATAAGCTGCATTTATTTGTATTAAATAACAAATTGCATAAATTACTTTTAAAAAACGTGAGTTCCAAGTTTCTCGAATTTAGTACCGAGGTACCTACACTCGAAGTACTTGTCTCCGGCGGGAGACGGATTAGCTTTGAACTACCTCAAAGTCAAAACTTATATTCTAACAAATAACTTTGAGACGTGTGTGCTTGTATTTCATTCAATACGTTCGCGCGTGCATTGCTGCCTACCTACCGGCTTACGTTTTTTCCGTTTTACCTACTTTTATAACTTTTATCTTTTTGAGCGTGCGGATATCGTATACCAAGTGAACTATGAGCGAAATGGAATTAATAACCGCTATTAAAAGGCGGGAATATGAGTTTACAAGTATGCAGATACTTTACAATTTAGCCAAAACAGTTAAAGAAACTAAAACTAAATTTGCAGCTTTTCGAGCTAGGTACAAAAAGATTGACGAGATTCGTAATAAATTTTTGGAATGCAACGATGATGTTAACCAGTTGCAATTAAAGCTTAAACCTTCGTTTGTTATCGATCATAAAGTGTTACTGTCATTCGATGAATTGTATTACTGTGTTATTGAGTTTGCGGATTCTCTCGATGCGAGCGCAGGTAGCGACTGTCGCCCGAAATTAGGTCAAGGTCACGTGCGTTCGCAAGTGAAGTTGCCTAAGCTGGAACTTCCAAAGTTTGATGGTAATATAGAAAAGTGGCAAACATTTAAAGATAGTTATACAGCACTTGTTCATAATAATAGTTCATTATCCGACACTGAGAAATTTCACTATTTGCTGTCATGTTTATCTGGTTATGCACTGACATTAGCGAAGGGCGTGCCTGTGACATAGGCAAATTATTCAGTGGTTTTTGCAACTTTACTGGACAGATATGACAACAAGCGTATTCTTGCAACAGCTTATTTAGAAAAAATAATTAAAATTAATCCCATACAAAAACCATCTTTGTCTAACTTATCTGAGTTATCTAACACACTTTATGAATGCGTTAGTGCCGTGCGCGGTTTGTGTATTGATGATTTATGCGAATTTATTTTATTCTACATTGCGTCTAGGCCTTTAGATACAGAAACAAAAAAAAGGTTTGAATTACAAAACACTGAAGAAATTCCGAAATTTAATAACTTCATTACTTATTTACAAAATTACATAAAAGTATTAGAAGTTAGCCAACCAGTTAATATTCCATCATCAAATTCTACAAGTAAACAAAATCGGCCTAATACAAATAAAGATTATTTATCGCGTCAACCAAAATCATCTCTAATTTCTTCCAACAATAATAATAAAGTTAGTCAGTTTGTTTGTGTGTGTTGTAATGAAAATCATTCAATCTACCGTTGTAGTAAATTGCGTTCTATGAATATGACACAGCGACAACAATTAGTTAAAGATTTAAAATTATGTCAAAACTGCTTAAGGCCGGGTCACATTGTTACCGATTGTAAATCTGAGTCAACATGTTTCATTTGTAATGCAAAGCATAATACTTTGTTACATGAAGAGCATAAGAGTTTACTGTCTCATACTAGTGAACTGGATTCATCCCAGCATCCCGATATGAACACTACTCTAACTAGTGCTACTCAGTCAAACATTTCAAATCAACCTATTAGCACAAAAATTCTTGGTACAGCAGTAGTTCGTTTGAAGCGATCGGATGGTTCGTGGCAGTATGTCCGTACAATTATCGACAGTGGCTCGATGGATTCATGTATTACAAGTAGCTGTGCGCGACAATTAGGTTTACATATCAAGAAATGTAAATTAAATGTAAGTGGCATCGGTCAAAATTATGTGTGTAGCATTAAAGGTCACACCTTCGGTTCAATAATACCTCGATTGAGTGACACTCCTCAGTTTGATATTCCATTAGTGGTTCTACCTAAAATCACATCCCTGATTCCTTCGGTGTCGTTGCCGACAATCGTCAAGGATAAGTTTACACATCTGGATCTCGCCGACCAGGACTTTGATAAATCCGGTCCGATCGATCTGTTGTTAGGAGTAGACTGTTTTGACCAGATATATACTGGCTCACGTTTCAGTCCAGGCCCGGGCTTTCCATGCGCACTCTCTAGTGTATTCGGCTGGGTGATAAGTGGTCAGTTTCTTCAAAACGTGGTAGCTAAACCTCCGGCTACACCCGTTACGCTCCTCGTCGCGTCTTCTAGTGCGCTCGACGAGATCGTTCAACGGTTTTGGGAGTCCGAGGAGCCGCCGAAATGTAAAATTTCCGGCCCCGAGGATGAAATATGCGAACAAAAATATAAAGAAGGCACGTATCGCATCTCCGATGGGCGTTATGTTGTCCCAATTATGCTTAAAGATGATGCTCCAGCCTTAGGAAAATCATATAAACAAGCGTTTAATCGTTTTCTAAATTTGGAAAAAAGACTTGCTAGTCAAAATGAGTTAAAAACTGAATATAAAGAATTCATGCAACAGTACGAGGATCTCGGACATATGCAGCCAGTGCAGTCCTCGTCTACTGACTGTTATATAATTCCCCACCATTGTGTAATCCGACCTGAGAGTACCACGACACGGTTACGAGTGGTCTTCGATGTTAGTAGTCGGACTTCGAGTGACCTGTCACTAAATAATATTGTTCATGTGGGTCCAAAACTTCAAGTAGACATCGTTGATCTAATCACAAAATTCAGAATTCACAAAGTTGTTTTACTGCGGATATTCGTCGCATGTATAGACAAATATTGATAAGACCGCAAGAAAGATGTTATCAACACGTTCTTTGGCGTAATGACCCAACTGAGGTGTTAAAGGAATACGAACTCAATACCGTTACGTACGGAGTTAGTAGTTCTCGTTACTTAGCCATTCGAACACTTCATCAACTTGCTGAAGACCACGGTGCTGAGTACTCTAGTCGTGCAGCACAGGTTATCCGAGAGGAGACATTTATGGACGATATCACCTCTGGCGGATCTTCTCTCGAAGAAACTATTGCATTAAAAAACGATATTATATCGTTACTATCAAAGGCTCATAATGAACCCGGTAATGTAACCACGACCAGTTTGTTAATAGGGAAATCTAGAGTTGCCCCCTTAAAACCAACAACGGTGAATCGACTTGAGCTAAGCGCAGCTGTGCTTCTAGCAAAGGTTCTATCACACATGTATAATTTACTTAAAGATAAAATTTCCATCGATTCCATTCGAGCTTATTCAGACAGCAGCACTACCTTGTCTTGGCTTAACACTGACCCTCATTTACTAAAAATGTATGTAGCCAATCGTGCGGTTCAGACAACTGATTTAATTAGTCGAGATCGCTGGTACTATGTATCAACAAATGATAACCCCGCCGACTGTTGTAGCCGCGGAGTATTATGTCCAGAGATTCTAGATCACCCGCTTTGGTGGACAGGGCCTTCTTGGCTGAAAGAATCACCTGAGCAATGGCCTAAAAGGCAGGTATTACTTCCGAAGGAGAACTTGCCTGAACTTAAATCAATAGAAAGTAAAAGTCTTCTTGTTACGGATGATGAGAATCCACTGTTGAACTTAATGTCTAAACATTCTTCATTTACAAAAATTCAAAGAATGGTAGTATGGTGTAATCGTTTTGTTTCTAACTCTAAAACGGCCAGGCAAGACCGAAATCTCTCTCCTCTTAGTGGTGCTGAGCTTGAAAAAGCAACGAAAGTGCTGGTTAAATTCCGTCAAGATAATTACATGACTTCGGAAGCTGACCGGGTGCGTAAAAATGAACCTTGTGTAAAATCTATTCAAAAGCTGTCACCTTTCCTAGACGATGATGGTATTTTGCGAGTAGGTGGACGCATCGATGAGGCTCAACTGTCGCCATCTGCGTTACACCCTTTCTTGTTACTTAAACAATGTCCTATCTCTCGAAAGATAGTCGAATATTTCCATATAAAATATTGTATTGTGGCCCTCGCGCTTTACAATCTTTTATTCAAAGAAAATTTTGGATAACCGGATTAAGGCTCCTGATACGGACCGTGTTATCCAAATGTGTCAAATATTTTAAAGTGAATCCAGTTGCTTGTCAACCAATGATGGGCAAGCTACCTGCAGCCAGGATTCAACCAGCTCGCTGCTTTAGTACCACGGGAATAGATCTGGGGGGTCCCTTTATCATTAAAGAGAGTCGCCGTCGTGGCGCAAAATCTCAAAGCTTTTGGCGCGTATGGCAACGCGATTATCTTCACACATTGCAACAAAAGAGCAAATGGTTCTTGCCTGAACCAAATATCAAAGTCAATGACATAGTTATAGTTAACGAACCTAATACTCCGCCGATGTTTTGGAAAATGGCTCGTATCGTGCAAGTGCATGCAGGTTCAGACCAGGTAGTTAAGAGTCGTTACTCTCCAAACTGCTAACGGAAAGACGTTTCGTAGGCCGGTGGTAAAGGTTTGTCCCTTACCAAATAACTAGTTTATTTTATTTTATATACCTAACTAGAGTATAAGTACACACTGTCTAGGTTATTTAAAATAAGCCACCAATTATTTACACTTATTGACTAGATTTTATGCATTTTTTCGGCAGTAGCTCATAGTCCAGCTATTGCTGATTTCACTCTTAATTTTTCGCATTCTTCTTGAAACCCTTGTGGATTTCAGGTGGGGGGAAATGTGTAAGCATTAACTACCCTAATAATTTATCCATGCATTTCCATTTTCCATCCTTGTTACGTCAACGACGATTTAAATAAGCGCGGGCTTCTCTTAACTCGTGCTGGTGGCGCCTCTCTCAAGAGTGCCAAGAAAAAGAACAAATAAAAGAAGTATGGCGGACTCAGCGCATACGACGCCGCGTGTATTCTAAATAATTCCGAATATCTGATTTTCTAAGGGCTTCACTGGCCAAATAAACCCTCAGTTTCCGTATTGGTGGTGTGTCTGTGCTTGACGAGTGTAGGCAGTGAACAAGCAGCATCAAGTCCACATAAAGAAGATAGCTGACCGGCCGGCGCCTGCCCCGTCGTTGGTGATTCCTCTTTCCTGTCCTGTTGGATCCAGGTTAGTGCTTTGCATGTTTGTTTTCCCTGCTTTGAGACCCTGGGGTTGATAGGAGAATGCAGTGACCCTTCCAGAAAGCAGCAACAGTATTGTTTTACTTAACCTTTTGAACGCCCATCTATTTAACACGCGATGTGTTCTCCCGCGCCACGCTACAAATGTATAACGTATCTATAGTAAAACGTAGGGATAGGATTAATGTCCTATTGACAAATAATATTATAATTTGAAATTAATGTTCACTCGCCAATTTACGAAGCTAAAATAAAAACTGTAACTGATTTTGACATTTTATTTTATTTCAAAAATAAATCAATATGAAAACCTGGATATATTCCCCATAATAAAGGAAAGAATTTTAAATTTATTAGACGTGTGTTCTAGAAGGCACATCCCTATTTGTCTCCGAATGTAATCCTTCTACTTCATATCAAGTAGTTGGCGCTCGTGGCACGTCAAAATCCTTTCTGATATAAGGATGTCTAGATTTCTATGGTATTTATTTTTATATTCACTGTGGCCGAGTTACACGTGCTGTTAAACTCAACCAATTCCTGCATAATTTATTTCGGTTACTTACAACAAATACAATTAATAGAAGTTAAATACCTGGTGTTCTACGTTTTTTTTTTTAAATTATAATGGAGGGTAAATGTCTGTTTTACACAGATGTTACAGACCTTTTTTTTATGGTGTCGCAAAATCTATGTGCAAAATACTCGCAATATTTTTCTGGTTTGTAGAAACTAATAGAAAACGGAAGAAAATTCCTGAAACGGAAATTGACGACTTATGTCAAGACGACGAACTATTTCAAAATTCTGATTCAGACTTGAGCAACTCTCAATAGTTCGTCATATTCACAGTCACAATTGTTTTTGTAAGAACACGTGCGCCAACTCAAGATGTAAACATTGCACTACACTAAAATGCACAAAGTCACTTCTTCTTCTTCTTCCTCAGCCTATAGATGTCCACTGCTGCACAAAGGCCTCCGCCAAGGCTTTCCACGATGACCGGTCTTGTGCTGCCCGCATCCATCGGCTTCCCGCGACGTTCACCAGGTCATCGGTCCACCTTGTTGGGGGTCTCCCTACGCTGCGTCTTCCAGTACGTGGCCGCCACTCCAGAACCTTACTGCCCCATCGGCCATCGGTTCTACGAGCAATGTGCCCTGCCCACTGCCACTTAAGTCCCTATGACCAAGCTCCTGGACTGGAAAGGACTTGGCATCATCATCAACGGCGAGTACATCACTAATCTCCGTTTCGCAGATGATATCGCAGTGACCAAAGTCACTATGGCCTTGAAACCCGTCCGCTTATGACGTCACAGATTTACTTCTATACAAGTCGGTGGCGCGTGCGGATTGAAAACTAACTAACTTTGTAGGGATGGGTTGTTCAAACGGTGTTTCACTATCGACAATAATTAGAAAACCTATTTATTCTTCGTTTAGGTGAATAAAAGCTAGTTTATAGTGTACAATATTTACAAAATATTAATTATTTACGACATTTTCTTGAAATAATAGTATTTATGATCATTTCGACGAGATGAAATATAGCGAGGTCTTCATCGTGTCCCATCACTGGCTTACTTGATATCAAGTAATTGGCGCTGGAGGCATTGAAATATTAACACAAATCTATGGTAGATTTTTGTTTTCATTAAAACCAGTTGAACACTAGAAAGACGGCAAAATAGTCTTACCAGGTGTTAGGTATTGTGGTTTGATAATTTCCTTCGATAAATTGAACTACGTCACGAGGCGCGAGTTACTGAGAAATCCTTAATTCAAGCATATACAAGATGTGGTTAGGAAAGGTGTTGGAAAGGACTTACCGCAATATCCAGCTATTCTCTCTCCGTCGGGTGAGTGGGGGCCCCCATGATGAACACAATTCCCTTTTGTTTACGGATGCACTCGTTAATTACAGATTTATCTGATTTTGGTGTCCGTTCGCCGGCGACAAGGGGTGCAAGCTCCGGTTGATGATGCGTTGAAAAAACCGTAGAGAATACTCATCTATGTCCGGTGTTGAATCAGAGACAAATTGGTGGTTGTGTTTTAGTAAGTCCCACTGGCACAGGCCCTAGCCCTTTAAGCCAGATGTACATGGAAGTAGGGGGTACATAGGAGGGAATCGGGAAATTAGAATATGCTTGATTTTAAAATGATTTCATACTTTAACACCAAGAAAGACGGCTACGGGTCAAATGACCGCTCTGAAAATGAAGATCCGATACGACCGCAAAGCTAACGTACCAGCATTTGAAGAAGGAACTTTGGTATGATTAATCCCATAAGGAGAAAAGGAAAGAGTCCAAAATTTCAAGCTAAATGGGAGGGTCCGTACACGATAGTAACCAGTATAAACGATGTCACCTACCGGATTAAGAAAAGACCTAGAGGAAAGCTGAAGATCGTACACGTAGACCGCCTAGCTCGCTATCATGGAACAAATCATGCTCGGGACGAGCATGACTAAGAGGGGGGCAATGTTACGAATGCACCTTATGTCGATGGCATAAGGTTGAATATCGCGTGACATGCAGTGCGTAACTTTTAAGCCATAGAACTCGAAATCTAGACATCGTTGAGGCACCGTATACCGTATAAAAGCATTGCTAGACCTAAGGTGGCCTATCGAATGGTACAGGTTTAAACAATTTTGTCAACGAAGTGACGATATCGAAATTTCTGGGAACCCGTTTCCGGGAATTACCGTAGCTACCTAAGTACCAAGTTATGCGCTATTATTATTACGTCTAGACGAATCTGGAATGTTCGATCAGCTGATTTATATACAACGTGTAACATAAAGGGTATATACATACATAACAAAGGCATGGCATCTTTACATGATATCAAACGATATTGGAAGGGTTTTTTACCCGACTACGGCAAAGCAAAAGGAGGGTTATGATTTTGACAGGCTATGTATGTATGTATGTATGTATGTATGTATGTTCATCTGTTCCCTCGTAACTTCTAAACTACTTATTTGAATTCGATAAATGACATATCATTAGAAGCGTCTTAATTGTCTGCTGGTTATAGGCTATATGGAGTTTCACAAAATCTAACGTGGCGCCCTCTAGCGGACAAAATGTACAGAGTAAAAAAAAAAAGTTAAGATAAATATGCCGTGTTTGGTATCATTTGAAAGGGCTTAACTTGTACATTTTGAATATATATATATTACTAGCATTTGCTTGTGACTTTACATGTATTCATCGGCTGATTGCATATAAATTACATCTTTTCGTTCATAGATAGCTTCTTTACTACTTATCAGAATAAGACCACTGCAGAACCATTAGAAGGGCCTTGATATTCTGTTGGTTATGAGCTTTAGAGCTTGTCACCAAATTTAGTATTACGCCCTCTAGCTGACAAAAAGTTCTATGTTAATACAAAATTAAAATAAATATACCGTATTTGGTATCATCTAAAAGAGCTTCACGAGTACTTTATGTTTGGACATAATCCCTAGTAATGCTTCGTTGAAATTTGAATGTAAACCAGGGTTTGGTAAACGGAGCGATGGGAGTGGTGAAGGCCTTCGAATGGCCTGCTCTTCGGCGCGATCAGTTGGAACAGGAGAACAGCCAAGCGCTGTTCTCATACAATTTGACGACGCAACCATAAAAGCAGATACTAATGGACTTATCAAAATCGAGCCTTGCCTCACTGAATTTGATGGCTTGAGGGGTTCTGGGCAAATTCAGCGTAAAATGCTCCCGCTGATTCTTTCTTGGGGTTGTACTGTACATAAATTAGAAGGTTGTACTCTAGATAAAAAGTTACAGATCTAGGAAAGTCATTGTTTGCTAAAGGACAGGCCTATGTCGCTCTCAGTAGAGTTAAAACCATAGAGGGATTATTTATAAGTGCCTTGGATCATAATAAATTACTTAAAAATCCACATGACTGTCGATCGTTAGCAGAATTAGATAGATTAAGAAATCTTCCCAGGTCCTCTTAATATAAGTTTTTTTTTTTTAATAATTATAAACTAGCGCTTGACTGCAATCCCGCCTGATGGTAAGTAGTGACGCAATCCTTGATGCCTGCGCACTAGTTTATTAAGCCTATCCACTTAAAAAACTTAGGAATAGCAAGGATGACGGCAGTTGAGCCAGGTGATGCAATGTTAAATCCAAGACCAACACGACCAACCATGCTGCGCCAGAGGGAGATTGATCTGGAGACTCTCCACGACCAAACTCCCGACACAACAACATTTGGCGCATCGTACTCGCCACACAACGCAACACACAGTGCTCAGACGCGTCCTCCGTACGGCTTCACCAGACATCATGCTGGAACACGACGAATCGCTTGGCGGCAAGACTTTGTCTGGTGGGTGGTAACTTCTGCCGGCAGCCGATGTTATGGCCTACCACCGTTAGAAAAACATCCAATCTATTTATACTAACGGCCTCATCCATTAATTCATGACCCATTCGGTGCCATCGACGCAAATGTGCGTCGCTACTACGAAAAACCGGGAGCTTCATGCGGGAAAACCGTTGCTATACGCGCTACGCTCCAAGCGCTACGAAATAGTAAAATAGGACATCTCTACATATTACTATACGCCGATACATAAGTCAAAAGAGATGTCGTATGTTAACTACCTAGTTTTTAGTTCGTCAATTTAACTTTTATTAATATTATGCGCCACAAATACTCTTTAACACCAAAATAGTACAAATAATAAAAAGTTAAAAAACTAAAACCCAACTACGACAAAAAACGACGCTGAAAAAGTATAAAACAAGATTTTCAGAATACTGAACTGAACAAAGTTGGTAATATAGTTGCAAGTAAATGGACACAGTAGACTCTACCAAGATGCCTTCGTTGTAAATTGACAATAATGTCTTACGATACTATTCTGAAGTATGCAATATTCACTATTTAGAGATAAATTTTCATGTTTGGAAAGGCGTAGTCACACGTTACATATAGGTACCTACCGTAGCACTTTCATAACGTGTGACTGCGGTTTTCCAAACATGAAAATTTATCTCTAAATAGTGAATATTGCATACTTCAGAATAGTATCGTAAGACATTATTGTCAATTTACAACGAAGGCATCTTGGTAGAGTCTACTGTGCCCATTTACTTGCAACTATATTAGCAACTTTGTTCAGTTCAGTATTCTGAAAATCTTGTTTTATACTTTTTCAGCGTCGTTTTTTGTCGTAGTTGGGTTTTAGTTTTTTAACTTTTTTTAATCCTATCTCCTTATGTTAGGAAGTTATGAGGAAAAACACCGCCTGTGATAGGCTACTATCATACTAGTCGCACAGAGATATTGAAGACATTTATCGGATTTTGGCAAGTAACGTGACGGGTAACGAGTAGTTATTAACGTATGTAGTGTGCTGCCAAGTGGCACGTTTGTTCTGATTTGATTTTAAGAAACACACGAAACCGAAAATTTGGTACCAATTTTTAAGTATTTTATTTTGAGTTGAAACCCTTCCGATATCGTTTGATATCATCTAAAGATGCCATGCCCTTGGTATGTATATAGCCTTTTTGTTACACGTTGTATAGCGCCGTGATGCCAGCGCTGAGGCACCCCTAGGGTGCAACCCAACGACGGGTCCCCAATTTTGGGGACCGAGAGAACAAGGCCATGGTCATGGGGCCATAAAGGAGCCCCCAAACCGTCTCCTCGCGCCCCCAACTCGGGGTCGCAGAGAAGGCTACGAACCGCTGAGTCAGTCTGCATTCGACTAGTGATACAACAACAAGCGACAGATAAGAAGCGATCTTTGAGAGGACCTACTGCGATAACTATAACAAGAACTTTAGTAGGTACTACGTGAAGAAACATCTGTAGTGTTATTGTGTGTTTACGACACGGACTTCGTGGACGTAAGGGAAGACTTCGGTGCAACGTCAGCTACATTCTACTTGTCATTGCCTACTGCCGTCTGTACCCTCGTTGTCAATAAACTCCGTAACCCTTAACCGGCGTTTTAGTACCCCTAGCTCGTAACAGTATGTTTGAGGTCAAGGGTTTGGACATCACGTAGGCTCTTTATTATTTATTTATTAACAAAGGAACACCAACAGCTTCTGTATAAAAAATAACAAATAAAGTAGTTGTGGGTAAGAGGCTTATACAGTTGCCAATAACAGGTGAACCAACATTTACCAACTTATGACGTAGTAACTTAAACTGAATACATGTAAGTACTAATATTAGCTGGAAATAAACTATACAAAGACAATAACAAGGTTAGACTTGTACTTAAGTAAAAAAAAAAGGAATACAACGCTAAAATTAAACATGAGATCAAAAATTAGAATAAAACTTAAACTAAGAAACTTACAAAATTAAATACAGAGAATAACTTAAAACATACAGGAAAAAGATTGCAAATGTATATATACAAACAGATAAAACTAATAATAATAATAATAATATTTATTGGTACAAAAATACATTTTCACTTTTCGTTTACATTAAAACTGCATTACAAATAGGTAGGTACAATAGGTTTATCCCTGTCCCCTAAACTAGGCTAGGCCTGTATCTTAGGGGGCAGTGTCCAGTTATAGGGTATGCTATATAATGCAATGAATTTTGACCTAGTGACTTTAAAACTATAAACTTTAAAAATATGAGAATGAGATGGTGATGAGTGAGATTGTATGGAGTAAGAGTGAGTGTTTGGTGATTATGTTTAGGAAGTGTTTGTGGTGTAGTGAATTATGGTGGAAAAGTGAATTATGGTGGAACTAATATTTAAAAGCATTAAAAAATTAAAAGCAAAGCATACAGAAAACTATTATTTAAGAGCATTTTGACTGAGAATAAAACGCTTGAAGGTTTTCAAAGTGTTGTGATATATGTCAACATCTGGGTTTGATTTTATGAAGCAATTTATCTCTTTGCGGAGCCTATTGAGAGGTAAATTTTCTCCTATATATGTGTGGAAGCTTTAGTGTGGAATAAATTGGTAATGGGATATCTGGGTATTCTATAGGGGACTTTTATTCCAATTTGATTAATTAAGTAAATATAATCTAATTTATTGTTAACTAATTTGTAAAAAAAAGGCTTTGGTTTTAGGCTTTGATAGGTAAGTAGAATTGGTTTTCCCACCGTGACAATACTTGAAACTTGACCTCATGCTTGACATTCATCTTCATTGCTTCCATTCCAGAGACAATTAGATTTACAGATTTTTTCTCTAGGTACAGGATCTGAGTTACCTTCTCGCTTATGAAACATGCTTGAGATCCTGAATCTATTAGCGCTCTTACAACAGTAGTGTGCCCGTGTTTACTCTTCAAAATTACTACTGCTGTAGCCAACAGTGTTATCTTTTGCCCCGCGGTGTAATAAGACGCAAACATTATGTGAACCTTCTTCTCTTCTACATCTGCTTGGCTGGATGAAGTCGGTTGCTTGGATTCTACATTCTGAGCCCCTTCATCATTCTTTTTAGGTTGATGTAAAAGTGTGTGATGTCGTCTCTTGCAGGTGCGGCAAGACATTGGCATACGGCACTTGAACACCGAATGTCCCGCCCCGAGGCAGTTGGAACATAATTTGTTTGCTTTGACGTTTTCGCTTCTTTCATTGATTAACATTTTATTGAATTAACTGCAATGACACAGTGTGTGCATTTCCTTACATAAAGTGCATGGTTCTTGTTTATCGTTATCTGTTGCTGTAAAATGTAGAACACGTTCTTTGCTAGATTTGCTGGTAGTCGTCGGGGAAATCATTTCAAGCGTCCGGAATTTTACTTCTAAAAACTCGCGCAATCCCTTCCAGGTAGGCAGTCCTTGAGAGTTTACCGAGTAGGCAGTTTGTTCTCATTCTTTGTATGACTCGTCCAACTTCTGTACAACCAGAAATATGATTACTGGATCCCAGGAATCAGTAGACACTCTTTTACATTTTCTAGAATATTAATAACTTCGGTGGTACAATCCAGGAGAGTCTTCAGCTGTGCCGCCGTTTGACTGGTACATTTTTTCTGATAAAATAATCGTTCCATTAATGCATTGACTATGATGCGCCTGTTATCGTATCGGTAATTCAGAGTTCCCACATATCTTAAACATAATTAGCATCCGTCACCTGAATGGTTTCAGTAAAGAGCCCGCTTCACCCGTGATACTGGTCTTCAAATAGTGTAATTTTTCAACATCACTTAGCGTCGGGCATTTATGAATTAATGAAACAAACAAGTCTTTAAATGTAGGCCATTCTTCGTAATTACCAGAAAATGGAGGGAGTTGTATGTTAGGTAGCGTCACTTTCGGTCGTAATTTTTCACACGACGTATTGCTGCATGAAGGCTGGTCGTGGTCAGTCTTCGAAGTGCATGCGTCCAACATTTCTCTGAGGTCTCCCAACATGCATATGTATAAGTCTTCATATATAAGGAATTCTTCGTTTACGTAGTATGGTAAAATTCGACGTTGTTCCCGAGTTGTATTTTTCAAAAGATATTGGTGCGCTTTCTTAAAAGATACCCAATATTCTTCTATCGATGAATACGAGTTCGTAAATATGCAGGCTTTAATAACCGTTCTTTAGGGAACTTTTAAAATCTTTAAACTTATGTGATATTGAAAATTAACTTTCTGAGTAGAACCGAGTCTTAAATCAGTTTGAACGCATTCAATCATTCAGATTATGAACGTGTGAATCTAAAATACCATTTAAATAAGTATATAAGCGGACGGCATACGAGAGGATAGATAACGTTTTATCAGTTTCAGATGCCATTGTTTATAAGTAAATCACAAAAATCTTCAAACTGTAGTTCAATGTCTCATCGAGAATAGTTGGTTTAGTAAGTTATTATAATGTTCAAACTATTCACCGATACACTTTGCACACACACTAATTGACGAGTTCTAAGAAATCCGTGCAAAACAACTCCAGGTAGTCCCTTATCGCGTAATGGAATGCGGTTCTTTTGTTCTCGGGTCGGGCGCTCCGTCAATTTCTAATGAGGTTTATTCCGGCTCGTAATCGACCCATTTATGTTTTCGGTGATACGGTTGACTTTTGGTGAGCACTGTGTAAAAGGATTTTGAATGAAATAAGTCTGTTTTTTACGAGGTTTATTGGTAACTAAATCATCATAACGTATGTGTTATATCTATAACGAATCATAATTCTAATAAAAGTATTGTATTGTGGATTGCTTTAGTTGATTCCGAGGGTAGAATAACTTTTATAAAATTATAAAAACGGCTCGATGGTACTCTGAGAGTGGCATCCATACTAATATTATAAATGCGAAAGTAACTCTGTCTGTCTGTCTGTTACGCTTTCCCGCTTAAACCTCTCAACCGATTTTGATGAAATTTGGCACAGACAATCTTTAGACCCTGATAAAAAACATAGGCTACTTTTTATCCCGGAAAAATTTGATGTTCCCGAGGGAAATGTAAAAAGCGCGATATAACCGAACTCCACGCGGGCGAAGCCGCGGGCGGAAAGCTAGTTTCCTATAAATACGGTGACTCGTCAGTAGGGAGTCTTCATCGAGCCGTCGGACCAAGCACACTACCAGTTAAGTATTCTTAATATTTGTTATAGGCACATAATTCTTATGTGCCTGGTCTTATGTAATTTGTATTGCTGATGATTCTAAATATGACCAGTGTGTAATGTTATAAGTAAATATAGGCATAATGTTTCTTCTATAATGTCTGCTTTAATATTATTTAATAACCCACACTCTGCTATCCTAACATATGCATCTCTTTATAAATATGAAATTGGCGTTAACAGAGGTGTAAATATAAAAAAAAAAAATGTTTTTCTTTCTTATTTTCCGATTAGTAGTCATGAGCAGGCCCACCTTTTGGTGCCGGCATAACATTGAATTTTTGGACAAGTTGTGTAGATTAGGTACTGGTTGTCAATGAGGAATTAGAGACAGAGTGGAACCATTGACATAGTATACTAATGGAAATGCCGTACGCGTATAATTTATAGTAATTTTTTAATTTAAAAAGAGTGAGAGACATGGGCATAGCCACATTAAGGCAAGCTGGGGCACTTACCCCACCCTGCCTTTGATCTATAAGGTGACTAAATATACAAAAACAAAAAAAACCTTGGGGATAGGTTGACTACCCCACCCTGAACTCAAGGCTGGCTACGCCCATGGTGAGAGAGATGGGCCTATGCTTTCGGTCTAGCACTATCTCTTTCCTCATAGATGTTTGATAATTTTGAGAGAGATAAAGATAGACGAAACTATGTTTCCTCTCTTTCTTTCGGAGTGCCACATTCTCATCTCGTGTGCGTTCGCGCAGCGGAATGTTGTTGAATTTAAAGATTTTAAATATGCAGATATTTAGTGTATGACGTCGTGTAATTGTGTGTGGTAAAAAAAAATTTGTGCGTGCAGCCATTGTGGAGAAATTCACCAAAAACTGATTCCGCTGGGCGAACGTTGTCCTGGCGGAACTTTTTTTAATCCATTGACTTTAGAAAAAAGAGATGTGTCCAAAAATTAGTGTGTATTTGTGTGTAATTGTGTATGTATGAATAAAATTTGTGCATGCATAGACTTCGGAGAAATTGAAGTTTCCGCTGCGCGAACGTTTGGCCATCAGCTAGTTTTCATATAAAGCGCTTATATAGAGAGCTGTAGATTTTTACATACGTTGTTTTGAATTTGTGCATATTTGTGTACAAAACAGATTTAGAAAAAATCGTAGGGCTAAAAAGATAAAAATATAAACGTAAAACACGCTTTTTAGTTCATAGTTCTTAAAGCATGCACTTTGGGGTCTAGATTTTCACGTTTATACAAACCTTGTAAGTGTCTGCAACATATTGCCAAATATCAATGATGTTCCTTTAGTAATTAAAGAGATATAGGACAATTTACCATGACAAAATCACTGTTTAAAAAGCAGTCAAATATCACGACATTCTAAAGGAATTGCATGGTAAAATGTATGCCAATAATTAGTGTATTCATTCAACTATTCACATGCAAAATTTCATGTCATTAAATTCAGTAATTAAAGAAAAACAATTAAAATATTGACGAAGCATCGAAAACCTACATAACCTGACCAAGTTCGGATAGCTATAAAAAAGCGGCCGTGCAATATATTTAGGTAACATTCCAAAATTTACAGTATAATACCGGTATTGAATTGGTATAGGTGATAACACAATTGTTTCGATATAATATAAAGGTCATTTATTTTTGTACACCTACTTTTTTAAATGTATTTGACTATGACAAAGTAGGTACTATTTACGTAGTTACTTTATTTAAGTATGCGCTTGAGACTTGAGATATAATCTAAATATATTAATTTAGGCAAATAAAATTCATACAGCTAATTTCTATTGAATATTTCACGGATCCGGATTCTTACTATAGACCCCTCAGGGAAATTAAATAATTACCACAAGTAAGTACTACCTACTGTTTTTAAATGTTGATTTATTTTTATATTAGGCAGACTCAAACCTAAACAACTGAATAGTCTACTTTATTGATCTGTGATTGTTAATCTGTAATTTTATTATTGGAACTAGAAAATATTAGGTATACTTAGAAATGTTGAGGTTATTTACTGTATTTGCTACTCATTTAAAATATTTCTTGAAAATACCTTTTTTATACAAATTTTTTAGTTTATAAGCACTTTTTTAATGTTGATCCACTTTTGCACTTCTTTGATGTTGAATAGTCCAGTTATCTGATGTGATTTTAATTTTTATTGAAGCTCGAAATATTATACGTCTTACCTTTATATTCATAATAGTTTATTAAACCTATTTTAGTAAAACACATTTAAGTCTATTGCTGCCGTTGCAAGCGTTTGTTAACGTTATTATAATTACATAATTGAGCATTTATATGTAATTAAAAATATTTTTGTACACGGATATTTAAATAGTACTTGTTAATTGAAGATTTATTTTTGTCGTAGATAATAACGCCCGTTATTATAAAAAAAAAAACATTTTTCATTCAAGAAATGCAATTGTTTTATTTTTTCCTAACGCTTGTGTACGCAACTGTGCCATATTAATAAATACTATATTGGAAGGTTAAGAACGTTCTTAAGATATATGGCACGGCCGCTTTTTTATAGCTATCCGAACTTGGTCGGGTTATGTAGGTTTTCGATGCTTCGTCAGTATTTTAATTGTTCTTCTTTAATTATTGAATTTAATGACATGAAATTTTGCATGTGAATAGTTGAATGAATACACTAATTATTGGCATACATTTTACTATGCAATTCCTTTAGAATGTCGTGATATTTGACTGCTTTGTAAACAGTGATTTTGTCATGGTAAATTGTCCTATATCTCTTTAATTACTAAAGGAACATCATTGATATTTGGCAATATGTTGCAGACACCTACAAGGTTTGTATAAACGTGAAAATCTAGACCCCAAAGTGCATATTTTAAGAACTATGACCTAAAAAGCGTGTTTTACGTTTATATTTTTATCTTTTTAGCCCTACGATTTTTTCTAAATCTGTTTTGTACACAAATATGCACAAATTCAAAACAACGTATGTAAAAATCTACAGCTCTCTATGTAAGCGCTTTATATGAAAACTAGCTAATGGCCAAACGTTCGCGCAGCGGAAACTTGAATTTCTCCGAAGTCTATGCATGCACAAATTTTATTCATACATACACAATTACACACAAATACACACTAATTTTTGGACACATCTCTTTTTTCTAAAGTCAATGGATTAAAAAAAGTTCCGCCAGGACAACGTTCGCCCAGCGGAATCAGTTTTTGGTGAATTTCTCCACAATGGCTGCACGCACAAATTTTTTTTTACCATACACAATTACACGACGTCATACACTAAATATCTGCATATTTAAAATCTTTAAATTCAACAACATTCCGCTGCGCGAACGCACACTCTCATCTCTAAGGCATGTTCATTATTGGGTGTATGTCGATGCGCGAAACGAGTACAGAATGCAGTGTTGCTAGCTAATTTAATTGACTTTGTTTATAGTTCGTAGCTTGGAGCAGTAGGCCTAGTATGAGTTTTCATTACGAAACTCGATCGTCGATATCAATCGCGTTTGGCTCATTGATTGGCCCGCTTCAAGGTTGTAAAAATTCTGAAACAATGAGAGCGCCAAACGCGCTCGATATTGACGACTGGTCTCGTAATGAAAACTCATACTAGGTATCCTGATTGTGTTATGTAGCACCGGCCTGCCCCATGGGCAGTCAGCGTGCTGTCTCTTGTAGTCGCCACGCAACCGTTGTGGAAAGGAAATAAAACAAATAATAATAAACAGTGTAGTAATAATTTAATTTATTATGAATATCACAGGCATATTACATATTTCCTCCATTACATATTTTTGTCACAGCCAACTAGTTTAGTCGTAAATTAGCCGTTTAATCAACCGCCTGGTATTTGGAAATAGCGTTCGTCTCGCTTCGATCTCGGTTCGTTTCAGTTCCAAACTTTTTTTTTCCGGGGTGGAAAATCCTCATAGATGTCCGCCGCCCTGGGGCGGGCGACGGGGTCTGTCAGACTCTTATTGGCTAAAAACCACCCGGGTGTTCCGTCTCACACCTACACCGGGGTTGCGAGAACTAATACTGCTTCCGCAACCCCCGATTGGTGCTGGCCCGCCACTGTAGGCCTCCTCGGGCAGGAGGGGCAGTGAGGTGTTTCGACTCCCCCCGTGACGTCTAAGAGTGGCGCGCGTGGAACACTTCGCGCTGCCACCTCGAGTCCTGATGTTTGGGGGGCGACAGATGTCCCCGAGGCTGTTGCTCCTGGATCCATTTAGGGGGGCTGGAAGAGGAAGTTGTCAGCCCTCTGGCGACGCCCGGTGCGCCTGCTGCGGGCGGGGTGAGTTGACGAGATCTCTCCCTCCGTCTCGGAAGCCTCCCTCCATGAGACGCTTCCAACCTAAGCCAACTTCTTAGCAATCTAAATGGACTCTACCCAGAATTCGGTTACTTTTTCGTCGCTATCACCAGCGTTCATCATTTTTTGTGAAGTGCAGCTGACAGGACACTTAAGCTATGGTTTATTGAATATCATTCAGGCTGATAGTTAACGACAACCTCCGTGGCGTAGCGGTAGTGAACGCAGCCGCTACGCAAGGAGGTGCGGGTTCGATGCCTGCGCAGTGCAAATATTTGTATGCATGAATATGAATATTTGCACTGGTCTGGTCGTGCCTCGGAAAGCACGTTAAGCCGTTGGTCCCGGTTGCCAAACGAACATCTAATGGCAGTCGTTACGGGTTGTTGGAGCCCACAAAAGTCCAAAAATTGGTCTAACTGCAATGCTTCGATATCGCCTTTGGGTGGTGGAGGTCAGACGGCAGTCGCTTCACGGAAAATATCGAAGTTTAGCCAAAATCAGCAGTTAAGACTGGTAAAGCGGAGCCCAGACACCAAAGCTGAAAAAGCTTCGGATGCGACTGGGATTAACGCTGAGATGATGAGTTAGTTAGCCAGCCTTTCGGTGTTCTATAGGATGCATTTCGGGGAGTGTGCGAGGGAATTGCATGATTTAATTCCCCCATCTCCGTTCCACCAGCGGACGACCCGTCGTACGGCTGGTTTCCACCCTTACGTTGTTAACACCACTACGTTCCGGACGAAGCGTTTCGCCTCCTCCTTTATACCGCGTACATCGAGGGACTGGAACAATTTGCCAGCGGCGGCTTAATAAACTAGTGCGCTTTACCATCAAAGATTGCGTCACTGCTTACCATCAGACAGGATTGCGGTCAAGCGCTGGCTTATAATATATATATATATATATATTAAAAACAAGGCGGTTAACGTTTAATGTAACTAGTTGGTTGGGTTGGCATGGGTCTCTCAGCGCGACCCTACATGGAGAAGTGGATCGACCCGAAGAGGCATGGGGTGCTCACCTTCCGTGCGACGCAGGTGTTGACCAGACACGGGTGTTTCGGCAGTTACGGTCGGGAGCCGACATCGGCGTGCCATCACTGCGGTGGCCGGGCAGAGGACACGGCGCGGCACACCCTCGAGGAGTGTCCCGCATGGGACGAGCAGCGCCGTGCGCTCACCGCAGCGGTCGGCGGAAACGACCTCTCGCTGCCGGCCGTGGTCAGAACCATGGTCGACAGCGGGGAGTCATGGGACGCGGTCGTCTCCTTCTGCGAGAAGGTAATCTCCGCGAAGGAGACGGCCGAACGGGAGAGGGAAGCACTGAGCACTCTCCCGTCCCGCCGACGGCGCGCTGGCCGGAGGAGGAGGGAAGCCGAGGTCGATCCGCTTCCTCCATAACGAGAGGCCGACGGGCCGAGGACCGAGGGAGTCCGACGTCCGTCGCTAGGGCCGGAGTAGGCGTGTAGTGGCTGTTCCTACACGCCTACCTGATGGAAGGAGGGGAGGAAGAGGGACCCGCCGATCTCGCGCGCGGCGGGTCAAGGCCTGCCGGGGATGCGGTGAATGGCAAACCAGGCCCCGCACCCCCTGCTATAGGCAAGAAGAGGAACGCTCCAGTGGTTTTAGCCGGTGAGAGCCCGGCACCCACTCCGTCGACCCCCAGACGGAGGACGGTCTGGTAGAGATTTCCACTGGATGAACAAAAAAAAAGGGTCTCTCAGCGCGACAGTTTACAGTTATTAGCGTCAATTCCCGAGTTCATAAACTAACTATATTTAAGTGCATGATTTTCTTTCAATTTCACGAAGTAAATTACAGAAGATATATCATCTTCTGTTCTTTTTTTAATTAAATAGAAAGATAGAGGAAGAACTCTACTTATACAACGTGCATAAGTAGAGTGAGTATACACTACATATGTTAATAACTACTCGTTACCCGTCACGTTACTTGCCAAAATCCGATAAATGTCTTCAATATCTCTGTGCGACTAGTATAATAGTAGCCTATCGCAGGCGGTGTTTTTCCTCATAACTTCCTAACATAAAGAGATAGGATTAAAAAACCCTTCCAATATCGTTTGATATCATGTAAAGATGCCATGCCTTTGTTATGTATATACCCTTTATGTTACACGTTGTATTTAGTTTTGCTGAACAAAGGCACCAGCTCCAATATAAAATAGGCAAGATTTAAAGGCACAAACAATAGTTATATTGTTTAGAACAAGTCACAATAAGTGTAATACTTCAATAGAGATAGTTAATATGGACAATAGGGTATTTAACTAAAAAAAAAAACGAATTAGTCCGTCAGTCAGATTTCCAAAAAAATACTAGACACGTATTTTTTCTTTTTTCTTAGAAACAAAAATGAAGACGACACAGCGCGTTGAAAACTCGTGTGACGTCACAGCACGCTACACTTTTTAGCAACCAGTGACGTCACCAGCCACCACTCTTTTTTTTTTTTTACATATTATAAACTAGCGCTTGACCGCAATCCTGCCTGATGGTAAGCAGTGACGCAATCGTTGATGGTAAAGCGCACTAGTTTATTAAGAGCCTATTCACTCTAGCCTTGAAGACGCTCAAATTGTAGTCCGACGGAAACACCGCCGCTGGCAAATTGTTCCAGTCCCTCGATGTACGCGGTATAAAGGAGGAGGCGAAACGCTTCGTCCGGATCGTAGTGGTGTTAACAACGTAAGCCTTTTATATTTGTCAATTTACAACAAAATATACGTGTCTAGTATTTTTTGGAAATCTAACTAACGGACTAATTATTTTTTTTTTAGTCAAATACCCTATTACAGAATCTAACAATAATTACAAGCTGTACTATACAATACTACATTTTATTTATGCAAAATCCGAAACATGTATGTATTTTTAAGTAAAGAATCTATGTACAACATTTCAAAAAGATATCATGAAAAACCACAAAGTTATGAGCTTGTTATCGTACTTGGTTGTCCCAACAAAAATATGGTTAACGCACCGCTCGCCCGCCCGCACCTTCTGTTGTTCGGGCGTGCGCACGCGCCTAGTGCTATGATCTACCGTCAGCTGTGTTGTGCGCTTGGTAATCATACTGCAATATTTTCTAAAAATGAGTGGAATCGATTCATAAATGGCATAAAAATAACACAGAAACAATTTCTCTTGAATAAAAATAATTATTTAATGTCTCTTTTCTTAAATTAAAGTATATTATAAACAAAAAACATAACATTTTCATTAAATCTATTACAAAATTAATTCTAACTTGACTTTATGCTGAAACGGTCGGGCAAGTTACTGTATTTTGAACTTTATTTCTCAGAGTTTGAGACTATTATTTGTTAAGTAGGTAGTCATTGTACTTAACATTAAATAAACCATGTTTGACAGACGGAACTATTGATGACAAAAACACAATACATTGACTGATATAAGTGCGGTGTTATTAATGTATTGTAACGAATGCACCTTATGTCAATGGCATAAGGTTCAATATTGCGTGTCATGTCTCACGTAACTTTTAAGCCGTACATCTTGAGACGTAGGCAGTTAAGAGGTACGATATAAAAAAGCATAGCTAGGCTTAAGGTGGTATATCTAACAGTATAGGTTACATTAATATTGACAACGAATGGTCGACATCGAAATTACTTGAAACTTTTCTCGTATGAAGTACCTGTTGGTACCTGCAGAACGTACTCGAAATTAAGCGCTATTATTAGCTTGCATATAAAAAGCGGCATGACTCAGCGGATGAGTTAGTCTGCATTTGACTATCGAAGCGAAACAAGCGATAAGTACGAAGCGATAATCGAGAACATCTAGCGACAACAAGCACTTCAAGGACACGGACTTCGTGGACGTAAGGGAAGACTTCGGTGCAACATCAGCTACGTTCTACTTGTCATTGCCTACGATTGACTGTACCCTCGTTGTCAATAATTTTCTTAACCCTTAACCGGTATTTTAATACCCCTAGCATAAGAAGTTTAATAATGGGATTTTGAATGGAGTTTACGCATGAGAGAGTACCGTCCGCGCCTCTTCAGCGCGAGAACAGGAGCGGATAGAAGCGACCGTGACAATCTGGTATTTATACAGGCTGTATCTGACATCGTAACGGAAACTTCGCGAAAAGGCTAGACCCCATGCCACTAATAAAATTATGATAGTCATTTATGTCGTTAACGAGCGGTTACAGAAATCACAGTGTTTAAATAAAAGTGTCGGCTCGGCCTTTGAACGTTGCAAGCGTGCCGCCGTGCGTGTTTGTAAGTATGAAGTTGACCCCTGATGTGAACTCTATTAAATGAGCTGATAGGATAGTTTTTCGAGTTTTGTTCACATTGCGCTTTGCTGTGTAATTAGCGAATTAATTAATTTTTACTTTAAAATCTTATTGGGTTATAAAAGTATAGCAATTATGAACGGTCTAAAGTAAAAAAAGGGAAGATTTTTTTTTTTTAAATCAGGGAATAGCATACGAAACCCACCACTGGGGGATTCAGAATCATGTACTGGATCCATGGTACTCGTTTGTGCGTCGATGTCAGATACACCCTTTATAATAATATGCCTTCTTTTATACCTAAATAATTTTATATTAAAATCTCATGTAATTCGACAACCTTCATTATTTTCTGTTGTACCTAATTTTAACTTTTCTTGTGTTGGTTCTTCGGCTGTCTGGAAAGAAAATATTTGATGTTTAATAGAAGAAATAACTTTGAATTTTATCTTTTAACAGGTGTTATTGGACGGCGGTCTTCCCGTCTGATTGTAATTTAAGTGTATTCAAGGCTAGAGTGAATAGGCTCTTAATAAACTAGCGCGCTTTACCATCAATGATTACATCACTGCTTACTATCAGGCGGGATCGTAGTAATGCGCTGGTCAAACTTCTTATTTTTCTTCAGCCTACAGAGGTCCACTGCTGGACAAAAGGTCATCGTGGAAAGCCTTGGGGGGGGCCCAAGGCTTTCCACGATGACCGGTCTTGTGCTGCCTGCATCCATCGGCTGCCCGCGACCTTCACCAGGTCATCAGTCCTCCTTGTTGGGGGCCTCCCTACACTGCGTCTTCCAGTACGTGTCCGCCACTCCAGAACCTTACTTACATCAGCCATCGGTTCTGCGAGCAATGTGCCCCGCCCACTGCCACTTAATTTTAGCGACTCGAAGAGCTATGTCGGTGACTTTGGTTCTTCTGCGGATCTCCTCATTTCTGATTCGATCACGCAGAGAAACTCCGAGCATAGCTCTTTCCATCGCCCTTTGAGTGACTTTGAGCGTTCGTATGCTTACAAACTTACAATGCTGGAATCCTTGGTGTCTAAGTAAGGAATGGAGAGCTGTCTCCCGAAGAACCTCCTGAAGCCAAAACGGGGAGTTGGGCGAGCTGATGCGGGCTGAGCGGGGACAGCCGTCTGAAAAGAGTTTCAGTTGTACTATCTGACCCGTGTCCACTTCGTTGGGTAGTAAAAAATGAAATCCCAATCATATTTGAGTCATTTTGATGAAATCCGACTACCACGAAAGTCTTTGCATTTCTAGGGTTAATATAGTCTTATACGTCGCCGTGGTCGCCTAGTGGTAAAACCACCAGTCTCTCAAGTATGAGTGTGCGGGTTCGATTCCAGGTCAGGCAAGTACCAATGTAACTTTTCTACTGATTATAAGGTGAAGGAAAACATCTTGAGGAAACCTGGTCTTTAGCAGTGGGACGATAAAAAGGTTGCTGATGTACCTCGAGGGTGCACCAAAAAGGCAGATATTATACAGAAATCCCGACTAATATTATAAATGCGAAAGTAACTCTGTCTGTCTGTTACGCTTTCACGATCAAAGATAGAGTTAACCTTGAGAAATAACATAGGACAGTTTTGATTCCGGAATTTTGAAGAGTTCTCTTGGAAACGCGATATAACCGAACTTCACGCGGGCGAAGCCGCGGGCGGAAAGCTAGTATGGAAATAATTTGGCATAAGGGTAGTGGAATGATCAGGGTCGCGAGTTGTTTGATAGAGATAACGTAGCCCTGGCGCACATGCAAGTGAAGGAACACAGTCAGTAAATGTTTGACACCCTTCCGCTCCACCCAGAGCGGGAAAGGTCATTTGATGATTTCCCATACACAAAAAAGGGTAGGTGAATAATAAATTTTATTAGCATTGTTAGTAGGTACACAATGAAGATGTTCAGTTATACAACGATCCATTACTAACTACCTTAAATTAGGCATGCAAAACTGATTTTAAATGAATGTCGATAAGGTACAAAAATAATGTCATTAAAATTACAAGAATGTCATCAAAAAATATCATGTCAGGTGAAATAAAATTACAAAGAAAATAGAAAAAAAATACAGTAGAATTAAAAATGAAATATAAATAAATATAAGGTCCAGTCAGGATTACAACTTCTCATCATTTATGTAGTCGCCAATGTAATAGTAACATTTATTAATCAATAAATTCAACAATCTCTTTTTAAAAATTGGAATAGATTTTTTATTTCACTGGGTATTTTGTTATAAATTGTCGGGCCCATACATACAACACTTTTCTTTAATAGGGCGGTATTATGAGTACCAAGACGTAACATATTTTGATATTGTTTTCTTATATAAATAATGATAAATAATGCTGTTAGCAGTAGTTTTGTAATGACTCACTTGTTCCACGATCTCCGGCCGCTCAACGACACCATTCGCTTGTCGCCACTCGCTCGCGGCTGTAGGCTGAGCTGAGAACATTATACACTCCATAAGGCGAGAATAATTAGAAATTTGAAAGTTTGTATAAATGGACATTTACGAAATAAAGTCGGTCCACTGACGATATTTGAACGTGACAACGCCATAAGAAAATACTGATGGAATGGTTGCAATTATTGTAGCTATAAACAATTGACACCACATTCACTTTTCACTGCACTTCATACTTGACGAAAACATGTAAATGTATTATTGTATAGCAGCTGTCCACGCGGATGTATCGCTCACTCAAGTAGCAGAGAGACAGATGTCGAACGCTGCCAACTTGGAGGCCGATTATGCCTCTTTGTAAGCGTGGGGAACGCACTTCCTATCGAACTGGCAAGCTAGCGGGTCATGGCCACGATCTTATAACCGACACAAAAAAGTAATTGGTTTTAAGTATTTAAATTAACCCCCGGGGGAATGAAGCCTCAACATTTTTTTTTTGTTATAATTATAAACTAGTGCTTTACTGCAATCCCGCCTGATGGTAAGCAGTGATGCAATCGTTGATGGTAAAGCGCACTAGTTTATTAAGCCTATTCACTTAAAAAACTTAGGAATAGGAAGGATGACGGCAGTTGAGCGAGGTGATGCAATGTTAAACCCAAGACCAACACGACCAACGATGCTTCTCCAGAGGGAGCTTGATCTGGAGACCCTCCACGACCAAACTCCCGACACAACAACATTTGGCGCATCGTACCTGGCACACATCGCAACACAACTGCTCAGACCCGTCCTCCGTACGGCATCACTTGGCGGCAAGACTTTGTCTGGTGGGTTCTTCATCGTGCATCCTCTCGTGATCTAGTCTGGTGGTCTACGAACTCCGTATCTGAAGGTTAGAGGTAAGTGGTTTGCCGCCTTTAGCACTTTAATCAGAGAGATATACTCCGAAGGCATCATTCTATCACAAATTTGCTTATAGTTTTCGGTGGTAGGCAACAACATCAGCCGCCGGCATAAGTTACCACCCACCAAACAAAGTCTTGCCGCCAAGCGATTTGTCGTGTTCCGGCATGATGTCTGGTGAAGCCGTACGGAGGACGGGTCTGAGCAGTTGTGTTGCGATGTGTACCGGGTACGATGTGCCTAATGTTGTTGTGTCGGGAGTTTGGTCGTGGAGGGTCTCCAGATCATCCTCTGGCGCAGCATCGTTGGTCGTGTTGTTGGGTTAAACATTGCATCACCTTTTTTTTTTTTTTTTTTTTTTTTTTTTTTTGACGCTGTGGGAATGCCTTTACGCACCGTACCCCGAAGGGCGTGTGTGGGACTCGCCCAGCCGAAGCCGGGAATACCCACTAAACCCACAGCGACACTCCGGCATCGCCATAGTGGCGGGGGAGTGGGAAACTAGCGCAGCCTGAGCTACCTCCCCCCCGCCGGCGAAACCCGCCTAGTAAGGCGGGCCCTCAATTGTCCCTCCTGGGGAGGGGCCGTGGCTCCCGCGTGATGAGCGATGTAAGGCGGGCGTCGGCCTCACGCCCGCCGCTCACCTCAGGGAGGGAGAAAGCGGGCGAAATCCCGCCTCCTCCTCCCCCTACGCCGCCTGCGGAGCGCCGGAGCGAGGGGATCCTCCTCCCGCTCGCGCTCCGCGGCCTCCTTCTGCGACATCACGACCTCGCAGAAGGAGGCCATCGCCACCCAAGCCTCCTCGCTCCCCACCATCGCTCTGACGATGGCGGGCAGCGAGAGGACCCTCCAACCGCCGCGACAAGATCGCGGCGCGGCACGGCCCACGACGGGCACACCGCGAGGGTGTGTTCCGCCGTGTCCTCCGCCGCGCCACAACCATGGCACGACGGTGTCTCCTCTCGTCCTATCCGGTGCAGGTACTGCCGAAGCAGCCGTGACCGGAGAGCACCTGCACCAGACGGAAGGACAGGAATCCGTGACGCCTGTCGAGCCAGTCCTTCAGGACCGGCCCGACGGCGTCGAGGGTACGGCGGCCGAACACCGCGGAGGCGAGGTCCCGCGTCCAATGCTGGAGATGGCGTCCCTCGCCTCCCGGCGGACGGCTTCCCTCACTTCTGGGGCCGGACGCTCGCCCAGCGCCCTGCGCCCCGCCGTCCACTCGTACACTCTGGCGAGCACCCACGCCTCGAGCTCCCAAGGCGGGTGCCCGCCAGAGCGCACGCCGCTGCGAAGCCCACCGTGCGGTAGGCCCGCGATGCCCGCTGGGCGATGGCCCTTTGGGGCGTCCGAAGGGCGGTGAGGTTCTCCCTCATATTGATGGAGTCCGCCCAAATAGGGGCCCCATAAAGGGCCATACTCCGCAGTATGCCGGCGTATAGACGCCGGCACCGCATGCTGGGCCCCCCCAGGGGTAAACACATTGCATCACCTCGCTCAACTGCCGTCTTCCTTCCTATTCACTCAGTTTTTTTGAGTGAATAGGCTTAATAAATTAGTGTGTTTTACCATCAACGATTGCATCACTGCTTACCATCAGGCGGGATTGCAGTCAAGCACTGTAGCCTTTCGGTATTCTATAGGATTCATTTTGGTGAGTGTGCGAAGGATTTGCATGATTTAGTTCCCCCATCTCCGTTCCACCATCGGACGACCCGTCGCACAGCGAGTTTCCACCCTTACGTCGTTAACACCACTACGATCCGGACGAAGCGTTTCTCTTCTTTTTTCATACCGCGTACATCGACGGACTGGAACAATTTGCCAGCGGCGGTGTTTCCGTCGGACTACAATTTGACTGTATTCAAGGCTAGAGTGAATAGGCTCTTAATAAACTAGTGCGCTTTACCATCAACGATTGCGTCACTGCTTACCATCAGGCGGGATTGCGGTCAAGCGCTAGTTTATCCATACTAATATTATAAATGCGAAAGTATCTTTGTCTGTCTGTCCGGCTTTCACGCCTAAACTACTGAACCGATTGTAATGAAATTTGGTACACAGATAGTATAGAGCCTGAGAAAGGACATAGGCTATAAAACATCCCGCTTTGACCAATAGGAGCAGAGCAGGAACAAAAAATGTTGCGAAAACGGGAGCAAACACGGACGTACATATTGCTACAATTATTTTAACAGGCGCTTATTTTATATCAACTGAGCTCTTTCGGTTCGAACCTTACGCGGGTGAAACCGCGGGGCACAGCTAGTAACTTATAAAAAAATGCTGCTATCCTAAACACAGTCCACTTGAATATTGTTTAAAATCTTTAGTGGTAGGCACATTGCCGCCACAACATATATGCAGCTGTTCTCTCACCATTTACAATTGGATTAACTTTTTATATGTTTTTATTTTTACTGTACTACCGTCTCGATGCCACTTTTAATAGGCTATTTGACAGATTTATAATTTTTATCTTGAATTACTTGGTTGCGGTTAAGAAGTTCACCCAAAGTATTTATTTTAATTTTAAATACGTATTTCGTAAGAAATATGCAAATAAAAATTCTAAATTCAAATAAGCCGCGAAAACGATATAATTAGCAATATGGCGTTGCGCCTGGTAAGTGACGTCACAAGCGGTTTTCAGTTCTCAATGGTGTTTGTTTGTAATTATTATTTGCTGTTGTTATCTAATAAAATGGTTTACAAGTGGTGTGCTGTACTGAGTTGTACAAACAAATCGATAAAAAACCCCCGAAAAACAGTTTATAAGTTTGCCGAAAACAAGCGATGATGCGCGTATGACGTCATCGCGACATTAGCCAATCCGGATCGTTTCACAATGTGTGGCGCGAGAAACAAAAAGCCAAACATATTTTTGTGTTTTGGATATATTAATTGTTATTCTTTTTTATTAAAACTCTTGTAAATGATATAAAGAACCCTCATTTTATGCAATTAAAGCAAAAAATCACAAATAATTGAATACTGTCAAATAGCCTATTGTTTATTGCACCGGGTGACGTCTTTACGTCGGCGCCAGTTGTCGCTGAAAACCAGCGCTGTGCTCTGTTTTGCATAGAGTCGCAGCATAATGCTGAGCGACAGCCGTTTTGCGTGGATGTGACGCATGTTTCCCTCAATTATGTCTTATTTTTAGTGTTTTTGTAAACTTTTGCGTCATGTTTACTGCAAATAAACGTTTTTTCTTTCTTTCAATTGAATCATGTTTGCTACAAACCCTCATAATGCAGTTCCTGGTGAGTAGCGTCGTCAGCGGGGAGGCAGGCGGAGGCAGGATTCGAGCTAGTGTTGTAGTTGCAGTTGTTCGCGTTTGTGTTCACGTAGCAGGACGCTGTGGTACCGCCAGGCTGGTCACGGGACAGGCTACCGGTCTTCAGGTATACCTTGAGTTCTTCAGCACGCTGCATGTAGCTGTGAAGAGAGTCAATCTTAAAAAAAAAAATTACTACGAAATATTTACTCCACAGCAAAAACCATATGATGTGACGTCACGGTCAACCATCCATTTCTATGCCTCACCTGCTCAACTTGGCCGTGAGCGCCGCTCGCCGCAGCGAGTCAGTCTCGCAGCCCACACACGGCACTAGGTACAGTAAACTATATGATGTGACGTCACGGTCACCCATCCATTTCTATGCCTCACCTGCTCAACTTGGCCGTGAGCGCCGCTCGCCGCAGCGAGTCAGTCTCGCAGCCCACACACGGCACCAGGTACAGTAAACTATATGATGTGACGTCACGGTCACCCATCCATTTCTATGCCTCACCTGCTCAACTTGGCCGTGAGCGCCGCTCGCCGCAGCGAGTCAGTCTCGCAGCCCACACACGGCACTAGGTACAGTAGACTATATGATGTGACGTCACGGTCACCCATCCATTTCTATGCCTCACCTGCTCAACTTGGCCGTGAGCGCCGCTCGCCGCAGCGAGTCAGTCTCGCAGCCCACACACGGCACTAGGTACAGTAGACTATATGATGTGACGTCACGGTCACCCATCCATTTCTATGCCTCACCTGCTCAACTTGGCCGTGAGCGCCGCTCGCCGCAGCGAGTCAGTCTCGCAGCCCACACACGGCACTAGGTACAGTAGACTATATGATGTGACGTCACGGTCACCCATCCATTTCTATGCCTCACCTGCTCAACTTGGCCGTGAGCGCCGCTCGCCGCAGCGAGTCAGTCTCGCAGCCCACACACGGCACTAGGTACAGTAGACTATATGATGTGACGTCACGGTCACCCATCCATTTCTATGCCTCACCTGCTCAACTTGGCCGTGAGCGCCGCTCGCCGCAGCGAGTCAGTCTCGCAGCCCACACACGGCACTAGGTACAGTAGACTATATGATGTGACGTCACGGTCACCCATCCATTTCTATGCCTCACCTGCTCAACTTGGCCGTGAGCGCCGCTCGCCGCAGCGAGTCAGTCTCGCAGCCCACACACGGCACTAGGTACAGTAGACTATATGATGTGACGTCACGGTCACCCATCCATTTCTATGCCTCACCTGCTCAACTTGGCCGTGAGCGCCGCTCGCCGCAGCGAGTCAGTCTCGCAGCCCACACACGGCACTAGGTACAGTAGACTATATGATGTGACGTCACGGTCACCCATCCATTTCTATGCCTCACCTGCTCAACTTGGCCGTGAGCGCCGCTCGCCGCAGCGAGTCAGTCTCGCAGCCCACACACGGCACTAGGTACAGTAGACTATATGATGTGACGTCACGGTCACCCATCCCTTTCTATGCCTCACCTGCTCAACTTGGCCGTGAGCGCCGCTCGCCGCAGCGAGTCAGTCTCGCAGCCCACACACGGCACTAGGTACAGTAGACTATATGATGTGACGTCACGGTCACCCATCCATTTCTATGCCTCACCTGCTCAACTTGGCCGTGAGCGCCGCTCGCCGCAGCGAGTCAGTCTCGCAGCCCACACACGGCACTAGGTACAGTAGACTATATGATGTGACGTCACGGTCACCCATCCATTTCTATGCCTCACCTGCTCAACTTGGCCGTGAGCGCCGCCCGCCGCAGCGAGTCAGTCTCGCAGCCCACACACGGCACTAGGTACAGTAGACTATATGATGTGACGTCACGGTCACCCATCCATTTCTATGCCTCACCTGCTCAACTTGGCCGTGAGCGCCGCTCGCCGCAGCGAGTCAGTCTCGCAGCCCACACATGGCACTAGGTACAGTAGACTGTCTCTATAAGCTGTGAACGCCGCTTCTAAGTTGCCAGCTGAGTCTAATTCTATCGCTTTCTTGATTAGAGTCACCGCCTATAAACAAAAAAAACTCGTAAAAAGAGCACAAATGTAACAAAATTAGAATGATGTCTGGTGAAGCCGTACGGAGGACGGGTCTGAGCAGTTGTGTTGCGATGTGCGCCGGGTACGATGCGCCAAATGTTGTTGTGTCGGGAGATTAATCGTGGAGCGTCTCCAGATCAATCTCCCTCTGGCGCAGCATCGTTGGTCGTGTTGTTGGGTTTAACATTGCATCACCTCGCTCAACTGTCGTCTTCCTTTCTATTCACTCAGTTTTTTAAGTGAAAATACTCTTAATAAATTAGCGCGGTTTACCATCAACGATTGTATCACTGCTTACCATCAGGCGGAATTCCGTCTTAAGCGTGCCAGTTTAATCGCAGTCAAATACTAGTTTATAATAATTAAAAAAAAAAACAACAAAAAATAAAAAACGCCATATAAATAACAGAACATTTTTTTTTTTTTAGTAATTATAAACTAGTGCTTGACTGCAATCCCGCCTGATGGTAAGCAGTGATGCAATCGTTGAGTGTAAAGCGCACTAGTTTATTAAGCCTATTCACTTAAAAAACTTTAGAATAGGAAGGATGACGGCAGTTGAGCCAGGTGATGCAATGTTAAACCCAAGACCAACACGACCAAACGATGCTGCGCTAGAGGGAGATTGATCTGGAGACTCTCCACGACCAAATTCCCGAGATAACAACATTTGGCGCATCGTACCCGCCACACATCGCAACACAACTGCTCAGACCCGTCCTCCGTACGGCTTCACCAGACATCATGCCGGAACACGACGAATCGCTTGGCGGCAAGACTTTGTCTGGTGGGTGGTAATTTCCGCCGGCAGCCGATGTTATGGCCTACCACCGAATATGAAAAGAAGATTTTAGAAGGGTGACACAATGGGCGGCCTTATAAGAGCGATTTTTTACAGACAACCTTTTGATGGAATATCAAGGGAAAGGTGTGAATTTCCTTCATGCTTTTATTAAAACCTAAAAATCTTTATCTGCCTTTCGTATCTTGTTCTATAATTTTGGGGCCATTTGAGGTCCGTAATTGTTTGTATAGAGGCCCTAAATCTTTTTTCATGGTGCTACCTTCTCATAGTTCTCTTTATCTCGTTATATAATTCTGGGGCCATTTGAGGTCCCTAATTGTTGTATAGAGGCCCTAGTTGTATGCTAAAAGTCACGAAATATTTATTAGACATCCCTAATTCTTGTTTCATGGTGTTTACCTTCTCATAGTTCTCTTTCGAAGGCATGTGCTGCAGGTCCAAGTAGTCGTTGTTGAAGAACTCGTCGTAAGATATCCTGTTGTTCGGGTCGTGTTGCAGCAGGCGATGGAGTAGCTCACGACAGCCGGGGGATATTGATGAGTTGGGTGGGATCTGGAAACAATGAAATAAATCCATACTAATATTATAAATGGGAAAGTATCTCTGTCTGTCTGTCTGTCCGGCTTTCACGCCAAAAATACTGAACCGATTATAATGAAATTTGGTACACAGATAGTCTAGAGCCTGAGAAAGGATATAGGCTATAAAACATCTCGCTATAACCAATAGGAGCCGAGCAGCAACAAAAAATGTCGCGAAAACGGGAGCAAACGCGGACGTACATATTGCTCCCATTATTTAAACAGGCGCTTATTTTATAGCAATTGGGCTCTTTCGGTTCGAAGCTTACGCGGGTGAAACCGCGGGGCACAGCTAGTAAAGAAATATATGACGACGTCAGCGACGGCGGAGCCATAGGGTCGTCACCATCTTGGTGTAGCGGTAAGGGTCCATTTCGTAGGTGAGTTTTGAATTGAAACACGAAGTCTAAATATACCCTCCAGTCTTGATAATAACAATTTAAATAAGCAAACCTATAGTTTAGCCCCGGAGAAGTGCCCTGGTCCGCGTCTCACAGCGAAGTCACTGTTCGACAATCATCACTTTCCAAAACGACCCTGTCCACGTGCCGCCATTACAAAATAACGTCACAGCGTTTGCCCTACTACTACATAAATAAAATGAGCAACTATTATTAAAATCGTTTTCCACGACATACATGTTTATAGTATGAAACTGATGGCGAAAGCGAAAAAGCCCAAATGGGCGACCATTTGGGCAATACACGACTCCAATTTATGTATATAATTTCAAGTTTGAGTACGAGGCTTTTGAATATATTCTTTACTAGCAGCCACCAGCGACTTCGTTCACGTGGAATTAATTATGCTCCGCTCCTATTGGTCGCAGCGTGATGTTATATAGCCTAAAGCCTTCCTGGATTAATGGGCTATCCAACGCAAAAAGAATTTTTCAAATCGGACCGGTAGTTCCTGAGATTAGCGCGCACAAACAAACAAACTCTTCAGCTTTATATATTAGTATAGATGTCTTTTTTATTATTTATAATATTTGTTACGTTTGTGTGGAATAAACTATTATTCTTTTTCTTTGAATGACAACATCAAACAAAGATTTTTTAAAAAGTGTCCCGCTCAATGGCGAACGATCGCAAGAAAGATCGAACCTATGGTGGTAACCACCTGGAAGCTTTAAATCAGACTCAGGGCTCAGATTTTCCGGAGCAAGTAAAATTTGTTCAGCTGGAGATTCACAGATGACTTCGCTTTGGACCTTAAATGTGGTGCTGTTCCATAAACTATGAGTTACGTAATAACGTTTTCTGTGTGTCCCACTTGTGCTTTGCAATTGTACAATACTAGGATATTGAATTTACACGAATTAATTTTTTCTTTGTACGAAACCTGAATATAGATTGTTCAGAATAAGCAACTGAATCGATTCCAATCATTTTTACACCATGTTATATTTTTTCCTAAATACATTTAGAAATTCTTGCAGTGTGGTTACTAGGCTCGTGCGCATAGCGGGACAGAAGGGAATTGGCTCCAATAAATAATCTTCTTCAATCTATATCGGTGGTAGGCCATAACATCGGCTGCCGGCGAAGTTACCACCCACCAGACAAAGTCTTGCCGCCAAGCGATTCGTCGTGTTTCGGCATGATGTCTGGTGAAGTCGTACGGAGGACGGGTCTGAGCAGTTGTGTTGCGATGTGTGCCGGGTACGATGCGCCAAATGTTGTTGTGTCGGAAGTTTGGTCGTGGAGAGTCTCCAGATCAATCTCCCTCTGGTGTAGCATCGTTGGTCGTGTTGTTGGGTTTAACATTGCATCACCTCGCTCAACTGCCGTCTTCCTTCCTATTCCTAAGTTTTTTAAGTGAATAGGCTTAATAAACTAGTGCGCTTTACCATCAACGATTGCATCACTGCTTACCATCAGGCGGGATTGCAGTCAAGCACTAGTTTATAATAATTAAAAAAAGGTCCACTGCTGGACAAAGGCCTGCGCCAAGGCTTTATTACATTGGGAGGGGGGGCTGGGTTGGGAGGGGGGAAGCGGGCACCCCGCTTCCCTGGTGAGAGTTCCCTTAGTCGCCTCTTACGACACCCACCAGAGGATGTGGTATGATATGATAAATTATTATAATTATTAACTAGCAGAAATGAGGAGATCCGCAGAAGAACTAAACTCACCGACATAGTTCTGCGAGTCGCTAAACTTAAGTGGCAGTGGGCAGGGCACATTGCTCGTAGAACCGATGGCCGATGGGGCAGTAAAGTTCTGGAGTGGCGGCCACGTACTGGAAGACGAAGCGTAGGGAGGCCCCCAACAAGGTGGACCGATGACCTGGTGAAGGTCGCGGGAAGCCGATGGATGCGGGCAGCACAAGACCGGTCGGCGTGGAAAGCCTTGGGGAGGCCTTTGTCCAGCAGTGGACATTTATAGGCTGAAGAAGAAGATTAACTAGCGACCCGCGCGACTATGCACGGGTGCAATGCTGATACTAAATACATTACAAAAAAAAAGTTAACGTTGTATAAAAACATAGCGGCCCGCCGCCCAACCGGCTAGTACCGCCGCATTTGCGACGCCCCAAAGTAAATTTGTAATATCTTCAAAACTATTTATTTAAATCATGTGCTATAAAGGGCGATATAGATCTATATTTAAAAAAAATTAGGGGTGGATTACCCTTAACATTTAGGGGGATACAAAATAGATGTTGTCCGATTCTCAGACCTACCCAATATGCACACAAAATTTCATGAGAATCGGGAAAGCCGTTTCGGAGGAGTTTAACCACAAACACCGCGACGCGAGAATTTTATACATAGTGGTGCTGACAATACGACAATAAATGAAAACACAGACCATGCTGGTTCATAGGAATAATCCTCAACCATAGAAAAAACCTAGCATAAAAAATAAAAGAAATAAAAATTTCAAACAAACCAAATCCCATAAAATTGCAAACGGAATAGAACATCCTTTGAAATGTCGGTTCAATGACCTCCGATCTGCGTGCGACAGCGTGTTCCTGTATCGACTTGCTTTTTCGCGCCATTATTATTAAAGTTTAGTACCGCTGGATGAGGCGGTCATCAACCTGTAAGCGCTTTCTTATCAACATATACATCATGTAGAAAATGTGAAAAATGAAAAATAATTTTCTGTGACTAAACTAATGGACATATTCATATGATTTTTTATATGTAGACTGAGAATGTGTTGAGGTACACGATGTTTAATTTATTGTCGTATTGTCAGCCCCACTCTGTATATTAGATAATGAACTCACCTCAATGGGCGCTTGCCGCTGTATCTTGTCGACCAGCTCCTTGAAGGTGCTGGATGAGTACGGAGCTCGTCCGAACAGACATTCGTACATTATAACACCTGGAAACATTATTTGTGTAGTCAGTCTCAGATTGGATTTAGCGCACGATTTTAGACTACAGTTGTGATTTTTCGGTGGTTATTTAATTAAAGTAACTTGAATATCGTCTCTGATTTTTGTGTTTATCGGAGAACGCTGCCAAAAACTTACACAATACGGAACGCGGCCATAGTAGGACCGCGTCCTTCCGCCCACCGCCAAATGACGTGCAACGCTTTCTAACTGGCAAGCTAGCGAGTCATGGTCACAATCTTTTCATCATTAACCTTTTATCGTCCCACTGCTGGGCACAGGTCTCCTCTCATACAGAGAAGGATTAAGTGTAATCACCACGCTTGCTCAATGCAGGTTGGCGATTTCAGACATAAAGTCCAGGTTTCCTCAAGATGTTTTCCTTCACCTTCAGTCATTGATGAAGTAGGTATATATAACTTTAGAAAAGTTACATTGGTACTTGCCTGAGTTGGAATCGAACCCGCGCACTCATACTTGAGAGGCTGGTGTTTTAATCACTAGGCCACCACGACTTCACACAATCTTTTAATGGTCACAAAATTAATTAGTTTTAAGTATTTAAAGTAACCTCCGGGGGATTAGGCCTCAAAATTCTAAATTAATAAAGGTAGGGAGTCTGTCGGTGAATTGTGTCGACGTGGGCCTTCTCGTGATCTGGTCTGGTGGTCTACGAACTCCGCGTCTGAAGGTCGGAGGTAAGTGGTTGCCGCTTTTAGCACCTTAATCAGAGAGATATACTCCGAAGGCATCATTGTATATACCATGTATTTGCTTATAGTTTCGAATACATCGCTATCCTAAATACTGTCCACTCGAATATTGTTTTCAATCTTTCGTGGTAAGCACGTTGACGCTACAATAACAGTAGTAAGGTAAATAGTTTGTAGAACAGACAGTTGTGCTGCTGAGGAGTCTGTTCGGCCATTTCTTCTTCCCAGCGAAAGCACTAGGAAGTGTCGAAGGGCGGGCGTTTTGGGGGGACTGTCTTATGTAATATTGACGTTCAAAAAGTGGATTCTCAGCGTAAATTTAAAAAAACGACTTATGGCTTTGATAATAATACAACTAAAATGGAGTTTACGATTCAAGGGGCCTTTTTATAATTATAATCTAGTGGTTGACCGCAAGCCCGCCTGATGGTAAGCAGTGAGTCGTTGATGGTAAAGCGCGCTAGATTATTAAGGGCCATAAAAAAAACTGAGTGAATAGGAAGGAAGGCGGCAGTAGAGCGAGGTGATGCAAGTTTAAGCCCAACAACACGACCGAAGATGCTGCGCCATGAGTCCCTCTCATGGCGCAGCATCGTCGGTCGTGTTGTTGGGTTTAAACTTGCATCACCTCAGACTTTGTATGGTGGGTGGTAACTTTTGCCGGCAGCCGATGTGTGTGGCCTACCTATGTATTAGCGCCAGTTATAGAACACAAGTGTGTCAAATTTCATCTGAATTCGTTTGGTAGTATTGGCGTGAAAAAGTACCAAACTACCATCCATTTCATCCAGTTTATTCATAAATCTAATATGGCCGCCTCTCTGTCGATGGATATTAATTACTTCTTTTCTCGGTGGCAGGCAACAACATCAGCCGCCGGCATAAGTTACCACCCACCAGACAAAGTCTTGCCGCCAAGCGATTCGTCGTGTTCCGGCATGATGTCTGGTGAAGCCGTACGGAGGACGGGTCTGAGCAGTTGTGTTGCGATGTGTACCGGGCACGATGTGCCTAATGTTGTTGTGTCGGGAGTTTGGTCGTGGAGGGTCTCCAGATCATCCTCTGGCGCAGCATCGTAGGTCGTGTTGTTGGGTTAAACATTGCATCACCTCGCTCAACTGCCGTCTTCCTTCCTATTCACTCAGTTTCTTTGAGTGAATAGGCTTAATAAGCTAGTACGTTTTACCATCAACGATTGCATCACTGCTTACCATCAGGCGGGATTGCAGTCAAGCACTAGTTTATAACTAATAAAAAAATTAAAAAAAAAATACTTAGGCCGAATCACGTCTTTTTCCTTTTGATGGTGGGAATCCTTGGTATGGGAAATCGATTCGAACTTGATCTGTTTATTTATAAATGGCTAATACTTACCGACGCTCCAGAGATCAACTCTAGCGTCGTACTGTCCGGTGATCATCTCAGGCGCCATGTACAGCGGAGAGCCGCGAACCGACCGCCCAGCCTCTGACGTCATGTGTTGTGCGAAACTGAAACCGTGGGCATGTGATAAGGGGCTCGTGCCTCAACACTACAGCAGCCAGACCTGCCCCCTAATCGGCGAACTCATTTTTGTCAAATGATTGCGACTAGTTGGGATCAGTTGGAATCGTTCGGCCCGCCCATTGGTCCGTTCGGTCCAAACGATCCCAACTAGTCGCAATCATTTGACAAAAATGTGTTCGCCGATTAGCGGGCTGGTTAAGCTACGCTTGGCGCAGCTGGCCCGTGGATTGGTGATTAGGATTACTTATCTACAATATGTAAAGAAAACCCCGTCCGACCCAAAAGGATAATAAAGGTTAGGTAAATGCATGACCAAATAAAGTATGAAACTTTACATAATCATCATAGTAACAATACTAATGAATTTTGACATGATATTTTTTTTCGCGAATTAATTCCATCTTCCCCAAAATTTGATCATATAAAAAAAAAATTATATCACCAATTTCGACAGTATCATTGAGCGATGTGACCGCGTGCCGCGTGCTCTGCTTCCCTTCGCCCGCGCATGTATTGCCTACCGCACATGTATTAAGTTACCTACTTTTGCGAAATAATATTTATATTTTTAGAGGTATTTTTTTTTAAGGTTTAGCCGGGCTTTGTATGCGTTAGTAGAATCAGTTATCGATACCTAGCAATACGTTCACGGATCGGACAGGGTTTTCATTACATATTGTATATCTAGACTTAGGGTGACATAATCCCCACGCTTGTCCTGTGGGTTGGGGATCGCAGTAATTTGATATTCTTATCTTACTTCTCAGTTTCAATATTTATACTCTGCGCATAATAGGAATCTTCGTTCTTCCAATAATTGTCTTCTACGATGTCCTTCACACCGCTCTGGTTTTCTTAAGTCTTCATTTCTTGTCCAAGCGGTTTTCCTTTGGAATGATCTTCCTCAGAATATCAGGACGTTGACCAGTCGGTACACATTTAAAATTAAAGCTCGGGAATACTTACGCAAGAAATTGGCAGATTCATCAAACTTGTAATTTATTTTTTTCTCTATCTATATTTTTTTATCTCTCTCTACTGTTTATATTTTGTATGTATGTATTTATGTATTTATTATAATATTTTTTTTTGTATTTCTCTTTCAACTTCTCTTTTATATCTTTGCACCTACCATGTTTTGTCTCTGCATCACCTTAAGGTAGACTGGTAGAAAATGCCTAAGGCATTAAGTCCGCTATTGTGCAATGTTTCTCTTTGTGCATAAAGTTTTTATAAATAAAATAAATAAATATTCCACAGGAGAAGCGACGACACCCACGGGAGGATATGGGATGGTACTATTCTAAGCCCGGTACCACACGGGACACGGGCTGTTTGTGTATGTGAGTTTGTGTAAACGCACCCACGATACAGTAGTAATACCTAGTGTGGGGCAAGGGGCAACGTATAATTAATTTTTAGAAAAAAAAAATCTCTTGTCAACATAAAATGCTTGTTTTTTTTTTAGTAATTTATAAGGACTCACCGTTGCCCAATTTCTCACAGGTCATGGCAACTTTAAAAGTAAACTGTATTCTTTTAAACTTGTTCCTTCACCTTTGTGTCAGTGTTCTACATCGAACTGTGAATTTGAACAGTCCGCACATCACATCTTGTGGGAGTGTATTCTTTGGCAGAATGAACGCAATATTATGTTGGATAGTGTACAAGTTACATCCGGAGATGTTTATTATACGGACCTTGTTGAAACTAGAACTAATTTCCGTGCGTTCAGGCGCTTTTGCTATACCTATTATTGGAATCAATTGTAACAGCAAATACCTACTTAGGACCCATTAACTTAATCAAATGTTATTCCGTGGTGCTTGGGAATCTGGGCTTCTCCCAGTTGCAATAATGTCCCTTTGTGCCGATTGGCCTAGTTCTGTTCTGTCTCCTGCTTATTATGGAGGGAAGTGGAAAAAATATCTTTTTTCTTACTCCTCCGCTATTCTTTTCTGATTAATTTCGTTGCGGGACCCAAGACAGTTGAATCGTTTTTCCGGGACTCGTCGAGCTTCATTGCTCGGCGTTTTTCTGGCGGTCTCCACTGTTGATTCTGGCTTTCAGGAGTTGCAGTGGGTTGGGAACAGTGTGACGGATTTTGTCCCAAAAAAAGTACTCACCCGAAATCTGCAACTTTCAACATATATTTGCCGTCCGATCCTTTGTGCAATAAAAGATTGTGAGGCTTGAGGTCCATGTGAACTACACCTGTTCAAGGAAACCATCAAAATTAATAAAGTTATCAACCTGTGACAGCTCTGAGGGCTGGAAGAATAGAAAATCCTCTATGATGGAAGCAGTGGATATGCTGCAGCCAATAGATTACTTAAGCAGTTTAGTTAACCACTGATTGGACGGATTGTGTGCGAAGGGCAGGCGTTTTGGGGAGACTGTCTTATGTAATATTGAGGCTCAAAAAGTGCTGATTCTCAGCCTAATTTGAATAAATGACTTTTGATTTTATGTAAGTAATGCTCGTCTTATCAGAAATGAGGAGATCCGCAGAAGAACGAGAGTAACCGACATCATCATCATCGTCTCAGCGTTAATCCCAGTCGCATCTGAAGCTTTTTCAGCTTTTGGAGTCTGGGGTCCGCTTTATCGGTCTAACTGCTGATTTTGGCTAAACTTCGATATTTTCGGTGAAGCGACTGCCGTCTGACCTCTACAACCCGAAGGCGATATCGAAGCATTGCAGCTAGACCAATTGTTGGACTTTTGAGGGCTCCAACAACCCGTAACGACTGCCATTAGATGTTCGTATGGCAACCGGGACCAACGGATTAACGTGCTTTCCGAGGCATGACCAGACCAGTGCAAATATTCATATTCGAGTAACCGTCATAGCCCGAAGAATTGCAACACTAAAGTGGCAGTGGGCCGGGCACACTGCCCGTAGGACCGATGCCCGATGGGGCCAACGGGTTGTCGATTGGCGACCACGCACCGGAACACGCAGCGTGGGTAGACCCCCGACAAGGTGGACCGGCGACCTGGTGAAGGTCGCGGAAAACCGCTGGATGCGGGAGGCGCAGAACCAGTTGTTGTTCAGATCCTTGGAGGAAGCCTATGTCCAGCAGCGATGACATATGGATCAGAAACGTGGTCCTTCACTATTGGCCTCATAAGAAAGCTTAAGGTCGCACAGAGAGCTACGGAGGACTATGCCGGGTGTTTCTCTACGTGATCGAATCAGGAATGAGCAGATTCGCTAAAGAACGATTAGCTCTTTGAAGTGGCATAGCTCATAGAGCCGATGGCCGATGGGGCAGAAAGGCTCTTGAATGGCGACCACGTACCGGCAAGCGCAGCGTCGGACCTCCACCGACTAGGTGGTCGGTTGACTTGATCAAAATCAGAGGGAAGCGCTGGATGTAGGTCGCGTGCAACCGATCTTTTTGGAAATCTTTGGGGAAAGCCTATATCCAACAGTAGACTTCTTCTGGCTGAGATGATGATGATGATGTATATTGAAATGTAATATGTTTGTTAATCGAAACTTATGCGCGTGAAACCGCGGGCCGCAGTTAGTTTGGTAATGGCGCCGAGACTCTAGTTCACAAACTAAACAAATTTAAAGTTAAGTGCATCTTGTTTTTATTTCATTAAGAAAAGGATAGAAAATAACATTTTAGTTTCATAATCAGCCTCGTCCACTGCTGGACATAATCAGCCTCGTCCACTGCTGGACATAATCAGCCTCGTCCACTGCTGGACAGAATCAGCCTCGTCCACTGCTGGACAGAATCAGCCTCGTCCACTGCTGGACAGAATCAGCCTCGTCCACTGCTGGACATAATCAGCCTCGTCCACTGCTGGACAGAATCAGCCTCGTCCACTGCTGGACATAATCAGCCTCGTCCACTGCTGGACAGAATCAGCCTCGTCCACTGCTGGACATAATCAGCCTCGTCCACTGCTGGACATAATCAGCCTCGTCCACTGCTGGACAGAATCAGCCTCGTCCACTGCTGGACATAATCAGCCTCGTCCACTGCTGGACATAATCAGCCTCGTCCACTGCTGTACATAATCAGCCTCGTCCACTGCTGGACATAATCAGCCTCGTCCACTGCTGGACATAATCAGCCTCGTCCACTGCTGGATATAACCAGCCTCGTCCACTGCTGGACATAATCAGCCTCGTCCACTGCTGGACATCATCAGCGTCGTCCACTGCTGGACATAATCAGCCTCGTCCACTGCTGGACAGAATCAGCCTCGTCCACTGCTGGACATAATCAGCCTCGTCCACTGCTGGACATAATCAGCCTCGTCCACTGCTGGACAGAATCAGCCTCGTCCACTGCTGGACATAATCAGCCTCGTCCACTGCTGGACATAATCAGCCTCGTCCACTGCTGGACATAATCAGCCTCGTCCACTGCTGGACATAATCAGCCTCGTCCACTGCTGGACATAGGCCTCTTCCAGGGCCCGCCAACAAGCTCGATCCTGAGCAGTTCTCCGCCAGCCACTACCAGCCACCTTTTTGATGTCGTCGCTCCATCTCGCCCAAGGGCGTCCTACGCTACGTTTGCCGAGAAGCGGTCTCCACTCAACGACTCGTTTACCCAACATTTTAGTTTAATCCTGTCAAATTAAGATGCTTCGTAGACAGTTTAGATTCGATTACCGTACCCGGTACGTATGTTGGCAAGATTTTGACGTAGTGAAATACTAACGTAGACGAATAAACGCAAGTGTAATCGGAAGCGAACGGAACGTAGACGTAGTGCGGGAGGCGGCGGTCGACTGATGATCGCGGATCGGCGCTACCCAAGGAACTTCTATCTAAACTGGAATGTGGACTATCGATCACAACACAACGCGGTCCGAAGAAGATAGTTTCACAGTAGCCCTCTGTCCTTGTTGTCTAGGATGACTATTATAATGGAATTTATAAGGAAAGTACTTAAATTTTTTTTTTTCACTTAGTTTACCTGAGTTTTAATGAACATTTAGGCATGGATGCGAACTTATTAAATTCATTATTGAATTTCAAAAATGGATGAATAAAAATGGATGCTCTAAAGTAATATTTTATCTTCTGTCCTATTCTTAATGAAATAGAAAGAAAAGGACGCAGTGAACTTAAATTTAATTTAGTTTGTGAACAAGGAAGTCGGGCCCGATATGTCTCAAGATAATAACGCTAGTTTGTGAACAAGGAAGTCGGGCCCGATATGTCTCAAGATAATAACGCTAGTTTGTGAACAAGGAAGTCGGGCCCGATATGTCTCAAGATAATAACGCTAGTTTATCTTACCTTTCTCCCTCAAAAACTTTAACGCCGACGCCAATTGTTGAAGGAAATACCGAACCTGTAAATAAACACGTTTAATTTTTTAATTAGTCAGTCTCCAGCCAGTCAGCCTTACTTTTGTAAGGCTGACTAGCTGGAGACTGACTGGAGTTACGCGGAAAGACCGCATCAGGAACTCCCGCATCCGTGGCAGTCTCCGTGTCCGTGACATAGTAGACAAACTGCAAGAGAGTCGCCTGCGCTGGTACGGTCACGTGGGTAACAAATGTCTTGCCATGGCGCCTCCGCCGGGCCGGAACAAGCGAGGTAGACCAAAGAAGTGCTGACTTGACGTTGTAAGAGATGACATGTGTGCTAATAATCTCATACCACGGGATGCCAGAGATCGTGCGAAATGGAGGCGTATGAGTAGGAAAGCGGACCCCGGGCTCCAACGCGAAAGTCGCGGTTGCGACCGGGATTATACGCTGAGCGCTGAGATGATGATGAATTAAAAGTAAGGCTGACTCTAGGACACTATGATCCGCTGTGAATTGTGCCGTGCGCCCGGTAACCACACTGCATTTCTTTTTTAAATATATTTAGGAAAAATTATAACATGGTGTAGATTCGATTCTGAACAAATTTTATTCAGGTGTTAGCTGGTCCATTTCGAATGTAAATTACGTCAGGCGAGGACTAATTTGACAGGTCTAAACTAAAATTTTATCTTCTGTTCTTTTCCTAATTTAATAGGAAGAAAAAGATTCACTAAACTTTAAATTACTTGTGCTGGTGCTGCGAAATGTCACCTGACCACTTTGGAGTCGGTGGAGAGGCGTGCGAAGAGGCTGATTGGCGACCCAGATTTAATTCAAAACGGTCTCCAAAGCCTAGAGCACAGGCGTAGAGTAGCCAGCCTTTCGGTATTCTATAGGATTAATTTTGGTGAGTGTGCGAAGGAATTGCATGATTTAGTTCCCCCATCTCCGTACCACCATCGGACGACCCGTCGTACGGCGAGTTGCCACCCTTACGTCGTTAACACCACTACGATTCGGACGAAGCGTTTAGCCTCCTCTTTCATACCGCGTACGCCGAGAGACTGGAACAATTTGCCAGAGGCGGTGTTTCCGTCGGACTACAATTTGAGGGTCTTCAAGGCTAGAGTGAATAGGCTGTTAATAAACTAGCGCGCTTTACCATCAACGATTGCGTCACTGCTTACCATCAGGGGGGATTGCGGTCAAGCGCTAGTGTATAATTTATTAAAAAAAAAAAAAAGTTTCGGGTCAGTATTTTTCTATCTAAAGTTTTTGTAAAAGCATAAAGTTGAATGTTCATTTTTTATTTTCTGTAGAGTTCAGGACTAAAGTAGTTAAAGTGGACAGCAAAGGTTTAATAAAGACATGAAATTCACCTGTTTCTCAGGCACGCGACCATATCTGTGAATGTATTTGGACAGGTCCCCGCCGCAGCAGTATTCCATTATAATGTAGATGTTTCTGGAAATATACCATTACCTATCAGTTCAAAATCATCAAAATCAAAAGTCATTTATTCAAATTAGGCTGAGAATCAGCACTTTTTGAACGTCAATCTATACTGATATACAAAGCTGAAGAGTTTTTTTGCTTGATTGTTTGTTTGAACGCGCTAATCTCAAGAAGTACTGGTCCGATTAAAAAAAATTAATTTGCGTTGGATAGCCCATTAATCCAGGAAGGCTTTAAGCTATAACATTACGCTGCGACCAATAGGAGAGGAGCATACAAAAAATATTGAAATCTACACGGGTGTAACCGCGGCGCGCAACTAGTGTTACATAAGACAGTCCCCCAAAACGCTCACCCATCGACACTTCCTAGTGCTTCCGCTGGGAAGAAGAAGTGGCGGAACAAACTCCCAGCAGCACAGCTGTCTGTTCATTTAAAAAATATTAAATGAAACTATCCACCATAATGCCAGTTAGCCACGTCAATATACCAGGAAAACAAAAAAGATATTAAAACTAGAAATGTAAGGGAGTAAAAACTTTTACTAAATAAAAGCCCCAGGCATAAAGGACGTGACAGCTCACATATGTATGCATTGTAAAAAAATAAATAAAATACAATTATATGAACACATGTTTTCAAAACCATAAGTTATGGTTTTGGACAAGCATCAATATTCTTCATAACGGTTTTGAGATTGAAATTGTTTTTTTTTGCCGGGAAAGCTAAGATGAGTGTCACTTTTTGACAATTGGATAAGGATTAAAGCTGTATTCTTAACTACACCCGATTATGACCTACGCTTGTCCAGTTTTCGCACATGCCAAGCCACGTCATATCCATAGGATGCAAGTAGTCCAAAACCGATTCCTCCGTAAAGCCACAAACGCCCCTTGGTTCGTTCGAAATGAGATCCTCCATCTTGATCTCAAAATCCCCACCATCCAGCAGTTCATGAAACGCTTTTCCCAGCGTTTCTTTGACACTCCCTCCACCATCTCCCGACTTCGCCGCCTTCGGCATGCCCTCACAGACCGCGATGACCCCATTACCCTCCTCCAAGAGGCCAATAGGGCCACCAGCACATTACACAAAAACAGACCGATCTACCGACCTCGCCGCCGAGGTCCATCGCGACGCGCTCCACGTAGTAATCCCCTCCCCCGTCCCTTGTCGATGAAGGCCAGCCCGCGCCGCAGCTGAGCCAGTAATATCATAATGTCCCACCAATGACCTCTGAGTTTTTTTCGGCGTTTCTTCTCAGAGCTAGTACTAGGAAACGTCGTGGTCATCAAATCATTAAGAATACATTCGATCCAGCCATCCCTTACTGTCCTCTCTAGCGACGCCCTAAGCCGAGGTTCGTACCCCACAGGGGGTGCCCTTAGTGCGTAGTCGCCCAATTTTAATTTAGTTTTAAGTGCCCCTGGCTGGAGGCTTTAATTTTAATTAAGGCATCCACAGGAAAGTCCGGTTAAGTAATTACGGCCTGTAATGGCCACCTACGAGATGCCATATCAAAAAAAAAAGCTGTATTCTTAAGAGGTTAAAATCGCTTCGAAAATTAGCTAGTATTTGTCGTAAAAAGTAAGTATATGACAAAAAATAAGGATATAGGGAAAGAGAAAGCGACTTTGTTTTATTAAATACTATGTAGTGATTCAACATTCTAACTAAACTCTGTTCTGTTACGATTTTAATTTATTAAGCTGGTAAATTGTCTGGTGGTGGTACTCACTTATCATCCCAGGTAAAATTCTTCATATGTACAATGTGAGGGTGGGTCAAAGTCTTCAGCAGTCGGATCTCCGTGATCAAGTTGTCTACGGCCGAGCCCGAGTACTTCACTCGGGATTTGTCCACACATTTTATAGCTACGATGGAACGCGCTCCAACCTGTGGGATTGATACATTAGGGTCAGGACCATGGCTGATGGCAATCTATAGGTTATTTTTTTGCATTGTTAATGGTATAAATATGTGAGTTTATGTTTTTTATCCCATTATATCGCGCTTTTAGATTTCCCTCAGGAACATCAATTTTTTTTTTTCAATAAAATGTAGCCTACATCCTTTCTTAGGGTCTAAAGATAGTCTGTGCCAAATTTCATCAAAATCGGTTGAGAGGTTTAAGCGGGAAAGCGTAACAGACAGACAGACAGAATTACTTTCGCATTTATAATATTAGTATGGATATGATTTCCCACACACATCATTTTCTGTTCACGATAACATTAGACAGCAGTTAAAAAAGGTTGTTTTAAGGGTACACTTTAATGTGGTAGGCAGATTTAATTGCTTCTGAACTGTCTATGGAGTACCTTAATTTGACAGGACTTAATTACATCGATATCTATCTCTATGCTTTTCTCGAGAAAATAGTGAGAAAAAGATACACTGACATTAAAATGTCTTTAGTTTGTGAACAAGAGAGTCAGAATCACTGATCAAATTACTCTTTAATAATTTTTCTGATTCAGGAGAACTTGTAGAAAGTGCCCAGTAACAAATTTTAATGCGTACCTAGTGTACCATAGACTAATGTGCGAATGATTATTCGTGCAATTTTACCTCATTTCGCTAATTATTATTAGTCGAGCATTCAGTACACGATTAGCAGTCATCGTGTGTGATCCCTCGCTCTTTTATTACACTACACATTTGGTCCGAACAATACATTTAATTTATCATTGAAAGCAACAGTATCATTGAACCATCTTCCTAGCTTCTACACCTAGTATCATAATTATCTTTACACATCTCAACATCATATTTCAAGTACAGGTTAATAAAATACACAATGTTACATTGAGAAAGGTGTAGGCATCATTTATGGATCAGCTGTTAGATGACACAGACTACAGCTGAGAAATTCTAGTTAGGTAAACCAAAAAAGCTTTTCGAATGTAGATTAATTCTGTCATGTCATATAAGCAGTGACTTTTTAGATCAAATATAATTTAAAAAATCGTATAAAAATACTATTTGTTCGTGTTTTATTAGGATTTGCCTCTGAAAGATAATATAAAATAAATAAAACTTTAATGTTTACCTAAAAACAAAGAAGATTACAAAAGTTATATTTTATACCTACCTTTGTGTGGGCTTTGTAGACGGTGGAATAGCTTCCGGAGCCTAGTTTTTCAGTCACCACATACCCGTCTATTTTGGGGAAAGCCATTTCTTAGAATAATAATTAATATTATCGACGAGTTTTCCTCATTTTTTCATAATTTCCCCGGAGTTTTGATAACGAAAACGTCAAATGTCATGTCAATGATGTTTTGTTTGACATTTGACAGATAGGTTAGTGCTATCATTTTGTATATTAAAGCAGCTATGGTAGTTTTTTGGCTATTCCTACCATTCTTATTACATACGATATTTTCATGAAGCCGGTGATTATTTCATTTTTAAGTTCTCATAGCCCGGTCAAATTTGATTTAAAAATTGGGATAAGACTTTTGAGTAGCTATATCTACGAAATGGTGATTATTATAGAAAAAAGTGTAAAAGCATAAAATTTTTTTAGATAATTGTATTGTTACGAATGCAGCCTATGTCAATGGTATAAGGTTCAATATTGCGTGACATGTTTTACGTAACTTTTAAGCCCTATATCTTGAGACCTAAGCATTATAGAGGTACGTTCTAAAAATGAATTGCTATGCATGTGGTGTACTATCCAACAATATAGGTTTCATCAATATTGACAACGAAGGCTCGACATCGAAATTACTAGAAACTCTTCTCCTGTGAAGTACGGATGACAGCAGATCAAAATACCACTAACTGTCAGATTTTCCTTATCAACCTTAAGCCATAATTCTCTAGATATAAAGTTGAAAACCTAATAAGAAAATCTGACAGATTGTACAGATAGTTATAGAAGACAGACAGCACTTGATGTGCTGTCGTCTGTACCTATCTGTACCTAACTACGTGTAGGTTTGTAAACAAGAACGTACTCTAAATTAAGCGCTATTATTATTAAAGAAAGAAAAAACGTTTTTATGCAGTAACATGACGCAAGAGTTTACAAAAACACAAAGTATAAGAAATATTTGAGGGAAACCTGCGTCACATCCACGCAAAACGGCTGTCGCTCAGCATTATGCTGCGAATTTATGCAAAAACAGAGCCCAGCGCTGGTTTTCAGCGACAGCCGGCGCCGACGTAACCCGATGCAACAAACAGTAAGTGGCACCAAACCGGTAGTGCCTATAGTAAAAAAAAAAAAACCTAATAATAAAAACATTCTTTAGTAAATCTATTGTAAGGTGTAAGTGACGACTTAGTTATTTTACCATGTTTAATCTACGGTTCCCAAACTTGGACTTTCGACATAGAAACTAGAAATAAAATACCAACTACACAACGAAGAATGGAAAGAAGTTTATTGGGTGTAAAGTTAAGGTACCGGATTAAAAACAAGGTCATTCATAATAAAACCAAATTAACCGACGCTTTGATCTTCCCGCTAGAAATGAAATGGAGATGGGCGGGCCACGTAGCCCGTTACGAATACGACAGGTGGATCATCAGAGCTGTGAAATGGCAAGGTCCTAGAGGTCGTAAGGCTAGAGGCCACCCATTCGCTAGATGGACAGATGACCTAGTAAAAGTAGCAGGAGAAAACTGGGTATCCATGGCTAGAAATAAAGAACAATGGAAGTCCTTGGAGGAGGCTTTTACCCGAAGAGGGCCCATATAAGCCACGATAAAAAAATGTACCTATATTAGTTATTAAGCAGAATGTGAAATAAATAAAGCTTTATTAGGTACTATTATTAAGGTGTAGGCGAGAGAACAGTTTCAATAAACACAAACAAGAATATAAAAAAGAAAAACAGGATATATAAAAACTACGAGAATATAATGTCATCCTCAAAAATGACATACGTCTCATATAGTGGTAATAAAAGAACTTTATTACTTCTAGACAGATCTGGAATGTTCGATTAACTTGCAGGTAAGTTTATAGCGGCATAACTCAGTGTGTCAGGCAGTCTGTCTGCATTTGACTATCGAAACGAAACAAGCGATAAATAGGAGACGATGATCGAGAACATCTACAGCGACAACTGCAACGAACACTTTATGGACTAAGTAGGTACGTGAACTACTTCTGTGGAGTTGTTGTTTGTGTACTACATAAACTTCGTGAATATAAAGAAAGACTTCGGTGCGACATCAGCTACGTTCTACTTGTCATTGCCTGCTATCGAATGTACCCATGGAAGTTATAAGTACTACGTACAACTACATATTACACTTCCATGTCTGTACCACCCATAGACATATTTTAATGGACATGCCGTACGCGTATAATCGGCAGTATTTTTTTTGGTTTCAAAAGAGTGAGTGAGATGGCCTATGCTTTCGGTGTAGCACTATCTCTTTCCTCATAGATGATTGATGATTTAGAGATGGATAAAGATATTTTAAAAAAAAAGCATGAGGTGCTTAATATACAAAAAATATGGCACAAAGCGCCTCACGCTTTTTTAAAAATTATTCTTAACTTTTTAGTTTGATATTTTTTAAAAGCATGTTTTTTTAGTTTTCTAAACTTTATTTTTTGTATATGAGTTTATAACTCATTTACTTATCTATATGTGAAAACTATCGATACTACCTACTATCATTATTTTTTAAATGAATATCGAGACTCAGTGCTGATCCCAATTGCCAGACAGGTGTCAGACCCGAATTACGAATTCGCGTAAATGGGCCACCGCCGTCATGAATTAGGGTGATTGCATACAGATGAGAGTTCCTGGTAAAAAAGTCGGTACTGATTGATGTGGGGGAAGTACTCGTGTGTACGTAACAAACAAAGAAAGACAGATATATTAAGATACCACATAAGAAGCGACTGTGATTAGTTTAGTTTGTGACCTTTCTGTACGAATCGCAAATATTAAAAATATAGTTTAAAAAACCACAAAAACATTAAAGAATATCAAACTAAAAAGTTAAAATAATTTTTAAATTTAATTGATGATAATAGTACATATACAATATGTAAAGAAAACCCTGTCCGATCCGTGAAGATATTGTTAGGTATCGATAACTGATTCTACTAATGCCTACAAAGTCGGGCTAAACTTAAAAAAAAAAAAACCCTAAAAACATAAATATTATTTCGCAAAAAGAGGTAACTTAAAACATGAGCAGTATGCCATACAGGTGCGGGCAAAGAGGCGCAGGGCATGCGGCACGCGGCCGCATCGCTATTCGCTCAGAATAGGCTATTTGACAGATTTATAATTTTTATCTTGAATCACTTGGTTGCGGTTAAGAAGTTCACCCAAAGTATTTTTTTTAAATTTTAAATACGTATTTCGTAAGAAATATGCAAATAAAAATTCAAAATTCAAATAAGCCGCGAAAACGATATAATCAGCAATATGGCGTTGCGCCTGGTAAGTGACGTCACAAGCGGTTTTCGGTTCTCAGTGGTGTTTGTTTTTAATTATTATTTGCTGTTGTTATCTAATAAAATGGTTTACAAGTGGTGTGCTGTACTGGGTTGTACAAATAAATCGATAAAAACCCCCGAAAAACAGTTTATAAATTTGCCGAAAACAAGCGATGATGCGCGTATGACGTCATCGCGACATTAGCCAATCCGGATCGTTTCACAATGTGTGGCGCGAGAAACAAAAAGCCAAACATATTTTTGTGTTTTGGATATAATAATTGTTATTATTTTTTATTAAAACTCTTGTAAATTATATAAAGAACCCTCATTTTATGCAATTAAAGCAAAAAATCACAAATAATTGAATACTGTCAAATAGCCTATTGCACCGTCAAAAATAATGTTGTCACTTTTTAAAAATACCCAAATTTTGGGGAAGATTAATAATATTCCGAAATAATAAGATAATTCGCGGGAAAAAAAGATTATTTCAAAATTCACTAGTATTGTTACTATGATGATTATGTAAAATTTCATATTTTATTGGGTCATGTGTTTACCTAACCTTTATTGTCCTTACGGGTCGGACAGGGTTTTCTTAACATATTGTATAAACAATACTAGTATAAATGATAAAAAAGCGTGCGGCGATTTGGGCCATAATTTTTGTGAGTATATTGAGCGCCTTTAGTTTTTTAAACTACATAGGTATATTAATTTTAAACTTTTTAGTTGATGTTCCTTTTTTAAATAATATACGGATAACACGAACGCTTAAGTGGTGCTCATTTGTTTTTACCAAACTTTTCTTGATTTCTAACAGACAGAATAGCAAGTGCCAAAATTCGTAATGATGCGTTACCCAAGTAATCTAAACTAAATACTTTGCCTGCACAAATTATTACCGCTCGGCCAACGAACGTATTGAAAACGATGAGACATTTTACAATAATGAGCCGCTCACTCGCAGTGCAAAGAGTTAGAGACGGACAAACAAGCGAGCAAACATAAAAGTGAAGTTAATAAAAAGCATCTAAAAATACCATACTTTTTAAAAATTCACGCAGTGATACAGGTTTACAATAAGGATGAATGCGGGTAGCACAAGACCGGTCAGCGTGGAAAGCCTTGGTGGAGGCCTTTGTCCAGCAGTGGACATCTATAGGCTGAAGAAGAAGAAGAAGATACAAATAGGGTTTTCGGAGAAGACAAAGGTAAGTAAAATTTAACACATTATCGATGCGCTCATCAGACGACTCTTGTCAAAAAGAATAGAGCGCGCGTCTTTTGTTTTTAAAAGAAGTTTCTAGAATGTTCTTATTTTTAAAAGAAATGAAAGTTTTAACGCGAACCTTTTTTGCAACAGTTCCCGCCCGGTCAAAGATGGCGAGACTGGCGAGTCGATGGTTTTAGAACATTCTAGTAGCTTCGAATGGCTCCTTTCATTATCTGTATCTTTTCGAAAATTAGCCAGCAGTGACCAGGGGTCGGAGCCGAAAACCCGCTTCTTTATGCAAGCACCCTTACGGTCACAACAATTCAGAGAGACTTAAGTCTCAGACGTGGGAGCATTGAGGGTGATTTTACGTCAAAATACACCAATCCTACCTTCACGATTTAATTAATGTAAACAACATGTGATGTTTTTTTTATGATTACAAACAAGTGCTTGACCGCAATACCGTCTGATGGTAAGCAGTGATGCGATCGTTGATGGTAAAGCGCTAGTTTATTAAGAGCCTATTCGAAGAAGAAGGAATATGGCAGTGGAGCGATATGATGCAATTTTAAACCCAAAAACACGGCCAACGATGCTGCGCCAGAGGGAGATTGATCTGGAGACCCTCCACGACCAAACTCGGAACACAACAACATTTGGCGCATAGTACCCAGCACACATCGCAACACAACTGCTCAGCTCAGACCCGTCCTCCGTACAGCTTCACCAGACATCATCAGAACACTTTTTAATATTTACTTACATTAATTCGTCATCGAAGTATTCGTCAATATTGTGTAATAACAATTATCAACAATTTATTTTTTTAATAACATTTATCAATTAACAACAATTTAATTTTTTAATAACATTTATCAATTAACAACAATTTATTTTTTTAATAACATTTATCAATTAACAACAATTTTATTATTGTTCTTAAATTGTGTATAATTATAAATGTGTGGAGCCATACTTACTTCGTATATTTTTTTTGACTAATGCATTTATAATAGGGATATATCCAAGGTATGAATATCAAAAAAATAATTAGTCCGTCTTATAGGCAATAAAAAAATTAAGACAATATTTTTTTATTTTGTCGAAATTACCAAAAACTACTGAGATATAGCGTATTAAAGTTATGGAGTTGGGGCTAATTACGTCACGCCGTGATACTTTTTGTACCACGGCGTGACGTCATGCGACATTTCAAATCAATAATCTTCTTAATTATTTGAAAGAAAGTAAAAAAATACGTGTTTATTATTTGTTTAGAAATCTATCTGATGGACATTAAATTAATTTTATATGATACAACCCAATTTATTACTCAAACCCCCTTATTACATACAAGACGTGAAGCCGTATGGAGGACGGGTCTGCAGTTGTCTTGCGATGTCTGTCGGGTACGATGCGTCAAATGTTGTTGGGTCGGGAGTTTGGTCGTGGAGGGTCCCCAGATCAATCTCTCTCTAGTGCAGCATCGTTGGTCGTGTTGTTGGGTTTAACATTGCATCACCTCGCTCAACTGCCGTCTTCCTTCCTATTCACCAAGTCTTTTAAGTGAATAGGCTTCATAAACTAGCGCGCTTTACCATTATGTTTGCGTCACTGCTTACCATCAGGCGGGATTGCAGTGAAGTACTACTGTATAATTATTTAAAACAAAATCAAAATAAGTCGTCCATCACGTCAGAAAAAAAAGTTTCTTTTTTGTTCTATCATTTTTACGAGTTTTGGCGGGAAAGCCGAGATGAGTGCCACGCTCATTTTTCATTGAACTTTTATAGTACATTACGATATTAGTGCGTAATGATGGTTAGAAAATGCGAGGCGGAATTTCAGCCCGAGCCGAAGGCGAGGGTGTAATTGAGCCGAGCATGTTATAACCAATACGCACGTATATCGTACGACATTTTTTAACACACTTGCGAGGAAACAGAAAAAAAGATGTTCACAATACAAGTACAAAGAAAAGAAAATTTGAGAAAAATGGTGCGAGGTTTATTTTCTGCCGTAGCTGCGTGAAAATGTTGGCAAAGATGCTAGAGCATGCAGTCAAGTTTTTAAATTACCGAATAAACTGTTTTTTTTTTACAAATACTCATTTAAATACAAACAAATACAAATTTGTTTATTTCAAATAGGACATCAGTTATTTTAAATAAACTCAATCTGTGAATGCACACTGTTGCTTTTCCGCCATTACATTGATAAAATATTAAACAGATACGATATATTCTAACAAACTGACCAAAAAAAATGTGCCTAACACAGCAGCAGCAGCACACATGCATATTTTTATTCGGCATACATTGGTACAGTGTGAGTGAGATGGGGCGCGATCTAAAGCATAGAGAAGAAAAAGATGGCTAGTGTTTGTCGTTTGCGCTGTTAGTGTTTGTCGTTTGTTTTTACGAGTGTATCGAGAGTGACTAAAGCGAGATACAGGACTTACTTCCTTTTGTACGCTTCATTTTTAGTGTGCTAGTGACATATCTACCTTAGTTTAATATTTTATCAATGCGCCATTAGTATTATTATTTGCCATTTCAAATATGGAACAGCGCGCTGCTCACTGGCTAGAGCCACGCGGCGGCGATCAGTTCCATAATTATTTGAAATGACAAATAATGCTGATATGGAATTTGTATGGACTATAACTTAACTATTTGCTTTGATAACACACGCGTTTGTTATGGCCCGCTTTACATATTTAAAACCGGTGGGATTACATCAGCTTTACGAGCAAGGGTGTTAAAAAATTATTTACAGTGTCGTTTACTAAATAAAAACGTGTGATTTATGTAGTAAAAAGTGCATTCAGTGAATAATCTATAAAGAACATTGAAATATTCCAGTATAGTGGCCACATCATGGCTTTGTCACAAATCTTCCTCCTAGTCTCGGTTCACACGAGTGACGAAAAGAGATAGGTTTATTTAGGATAAGCTACAAAAGAAGACAAGATTAACGAAGAAATGGCTCAAAGAATATCATTCAAGACGAGGCTATCATGGTCTGAGATACCTTTGCCTGCTCAGTGTAATGCACTGGCAAATTGAATAAACAACAATATAACATGTTTATATTTAGTAATTAAATACCCATATTAAACTTGTATTACCTGTGGTGTATATTATCTCGTGGGATACGAACTGATGTGTGTAATTTAAAATTCCATTTCTATTTGAGCTGCAATAACGGTAGAATATATGGGCTCGTAAATTGTAAATTATTGTTTTTTTGATTGCCGTATCTTTGCTGCACTTTATGTGTTGTTTTTTTTTATCCATACTAATATTTATTATAAATGCGAAAGTAACTCTGTCTGTCGTTCTGTCTGTCTGTCTGTCTGTCTGTTACGCTTTCCCGCTTAAACCCCTCAACCGATTTTGATGAAATATGGCACAGACAATCTTTAGACCTTGAGAAAGTACCTACATAGGCTACCATTTATTGAAAAAAAAAATGATATTCCCGAGGGAAATCTAAAAAGCGCGATATAACCGAATTCACGGGCGGAAAGCTAGTAATTTATAAAATAGCGCTAGACCGCAATCCCGCCGGATGGTAAGCAGTGATGCGATCGTTGATGGTAAAGCGCGCTAGTTTATTAAGAGCTTATTCACTCTAGTAGTAGTTTGTCTAATTGTAGTGTGACGGAAACACACACAAATTGATCCAATCCTACGATGTACGCGGAATAAAAAAGGAACGAAACGCTTCGTCCGGATCGTAGTGGTGTTAACAACGTGAGGGTGGAAAGTCGCCGTACGACGGGTCGTCCGATGGTGGAACGGAGATGGGGGAATTAAATCATGCAATTCCCTTGGACACTTACCAGAATGCATCCTATAGAAGACCGAAAGGCTGGCTACTCTACCCCTGCTCCAGGCTTTGGAGACCGTTTCAAGTTAAATCTGGGTCGCCAATCAGCCTCTTCGCACGCCTCTTCACCGAATCCAAAGTAGCCAGGTGACATTTCGCAGCACCAGCCCAAATGTGGCTGCAGTACTCCACACACGAGCGGACCTGTGCTTTGTACAACATTAGAAGCTGCCTTGGTGTGAAGTACCGCCGGACCTTTGCTATGACGCCAAGTTGTCTGGCAGCCATCTTGGCCTTGGACTGAATGAACCGCCCAAAGTTAAGGTTCGAGGAAATTTCAACTCTCAAAAATGAAGGCGGTCGGTGCACTCCATACATTTAAGTAGGAGCCAAGGTGAACGGGCTCCTTTTGGCAGTGAAAAGACACGCCTGTGTTTTGGCGGTATTGATGCTACAAGATTGGCTTTGCCCCATCAGGAGATCCTCCCCCCTTCAATCCAATCCCCTCTCTTTCGGACCGGATTGCTTTCTTACTAGCCCGAGCTTCCGGCAGGTATCTTTCCACAACTGTGCTGTCATCTGCATGCCCATAGATACCGGGCATCAGCAGATCGTGATGTGATGATTAAAATTTAAAAAAACTGAGTCAATAGGAAGGAAGACGGCAGTTGAGCGAAGTGATGTAATTTTAAACCCAACAACACGACCAACGATGCTGCGCCAGAGGGAGATTGATCTGGAGACCCTCCTCGACCAAACTACCGTCACAACAACATTTGGCGCATCGTACCGGCACACATCCTAGCCTATGTCCCAATAGTGTGAACATTATAGGCTGATTTACTGATTATACAGTAAAGAAAACCCTGTCCGATCCGTAAAGGTATTGTTAGGTATCGATAACTGATTCTACTAATGCCTACAAAGACAAGCTGAACTTAAAAAAAAATCCCCCTAAAAAAATAAATATTATTTCGCAAAAAGAGGTAACTGAATACATGTGCGGTAAGCCTCCCTTTCCGCGGGCGGCGGGGGGCTGGGCACGCGGCACCTGTGACGTGGTCGCGTCGCTATTCGCTTATAATAATATCGGTATTGTCACTTTTTTAAAAGTTACCAAATTTCGGGGAAATTGGAATTAATTCCCGAAAAAAAAGGATTATTTCAAAATTCATTAGTAAGTATTGTTACTATGATGATTATGTAAAATTTTATATCATATTTGGTCATGTATTTACCTAACCTTTATTATCCTTATGGGTCGGACAGGGTTTTCTTTACATATTGTATATGTATTATACAACCTTATTTTTTTGTATATGCGAAACCTGAAATACGTGTCCAATATTTTTAAGTAAAGAAACTATGTACAAAATTTGAAAAAGATATCATGAAAAACCACAAAGTTATGAGCTTGTTATCTTACCTGGTTGTCCGAACAAAAATATGGTCAACGCTCCACTGGGTAGGGTGAGCGGTGACCTCTGGCGTCAGCTGTTACGCAGGCACACGCACGCACCAAGTACTATGATCTATCGTAAACTGAATTGTGTGCTCGGTAACCACACTGTAACAATTTCTAAATGTATTTGAGAAAAATAAGAGAACGTTCAACTTACTATGAATCAACTTTGCCATACTTCTTGGCTGAACTAGTTTCTGTTGTAATAACTTTTTTTTTTTTTTTACCTATTATAAACCAGCGCTTGACCGCAATCCTGCCTGATGGTAAGCAGTGACGCAATCGTTGATGGTAAAGCGCTAAAGGAGGAGGCAAAACGCTTCGTCCGGATCGTAGTGGTGTTAACAACGTAAGGGTGGAAACCAGCCGTACGACTGGTCGTCCGCTGGTGGAACGGAGATGGGGGAATTAAATCATGCAATTCCATCGCACACTCCCCGAAATGCATCCTATAGAACACCGAAAGGCTGGCTACTCTACGCCTGTGCTCTGGGCTTTGGAGACCAACTCGAGTTAGATCAGGGTCACCAATCAGCCTCTTTGCACGTCTCTCCACTGAATCCAAAGTGGCCAGGTGACACTTGGCAGCACCAGCCCAAATGTGGCTGCAGTACTCCACACACGAACGGACCTGTGCTTTGTATAACATTAGAAGCTGCCCAGGTGTGAAGTACTGCCGGACCATTTTGTTGTATAACATCCCTATATCACCTTATAACACTAATATCACCTTAAAATTACAACAGTTTCATACGATGAGGTACCGAGTCGCCGTTTTGGTGGATCGAGTCGACTCGAGCCAGTTTATAACGGTATTCGAATCATGACTCGATTCCCTCTACTCGAATTCTATGTCTGGTATTCGAATACTGACTCGAGTCCGGCTGGACTGAAATCAACCTTCACTACCGAGTCCTTTCTTCGCAATATTGCGGTTGACATCGACCTCAAAAGAAATATTTTTATATTATTTCGTTTGAAGTTCGTTAAATTTTGTTTAAATTACTTATTAATGAAAGATAATTAAAAACATTAAATAAAAACATAGAGCGTAGGAGTTCTATAGAGATAAACCAAAAAAAAAAAAACGTAAGTAACTGCAAATTGACACAAAACATACAAATCAAAAGAAAAGATGCAGATTCAAACATGTTTGTACTGTTAAATCCCCGCCATTTCATTGCATAAGTAAACAGTTTGCGAGTACGAGCGAGTTAACAAAACTCGTATAGGTACTAGCCTCGAGTCAGTTGGACTCGCATAAATAGAATCGAGTTAGCAAGTACGAATCGATTCTTCCTGACTCGAGTACCGGAATCGAGTCTGGCGAACTCGAATCAAAATAAATTGGTATTCGAGTAAGCGAGTCCAAAGCAGGAATCGAGTCTGACTCCAGTCAAACCGTACTCAGCACATTTTTTTTTTAATAATTATAAACAAGTGCTTGACTGCAATCCCGCCTGATGGTAAGCAGTGATGCAATTGTTGATGGTAAAGCGCACTAGTTTTTTAAGGCTATTCACTTAAAAAACTTAGGAATGACGGTAGTTGAGCGAGGTGATACAATGTTAAACCCAAGACCAACACGACCAACGATGCTGCGCCAGTGGGAGATTGATCTGGAGACTCTCCACGACCAAACTCCCGACATAACAACATTTGGCGCATCGTACCCGGCACACATCGCAGCACAACTGCTCAGACCTGTCCTCGGTACGGCTTCACCAGACATCATGCCGGAACACGACGAATCGCTTGGCGGCAAGACCTTGTCTGGTGGTGGCAGCCGATGTTATGGCCTACTACCGAGAAAAACATCACTAAGAAAAAAGTCAGGGTAAGTGAATAAGCGCCGTTTGTTCCGAGTGTTTGGGTGATTTTCCATGACAGTGGGCACGGTTCCCTTACATTAATCTTACACGCGCTCACGAGCACGGTAGGGGGCAACTCTGACTGTGGTTGGGTACTGTTAATGTTCCAATGTATTGATTTAATATTTTCAGTACTCTTTATACTATACAACGTGTAACAAAAAGGGTATATACATACCAAGGGCATGGCATCTTTAGATGATATTAAACGATATCGGAAGGGTTTCAAGTCAAAATAAAATACTCAAAAAATTAGTACCAAATTTTCGGTTTCGTGTGTTTCTTAAAATAAAATCATAACAAACGTGGCAGCACACTACATATGTTAATAACTACTCGTTACCCGTCACGTTACTTGCCAAAATCCGATAACTGTCTTCAATATCTCTGTGCGACTAGTATGGCAGTAGCCTATCACAGGCGGTGTTTTTCCTTATAACTTCCTAACATAAAGAGATAGAATTAAAAAACCCTTCCAATATCGTTTGGTATCATGTAAAGATGCCATGCCTTTGTTATGTATATACCCTTTATGTTACACGTTGTATAAATGAATTTAAGTATGATAAATTAACAGTGGGCCTTATAAGAAGGCTCAGAGTCACTCAAAGGGCAATGGAGAGGGCTATGCTTAGGGTTTCACTGCGCGATCGAATCAGGAATGAGGAGATCCGCAGAAGAACGTGTATAAACCGACATAGCCCGAAGAATTGCAACACTAAAGTGGCAGTGGACTGGACACATTGCCCGTAGGACCGATGCCCGATGGGGCCGACGGGGACCGGAAGACGTAGCGTGGGTAGGCCCCCGACAAGTTGGACCGACGACCTGGTGAAGGTCGCGGGAAACCGCTGGATGCGGGAGGCGCTGGACCGGTCGTCGTGGAGAACCTTGGGGGAGGCCTATGTCCAGCAGTGGACATCTTTCGGCTGAAATGATGATGATATAATCATTTAGGTTTATACTGTTAGGAGGATTTGTAAAATTGGATGTGTACTTGTATGTGTAGTCTAAAAACGGTAAATATTATCTACTAGCGGCCGCCAGCGACTTCGTTCGCGTGAAGTTAGTTATGCTCCGCTCCTATTGGTCGCAGCGTGATGTTATATAGCCTAAAGCCTTCCTGGATTAATGAGCTATCCAACGCAAAAAGAATTTTTCAAATCGGACCACCTGAGATTAGCGCGATCAAACAAAAAAACAAACAAACTCTTCAGCTTTATATATTAGTATAAATTAATCTAATAATAATAATTGATAATAAATTGATGTATAATAATTAAACGAAACAGACGCGACAATGGGAAGATATGCCTTCGGGCTGCGGGAACAGCACTTATGCGCAAAAGTGTGTTCTGTATGGCTCCGATCATATTTAATAAACTGCCTAAAAACTGGAGAGAACTGCCATTGCCACTGTTTAAAACATACTGCAGAACTTTCTTATTCGTAAAGTATATTATAATATTTTAGATTTCCTTAATGAGAAAGATTTTAATGTTCCGACTGCATACAAAGGGAAGAACCACAATACATAATCCTAATAAAATGTAATTCTTTATTCTTACTTTTATACTCAACAATTTTTATGTACGTTTGTAACGCTCAATTATAATATATTGCATGCCGATTGGTAAAATATGGCTGATCATATTACCTTTATTTATGTAACAACATTATTGTACGCATATTTGCAAAATAAATTGTCTTTGTCTTAATAATATTCCAACATTACACAGACAATAGAAATTGCTTCTGGAACTATCATAATAGTTAAACAGTTTACTGGACTTTGAGAAGTATCTTCCATTATTCTAGTTCAGAGTTAAGTTCCCGCCATAAACCGCAGTACTGTATAATAGATAATTTGTTAGAAGGACAGAGAAACTACGACCTCCATGGAATACCCGGTCACTTTGCCAAGAAAATTTACGAAAATATATTTTATAAATTATATCTCTCGGAAAACTTTAATCCGTGAAGTCTTTTAGCCAATTAACAGCATAAACTAAATTAATTCAGTCTTATCTGCACTGTGTCCAAGCCCGCCTAAATATATTGTCCTTTATCACTTAGCTACCGTTGGACGCTAAATTCAACTCTATTTCTTTGAATTACGTTACAAAACTGCACGAAGAAAATCGCACTGAATTTGCAAACTATCCTTTTTATTTTGCGGTCAGGGACATTTAAAATAGACTCTACTACTCAGGGATAAGAGATTTGACTGTTCATTAATTGATAAAATGAATTGGTACAGTGTTCAGGATGCTGCATTGTTCAACATACGATATTCAGTATGTATATTGAAGGCTTCGCGGACAGTCGTGAACGCGATCAAAACAACGCGTTTTCTTTTTAATCTGTGAGCTAATAATTCAACATATTTAATCTGTGCCATTTTTATGATCTGTGATTGATTTCCCGCGCATTTTACGGTAGTTATTGTATTCAATAAGTGGCAATCAAAAATGGATATGCAACGAAAATTATTCGGAAATTATAATTTATTCAATAAACATTCTTATAATCAATTTATTAAAAAGTACAATAGAAATAATTTAAGTATTAAAAGTTTGTTACTTTACTGAAATTATTACGGAGAGATACAGTTTTTATTTATAACTAGCTGTTGCCCGCGACTCCGACCGCATGGACTTCAGTTTTCGCAACATTTTTTGTTACTGCTCTGCTCCTATTGATCATAGCGGGATGTTATATAGCCTAAAGCCTTCCTGGATTAATAGGCTATCCAACGCAAAAAGAATTTTTCAAATCGGACCAGTAGTTCCTGAGATTAGCGCGCACAAACAAACAAAGAAACTTTTCAGCTTTATAAAGTAGTATAGATTATAATAATTACCATCAGGGCCTGATGGTAATTATAATTGTATACCTATATAAAAATATAATTCAGAAAATGCCGCCTGATGGTAAGCAATGATGCAATCGTTAATAGTAAAGCGTGGTAGTTTATTAAGCGCTTATTCAATCAAAAAAACTAATTGAATAGGAAAGAATATGGTAGTTGAGCGAGGTGATGCAATATTAAACCCAACAACGATGCTGCGCCAGAGGGAGATTGATCTGGAGACCCTCCACGACCGAACTCCCGAGACAACAACATTTGGCGCATCGTACCCGGCACACATCGCAACAAAACTGCTCAGACCCGTCCTTCGTGTGAAAGCCGTAGCTTCACCAAACATCATGCCGGAACACGACGAATCGCTTGGCGGCAAGACTTTGTCTGGTGGGTGGTAACTTCTGCTAATATTGATAATATTGAGTTAGAGAGTGAATAACAGCCGCAAAGGTTGATCGACTAGGTTAAGGGACTCTTGGCGAGGTTTCATTTGAGATGGGTGACCATTTTAACATAGGTACCGAGACACTTCTAAGCATCGGAAAGCACTTTAAGCTGTTGTATTCGTAGATCTCTGATATTTGTTACGGGAAGTCAGAAATCTGAAAGTTAAACTGGTTTGTGGAGGTCAGATGGGTCAAAATACTGGTCCTCATTTGAATTATGTAACTTTAGAAAAGGTACATTGGTACTGAAAAGAGTATGGCTTGGCGCTATGGTGACCTAGCACACTCTTCTACTGGTAATAGGATATGGTAAGTTAAAGTCTTGTATTATAAACGAAATAGCTATATTAAATCACTATATCACTTAGTAACAAGGAATGGTAATGAATAGTAACTAATGGTAATAAAACTTAGACACAATTACTGGTAAAATGGTAATGGTAATGAGTACGCGGTGTCTCTGACGAGATCTTAACCCGAACTGTCCCACATTTTGGTAAACGAGCGAATGTGCATATTTGCCTTCTATGCAATTATGCATTTTCGCTGACTGTTCGATTAAACTCGAACAGGTACTTTACCTGACCTGGAATCGAACCCGCGCACTCATACTTGAGAGGCTGGTGTTTTAACCACTAGGCCACCACAAGTTATAGGTATGTACTTTCTAAGTATATCTTGGACATCAATGACCGAAGGTGAAGGAAAACATCTTGAGGAAACCTGGAATTTAAGTCTGAAATCGCCAACCCGCATTGAGCAAGCGTGGCGATTACGCTCAATCCTTCTCTGTATGAAAGGGGACCTGTGCCCAGCAGTGGGACGATAAAAACAAGGTTAATAATGATATGATGATGATTTGAATCCGGTAAGACTGGAAACCAACCCAGTTGGTTAGGAAATGGCTTCGCAGATAATGATGAGATATATTATTAACTAACACAGAGCAGATGAGAAACTTTAAAAAGTTACTATCAGCATCATCATCATCAACCTTTTTATCGTCCCACTGCTGGGCACAGCTCTCCTCTCATACAGAGAAGGATTGAGCGTAATCATTACGCTTGCTCAATGCGGGTTGGCGATTTCAGACTTAAAGTCCAGGACCTGTAGCCAATTATGTAACATCGCTTCATAGCGAAGCGAAATCGAACACCAAACCAACCAATGGCGGGAACGATTGACCACGCGACGCGACAAATCACGTGGTCAATCGTTCCCGCCATTGGTTGGTTTGGTATTCGATTTCGCTTCGCTACGAAGCGATGTTACATTGGCTAGGGCCGCAGGTTTCCTCAAGGTGTTTTTCATCACCTTGTAATCAGTCATTATTGTCCAAGATAATATACTTAGAAAGTTACTGTGTTAGGTAATTATTTTGAAACTAACAGAATGTGAAATACTAATTCAGTTATCGCTGGACTAAAAGGGCTATTCGTGTTTTTAGTGATATTGTTTGTTTGTTTGTTCGGCTTTCACGCAGTAACTACTGAACCGATTGCTTTGAAATTTTGTAGACGTAAAGTTAGAAGTCCGGATTAAATAATAGGGTACTTTTTATCGCGGATAAAATTGATATTCCCGAAGGAAATCTAAAAAGCGCGATATAACCGAACTCCACGCGGGCGAAGCCGCGGGCGGAAAGTTAGTATAAAATAAAGCTGTCTTTTGAAACATAGCACACATATTTAGCATCTTATCCACATCACAATACTTAGTAAGAATGAAAGTAAGCACCGCAGCTGGCAATGAACAAAGCCTTTTTTGTTTACCACCGTTTTTAATTTGTAAATTCCTGTTCGCTAATGGCCCATCCTACATCCTAAGTACGTTTTTAACAAACACAATTAACTAATGGAAATTAACGTTCTGGCAACATTTAAAATGATTGTTTGAAAAGAGAATGTTAATACAAATCAACCGTTTTTGTGTTGTACCTAAATACCGTTCTGTTTTTAGGGTTCCGTAGCCAAATGGCAAAAAAAGGGAACCCTTATAGATTCGTCTTGTCTGTCCGTCCGTATGTCACAGCCATTTTTTTCCGAAACCACAAGAACTGTACTGTTAAAACTTGGTAGGATCTACCCACCAATATGCAGTTCACAGAAAACAAAGTATTCTGTGAACCGCATTAAGATTTTGATGCAAAAATAAAAAAAATAATAATAAATATTGGGAGCTCCCCCTAATTAGAACTGAAACTCAATTTTTTTTTTCTTTAAATACATACGTGTGGGTTATAGAAACCTCAATATCATTTTTGAAGAACTATCCATAAGTCTTCAAAAAAGAATGAATAATACATTAAAAAATTATACTGAATTTTTTTTCTAAACCGAATAGTTAGCGTGACAGACGCTTCCAAAGTGTAAAAAAGTTGCCCCCTCTAACTTCTAAAATAAGAAAATTAAAATTAAAAAAAAAAACATGATGTACATTACTGTAAAAACTACCAACGAAAATTATTTTGAACGAGATCTAGTAATTAGTTTTTTTAATACCTCCTAAATCGTAAACCGCTTATTACCGCGTAATCTTTCATACAAATAACTTAAATCCTTTAATTTCATAAATCAATGGTACGGAACCCTTTTTTAAACAATGTACCGACCGAACAATTTGCAGTGTACTGAGTGCTTGATGGTTCAAATCCAGAAAGGAATTTTAATTTGTGTAATTTTTTTCATCACCACTTCTCTCAAAGCGGTGAAGGAAACATCCTGAGGAAACCAGCGTATCCTAGAACTAATATTTCAAAAACACGTGACTTCTACCAACTCGCGTTTAATGATATTTTTTTTCTTTTGCTTTCCTGGGTTTTTGGCCTGCTGGCATATCTATACTAATATATAAAGCTGAAGAGTTTGTTTTTATGTTTGTTTGTTCGCGCTAATCTCGGGAACTACTGGTCCGATTTGAAAAATTATTTTTGCTTTGGATAGCCCATTAATCCAGGAAGGCTTTAGGCTATACAACATCACCTGCATATCAATCGTCTCCATATCAATCTCCCTCTGGCACGATCGTTGATCGTGTTGTTAGGTTCAACATTGCATCACCTCACTCAACTGCCGTCTTCCTTCCTATTCACTCAGTTTTTTTTTAGTGAATAGGCTAAATAAACTAGCCCGCTTTACCATCAACGATTGCATTACTGCTTACCATCAGGCGCAATTTCAGTCAGGCACTAGTTTAAAACTGAAGAAAAGAAAAAAGAAGAAATTAAAGAAAAAAACTGAAGTAATTTTTATAAGTGAATGTACTTATGATAAAGTCTTAATAACATATTCGAGAACAGTACGGTAGTGTGGAGTATATTTTTAACAAAAGCACAATAAAACTGTATATTTTAACTTCCGTGTTTGTTAACTCGCTGAAAATTTTGTTGAAGTGTGATGCAATAGTAAGCTTAGAGTTGTACCAACTTACATCCTCTGGTGGGTGTCGTAAGAGGCGACCAAGGGAACTCTCACCAGGGAAACAACCCGCCACACTTTTCCCACCCACTGCAACTCCTGAAAGCCAGAATCAACAGTGGAGAAAGCCAGAAAAACGCCGAGCAATGAAGCTCGACGAGTCCCGGAGAAACGATTCAACTGTCTTGGGTCCCGCAACGAAATTAATCAGAAAAGAATAGCGGAGTAGTAAGAAAAAAGATACTTTTCCACTTCCCTCCATAACAAGCAGGAGACAGAACAGAACTAGGCCGTCTCACCAGGGAAGCGGGCAGCAGCGCTTCTACTGCGGAATATCAAATTACTGCGATTCCCAACCCAACGGACAAGCGTGGGGATTATGGCAAAACCCCCTAAAGCAAAGAAAGCCTTGGGGGAGGCCTTTGTCCACTAATGAACCTCTATACTCTGAAGAAGAAGAGGAAGACACAATATTCTGGACCCTTGTTTTTCTGTTTGGGAAATTATTAAATGAACTTTCTCATCCTGGGCGTTGCGGAGGAGCGCATCAGACTTTTACTGACTAATACTTATAGCTGTGCAAAGGTTAGTGCTTCGTTGGATGAAATCCCGCAGCCATGTTTTCCCGACAGCTGAATCTGGTCATGGGAATGTACGCTAACATGGTTTGATAATAACCACACACAAAAACACAGACAAAATCCTTCAAACCTGATTGTCATTTTGTATATTTAGTCGTAAAATTGTCATAAACTCGGAGGGCTGGGAATTAGAGTACCTATTGTACCTAACCGAGTTCAGCGTGGAAAATCGTGAATAGGATAATTGAAGTACCTTATCTTGTATCGATAAGGTTTAAGTTATTGTCTACAGCAGTAAGATCGATTTCGGGAATTAGAAGGCGCTACAACCTCGTCTGCGTGGAACTTGTCCAAGCTTATCGCATTGCATCGCCTGCTGCTGCTATTATACTTTTTAAGTTTTCGAGTGTCGCAATAGACTTTGGAAAATTTACTGTAAAAGCCAGAATTTGTGTTATTCGTATAAAAAATTGAATCATTTAGTACAATAATAGGTGCTAAAAGACAAAAGATATGATATTTGATAATGCTAATTAATTTATAAGTATTGAATTAATGTAAAAGAATAATTTAACTATCTTGGGATTATGTATAGCTGCTGTTTAGCATTCCGCCCGCGGCTTCGCCCGCATGGTATTCGGTTATATCGCGCTTTTTAGATTTCCCTCAGGAATATAATATTTTTCCGGGATAAAAAGTACCCTTTTGTTTAATCCAGACTTCTAACTTTACGTCTGCAAAATTTCAAAGCAATCGGTTCAGTAGTTACGGCGTGAAAACGAAACACACAAACAAACGAACTCAAGTAAGGCTAAGGATATCAGAATAAATCCATACTAATATTATAAATGCGAATGTATCTCTGTCTGTCTGTCTGTCCGGCTTTCACGCCAAAACTACTGAACCGATTGTAATGAAATTTGGTACACAGATAGTCTAGAGCCTGAGCAAGGACATAGGCTATAAAACATCCCGCTATGACCAATAGGAGCAGAGCAGGAACAAAAAATGTTGCGAAAACGGGAGGAAACGCGGACTTACATATTGCTCCCATTATTTTAACAGACGCTTATTTTATATCAAGTGAGCTCTTTCAGTTCGAAGCTTAAGCGGGTGAAACCGCGGGGCACAGGTAGTTAATAAATAATTACCAAAATTTAATAATTATCATTTCCGAATTCTTGGTTTGTGTTCGCATTACAGACAATAAAAGGGAATCAGATTACATTACATGAATAACTGTGCAGTGTTGTCTGTCAGAAATAGTGTATAAAATGTACGGTGTGGTGGCTGGACAGAAAGAGAGTGGGAAGGAGAGAGCGCAGAGACGAGACAGAGAGCAGGTGAGTCACGAATTGACATAACCATGTATTTTTTTTAATAGGGTATTTGTCATTGATAAAATATTAAACTAAGGTAGATAAGTCACTAGCGCACTGAAAATGAAGCGTACAGAAGGAGGTAAGTCCTGTATCTCGCTTTAGTCACTCTCGATACACTCGTAAAAACAAACGACAAACACTAGCCATCTTTTTCTTCTCTATGCTTTAGATTGCGCCCCATCTCACTCACACTGTACCAACGTCTGAAATGTACGCAGAATAAAAAAAATGCATGTGTGTGCTGTTGCTCCGATCGGCACATTTGTTTTGGTTAATTTGTTAGAGCATATCATATCTGTTTAATATTATATCAATGGTATTTGACTAAAAAAAACTAATTAGTCCGTCAGTCAGATTTCCAAAAAAAAAAGTTAAAAAACTAAAACCCAACTACGACAAAAAACGACGCTAAAAAAGTATAAAACAAGATTTTCAGAATACTGAACTGAACAAAGTTGCTAATGTAGTTGCAAGTAAATGGACACAGTAGTAATGTCATACAATACTATTCTGAAGTATGCAATATTCACTATGTAGAGATAAATTTTCATGTTTGGAAGGCGTAGTCACACGTTACATATACCTACCTATCGTAGCACCTTGACAACGTGTGACTACGCCTTTTCAAACATGAAAATTTATCTCTACATAGTGAATATTGCATACTTCAGAATAGTATTGTATGACATTACTACTGTGTCCATTTACTTGCAACTACATTAGCAACTTTGTTCAGTTCAGTATTCTGAAAATCTTGTTTTATACTTTTTTAGCGTCGTTTTTTGTCGTAGTTGGGTTTTAGTTTTTTAACTTTTTTTATTTGTACTATTTTGGTGTTAAAGTGTATTTGTGGCGCATATTATTAACAAAAGTTAAACTGATGAACTAAAAACTAGGTACCTACTTGACATATTACATCTACACGCACATATAACAACAGAAGCCCGAAGGCATATAGTGCAGAGGCCTTTTTATGGGAGATTTAGCCAGTTATCAAACTGTTTCCGCCTTCACCGCGTGGAGTTACTCCCAGCTTATGTCATTATCATTAGTGCATTACATATTCTAATAATGTTCAGAACTGCTCTACATTGCATAAAGCGATTCACAGTTCCCGTGATCCACGCTTTACTCTTATCGCTCATATTTAACATCATTAAAGCATTCTTGTAATTATGTACTAGCATAAAGCACTCGTGAAGCTCTTTCACGTGATACCAAACACGGTATATTTATTTTAATTTTATAGGTATTAACATAGAACTTTTTGTCCGCTAGAGGGCGCAATACTAAATTTGGTGACAAGCTTTATAGCTCATAACTAACAGAATATTAAGGCCCTTCTAATGGTACTGCAGTGGTCTTATTCTGATAAGTAGTAAAGAAGCTATGAACGAAAAGATGTGAATTATATGCAACCAGCCCATGAATACAGGTAAAGTCACAAGCAAATGCTAGTAATATATATATATTCAAAATGTACAAGTAAAGCGCTTTAAAATGATACCAAACACGACATATTTATCTTAACTTTATTTTTTTACTCTGTATGTTTTGTCCGATAGAGGGCGCCACATTAGAGTTTGTGAAACCCTATATAGCCTATAACCAGCGGACAATTAAGACGCTTCTAATGATATGTCATTTGTCGAATTCTGATAAGTAATTTAGAAGTTACGAGGGAACAGATGAACATACATACATACATACATACATACATACATACATACATACATACATACATACATACATAGCCTGTGAAAATCATAACCCTCCTTTTGCTTTGCCGTAGTCGGGTAAAAATACTAGACACGGTTTTTTCTTTTTTCATATAAACAAAAATGAAGACGACACAGCGCGTTGAAGACTCGTGTGACGTCACTGCACGCTAAACTTTTTAGCGGCCAGTGACGTCACCAGCCACCACTCCTGATCTTTGGTGCCGTTTTATATTTGTCAATTTTTATTGATTTGATAAAACAAAATATAAATATCCAATATTTTTCTATAAATCTGAATGACAGACTAATTAGTTTTTTTATTCAAATACCCTATTTTATGAGCTAGTGCTGCGAGTGCGAGTGTGTGATTGCGATCTGCCGCCTAGTTTATTAAGGCTATTCACTTAAAAAACTGAGTGAATAGGAACGAAGACGGCGGCTGAGTGAGGTGATGAAATGTTAAACCCAACAACACGACCAATGATGCTGCGCCAGAGGGAGATTGAAAGATTTTTGAGCGAATAGGCCTTTAATAAACTAGCGTGCCTTACCATCAACGATTGCATCACTCCTTACTATCAGGCGGAATTGCTGCCAAGCACTAGCATAACACAGACACAGACAGTCATGATGGCCTAGTGGTTAAAACACCAGCCTCTCAAGTATGAGTGCACGGTTTCGATTCCAGATCAGGCAAGTACCAATGTAACTTTTCTTAAGTTATATGTACTTTCAAAGTATATCTTGGACACCAATGACTGAAGGTGAAGGAAAACATTTTGAGGAAACCTAGACTTTGGGTATGAAACCGCCAACCCGCATTGAGCAAGCGTGGTGATTGTTCCAAAGGAAAAAAAAATCCTTCTCTGTATGAGAGGAGACCTGTGCCCAGCAGTGAGACGATAAAAAAAAGGTTGTTGGTGATGATGATGATGACAAGCATAACACGCTGCATAATAAGTTGTTTGACTAATTATAACTTACCCGGAACTCATCCAAACACAATGAAACAGATCATGAACTCTCCTTAAGTGTTAAGTGGGTACATGACGGAATTTGTCCATTTTTAATGATACAGCTACTCCGTGCTTCCAACTTTCCTCCCAGGGGTGAAGTTTAGCAAGTTGGTGAGCTCCGAGGGTTGCGATATTAAAAATCACTAGCGACCCACCCCGGCTTCGCACGAATGCAATGCTGATACTTAATACACTACAGAAAAACTGTGAAAAACATATAGGCCGCCGCTCACGCCGCCCGGCCGGTTGGTAGCGCCGCAAACGCGTCGCCCCGCAATTTTTAAATTTGTAATATCTTCGAAAATATTAATTTAAATCATATGCCGTAAAGGGCGATATAGATCTATATTAAATCAACAAAGTATTTAGGGTTAGATTGGATAAGGCTTAAGGCTGTATTGGTTAATATCGCTTCGAAAATTAGCCGGCATTTGTCGTATAAAGTAAATGACGATAAAATGTTATTGTAGGATATCCTTATGAGATTGACTTATACCATCGCGGACTTTTCTTTAGACCTTTTCTATGTGTACATTAATTAGTACATTATTTTGATAAATCTCGTAAGGTGTGTTTCAGTGCAAACGCGGAAGAAATGTAATTATTTACGATATCATACTAGAAACCTCAAAAATAATACTATTTTTCCACTGTTTAATGGATGTTTTTTTCTTTAATATTTATAAACTAGTGCTTGACTGCAATCCCGCCTGATGGTAAGCAGTGATGCAATCGTTGATGGTAAAGCGCACTAGCTTATTAAGCCTATTCACTTAAAAAACTAAGGAATAGGAAGGATGACAGCAGTTGAGCGAGGTGATGCAATGTTAAGACCAACACGACCAAACGAAGCTGCGCTAGAGGGAGATTGATCTGGAGACCCTCCACGACCAAACTCCCGACACAACAACATTTGGCGCATCGTACCCGCCACACATCACTCCGCATGCAATCGTTGATGGTAAAGCGCGCTAGTTTATTAAGAGTCTATTCACTCTAGTCTTGAAGACACTTAAATTATAACTCGATGGGAAGACCGCCGCTGGCAAATTAAAGGCTGTTCGAGTTCTTTGATGACTTTCTTTGTAAAATGCAGATGATGGCATTCTTACTCAAAGCTTGTATAGCCTTCAGCTAACTATTAACTGAACAGACAGCTGTGCTAGTGAGTAGTTTGCATCATAGTTTTTACAAATATTTGTTTCGTGGTAGGCTATAACATCGGCTGCCGGCAGAAGTTACCACTAGACAAGGTCTTGCCACCAAGCGTTTCCTCGTGTTCCGGCATGATGTCTGGTGAAGCGGTACAGAGGACGGGTCTGAGCAGTTGTGTTGCGATGTGTGCCGGGTACGATGCGCCAAATGTTGTTGTGTCGGGAGTTTGTTCGTGGAGAATCTCCGGATCAATCTCCCTCTGGCGCAGCATCGTTGGTCGTGTTGGTCTTGGGCTTTACATTGCATCACCTCGCTCAACTGCCGTCATCCTTCATTTCATTCATCCTATTTTATGTTATATAGGCTTAATAAACCAGTGCGCTTTACCATCAACGATCGCATCGCTGCTTACCATCAGGCGGGATTGCAGTCAAGCACTAGTTTATAAATATTAAAGAAAAAAAAAATTCTCACCTAAGCAAATGTAACTCGAAGTACATACTTCAATATTACACAAACCGAAAACGTATTATAATATGAGCCCTAATATGTGTCAAAAACATTTTGAACCGTGAGAACGTGTCGATTTAATGCATCATTTGCGTGGCACATGTGTTGGGTCAACTTTCTGGCACACAGCCAACGTAGTGGATAGGTAGGTGGTAACGGTAGGTGGCTGTGGTAAGATTATGTTAAGTTGCTCACGGCAAATCTGTGGAGTGTTAGTCCGGACTCGAGTATTGTTAAGAGCGATAAAAATGGAATAAAATTATCATCATCATCTCAGCGTTAATCCCTGTCGCATCCGAAGCTTTTACAGCTTTTGAGTCTGGGGTCTGCTTTACCAGTCTAACTGCTGATTTTGGCTAAACTTCGATATTTTCCGTGAAGCGACTGCCGTCTGACCTCCACAATCCGAAGGCGATATCGAAGCATTGCAGTTAGACTAATTGTTGAACTTTTGAGGGCTCTAACAACCTGCAACGACTGCCGATGTTGCACTAACACCAATGAAAAAATCCAGAATCACTCATGAAATATCACGTGTCATAAATCGGACGATGACGAGGGTTTAGGGTGATCTGAGCGTACATATGAACATACATAATATAGCCTTTTGGCATATAGACGGTTAATAACAAAATAGAGGTCCTCAAAATATAAACACCTATAAATTAGTGTCTAAACCAGAGACCATAGATTAAACGTGTTTCCAAAGACATTATCTGTATTGCCAATATCATAACTTATAGACGGATTACGTTGCATAATATGTATTGTTATATCTATGATTCAGCTATTATAGATTATTTTTAATATTGTAAACTAGCGCTTGACCGTAATCCCTCCTGATGGTAAACAGTAATGCAATCGTTGATGGTAAAGCGCGCTAGTTTATTAAAAACCTATTTACTCTATCCTTGAAGAAACACAGTTTGCTACCGCAGTTCAATTTTCGTAGATTAAGCTACATAGATCGTAAGAGACTATGCTACGAGCCTAGAGTAATGTACGCCGTAGCAGACTATTCTACGCGCGTAGAATAGACTACGCCGTAGCAGATAAATCTATGCTCGTAAACTACGCCGTAGCAGACTCAAATGCGCGCGTAGAGTAAGCTACGTCGTAGCAGTCCGTACTGTAGGTTTAGTGTAAGCTACGTCGTAGCAGTCTGTACTGCAGGTGTAGTGTAAACTACGTCGTAGCAGTCTGTACTGCAGATATAGTGTATGCTACGTCGTAGTATTCTGTACTGCAGGTGTAGTGTAAACTACGTCGTAGCAGTCTGTACTGCAGATGTAGAGTAAGCTACGTCGTAGCAGTCTGTACTGCAGGTGTAGTGTAAGCTACGCCGTAGCAGTCTGTACTGCAGGTGTAGTCTAAGCTACGTCGTAGCAGACTGTACTGCAGATGTAGTGTTAGCTATGTCGTAGCAGTCTGTACTGCAGATGTAGTGTAAGCTACGTCGTAGCAGTCTGTACTGCAGATGTAGTGTAAGCTACGTCGTAGCAGTCTGTACTGCAGGTTTAGTGTAAGCTGCGTCGTAGCAGGATATTATGGGCGTAGAATGACCAACGTCGTAGCGGACTACTACGGGCATACAGTAAGCTACGCCGACTCTGTATGTGCTACGGGCGTAAAGTAAGCTATATCGTAGAAGACTGCTGCTGTACTCAAATAAATAAATAGGTATTGACAATCGCCCGCGTGAAGTTTGGTTATAATAAATAAATATATACGGACAAATCACACAGATTGAGCTAGCCCCAAAGTAAGTTCGAGACTTGTGTTATGGGATACTAACTCAACGATACTATATTTTATAATAGATACATATATAGATAAACATCCAAGACCCAGGCCAATCAGGAAAAGATCGTTTTCCATCATGACCTGGCCGGGGATTGAACCCGGGGCCTCCACGTCGCAGGCAGGCGTGTTGACCGTTGCGCCACGAAGGACGGGCAAACCAACCAACCATACTAGCCATATGTATCAACTTAATCGCAATCTTTTGCAATTAAGTTGATACATATGACACATACACAAGAGAACTCTTCAAAAGTCCGGATTCAAAACTATCATATGTTATTCCTCAAGGTCAACTCTATCTTTGTACCAAATTTCAATGCAATCAGTTCAGTGGTTTAGACGTGAAAGCGTAACAGACAGACGGACAGACAGAGTTACTTTCGCATTTATAATATTACTAGCTTTCCGCCCGCAGCTTCGCCCGCGTGGAGTTCGGTTATATCGCGCTATTTGGATTACCCTCGGGAATATTAATTTTTTCCGAGATAAAAGGTAGCCTATGTTTTTTCTCAGGGTCTAGAGATTGTCTGTGCCAAATTTCATCAAAATCGGTTGAGAGGTTTAGGCGGGAAAGCGAAACAGACAGACAGACAGACAGAATTACTTTCGCATTTATAATATTAGTATGGACTAGCTTTCCGCCCGCGTGGAGTTCAGTTATATCGCGCTATTTTGATTTCCCTCGGGAATATCAAATCTTTATGAAACAAAAACTACCCTATTATTTAATCCGGACTTCTCTCTCTCTCTCTTTAAAAAGCTAGGTCTGTTACCACTTCCTGCACTTTACATATATGTAATCTGTAACTTTGTTTACAATAATAGGGGATTGTTCAAAAAAGCATCTGAAGTAATCACTCGTGCAACAAGGGACAAAGACAGACTTATTGTGATGGATAATCCGAAATCGGCTAAGTTTGCTAAAAGTTGCCTTGTGAGGTGTGTGCGAATTTAAAACAAAATACCTAATGAGCTAAAATAAATATAAATAATGCGAATTTATTTAAAAACAAGCTGTACAAATGGCTAACTAAACATAATTTTTATGACATTAAGGATTTTTTTGACATAAATTTATAATATTACTATTAATTTGGTTTATATAATGACATTGTTGACATAATTATTATTTTTGCATGCAATTGATACATATTCTGTATAGCTAAACATGTGGACATTGAATTTAAATAAGACTGTAACATCATTATACCATGTTTAAGGCAAATAAAGACTTATCTTATCTTATCTCTTTACGTTTGCAAAATTTCAAAGCAATCGGTTCAGTAACTACTGAACCGATTGCTTTGAAATGAAACCTACCGGCGTGAAAGCGGAACAAACAAACAAACTTACTTTCCCATTTATAATATTACTAAGGATATATTAGTAGGGTTATAGCAGCGTTGTTTTTCTTTTACATTGCAGTAAAAATGAATGTAACGCGCCAAAGTTAACTGTATTCAGTTGAAAGTTAATAAATAAAAAAATTGGTTGCCTGTAAAGTCGGTATACGGGCGAAAGTTTTACGTGACAACGACTTTGAGTGGTAAAATAATTTTAATGTGAATATTCATTCGACAAACTGACGAGCTGTTTTCGAGAATTCTGACTAAAATTGGAGATGGACTTAAACTAAGTATCAATAACATCAAACTTATAGAATCAAACATATCCTTCCACATCATGTTTGCCTAGTAGCTCCGAAGAAGTTTCTTCTTTTTTTTTTATGCACTTGCGTGCCTTTCAGTTTTTATTTATGTCTGTCACTCTCGCTCTTAGGCGGGCTAACCATGCCCGAGTGGAAGGGACGCGTGCCTCTCATTCGCTCTCATTGTGAGCGCATAACGTGAGCGGGGAGCGTAACGCAGTTTCTTGAAGTGTCACCCGGCAAACCAATTTATAAGACGTTGTCACGTCAAAAAAAATCAAAATTGTTTATTTCAAATTAACCAACAGTTGGTGCTTTTGAATAGTCAATGTCGGTCAGTCCAAGAAAAGTGAAGCTGCATTGCTCGTTCCAAAGCGTAGATCTCTATCTAGAAAAACGTGCAAGAAACTCCATGGACACTCTTTTAAAATCATAATATGGGTTACATTTCTTTGTTACATATTTCTGTTGCTTCTATCATGTGAGCACAATCTAAAACTATAAGTATGTATTTTACTGGTCTGTGGTCACAGTGTCTATGAATCACTATAGCCTGCGTTTTATAGCCTTCATCAGTGGCACGAAGTGGATGGCCGATTTATGATGTAGTAATAATCGAACATATTCAATGTTATGGCGCTTAATATATAAAAAAGATGGCACAAAGCGCCTCACGCTTTTTTCTCATTTATACTAGTATTGTTTATATACTATTGTCATAAATTATATTTTATAAATTATTTTTAACTTTTTGTTTTGATATTCTTGAAAAGCATGTTTTTTTTTTTTACTTTTTAAAAACTATATTTATTTTCAACTTTTAGTTCGATATTCTTTTTTTTTTTTAATAATATACGGATAACACGAACGCTTAAGTGGTGCTCATTTGTTTTTAGCAAACTTTTCTTGATTTCCAACAGACAGAATAGCAAGTGCTAAAATTCGTAATAATGCGTTACCCAAATAACTTAATCTAAAATTAAATCTAAACTACTGTACTGTACTAAGCCTTCCTGGATTAATAGGCTATCCAACGCAAAAAGAATTTTGCAAATCGGACCAGTAGTTCCTGAGATTAGCGCGCATAAACAAACAAACAAACTCTTCAGCTTTATATATTAGTATAGAGTATAGATAAAAAAAAAAAAGAATATTACATATATAAAAATAAGATACGCGCTAAAAACATAACCCTTCCTGGCAATAGGATAAAAAACAACGAAAACAATAAATTCCTAGTTAAGTATACCTACGAGTTCGCAAATGACCAGTATTTTTTTACAGCGTTGGTTGTTTCAACAGTAGCCATGCAGCTTTACGAAGGCAAACAATTTGCCTTTAACACCCTGTGGACCATAAATAACCGCTAACAAAGCACCACACAGCACAATTGGCGCAATCCCAATAAAAAACGACCAATAAAAATGTATTAAAAGGATATGAACTGCAAGTTACAGTGTTTTTATGCGCCTTGACGCATATATGCGTCAAATGACGCTGTTTGTGAGGTATGTGCGCGTGTGTGCGTTTTATTGGAATTTCTTTTAGACACACACATTGATAAAATTATCAAAAAAGCTTCTAAAGCCCTTGGTTTTATCTTGAGGATATCAGCGGATTTTAAAAATATCAAAACCCTTTAAATTACTGTACTGTGCTAGCTGTATCTTTCATTAAAATTTAAAAATTAAATAAAATAATTAAATAGCTCCATCAGATCACACAGACGTTGTGCTGTTCAAATTTTCAATTTAATTTAGAAAAGCACATTATTATTTCTTTTTTAAGAAATTTTCCATGCATTTTTCTATTTTTCCATACATGACATCGGTTCTATGACTAATATTGGTTGGCATTGCCATTTCAGCTTATTTATTCGAAGAACTGTTGACTATCGGTGGCGAGCTAAACAACAGAAATCCTTAGACACCGACTTCTTGTCACGTAGCAAAAATATAGCAGCAGGCGACATCTCTTAGACACGGGCTAAACTCGGGTCACATATTTTGCATCGAGCCGAGAGATGGCGTTGCGCGAAAGTACGGTCGATAATATAAAAAATAAATTCAAATAAGGAACGACCGGGTTAGATAAAATAAAAAAGGAAATAGGATAAATAAATCCATCATGAGTCCAATCATGAGTCTGAAATTAAAATACAAGTCGCGGAACGCACTAGTCTATGGTTCAGGAAAAGACAATTGGGGTGGGTCGATCGCTTGGCTAAAGAAGTTTCGAGAAGAACGATTGATGTCGTGCTCGATGGTGGCTGATCTGCTAATGTTGCTGGTACGCAAGGAAGGCGTGTTTGTGCCATAACCTTATGGGGTTGAGCGTCTAGCGATTTGGCTGATATCTCTGTGAGTACCTATTCATTTCTATACCCGGAATATTTCTCCCCGTGTTTTCTTGTTCTATAGTGCTGACTTGGGTCAAATGTTGTTCTAGATTTGGCTCTTTGGCGGGCCTAGGGCAGGAACCCTTGTGGAGGCGTCGCGTCCCGACTTGCCTCAGGTGGCCTTGATTCCGATCGGATCAGGCTTGTTTGGAGTAGAAGTGTGCTGAACCCTGGTGGTACGGCACATCCAATTCTCTTTCGACGACGACTAGACAGGTATAAGCTGTCATAATTTCTTTGCTCTGGGTGTTCCCGAAATACCTAATCCCGCAGGCCGCGTTCAACCGTGCATTAATCTGACACCCGTCAGTTAGTGAAGCCAAGGGTCTTTGGACCGTAAACCAGAAGCGCTAGTCAGGAGAGCTAATCAGAAACATAGACTCCCTGTCCTTATTTATTTGTTTTAATGTATCTAGTGAGTGAGAGTGAGTTTAAAACAGGTTGCATGTAAATAGGCTATACTTATCGAGTCTTGTTGATATATGTTGTGCACAACCTGAGATAACTTTTGTAACGACTGAGCTGTGGTCACAACGGTTCACCTCACGAATCCTTCATCAAGCGACCCTGAGCTGGTTGCTTCCCTGTCCCACCCCGACCCGAGACGGAGTGAGTCAGGAAATCGACTAGGTAAGTTAGGAGATTGTTTTGTCATATATTTATGACACAGGGTAATTATAAAATAAACTTGTAATTGTATCCATTTATTGTTTTATTTAATGCTCCTAGCTACCAAGTATTTACATAATTAAATTTACTGTAACTGCCGGGTAAGGGTAAAATTAGCCACCCAGAGAACATAACGTTACATTCTAGAGGCATGATAATAGCTAAATTATTTTTTCCTTTTAATTGTTTTTTTGAAGTCGGTTTCTATTTTATTGTAAAACTAGCTTTCCGCCCGCGGCTTCGCCCGCGTGGAATTCGGTTATATTGCGCATTTTAGATTTCCCTCGGGCTATAATAAATGCACAATTTATTTAAGGTACTTAAATGGATAAGGATTAATGCTGTATTGTTTAAAATCACTTCGTAAATAACCATTTTTTAGTACAGAATAAAAATGGTTATGCTGGGTTATCCCTAAGAGATAGACATATACCATCGCGGACTTTTTTGTTGAACTTTTTAAGGTGAACAATACTGTAGTACATTATTTTGGTCTATCTCGTAGGGTTCAGCCAGCGTTTGCAATATAAGCGCAAAAAAACGTGCTTATTTACGACATCACATTAGAAACCTTTAAATTTATCAGTGTTTCTCTACTATATTATGCATTTATTATACACTAGCTTTCCGCCCGCGGCTTCGCCCGCGTGGAGTTTGGTTATATCGCGCTTTTTAGGTTTCCCTCGGGAACATCAAATTTTTCCGGGATAAAAGGTAGCCTATGTTTTTTCTCAGGGTCTAAAGATTGTCTGTGCCAAATTTCATGAAAATCGGTTGAGAGGTTTAAGCGGGAAAGCGTAACAGACAGACAGACAGACAGACAGACAGACAGACAGACAGAGTTACTTTCGCATTTATAATATTAGTATGGATACAAACCTTTTTTTATGAATCACTCTATCTATTAAAAAAAACCGCGTCAAAATCCGTTGCGTAGTTTTAAAGATCTAAGCATACATACGGACATACAGCGAAAGCGACTTTGTTTTATACTATGTACTAGCTTTCCGCCCGCGGCTTCGCCCGCGTGGAGTTCGGTTTTATCGCGCTTTTTAGATTTCTCAGTGTTTCTCTACTATATTATGCATTTATTATACATACAAACCTTCCTTAAGAATCACTCTATCTATTAAAAAAAACCGCGTCAAAATCCGTTGCGTAGTTTTAAAGATCTAAGCATACATACGGACATACAGCGAAAGCGACTTTGTTTTATACTATGTATTGATTGATGTAAAAAGTTTTTTTTAGATGTATTGTGTATCTTTATGTCTGTGTTGATTAAATGTATTTTCCTTCTTCTTCTGTCTTCCTATGTATCGCCACGTCACGACATGCCCTTAGCTCTTAATACAGCATCACTATTGAACCTAAGAGGCACTTAACTCGGAGATTGAGAGGTAAATATTAGAGCACCTGTGAGTTGTGGCGCCAGGGACATCTAGCGGCGGTTGGGTTAACTATTTCATTAATCATGTTAGTTCTAACTTATTAGTGTAGTGGTTACGAGCTTGAATGTCGTGCAGTACTCGTATATTTAAGTTTTACAGTTTTATCACAGTATAAAAATCATACAGTAGGTCGACGCCTTTGATCTTGTGTAAAATGCCGACATCGTCTAGACAGTAACGCATCGGCCAGGGTTGTCACAAATAAACAATATTTATGAAATTATTTATTTATTGCAGATCAACATCGATAGCTGTATTATATTTAATTAATTTGCTATTTTACTAAGGGAACAACTCGAGACAGATTTAAGTTATTAAGATGGCATTTTCGTAACCAGCACCCCAATCCACCTCGGAATTAACACCCATATCATATTAATATACATTTATTGGCGTCCGCCATCTTGGATTTCAAGAAGGGTGTCTTTTTAGTAACAAGCACCCCAATTATACTCAAAATTGACACTCATATCAAATTATAAAAAAAAATCCGTCCTCCATTTTGAATGTCAAAAAGGATAGCTTTTTCGTAACAAGCACCCCAATTATATTCTAAATTGACACTCATATCAAATTATAAAACAAACACGCATTAGCCCTTAATGATAGATACCGAGCTACGAACATCGTTTTGTTCGCAGCTCGGGTGCCGCTTACCCGCGTCTCGTCCCTCACACCCCGCACGATTGCTCTGTCTAGACGTCTTCGTCGGACGACTGTATGATTTTTAGACTGAATCTATGAAAAATACCTTTAATTCATACTAATATTATAAATGCGAAAGTATCTCTGTCTGTCTGTTTGTCCCGCTTTCACGCCAAAACTCCTGAACCGATTATAATGAAATTTGGTACACAGGTAGTCTAGAAAGGACATAAGCTATATAACATGCCGCTATGACCAATAGGAGCAGAGCAGTAACAAAAAATGTTGCGAAAACGGGGGCAAACGCAGACGTACATATTGCTGCCATTATTTTAACAGGCGCTTATTTTATAGCAACACGAGGACGGAGTCGCAGGCAACAGTTGGTTTCTCTATATTTTGACAAGTATTATTTACTTTCTAAGTATATCTTGGACACCAATGACTGACTAAAAGGTGAAGGAAAAACATCTTTAGGAAACCTGGACTTTAAGTCTGAAATCGCCAACCCGCATTGAGCAAGCGTGGTGATTACGCTCAATCCTTCCCTGTATGCGAGGAGACCTGTGCCCAGCAGTGGGACGATAAAGGGTTGATGACGATGACAAGTATTAGATATTTGGTTGTCGCCGAGATGCGACTAGATTTTTAAAAGTCTTAAATTTCAAGAATTTTGTTCTGGGACATGTCCACTTGATCTAATTTCATTGCTTAGGTACTGTATTATCATCATGCTGTACCCGTACACCGCCGATGGGAAATCATCAAATGACCTCTCCTGTTCTGGGCGAAGCGGCAGGGCAGATCAGACTTTTACTGATTAAAACCCACACATGTTCCTTCACTTGCCTGTGCGCCAGGGTCACGGTTTCTACCAGTACAGTGTCTTAATAATTATTTGCTGCACTGGACTACGTCATTACGCCGCACCAGCTTTCGCTGGAGCTCTGTCTTTCATAGAGTGGCAGCATAATGCTCAGCGATAATTAATCGTTTTGGTTGAATATGACACATGTTTCCCCAAACGTTTTCTTATACTTTTTTTTGTGTTCTATAGGATGCATTTTGGTGAGTGTGCGAGGGAATTGCATGATTTAATTCCCCCATCTCCGTTCCACCATCGGACACCCGTACGGCGAGTTTCCACCCTTACGTTGTTAACACCACTACGATCCGGACGAAGCGTTTCGCCTCCTCTTTTATATCGCGTACATCGAGGGACTGGAACAATTTGCCAGCGGCGGTGTTTCCGTCGGACTACAATTTGAGTGCCTTCAAGGCTAGAGTGAAAAGGCTCTTAATAAAGTAGTGCGCTTTACCCTCAACGATTGCATCACTGGTTACCATCAGGAGGTATTGCAATCACGCGCTAGTTTATGATTTATCTTATACAGGGTTATAGGTTAAGTCGACCTAAATCGTTTAAGAGGTGGTAGTTTCCATCATTTCTGACTGATTTGATTAGGGAACACCATACCCCAAACTTAACCGTTCTCAAGTTATAGGACTTTGAAGATTTTTTATAAAAAATCCAGATTTTAAGTCTATTGTCCCCATTTTTTTGTGTTTCGTACCTCTAATGTTTTTGTTTTTATATTTTTTGTGTAGCAGAATAGTTACTTCATTATCTTAAATACAAAAACTGCAAGTAACTCTACCAACTGAGTCGTATTAGAACCCTGATTATTAAAAAAAAAAATGATGTGAAAAGTTTTTTAATCTTTGTAAGTTATTGTAAAAAAAGTCTATGACAGTTGTGCTGCAGATGTGCGTAAAAATATCTACGGTTCTTCAGCTTTCCGATAAAGTATAATACAATAGGGTATTTTTAGATTTTTTTTACAAACACATTGATGATATTGCTACCAGGTAGTAGTAAAAAATAACGATGCTTATGCGTCAAATTTAACTTTAGTTAGAAAACAAAATAAAACAATCCAAATAAGTAACAAATGAGGTTTATTAATCCTTTTACAGTACATGTTCTACAGGTCCGCCACTATTTCGCACACATACACGCATTCTGTGTCTTAAGCCACTTTTCACTACCCCAGTTGTTAGTCCTTTCCTTATTTCGTTAGCAGCATCAATAATTTTCTGGGTGCCCCGCGCACTTTAGAAGAAGTGTCAGAGACTGGCTAGACACTAATTATCCAAATAAGTGGATCGGGAGAGGTGGGCCTACACCGTGGTCAGCTAGCAGTCCAGACTTGACACATATGGATTTTTATGTGTGGGGCACATGAAAAGTTTGGTTTACAATGAACTTAACCCAATAACATCTATTAATATTTTGAGGCAGAAAAAAATGCGTCATGTTTATCCCAAATATAACTTACTAGCGGCCGCCAGCGACTCCCTTCGCGTGGAGTTAGTTATGCTCCGCTCCTATTGATCGCAGCGTGATGTTATATAGCCTAAAGCCTTCCTGAATGAATGGGCTATCCAACGCAAAAAGATTTTTTCAAATCGGACCAGTAGTTCCCGAGATTAGCGCGAACAAACAAACAAACAAACTCTTCAGCTTTATATATTAGTATAGATATAGATTTTCTTTTGTCGCTTTCGGGTTGTGGAGGTCAGACGGCAGTCGCTTCACGGAAAATGTCGAAGTTTAGCCATTTCAGCAGTTGGACTGGTAAAGCGGACCCCAGACTCTAAAGCTGAAAAGGCTTCGGATGCTACTGAGATTAACGCTGTGATGATGATGATAACTTATTTTCTTTATATAGTTTAATGTGAATTGTTTTCTTGTTACAGAATGACAGAGAAGAGAAAGAATCAAAGAAGAGAGGCATCACGGAGAAGTTCATGGAGTACGTCAAAAGAAGACTGAATCCTCAACCAGGTCAGATAAAATTAAATACCAAATACTTCTATAATGCACCATGTAGGCTTTAAGTGGAAAATTTAAACATATGAAACAATCATAGCATGGCATCATAGCTGATAATGGACATCAGGCATGTTTGAGTATAAAATGTTAGAACTTGAATGATGTCCTTTGCAGCATATTTATCTGTTTGTAATGAATCTGAAACTGCCTGTTGTCGAATTATTGATGTGTATCAATCTAAACGTTTTGCCAGAGCTCTAATACTTTTGCAAAACAAAAATGCAACATACTTAGGAACCTTTCTTTTTTGACAATCAAAGAAACGTGAATGCTTCTTGTTATTTAATTCAGAAGCTATTGTAATTTAGCATCTATTGTAACTGAGCTAAAGGAAATTAAATCAACAGGAGATTCATTATACTTTGACTTCATTTAACAGGTTTTTACAAAAGTAATTCGCTCCTGTATTTTTTCACACATAGGTGCCGATTTTAAAACAGTGAAACTGCCATCTTGTAGCTTTGAACTCAAACAGCTGTTTAGAAAACAACGCCATCTATGCAAAATCAAAAATATTAAGAGGAACCTTACCGGTTACGCCATCTGTTATAAATTACTGGAACTAAATAGCTGAGAGGACATTCTGGATTCTTTGTCCGGGTACAATTACTTATCAAAGCGTGGCTAGAGGGCGTTGCATTACATTAGAATACGACTATGTATTATCGGGGATTTACAGTACTTGGGAATACCTTGGGTGACAGCAATGTTAACGCATCAACATATATATTATTTCTCCAAGGGTCTGAAACCGTTTTCTCCCTTTTTATCTCTTTCTATCGAACCAATCTGAACGTCCGACCCACCAATCGACAGATATTCGTCCCTGGTACCATGGAATACTATTTTATATAGTGCGAAAAATTCGGTATAGTCGAAAAGTTCATTATAACTTGAATTCATGCTCGTTCTTTTGTTTTTAGTAAATTCTTTACAATCATGGATGTTTTTTTTTAATGGACGGCCTGTTATCATTCAGAAAACACGAGAAGTCGCTTTCGCTGCTAGGAGTTTTTTGACGGGTAAGATCAGAAATGAAGATATGTGTAAAATAATGAGTTATCGACATAGCTTGAAGAGTAAACAGAGGCCCAAGTCTGCTATTAAAATAGTGTCAGAATAGTCGATCAGTGAACTCACAGTGATCGATTTTGACAAGTTTCGTAATCTGCGAACAAAATTCACATTATAAGTGTTACCACACTGAGGTCCGTATTCCAGAAGGAAACTCAAGCATTGATCTCTGCTTAAGCATTACTTAAAACTAGTTTCAACCAATCAAATGGCTTGAAACGAGACTTATGTAAGTAGAGCTTGAGTTTTGAGTGACGTTCTGTAATACGTACCTAAGATTTCCTATGCGGATCTGATAAAACGGTACAAAATATTAAGCTTGCAGCACAGGCGACCACTGCTTATGGTTATGATGCTGTTTGGCATATGCAACAACAGGTTTAATTGTTTGGAGCTTGCAAATAAAATATGTTATGTGGTACCTAGAATTGCTAGTAGGCGTGAAGTACGAGCAACCCGCCTGTTCTACACAGCGCAATGTAGAACAAATGCTGGGGAGAGGGCTCCTCTTCGCCGATTATTAGAAGTTTACAATTCACATTTTGCAAATCTAGATATTTTCGCTGTTAACCAGAACAAATTTAGAAAAAATGGCTATTAATTTACTTTCTGGTAATCCTTAACTCTTACTGTCCCTTGCTGATATTTGGTGTGACGTGATTGTGCCCACAGACCATATCTGGACGGGGCACGCTATCTTGAATTGGTTTGTGTGATTTTTAGGGTTTAGTTTTAGTTTTGTCATTCGTTACTTTCTCACTGTCCCCTTCTGTATACGTCAGTTTCCTTATGTCTTGTACAATCAATATGATTCTGTGGACATTGGTGTGGGTTATATGTTTGTTTACTATGTATTATACCTTAGCCGACTATTAATATTGAAACATGTAACTGTTTTTTGTCCCAAATAAATAAAATAAAATAATTATGACTTTCCAGTGGTTAATTACTGACACTGCACTCCATATTAATAAATATTCAAATTGAGTATTGGATTCAGTTTTTGATGGGAAAACTAAGATGAACATCACGCTCATTTTTCATTGGACTTTTATATTATGTGTTGTTTACTAAATAAAAGTGCGTGATTTATGTACTTAGTAAAAAGTGAATTCAGTGAATAATTCATAACATATATAATTGAAATACCGCAGCATAGTGGCCACATCATGACTTTGCATCAAATCTCCCTCGTAGACGGCTCACGCGGCGGTTTTTTTTTTCAACTGTCATTGGCGATATCCGCCATTATTGTGAAATAAAATTTTCAAAGAATTTTTATAATTTGTTACACGTGTTATTGGCAAAAGTGTGGTATCTATTACACAGAGGCAAGAGTTCAGGTTGAATCTCACCTTGAAAAAAGAAGCAGAAGAGTATAACATCATTTCTATTAACGGCTTTTATAATAACGGCAATACGGCAATGTTATTCTATCACCATTCCATTACGTTTAACATCAAGGGACTGGAACAACTTGCCGGCGGCGGTGTTTCCGTCGTACTACAATTTGAGTGTCTTCAAGGCTAAAGTGAATAGGCTCTTAATAAACTAGCATGCCTATCATCATCATCATCAACGATCGTATCGCTGCTTACCATCAGGCGGGATTGAGGGTCGAGCGCTGGTTTATAAATAATTAAAAAAGAAAAAACGATACGACTGAGATAATTGATCTATCATTATGAATTTAACAGATTACGAACTTTTAAGCACAATGACAATGACAAATTAATAAAAATAGCAGACTATAGGGCCCCTGAAGTGGCAGTGGGCTGGCCATGTTTCTTTAAGGACTAATGTATAAAGTAATGTGTTTTTTTTTTAATAAATAAAAATATAAATAAATATATACGGACAAATCACACAGATTGAACCAGCCCCAAAGTAAGTTCGAGACTTGTGTTATGGGATACTAACTCAACGATACTATATTTATAATAGATACATATATAGATAAACATCCACGACCCAGGCCAATCAAGAAAAGATCGTTTTCCCATCATGACCTGGCCGGGGATCGAACCCGGGGTCTCCACGTCGCAGGCAGGCGTGTTGACCGCTGCGCCACGGAGGACGACAAACAGACTGAATACACACATACAGCATGAACAGCCAGCTGTGCTGCTGGGGAGTTTGTTCCGCCACTTCTTCTCCCCAGCGAAAGCATTAGGAAGTGACGATGGGTGGGCGTTTTGGGGGACTGTCTTATGTAATACTAGCTTTACGATCACGGCTCCGCCCGCGTGGAGTTCGGTTATATCGCGCTATTCAGATTTCCCTCTTGAATATCAAATGTTTCCGGGATAATAAGTACCCCATTATTTAATCGGACTTCTAATTTTACGTCTGCAAAATTTCAAAGCAATCGGTTCACTAATTACGACGTGAAAGCGGAACAAACTCACTTTCCCATTTATAATATTAGTAAGGATTGACGTTCAAAAATTCCTGATTCTCAGCCTAATTTGAATATATAGAATAACTTTTGATTGATGAGTGAATTAGCCGAATGCTGGAGTGGAGTGTACAAGCATAGGGATGAACCCCCCGTTAGCCGTACTGAGGAGACTGTAGCCTATTTGGTGGTACCATGAAAGTACGCGGGAATATCAAAATTTAAGAAATAAAATTAACTGTTGCAGCATAGGGATGTTTCCTGGGTAAAAAAAAAATGATTCTATTTAGTCTGTCATTCAGATTATAGAAAAATATTGGATATATTATTATTTTGTTTTATCAAATCAATGAAAATTGACAAATATAAAAGGCATCAAAGATCAGGAGTGGTGGCTGGTGACGTCACTGCTCGCTAAAAAGTGTAGCGTGCAGTGACTTCACACGAGTTTTCCACGCACTGTGTCGTCTTTTTTTTTGTTTATATGAGAAAAGAAAAAAAACTTTTTTACAAAAAAACAACCGACTTCTAAAAACCACTACAAAGTGAAAAATAACTAATTTCGGAAGTCGGTGTCTTTGGTTTTTGTATAGGTATTAGTTTTTGACACCGACATCCGAAATTAGTTATTTTTCACTTTGTAGTGGTTTTTAGAAGTCGGTTGTTTTTTTGTAAAAAAGTTTTTATTTTACACTTTTTAGTTGTGAAACGTAGGTACTATGTATTCAGTTACATCCGGTCAGACTGGAAGCTGATGCAAATATAGTTGGGAAATGACGTAATTTTGTTTACTTTAATTTTTACCCGTAATTTTGAAGAATTCTCTCGACTGCGTATGGTCTTAAACATCAGATTTAGGTACTGCAGACCATTATTTTAACCCAATGGGTGCAAAGTTCTCATCAATATAAACGAATTAAAACCAAACACAAAGTAGCTACTGCAAACCGTTGAGGAGTTCCCGGAACTGGCCTTTGTCTTCATCATCAGAGCTCTTATGACAGTCACAACCCATCTAGGTGTAAAGTTCTTATCAATACAAATTAATCAAGCCCAAACACAAGGTAGCTGCTGTGAATTGTTGAGGAGTTCCTTCGACTGTCTTCCGGCTCCATCATCAGATCTACTCCAGACCTTTATAAAATTGTAGTGCTTTAAATACTTAATGAAAATACTAAGAAATGCACTAATCGCCCCTACGATTTTTGAAAGTTCCCCTTGATTTCTCTGGTCTTCCATCATCAGATCCTGATGTCCTTATCATGGGACCACCTTGGGAATGTCTTCTTTCCAACAAAAAAAGAATTATCAAAATCGGTACATAAACGACGAAGTTATGCGCGAACAAACAAAAAAAAAAAGCATATATACGGTCGAATTGAGTAACCTCCTCCTTTTTGAAGTCGGTTAAAATACGTGTCTAGTATTTTTTGGAAATCTGACTGACGGACTAAGTACTTTTTTTTAGTCAACTACCCTATTCGATATATTTCTACAGGATTAACATACTTTATCAGCCTATATTGTATCTACTCTTGAGACACAGTCCTCCTCTCAGTGAAAGGGAGTGGGCCGTAATCTACCAAGCGTGCACAGTGCGGGTTTTATGTTTTTATATAATTATAAACTAGTGCTTGACTGCAATCCCGCCTGATGGTAAGCAGTGACGCAATCGTTGATGGTAAAGCGCACTAGTTTATTAAGAGCCTATTCACTCTAGCCTTGAAGACACTCAAATTGTAGTCCGACGGAAACACCGCCACTGGCAAACGGCAGTTGAGCGAGGTGATGCAATGTAAAACCCAAGACCAACACGACCAAACGATGCTGCGCTAGAGGGAGATTGATCTGGAACATTTGGCGGATCGTACCTGGCACACATCGCAACACAACTGCTCAGACCCGTACAGGCTTCACCAGACATCATGCCGGAACACGACGAATCGCTTGGCGGCAAGACTTTGTCTGTTGGGTGGTAACTTCACGCGACGTCACGTGTCATCGAAATTTCTGGCTCTAGGACATGCCGGTTTTCTCACAATAATTTCCTTCACTGTTTTGGGAGCAGCAGTTTTGAACTAATTTACACAAAATAAGTCGCCTGATGAGGCTCGAACTTACGACCTAAAACTTGTAAGTCGTGCGGGCAGTCCCATATACAAAGTCAACTTCAGTTGAATAGTCGAAACTCCGCAAACGTCATCTTAATTTTATTACGAATATTCTATCTTCTCTCTTTTGTCTGTTTAGATTATTAGACATTAGGATATTTACAACTTTTGACATTCAATTAGTATTGAATATCCTAATCCATACTAATATTATAAATGCGAAAGTAACTCTGTCTGTCTGTCTGTCTGTCTGTTACGCTTTCCCGCTTAAACCTCTCAACCGATTTTGATGAAATTTGGCAAAGATAATCTTTAGACCCTGAGAAAGAACATAGGTTACCTTTTATCCCGGAAAAAAATGATATTCCCGATATTCCTGAAATCTAAAAAGCGCGATATAACCGAACTCCACGCGGGCGAAGCCGCGGGCGAAAAGCTAGTGTCTAATAATCTAAACAGAAGGTAACTGTTTACTACTTGAATTTGACAAAAACTATTAAAAATAAGTTTGAAAAAATAGTTAAAGTGACTTTGTATCTTAAATTGATTGGCATTATATTTAAGAGGGGACTCTAGTACCGAGGAATTTGGAAAATAGGTATAAATTTGAAGAAACTATTGCCTTCGCGCTCCTTCCAACCTCTCCTGGTAAAGTGCGAAAAGGACAGTTGCAGTTTAGGCTGATTTTACGTATAAAAACGTTGACCAAAAGACGTTTTGTATTCCGCTGTTTTCTTTTTCAAAACACGAAAGATCACAATTCTTTTTATATAAAAAATTAGATGAAAAGTATACCTTTCCTTCTGTTATTTTCTTTTTTGTCAAAAATTTATCATGTTTGTCTAATATCATTTGAACAGAAATGTCTAAAAATGTTTTTTTTGCGATTTTGAAGTATCTTATTTCTTTTATTAATTAAGTTTCGGAAAAAAATTAAATGATAGTGGCACGTATAATCACAGTGTAAAATCGTAGAAAAAGAATAATTGCTCTAAAAGCATTATCCAAGAACAAAACAGCGGAATACGTTTGTATAGAGAAAGCACAACTAGAGTTCCCTCTTAAAACTGTTTCACACTATATATAAATTTCGCTTATAATGTATCATCATCATCAGCAACCTTTTTATCGTCCCACTGCTGGGCACAGCTTTCCTCTCAAGTATGAGTGTGCGGGTTCGATTCCAGGTCAGGCAAGTACCAATGTAACTTTTCTAAAGTTATATGTACTTTCTAAGTATGTATATCCTTCCTTCCTTATAATGTACTAGCGGCCGCCAGCGACTTCGTTCGCGTAGAATTAGTCATGCTCAGCTCCTATTGGCAATATGTACGGCTGCGTTAGCTCCCGTTTTCGCAACATTTTTTGTTACTACTCTGCTCCTATTTGACATAGCGGGATGTTATATAGCCTAAAGCCTTCCTGGATTAATAGGCTATCCAATGCAAAAATAATTTTTCAAATCGGACCAGTAGTTCCTGAGATTAGCCCGCACAAACAAACAAACAAACTCTTCAGCTTTATATATTAGTATAGATGTAAATGAATAATTCTTAGTTCTTTATATTAATTGTGTGTGGGCCGCACATCTAGATATTCAACACAATATAAATTGTTTTATGAATGAAATGAAATAATACTTTCCCATCAATATCCAATCACTGGCACCAATTCCCTTGTTTATAATTAAACTAAACTTGCAAGTTTAGTTCATCATTTTCTTTCTATATCTTTGCTGGATAAGCTCGATAGATTGCTCAACAATGGGATCCGTTTCATATTAGATCTCTAGAAAAGGCATGGTGACTAAAAAAAACTAATTAGTCCGTCTTTTAGTTTAGCCAAAAATATTGGACACGTATTTTTTCTTTTCTCCCAGAAACAAATAACAACGAAGATACGGCACGTCAAAATGTTGTGTGACGTCACTTCTGGGTACAAATTTTACTCAAACGTGACGTCATAAGCCCCACTCCTGAACTTTAATGCGTTATATCTCATTCAATTCTTATTATTTTGTCAAAACAAAAAATACGTGTCCATTATTTTATGCTTATTTAAAAGACGGACTAATTAGAATCACTATTTTTTTAACCCTGTCATCATGCCTAATATGGCCATGTGTCGAACTACAGGTCTGAACTCAAATGGGTGCCCATTCGCCAGAGAAGAAATTTGCGCGCCTTGACCATGCTTTTCTCCCTTCATAACTCACCCACTCCTCCTTCTTTTCTTGTGACTCACTTCCAATATTTATGTTCTTTACACACTAAAAATCTTCGGACTTCTAACAATCTTCTCTTACTTCCTTCCTTCCTTCCTTCCTTCACATACGGATTACATTTCGTATTCAATCCATTCTACTGTGGAATGCGCTTCCTCTTGATATCAGGATGGCCGCCAGTCTGTTTGCATTTTAACGAAAATTGCAGAGTTATTTTCGCAATAATTAAGGTGGAGTCATTTCAACACCTCTCTCCCAAGTTTCAGTATTGTATATAAGTATTTATTTTGATAATAGTAAGTATATATTTGTATAAAGCTTACTTAAGTATTTGTGTAAATAATGATAAGAGTTTTTTCTTACTTCATATTTTTTTTAACTAAAGCACCTGCTATTTAATCTCTTCACCACCCGTAGTGGACTGGCAGAGAATACCTAAGGCATTAAATTATTATCCGCCTCTGTACCATTCATGTACGAAAGTGTAAATAAATACTTAAATGAAAAAGGACAAAAGATGAATATTAATGTTGTCCTGTCAAATTATGATTTTGCAGGAAGTCATTTTGTCCGGGGTCTCTGGCTAATGGGCGACCTCTTAGCTTCCATTAGCATGAATAGCAACACATTCTTTATTACAAAGCCATTGCGACAAACCACACCAATTACAAAAGCCGTTCAATTTATTTATGCATAAAACAAACTGCGTGCGGCCATTTTGTCGGTCGCCATTTGCTATATAATCTGTGAGTAATGTTTGACAGCTTGCAAAGAGTTTTTATTATCTGTATTTAACAGCGACGTTTAAAATGTTACGTTCATGGTAAAGCATTTTTTTTTTAAATGTGTTTTGAAGCTACAAGGAAATTGGATGATTTGACTTTAATTTCCACCTCTTTTTGCCATCAATAACTTCGTAAACTTGGTTGATTGCAGGTTTTAAAGGTTTTCGATGAAAACCATGGACTGATGGAAGTGTGGCGGTTTCCACAACGCCACTTGTTAACATCGCGTCATTTTAACCATTATAATTATATTTTTTTTTTTTTATATTACATAATACAAAAAAAAAAGAAATTGACTTGAGACCTATGTCCGGCAGTTTAGGTTTTTCGACTGAAATGCTAAGGTATAGGAGAACAATGTGGGCCCGTCAATACCTAAGTGACATAATATGTAGACGTTACATATACGAGGGGCATGCCAAAATTTTTTAGATACTCTTTACTCAATAATTTGATCCTGGCAAGTAACCTAAAAAGTAAAGCATCGTAAACACTGGTTATTTAGATATTGTATTGGTTTTGTTGGGGTTGCCTAGGTATTGCAGTGCGTCGGGCATGCTCGCTTTGGCGCGAGTGGATGACTTTTATGCCATCATGAGAAAGAAGGCGGCCTCGTTCCTCGGTAGAACTAGGACCAGCGCTAACAGCATCCTACAAATCATGGCCGACAAGCTCGATGCGCCAGTGCTAAGACACTGGTTAGCATTGCTTGTGCGGCAGTCTTGATTAGTTTTTTAAGTATTACTAACCCTTAGTAGATAAGTTACTAACCATTGGATCTTTGTTGTCATTTAATAAATTAAATTATTATTATTATTGAATATATTTGAATTCTTTTTCTTGTTCTTTTCTTGGCTCTTTTTTTAAATTCCCGCAGAAGGGAATTTGCTTCCAAGAATGGAACTCAGTCGACGTGATTTTCGCGCTATGATTTAGTATGACTATAAATATAACTAAAAACAACATTCTTTTAAAAAATATCAAAATAAAAAGTTAAAAATAATAAAAAAAAGCGTGAGGCGCTTTGTGCCATAATTTTTGTATATCAAGCGCCTCACGCTTTAAAAAAAAAATATTTTATCTTTTTAGTTTGATATTTTTTAAAAGCATGTTTTTTTAGTATTAAACTATATTTATTTTCAACTTTTTAGTTCGATATTAAAAAAATTTAAAAAAAAACGAACGAACGAACGTGTTGAAAACGGTGGGACATTTTTACCAGACTACGGCAAAGCAAAAGGAGGGTTATAATTTTGACAGGCTATGTATGTATGTATGTATGTGTGTATGTATGTTCATCTGTTCCCTCGTAACTTCTAAACTGCTTATCATAATTTGACAAATGACATATCATTAGAAGCGTCTTAATTGTCCGCTGGTTATAGGCTATATGGGGTTTCACAAAATCTAATGTGGTGCCCTCTAGCGGACAAAACATACAAAGTAAAAAATAAAGTTAAGATGCCGTGTTTGGTATCATTTTAAAGCGCTTTACTTGTACATTTTGAATATATATATATATTGCTAGCATTTGCTTGTGACTTTACCTGTATTCATGGGCTGGTTGCATATAATTCACATCTTTTCGTTCATAGCTTCTTTACTACTTATCAGAATAAGACCACTGCAGGGCCATTAGAAGGGCCTTGATATTCTGTTAGTTATGAGCTATAAAGCTTGTTACCAAATTTAGTATTGCGCCCTCTAGCGGACAAAAAGTTCTATGTTAATATAAAATTAAAATAAATATAACGTGTTTGGTACCACGTGAAAGAGCTTCACGAGTACTTCATGCTTGTACATAATTACAAATTAGAATGCTTTAATGATGTTCAATATAAGCGATAAGAGTAAAGTGCAGATCACGGCTACTAGGGGAACTGTGAATCGCTTTATGCAATGTAGAGCAGTGTGAACATTAATAGAATATGTAATGCACTAATGAAAACGACATAAGCTGGGAGTAACTCCACGCGGTGAAGGCGGAAACAGTTTGATAACTGGCTAAAGCTCCCATAAAAATGTCCTCTGTACTGTATGCCTTCGGGCTTATGTTGTTATATGTGCGTGTAGATGTAATATGTTGTAGCGGTGCCTACAACGCAGCATGCGAACAAGCCGTCATACTGACGTCAGACGAATTCTACATCTCGCAATCAGAGTTTACCGTGCAACTAGCATACAAACTCGCGACATCAACCGGCGGGCAAGTGGCCCGCCAGACAACCGTCTGGTCGGAGGATTCTCCCTTTTCTATGGAGGATGAGTGAGCTTTACACGCTGCTCCTCATACACCCACACTGGTGACCCCGACGAACCGACCCGATCCCGAACCGATCTCGACCCGACTCCGACCCGATCCCGAACCGATCTCGACCCGATTCCGACCCGACCTTGACCCGACCCCGATCCGATCGAGGAACCATACCGATCTCGACCCGATCCCCGTTCGATCTCGAGGGGACTAATGTAGCGGTGCCTACAACGCAGCATGCGAACAACGCGTCAGACTGACGTCAGACGAATTCTACATCTCGCAATCAGAGTTTACCGTGCAACTAGCATACAAGCTCGCGACATCAACCGGCGGGCAAGTGGCCCGCCAGACAACCGTCTGGTCGGAGGATTCTCCCTTTTCTATGGAGGATGAGTGAGCTTTACACGCTGCTCCTCATACACCCACACTGGTGACCCCGACGAACCGATCCGATCCCGAACCGATCTCGACCCGATTCCGACCCGATCCCGAACCGATCTCGACCCGATCCCCGTTCGATCTCGAGGGGAGTAATGTAGCGGTGCCTACAACGCAACATGCGAACAACGCGTCATACTGACGTCACACGAATTCTACATCTCGCAATCAGAGTTTACCGTGCAATTAGGCGTAGTCACACGTTGTCAAGGTGCTACGGTAGGTAGGTATATGTAACGTGTGACTACGCCTTTCCAAACATGATCTCTACATAGTGAATATTGCATACTTCAGAATAGTATTGTATGACATTATTGTCAATTTACAACGAAGGCATCTTGGTAGAGTCTACTGTGTCCATTTATTTGCAACTACATTAGCAACTTTGTTCAGTTCAGTATTCTGAAAATCTTGTTTTATACTTTTCCAGCGTCGTTTTTTATCGTAGTTGGGTTTTAGTTTTTTTTACTTTTTACATTAATGAGCCGCTCACTCGTAGTCCAAAGAGTTAGAGACGGACAAACAAACAAACAAGCAAGCAAGCAAAGATATAAGTGAAGCTAATAAAAAGCATGTAAAAAGGTCTAAAAGCATATGAATGTTTAAAAGCATATGAATGTTTAAAAGCATATGAATGTTTAAAAGCATATGAATGTTTAAAAGCATATGAATGTTTAAAAGCATATGAATGTTTAAAAGCATATGAATGTTTAAAAGCATATGAATGTTTAAAAGCATATGAATGTTTAAAAGCATATGAATGTTTTGAAGTATTGGTGACTACTTTTGGTGAGTCTGCTTCTTCATGAGCAACAATATTCAATTGGTTTGCTGCTCGTGTTAGTTAAAATGACGCGCACAAATACCTATGTGTAGGCGACGTTATGAGGCGAGGCCGAAGTTCCGGATAGTTGAGGTATTTTCTCATCCGCATGAGCATCCATCGTGAGCGGTATTTCGGGAAAATATTGTAAATAACTATAGTGTAATATTCCGTAATGTTGTTGCCGTAAATGGAATGCCGCTCGAAGTTGTTTCAGAGTATGTATACCTCGGGCAAACGTTACAATTAGGGAAAAACAACTTCGAGAAGGAGGCAAATAGAAGGATCCAGCTGGGATGGGCAGCATTTGGTAAACTTCGTCGGGTATTTTCGTCGCCCATACCCCAATGTTTGAAAACCAAAATCTTCAACCAGTGCGTCCTACCCGTCATGACTTACGGAGCCGAGACGTGGACACTAACGGTCAGACTAGTCCATAAGTTTAAAGTCGCTCAGCGAGCTATGGAACGGGCTATGTTGGGCGTCTCTCTGAAGGACCGCATCAGAAATGAGGTGATCCGACAGAGGACCAGAGTTACCGACATAGCTGAGAGGATTATCAAGCAAGTGGAGACCGCGTCTCGGCAAACGTAGCGTGGGACGCCCTTGGGCGAGATGGAGCGACGACATCAAAAAGGTGGCTGGTAGTGGCTGGCGGAGAACTGCTCAGGATCGACCTTGTTGGCGTGCCATGAAAGAGGCCTATGTCCAGCAGTGGACGAGTAAAGGCTGATGATGATAGTGTAATGTTCGATTCTTATTATTTTAACTGTACAGATACTTAGATCAATTTAATATTAAGGGATTGCAATGATAATCTCAGACTAAAACAGATAAGAACCACTGGGGTTGAGTATGACCAACACACTCGATCGAAGCTTGAGCAAAAAATGCCCGCGCTAACGGTCGCTCGCTATGGCAAACGCAACTACAGTCGGGTGTTTCCCGCTCTTAAAAAAAACATAATTTATCCGAATACTGATCCATTATTCTACTTCAAAAAAATAGAGTTATTTACGAACAATTACGACGAGTACAGTGGCAACACTAGCTTTGCTTACATTAGCAGCGTATTAATAATTTATAAAAAAATAGTGTTTGTTTTCAAATAATAATAATAATAATAATAATAAGTTTATTTCATATAAAATTGTCTTACATTACATGTCAAGGAGTCTCCATTTAGGCATAGAGATGCCTGTAGTTGAAGGCTCCGTTAATTGTAAATATGAAAGCAACAAAAATGGAAACGAGAAAAATAACAATAAATAACAAAATGCTAGTAATTGTATGAGTGCGTGCGTGTGGAAGGTGTGTGTGTGTGTGTGTGTGTGTGTGTGAGAGAGAGAGAGAGAGTGAGTGAGTATTTGCGTGCGTGAATAAATAAAAGAAATGTTTCTGTTCAATTTAATTACACTATTAGGTCACTGGTTGCAAAAGTCCCTCTGTAGCATCGTAACTTAAATTATGTAGCCAGATTGTTAATTCTTTTTTGCATTGTAATAATTTTTTATCATAGACATATATGACTTTATTAATCTTATTATATAAAAAGGATGAGCGTTTTTTTAATTGCCTGCTAGCAAATTCGGTATTAGTTTTGGGAACCTTTAGTATGCAGTATTTATTTCTTTTTTTTAGTATCTTAGCATCGTATGGTGCCTCTTTGTGCGTTTTGAGCATAATATGTAGAATGTATAATTTTCTTACTGATAGTAGATTACATAATTCGTAAAGCTTTTTGGTAGAAAATATTCTTTTTTTGAAGTAAATCACTTTAATTATCGCTCTCTGGGCACGTTCTAATTCAAGAAATCTAGATTTCACTGCTCCTCCCCATATAGATATGCAATATATCAAAACAGACTGGACCAACGATACATAAATTTCATTTAATAAATTTCTTTGATTGTCATTATTTTTATTTTCATTTATTCTCCCTGGAACAACACATCTCAACTCCCTGAATATCCAGATCAGTTTGCGTACTCTGGTTATGACCTGTTCTAGTTGAGGATGCCATGAAAGACGCTGGTCAATGATAACTCCTAGATACTTTGTTTGGTTAACTTGTTGGATAATAGGGCAATTGGTGCAAGTTTCTGTAGTAGTTTCACACACATGGATTCTTAAATTAAATTCTTTTTCTGGTTGAAATTGATTATAAATATTAAAACAAATGTAGTTGGTTTTGCTAGTGTTCAAAGTGAGAAGGTTTTTTTTTAACCAAGTTGTAATAAGAGCTAAACCTTCTTCTGCACAGTTTTTAACTTCATCCCAAGTTTTACCTGAGAAGACGACAGTTGTATCATCGGCGTATGAGAATACTTTAGCATTATGAATCTTCATGTTGCAGAGGTCATTAATGTAAATTAAAAAAAGTGTGGGTCCTAGTACACTTCCTTGGGGTACGCCGTATGACACATCCACATCCTCACTGACAGTTTTATTAAGTTTCACTTTTTGCATTCTACCGGTAAGATAATCCTTAAAAAGTGCAAGTGGTATTCCACGAATTCCAATTGCTTCAAGTTTTTGTAGAATAATGGAAGTAGAGACGGTGTCAAAAGCTTTTTTTAGATCCAGAAAGGCAGCCATACATTTGTTTCCTTGGTCAAGTTGTTCGGTTACTAAAGAAGTTAATGCTATTACAGCATCTTCAGTTGACTTTTTTTTGTCTAAATCCAAATTGGGAAGGTGACAGAATATCAAATTTATTTAAATACTGCAGGAGACGGGTATTTAACAGTTTTTCTATAATTTTAGAAATTGCAGGTAAAACGGAAATAGGCCTATAATTGTTGACATCGTCTCTATCACCACTCGTACACAGGTGTTATAATGGATTTTTTTAATGGGGCTGGAAAAACACCTTTTTGAAAGCATAAATTGGCTAGATGCGTGATAATTGGTACAATTTCATTTTTAGCTAGTTTCAAAAAACCAGTTGGTATATTGTCCCATCCGGGTGCACTGTCAGATCGTAAGCTCATTAGCGTAGTAAAAACTTCGTGTGGATCGGTATCTAGAAGAACCATTGAGCTTGATAGCGATGGCGTTTTATTAAGGAGTTTACCAGACAAGTCAGAGCCAGATGCGATGTTTTGGGCCAGATCTCTGCCTATACTCGCAAAACATTTATTTATAAAATTAGCAGACTCCATGGGAGATGATTTAACCTGTAACAATTCCAGGCACTCTTTTCGTGGTTTATTAGTATAAGTGATGTTTTTTATATTTTTCCAAAGAAGTCTATTGTTTTTGATAGCACTAGTTATTTGTTCCCTATTATACTTTCTTTTTAGCTTTTTTATGAGATTATTGCAATAGTTTCTATACCTTGTATATGTCAGTTTGGCAATTTCATTATGCGGATCATTTCGCGCCTTTTGTTGTAAAGCATTACGATTCCGAATACATCTCAGAATACCTGGTGTTATCCAGGGTTTTAATAAACGTTTACTACTTGGTACGGTAATAGTACGTGTATTAGCAGTCAATGATTCCGTTATTTTATCTATTAAAGATATTATAACCACAGTAGGGTCATCAATTAATAGAAGTTCAGTTAAATTTTTATTTTGCAAGCATAGGAGAGCATTCTCAAAGTCTATCGTTGTTTTATTTTTATATGTAGCGATTTTGTTTTTTGTTTTTGCCAAGGAAAGAAAGGTGGTGTAGTGATCTGTAATGGTAGTGCGTAAGATAGCTATAAAAGCAGATATTTTTTTTGGATTAATTTTTAACATAAAATGATCAAGACAATTTTTTTCCCTAGTAGGTAGTGTATGCCCAGCCAGAATTCCGTATGATGATAACACAGTAAGGTAGTTTATTCTATTTTTATGCTCGTAATGTTGCTCTGTTTCCCTAGATATCAAGTTAATATTTATGTCTCCTGTAATCACAATGTTTTTTTTTTTGTATATTTAGTGATTCTAAATGTAAGCTTAAAGAGTCAATAAAATTATCTGCGTTTAATTTTGCAGGGGACCTGTGTACACCTAAGACAATGTTATTTAGTATATCAATTTGTAAGCAGGATGCGTGTAAGAGCTCAACTTCCGTAACTTTATGTATTAAAGACTTTTTCACATACGCGACGACTCCATCATTTTTATTTGTGAGGTTTGTGGTATAATAACAGTTATAATTATCTAGTTGCGGAATTGGTTTATTTAAATTAAGTTGGCATTCCGTTAATATACTGATATCTGGTTCAAATTTAAGACTAGACAATGAAAGTAAAAAGTCGTCAAAATTGCAGTAAATGCCTCTAATATTTTGGGAAATTACAGTCAAATCATTATTCTGAATGGATATGTGTTTGACGAGATCTGTACAGTCGCATGGTTGTAACTAACAAGTGACATTATTTGTGATGATCTACAGCATGGGTAAACAACAAATATGATGAATTATTAAGCCAAAAACAACACAGTGCAAAGCGGTCTAACTACCTTAATAATTTGTACAAGTTAGTAAAATAATACCTTCTTGCCTTATGTGACGGCTAAATAATAACCTTTAGTGCAGTTTAACATATTCTTTTCAAAAATACAAGAATCGAAAAAACCGTTTAAGCAATAGTTTTAAATATTGAACTTTGGACTCGTGTCAAATGTATGACAACTAGCGCTATAGTGGTGAGTAGCCTAACAAAAAAGTACGACTACAAGCCACCAGAGGGCGTAGAATACTAGTTGGTGTTACCATAGAAAAAAATATATGAGTGTTTGGTAGAAAATTTCTTATTATTGGGATAATAATAATGGACGAAAATATTACTTACCGCACCCGTAAAATATTCAGGACAAGCTCACTTTGCGATATGACTGCAGATAGTTCTGCTCTATTTGACGCGACTATGATGAGTCTACCAAATACATCATTAAATAACAGCCAAACAGTAATAGAATTGCAGGAAAAAAATAAACAGTTGTCTGATGACTTACAAAGCGCTCATCAAGAGATAGAAAATTTAATTTCTGAAAATTACAGACTTAAAACTGACATACAAAAATACATTCAAATAATAAATGCATATAAGGACATAAATTGTACTGACTCAAATAACATGACTCCGCGCTCAGGGCGCAAACGCAAAAGAAACGAAAACAACAAAGCAACACCAGTGACGAAACACAAACAATCAAATGTCAGAGTACAAAATAAGGAATATAACAAATTATTTGATAACGTGACATTACCATTAAAACTGACTCAAAATACAACTACGGTAGGGTTGAAACAGACACTAGAAACTGAACTAGACTTCACACCGGGGCACAACATTACGCAGAACTGCCCTTTAGAAAGTTCTTCAACTGGACGTAACGAAACGTCATTGCAAGATACAAAAATGGAACCTAACGTGACTCAGAATGACATGATGATATCAGTTCGACCCTCAGACGTAACGGTTTTGACTACACGGCATAAAATTAGAGTGAAAAACACGCCTCAGAATAAATTATGTATAATAAGTGACAATAATGTTAATAGCATATTAGAAATTGCCGAAAATACATTTCCAAACAAAAAAAATTGCCACTATTGCATGCCAAAGGCGGGTATAAAGGATTTATTTGCAACATTGGATACAAAACTAGTAAATTACACCCTTAATGACTATTGTATAATTTTTCTAAGTGAAAAGGACTTCTTAATATCCAAGAACTATTCAGAATTAGTGGATTATATAAAATGTAAACTTAAAAACATATTACATACAAATATCATTCTATGTTGTCCTACCTTCAAATTAAGATGGAATACAAGCTTGTTTAACAACCGAATAGAATCTTTTAACCGACTGTTACATCAGAGTAACCGGGTTTTTAAATATGCATACACCTTTGATACAAATAAAAAACTTGACTATTCATATCACATGTTCTGTAGGTATACTGGAAGAATTAACAATACAGCAATGAATAATGTCTTTGGGAACTTGAAAAGCTATTTGGAACTATTTAAGCAGTCAACACATCAAGACATATGTAATTATAATAATTTTAGTTTTACACAAACGTATGAAGAGGTTAAAAAATGTCAGTGGAAACCTGGGACTATTCCCTATTACTTCAAGAAAAAGGACTCAAATTCACTTAAAGTTATATCTAATTGTAGCACAGTAATTAACGATAGTGAATTTTTTCGTGCCTAATCTAGTGTCAAATGTAGTCTGCAAAAATACTATGATGCAAAAAAACTACTTGCTTAGAAATATTCCATCAAAATGTATGTGGAATAAATAATAAAAAAACTGAGCTCGAATTATACATTGCTACCATGGGTACTCATGTAGACTACCTATGTATAACAGAACATTTTTTAAATCCACAATCTGCTCAAGTGTTTAATTTTTCTAATTATAATCTAGTTTCATACAACACAAGAACGAACAAAAAAAGGGGAGGTAGTCTAATCTTATCACATGTAAATAAATATTGTGAAAACATTGATTGTGTTGAAAAATTATATAAATCAGATAGTTTTGAAATATGTGGAGTTAAAGATCTTGAAACAGGGTTGCATATCTGCTGTTGCTATAGAAGTCCGTATGATAAAAATTTTGAAAATTTTAAACATTGTTTGGAAAAATTATTGGAACATTTTATTAACAAGAAGTGTATCATATGTGGCGATTTTAATATTGACATACTTGTTGACAGTAAGAAATCTGATGAGTTTTCTAGTATTTTGACTTGTTATAATTTTCGGTATCTGATCAATGCTCCTACGTTTATTCGTAACAACGCATATTCTTGTTTAGACAACATAATTACAAATCTCGATGATGATGATATAAATCAGTGTTCAATTGATCACAATAGCCTAGCAGATGGTCATGGAGGACTATTTTGTAATGTGCTACTAGAGAAAATGAACAATAAACAAATATCTGATCAAAGTATAGTAATTAAAAGAAGAATTTTTAATGACAAAAACAGCAGTGCTTTCAAAAATTCAATTAATAATAAGAATTGGTCTAATTTAGGTATAAATGGTTTTATAAATTGTGTTGGTGAAGCATCCCAGAAATGTTATAGAAAGAAGATAATTAGAATCAATCCATTTAAAAATAATACAATAAAGTGGATTACTAAAGGACTTAAAGTTTCAAGTCTAATGAAAAGAGTATTATGTACTGGAACGCTGAAAAATGACAGCATTATAAAATATAAGAACAACTATGTTCGAATTTATAGAAGAGTTATTCAGCAAGCCAAAAGAGATGCCTTGACAAATAAATTGAATAATGCTAAAGACATAACAAGATTGACGTGGAAAATTGTAAATGAAAATACAAAGAAAACAAAAAATAGGCAGTATAGGACTATAATATTAAAAGTAGGCAATAAAGTGATAACTAATCCCCAGCAGGTCGTAAATCAATTCGTTGACACTTTTGTGTTGAAATCCTCTATGGGTGACAAAGAAAAAGTAAGGGCAATGTCCTTCCTTTTTGAGACTACTAAAAGAGTAGATAGTGATTTAATTTTTTATCCGACGACACCGTCGGAAATCACAAAAATTGTTAGTAGGATGGACAATAAAAAATCTAGCGGTTTTGATGACTTGCCGATTTCGATAGTAAAGCAGAACATGGACTTTTTGGCAGATCCTCTTTCTGGTTTTTTTAATAAATGTTTTGAAGAGTCAGTTTTCCCTGACCAGTTCAAACTGGCTAAAGTAATCCCAGTATTCAAGCAAGGCATGAAGACTGATCCAAAAAATTACCGACCTATATCCCTTCTGCCAACCTTATCCAAAATATTTGAGAAAATCATTAAACAAAGGCTAATGGTACATTTGAATGTCAATAAAATAATTAATAAAAGACAATTTGGATACCAGAAAGGCGTTGGTTGTTCTGATGCCATAAACACTCTTATATATGACATAATTAATAAATTAAATGACAAAATGAAAGTGGCTGGACTATTTATCGACCTCAGCTCGGCTTTTGATACTATTGACTATGAATTATTACTGACTAAATTAGAACATTACGGTATCAGAGGCAATTCCTTAATTCTCTTGAGATCCTACTTACATAATAGAAGAATGTCTGTAGAAATTAAAAGCATCGATAGAAACAATCACGAAATTGTATACACATCTAAAATCACAAAGATACAACGTGGTGTACCTCAAGGCTCAATTTTGGGGCCTATCCTATTTATCATATTTACAAATGACTTGTTGAACTTTATGCATCACACTCAACCTAATGTAAAACTTGTCGTCTTTGCGGATGACACTAACATAATAATAGGGGCTAATGACTTAAAAGAATTGACTCAAGTTGTAAACGAAACACTTAAAAATCTTTACGATTGGTTTACAGCTAATAAGCTTTTGCTAAATACAAATAAAACCAACATTACTTTATTCAAGACAACAACTCGTAACAATGACAATCTAGACGTACAAATTAATGGAGACAAGATTGACTTAGTAGATAAAGTTAAATTCTTAGGTATTAACATAGATGTGAACTTAAATTGTAAACATGAGCTAGCTGCTATTGACTCTTCTATTTCATCAGCATGCTATGCACTCAGGAGCCTTAGAGATATTTTAGATTTAAAGCATCTAAAGGCTGTATATTATGCGCTTATTGAAGCTAGATTGAGGTATAGCATCATGCTTTGGGGTAACAGCTACGACTATAACTGTCAGAAAGCGTTCATCTTACAGAAACGTGCTATAAGGACTTTAGTAAGGATCTCACAAACAGAATCATGTAGAGAACATTTTAAAAAGTTGAATATTTTGACAGTACCAAGTTTATATATATTGGTTATACTTTGTTACTTTGCTAAGTATATTCATCAGTATGAATCACAAGAGGAACGTAAGGTAAGAGAAAGCACAAGAAGAAAGGAGTTTAAACACAAGTTGTCACCAAATTTTAACGTGGTCAGGCACTGCTCCAGATACCAAGCAGTTGAATTATTCAATAGGTTGCCAACTGATTTGAAATTGTTAATATATAAAAGTCATTTATTTAAAAATAAATTAAAAACCTTCTTGTTGGAAAGATGTTTATACTCAGTATCAGAATACATGTCAAATGATATAAATAAATAAAAGACTAGTGAATACGCTTTCGACGGAACCCTTAACTTTGACTGTAACATTATGCTTTGACTATAACTACGCATTTGACATTATGTATTTATTTTTATTTTTTTAATTTTCTTGTAATCATATCTGACATTAGTTTATATATCTATTGACATACTTATGTATAATTGATTGACTTGTTATGTTTTTCTGTGATTATGTTTTATTTATATTCCAATTCGACATTTTTCATTTTTACAGCCGCATGTGGTATTTCTATTTTAATTTTATATACAATGTTCAACACAATGTAAATTGTTATGAATAAATAAATGATGATGATGAATTGATACTGCTACAAAACAATCAGTTTTTTTTTTTAATATTTATAAACTAGTACTTGACTGCAAGCCCGCCTGATGGTAAGCAGTGATGCAATCGTTGATGGTAAAGCGCACTAGTTTATTAAGCCTATTCACTTAAAAAACTTAGGAATAGGAAGGATGACGGCAGTTGAGCGAGGTGATGCAATGTTAAACTCAAGACCAACATGACCAACGATGCTGCGCCAAAGGGAGATTGATCTGGAGACCTTCCACGACCAAACTCCCTACACAACAACATTTGGCGCATCGTGCCCGGCACACATCGCAACACAACTGCTCCGACACGTCCTCCGTACGGCTTCACCAGACATCATGCCGGAACACGACTAATTGCTTGGCGGCAAGATTTTGTCTGCTGGGTGGTAACTTCTGCCGGCAGCCGATGTTATGGCCTACCACAGAGAAAAATTAACCAGTCACGCGCCGATATATATATTTTTTTTACACCATTAAACAATAGAGTTAATCAATAAATACATCATACCCTCGTCTATATAACTAAAACTTACTGAACTTATTATTAATGGTGTTGGGACGTGACGCACAGTGTTGTACCACAGTATAAAAATCATACAGTAGGTCGACGCCTTTGATCTCGTGTAAAATGCCGACATCGTCTAGACAGTAACGCATCGGCCAGGGTTGTCACAAATAAACAATATTTATGAAATTATTTATTTATTGCAGATCAACATCGATAGCTGTATTGTATTTAATTAATTTGCTATTTTTACTAAGGGAACAACTCGAGACAGATTTAAGTTATTTATATGGCATTTTCGTAACCAGCACCCCAATCCGCCTCGGAATTAACACCCATATCATATTAATATAGATTTGAATTGGCGTCCGCCATCTTGGAATTCCCCCGTGTGGTACCGGGCCTAGAATTGTACCAACCCATATCCTCCCGTGGGTGTCGTAAGAGGCGACTAAGGGAAATCACCAGGGAAGCGGACAGCAGCGCTTCTCCTGTATAATATCAAATCACTGCGATCCCCAACCCGCCTGCCAAGCGTGGGGATTATGGCAAACCCCCCCAATGATGCACACGATACAGCCCAGGCCCCTAGTCCCCGGCAGCTCCGCTATTCCAGTCTACGGTAGCGGACTCGGTTACGGCGGAGCAAGGGGTGCTAAGAATCTCCGGCAGAGGTCCGGCTACCATCACAAACGACGACCTTTGGCCCTGGCAACATTTAACACGCGCACACTACGGACCGATGAGAAGATTGTCGAACTGGAGGAAGAACTGAGCCTGTTGCGCTGGGACATTGTGGGGTTATCTGAAGTCCGAAGAAAGGGAGAGGACTCGTTAATCCTGAAGTCTGGCAACCTGCTCTATTTCCGAGAAGGCGACCAGCTGTCCCAGGTTGGTGTCGGGTTTATTGTCCACAAGTCCCTCGTGAACAACGTGGTTAAAGTCGGGAGCCTTTCGACTCGGGTGGCGTACCTTGTACTGAGAATAACAAAACGATATTCGTTAAAGGTTATACAGGTCTACGCCCCGACGTCTAAACACTCTGACGATGAGGTGGAGGCTATGTATGAGGACGTTAGTAGAGCCATACATTCCTCCAAAACCCACTACACCGTTGTCATGGGGGACTTTAACGCAAAACTGGGCATGCGAGAGGCGGACGAGACGAAAGTGGGGCAATTTGGAGTTGGAAATCGGAATCCCAGAGGTCAGATGCTAATGGATTTCATGGAAAGGGAAGGACTCTTTGCGATGAATTCTTTTTTCAGGAAACCATTGCACCGCAAGTGGACCTGGCTCAGCCCCGATGGTCAGACCAAAAACGAGATAGACTTCATAATGTCAACGAGAAGGCAAGTGTTTCGATGTCTCCGTGATCCATGCGATAAACACCGGGAGTGATCACCGTATTGTTAGAGGTATCTTGAACCTCAACATTAGGCTCGAACGCTCTCGACTTATGAAGTCTACGCTCCGTCCTGCGTCAACACAACTCCAAAACCCCGAGAGCTTTCAAATCGAACTACAAAACCGCTTCGAATGCCTCGGTGAATGCGTAGAAGTGGACGACTACAACAACAGGTTTGTGGAAACTCTCCAAACGGAAGGGTCTAAGTTCTACAAAACCCTCCGTTCAAAAAGACAGAAGAAGATCTCCGGTCCCACCCGCCGTCTAATGGAAGAAAGACGGGAGGTGATCTTAAAATCCCCTGATGACGCTTCGCGCATCAGATGCCTTAACAGACAGATCTCAAAGTCTCTGACTCGCGATATACGCCAATTTAATACAAATTGTATTAAAGAGGCTATCGAGCGGAACAAAGGCTCCAAAGTGTTCGCACGAGAATTGTCTGTTGGACAGAGTCTACTTGCGAAGCTGAAGACTGGGGATGGTAGGATCGTCACTTCCAAGCCCGAGCTTTTGGGTGAGATGGAGAAATTCTACGGAGAGTTATACACATCAACACACGCACCTGTTGTAAGCCTGGCTAATGATCCTAGAGCCAGACTAACCCGACACTACACCGACGATATCCCGGACGTCAGCCTGTACGAGATTAGTATGGCCCTGAAACAGCTCAAGAACGATAAGGCGGCTGGAGATGATGGAATTACGGCTGAGCTTCTGAAAGCGGGTGGCAAACCGGTTCTTAAAGCGCTTCAGAAGCTATTTAATTCCGTCATTCTTAAAGGCGAAACGCCTAAGGCGTGGCACAGGAGCGTGGTGGTTTTGTTTTTCAAAAAAGGTGACAATACCCTCCTGAAAAACTACAGACCGATATCCCTCCTGAGCCATGTCTACAAGCTGTTTTCTAGGGTCATCACGAATCGTCTCGCTCGCAGGTTTGACGACTTCCAGCCTCCCGAACAAGCAGGCTTCCGAAAAGGCTTTAGCACCATAGACCACATTCATACGCTGCGGCAAGTTATACAGAAGTCCGAGGAGTATAACAAACCACTATGCTTGGCGTTTGTGGACTATGAGAAGGCCTTCGATTCGATTGAGACTTGGGCGGTGCTACAGTCTCTCCAGCGGTGCCAAATTGACCATCGATACATTGAGGTGATAAAGTGTTTGTACAAAAACGCCACCATGTCAGTCCGTCTCCAGGTTCAGGACTCGAAACCGATCCAACTGCAGCGTGGAGTGAGACAAGGAGATGTCATATCTCCTAAATTGTTCACTGCTGCGTTGGAAGATGTCTTCAAGCTCCTGGACTGGAAAGGACTTGGCATCAACATCAACGGCGAGTACATCACTAATCTCCGTTTCGCAGATGATATCGTGGTCATGGCTGAGACCCTGGAAGACTTGGGCAAAATGCTCAATGACCTCAGCAGAGCTTCCCAACAAGTGGGTCTAAAAATGAACATGGATAAGACGAAGATCATGTCGAACTCTCATGTCGCACCCACTCCAATTGTAGTTGGTTGCTCTGCACTCGAAGTTGTTGACGAGTATATATACCTGGGACAGAAAGTCCAACTAGGTAGGTCCAACTTCGAGAAAGAGGTGTCTCGGCAAATCCAGCTCGGTTGGGCAGCGTTCGGGAAGCTACGCTACATCTTCTCGTCGTCCAAGATACCACAGTGTCTCAAGACTAAAGTCTTTGACCAGTGTGTGTTGCCAGTGATGACTTACGGAACTGAAACGTGGTCGCTCACAATGGGCCTCATACGAAGGCTCAGAGTCACACAAAGGGCAATGGAAAGAGCTATGCTAGGAGTTTCTCTGCGTGATCGAATCAGAAATGAGGAGATCCGCAGAAGAACCAAAGTCACCGACATAGCTCTGCGAGTCGCTAAACTTAAGTGGCAGTGGGCAGGGCACATTGCTCGTAGAACCGATGGCCGATGGGGCAGCAAGGTTCTGGAGTGGCGGCCACGTACTGGAAGACGCAGCGTAGGGAGACCCCCAACAAGGTGGACCGATGACCTGGTGAAGGTCACGGGAGGCCGATGGATGCGGGCAGCACAAGACCGGTCATTGTGGAAAGCCTTGGGGGAGGCCTTTGTCCAGCAGTAGACATCTATAGGCTGAGGAAGAAGAAGAAGAAGATCTTGGAATTCAAAAAGGTTGGCTTTTTCGTAACAAGCCCCCCAATTATACTCAAAATTGACACTCATATCAAATAATAAAAAAAAATGACTTCCGCCATTTTGGATGTCAAAAAGGACGGCTTTTTCGTAACAAAATTGACACTCATATCAAATTATAAAACAAACAAACAAAAAAACAAACACGCATTAGCCCTTAATGATAGATACCTACGGAGCCACGAACATCGTTTTGTTCGCAGCTCGGGTGCGGCTTACCCGCGTCTCGTCCCTCACACCCCGCACGATTGCTCTGTCTAGACGTCTTCGTCGGACGACTGTATGATTATTAGACTGTGACCAAACGATGCTGCGCTACAGGGAGATTGATCTGGAGACTCTCCACGACCAAACTCTCGACACAACAACATTTGGCGCATCGTACCCACCACACATCGCATCACAACTGCTCAGACGCGTCCGCCGTACGGCGTCACCAGACATCATGCCGGAACACGACGAATCGCTTGGCAGCAAGATTTTGTCTGGTGGGTGGTAACTTCTGCCGGCAGCCGATGTTATGGCCTACCACCGAGGAAAATTAACTAGTCACGCACCGTTATATGTAATTTTTTCATAGACCGTTAAAACAATAGAGTTAATCAATAAGTACATTATACCCTCGTCTATATAACTAAAACTTACTGAACTTATTATGAATGGTGTTGGGACGTGACGCATAGTGTTGTACGTTCAACTTTGTACCTAACACAATATGACGCTTATAGGTTTTGAAGGAAAGCATAGGTTCAACGGGTATTAGAAACTTGTAGTCACATTAATGGGTGGTAAACTGTGATGTGACGAAAAAGTCGTGGCGGCCTAGTGCTTAAAACACCAGCCTCTCAAGTATGAGTTCGCGGGTTCGATTCCAGGCCAGGCAAGTACCAATGTAAGTTTTCTAAAGTTATATGTACTTTCTGAGTAGTTATATCTTGGACACCAATGGCTAAAGGTGAAGGAAAACATCTTACGGAAACCTGGACTTTAAGTCTGAAATCGCCAACCCGCATTGAGTAAGCGTGGTGATTACGCTCAATCCTTCTCTGTATGAGAGGAGACCTGTGCCCAGCAGTGGGACGATAAAAAGGTTAATGATGATGATACTGTGATGTAGAGCCGAGGGAAATTTGAAATAATACAAAGCGTTTCAAGACTTCTACCTGACAATGTGTGTGTGAATTTTCAGCATTATCTGCTAAACTATCTATCAACTATTTAATCTTTAGTTTTACTCGGTGGTAGGCCATAACATCGGCTGCCGGCAAAAGTGACCACCCACTAGTCAAAGTCTTGCCGCCAAGCGATTCGTCGTGTTCCGGCATGATGTCTGGTGAAGCCGTACGGAGGACGGGTCGAGCAGTGGTGTTGCGATGTGTGCCGGGTACGATGCGCCAAATGTTGTTGTGTCGGGAGTTTGCTCGTGGAGGGTCTCCAGATCAATCTCCCTCTGGCGCAGCTTCGTTGTTCGTGTTGTTGGGTTTATTATTGCATCACCTCGTTCAACTGCCGTCTTTCTTTCTATTCACTCTGTTTTTATTTAATTAGAGTGAATAGGATCTTAATAAACTAGCGCGCTTTACCATCAACGATTGCGTCACTGCTTACCATCAGGCGGGATTGCGGGCAAGCGCTAGTTTAAAATTTATAAAAAGAAAATAAGTATCGAACCCGCGACACGCAGCGCAGCAGTCAATAGCTTAACCACTGCACTAACCTAAACTGGTGAAGATCGTCGGAAGCCGATGGAAGCGGCCAGCATAAGACCGGTCATTGTGGAAAGCCTTGGGGGAGGTCTTTGTCCAGCAGTGGACCTCTATAGGCTGAAGAAGAACAAGAAGATAGAGCGACAAGAAATGTAGCATCTGTGAAAATTACAACTGTCAAGCTACCACGGTTCCTAAGATAGCTTGGTGACAGACAGACGGACAGACGGAGAGTGGAGTCCATAACACTCAAAATAAGTAAGAAATGTCCGGTGCCCTTCACACACACTCACGCACTCACACACTCGCACTCACATTTCCCTCCTGCCTACACTTTCAGAGAAATGAATGTGATATAATGTTTAGCTAACAATTGGCCTTATAAGAATGCTCAAGGTCACTCAAAAGGCAATGAAGAGGGCTATGCTTTCGGTTTCGCTGCGTGATCAAATCAGAAATGGGGAGATTCGCAGAAGAACAAGAGTAACCGACATAGCCCGAAGAATTGCAACGCTCAAGTGGCATTGGCCCGGGCACATTGCCCGTAGGACCGATGCCCAATAGAGCTGACGGATTCTTGAGTGGCGACCACGCACCGGAATACGCAGCGTGGGTAGGCCCTCGATAAGGTGGACAGACGACCTGGTGAAGGTGGCGGGAAACCGCTGGATACGGGAGGTGCAGGATCGGTCGTCGTGGAGATCCTTCTGGGAGTCCTTTGTCCAGCAGTGGATGTCTTTGAAGTGGCCTAGTGGTTAAAATACCAGCCTCTCAAGTATGAGTGTGCGGGTTCCATTCCAGGTCAGGCAAGTACCAATGTAAATTTTCTAAGTTATATGTACTATTTCTCTGTCTATGTCTCGGTGGTAGGCCATAACATCGGCTGCCGGCGGAAGTTACCACCCACGAGACAAAGTCTTGCCGCCAAGCGATTCGTCGTGTTCCGGCATGATGTCTGGTGAAGCCGTACGGAGGACGGGTCTGAGCAGTTGTGTTGCGATGTGTGGCGGGTACGATGCGCCAAATGTTGTTGTCTCGGGAATTTGGTCGTGGAGAGTCTCCAGATCAATCTCCCTCTAGCGCAGCATCGTTTGGTCGTGTTGGTCTTGGGTTTAACATTGCATCACCTCGTTCAACTGCCGTCATCCTTCTTATTCCTAAGTTTTTTAAGTGAATAGGCTTAATAAACTAGTGCGCTTTACACTCAACGATTGCATCACTGCTTACCATCAGGCGGGATTGCAGTCAAGCACTAGTTTATAATTATTAAAAAAAAAAATGTGTCTGTATATCTTGGACACCAATGACTAATTACAAGGTGATGGAAAACATCTTGAAGAAACCTGGACTTTAAGTCTGAAATCGCCAACCCGCATTGAGCAAGCGTGGTGATTACGCTCAATCCTTCTCTGTATGAGAGGAGACCTGTGCCCAGCGGTGGGACGAAAAAAAGGTTGATGATGATGATGATTTGTTGATAGATCGACAAGATTGTATACCTACCATCTGTGAAAATTTCAACTGTCTGGCTATTACGGTTCATGAGATTGCCTGGTGACGCACAGCCAGACGGACGACAACTGGAGTCCAGAACTCTCAAAATAACCACGAATATGTCCGGTGCACACATTTCCCCCCTGCCTACACTTTTAGAGAAATGAATATGATATAATATTTAGATTCAGTTAGGTTCTAGTAAGCTCTTTGACTGTAGCTCTATGGACCTCGTAGACCGAATAAGCTGTACATAAATCCCGTGTCACCGCAGATTTATGTAACGAATGTGTTGCGCGTGTTGCAGTGACGCGTTGCTGTAACGTTAGAGCGAGATATGTTGTAGGTCTAATGGTCAAAATTTGCTTTCTTTTAAAGGCTTCGTCGCCTAATTGTGAGGCGATAAAATTTAAGATATGCAATATTTTTGCTGACGGATTGTGAGCCTAGAGCACAGGCGTAGAGTAGCCAGCCTTTCGGTGTTCTATAGGATGCATTTCGGGGAGTGTGTGAGGGAATTGCATGATTTAATTCCCCCATCCCCGTTCCACCAGCGGACGACCCGTCGTACGGCTGGTTTCCACCCTTACGTTGTTAACACCACTACGACCCGGACGAAGCGTTTCGCCTCCTCCTTTATACCGCGTACATCGAGGGACTGGAACAATTTGCCAGCGGCGGTGTTTCCGTCGGACTACAATTTGAGTGTCTTGAAGGCTAGAGTGAATAGACTCTTAATAAACTAGTGCGCTTTACCATCAACGATTGCGTCACTGCTTACCAGGCTAATCAGGCAGGATTGCGGTCAAGCGCTTGTTTATAACATTAAAATAATAATGTTAAATGTTAATGAGGAAAAGTGTCATTTGTATGGGTCCCACTATATATAATAAATTGCCGGATGTAATAAAAAATGATACAATTAAGATTTTTAAAAAGAATTTAGTGGCCTTCCTAATAGAAAAGTGTTATTATTCTGTAATAGACTATTTAAATGACGATGACATTTGAAGTGTGCAATTTAATGTATCTAATTTAATTAACTAACGGACCAAATTACTCAATTTTAGTTTTTTATCATATTTGACATACCTAATGATTTAAATTTTTTTTTTGACATAACCTTATGACTAAATTGTTTTCTTTGACAGAGTTGTAATGACGTATTAATTTTATTTCTTTTTCCTGGATCCATTGATTATTATAATTCTTTTTTCTCATTGTTGTTTTTGTTATGCTTTTAATGTTTTTGTATCAATTAATTTTTGTAAATTTTAATACTTATGTAAGATAATTCTAACCATGAACTATTTATTATTTGATTTATTATTCTCATTGTTGTTTGCATGCTTAATATCAGGTAGATTGTACAAGGCTCGCTCTATTATTGTAACATCCTATTTAATGTACCTACAATCTTAGCAAATAAATTTTTTACTTACTTACTTACTTACTAAAAAAAAAAATTGGGTAAGGACAAACAAGAGAGGCAATCTTTGGCTGGGGATTGAATTAAACCTGTGGAACGTTGGACTTATCCAAAATGTTTTGTCTAACCCAAAATCAGAAAAGACTAAACGCATAGTTTGTGGCTTGATTCAGAACTCCAGGCAGTAGCTTCCTCAATTATTTAATAAACAAGAATAGTGCGTTACGGGTTGTTGGAGCACTCAAAAGTCCAACAATTGGTCTAACTGCAATGCTTCAATGTCGCCTTCGGTTTGTGAAGGTCAGGCGGCAGTCGCTTTACGGAAAATAACGAGGTTTAGCCAAAATCAGCAGTTAGACTAGTGAAATGAAATGAAATCGTTTATTATGCAATTAGGATCACTGACCACTTTTACACGTCATATTTTTTACTGACTACCTCTGAGAAGAAAAGTCGAAACAAACTCAGGGACCATCGTCTTTTACAAAGCGGACCCCAGACACCAAAGCTGAAAAAGCTATGGATGCGACTGGGATTAACGCTGAGATGATGATGATGGAGTTATGCGTGATAAAAACGTAGTTTATTTTTATTTAGGTCATCATCATCTCAGCGTTAATCCCAGTCGCACCCGCAGCTTTTTCAGCTTTGGAGTCTGGGGTCCGCTTTACCAGTCTAACTGCTGATTTTGGCTAAACTTCGATATTTTCCGTGAAGCGACTGCCGTCTGACCTCCACAACCCGAAGGCGATATCTAAGCATTGCAGTTAGACCAATTGTTAGACTTTTGAGGGCTCCAACAACCCGTAACGACTGCCACTAGATGTTCGTATGGCAACCGGGACCAACGGCTTAACGTGCTTTCCGAGGCACGACCAGACCAGTGCAAATATTCATATTCATGCATACAAATATTTGCGCTGTGCGGGGATCGAACCCGCGCCTCCTTGCGCATCGGCCGCGTTCGCTACCGCTACGCCACGGAGGCTGTCAGTTTATTTTTATTTAGGTATTGTTTGTAAACTAAGCAGTTGACGTAACCTTGTGGATAAAAACTCTTATAAATACAAATAATTTAAAAAGGTCAAATGGTGATAGAAAACTCCTATCTCTCTCTATAAATATAAAAAAACTATCTCGGTGGTAGGCCATACCATCGGCTGCCGGCAGAAGCTACCATCCACCAGACAAAGTCTTGCTGCCAAGTAATTCGTCGTGTTCCAGTATGGTGTCTGGTCTGAGCAGTTGTGTTGCAAAGTGTGCCGGGTACGATGCGCCAAATGTTATTGTGTCGGGAGTTTGGTCGGGGAAGGTCTCCAGATCTATCTCCCTCTGGCGCAGCATCGTTGGTCGTGTTGTTGGGTTTAATATTACATCACCATGCGCAACCGCCGTCTTCTTTCCTATTCACTAAGTTTGTTTTCAGTGAATAGTCTCTTAATAAACTACCGCTCTTTACCATCAACCTTGACTGCACCGTTAGTGCAGTGATTAAGCTACTGACTGCTGCCCTGCGTGTCGCGGGTTCGATTCCCGCACGGAATAAATATTTGTATGACCTGCAAGTGGTTGTTCCGGGTCTGGGTGTTTGTGTATGTGAGTTTATATGTTTGTAAACGCACCCACGATACGGGCGAAATTCCTAGAGTGGGGCATCGTTTAAAAAAAAAACCGTCCTGTGCTCCAGGCTTTGGAGACCGTTTTTTATCTTGGTATTGCATTAAATTGAATGTCTCCTAATATACATAATTATGTAACTTCGGTTTTGCAGGTCAGCCTACACAATATTATAGTAATACTAGCTTTCCGCCCGCGGCTTCGCCTGCGTGAAGTTCGGTTATATCGCGCTTTTTAAATTTCCCTCGGGAACATCAATTTTTTTCGGGATAAGAGGTAGCCTATGTTCTTTCCCAGGGTCTAAAGATTGTCTGTGCCAAATTTCATCAAAATCGGTTGAGAGGTTTAAGCGGGAAAGCGTAACAGACAGACAGACAGAGTTACTTCCGCATTTCGCAGGATTTGGAGACCGTTTTTATCTTGGTATTGCATTAAATTGAATATCTCCTGATATAACATATGTAACTTCGGTTTTGTAGGTCAGCCTAATCATTATTATAGTAATATTTTGTTTTACTATACAATATGTTAAGAAAACCCTGTCCGACCCGTAAGGATAATAAAGGTTAGGTAAACACATGGCCAAATAAAATATGAAATTTTACATAATCATCATAGTAACAATGTTATTGAATTTTGAAATTATCTTTTTTTCCCGCGAACTTCCCCAAAATTAGGTAAATTTTTAAAATGTGACAACACCATTTTCGGCGGTATCATCCTTTGATTTATTGTTGGATATTAAATGTATAAATTTATGTTCAATATTTGGCGGTCTCGTTTGTGATGCCGGCGCGCGGCGCGTTTGTCGGTGTCCGCAAAGGAAAAAAGTAGGTGAAACTAGGGATGTACTATTTTTGCGTAATAACGTTTTTTATCGCTATTAATCGAAACTTATATCTGGTTGAAGGATTTGTTGTAAAAACACAGATTACCCAATGGTAAAAGTACTTTTGTTTGTTTATCGATCAATTACTAATAACATTATTATAACACAAGTATTAGTAAACAGAAACGAGAAAGACTTATGAAACACAATTTTAGTAAAGTTTTACAAATATTTTATCGGTCAATATCATCGATATTGAGACAGAAACTGAAATTAAAACTGGCATGATTTTCATTTACAGCAGTGTACCTCGCTAATTTGAGTTTTGTAAAAGTTCTAAACAATTCCATGCGATGTTGAATCGAGAATAAGAATGAGAAACTACAATACTAAATCGATACCAAAAATAGACGAGTATCAATCGATAAAAAAAACAATATTTTGATTACTTACACATCTCTACCAAAGCGTGCCGGCGTAGGTACCTATTCTTATAAAATAAAAATAATTTTTACTTTAAATTATTAGTTGCGCATAAACATTGCTGGTGTACACTATTCGTGTATTGTGTGATCATGTCGTTTTCTAACGTAGAGTAATGTAACATGCTGATGGAGGTAGTAACTGTAATTAGCTGTGTTGTGATCAGGTGTTAGACGCTTTGGAATTGGGTACTTATCGGTCAATGCACGAGGGTTCCAGCATGACGGTGCCTCACGATATTTTTGCCGACCTGTACGTGAGTACATTATCATTATTGTCCATTATCAGTTCGGCGAGCAGTGGATTGGTAGGGGCCAACTGTGGCCAGCGCGGATTTGACACCACTTGATTTTTATTTGTGTGCATGTCCGTGCTAATCTCGTGCGACGAAATATGGAACAATGAAATGATACATTTGGAGAGTCAGACGACCTTCCTACTTAAAAAAAAATCTTTTCTCGAGCTGCCTAAGTATCATTGTTTCTTTCGAGAGTCGATAAACGTGAACAAGCTACCTATACCTACAAGCATGAGGTCAACTGCGGTCATGACCTGTGCCTGTGTTGCCATGAAATTACCTATTTATTTTATTTAAGTTATTTATTTTTTAGGGGGTATTTTTTTTAAGTTTAGCCAGGTTTTGCAGGCATTAGTAGAATCAGTTATCGATACCTAACAATACCATCACGGATCGGACAGGGTTTTCTTAACATATTGTATAACAAAACTAATTTTCTGGATAACGCACTACAGAATCACTCGGCCGCATCACTCGTTCGCCGTCACTCTCGATGGTTCGCTCCATAAATCTGTGGTTTAGCGCGTCGCGGCCATGGCGCGTCATGCGCATTACACGCGGCTGAATTCACTCTGACAATTCAACTGAAATACTCGTAGCCCTGTTTTTTAACCTAAATTAGTGCTTGGGGGTTGTTCAAGTATTACGTAACCACTATTGGGGGGCGGAGGGGTCTTTGTTTGCTTATTTTGGATGACATGGGGGCTAGGGGAGTCTAGATGATGATTACGTCATCGGCAGTTATTCACTTTTTTACACGAATGGCAACCCTCATATTATCTATGCGAAACGCATTTTCGAGGATTCCCGCAAGTAATGCATACTTTTAAGCACTCGCTTTAAAACCGATTATGGGGAATTACCGCGCGCTACCAATAAATATAACATTATATTTTAAAAAAGGTTTATAATTGAAAATGTTTACGTAGTAAGCATGGGGGGGGGGGGGTAGGAGCTCTGCTTATTTTTGTTGACTTGGGGGATGGGGGGGGGGGGTAAATAATTGTAATAAATCTGCTTACGTATTTGAACGGCCCTTGACCGTGACCCCGCCTGGGGACCTGCTCTGCTATTTTTATAAATTTGTCATTCCAACACGATTCCATTAGCATTACATTGTCATTGTGCTTTAAAGTTCGTAATCTGCTAAATTCATAATGATCGTTAAATTATACATCCGTCAGTCATCTCGTAATAGAATGGTGATAGAATGACATTGCCGTTTTGCCATTTTTTTCTCTCGGTGGTAGGCTATAACATCGGCTGCCGGCAGAAGTTACCACCCACCAGACAAAGTCTTGCCGCTAAGCTATTCGTCGTGTTCCGGCATGATGCCTGGTGAAGCCGTACGGAGGACGGGTCTGAGCAGTTGTGTTGCGATGCGTGCCGGGTACGATGCGCCAAATATTGTTTGGTCATGGAGAGTCTCCAGATCAATCTCCCTCTGGCGCAGCATCGTTGATTGTATTGGTCTTGGGATTAACATTGCATCACCTCGCTCAACGACCGTCATCTTTCCTATTCCTAAGTTTTTTAAGTGAATAGGCTTAATATACTAGTGCGCTTTACCATCAACGATTGCATCACTGCTTCCCATCAGGCGGGATTGCAGTCAAGCACTAGTTTTTAATTATTAAAAAAAAAACATTACTATAAATCGTAAAATGAGTTTGTTTTTTTTTTTTATTGATTGATCCGCTTTCACGCCGTAACTACTAAACTAAGTGCTTTCAAATTTTGCAGACGTAAAGTTAGAAGTCCGGATTAAATAATGGAATACTTTTTATCCCGGAAAAGAAAGATATTCCTGAGGGAAAACAAAAATATTGTTAGCTTCATACCAGTTAGGTGATAGATGGCGCTGTGTGTCGTTTAAAGCAAGGTAATGTACCTATTGCAAACGAATATGCACATATAAACTTAGAAGCCAAATGGTACGATAATTAATCCCCGAAAATGAGGAATCTAATAAGCGCCATATAACCGAATCCCACTCGGGCGAAGCTGCGGGCGAAGAGCTAGTTTATAATAATGGCAAAACGACAATGTCGTTCTAGCAACCCGCTATAGTAGAATTATTACTGAAACTGAAGTCCACGCGGACGGAGTCGCGGGCAACAGCTAGTATTAGATATAGTGCTTAGTCACATAAGTCTGTAAATTTAGACCAGCAATCTAAATACACTATCAAAAACACACTGTCAACCTAAATCTAAACCACTTTGATAATCCATTGTAGTAACATTCGTCTGTTCATGTGACGTAAATTTCACAATGAATGTTGGAGTCGGTTTTCAATCCAACCAGCAGAGTAATTGCGTAGCACATTATCAGTATAACCCGCGCAGATAAAGAAAAGATCTGTAAATGGCGTCCTCTCTCGCCTGCGTTCTCACTCACTCTCTATCGCTGTCTATACTCACACAGTGAAGTAACCGCTGCAAAAAAATCATCAATCAGGAATTCAGGATTCGTTTTCCAAACTACTGAAGCTATTTTGATGCACTCCGAGTTATCGTTAATTTTGTTCCGCTAAAGTTTCTATTATATTGTTGTTTTTGTTGAGTTTGAACAATTAAAATCAACAAAAACAACAATAAAAACAAACACAACAACAAACAAGTAAAATGTCATATTTACGTTGTAAATAACAATATTTACAACGTAAATTTGACATTTTACTGTCTTAGCTTTCGGTTTGTGATTGAACAATGGCATGTTTTGTCAACCGTACCATAAATATCCGCCGTCATTTTCAGATCTTTTCTTTATCTGCGCGGGTTATAGTAATGCCTTTCATTTTGACAGTTCAACAATATTCATTGCGTTACAAACTTAAGGGGCAATGGAATAGCAATAAGCTTCAAAACGATTCCATCTGGTAATAATAGAGTACTGATGCAGCGGAATACCAGTATTTTCGATGGAGCGACTGCCTCAGAATTTCGACGACTCGCTGGATTTTCGAGATTCTGAGTACACATAACTGAAAGATGCAGACAGGAGCAACCATAGACATATACTAATGGACATGTCGTACCCGTAAATCCTACAGTAATTAGAAGTACTAGAAATAAAAACTTTTTTACAAAAAAACAACCGACTTCCAAAAACCACTACAAAGTGAAAAATAACTAATTTCGGAAGTCGGTGTCAAAAATTAATATACAAAACCAAAGACACCGACTTCCGAAATTAGTTATTTTTCACTTTGTAGTGGTTTTTGGAAGTCGGTTGTTTTTTTGTAAAAAAGTTTTTATTTTACACTTTTTAGTTGTTAAAAGTACTATGAATTCAGTTGCATCCGGTCAGACTGGAAGCTGACGCAAATATAGTTGGGAAACGACGTAATTTTGTTTAGTTTAATTTTTACCCGTAAGTATTCCCTCAACTGCCTATGGCCTGCCTATCATCAAATTTACTGCAGACCATTATTTTAACCTTATGGGTGCAAATGTCTCATCAATATAAATGAATTGAGTCCAAATACAAGGCAGCTACTGTAAATCGTTTAGGAGTTCCCTGAACTGACCTTTGTTATCATTATCAGCTCCCTAATGACAGTCATCACCTATCTAGATGTAAGGTTCTTGTCAATACAAATTATTCAAACACAAACACAAGGTAGCTGCTGTGAATTTTTGAGGAGTTCCTTCGACTGTCTCCCAGCTCCATCATCAGATCTACTCCAAACCTTTATTAAATTGTAGTGCTTTAAAATACTTAATGAAAATGATAAGAAATGCACTAGTCGCCCCTGCAATTTTTGAAAGTTTCCCTTGTTTTCTCTGGTCTTCCACCATCAAACCCTAATATCCTTATCATGGGACCACCTTTCTTTCTTTCTTTCTTTATTTTTTGGCTTCGCACGGTTTGTGCATTTAGCCAATGTCACGTAATTATGAATTATTGGGTATTCATGGCGAAAAAGACGGCCGCGTGACCCGTCTTACGAGTGAGGTTTGGGAAAAAGTCTTGACGTGGCCACTATGCTGCGATATTTCACTGTTCTTAATGAATTATTCACTGAATGCACTTTTTACTACATAAATCACGCGTTTTTATTTAGTAAATGACACTATAAATAATTTTAAAAGTCCAATGAAAAATGAGCGTGACACTCATCTTGACATTCCCGCCAAAACTCTGGGACCACCTTGGGAACGTCTTCTTTCCAACAGAAAAAGAATGATCAAAATCGGTTCATAAACGACGAACTTAAGCGAGAACAAACATAAAAAAAAAACATATATACGGTCGAATTGAGTAACCTCCTCCTTTTTGAAGTCGGTTAAAAAGAAGTACTACTCAATTTGAACATTTATTAATATTGAGTGGAGTGTCAATGATTGACCACTGGTATTTATTCTCTGGTCAGAGTGTAACTCCAAGGAATGCCTAATCACAGAAAACTCGTGCACTAGCTTTTTGACGATGGTATGAGCTTCATGGTTGGTAATTCATAATGACGCCATTTTGTTAGTAGATTATAAAACATGTTAAAATGGATCATTATATATCATACTTCATCTAATGGTCCAATTATCTGTAATCTTTTTGCTAAGTATTTTTCGTCTGTCTACACTCCTGACAGTAACGTAGACTTTGATCGCTTTGAGTCGGATTATTTAAGCTCATTGAAAAACAGCCAATGCTTAACAATCCCAGTGATAGAGAGCGACACCATACTAAATAAGTTGAAATCCCTAAACATCTGTAAAGGAGCAGGTCCTGACGGGATCCCTCCTTTCTTTATTGCTGCATGTGCGTCAGCTCTTGTTATTCCTTTAAAAATTATCTACAATACATCTTTAACCACAGGAATTTTCCCGGCTGAGTGGAAGAAGGCCAAAGTAGTGCCTGTATTTAAATCGGACGGCAAGGATTGCATATCGAACTACAGACCCATCTCTATTCTTTCCACCTTTGCTAAGGTTTTTGAGTCGATGATATGCCCTCATGTTCAACGTCATTTTAATCTTTACCTTAGTGACCACCAACACGGTTTTGTTGCTTCTAGGTCTACAACAACAAACTTATTGACATTCACGGAGTTTCTGGTACAGTGTATAGACGCTAACAAACAATGCGATGTTGTATACACTGATTTTAGCAAGGCTTTCGACAAAATTTCGCATTCCATACTAATTTACAAGCTATCATTGTATGGTGTCACCGGATTTTTGTTGAAATGGCTTGCATCTTACCTAACTGAGAGGGAATTCTACGTCGTTGTCAATGGTTTTAGATCCGAAACTGTCTCTATAACTTCCGGAGCTCCACAAGGCTCCCATCTCGCCCCAGTGCTTTTCAATATTTTTGTTAACGACCTCCCCCATTGTTTTCAGTATTCGAATTGCTTTCTATACGCCGACGATTTGAAATTTGCTAGATGTATAGAATCATCACACGACGCTATACTTTTGCAAGAAGATGTAGACAGATTATTTAAATGGTGTACGTACAATCGAATGGAACTGAATATTAAAAAGTGTTATTACATAAGCTTCTCTAGAAAGATGAAACACATGCGTTCAGACTACATGGTTGATAACAAGAAATTAAATAAGGTGGACAAAATTAAAGATTTAGGTGTTCTTTTCGATGAAAAACTAACATTTATACCACACATAGAGCAAATAATAACAAAGGCTTCAAAAATGTTAGGGTTTGTTATAAGGAATACCAAAAGTTTTAAACAGAGTAGCAGTATCTTGGAGTATTGCAGTGTTGTTTGGAGACCACACTACGCTACACACATGTTACGATTAGAGCGAGTCCAGAAACGCTTTTTGTGGCACCTTGCATTTTCACAGGGTAAATCTAAAAGCTTGCCGTCCTACCACACTCGATTGCGATATTTCAGGATGCTGCCACTATCAACCAGAGCCAATATTACAGACGCATTATTCTTTTACAAACTGATCAGAAGTAAAATTGACTGCCCAACATTGCTTGGCCTTTTTAGATTCCGTGTCCCTACCAGACTCCCACGTGGTAACGTTACCCCCCTTTGTCCACCTCTGCGTAGAACCGTCCTTGGTGCAAACTCAGCTATTCCTCGATTATGCAAGATTATTAACAGCTGCGTGGACGTAATCGATATACACCATGACCCCATCGGGAAATTTATTAAATCAATTCTTCAATTGTGTTCTGAGGGCTTCTTAAAATAAAATAGAATTGAGTCATTATAATTGTATAATAATCTTAAGAATGAATTTATTGATTTACTTGTTTTAATTAATATAATCCTGTTTTTTAATATTTTTTTAAATGAATACTTCTTGTTTTACTGTTTTAATTTAAAATAATTTAATATTGAATGTTAACCGTTTCTTGTGCATGTTGTGTTAGTCAGTAAGTAGTTATTACACTTACAAATGTATTTTTTTTTGTAAAATTTTACTCCATAAATGTAATGGTGTACATAACTGTTGGCTAACCAAATAAATAAATAAATAATAAATAAATTATGAGACCACTGATCGACCATTCTGAAACTGTTGTAATAGCAGATTAGGGCCCCTGATGGTAAGCAGTGATGCAATTGTTGATGGTAAGGCGAGCTAGTTTCAACCTTTTTATTGTCCCACTATTGGGCACAGATCTCCTCTCATACAGCGCTAGTTTATTAAGAGCCTATTCACTCTAGACTTGAACACACTTAAATTGTAATCAGACGCGAAGACCGCCGCTGGCTAATTTTGTCATTCCCTCGATGTACTATAAAAGACGAGTTCAGTATTTTTTTAATATTATCTCACGATAAAGTTAAGTTTTTTTATTTACTTAAACATTTATATGTACCATAAGGACAACATTACCTGCCTGATTTACTTAAGGTCAGCTTCCTGTCTAACCAGATCCACATAAACCGGTGTTTTACATGACCGACTGCCTATACAACGTGTAACATAAAGGGTATATACATAACAAAGGCATGGCATCTTTACATGATATCAAACGATATTGGAAGGGTTTTTTAATCCTATCTCTTTATGTTAGGAAGTTATGAGGAAAAACATCGCTTGTGATAGGCTACTATCATACTAGTCGCACAGAGATATTGAAGACATTTATTGGATTTTTGCAAGTAACGTGACAGGTAACGAGTAGTTATTAACGTATGTAGTGTGCTGCCACGTTTGTTATGATTTGATTTTATGAAACACATGAAACCGAAAATTTGGTACCAATATTTTGAGTATTTTATTTTCAGTTGAAACCCTTCCGATATCGTTTGATATCATCTAAAGATGCCATGCCCTTGGTATGTATATACCCTTTTTGTTACACGTTGTATAATTCAGAAATAAGGAGATCCGAAGAAGAACGATCAGTTAGACCAACTTTTGAGGGCTCCAACAACCCGTAACGACTGCTATTAGATGTTGGTATGGCAACCGGGACCAACGGCTTAACGTGCTTTCCGAGGCACGACCAGACCAGTGCAAATAAAGATATGACAGCGGGGATCGAACCCGAACCTCCTTGCGCAGCGGCCGCGTCCGCTACCGCTACGCCACGGAGGCTATATCAATATCCCCTTCATTGTGTTCCGACTGTATCAGAACCGAGAAGCAGCCTAATATTTGAAACAGAACACTTCGACCACAGTTCTGGCTCACTTGTGTTGTTTTACTTTCAGAGTTAGTAATCAAAGTTGGCGTAATTTTAAATGAGATGAGATCAGAGTTGTGAAGTTCAAGCTTATAAAATCCTTAAGTAAGTTGGATAAGTAAGTTTATCCTTTTGAAGTAAGGAAGTCCGTGGAATTCTAAATATTCTCAATTATAAAATGCCGGTTAAGGGTTACGAAGTTAAGGAGGGGGTGGAGCGCGTGAGGCAACGGGAATCCCAGCGCCCTCACGCCACTAGCCGCCGCAGGAGACACTCTGGTCGGGAGATGACACCAAACTCCCAGCCACCGTAGGCGCGGGCCTGCGGGCGGTGAGCAGTGGGCAGCTCGCCGCCCGGTAAGGACCAGGCCCGAGTCGACTTCGCGTCGTGTTTCACGCGCGCCTCAAAGAGCACATCATAACGGGGTGCACGAAGACCGATGCCTCCTGGGTCAGGGTTGCGGGTTGGTTAAACAAGAAACCGTGGCCCTGGCCGTCCCACAGGCAAATGAAGAAACACTGGTGGGTTTTAGTCAGTAAAAGTCTGACGCGCCCTTCCGCTCCGGCCAGAGCGGGAGAAGTCATTTGATGATTTCCCATCCCAAAAAAAAGGGTTACGAAGTTTATTGATAACGAAGGTACAGTCGATCGTAGGCAATGACAAGTAGAACGTAGCTGATGTCGCACCGAAATCCTAGTCACAGGCATACTGGAGGACAAATGTTCAAAATCAAAATCAAAGCATTTATTTCAAATAAACCAGTTACAGGCACTTTTGAATTGTCAGAAGGTCGGTCAGTCAATAAGATGAAGCTAGTCGCCCATTCCAAAGAGTAGGTACCTATGGAGAAGAACGGGCAAGAAACTCCATGGACACTCTTTTAAATTTTCAAGCTATTGTTACATATACATATTTGATTACATTATTCATGTTGAAATCAACCAGAGAGCTAAGAGATGACCCGTCCCCTCCGACGGCGTCCGTTCACGAACATGACGAATGGATCAGCATCATTCAGCTCAACCATATTGAAGGGAACCCAATGACCCAACACACACGCCACCATCAGCGAGACATTTGAGTGAGCATGACATACTCTCAACAGCCAGAGCACTATCAAGTCAATAAAAAGACTAACCCAACAAAAAAATGCCTTACAGCACATTCGTACATTGTGCTCACACGTTTGCCATGCAATTATACAATACTAAGAAATTGAATCTACACAATGTTAAGATAGTTTTGTCCAAGGTTCAGCAGCTCCAACCGTGTTTCCGAATACTAAGTTTAGCCCCTGTGCAGCTGTACAAGTGCCGAACACCTCTGTCAGCGATACAATTCCGTAACGTACAATATGCTTGGCTACATAGCGTGTAATACAGGCTTTGAATTAATAACATAAACAATTACATGTTAAAACTACAAGAGGAAAAATCAGAGAACAACCAGTGTATAGAAATCGGACGCAGCTCAAGCCCAAGCCTTTTTGTCCTCAATATAATCCTTCACACTATAAAAAGCTTTCTGACACAACTTACGTTTAATGAAGGATTTGAATAGTTCCACGACAAGTATCGGCAACATGTCAAACGAAGTCGGCCGATTTTGCCTGACAAATATGACGACAACGCGCAGCTTATGTCCGCAGCGACGTCAGATGATTATGAAGTCGTGCGACTTCGCGAAACTTCGCCTGATATATTTGGGGACATCGCGTGACTTATGTCCGTAGCAACGTAGTAGTAAATGTAGTTGGTGACACATGTCGCGCGATGTTGCCAGACATGTCGAGCGAAGTTCGGCAACGTCGCGCTACCTCATCTGACGTCGCTGGCGACCCGTGTCGCGCGATGTTGCCAGACATGTCGACCGAAGTCCGGCAACTTCGCACCACCTCATCTGATGTCGCTGGCGACCCGTGTCGCGCGATGTTGCCAGACATATCGAGCGAAGTTCGGCAACGTCGCGCTACCATATCTGACGTCGCTGGCGACCCGTGTCGCGCGATGTTGCCAGACATGTCGACCAAAGTCCGGCAACGTTGTGCTACTTCACCCAACGTCGCTGGCGACACGCGTTGCACGACATTTGTCCCCGAAGTCAGTGTCGTACACACAAAACAACACCACAGATGTTACTTCACGTAGTCCTCAAAGTTCTCGTTACAGTTGTCGCAGTAGATGTTCTCAAAGATGGCTTCATCTTTATCGCTTGCTTGGTATCGATAGGCAATTGCAGACTGACTGCCGCGTTGAGTCACACCGCTTTATACAATATGTAAAGAAAACCCTGTCCGATCCGTGAAGGTATTGTTAGGAATCGGTAAATGATTCTACTAATGCCGACAAAACCGGACTAAAGTTTAAAAAAAAATCCCCCTAAAAAAATAAATATTATTTTGCAAAAAGAGGTAACTTAATACATGTGCGGTTGGACACCCTTCCGCGGGCGACGGGGGGCAGGGCACGCGACGCGTGGTCGAATCGCATAAGCGTACCGTCAAAATGGTGTTGTCACTTTTTTAAAAATTATCAAATTTCGGGGAAGTTGGAATTAATTCGCAGGAAAAAAAGATTATTTTAAAATTCATTAGTATTGTTATAGATCGCGCCAAACATCTAGTCCGCTCTGAAGTTGCTTCGCGCATTTGTACAGTCACGCATACTATTTAAATATATATATTTATACATTGTATTGTATTGTTAGGTATCGATAACTGATTCTACTAATGCCTACAAAGCCGGGCTAAACATAAAAAACCCCTCTAAAAAAATAAATATTATTTCGCAAAAAGAGGTAACTTAAAACATATGCGGTAGGCCATCCAGGCGCGGGCGAAGAGGGGCAGGGCACGCGGCACGCGGTCGCATCGCTATTCGCTCAAAAATAATGTTGTCACTTTTTAAAAAATACCAAATTTTGGGGAAGTTGGAATTAATTCGCGGGAAAAAAAATAATTTCAAAATTCACTAGTATTGTTACTATGATGATTATGTAAAATTTCATATGTTATTTGGTCATGTGTTTACCTAACCTTTCGGATTCGGGTCGGACAGGGTTTTCTTTACATATTGTATAGGTTAGCTAATTGAACAATCCAGATCTGTCTAGTATAAATAATAACGCTCAACGTCTCTAGTACATTCTTATTTATAACCTGCAGGGTAATTGTGAAACACACTTTCAGTAGCAATGGGTTTCATTTTAACGTTTAAACAACATTCAATGCGGTATAAACGTTGACACATTTTTCTAACTTATGGAGCAATGAACTAGCAATAGGCTTAAAAATGATTCCAATTAATAGTAATACCACAGTATAAAAATCATACAGTAGGTCGACGCCTTTGATCTCGTGTAAAATGCCGACATCGTCTAGATAGTAACGCATCGGCCGGGGTTGTCACAAAGAAACAATATTTATGAAATTATTTATTTATTGCAGATCAACATCCATAGCTGTATTATATTTAATTCATTTGCTATTTTTACTAAGGGAACAACTCGAGACAGATTTAAGTTATTTAGATGGCATTTTCGTAACCAGCAACAATTGACCTCGGAGTTAACACCCATATCATATTAATATACATTTAAATAAGCTAAGCAGCAAAAACAGCAGCAAAGCAGCCGCAACAGTAAGCCGCGGCAGTAAGGTTCTGGAGTGGCGGCCACGTACTGGAAGACGCAGCGTAGGGAGGCCCCCAACAAGGTGGACCGATGACCTGGTGAAGGTCGCGGGAAGCCGATGGATGCGGGCTGCACAAGACCGGTCAGCGTGGAAAGCCTTGGGGGAGGCCTTTGTCCAGCAGTGGACATCTATAGGCTGAAGAAGATACATTTAAATTGGCGTCCGCCATCTTGGATTTCAGAAAGGATAGCTTTTTCGTAACAAGCACCACAATTATATTTACTTAATTGACACCCATATTAAATTATAAAAAAATTACGTTCGCCATTTTGGATGTCAAAAAGGATGGCTTCTTCGTTACAAGCATCCCAATTATACTCAAAATTGACACTCATATCAAATTATAAAACAAACAAATAAAAAAACAAACACGTGTTAGCCCTTAATGATAGATACCGAGCTACGAACATCGTTTTGTTCACAGCTCGGGTGCCGCTTACCCGCGTCTCGTCCCTCACACCCCGCACGATTGCTCTATCTAGACGTCTTCGTCGGACGACTGTATGATTTTTAGACTGTGGTAATAGTATGTTACACAATTAGGTTACAGGTACTTCATAGGACACGGAGTTTCTAGTAATTTCGATGTCGATCTTTTGTTGTCAATATTGATGAATACACTTCCTTAGGCCTAGCAATACATTTTCGGATCGCATCTCTACAATGCCTAAGTCTAGAGATATAGGGCTTAAAAGTTACATAAGGTATGTCACGCAATATTGAACCTTATGCCAATGACATAAGGTGCAATAAAATGACATAAGGTGACAGAAGGTTTTAATATGTAATTATTTATGTTATTAATTCAAAGCCTGTATTACACACTATGTCGCCAAGCATATTGTACGTTACGGAATTGTATCGCTGACAGAGATGTTCGCCACTTGTACAGCTACACAGGAGCTAAACTTTCCACAGATTCGGGAACACTGTTGGAGCTGCTGAACCTTGGACAAAACTATCTTAGCATTGTGTAGATTCAATTTCTTAATATTGTATAATTGCATGGCAAACGTGTGAGCACAATGTACGAATGTGCTGTAAGGCATTTATTTGTAGGGTTAGTCTTTTTTATTGACTTAATTTCTGAATTGATTTTTGTGTGTTTTCCATAATGGACGCTCTCAGCGTACAATATATTTCTGCATCGTTCTCACACGGTTGATTTCAACATGAATGATGTAATCAAATATTTGTAACAATAGCTTGAAAATTTAAAAGAGTGTCCATGGCGTTTCTTGCCCGTTCTTCGTCTTATGTACCTACTCTTTGGAATGGGCGACTAGCTTCATCTTAATGACTGACTGACCTTCTAACAATTCAAAAGTGCCTGTAACTGGTTTATTTGAAATAAATGCTTTGATTTGATTTGATTTGAATCCTAACAGTATTTTATAATAGAAACTGAGAGTCAAAGAACAGAGAGGGAATTAAACAAAGTACTGTTCTTTAATTAAATTTCACTTCGGTTTTGATTTTAATAAAATATTTTGCTCAGTTATTAAGTATTCGAAAAAAGTGTTTATCGATTTCTATTGCTGACTCTAGGTACCCATCGTGAGCAAGTCCGGTCCGCGAGGGACAGTTTTTTTTTTTAATCCTTTCCCGCACTAAGAAGTACTCCTGTATCCTGGGTAAATTTACAAATATTTAAACACAAACAATATCCACTATGGGCCTCATAACAAAGCTTAAGGTCGCACAGAGAGCTAAGGCGAGGGCTATGCTAGGTGTTTCTTTATGTGATCGAATCAGGGATGAGGAGATTCGTAGATGAACTAAAGTCACCGACATAGCCCAGCGGATTAGCTCACTGAAGTGGCAGTGGGCGGGGCATATAGCTCGTAGAGCCGATGGCCGATGGGGCAGCAATGCTCTTGAATGGCGACCACGTACCGGCAAGCGCAGCGTCGTCGGACACCCACCGACTAGGTGGTCGGATGACCTTGTAGCGAGTAGGTCGTATTGCGTAATTAAAACTCAGATACACATAAGTAAAAGAGTACAATTATGTATATGACGTGTACAATAACGTGATGTAAGATAACTATTTACAAGAGTATCAACAGGAGTAGAGTGTAAATGCTACTCGATATAAGAAAAGAATGTGTATGTACACGAGTGAAGACAGGAATAGAATGTGTCTCTTACAGGCTATGCACTAACTTAAATAAACTAGCTATCTCAAAACAATAGTGAGGTGACCAATAGGAAATCAGCTTGCTGTGCCGTAGAAATCCTCGGAGTGGCGCGTGCGTTCTGGATGCTGATTCGTTGATCGAGGGAGGCCGCGGCGTGTGATTGCTCGGTGTAGAGAGCGCGCCAATTTACAGTCCACGTGCAAGTATGGTTCGCTATAGTTACACACGCTCCCACGCACATGGGCCAGATGTGCTTCCGGGGTGAGATTTATAAGCACCCTCGCGGTGGCCGGTCGGGACGCCCGCCATGACTTCCGCGATCCTTGTGTTATTTATAGGAACCTTTCGCGGAAGGTCGTCGGAATTGTGTAGCATGTGCGTGGCTGCTACAACCTGAAGCGCTGAATGCCAGCCGCGTCCACCCGTTCTTTTTGAAAATCTTTGGGAGAGGCCTATGTCCAGTTGTTGACTTCATGTGGCTGAGATGATGATGATATTTAAAGCAGACCCAGTTCTATTGTTTTGATTTTAGGTTCAATTATTTGAGAAAAATAAACTTAGTGTACATACGTCGACTAACCGCTGGCCGTGGTCGTATCAGCAAAGTATTAGCAATGTAATCTTACAAATGAACGAGTTGGCAATGTAGCTTGTTATTGTCATAAACTTGCCGTTTCAGTTGCCAAAAGTTTAATTGAAATGATGATAAATTGATATATTTTTGAAGTGTAAAACTACTTTAACTTTTGTTGCATGGAGAAAAAGCAATGAATTCGCATGAGCGTGACTGACCTTTATTTTTGTTTTGGTTGGGAAATCATCAAATGACTTCTTCCACTCTGGCGTGAAGGGCGTGTCAGACTTTTACTGACAAAAGCCATCCGTCTTTCTTCGCGGCTAGTGGCGTGAGGGCGCTGGGATTCCCGCTGCCTCACTCGCTCCGCCTCCTCCTTTGCCAGCATCACTACTTTGCAGAAGGAGGTGACGGCCTGCCATGCACTCTCTCTCCGGACCATGGCCTGGACCAGGGTCGGACGCGAGAGATCGCCGCTACGAGGACACGGCGGTGCTCTACCCAAGCCGGGCAGACCTCCACCGTATGCTCCACCGTGTCCTCAGAGCGATCTACACAATGGTGACACCCTGGCGTTTCCTCCCGCCTTATCCGGAACAGGAGCCTTCCGAAACAACCGTGTCCGGTGAGGACCTGCGTCAGGCGGAAGGTGAGGGCGCCGTGGTGCCTCTCTAGTCGCTCCTCAAAGAGGGGACTTACCGCCGCTATTGTAGCGTGCCCTGTGACCGACCTGACACCGTGATAGATTTTTGTTTTTGTGTATTCTGTTTTTTTTTTTTTTTAGTATTTTTAAACTAGTGCTTGACTGCAATCCCGCCTGATGGTAAGCAGTTTCCACTTCTGTCCGTCAGTCTCATGACTGCTAATTTGTTTTCTAAGTACAAGATTTGGCTGTAAATATACAATTACATAAATTAATCAGTAACCCAATTTCTCCAGAGATGGCGCTGTACTTCAGGCTACTTCGCGCAGTTAAGATTTATACTGATTTGATGGCGTCGTGACGGGTGTGAGTTATAGAATATTTGGAATCTATATATCTTTCTTTAGCTATCACCGTCCTTCGTAGGTCCGTTTTAAGGATTCTATACATAATAGGCCATCTCAATGTAACAAATAGCCGAGCTTTTTAACTCTTACATGTCTGGTGCTTTTTTAATGTGTACACATTTATAAATTCATGACATAGATTATTTATATCATGCGATACTTAGATAGTCATCATCATCATCATTTCAGCCGAAAGACGTCCACTGCTGGACATAGGCCTCCCCCAAGGTTCTCACCACGACGACCGGTCCTGCGCCTCCCGCATCCAGCGGTTTCCCGCGACCTTCACCAGGTCGTCGGTCTACCTTGTCGGGGGCCTACCTACGCTACGTCTTCCGGTGCGTGGTCGCCACTCAAGAATCCGTCGGCCCCATCGTGCATGAAAAAGAAAAAAAAATATTAACAGAACATCGGCTGCCGGCAGAAGTTACCACACACCAGATAAAGTCTTGCCGCCAAGCGATTCGTCGTGTTTCGGCGTCATGTGTCTGGTGAAGCCGTAAGGAGGACGGGTCTGAGCAGTTGTGTTGCGATGTGTGGCGGGTACGATGCGCCAATTGTTGTTGTGTCGGGAGTTTGGTCGTGGGGGGTAGCGGGATCCGAAGCACAGTTCCGCCTGTTAGACCAGCCGATCGCAGTTAGTTAGGGACTCAAGTAGTGACCGCCCAACTTTGGGCGGTTCATTCTATCCAAAGCCAAAGTAGCTGCCAGAAAACTTGGCGCTGGACAGCTTCTAATGTTGTACAAAGCACCGTGGTCCGTTCGTGTGTGGAATACTCCAGCCTCATTTGGGCTGGTGCTAAAAATGCCACCTAGTTACTTTGGATTCAGTGGAGAGGCGTGCGAAGAGGCTAATCCATCATCATCATCATTAACCTCTACTCACCCACTGCTGGACATAGACCTCTTCCATGGCACGCCATAAAGGTCGATCCTGAGCAGTTCTTCGCCAGCTAATACCAGCCACCTTTTTGATGTCGTCGCTCCATCTCGCCCAAGGGCGTCCTACGCTACGTTTGCCGAGACGCGGTCTCCACTCGAGGACTCGTTTACCCCAACGGCAGAGGCTTATTGGCGACCCAGATTTAGCTCAAAACGGTCTCCAAAGTTTGGAGCACAGGCGAAGAGTAGCCAGCCGTTGTTTTATAGGATGCATTTTGGAGAGTGTGCGGGGGAATTGCATTATTTAATTCTCCCATGACCGTTCCATTATCAGACGATCCGTCGTACAGCGAGTTTCCACCCGTACGTTGTTGACACCACAACGATTCGAACGAAGCGTTTCGCCTCGTCTTTTATACCGCGTACATCGAGGCACTGGAACAATTTGCCAGCGGCGGTATTTCCGTCCGACTACAATTTGAGTGTCTTCAAGGGTCTTAATAAACTAACGTGCTTTACCATCAACGATTGCATCAGTGCTTACCATCAGGCAGGATTGCGGTCAAGCACTAGTTTATAATTACCCGGTAAGCCGCCCGCGTAAGCTTCGAACCGAAAGAGCTCAATTGATATAAAATATGCGCCTGTTAAAATAATGAGAGCAATATGTACGTCCCCGTTTGCTCCCGATTTCGCAACATTTTTTGTTCCTGCTCTGCTCCTATTGGTCCTAGCGGGATGTTTTACAGAGATTTTTTTGTTTGAGATTTTTTAGATTTTTTTGTTTATCTGTGTACCAAATTTCATTACAATCGATTCAGTAGTTTTGGCGTGAAAGCAGGACAGACAGACGGAGACGGACACTTTCGCATTTATAATATTATATTAGTATGGATAATAAAAAAAAAAACGAGATTTTAGCAGAATCGTTCGGCTGAAACTCAACAACTCTCTCTCATAGAATTATTAATTAATCTCTGTAACAATGGCAGCCATTTTGAAATATAACTTTATTATAATGTACAACTATTGGCTGCTTTGTTTGAGGATAATATAATTACGAGGCTTTTGTGTTGGACTAGAGGCTAAATAACTAGATGTTAATAGCTTAGAGCTTGGGGGGCTCGTGGTAAAATGATTGAGTGGCTCGTGGCTCATGGCTAAATAATTTGAAGTGATAGAGCGGAAGTGGCTGGTGGCTAAGTAACCCTGCCACGGTTGGTTCGTTAATAAATTAACTTGTTAATTAAAGTTATGACAAAACCCGCCACACATTTCCCACCCACTGCAACTCCTGAAAGCCAGAATCAACAGTGGAGACCGCCAGAAACGATTCAACTGTCTTGGGTCACGCAACGAAATTAATCAGAAAAGAATAGCGGAGGAATAAGAAAAAATATATTTTTTCCACCTCCTTCCATAACAAGCAGGAGACAGAACAGAACTAGGCCAATCGGCACAAAGGGACATTATTGCAACTGGGAGAAGCCCAGATTGCCAAGCACCACGGAATAAATTTTGATTAAGTTAATGAGTCCTAAGTAGGTATGTGCTGTTACAATTGATTCCAATAATAGGTATGGCAAAAGCGCCTGAACGCACGGAAATTAGTTCTAGTTTTTACAAGGTGCGTATAATAAACAACTCCGGATGTAACTTGTACACTATCCAACATAATATTGCGTTCATTCTGCCAAAGAATACACTCCCACAAGATGTGATGTGCGGACTGTTCAAATTCACAGTTCGATGTAGAACACTGACACAAAGGCGAAGGAACAAGTTTAAAAGAATACAGTTTACTTTTAAAGTTGCCATGACCTGTGAGAAATTAGGCAACGCAGTGGTCAACCTCCAGCCATGTCTTAGCCAGCCGATCGTCAAGGGATGGAAAGAACAGATGGAGGTGGAGGATGGCCCTTGATGGAATTATCCCACCTACTTTGCCATTCGGATAAGAGGTCGTCACACCTAAACTACTGAACCTGAAATTTAGCGTACGTCATCTCAGAAGAAGAGAATTACTTACTTACATTTCCATTTTCTATGTTTTACCTGTATATTTGTTCCATTCCACCACTTCTTCTCCCAGCGAAAGCATTAAGAAGTGTCGAAGGGCGGGGCGTTTTGGGGGACTGTCTTATGTAATATTTACGTTCAAAAAGTGTTTTTTTTTTTACTTTTTTATAAACTAGTGCTTAACTGTAATTTCAGCTGATGGTAAGCAGTGGTGCTTACCATCAGCCGGTGCTCAAAAAAATAAACTGAATGAATAGGAAGGTAGACGGCAGTTGAGCGAGGTGATACAATGTTAAATCCAACAACACGACCAACGATGCTGCGCTAGAGGGAGATTGATCTGGAGACCCTCCACGACCAAACTACCGACAAAAAAGTGCTGATTCTCAGCTCACTTTGAATAAATGACTTGATTTTGAATGACTTAATAGGATATTTTTTATACCGAAAAAAATTGCGGTACGAAATTATTTTAAAAAACTTAAATAGCGAACAATTTGGGTTTTGGCCAAATATTTTCTTAATTTTACCATTTTTAGCTGGGCTCATGTACAGGAGACTTTTAGACTATATGTACCATACTATGGTAATGCACGGCTCAATACGCTATAGATCACATAAAATGTTTTTAGGGTAAACTGAATTTCACGCAGACAAAGCCACTAGCGGAAGCTAGTATTTAGCGGCCGCCAGCGACTTCGTTCGCGTGGAATTAGTCATGCTCAGCTCCTATTGGCAATATGTACGGCTGCGTTAGCTCCCGTTTTCGCAACATTTTTTGTTACTGCTCTGCTCCTATTGGTCATATCGGGATTTTATATAGCCTAAAGCTTTCCTTGATTAATAGGCTATCCAACGCAAAAATAATTTTTCAAATCGGACTAGTAGTTCCTGAGATTAACGCGCACAAACAAACAAACAAACTCTTCAGCTTTATATATTAGTATAGATATAGATTATGTGTACAAATAAGTTTTCGCCGCTTAACAAAAGATATCCTTACTAAGAGGTTTCGCTGAAATTGTCAGATGTAAAATGTGATATCGTAAGTTCGGACATCTGGTAATAACTTACACTTAGAGAATTAGTGACTCTGTATAAGTATCACATATTTATTTTTGAGCAAAAAAGTCAAGTTTTGTGCCGAATAATTGACATTTGCGGGAACTTTTGTTACTTCTTTAAATTGAAGAAATTCAAAAAAACTAATTAGTCCGTCAGTCAGATTTCCAAAAAATACTAAACACGTATTTTTTTTTTTCATATAAACAAAAAATCAAGACGACACCGCGCGTTGAAAACTCATGTGACGTCACTGCACGCTACACTTTTTAGCGGCCATTGACGTCACCAGCCACCTCTCCTGATCTTTGATCCCTTTTATATTTGTCAATTTTTATTGATTTGATAAAACAAAATATACTTATCCAATATTTTTCTATAACCTGAATGACGGAGTAAATGGAATCAATTTCTTTTTACCCAGTAAGTAAACATCCCTATTAAGGTCCATCGAATGCTTGTAAAAGCTTATGCTGAAGCTGCTTTAAGAGAGAAAAGTTGTCGTGAGTGGTTTCAAAAGTTTAGAAATTGTGAAGATAAAAAACTTAGTGGAAGACCGAAATCGTACGAAAACACGGAATTGGAACCATTATTGGAGGAAGATAGAAGTAAGAGGAAATACGCGGCCATTACTATTGCAGATATGACAAAATTATTCTCCTACATGATAATGCTCGTCCGTATGTTCAAAAAACGGCGGAAACTTGTACTTTTTTCAGTAAAATTTAATTCTACGTTACATACGTTTTTACATGGAGAGGGCTATGCTTGAGGTTTCACTGCGCGACCGAATCAGGAATGAGAAGATCCGCAAAAGAACGAGAGTAACCGACATAGTCCGAAGAATTACAACACTAAAGTGGCAGTGGGCTGGACACATTGCCCGTAGGACCGATGCCCGATGGGTCCGACGGGTTCTCGAATGGCGACCACGCACCGGAAGACGTAGCGTGGGTAGGCCTCCGACAAGGTGGACCGACGACCTGGTGAAGGTCGCGGGAGGCGCAGGACCTTGGGGGAGGCCTATGTCCAGCAGTGGAGGTCTTTCGGCTGAAATGATGATGATGATAATACATTTTAATGTTCAAATGTATATTTACGAAAATTGTATAATATTGTAATGGCTGTGGTTACTAATAATAACATTTAGTAAGCTCGTCCGTTTGCATTGTTCTCACACAATAGGCCCTCGTTAATAGTTAACTGTTATTTATAACCAACCGATATAAAGGGAATTATTTGTGATATTGGGCTTACATAATACAGGAGAATAATTTAGAAATAGTTAGACAACTTTATTATTAACAGTCGATTTTCTGGTGGATGATCGAATTTGTGAAAATATCAACGCAGGCGTTGCGCAAGGAGGCGCGGGTTCGATTCCCGCACAGTGCAAATATTTGTATGCATGAATATGAATATTTGCACTGGTCTAGTTGTGCTTCGGAAAGCACGTTAAGCCATTGGTTCCGGTTGCCGTACGAACATCTAATGGCAGTCGTTACGGATTGTTGGAGTCCTCAAAAGTTCAACAATTCGGGTTGTGGATGTCAGACGACAGTCGCTTCACGGAAAATATCGAAGTTTAGCTAAAATCAGCAGTTAGACTGGTAAAGCGGACCCCGGACTCCAAAGCTGAAAAAGCTTCGGATGCGACTGAGATTAACGCTGAAGTGATGCTGATCAAATGAAACAAAAGAAATTACTAGCGTTAGACACTAAATTCGCAACTCCATTCTGCACACTTCAAGTAAATTTCAAGTTTATTTCAATAACAGTTAAGTTCATTATACAACGTTACTTTTTCAGCAACTGAATCGATTCCAATCATTTTTACACCATGTTATATTTTTTCCCAAATGACACCCTCCGTGGCGTAGCGGTAGTGGACGCGGCCGCTGCGCAAGGTGGCGTGGGTTCGATCCCCGCACAGTGCAAGTATTTGTATGCATGAATATGAATATTTGTACTGGTCTGGTCGTGCCTCGGAAAGCACGTTAAGCCGTTGGTCCCGGTTGCCCTACGAACATCTAGTGGCAGTCGTTACGGGTTGTTGGAGCCCTCAAAAGTCCTACAATTGGTCTAACTGCAATGCTTCGATGTCGCCTTCGGGTTGTGGAGGTCAGACGGCAGTCGCTTCATGGAAAATGTCGAAGTTTAGCCATATCAGCAGTTGGACTGGTAAAGCGAACCCCAGACTCCAAAGCTGAAAAGGCTTCGGATGCGACTGGGATTAACACTGGGATGATGATATTTTTTCCCAAATACATTTAGAAATTATTGCACCATGGTATTACTATAGCCCGCAGTACAGCTGACGGTAGATCATAGTACTAGGCGTGTGAGAGAGGCCTTCCCCCCCGCACTGCGCCGGTTGTGGCGTGGACGGGCGAGCGGTGCGTTGGCCATATTTTTGTTGAGGCAACTAGGTAACATAACAAGCCCATAACTTTGTGGTTATTCATGATATCTTTTTTTAAATTTTGTACATAGATTCTTTACTTAAAAATACTGGACACGTGTTTCGGGTTCAGCATAATCAAAAAATAACGATAATAATAATAATCAGAATGAATAACAGGTGAATGCATAACCGAAATAGGGCACTGATGGGTGCTCTGGATGCGCAGTTATCAAATTATTTTGATACCTGCGAGGACCTCACTGATACTCATTCAATCCTGTACTGCGCAGCTGTAGCAGCTTGTCGTGTAGCTCATGTCAAATTTACCAGTGACTCTAGAGCCACACGACCGAAACCAGTAGTACCAGCTTGGCAGCACAGGATTGAACGTCGTATTGGTGGGGCCAGAGCACTCATCGGTAAACTAATCTGCTTCATGGAGGGAAATACTCGTCCTAGAGTGATGCGCTTTGTGAGGCGGGCATTCTCAGGTACAAATACCAGCCCTCAAAACTATATGGCCCGTGTCACGGAGCGCATCGACTTCCTGAAACAGAAAGTGTATGCATGGGCGGACCGTATTAGAAGATATAAACGACGAGTGGAACGGTACACCCAGAATCGCACCTTCCAAAGCAATGAAAGGAGGGTTTATAGGGACTGGGAACGACCAGAACAAGGTGTGACTGACACGTGCCTACCGGATGATGATGCCATGTGTTCATTTTGGCGCAGTATCTGGTCGGTACCTGTCAGTCACACTGAAGGTGACTGGGCCCAGGATGTCGAGAGAGCCTGCGATCCAATACCTGAAATGGGGGCTATTACCATCTGCCCCCAAGATGTAGCTCATGCAGTCCGTCCGTTACCTAACTGGAAGTCTCCAGGACCGGACGGGCTGCATAACTTTTGGATAAAATGGTTTTCCAAGGTCGCACACTCGCTTGGCATCTCAATTCCAGACTGCCTTAGTGTCTGGTTCGTTACTTCAGTTCCTAACTACTGGAATAACCCACCTGCTCCATAAATCAGGTAGCACCGCGGAACCCAAAAATTATAGGCCGATCACCTGTTTACCGACGGTCTATAAAGTTCTTACATCCATTTTGAAAACTAAAATTAACAAACATATTGACAGCAACTCCATCTTGTCTGCCTCTCAAAATGGATGTAGGAGCGGGTCCCGCGGTACTAAGGAGCTACTCCTTATTGATATGGCCATTAGCCAACAGGTTCGTCGTTCCCGAAAGGATCTGTCGACATGTTGGATAGATTATAAGAAGGCGTATGACTCAGTGCCACATACATGGCTCATGCGGGTGCTGGAGTTGTATAAAGTGGATGCAACTCTGCGCACCTTCCTGATGACGTGTATGAGGACATGGAGGACAGTCCTTCGCTATCCAAGATGTCGAAATATTCAGAGGAATAGCGAACCGATAAGGATCGAGCGAGGAATATTTCAGGGCGATAGTTTGAGTCCACTTTGGTTTTGCTTAGAATTGAATCCTCTAAGCACACTATTAGAGGATTCAGGTCTAGGCTATCGACTGAGGAGAGGTGGTCAGGTTATATCGCACCTCCTCTACATGGATGACCTGAAACTTTTTGCTCCCAACTGAACGAGCTACTGAAAATTACTGAAATTTTCAGTAGCTCCATCAGGATGGAATTTGGTGTGGACAAATGTGCGGTCATGCATGTAAAGTGAGGAGAGATTATGGAACCCGTGGGAACCCAACTCACGAGTTCCATAAGCCTTAGAGCCCTCTCCGCATCCGAAACCTATAAGTATTTGGGTATGTCGGAAGCGTTGGGTATCAATGTTACTGACATGAAGCAATCGTTGAAAGAACGCTTCTTTGGCCGCCTGAAGAAGGTACTTAATAGTCTTCTATCAGGCGGAAATAAGGTGCGCGCTTTCAACGGTTGGGTCATGCCGGTATTGATGTACTCTTTCGGCATACTCAAATGGACTCAAACCGAGCTTGACGCCCTGGATCAGAGGGTCCGTACGCTACTGACTGCAAATCGATTGCATCACCCACGGTCATCGGTCATGAGGCTGTATATCCCGCGAAAATGTGGAGGTCGTGGCTTTTTAAACGCCAAGACTCTCCACAATCGCGAGATATGCAGTCTCAGGGACTATTTCCTAGAAACCGACGTGGGGATGCATCGAGATGTGGTCGCGGCTGACAAGGGCCTCACTCCGCTCTCCTTGGCTAAAGAGAACTGGCGTAAACCAGTAGTGCTTGACACAAATGATCGCATGGAGGTATGGAAGAGCAAAGAGCTTTACGGACGCTTTTTCCGAGCCCTACGCGGGCCCGATGTAGATTTTCAAGCGTCCGTAGCCTGGCTACGTTTCGGTGACCTCTTTGGGGAAACCGAAGGTTTTGTCTTTGCAATTATGGACGAAGTTATGATGACGAACAATTACCGGAGATTCATTGTGAAAGACGGCACAGTTGACATCTGTCGGGCATGTCACCGGCCGGGAGAATCAATTAGACACATTATTTCCGGGTGTTCTCGTCTAGCTAACGGAGAGTACTTGCATAGACACAACCTTGTAGCCAGGATAATTCACCAGCAACTTGCTCTTAAATACAAACTTGTGGAATCGGAGGTGCCGTACTACAGGTATATGCCCGACCCAGTTCTCGAAAATGGCCATATCACATTGTACTGGGATCGATCCATCATGACTGACAGGACTATTATTGCCAATAAGCCTGATATAGTGCTGGTGGATCGATCAGAGCGGCGTGCAATGATTGTTGACATAACCATCCCACATGATGAGAACCTCGTGAAAGCTGAGAAAGCTATACAAACCAAGTGTCTTGATTTGGCTCACGAGGTTGTCGACATATGGGAAGTGGATTCAGCAATCATTGTACCGATAGTCGTGACAGCCAATGGCTTAATTGCCAAGAGCCTCGACCAACACCTCAGGAGGCTCTCGTTAGGCAGCTGGATCAAGGGCTTGATTCAGAAAGCGGTACTGCTGGACACGGCTCGCATCGTCAGGAAGTTCCTCTCTCTGGAGCCCTGACCGCCGGTAGCTTGGACCCTGTTCCCGATACCGGTGGGCTACTATTTTTTTATATTTTTAAATGTTTTTTATGTATTTTTTATGTAGAAATATATAAAAATGTAATTTATATGTATATACAATGAAATAAAGGAATAATAATAATACACTTATAAATATAATTTATAAGTGTATTTATTGAAATAAAGGAGATAATAATAATAATAATTTCTTTATTTGTTTAGAATGCAGGTGTTACAATATAGGTGTTTTCGTCAGATATAGTCCCAGTACATTCTGCCTTTTGGCATACAAAAATACAGAGGGGTCACTTATTATATAAATTATAATCCGAGATAGTCATATTAAAAATGAAATCATGCTAAGTATAAAGTTATTTACATATTTATATTTATAATTAGAACAAAATAGAGCAAACATTACAATCACAAAAAAATTACAAAAAACATTACAATTTATCATATAAAAAATCAGTAGGTAACAGTGTAATAGCACTTTTCTGTCAGAAACAATGACAGGAGTTTCTTAAATTTTATAACGGGCTGATCCTTTATACTATTTGGTAATTTATTAAATATAGTTGGTGCCATACCTATAATGTTTTTTTTTAAAGCAAAGCAGTGTTCAATCTTCCAGTACATAATAGACTCTGATATTTTGATCTCATGGCAGTCGTAGGATACGTACGACTGGCATGGTATCATTCAATGCAGGAAATAGGTGCATATTAGTTTTTACGAATACAGCCATTTCTAGAATGTATATACTAGGGAAAGTTAGAATGTTGTATTTCTTGAAAAAAGGAATGCAACTATCTGTAACTTTGAGACCAAAAATGGCTCTTATGCACCGTTTTTGAGCTTTAAATATAGACTCCCTTTCAGAACAGTTACCCCAGAACACTACACCAAACCTTAAAACAGAGACCACCAAACCGTGTTAAGCAACCATTAATGTATCAACGTTAACTTTCTTGGACAAACTGTAGAGAGTATATGCAGACGCACTTAATCTTTTGCAAACTTCCTCGGCCTGCGTTTTCCAAGTTAATTAACTGTCAATAAATATACCTAAAAATTTAGTCACATTTACGCTATCAATCGTTTGGCTTTTATAATTAATTAGAGATTGATTAGAGTTTTTTGATAGAAATGCATTATTTTTGTTTTATTTAGGTTTATGATAAGATTATTATCATTAAGCCAGTTTATTGTTAATTGTAGACACTTATTTATTTCGTCTTCATAAAAGTCTTTGTTGAGGCAGTCTACTGGATAGTACTGTCATCGGCAAATAAAACACAAGGGTATGGGATATGTTGTGGCAAATCGTTTATGTACAGTAAGAATAATAATGGTCCCAAAACGCTGCCCTGAGGAACGCCGAATTTAATTTCTCTAGGGCCAGATGAATATTTAACCTCACGCTTTGATTTGTCGCAAACTTTAGAGATTTCCGTATATTGAAAACGTCCACTTAGATACGACTTTATTAGACGTAGAGCATTCCCTCGTATACCGTAACTGTTAAGTTTGGCCAATAATGTTTCATGATTCACGTAATCAAATGCTTTGGTCATATCGGTTAAAATGGCACAAATTGGTATTTTCTTATCCACATTCAGCATTACTCTATTTATTAGATCGTATATGGCCATATTTATATTTTTACTAGCTTTCCGCCCGCGGCTTCGCCCGCGTGGAGTTCGGTTATATGGCGCTTTTTAGATTTCCCTCGGTAACATCATATTTTTTCGGGATAAAAGGTAGCCTATATTCTTTCTCAGGGTCTAAAGATTGTCTGTGCCAAATTTCATCAAAATCGGTTGAGAGGTTTAGGAAAGCGTAACAGACAGACAGACAGACAGAGTTACTTTCGCATTTATAATATTAGTATGGATTTTTACGAAAACCTTTTTGTTCCTCGCATAATATATTGTATTTCGACAGAAAAGAATAAAACGATTCTTAAATAACTTTTTCAAAGATTTTCGAAAATACGGGTATTAACGCGATGTAGAAAGACTATTGAAGTATAGTTATTAATTTATTTATTTATTCATTTATTCTTTCGCACATGATATGTACAGAGGCGGACTTAATGCCTTAGGCATTCTCTACCAGTCAACCACAGGTGGTGAAGAGATAAGATGGCAGGTGCTTTAGATTGAAAGAAAATTGTAAAGAAAAAAAAAATCCCTTAAAATTAATAAAAATATACTTAAATAAGCTAAATATACATACATACTATTACCAAAATATGTACTTATAATATATACATAAAAACTAAAATTTGGGAGAGGGGTGTAGCAATAACTCTACGCTAGTTGTTGCGAAAATAACTCTAGAGAAAATAAGGCTGAGTGAATAGGTTATTACTAAACTAGCGCGCTTTACCACCAACGATTGCATCACCGCTTACCATCAGGCGGGATTGCAGTCGAGCACTAATGGCTTCGCTCGCGTGGAAATCGGTTATATCGCGCTTTTTAGACTTCCCTCCCCTTCCCTCATTTTTTTTCGGGATAAAAATTACCCTATTATTTAATTCGGACTTTTGACTTTACGTTTCAAAAATTTCAAAGCAATCGGTTCAGTAGTTACGGCGTGAAAGCGGAACAATCAAACTCACTTTCCGATTTATTATATTAGTAAGTATTATTAATTTTTGAGCTAGTGTGAATGAACTCTGATAAAGATGTTGCTGCTCCATGCCACGTATTCTTGTAACGCAAGACTCCAAACTACGACCCCCCATTTTATTGTAAAACCGTGGGGGAGGCCTTTGTTCAGCAGTGGACCTCTATAGGCTGAAGTAGAAGACTAATATACGAATAATATATTAGTAACATTAATTTATACTAACTATAATTAACACACATACATCTTGTGGGAGTGTGTTCTTTGGCAGAATGAACGCAATATTATGTTGGATAGTGTACAAGTTACATCCGGAGTTGTTTATTATACGGACCTTGTAGAAACTAGAACTAATTTCCGTGCGTTCAGGCGGTTTTCGGTGTTGGTTTGAGTTGTTCACGTTCTAGCGACAATAACAACGGTATATGTATCTCTTTTCTACGATAGCAGCACCCCAAGTTATGCCTTCCGCACCAGGGTGAGTAAACGCTATTTTGCGGTGCGCACTGAATGAAAGTTAGCTATGAGCCAATATGACCACACAACGCAGCGAACGTGTTAAACACCAGCCACTTCAGCTCTATCAATAGCTCAGGATATATTATTTTTAAAAAAACACCTAGCTGCATCATTTCATATTTTAATTGCACTAATTTGTGTTTCCTTCTACAACTCTACCCCTGCCACTCAGCCTCCCCTATTTGCGAATAGAGGCATGATGTTTTGAAACAGTTCCATAGACTCTCTCAGTCCGCGCCCCTTTCAGCAGCAGTTGGTATAACATTTTAATTAAAACTCACTAGCTTTCCGCCCGCGGCTTCGCCCGCGTGGAGTTCGGTTATATCGCGCTTTTTAGATTTCCCTCGGGAACATCAAATTTTTCCGGGATAAAAGGTAGCCTATGTTCTTGTTCAGGGTCTAAAGATTGACTGTGCCAAATTTCATCAAAATCGGTTGAGAGGTTTAGGCGGGAAAGCGTAACAGACAGACAGAGTTACTTTCGCATTTATAATATTAGTATGGATTGTTGTCTTGTATTATTGTATTTATTTGTATTTGATTGTTAATTTTTATTTTATTCAAATTTCTTTGTTAAAATGTATGGATCCGAGCTATCTGAAAATATTTTTTTTTATATTAGTATATTATTAAAAATAGAAACACCGGTCCTGCATCATTTCATATTTTAATTGCACTAATTTACCTTTATTTCTACAACTCTACCCCCCTGTCACTCAGCCTCCCCCATTTGCTAATAGAGGCATGATGTTTTGAAACAGTCCCTTGCAGTCTCTCAGTCCGCGCCCCTTTCAGCAGCAGTTGGTATAACATTTTAATTATAACTCATTATATTTAATAAATTTAAGCGAGTTGACGCGAACACGTTCTGAGTTTAGTGTGTGGTTGCGTTGACAAGCGGAGCGGGCAGCGGATCAGATACTTTTTTTTTCGCCGGAGCGGAAAATCGTCATGGATGTTCTCCGCCCTGGGGTGGTCTTCGCCATTTATATTTTAAAGATAACTTCACGTAAATGTTGTTCGCGACGCCATGGTCCATTCGGAAGGTCCAATTTTGGGTCACTTTTTCGAGCATTTGGGCCTGTATTCCACGAATTACGTGTGTAATGTTATCTTGTGAGGCTTCGATCGTGTTCGGCTTGTCCACATACTCATAGACTTTACATAACCCCACAAGAAATAATCCAGAGGCGTCAAATCGCATGCACTTGGCGGCCAGTTCACAGGGTCATTTCAAGAGATAAGATGGAAAATCGTCATGGTGGTCCACCGCCCTGGGGGGCGGCGGGGTCTGACAGACTTTTACTGACTAAAACCCTCCCCGGTATTCCATCTCACGCCTACACCGAGGGTTGCGAGAACGAACACTGCTTCTGCAACCCGCGATTGGTGCTGGCCCGCCATTGTGGGTCTCCTCGGGTCATGGGGGCAGTGAGGTATTAGACTCCTCCCGTAATATCTCATCATCTTTCTATAGGATGCATTTTGCATTTTGGGGAGTGTGCGAGGGAATTGAATGATTTAGTTCCCCCATCTCCGTTCCACCAGCGGACGACCCGTCGTACGGCTAGTATCCACCCTTACGTTGTTAACACCAGTACGATCCGGACGAAGCGTTTCGCCACCTCCTTTATACCGCGTATATCGAGGACTGGAACAATTTGCCGGCGGCGGTGTTTCCGTTCGACTATAATTAGAGTGTCTTCACGGCTAGTAGAGTGAATAGGCTCTTAATAAACTAGTGCGCTTTACCATCAACGATTGCGTCACTGCTTACCATCAGGCGGGATTAAACATCTAAGAGTGGCGCGCGTAGAACACCTCGCTCAACAAACACAATCTTGCTTTACATCACACTCGGATCCACAGAGTAGGCAACTCGTCCATAGGTCAATGTATACACTTTTACAACAAGCTTCCCGTGGACATTCGAAACTTACCCATTAAACATTTAAAAACTATATAAAGGCCAAACTTTGCAAAAAGGGGTATTATAAAATCACTGATTATTTAGAAGACAATAAAGCTTGGGACTGAGCTGCTTGCTCTGCTAAGCAAGTAGGATCACTCATCACTTTTACAAGTCATACTTTTTAAACGAGATGGGGCAGGCATTTCCTAACTGACTACCTCTGAGAAGAAATAGCCGAAACAAACTCAGGGATCATCGTCTTTTTTCAAGTTTTCAAGGCACATTGAATAGGCGCGGGCTTGCAGACGGCGAGCAGTGGGCAGCTCATCGCCCGGTAAGGACTCCGCGTGGCCCTGGCCGCTGCACAGGCAAGTGAAAAAATACGGGTGGGTTTTAGTCAGGAAAAGTCTGATACGCCCCGCTCCGCTCAGAGCGGGAGAGGTCATTTGATGATTTCCCATCCCAACAAAAAAAGGGCTGCCAGTGGCTGTTGAGAGATGAGATCTCAACCGTAGGCGCTGTGAAGTACTTCTGTTAGGTTTTAACTGAATGAAAACTGTGGGCTTTTAAAACTAGTCATGAATTAAGTTTTAATTTAGTTAATAAGTCAGAAATAGACGAGTTTGTATAGTACAACCATGGCGGCAACGTCCTGCCATGGAAGATTTTAAACAAGATTCAAAAGGACTGTATATTATATTGATGGCCCCAGAGAATAAACGACCACAAATTTTTACACAAATTTTTTTCGTGTATTTTTCGTTTCATTGATCTATGTAGCACCTTTTAATTTTTTTTTTATAATTTTGTGTACTCAAAATACGCCCATTATATAATTTGATTTGTTTATTCCAGCTAAACTCATAGAATTATATTTATTTATATTTTTCTCGGTGGTAGGCAACAACATCAGCCGCCGGCATAAGTTACCACCCACCAGACAAAGTCTTGCCGCCAAGCGATTCGTCGTATTCCGGCATGATGTCTGGTGAAGCCATACGGTGGATGGGTCTGAGCGGTTGTGTTGCGATGTGTGCCGCGTACGATGTGCCTAATGTTGTTGTGTCGGGAGTTTGGTCGTGGAGGGTCTCCAGATCATCCTCTGGCGCCGCATCGTTGGTCGTGTTGTTGGGTTAAACATTGCATCACCCCGCTCAACTGCCGTCTTCCTTCCTATTCATTCATTTTTTTGAGTGAATAGGCTTAATAAGCTAGTGCGCTTTACCATCAACGATTGCATCAAGCACTAGTTTATAACTACCTATTAAAAATATATATATATCACAAGTATTAATATACGATAATACGGTATATGATATTGTTAAAAGCTTTTTGAATCCCCGAGTTGATACGAATAAACGTGTTAAAACAAGCAAACCTAGTTGAGAAGACTTGTGAACTTCTTCTAGTTTAATAATAGTAACTTACACGTTTATTCATGTTGATAAAGCATACAATGTTTATTCTTAACGTGTCAATGAAAGTTTTAAAATATTTTTTACTAGGGGCCGCCACCGACTTCTTTCGCGTTAGTTATGCTCCACCCATGTTTGTCACAGCGTGATGTTATATAGCCTAAAGCCTTCTTGGATTAATAAGATATCAAATGCAAAAATAATTTTTCAAATCGGACTAGTAGTTCCTGAGATTAGCGCGTTCAAACAAACAAACTCTTCAGCTTTATATATTAGTATAGATTTATAATTAAAGTTTTGCATTGCCTCCTACGGTATTTAATCGGATTGTTTATTTTACACGAATAACCGTATAATGAAAGTTTGCTGTGATCTAGTCATAGAAATTTACAAGAAAAAAATAATAAAATGGTTTTTCTTATATTGTCGGAAAACGGTTTAAACTAAAATATATCCATATATTGAATGTGATAACATATTTTTTTATCTTTAATTTGGTATAATTTGTTTAACCTTATATACTACCAAACAACACTTATTCAAGTTTTATCGTTTTAATTTTTTCCCGAAAAGCTGTCGTTTTTACCCGACTACGGCAAAGCAAAAGGAGGGTTATGATTTTGACAGGCTATGTATGTATGTATGTATGTTCATCTGTTCCCTCGTAACTTCTACACTACTTATCAGAATTCGACTAATGACATATCATTAGAAGTGTCTTAATTGTCCGCTGGTTATAGGATATATAGGGTTTCACAAAAGCTAAGGTGGCGCCCTCTAGCGGATAAAACATACAGAGTAAAAAAATAAAGTTAAGATAAATATACCGTGTTTGGTATCACTTGATAGAGCTTCACGAGTACTTTATGCTTATACATAATTACAAAAATGCTTTTTAGTTCATCAATTTAACTTTTGTTAATATTATGCGCCACAAATACACTTTAACACCAAAATAGTACAAATAATAAAAAGTAAGAAAACTAAAACCCAACTACGACAAAAAACGACACTGAAAAAGTATAATAAACAAGATTTTCAGAACACTGAACTGAACAAAGTTGCTAATGTAGTTGCAAGTAAATGGACACAGTAGACTTTACCAAGATGCCTTCGTTGTAAATTGACAATAATGTCATACAATAATATTCACTACGTAGAGATAAATTTTCATGTTTGGAAATTCTACATAACGTGTCACTACGCCTAGTGACACGTTATGTAGAATTTAGACGTGTGACTGCGGTTTTCCAAACATGAAAATTTATCTCTACATTGAATATTGCATACTTCAGAATAGTATACATATAGGAAGTAAAGTACGATTTTACTAGGATTATTCCTTCTGTGTTTCAATGCGAGAGGAAAAGATGAAATCCTACCATCTTTTTTTGCTTTTCAAATCTATATCAAAATGAAAAGAAAAGAAAAGAAGAAAAGAATTATGAATTGAAAAGATGTCCTCTTACATACATAAATGTTGAGTTAGCTCGCTCTCAACCGGCATGCGTATAAACAAGTCTGTTCGATACCTCGTTAGCTTGGAGTGTTATACATTAGGAAGGTAGAAGGCAGAAAAAATAATAAAATAAAATTTATTTAGACACATTTTGTTGATAACATAAGCACAAAAGACAGGAAAACATAAATGCTGCTGGTGCTGCGAAATGTCACCTGGATACTTTGGATTCAGTGGAGAGGCGTGCGAAGAGGCTGATTGGCGACCCAGACTTAACTCGAAACGGTCTCCAAAGCCTGGAGCACAGGCGGAGAGTAGCCAGCCTTTCGGTCTTCTATAGGTTGCATTCTGGTGAGTGTGCAAGGGAATTGCATGATTTAATTCCCCCATCACCGTTCCACCATCGGACGACCCGTCGTACGGCGAGTTTCCACCCTTACGTTGTTGATACCACTGCGACCCGGACGAAGCGTTTCGCTTCCTCTTTTATACCGCGTACATCGAGGGACTGGAACAATTTGCCAGCGACGGTGTTTCCGTCACATTACAATTTGAGTGTCTTCAAGGCTAGAGTGAATAGGTTCTTAATAAACTAGCGCGCTTTACCATCAATGATCGGATCACTGCTTACCATCAGGCGGGATTGCGGTCAAGCGCTTGTTTATAACTTATATAAAAAAAAAAAACTAAAGCCGTACGGACGACGGGTCCGAGCAGTTGTGTTGCGATGTGTGGCGGGTACGATGTGCCAAATGTTGTTGTGTCGGGAGTTTGGTCGTAGAGGGTCTCCAGGTCAATCTCCCTCTGGCGTAGCATCGTTGGTCGTGTTGTTGGGTCTAACATTCGTACTATACTATTCGTACTACTTCCTATTCACTAAGGTTTTTTAAGTGAATGGGCTTACTAAACTAGCGCGCTTTACTATCAACGGTTGCATCACTGCTTACCATCAGGCGGAATTGCAGTCAAGCCCAAGTTTACTAGTTTATAACTATTAAAAAAAAATAACAAGTGATATGTAGTGTAATGTAGCAACTCTAGAACCCACACTAGGATACCCTGTGTCGTGGGATCTAGTCAATTCGGATTGAAGACACCTTATATGTGCGAGTGGTTGCTTATTCTAAACAATATTTAAACTTTAAAAAGAACTTACTAAAGAAACCATGCAAAAATAATTGTAAGGTTTGTGTGGAGTGTAATGTAGTGTAGTTTGTATGTCAAGCCACCGCAAACCGCCAGATTTTCCCAATCAACCTTGAGCCTTAATGCTTTAGAGATAAAGTTGAAAATCCAATAAGGAAATCGGACAGACTGCAGCAGCCCGACGTGCTGTCGTCCATACAAATGTATGTGGGGTTGATAGGAGGAATGTATTTGGGAGAAGTATTGCACCTGGTTGAGCATTTGAAAGAGAAATCAATGGAGTAAGGAAGAATTCAGTCCGTGCATAGTCTTAAGCTGAAAGCCACTTCGTAACTTTAACTCTACAAGTACACTTTGTACAACCCGCTATATCTAGGATTTTATGCGTTTCCTGATAAATAAATGGACCCATGAATCTTGGAACTCTTTGAGCGAATTTAGTGCGTGTAGCGGGCGCTTTCCATCTCTTCTGTCTCACGTCTTGCTAGTTCTGCAGAAAGTCAAATAACTATATACATCCATGACTGTATGTAGATACTCGAGGCTAAATAAGTAATGTTAAGCTACGCTTGCCGCGGTTGGTCTATGGATGGGTGAACATTTTTTTTTTTATATACCTATTGACAAACTTGCGCTTGACCGCAATCCCGCCTGATGGTAAGCAGTGATGCAATCGTTGATAGTTATGCGCACTAGTTTATTAAGAGCCTATTCAATCATTCATCTCTAGCAATGCTCATACATTCAGTTCGGTCCCAACGAAATTTTATAAAAACCGGTGCAGAAGTTTGGCAAAATGCGTCATTTGCTTGCTAGCCTATTCTGATCTATGTTGGCGGCAGCGTCCAGTATTACCGGATGCAGGTGAACAGTACTTTTTGCAACTAAAAATTCTAAAATAAAAACATTTTTACAAAAAAAAAAAAAACAACAGACTTCCAAAAAAAACGCAACAACCTGAAAAATAACTAATATCGGAAGTCCGTGGCAAAAAAGAATATACAAAAACCGGCCAAGTGCGTGTCGGACTCACGCACAAAGGGTTCCGTACCATTGATTTATGAAATTAAAGGATTTAAGTTATTTGTATAAAAGATTACGCGGTAATAAGCGGTTTACGATTTACGTGGTATTAAAAAAAACTACTTACTAGATCTCATTCAAAACAATTTTCGTTGATAATTTTTATAGTAGGTAATGTACCTACATCATATGGTTTTTTTTTAAATTTTAAATTTTCTTATTTTAGAAGTTAGAGGGGGGGGGGCAACTTTTTTCCACTTTGGAAGCGTCTGGCACGCCAACTATTCGGTTTAGAGAAAAAATATTTTAGAAACCTCGATATCATTTTTGAAGACCTATACCTCAAACGGATGTGTTTGAAAAAAAACTGAGTTTATATATATATATATAATTATAAACTAGTGCTTGACTGCAATCCCGCCTGATGGTAAGCAGTGATGCAATCGTTGATGGTAAAGCGCACTAGTTTATTAAGCCTATTCACTTAAAAAACTTAGGAATAGGAAGGATGACGGCAGTTGAGCGAGGTGATGCAATGTTAAACCCAAGACCAGCACGACCAAACGATGCTGCGCTAGAGGGAAATTGATCTGGAGACTCTACGACCAAACTCCCGACACAACAACATTTGGCGCATCGTACCCGCCACACATCGCAAGACAACTGCTCAAACCCGTCCTCCGTACGGCTTCACCAGACATCATGCCGGAACACGACGAATCGCTTGGCGGCAAGACTTTGTCTGGTGGGTGGTAACTTCCGCCGGCAGCTGATGTTATGGCCTACCACCGAGAATTCAGTTCCAAGTATGGGGAGCCCCCAATATTTGTTGTAACTGTGTGGGTTTTCATGACATCTTTTTGAAATTTTGTAAGTACATTAGATTCTTTACTTAAAAATACTGGACACGTGTTTCGGGTTTCGCATAAACAATAAATAATAATAATAATCATTTATTCTCAGACACAGGTCCATAAATTACATAAAATGAGATAAATTGAAATTAATAACAATCAAAATCAGAAAAATAAAAATCAGAAAACAAAAATAATCACAAATCAAAATTTAAATAACAATAGATAATAATTAAAAACTAAAGCCACATTAATAAAATTACATTAAATGATAATCGCAGGGGCTAGCATGCAACTGCAGCCACCTCCTTAAAAAAGGCGAGTCCCACCGCTCGGACAACACCCTCAGGAGCCCATTCGAACCGCCACGGGTACGGCGCAGAAGCGACGCACTCCGTCTTCTTATAATACCGTGGAAATCCTCGGTTCTAGCATCGGCAAACATCGATGACGCGCTACAAATCCGTGGCAGCCCCAACAGAATCCTAAACGCGTTGTTGTACTGAACACGCAGAGCGTTGTACGCCCGCTGAGTGAAGTTGGTCCACAGGCTACACGTGTAGAAGGTCTGGCAGTACGCCTTAAATAGGGTTACCTTCACCTGCGTAGAACAACGCGCAAACCTGCGAGCCAACATGTTGCAGCGGACCGACAACGCCCTACGCTCCCTCTCAATATCCGCAATATCAGATAAATCAGATAATGTTGTACCTTTAAAGCGGACGAAGCGTTTCGCGTCTTCCTTGACCGCGTACATCGAGGGACTGGAACAATTTGCCAGCGGCGGTGTTTCCGTCGGACTACAATTTGAGTGTCTTCAAGGCTAGAGTGAATAGGCTCCTAATAAACTAGTGCGCTTTACCATCAACGATTGCGTCACTGCTTACCATCAGGCAGGATTGCGGTCAAGCGCTAGTTTATTATTTAAAAAAAATAAAAAAAAATTTTTCGTCAAAATTTACACATGGTAGCTACTGCCAACCAATGTTCATCAGGGTGTGTCAAATTAAAAAGCAACGTGACAATTGTAGAGTCATTTTGTATACAAACAGTGCGTTAATTACGTAACGCACACACACCCATTTCATTTTGACAGTTCTACAACATTCATTGCGTTATTTATTTTGTTGAGCAGGCACATTTTTAGAACATATGGAGAAATAGATTTGGAATTTGCTTCAAAATGATTCCAATTGATAGTAATATTATATACAGAATATCTAAAGAAAACCTTGTCCGATTCATGAAGGTATTATAACTGATTCTACTAATGCCTACAAAGCCGGGCTAAACTTAAAAAAAATCCCCCTAACAATAGTATTTTTTTCGCTAAAAGAGGCAACTTAAAACATGTAGGGGCGAAGGCAATACATGCGCGGGCGAACGGGGGCAGGCCATGAGGTGCGCGCTCAAAATGCGAATGCCACCGGATGCCGCATCAAATATGGTGTTGTCACTTTTTTTAAATTACCAAATTTTCGGGAAGTTGGAATTAATTCGCGGAAAAAAAGATTATTTCAAAATTCACTAGTATTGTTACTGTGATGATTACGTAAAATTTTATATTTTATTTGGTTATGTGTTTACCACATTTACATATTCTATAGAATAGAATAGAATACTCTTTATTATGTACACCATATAGATTACAAAAACATAAATATAAAGATTTTACAAAGGGTGACACAATGGGCGGACTTATCGATAAGAGCGATCTTTTACAGACAGTCTTTGGGTGGAATAGTAAGGGGAAGGAGAGAGAAATAATGTAGGTAGTCTACAGTGTACTATTTACAATTTTACATAGTTTATATAATAAATATGCACGTTAAGTGTATCATACTAGTACAAAAAACATATACATATAATTAATAAAAATCATACAGAAGCAAATAAAAAATAAACTAAAAATAATGACATGTTTAAAGAGAGAGGAAATGCTTTTTTACCAGATCTCAATCTGAGAGCAGTTGCCAATAATCGGCTACTTAATCTACTGTTACTAAACCAAGGTATAAGAGAGTGTTCAGCAGCTATCGTCTTATATCAAATATCTTTCGTTTTATATTTTAATTTCAAACTTCTATGTATTTTAGCAACACTTCTACAATATGTTTCAAATTACTCCAATTGATAGTAGGTAATGGTGTGTACACATTAGGATGCTGGATCTAATAAAATGTAAGTATATCGAAATTGGACTTCTGTATTTACTTCTCCTACGACAGGAGATGAAAATATGGTACACTGAGTTGTAATTTGCTTTAATCCATACTAATATTATAAATGCGAAAGTAACTCTGTCTGTCTGTCTGTCTATCTGTCTGTCTGTCTGTCTGTCTGTTACGCTTTCCAGCTTAAACCTCTCAACCGATTTTGATGAAATTTGGCACAGACAATCTTTAGACCCTGAGAAAGAACATAGGCTACCTTTTATCCCGGAAAAGTTTGATGTTCCCAAGGGAAATCTAAAAAGCGCGATATAACCGAACTCCACGCGGGCGAAGCCGCGGGCGGAAAGCTAGTATGGAAATACGGAAGAATATTGAAGAGCGAAATGTTGGTATTAATAATTTTGGTGTAAGTTTTACTCGGTGGTAGGCCAACATCGGCTGCCGGCAGAAGTTACCACCCACCAGACAAGATCTTGCCGCCAAACAAAGCTCAATGGGTGCCATTCAATGCGGTAATTTAGAGTTTGGAAAATAATATTTAAAACGATGAATGAAAGGCAATAAGATGCAGCCGAGATGAGAATGCTAAAAGAGATGTGTGGTTTAACATGACGCTGCGACCAACAGGTGCGAAGAATCAAAATCAAAAGTCATTTATTCAAATTAGGCTGAGAATCATCACCTGTTGTTCGTCGTGTTCCGTCATGATGTCTGGTGAAGCCGTACGGAGGACGGGTCTGAGCAGTTGTGTTGCGATGTGTGCCGGGTACGATGCGCCAAATGTTGTTGTGTCGGGAGTGTGGTCGTGGAGGGTCTCCAGACCGATCTCCCTCTGGCGCAGTATCGTTGGCTGTGTTGTTGGGCTTAACATTGCATCACCTCGTTCAACTGCCGGCTGACTTCCTATTCACTCAGTTTTTTTGAGTCAATAGGCTTAGCGCTAAAAAACCTGAAGAGTTTGTTTGTATGTTTGTTTGAACGCGCTAATCTCAGGAACTACTGGTCCGTTTTGAAAAATTACTTTTGCATTAAATAGCCCATTAATCCAGGAAGGCTTTAGGCTATATAACATCACGCTGCGACCACTAGCAGCGGAACTAACTCCACGCGAACGAAGTCGCTGGCGGCCGCTAGTAATTATATAAAAAAAAAAGAAAATTCTTTATAAATAAACTAGTTGTTACCCACGACTTTGTCCGCATCACTTTCTGTCATTATGATCACGATTAAGTAGTCCTATATTTTATTTTTGGGTAGGTACGCAGCGTAGATAACGGAAGCCACACTTTTTAATGATTGAGGTATATTATTCCGTAAACGACTGTTTTAACTGATAAAAATAGCTGCGCTAGCGCTCTGATTAGGTAACTCAAGACAATGTCTGTGTTCTTTCTTTTTAAGAATTAACTTACAGACACGCCAAAGCCTAGAGCACTGGCGTAGAGTAGCCAGCCTTTCGGTGTTCTATAGGATGCATTTTGGGAAGTATACGAGGGAATTGCATGATTTAATTCCCCCATCTCCGTTCCACCAGCGGACGACCCGTCGTACGGCTGATTTCCACCCTTACATTGTTAACACCACTACGATCCGGACGAAGCGTTTCGCCTCCTCCTTTATACCGCGTACATCGAGGGACTGGAACAATTTGCCAGCGGCGGTGTTTCCGTCGGACTACAATTTGAGTGTCTTCAAGGCTAGAGTGAATAGGCTCTTAATAAACTAGTGCGCTTTACCATCAACGATTGCGTCACTGCTTACCATCAGGCAGGATTGCGGTCAAGCGCTGGTTTATAATATGTAAAAAAAAAAAAAAACGTTATAAGAGTTCATATAATTGTCCTTTTTAAGGTCGAAACATACTACCAAAACGTGACACGATGCCACGCCAGCCGATGCATGTCAGTATGTATCCATTCCGTATATTTAATATGGCCAGAAGCGCATAGATAACACGCTATGTGACCACACGCCGCAACATCCAACCGATTTGGATCAGCGGCGTGTTGTCGGGAGAGGGGGGGGACACGCCACCCGACGAATCAGCGCATTATGTTTCTAGTTAACACCCGACGTTTTTATGGCGGTTATAATAAAATATATATCATCATCATCCCAGCGTTAATCCCAGTCGCATCCGAAGCCTTTTTAGCTTTGGAGTCTGGGGTCCGCTTTACCAGTCCAACTGCTGATATGGCTAAACTTCGACATTTTCCGGGAAGCGACTGCCGTCTGACCTCCACAACCCCAAGGCGACATCGAAGCTTTGCAGTTAGACCAATTGTTGGACTTTTGAGGGCTCCAACAACCCGTAACGGCTGCCACTAGATGTTTTGTATGGCAACCGGGACCAACGGCTTAACGTGCTTTCCGAGGCACAGCCAGACCACTGCAAATATTCATATTCATGCATACAAATATTTGCACTGCGCGGGGATCGAACCGAAATATATATATATATAATAAAAAAAATATATATATATATTTTAAATTGGTTTAAAATGTCGGATAAAGAATTAGTGAAACGGTACTCAGGTGCCCGCGGTTTCACCCGCGGGCTTCGATACCCGGATTTCGATACGTTTTTTTAAAGTGCAACGATCCTATTGGTCGCTACGTGATGTTATATAGCCTAAAGCCTTCCTGGATTAATAGGCTATCCATCGCATAAAGAATTTATCAAATCGGAACAGTAGTTCCTGAGATTAGCGTGTTCAAATAAACAAACAAACTCTTCAGCTTTATATACTAGTATAGATGAGTACGTCTTTTTTATTTATTGTTTCTGTTCAAAATTAGGCTGAATTAATTTAATTTGTTTGGTAATAGTATGTATGTATATTTAGCTTTTTTTTTTTTTCAATAATTATATAGAGGCTTTTTTTTCCTTTACTATTTTCTTTCAAGCTAAAGCACCTACCATCTTATCTCTTCACCACCTAGGGTTGACTGGTGGAGAATGCCTAAGGCATTAAGTCCGCCTCTGTACATGTCATGTGTGCAAAAGAATAAATAAATAAAATATATCCCCAAAATCTGCAATAAATCTTCTTCAAAATCTTCATCTAGCTTGTCTTCAAGCAGAATCGAATCCATGGGCACGTGACACGTCAATATACTTCAGTTTTTCGTGAGAGACTACACTACACGATACGTGTTGTAGCATCGCGTGGCGTGTTGCCTATGTGCACGACGAGCGTCGGGTGTCAGCACAACACATCCCGTTGCGTTTTGATAGTATGTTTCTACCTTTACAATGCATAAATGTGTCACTGTCAGGCCCTTTATACCTGGGGTTTTGTTTCGGTAATAAGTTTTCACTTACTTACGTTTCCATTTTAATGTTTTTTTTTTTTTCCTGGTATTTTGGCGTGGCTAGCTGGCATACTATGGTAAATAATTTCATTGTTGTTGTGTTTTCTTGTGTTCAAAAAACTTATAACTTTATACAATACTATGTAGGTACAGACCTACATAGTATTGTATAAAGTTGTAAGTTTTTTAAATGAGCAGACTGCTGTGCTGCTGGGGAGTTGGTTTCGCAACTTCTTCTCCACAGCGATAGCAGTAGAAAGTTGCGCGTTTTGGGGGCGACTGTCTTATGTAATATTGACGTTCAACAGGTGGTGATTCTCAGCCTAATTTGAATAAATGACTCTTGATTTTGATTCTTCGCCTTCATTTCCCCATGAATTTAATTAAAGTTATTTTCCAAACTCTAAATGACCGCATTGAATGGCATCCATTGTGCTTAGTTTGTATAAATGAGCGAATTTCCTTTTGATAACAAAAGCGTTTTGGAAATAACTTCTAATGAAAATGAGTTTAATTAAGTGCGACCATCTGGCTCCCTTCTTAAAGCTTATTCTAAGTGCGTTTGTCCACCGCCTTCGTCACCAAGATCGAGATGACGGTGTCGGTAGCGATATATACAATTGTTATTAACTGTTTTTCCACTGCATGTTCGTCGCCATAAAGTCGTTATCCTGGTCGCTGAAGTCATCATTCTCCTGCCCTTGTCCCAATTTATTTGGGGCCGGCGCAATATGTCTTTTTCTTCCATACATCCCTATCAGAAGCCATCTCGGCAGTCACCCCCTTCTTAGCCATATCATCCTTCACACATTCCAGTACCCACAGTAGCAATTTCTCCTGTATCATGGGTGAGTTTACAATAGTTATTTATGCCATTGTCAAGCAATGATAGCTATTGTAAAACAAGTGATAGTATGTGCCACGAAGCGAAGCTGAATGGCATCATAGATCAGCACGAGTATTACAATAGTTATTTGCGACAGTGGCATACAAACCTGTTTCTATGACCTTGAAATAAATAAATACAAAAAACCGTCAATGTCGAACTTTATAATCCCACAAATGAAAGGCATAGGCAATTCATCCATACAGCCTAATAACATGGGATGCTTAGTCGTGACGCAAATACGCGCGCTTTTTGGCATAATCATAGGTATGTTGACTTTTTGATGCCAAAGTCATAAAAAAAAGTTTCATTGTAGTACGGTTTACCCGTGGAAATGGTCATTGTAACACAATTTGGCAGGAATGAGTACTATTGAGATACGACTTATGGTTATGTATTAAGCAAATTACCAAATAGTCGTAGAAAACCATTTAAATTCATATACACAAACAGCCAGATCCAGAACAACTAATTGCAGGCCATACAAATATTTGTTCCGTGCAGGAGTCGAACCAACGACACGCGGCGCAGCAGTCGATCGATCAACCACTGCACCAATCGTGTTGATAACAAACAATAATTCGGGCCAACCTCTGGTACTCAGCCTGACGTTGTTACATCCCGATGCAATTCAAAAGAGGGGAGATTGTGATAAGGGAGTAGCTTTAATCAAAACGTTCGTAGTTTCAGCCGAAGTTTTTTTTTTTTTTAATATTATAAACTAGTTATTGAACGCAATTCCGCATGATGTTAAACAGTGATGCAATCGTTGATGGTAAAGCGCACTATTTAAAAAAATAATTGAGTAAATATTTCAAGAAACACGGCAGTTGGCAAGGTGATGCAATGTTAAACCCAACAACACGACCAAAGATGCTGCGCCAGAGGGAGATTAATCTGGAGGCCCTCCACGACCAAAGTCCCGACATAAGATCCTTTGGCGCATAGTACCCGGCACACATCGCAACACAACTGTTTAAACCCGTGCTTTGTACGGCTTCACCAGATATCATGCCGGAACACGACGAATCGCTTGGCGGCAAGACTTTGTCTGGTGTCCGATGTTATGGCCTACCACCGGGTACAATTTTAGCTTCTCGGTGACGGCTGCAGTGGATAAACGCCCTTATGTTTGAAATATCATTAAATACGTTCCTAATTGAGTTTGATTGGTTCACTTGCTTTGCAAATGAGTTTGCGTTGCTGTAGTAAATCGGATTCGGAGTGACTCGTGACTAAATTGTAATTGTTATCGTAATTTTATGGTATTTAGTTGTAAGGTGCGTTTTGTTTGTGCAGAATAAAGAATTTTTCTTTCTTTCTTTCTTTCTTAAATTTACCCAGGCCGGTCCGTTGATAAATGACCATCAACCCTTACCTAATATAAATGGGAAAGTGAGTTTGTTTGTTTGTCCCGCTTTCACGCCGTAACTACTGAACCGAATACTTTAGACGTAAAATTTCAAGTCCTGATTAAATAATAGATTACTTTACATCCCGGAAAAATTTGATATTCCCGAGGGAAATATAAACAGCGCGATATAACCGAATTCCACGCGGGCGAAGCCGCGGGCGGAAAGCTAGTGTTTTTACTAATTTAGAAGCATGAGGAACAGGGAGTAAAGTTCACTTATCCTCCTTTAAAAGGAGGGGGGGATCCTCTGACCGTGTGTTGAGTCTGGCGGGCACTTGCAAGAAAAGAAAGAAAGAAAGAAAAATGCGTTTATTGACATTACAGCAAATGTGGTGGTGGTGGTGGTGGTGGTGGTGGTGGTGGTGGTGGTGGTGGTGGTGGTAGTGGTAACTATAAAAAATATAAAACTTAGCTCAGCATAATGTCAAATAACAACACAAGGTGTACCATCTTTTTTTTTATATATATATACCTACATATATTATAATCTAGCGCTTGACCGCAATCCTGTCTGATGTAAGCAGTGACGCAATCGTTGATGGTAAAGTGCACTAGTTTATTAAGAGCCTATTCACTCTAGCCTTGAAGACACTCAAATTGTAGTCCGACGGAAACACCGCCGCTGGCAAATTATTCCAGTCCCTCGATGTACGCGGTATAAAGGAGGAGGCGAAACGCTTCGTCCGGACGCTGACGCTGATTTTCAGCTACAACCTAACAACTTACGAGTGCCATACATTAGAATTACAAAAACACAGATATGCTATTTTTACAGAGTTTTCAGTTCGCAATAATAAATATATTAAATATTTATATTATTGTATATTATAAATCTATATATATAAAAATGAATCGCAAAATGTGTTGGTAAGCGCATAACTCAACAACGCCTGGACCAATTTGGCCAATTCTTTTTTTAAAATGTTCGTTAAAGTCCAAGGATGGTTCTTATGGCGAGAAAAAATTGAATAATTGCCGGGAAAACCCTAAAAACAGCCCTTTTCTTTTTCACATTTAATAATTTTTCTTCTCCGGCCGAAAACTGATCAATCGTCATTTAATTAGTTTTATTCCCGAGGAAAATCATAACCGAATTCCACGCGGGCGAAGCCGCGGGCGGAAAGCTAGTATCTAATAAATATTAGATATTTATATTAATTTTATATAATACTACATATTTAGATAATAATAGTAATACAAATGATAGAAAAACTCAAACGTCTATACCTATTATTAAAGCTGAAGAGTTTGTTTGTTTGTTTGGACGAGCTAATCTCAGGAACTACTGGTCCGATTTGAAAAATTCTTTTTGCGTTGGATAGCCCCTTAATCTAGGAAGGCTGTAGGCTATATAACATCACGATGCGACCAATAGGAGCGGAGCATAACTAACTCCACGCGAACGAAGTCGCTGGCGGCCGCTAGTAATGAAATAAAATTGTTATGGCATATATAAATGTGTTTATTTTATTATGTACTAATTAAGTACTACATATTTAACATACATATTTTAAATGTATAGTACTTACCTTGCGCTTCCTGGAAATTCTTATACTTGAGTAAAAGATTCCGCATCAAAATTCGTTTTGTAGTTTTAAACATTTAATCATACAAAGGGACATAGGGTAAGAGAAAGTGACTTTGTTTTATAATAAGTAGTGATTACAGCTCAATAGTGAGTATTACAAAATCCTTGAACATTCCTGTTGCTGTACGTTGATGAAAGTACAAGTACAATCGTCTACGTGCTCGTGACGTCACTGCATCGAAGATATTGGAATAGTTTGACAGCTGGAATTACTGATGAATGCGGTTTGTGGGGCCACTTAACAGGCGATTAAGTTACCAATAGATTTGTAAAATCAAAATCTAGTAAGTTATTCAAACCAGGATGGGAATCATCACTTTTTGAACGTCTAAATTGCATGAGAGTGTCCGTCAAAACAACCGTCCTTTATCAATTCCAAGTGCTTTCGCTGGGGAGGTGTGGCTTAGCGATCAGCTGCTGCGCTGCTCGTCGCGGGTTCGATTCCTGACAAATATTTGTATGGTCAACAGGTAGATGTTCCGGGTTTGGCTGTTTTTGTCATCATCATCATCTCAGCGTAAATCCCAGTGGCATCCGAAGCTTTTCAACTTTGGAGTCTGGGGTCCGTTTAACGAGTCAAACTGCTGATTTTGGCTGAACTTCAACAGTAGCGAACGCGGCCGTTGCGCAAGGAGGCGCGGGTTCGAACCCCGCACAGTGCAAATATTTGTATGCATTAATATGAATATTTGGACTGGTCTGGTCGTGCCTCGGAAAGCACGTTAAGCCGTTGGTCTCGGTTGCCGTAGGAACATCTAGTGGCAGTCGTTACGGGTTGTTGGAGCCCTCAAAAGTCTAACAATTGGTCTAACTGCAATGCTTAGATATCGCCTTCGGGTTGTGGAGGTCAGACGGCAGTCGCTTCACGGAAAATATCGAAGTTTAGCCAAATCAGCAATTAGACTGGTAAAGCGGACACCAGACTCCAAAAGCCGAAAAGCTACGGATGCGACTGGGATTAACGCTGAGATGATGATGCTGAGTAAGCAAACACGAAAAAATACACATCCTCGTTATTTTTTGGAACAGATTTTCGTTAGTTTCGTGGCCTTACATAGCGTGCAATCGATCACGTAATCCCGCGGAAGCCGCTTTTGAAGTCGTTTGAGTTAGTTCGACTTATTTGAATGTTACGCGACTTTGGAAACCACGACTTCAAAGTTTCTGTTTTCCTGAGATTATACTTAGTTACTTGTAAGGGTTTTAGTTTAACGGAAAATTCATTGGTTACTCTAGGGTATGTCTATCTAATCCCTCCTGATGGTAAGCAGTGATGCAATCGTTGACGGTTAAGCGCTACTGCACTTAATACTTAATTTAAGCGTCTTCAAGGCTAGAATAAATAAGCTCTTAATAAACATTACTTGAAGACCCTTAAAGACGCTTAAATTGTAGTCAGACGGGAAGAAGCACCGCCACTGGCAAATTGTTCCAGTCTCTTGATGTACGCGGTAAAAAAGACGAGGGGAAACGCTTCGTCCGGATTTTAGTGATGTCAACAATAATTGTTTGTCTTCTATTGTGAGACCACCGATTTAAATGACGACACGGTTGGTGCAGTGGTTGAGTGATCTACTACGCTGCGTGTCGCGGGTTCGATCCCAGCACGGAACAAATATATATAAATACGGCCTATAAGTAATTGTTCCGTGTCTGTCTGTTTGTGTATGTGAGTTTAAATGTCTGTAAACTTACCCACGATACAGGAGTCCTAGTATGGAGCAACATATCTATACTAATATATAAAGCTGAAGAGTTTGTTTGTATGTTTGTTTGTTTGTTCGCGCTAATCTCGGGAACTACTGGTCCGATTTGAAAAATTCGTTTTGCGTTGGATAGCCTATTAATCCAAGAAGGCTTTAGGCTATATAATATTTCGCTGCGACCAATAGGAGCGGTGCATAACTAAACCACGCGAACGAAGTCGCTGGCGGCCACTAGTAGGTATATAAATGTGGGGGGGGTTTAAAAATACAACACAACGACTTTGAGCGGTTTATTAAAATAAAAAACTCAACACACAAATAACTTAGGAAAATTATAAAAATAGGTACGTCTTCGCGTCGTGCTCCTCGTCGTGCCAATCTCGCCATTTTTCTCCTTTCTCACTCTCACATCCGTCCTCTCACTCACGTCGTTTGGATACACACCTAAAACATCACTCACTCAATCTATCAAATATTCGGATACATTCCATTCCCACATAAAAAAAAACTGTTTACATTGAATCATCATTATCATCATCATCAACCTTTTTATCGTCCCACTGCTGGGCACAGGTCTCCTCTCATACAGAGAAGGATTGAGCGTAATCACCACGCTTGCTCAATGCGGGTTGGCGATTTCAGACTTATAGTCCAAGTTTCCTCAAGATGTTTTCCTTCACCTTCAATCATTGGTGTCCAAGAAATACTTTGAAAGTACATATAACTTTAGAAAAGTTACATTGGTACTTGCCTGACCTGGAATGGAACCCGCGCACTCATACTTGAGAGGCTGGTGTTTTAACCACTAGGTCACCACGTCTACTACTTACATTGAGTACCTATTCATATTTATGCTGTACGGTTGTTGTGACTTCGCCAATCTTAAATAAAAGTCTTACCTTACATAATCCCCACGCTAATCACCGGTGATGTCCATCACCTTATTACGTTTATTTCCGCTATTATATCACATTTCGTCCTCCGAGGGGCGGTTACGTAGGGGTGGCATGTAACTGTAGAAATACAATAGTTTAAAAAAAATAATCGTCGAAATTTCTAAAATGTTTTTTCATTTGCTCAGAGTCTCTTTGTGTCATGTGTTTTTTTCTTTAATAAACAGACAGCTGTGCTGCTGGGGAGTTTGTTCCGCCACTTCTTCTTCCTAGCGAAAGCACTAGGAAGTGTGGTGATGGGTGGGCGTTTTGGGGGACTGTCTTATATAATATTGACGTTCAAAAAGCACTGATTCTCAGCCCAATTTAAATAAATGACTGTGTTTTTGATTTTGATTTATATGATAATATGAACAAAACCCTATTTTCTTTTTATTAATGGTTTTTACTAGAGCTTGATCGCGATCATGCCTGCGGTAGTTTACTAATCGTCTATTCACTCAGCCTAACCACTCTAGTCTTGAAAATACTTATAAGTCCTTAAAAAAAACTTAATTAAACTTAGATAAGCAAAAACACCATTTTTGAGTTCCGTACCCAAAACATGACAATAGGACCCTAATATTAAAACCCCGCTGTTTGTCCATCGCTACTGTCAAAATAACAACATAGGTTAGGTATACCAAAAATACAATAAAATGAATATTTAAGAGGGGGCTCCTATAGAACAGATGGGGATTTTTATAGATAACTAGCGGCCGCCAACGACTTCGTTGGAAAGAAAGAAAGAAAAGAAGTTAGTTATACTCCGCTCCTATTAGTCACAGCGTGATGTTATATAGCCTTAAGCCTTCCTGAATTAATGGGCTATCCAACGCAAAAAGAATTTTTGAAATCGGCCCAGTAGTTCCTGAGGTTAGCCTATTTTTGAACCTGAACCCTATTTTTTTAATAGGAGATCATCTCATCATTTTTTCATCATTATTTTTTGAATGGGAAAGGGCATGACACATTCTTCCTTACTAAAACCCAAACGTGTTTCTTCAATTGCCTGTGCGCCAGGGCCACGGTTTTACTTTCAAACAACGCGTGGTCTTGGAAGGATGGTACGGAAGCGTACGTGTGCGAGTCTGGTTCACAACTGGTCGCTTTTATAAATACCTCTCTAATTCCACAAAATGTTGAAGTCTACAAAGCTTTGAAGTCCACCAAGTTTTGCTAGCAGTACCAACCCTAAGGCCCTGCGGTCGCTGACGCGTTCAATTTCCGCTAACGTTTTAATAATTCGCTAAGCCGTAACCGTGCCGGCCGGGCGGATATTACGCCTTTAATGTTTACCGGATCGCCAGATTAGCACATTAGCTAAATTGTTTAGAGACTAAAATTAATTTAACTGATTAATTTAAATTGGAAAAGGATTGGTTTAAATGAAATGAAATGAAATGAAATCGTTTATTAAGCAAGTAGGATCACTGATCACTTTTACACGTCATGTTTATTTTTTATTTTATTTTTTTAACTAGATGAAGCCGGCATTTCCTAACTGACTACCTCTGAGAAGAAATGGCCGAAACAAACTCAGGGATCATCGTCTTTTTTCAAGTCCAGACATTAAAAATGAAAATGTTTACAACAATTTACCTTATAATTACGCATATTGCTTAGTAACAATTAACAATGCTTAACAGAGCGAGCAGCTCAGTCCCAAGCTTTTTTGTCTTCTAAATAATCTGTGATTTTATAATACCCCTTTTTGCAAAGTTTGGCCTTTATATGGTTCTTAAATCGTTTAATGGGTAAGTTTCGAATGTCCATGGGAAGCTTGTTGTAAAAGTGTATACATTGACCCATGAACGAGTTGCCTACTCTGTGGAGACGAGTGTGATGTACAGCAAGATTGTGTTTGTTCCTGGTATTTATATTATGAATATCGCTTATTTTCTTAAAATTCGAGATATTTTTATGAACATACATAAGATTTTCAAATATATATTGTGAAGCTACAGTCAGAATGTTCACCTCTTTGAACTTTTCTCTAAGAGATTCTCTAGGACCAAGGTTGTAAATGGCTCGAACAGCCCTCTTCTGTAAAACAAAGATGGTATTGATGTCCGCACAAGTTCCCCAGAGAAGAATCCCATAAGTCATAAGACTATGAAAATAACTAAAATAAACAATTCTGGCTGTATCCACATCAGTTATCTGTCTAATTTTCTTAACAGCAAAGGCGGCAGAACTGAGTCTACCGACAGCTTCTCAATGTGAGGACCCCATTGTAACTTGGCGTCAATAGTTAATCCAAGAAAAACTGTCGACTCGACAGGGATCAACTCTACTCCATTCAGTTGAACATTGGTACTTAGCTGCCTGACATTTGGCGTAGAAAATTTAATGAGTTTAGTTTTTTTTCATTTAAAAGGAGGTTATTTACATTAAACCAATGGACAACTTTAGAGAGTGCATTGTTAACTTCGTCAAAATTTGTTAGCTGACGCTTGACTTTAAAAATAAGAGAAGTGTCATCCGCGAACAATACTATGTTGTGATTATCCCTCACGTGATGAGGTAAGTCATTAATATAAATTAAAAACAAGAATGGACCTAGAATTGAGCCCTGCGGAACGCCCATGGTGACCACAGATCCTGCAGATCTCTTGCCATTAACATCAACCCTCTGAATTCGATTATTCAGATAAGAAGTCAGAAGGTCGAGAGCTCTGTCCCCCAAACCATAATGGTACAATTTCCTGATAAGAGTATCATGATGTACGCAATCAAAGGCCTTGGACAAATCAGAAAAAATACCAAGAGCATCTTGCGATTCCTCCCAGGCCCCAAATATGTTCTTTAGCAACGCCACGCCCGCATCTGTAGTTGAACGACCCTTTGTAAAACCAAATTGTTTCACGTGCAATAAATTGTGTAAGTTAAAGTGCCTCAACAACTGTTTCAAAATTAATTTTTCAAAAATTTTGCTCAATGTTGGTAATATCGATATTGGCCGAAAATTCGTGGGATCAGTTGTACTACCAGATTTGAACAGTGGAATTACTTTGCTTAGTTTCATCAAATCAGGAAATACGCCAGATGTGACACAAGAATTAAAAACAATTGCTAAGAAAGGTGCGATAACATCTATTATTGAAGCTACAGTGTATACTGACAAACCCCAATGATCGGCAGTTTTTTTTACATCAAGATCCTTAAAAGATTCTATAATGTCTTTACTGGTCACAAATGCAAATTCAAAGTGATTGTCACAATCTGGAACACATTCTTTTAGTATGGCATAAGCAGAAGTGGAGGAAGAAGACAAAGTTTTTGTTGTCATTATTGGAATACTAGTAAAAAAATTCTCAAACTCAGTTGCTACCTCCAAGTCCGCCTTTATATCTTCATCGTTAATTTTAAGATGGAAATCGCGATTTTGTACTTTGGTTCTTCCAGTTTCAGAATTTATAATTCCCCAAGTTGTTCTGATTTTATTGCCAGAAGATTTTATTTTATTTTTAATGTGAATTGTATGGCTTTTGCCGAGGAACAGGCTCTTTTAAAAGTGTTTGAATAATTTTTAACAAATTCTTGAAAAGCTTCATCATGGTTAAATGTTTTTTCCTGATACAATTCATACATTTTTTCTCTGCTTTTATAAATACCTGGGGTTGCCCAGTCACTAAATATGATACGGTCGCTAACAGACAATGTTTTTTTTGTGAAAACTTTCATAAATTCACAATTAATTAGGTTAAATAGTACACTATACGCATGATCCGGATTGGCGTGATAAGGCAAGTCCGGTAGCCTTTCAATTAAATTATTTTTAAATTGTCCTAAACGATTTTCATTTATAGGAACAAAACTCACAAGTTTTCTTTGAGCTCTGACTTCACTTTTCTGAGTAAAAGTAACTAACTGGCCACAGTGATCAGAGTCTAACTTGTTTATAATTAAATGGTCAGAAGGTCTTGAGTTAGTAAAGATGTTGTCTAAACAGGTGGCACTCGTGGCAGTTATTCTAGTCGGCTCAAAGAATCTTGCGTACAAGTTATAAGACTTAAATAATGACATAAATTTATTAACTGTAGCTGATTTCTCTAGAACATTAATGTTAAAGTCTCCACAAACAACAACTGTTTTGTTACTGTGACAAGTCTTTAATAAAACTTCCTCCATATATTTCTCAAAAATATCATAGGAAGCACATGGGGGCCTGTAGACACTTATTACAATGAACCGCTCAAGCTCGATGCAAGCAATTTCAATAACCCGCCCAACAGAGAGGCTTACAATATCAGTCCTTTCTTTAAATTTGAAATTGTTACGAACAATTATTAGGGAGCCACCCCTTATCATATTCACTCTGCTGAACGAGCTATCAATCTGATGGTTATTAAAGCTGAACATGAACTGATGGGCTTTTAACCAATGTTCAGTAAGACAAACAATATCAATGTAATTACAGTTCATGAACAACTCCAATTCTAATTGTTTATTTATCACACTCTGTATATTTTGATGAACAATTTTAAGGTTATTATTATTCATTTTATTTTGAAAATTATTTGATGGGTGTGATATTATTATATCTTGGTTTACGGTTATGCTAGAGTTTAACTCTGTTGTCTCAATGTCCCTTGATAATGGGTACAAGTCTAACTTGGTATTTAAAATAGTGCTAGAGGTTGACTCTATTGTCTCAAGTTCTAATTTAAATAGCTTGGAACATATTCCAAGCTCTGCTCATTACCACTAAGTGTATTACTTAACTGCTCAATAGAAGCAGTATAGTTAGCCAAACACTTGGCTGACTTATATATATAGTATGATAGCGATTCTGCTACCTGTCCTTTATAAAAATTACAAAGATAATAGTTATCTTTGGTCATAAAATAATTTTGACTAATAAGTACATTAGAGTCAATAAATTCAAATTTTTCATTATATAATGTCATAGTTTGTAATGTCATATTACATCTATATCTAATTTTCTTTTCCGTCTGTGACAGGCCATTGCCATAAGGAAAGGCAAACAAAACTATTTTATTTAACTAAATTTTATTTAATTAAACTTTAAGAGGCATTCTTTGAGACACGTATGTACCATTTGGATACAAGCAATGATCACAGGGCACATTGCTCGTAGAACCGATGGCCGATGGGGCAGTAAGGTTCTGGAGTGGCGGCCACGTCCTGGAAGACGCAGCGTAGGGAGGCCCCCAACAAGGTGGACCGATGACCTGATGAAGGTCGCGGGAGGCCGATGGATGCGGGCAGCACAAGACCGGTCAGCGTGGAAAGCCTTGGGGGAGGCCTTTGTCCAGCAGTGGGCATCTATAGGCTGAAGAAGAAGAAGAAGAAGAATGATCACTATGCTTGCTAAAGACAGCCGGGTAATTACCTAACATATTATCAGTAGCAATGGGTCTCATTTTGACAGTTCAGTTCAGTGGTAGGCTATAGATAACAGACCAGCCCAGTGCAAATATGATGTGATCATGTTCATGCATACAAATATGTGCACTGCGCGGGGATCGAACCCGCGCCTCCTTGCGCAGCACTCTGTGCCATCCTAGTAGGCCGTCACCTACTTATGCGAAGCAGTGATGTTGGCAAAGGAGGTGACGGAGCGCGTGAGGGAGCGGGAATCCCAGCGCCCTCACGCCACTAGCCGCCGCAGGAGACGCCCTGGTCGGGAGACAACATCGAGTTCCCGGCCACCGTAGGCGCGGGGCCCTTCCGCTCCGCCCAGAGCTGGAGAAGTCATTTCATGATTTTCCGTCCCAACAAAAAAAAAGGCGTACAAAATATGGTGTTCATCTAAAAGAAAATCACTTTCTCTTTCCCTATGTCCCTTTGTATGACTAAATTTTAAAAACTACGCCACGCAACGGATTTTGATGTGATTTTTTTTTCAATAAATAGAGCGATTAAGGAGGAAGGTTTATCTATCTATACTAATATATAAAGCTGAAGAGTTTGTTTGTTTGTTTGTTCGCGCTAATCTCGGGAAATACTGGTCCGATTTGAAAAATTCTTCTTGCGTTAGATAGCCTATTAATCCAGGAAGGCTTTAGGCTATTTAACATCCATCCTATAACCAATAGGAGCAGAGCAGTAACAAAAATTGTTGCGAAAGTGGGAGCTAACGTAGACGTACATATTGCTTCAATTATTTTAACAGGCGTTTATTTTATATCAACTGAGCTCTTTTTAATTTTTCTCGGAACGGGATGAACAACGCACTCAGTTACCATTGAACTTAGCTCATGAGGAAATGCAATATTAGTAAAAGCAGTGAGCGCGGAAGAATGTTACAGCAGTGTAAGTTGTTAGTTTGGGGTGAATGTGATGATATTTCAAAAAAGGACAATTGAAGCACTAGATCGCACGATGGGGGACATCAAAGGCAACCAAGATATCATGGGAGGGATGGTGGTACTTTTAGCTGGTGACTTTAGACAGACCCTTCCGGTGATTACTAGGGGTATGGCGGCGGCAGATGAAATAAATGCCTCTTTGAAAGCATCTGCTTTATGGGTTCGCATGAAAAAGTATTGTCTCATCACGAATATGCGAGGCCAACTTCATCACGATTTTTAACCTGGGTATATGCATTATGCAGCTGCTCTTTTAAAAATCGGAGTACATCGCATGCCAACTGACAGTAACGGCATGATTAGAGTGAGTTGTGAGTTCTATCAAATTATGGATAGCTCAGATGACCTATTAAATATTTCTATCCGGATCTTCAAACAAATATGGCCGACTGAGAATGGCTATGCGAAAGGGAAATTTTGGAGCCGACTAATGAAATAGTTAGTAAAATAAATGAACAAATCATGTTAAATGTTCAGGGAAATGTTATCGAATACCCCTCAGTGGACAATATTACGGACACTGAACAAGTTACATCATACCCTATAGAATTTCTCAACAATTATCAGAAGTGCCACCCCATAAGTTTAAGTTTATACTAAAAGTTGGTGTTCCAGTCCTATTAATGTGGAATCTTGACGCTCCAAAGCTGTGTAATGGTACTCGGTTGCAAATAACACATTTGGGTCAAAACATTGTAAAGACTACAATAATGGTTGTAATGGCAAAAGGACAAAATGTCTTGATTCCCATCATCCCGACTGATTTGCCATTTCAATTTAAAAGAGTACAGTTCCTTCTGAAAGCAGCATTTACTATAACAATAATAAAGCTTAAAGTTGCCGGAGTTCATTTAGAAACAACATGTTTTTCTCATGTGCAACTCCATGTGGCATGCTCACTTGTATCAAATCCAGAAAACCTTTATGTTTTGCTGTCTTTAAATTCTTACGCTTGATAAAGTATGAGCATATTTAAGTAAATGTGCTCATATTTTATCAAACGTAATAATTTTAACCCTTATTTCATAACTAGCTTTCCGGCCGCGGCTTCGCCCGCGTGGAGTTCGGTTATATCGCGCTTTTTAGATTTCCCTCGGGAAGATCAAATTTTTCCGGGATAAAATGTAGCCTACGTTCTTTCTCAGGGTGTAAAGATTGTCTGTGCCAAATTTCATCAAAATCGGTTGAGAGGTTTAAGCGGGAAATCGTAACAGACAGACAGACAGACAGACAGACAGATAGACAGACAGAGTTTCTTTCATATTTATAATATTAGTATGGATATCCTAAGCATATCCAAAACACCAACCAACGCAAAATAATTAGAAGTAAGTATGATATTTGATGTTTCTTTCCTTTGCTAAACCTTTAAACCCCGTAAAATTAACGTTGTTAAAGACCTTATGTATCTTTAGAATCCTATTAATAATATAAATGCGAATATGTGTGAGGATGTTTGAAACCTTGCAGTAATATAGGCATTTATCTTGGCATTCCCCGGAAACGGGAACCACCGCGCGCTATAAACTGAAGTCTACGCGGACGAAGTCGTGGGCAACAGCTAGTGTATAATATACCCATGAAATTGTGTAGAAATACAATTATTTTTGAGGTTTCTAATGTGATGTCGTAAATAATTTAATTTTTTCCGCGTTTGCAGTGAAACGCAGGCTGAACCCTACGAGATTTATCAAAATAATGTACCTTCTAAATATTGTACTCATTGAAAAGGTCTTCAAAAAAGTACGCGGTAATATATTTATATATATATATATCCATACTAATATTATAAATGCGAATGTAACTCTGTCTGTCTGTCTGTCTGTCTATCTGTCTGTCTGTTACGCTTTCCCGCTTAAACCTCTCAACCGATTTTGATGAAATTTGGCACAGACAATCTTTACACCCTGAGAAAGAACATAGGCTACCTTTTATCCCGGAAAAATTTGATATTCCCGAAGGAAATCTAAAAAGCGCGTTAGAACCGAACTCCACGCGGGCGAAGCCGCGGGCGGAAAGCTAGTATATATATATATATATATATATATATATAGGTACCGACAAATCACACAGATTGAGCTAGCCCCAAAGTAAGTTCGAGACTTGTGTTATGGGATACTAACTCAACGATACTATATTTATAATAAATACATATACAGGTATACTGTAAGTCGTGGTGGCCTAGTGGTTAAAATACCAGCCTCTCAAGTATGAGTGCGCGGGTTCGATTCCAGGTCAGGCAAGTACCAATGTAACTTTTCTTAAGTTATATGTACTTTCTAAGTATATCTTGGACGCCAATGACTGAAGGTGAAGGAAAACATCTTGAGGAAACCTGGACTTTAAGTCTGAAATCGCCAACCCGCATTGAGCAAGCGTGGTGATTACGCTCAATCCTTCTTTGTATGAGAGGAGACCTGTGCCCAGCAGTGGGACGATAAAAGGTTGATGACACAGGTATACTGCAGGTATACAGGTATATATAGGTATACTTCTTATGGATATCCCACAGTATTTTTTTTTTTGTAATTTACTTTTACGACGATTACCGGCTAATTTTCGAAGCGATTTTTACCAATACAGCATTAATCCTTATCCAATGTAATACCTGAAAGTAGGTGTTTATTAACATAATTAGTACTGAAATTCTTATTAATAACTGATAAATAAAAAATTAATAATAATTAAAACTAAATTATGAATAAATTAAAGCTAAAAAGACATAAAATACGAACTACAAATTAAATTTAAAGTATATAAAAAATTTAACCCAGATCGCTGCGATCACCGGGCAGAGTGCCCAAAAGGCTGGCCGCGTTCCCACGTTGAATCGCCAAACTTAACCTTTGACCGAAATGCGCGCCAGCCCTCCGATCACCTGATACGTCGATTAATCGTGCGGAGATTTCTTTAAAAAATTGTCGATTCCCGCATCGCAGGGCCCTAGGGTTTCCACGGCGAAAGGCACAAATATGTAGGGCTCAGATAACGCTGCATATTTGCGCCTCTTTATGACCTCCGCAGCTGCTGCAGCAGCACCGGCTCTGCGGGCGGTCGCCGGTAAGTGGGATTGAGCTACGGTATCTACAAATGTCGCATCCCATACAACCGACCGCCCGTTTTTCCAGGGAATGAGTGTCATGCCGTCGAGCCTCTTGCCATCATCTCGAATAATACCAGCAGGCTCGAGGACAGCTGGCACACCTGCTGAGGCAAGGGCACGACGTATGACATCGTTCAGAGCCGCGTGTCGTGAAAAACGTCCAGCACTACGACGGCAGGCCGGGCCGTGGTGGCCCAGGGGATCAACGTCCCCTCCGCACCGACAACGATGGGGTTCATTAGTCCTGGCCCCTATACGAAGGCTCACCGCCAGGCTAAAAGTGGTTCTCTCCAGAAGAGTACCCACGTTCGTGCAAGGGATTGCATTCAACCAATAGTCTGACTCTGGCTCGCAGCTAGCTAGAAGTCGGGACCGCTCCGCATTATTATCGGCTGACTCTAATAAATAGTTTCGAACCAGCATGCAGAGCGGCTCATCCCAATGCCGCTGAGAAGCCAGGTTCAGGGGTGGGTGACTGTTTGGACCAGTAGCATCACACTAAGCATCACTGGCCTCGGTTAGGCCAGTAATCTGAAATACATTGTTGATTTAATATTAATCTATATCGCCCTTTACAGCATAGGATTTAAATTAATATTTTCGAAGATATTACACATTAAAAAAACGGGGTATCGCATTTCCGGCGGTACAAGGCGCGGCGTTCGCGACGGTTTTTCAAACAACGTTCACAGTTTTTCTGTAGTGTATTTAGTATCAGCATTGCATCCGTGCGAAGCCGAGGCGGGTCGTTAGTGAAAACATCATCATCATTCTCCTGGCCTTATCCCAATTTATTTGGGGTCGGTGCAACATGTCTTTTTCTTCCATACGTCCCTATCAGAAGCCATCTCGGCAGTCACCCCCTTCTTAGCCATATCATCCTTCACACATTCCACCCGTCGTTTCTTTGGTCTTCTCCTACTCTTATAGCCATCAACATTCATAATTAAAACTCTCCTCACGACATTATCCTCATTTCTTCGTAACACATGCCCGTACCATGACAACCGATTTCCACACAACTTTTCAGCTACCGGTGCCACTTTCAAACTTCCTCTTCCTCTTCCTCGCTAGTGAAAACATAAAGAGTAAAAAACAAAAAGCGATCACGCTCATGCGAATTCAATGCATTTTTCACTTCCAATAAAAGTAGAGCGGCGCTTTTCGAGGACTGTCAGGTATAAAGATAATCTATGGCTCATACTTTAGCAGACATTTCTTTAGGGAAACAGTTCCCAGGGATATTCCCACGAGAAGTATTGAGACTTTAATATATTTGGTAAGTTTCTTACTAGTTTCATATAAGGAATGATCTTTTCATTCTTTTATTACACGACCGTTAAAATTTTCTATCATTTTTTTTTTTGTAATTTGCAACACTATGACGTGCATGAGTGCAGCGGTGGCCTAGTGTTTCTTTTTTATAATTATAAGCTAGTAATTAATTGCAATCTTTTGTAGAATGTAGTTTATATTTTTTCAAAAGTTTTAATCCAATGCTTGTTCGCGATCCCGCCTGATGGTAAGCAGTGATACTATCGTTGATGATGAAACGCAGTTTATAAAAAAGTACATTGATTTTAAAGCAGCATCGACCTGGATGTCATACGTCCATTAGCATTGTCTTCTGGCACACAGACTTACGAGAGATATTAAGATTAAAAGTAGACTCATAATCTACTTTTAAACGTAATATCGGCCACCTACCGGACAAAGCCTTGCCCCCCAAGCGATTCGTCTTGTTCCGGCACGATGTCTGGTGAAGTCGTACGGAGGACGGGTCTAAGCAGTTGTGTTGCGATATGTGCCGGGTACGATGCACCAAATGTTGTTGTATCGGGAGTTTGGTCATGCAGGGTCTCCAGATCAATCCCCTTCTGGCGCAGCATCGTGGGTCGTGTTGTTGGGTTTAACATTGCATCACCTCGTACAAATACAGTCTTCCTTCCTATTCAATAAGATATTTCAGTGAAAAGGCTTAATAAACTAGCGCGCTTTACCATCAACAATTACATCACTGCTTATCATCAGGCGGGATTGCAGTCAAGTACTAGTTTAAAATTATTAAAAAAAAAAAAAACAATACTTATGCGGGGGAAACCGTGGGGCATTTCTAGTATTAATGACTAACAAAAACAACAACAACAAATACCCAAAATTCTAAAAGTTTACTCGCACAAAATCTCTGCTATAGAACATATTTGGACCGTCCATCAATTCGAACATGTCCAAGCTGTATTATACGTACCTATATAAACAGCTGTCTGTCTGTAGTCGAGTCCATTATTTAGTAACCAGCAGGAGGCAGAAGTATAGGTCGTCTGAGAGATCATCATTATCATCTCGACGTTAATCCCAGTCGCTTCCGCAACTTTTTTCAGCTTTGGAGTCTGGGGTCCGCTTTACCAGTCCAACCGCTGATATGGCCAAACTTCGACATTTTCCGTAAAGCGACTGCCGTCTGACCTCCACAACCCGAAGGCGATATCGAAGCATTGCAGTTAGACATCTCCCCTTTAATCCATACTAATATTATAAATGCGAAAGTAACTCTGTCTATCTGTCTGTCTGTTACGCTTTCCCGCATAAACCACTCAACCGATTTTGATGAAATTTGGCACAGACAATCTTTAGACCCTGAGAAAGGACATAGGCTACCTTTTATCGGAAAAAATTATATTCCTTAGGGAAATCTAATAAGCACGATATAACCAAATTTCACGCGGGCGAAGCCGCGGGCGGAAAGCTAGTATAAAATACACTAAAACTTAAATTTTATTTTTAGTTAGTGACAAACTTATTTTACTTCTAGTAATAGTAGTTTATAGATACAAATAAACAGATGTAGATACATACAATTAAAACTTAACGTGGAGCTACATCCAAGGTTCTGGAGTAGCGGCCAGGTACCGGAAAACGCAGCGTAGGAGGGCCCCCAACAAGGTGGACTGATGACCTGGTGAAGGTCGCGGGAAGCCGATGGATGCGGGCAGCACAATACCGGTCATCGTGGAAAGCCTTGGGGAAGGCCTTTGTCCAGCAGTGGATCTCAAGAAGGACCAAGTGAAGGAAGGAAGAAGTCACTAAGCCTGTCAGATGAGTTGCTTGCTTCATTATGACAAGGAAATATACGAGAATTTTCAAGGCCCTCAGTTGAACTACTGCAAGCATATCTGTTCTATGAACACATTACCCCGCCATTACGTAGTTTATTTTGAGAACATGGAGGTAGGAAACGGTGGAGAGGGATTTAAAATAAAGGCAGCGTAAGACACCTTACTGCTTCGTTGTAATTATACAGTATGTTAAATAACAGAGGGCGTTCCCTTAAACTCGTTAATATATATCATTAATAGATTAAAATAAAAATATCAGCATAGAATAATAAGCATATAAAAATCCGAATAAAAAAAATTCTAATCCACACTAATATTATAAATGTGAAAGTAACTCTGTCTGTCTGTCTGTCGGTCTGTCTGTCTGTCTGTCTGTCTGTCTGTCTGTCTGTCTGTCTGTTACGCTTTCCCGCTTAAACCTCTCAACCGATTTTGATGAAATTTGGCACAGACAATCTTTAGACCCTGAGAAAGAACATAGGCTACCTTTTATCCCGGAAAAATATGATGGTTCCGAGGGAAATCTAAAAACCGCGATATAACCGAACTCCACGCGGGCGAAGCCGCGGGCGGAAAGCTAGTTGGAAATAAATTTGAAACCTCCTGTTTTAAATCAAAATAGTAGTCGTCATGTATAAATAAATTGCGACGTTGCCGTCTTTCATGTTCGCGTGTACAGTGTGTTTCTTTACATGTCAATTTAAAATTTTTATTGAATATTTTCTTATTGGAAAAAATTTTAAAACATTTTGTTTTCGAATGGAAATATTTTTTTTTAGCATGTATGTATGTTATACTATTTCGGGTTAACGGGAACGCCCTCTGTTAGTTAACATACTGTATAATCTTAATCATGTTTAAACTGCCAATGGCCGCGACACCCTTGTTTAAAAACTAAATTAAATTTAAGTTCAGTGCATCTCTTGCTTTTTATTTCAATATGAAAAGGACAGAAGTTAAAATGTCAGTTTAGATCTGTCAAATTAGTGCGCTCTATTGATATAATATTAACACGTTCGCTGCGTTGTGTGGTCATATTGGCTCATAGCTAACTTTCATTCAGTGCGCACCGCAAAATAGCGTTTACTCACCTGGTGCGGAAGGCATAACTTGGGGTGCTGCTATCGTAGAAAAGAGATACATATACCGTTGTTATTGTCGCTAGAACGTGAATAACTCAGCATTTTTCAAAACTCGTGAACCAATTTGACCTCACCCGCACTTAAAAAAAAATATTTAAATCTGGTGCGGTGTGTGGTCAATATGACCACGCTCTCCCCGCACCCCACATCCGCACTAGATGATGCGCGGGCGCCATTTTGTGACGTTAGTGGTGTACCACGTCGTCATCCGCGACGACGTGTTGTTTTGAGCGGACGAAATTTATGTTATATTTACAAGATGCACTGGCTGTTACAATAAATTAAGACTAAGGCTTTCTAGTATTGAAGCAGGGAAAAAAGTAAAAAAGTGCCTACTCTCTGCAGACAACGTCAAAATCATTTATGTTTGCCATGTTTCAATGAAGAACACAAGTAATTATGTAACTTATTTTTTGAATAATAAAAATTAACAAACAAGAATCAAGAGTTTTATTTGCATTAAACATTTTCACATATTCTACAAAATTCGGTATGTAAATAGAAAGTGATCATGTTTATATTAAATATTATATTTACATTCTCAGTACGTAAAAAATATATATAATAGAGCAAACTTTTTCTTAAAAGGAGACGGGCGAATGTTCATACAAAGTTGGGCCTGATTGGACAGCCACGATTATTGCATTAAATCATTAGAATATTATTACTATTTAAAAAATAAAACTTTATTTAGAATGGCAGAATCGGAGAAAAAAGAAATAGGGTATTATTAGCTTGCACAAAACTAACCTCATTTGCTTTTTTATAAGTTTTCTTACAAGCTGTCAGCGCTCTTATGGTATATTTAAGTAATTATTCAGACTTTTTTGTAGACTAGATTTTATCAGAATGTATTTTTATGACATTAACAAATCGTGAGTGTGGTTACCAAAGGGCCGGCGGCGCTTAACTGCATATTAAATGTTACAAAGAAGGAGGTTAAAAAAGAATTAGGAAAACCATTTTTACAATCTGATTATAGAAAAGAGTAAGCAAGAATAAAAATCACATTTCTCTTACATCGATTTATTAATCACATCCAATTCATCATATACAATTAATGCTGGCAAAGGATGCGAAGCTCGTGAGGGAGTAGGACTATCAGCGCCCTCACGCCTCTAGCCGAAGCAAAAGACGCCCTGGTCGGCAGACAATATCGAACTCCCGGCCATCATAGGCGCTGGTATGCGGGTTAAACAAAAAAAAAAAAAGAATTAATAAATAATTTATTTAAAATAGCCTGAGCATCAGCACTTTTTGAACATCGTTATTACATAAGACAGTCCCCCAAAACGCCCACCCATTGACACTTCCTAGTGCTTTCGCTGGAAAAGCAGCGGAACAAACTCCCCAGCAACACAGCAGTCTGTTTATATATAAAAAAACTTGAGTTTATACAATACTATGTAGGTATAGTAATGAAGACGAGAAAACACAACAAGAATGAAATTATTTATTATATATACCAGCTAGTCACGCCAAAATACCAGTCCCTTTACCTTAGACCAAGAAATTACAGTAATATTGTTTTATAGCCTCTCTTCCATTAAAAGAACTGTCAACTAAAATATAAGTTAAATATGTTTTTGAACTAACATGTCTTGCTTTAATTCGACCTCTCAATAGCCAGCAAGAATGAGTGTATTTTGACAGTTCTCTTAGTAAGTTACTGTCCATATTTCGACACACTTCTATTTCAGATCTACCATCTTCTCGTATATGCTCAGTGAGCACACACACTCACGGCTAGGTCATATTATGGTGAGCAGTGCTCACTGTTTAAGTTGGTAAATACCTAAAGATACTTTTATTAAATCACTATGTGTGAGCTGTGGAAAATCATTTAAGTTATCATTTTGAACATTTATTCTAGAAAAATCAGCCCTACGTCGGTTTATATTATAAATGTATTTATCCTGGGGGTAAACTGTTGAGTGCCCTGTGACACAGCTACGTCGGTGGTAGACTGTGAAGTTGTACCATCATATTCACTTGTTAAATCTACTGCTGCTGAAAATCCAGGTGATCCAGTCATAAAATGATGAGCATTTCTATCAGCTCTCACCCAGCAATGATGACATATGAGAGCTCGAGCTCTTGAAATCTGGAAAAAAAATTATATCATGAGTCTCTTTCTAAAAAAAGTAATACATACATCACTCAGTAGTCTGTAAGCAATTCTGAAAGACCTAACTTCTTTGCTAGATACTAATTTAAATGTCCATGCTAGTAATAATTAATTATTGTTGATACACTGTTTGTTCCGTTCCTACAGACAAACCATGAAAATGGTTTTGTGCTTTTATCTCAATGTATTGTGCACTAGGTTAAGAAAATAAATAACAATAATAACGCAAATCTCTTCAAATCTACACCTTCAGGAAATAAAGGCTGCAATATAATTATTTGTGTTTTTTTACAATGCCTAGATATACATACTACACTAACATTTCCATATATTTTTTTCTCATGAATGTGACACTAATTTACAAAAATGATTCTTTAAAGCTGGCTGCTATTTCAGAGATTAGTGTGAAAAAATAAAAAAATAACATAGTAGTATACATAGATTACCCTGTGGTAGTATAAAATACAAAACAACTAAACCTAACAAAAACTTACAGTCCGAGGCAATATCCATTCAGAAATGACTGCATGAATTCTTCTTTCACGTTGGGTGTTAGTGTGCAATGATTGAGATCTTGCCCGCAACACTGAACACACACTTGGAGATGTCCAATCATTGGAGATGGAAGTTGCTCATCTGTGCCAAAGGCATTCACAGCTAAATCTCTGCATCCTTGGTAAATGTGATAAGATCTATTAACCTAGAACAATATTAGATTATTATTTACAGCTTCCACAAATAATAATTACAGAATTATGATGCAGAACATTGTTTATATTATTTGCACAAAATAAAAAACAGTGATAAAACTGTATCTTTATTGCATCACTTCTTACTGAGACATGCTGTAGGATTATATACTTATATTGATGTTTTCATAAAAGGTCATTCAATTTTAATATCTTCTAACAGTAATTAAAAAGCGTAATTGATAATCAAACCTTCTTACTTGGAATTCGAATAAATCAATGCATTATAGTGTATATTGTGTAGTATTTGTGTAGTATATTGGAATATTATTAATGAAACTTACTTCAATAATATACCTATCCTGGTTGGGAAAAATATCACAACGTGAAGTTTTAATTAAATACATACGTTTTAAATAAATACTTACTTGAGGTGTTGCTCAACACACACCACTCAAACACTTGAGTAAGCTTGAATTCGAGGCAGGTTTGATAAAGTTATGATTCTATGGCCAGAAGATTTTCTGTTAAATCATAAGTATGAGAATCATTCTCTTAATTCATTTTTAATTTTCATGTATGTAATAGTAGACTTCTAAATCATCATCTAAACAAAATTGAAATGTTGTTTATTTGATATTAGAAATTTGTAAAAAAGAGTTATATTTAGAAAATTATTATTCGTTATTCATCATCAACCTTTTTATCGTCCCACTGCTGGACCCATGTCTCCTCTCATACAGAGAAGGATTGAGCGTAATCGCCACGCTTGCTCAATGCGGGTTGGCGATTTCAGACTTAAAGTCCATGTTTCCTCAAACTGTTTTCCTTCACCTTGTAATCAGTCATTGGTGTCCAAGAAATACTTAGAAAGTACATATAACTTTAGAATAGTTACATTGGTACTTGCTTTACTTCTAAATGCAAAACGAAAATTCTACGCAACCATGTCGTTTCAGAAGCTATTTTTTATCCAGTTTCCAGCAACAAATAACACGTCTGGTCTGAGGGTGTATGGACTATGATGTCCACATCCTGTTCATGATGGCTCTACAATATTTTGATTACATTAAAACAATATCTAATACTTAAAAAAAGTCGATTGTCTGTGAAGTCACTGACGATAGTTGAACGTGATAACGTCATAAGAAAATACTAATGGAATGGTTGCATTTTTCAAACCTTTATCGCCGCCATTATCGTTGCTATAAACAATTGACACCACATTCACTTTTCACTGCACTTCATACTTGACGAAAACATGTGAATGTATTGTTGTATAGCAGCTGTCCACGCGGATGCATCGCGCACTCAAGTAGGAGAAAGACAGATGACGAACGCTGCCGAACGCGGAGGCCGATTGTGCCTCTTTGTCGATCGTTCCAGGCTCTCGCTTGCACTTCAAGACTTAGATGGAACGGGGTAACGCCGCATGAGTCATGTTTTTTTGTGCATGTAGCCAGCTCCATCGAATTATAAGACAAAAATATTTACTTTAATAGTTCGTAGCTCGTTGTTATTCACGAATTCGGAACTCCATCGCAAAGGGTTCTTTTGAATTTCCGTATAATGCGAGGGTGAGAATGTTCACAATATATTATACGCAGACACTATTATATAATTGTATACGTCTTTATTATTAAAAAGATTACCTAATCGTGTATTGAAAAGTGACAAAATATAATGATTTAAAAGAGTTAGCGTGACGGTCAATGATTTTTTACTACACAGAGCCCAAAGGGAATATATAATACTAGCTTTCCGCCCGCGGCTTCGCCCGCGTGGAGTTTGGTTTTATCGAGCTTTTTAGATTTCCCTGGGGAATATCAATTTTGTCCTGGTTAAAAAGTACCCTATTATTTAATCCGGATTTCTAAATTTACGTCTGCAAAATTTCAAAGCAATAGGTTCAGTAGTTACGGCGTGAAAGCGGAACAAACAAACAAACTCACTTTCTGATTTATAATATTAATAAGGATACTAGCGACCCGCCCAGGCTTCGCACGGGTGCAATGCTGATACTAAATACACTACAGAAAAAATGTAGCCCTCAAAAGTGCAACAATCGATCTAACCGCAATACTTCGATATCACCTTCGGGTTGTGGAGGTCAGACGGCAGTCGCTTCGCAAAATATGGAAGTTCAGCCAAAATCAGCAGTTACACTGGTAAAGTAGACCCCAGACTCCAAAGCTGAAAAGGCTTCGGATGCGACTGGGATTAACGATGAGATGATGAGGAGAAAGTGTCGCGGCAAATCAGCGGAACGTACGGCGCCGAAAGTTCGTCTAAATACGCTCACAGTGTACTTCAAGTACTCTATGACACATCAGCCGAAATTACGCCGCGTTCGGCGTAGGGCCTAACCTTCCTTTGGGCGGGTTTTTCAGCTAAAACGCATTTAATGTATTTTGCATAGCAAGCGACACATCACGCGATGCGTTGCGCGGCCGAAAGTTCGGCGGGCGTAGCTGAACGTACGGCGTGTGTTGTGCATCGCGCGCGTGACGGTAGCGAAGAGCGGCAACGTCTTCTAAGCCCTCTATAATAGCTAATATTCTAATTAAATCCATTTTTCTGGGCAATTAAGGTACGTCACAAAATGTCGACACAGACAGACTGACGATGACGCCACGTAACTTTCTGTCGTGTAGCGCTCTGAATAAGACGCCGCGTTTTGACCGTTTGGTTTGTCATAACAACTGAATATTGCGACTGACACTTCAGCCGCTCAACTTTCGGCGCCGTACGTTCCGCAGATGTGTCGAGACCCTTAGATACGACAGTTGTTTAACGATATTTTTTTTTATACATCTATACTCTATACTAATATATAAAGCTGAAGAGTTTGTTTGTTTGTTTGTGCGCGCTAATCTCAGGAACTACTGGTCCGATTTAAAAAATTCTTTTTGCGTTGCATAGCCAATTAATCCAGGAAGGCTTTAGGCTACAAACATCCCGCTATAACCAATAGGAGCAGAGCAGTAACAAAAAATGTTGAGAAAACTGAAGTCAAAGCGGAGCATAACTAACTCTACGCGAACGAAGTCGCTGGCAGAGGCTAGTATATTATAAACCAGTGCTTGACCGCAATCCCGCCTGATGGTAAGCAGTGATGCGATAGTTGATGGTAAAGCGCGCTAGTTTATTAAGAGCCTATTCACTCTAGCCTTGAAGACACTCAAATTGTAGTCCAACGGAAACACCGCCACCGGCAAGTTGTTCCAGTCCCTTGATGTACACGGTATAAAGGAGGAAGCAAAACGCTTCGTCCGGATCGTAGTAGTGTTAACAAAGTAAGGGTGGAAACTCGCCGTACGACGGGTCGTCCGATGGTGGAACGGAGATGGGGGAATTAAATCATGCAATTCTCTCGCACACTCCCCAAAATGCATTCTATAGAACACCGAAAGGCTGGCTACTCTACGCCTGTGCTCTAGGCTTTGGAGACCGACGAGACAGTCTCGCTAAGCAGTGGATAAAGGGGTATGAGCTAGTGGGCCTTATTGGAAGGTAAAGTAACTGAAAGGGCAGTTGCTTGGAGTTTCCCCTCCGTAATCGAATAAATTAAGATAAGAAAGATAATCAAAGTGATTGACGAAGAATTGCTAAACCGAAGTGGCAGTGGGCAGGGCTTATATAGTGCTGGCAGACCAGATGGTCTATAAGTCGTAGTGGTGTCAACAACGTAAAAGTAAATGTCGGCGTACGACGGGTCGTCCGGTGATGAAACGGAGATGAAGGTTCACTTCCTTACTTACGGTTACGGTCATTGCGTTATTTAACGGTGTCATACAGTATTTTGTGAGGTCAAAAGCTTATGTGAATAATCGTATAAACGTGGCTGCCAAACTAAAATAAGACGAAACTAATTTAGCGTGAAATATATTTAAACACAGAGGGTTTTAATAAAGAGCGGTTACTTTTGTTATATCGTTGCAGAATAGAATATTATTGAAGTTTTAATTAAACGAGATAGTGGATACAACTTAATGTAATACGTCTGTTCATAAGCTTTGTAATAATTTAAATAATACAGGGATGCATTTTGGTGAGTATGCGAGGGAATAGATATAAAAGGTATTGTTACGGGCTAGCTCTTAAACGCCGGTTAAGGGTTTAAAGTTTATTGGCAACGAAGGCAGTCGATTGTAGGCAATGATGGTAGAATGTCGCTGATGTTGCACCGGAGTCTTCCCTTTATGTCCACGAAGTCCGTGTTGTAAACACACAATAACACTATCAGATGTTACTTCACGTAGTACTCAAAGTTCTCGTTACAGTTGTCGCAGTAGGTATTCTCAAAGATCGCTTCTTAACTGTCGCTGTTTTCGTATCGCTAGTCGAGTGTAGACTGACTCTGCGCCGGCGTCACGGCGCTATATATAGGCCAGCTGATCGAACATTCCAGAATCCTCTAGACGTAATAATAATAGCACATAACTTCGAGGTCACTCGGAAGTACCTACGGTAATTCCCGGAAACGGGTTTCTAGAAATTTCGATGTCGACACTTTGTTGACAAACCTGTTGAGACCTGTACCATTCGATAGGCCGTCCTAAGTCTAGTAATGCGTTTTATTATTGTACCTAGGAAATGTCTAGATCTGGCGAAATAGGGCTCAAAAGTGACACTGCATGTCACGCGATATTGAACCTTATGCCATCGACATAAGGTCCATTCGTAACATTGCCCCCTTCTTAGTCATGCTCGTCCCGAGCATGATTTGATCCATAATAGCGCGCTAGGCGGTCAACGTGTACGACCTTCAGCTTCCCTCTAGGCCCTTTCTTAATCCTGTAGGTGACATCGTTTATTCTGGTTACTATCGTGTACGGACCCTCCCATTTGGCTTGAAATTTCGGACTCTTCCCTTTTCTCCTTATGGGATTATGTAACCATACCAAAGTTCCCTCTTCAAATCCGGGTACGTTAGCTTTGCGGTCGTATCGGATCTTCATTTTCTCACTGGTTTTCAGACCATTCTCTCTCACTAGCTCATGTATTCCATCTAATTTACGCCGCAGGTCGGTCACATAGTCGACGGCTAGGATAGGAGTATCGGGAGGTGTTCCGGTTAGTGCATCTATGGGTAGTCTAATTTCTCGGCCGAAGTTGACTTTCGCCGGTGTGCAATTTGTGCTATCATGTGTTGCAGAGCGGTATGACATTAAGAAGAGTGGAATGTATTGGTCCCAATCCCTCTGGTGTTCTTCCACTACTTTGGCCAAATGATTCTCCAACGTCTGATTGAATCTTTCGACCATTCCATCTGACTGTGGGTGATATGGTGTTGTACGAGTCTTGTGTATCCCGAGCAGTTGGCAAACCTCTCGAAATAGTGAAGACTCGGAAGTTTCTACCCTGGTCAGAGTGTAACTCCAAAGGAATGCCAAATCGACAGAACACCTCGTGAACTAGCTTTTTGGCGACTGTATGAGCTTCTTGGTTAGGTACTGCAAAAGCTTCTGGCCATTTGCTGAAATAGTCTTGCATGACGATGATATACCTATTCCCTTCTTCAGTAACAGGGAATGGCCCAGCTATATCGACAGCAACTCTTTCCCATGGTGCACCAACATTGTACACTTTCAGCCGACTTCTGGCTCTCGTTTGCGGTCCCTTTACTGAGGAGCAAGCTACGCATTTTCTACACCAGTCCTCTACGTCTTCGCGGCAATGCACCCAGTAGAATCTTTTCCTCACCTTCTCCAGGGTTTTCTTTACTCCTAGATGTCCTCCGGATGCTCCGTCGTGCACCTGTCTTAGCACTGACGTGACTTTATCGCAGGGGACAACTATCTGTAAGGTGACCTCCTGTCCACTGGGTGATTCCCATTTCCTCTTGAGAACTCCATTATCAATTATCAGGCTGTCCCACTGAGCCCAGTAACTTTTTACTGTTGGGCTAAGCGCTGATATTTCACTCCAAGCGGCCTCTGGCCACGTTGTTTCCATTCGATTACTGTCTTCAAGTCACTATCTTCCTTTTGTGCGTCTTCCAATGATTGATTATCCCAGTCTTCGTCCAAAGCGTTCACCTGGATAATCCTTACGTTCTCTTTCTTTTCCTGTTTGGCACAATGTCTGCAAGACTCTTCGCAAGGTCGTCTAGACAAAGCATCAGCATTATTGTGTGACTTGCCTTTCCGATGTTCAGTGACAAAGTCAAATTCTTGCAGCTGCTCTATCCACCTTGCTACTTGTCCCTCTGGGTCTTTGAACTGGAGGAGCCACTGTAAGGCAGCGTGATCGGTACGAAGTGTAAACTGCCTCCCAATCAAATATTTCTTGAAGTGTTGTAAGGTCTTAACAACGGCTAGAAGTTCTCGGCGGGTTACACAATAATTTCTTTCTGGCTTGGAAAGGCATTTGCTGAAATATGCGATAACGACCTGCCTATCTCCTTGTGTTTGAGAGAGAACTCCTCCAATACCCACATTGCTGGCATCTGTGTCTACCAAAAATCGGCCTTCCCTACTAGGGTAACCTAGTACAGGAGCCTCACACAAGTGAGTTTTCAGTAGAGCAAATGCCTGTTCGCAGTCAGAGTTCCATTCAAATAGACACTTTTCCTCTGTTAAACGATGCAACGGTTTCGCTAACTCCGAGAAGTTCTTCACAAACCGACGGTAATATGCACACAGACCCAAGACAGAGCGTACCTCAGTTTTATTACGAGGGGTAGGCCACTTCGACACGGCTTTTATTTTTTCAGGGTCTGTTCGAATTCCTTGCGCCGAAATAATGTGTCCCAAGTATCCAACTTCTTTCTGGAATAGTGTACACTTACTAGGACTGAGTTTTAAATTCGCTTCACGCAGTTTCTGGAACACTTTCTCTAAATTGCGTAGATGTTCTGCGAAGTTTCGTCCCATAATAATGATGTCATCCAAATAGACCAGGCATGCATCACCAAGCAACCCCACCAAGATGCGCTCCATTAGGCGCTCAAATGTAGCTGGAGCATTGCACAGTCCAAAAGGCATGACATTGAATTGCCAGAGACCGTTCCCAGGACCAGTGGTGAAAGCGGTCTTTTCCTTATCCTGCTGACAGATTTCCACCTGCCAATATCCACTTTTGAGGTCAACTGTGGAGAACCATTTCATGCCACTTAGCAAGTCCAAAGTGTCATCTATACGTGGCAGAGGATAACTATCCTTTTTCGTGGCATCGTTCAACATCCTGTAGTCAACGCAAAACCTTGTACTGCCATCCTTTTTCTTGACTAGGACAACTGGAGATGACCAAGGGCTGGTGGATGCTTCTATAATCCGGTTTTTCTCCATATCTCTTAACATTTCCGTGACTTTCTGTTCTCTTGCAAAGGGGATACGACGTGGTCTCTGTCTTATCGGCTGTGTATCGCCCGTATCTATATGGTGTTTGACGAGCCCGGTCCTTCCCACGTCACGGTCGGTCTTAGAGAAGATGTCATGGAAGTTATGCAACAGTTGCTTAACTTTGTGACTTTCGAACTTGTTTAAATTGCCCTTACAATTTTCGAGTAGTGTCGATACATGTTCCTGCCACTTCTTATCACGTTCCTTTTCGTGCGCCTTTGTTTTTCGCAATGATGCTACATGGTCGCACACACCCACGATGCAATTCTTTTCAAGAATTATTTCCTTGTTACTAACGTTGATAATGCGTACTTTTGGTTTATCGGAAATCATCATCAGTGTCCTTGCTGTTATCCAGTCTGGGCGATCTCCAGAATCTTCTATTAAAATGCAACGTTTACGGCATCCTATTGGTGATAATCTAATATCTACTAAGGTTTCTGATCTTGGTGGTAATATCGTTCTCTTTACACAGTACACTGACCCCTGTTTTCCACCTTGAAGAAATACTTCTTGTTCTGGAAAACTCAATACTCCTTTTGCTACATTAAGGACGCACTGCTGTTTCTTCAAAAAGTCCAGTCCTATTAGGCAATCATCTGTAATATTCGCTACTAAAACAGGGTGCGTGAATGTCTTATCACCCATTTTCAAAGTCACGTTCGTTTCACCAAGGACGAGTACTGGTTGGCCAGTGGCGGTTTGTAATCGGCATTGTGAAGATCCTCTTTTCCATACTATGGTCCGAGGAAATAGCTCCGGTCGTGCAATGGTTCTTGATGCACCAGTATCCAATGTGAAACTGCAGGATTTACCATTCAGTTCTCCTTCTATAATGAGACTGTTTCCGTCACCCACTTGTGATACTGTTATAATGGGGCTACATGTCGACCAGCCAGTACTCGCCCCATAGCCCTGGCTGTTCCTAGTTTAAATCCTCGGCTTCCACCTGTGTCCCAGAAGTGCTTCTTCCCTTAGCCTTCCTGGGACAATTGATTCGAATATGCCCTTTTTCACCGCACTCATAGCATGTTGGCCCTTGTCGGGGTTTCATTTGTGCGGTTACCTCGCGAATACGGTGGTGTGGCCGGCCGTCTTGGCGTACTGCTTCCACCTCCAGAGCGTGTGTCAAGGCTGCCTTCAGAGTCTGATGGTGCCCCAGACGAACCGCAGCCCTGACTTCCGCATCTCGAATTCCATCAGTAAAAGCTTGCACCGTAGCAGCATCAATTACTCCCGGCGTTGAAGCATACGCCCTCCGAACAATACGTTCTATTTCCGATGCCCATTGTTGCAAACCCTCACTGCTTTTCTGTGTGCGGTCGCGGAGTTGAGCCCTGTAGACATGTTCCAGGTGTTTCTCTCCATATCTAGATTCCAACGCTTCTAACAGACAGGCTAGGGTATTGCAGTCGCCGGAAATATTTTCGAGGATTTGTACCGCCTCACCACGCAGAGCAAGCGTAAGGGCGGTTACAGCTTGATCGTCATCCCAATTGTTGCCTTTTGCGACCTTTTCAAATTGAAGACGGAAGGCCACCCATGATGTTGTTCCGTCAAAATGAGGTACCTTGAAGGTCGGCAAAGCACTGGGTACAGGTACCACACCTTTAATACCTCCTTTCTGCACCGTTTTATGGAGAAACTGTATTTCTTTCTCACACTCCATGATGGTATTGTCTAGTTTCTCCATACGCGCATCTTGTTTGTCTATACGCATGTCTTGTTGGTCCATACGGGCATCTTGTTGTGCTGTTTTTATTTTAAGCTCATTAACCTCTTCTTTGGTTTCTTTCCACTGTTTATTTAGTTCTAATACTAGTTGCTGGGATTTTGCCTGAGATTCATCTATTTTTGCTTGGGTTTCCACCTGGGATTGTTTTATTTGAGCCTGGGTTTTTTTCTATTTGTGCCTGGGTTGCTGCCTGGGATTGTTCTATACTCAGCTTTATTTGCGCCGTCAAGTGAGCCAGTAACGCCGAAAAATCGGGTCCGCTGGCTCCGGCAGTGGTGGTGGTAGTAGGCGCACTCACATTCGTCGGTATTACGACGGCCGAATCTTCTACGGGTGCAGGGACACCAAGTGATACTTCCTCTTGATGCGCCAAATCCATCGCTGCTTGTCGTCGCGTGCGAATTCTTTCGTCTTCCCTTGGCGTGACCGGCATGCCGCTTCTGACACCAATTGTTACGGGCTAGGGGTACTTAAACGCCGGTTAAGGGTTACGAAGTTTATTGGCAACGAAGGTACAGTCGATTGTAGGCAATGACAAGTAGAATGTCGCTGACGTTGCACCGAAGTCTTCCTTTATGTCCACGAAGTTCGTGTTGTAAACACACAATAACAGTACAGATGTTACTCCACGTAGTACTCACAGTTCTCGTTACAGTTGTCGCAGTAGGTATTCTCAAAGATCGCTTCTTTACTGTCGCTGTTTTCGTATCGCTAGTCGAGTGTAGACTGACTGTCCGCCGGCGTCGCGCCGCCTATATATAGGCCAGCTGATCGAACATTCCGGAATCCTCTAGACGTAATAATAATACTGCATAACTTCGAGGTCACCGGCCATGTAAGTACCTATGGTAATTCCCGGAAACGGGTTTCCAGAAATTTCGATGTCGACACTTTGCTGACAAAACTGTTGAGACCTGTACCATTCGATAGGCCGTCCTAAGTCTAGTAATGCGTTTTATTATTGTACCTAGAAAATGTCTAGATCTGGAGGAATAGGGCTTAAAAGTGACTCACTGCATGTCACGCGATATTGAACCTTATGCCGTCGACATAAGGTCCATTTGTAACAGTATGAAAATCAAAAAAAATAATTAGTCCGTCTTATCCATACTATCCATACTAATATTATAAATGCGAAAGTATCTCTGTCTGTCTGTCTGTCCGGCTTTCACGCCAAAACTTCTCAACCGATTGTAATGAAATTTGATACACAGATAGTCTAGAGCCTGAGAAAGGACATAGGCTATAAATCATCCCGCTGTGACCAATAGGAGCAGAGCAGAAACAAACAATGTTGCGAAAACGGGAGCAAACGCGGTCGTACATATTGCTCCCATTATTTTAACAGGCGCTTATTTTATATCAACTGAGCTCTTTCAGTTCGAAACTTACGCGGGTGAAACCACGGAGCACAGCTAGTAGATTAAAAAGTAAAAGGTATTTTTTATTTTGTCGAAATTAACAAAAAACTACTGAGATATAGCATATTAAAGTTTTATAAAAAATATTGAACACGTATTTTTTTATTTTTTCATTCATTTAAATAATTAGGAAGATATATTGATTTGAAATGTCGCATGACGTCACGCCGTGGTACAAAATATACCACGGCGTGACGTAATTAGCCCCCACTCCGTAACTTTAATACGCTATATCTCACTAGTTTTTGATAAATCCGACAAAATAAAAAATACGGGTCTTAAGTTTTTATTATTATTTATAAGACGGACTAATTATTTTTTTGATTTTCATACCTTGGATACAGCCCTATAACGCATATTGCTTAATAACAATGCTTAACAGAGCAAGCAGCTCAGTCCCAAGCTTTTTGTCTTCTAAATAATCTGTGATTTTATAATACCCCTTTTTGCAAAGTTTGGCCTATAAATAGTTTTTAAATCGTTTAATGGGTAAGTTTCGAATGTCCGTGGATACATGTTCAGTGATAGTATTAAACAGACATTCCGCATGTTGGTGGTATGCAATCAAACTAGCACTCGACAGTTTTATATTGTCTGACCAAATGCTCGGTTTTCGGTAGAGTTTCGGAAAAAAACACGAGTTTCGGTTTCGTTTCCTTTTCGGCGGTTAACTTGCCAAACTACGACCGAAACCGAATGTGCATTCGGTAATTTTGGTTACCTCGCTTTTTCGAAATAATATTTATTTTAAGGGGGATTTTTTTTTAAGTTTAGCCCGGCTTTGTAGGTATTATTAGAATCAGTTAACGATACCTAACAATACCTTCACGGGTCGGACAGGGTTTTCTTTACATATTGTACACGTAACTGGAAATCCAAACCTTCTTGAAAAATTATACAACACTCAGCCAAAGCAAGGTGCTCTTCCAAACCCACCCAAACTCGTTATCCAATATGTTCTTGTAGTCAATTCTGATTAAAAGACTCAAGAAAACCGATGTGCTTTTTTTATAAACTAGTCATCATCATCATCATCAGCATCTCAGCCACATGAAAACCACTGCTGGACATAGGCCTCCCCCAAGGATTTCCAAAACGAGCGGTTGGACGCGGCCTGGATCCAGGGCTTCCCTGCGATTTTGGTCAGATCATCCGAACACCTAATCGGTGGTCATCCGACGCTACGCTTGCCGGTACGTGGTCGCCATTCACGAGCCTTTCTGCCCCATCGGCCATCGGCTCTATGAGGTATATGCCCCGCCCATTGCCACGTCAGAGAGCTAATCCGGTGCTTTGTCGGCGACTTTAGTTCTTCTACGGATCTCCTCAACTAGTCATCTCATAAACTAGTGCTTGACCGCAATCCCGCCTGATGGTAAGCAGTGATGCAATCGTTGAGAGTGAAGCGTGCTAAAGTCTAAAAGCCTATTCACTTAACAAACAAAAACTGAGTAAATAGGAAGGAAGACTGCAGTTAAGCGAGGTGATGCAATGTTAAACCTTTGTTGTTTTTCAAGTCGGTTAAAAAAAAGCATAAAAAAGAATGCAGTTTTAGTGAAAGCTTTATGGTGTTTTGCTTTGTGTGTCAAAGTTTTTTTCCTTAAAACACGTTTTAACTGTTTACTTGTTTAGGTACTAAATAATTGAGAATCCAGAATACTTTGTTTTTTTGAAAATCCACGTTCCCAATTCACTCTGTCAACACAAGTAACATAAGCAGCCGAAATACCACATTAAACCGAAACTAAAACAACAACATTGCGAAACTATTTCGTTAAAAGTTACGAAATTCGCTCCAACGAAACTCGTACGAGGTTCCAAACGAGAATTACGTAGCGGTGCTACGCTGTAGCACACTCGTAGCGCGGAGCTACGCCGTAGCGCACTGAGTATTTATATGCGTTACTTAGTGGGATAAAGCTGCGTTTCCACTGACGCGAAGTTGGGCGGTGAAGAGTGGTTAGTGTTTACTGAAGCGGAGCGGAGTGGAGTGGAATGGAGCATACTTTTTAATTTTTCATCCGTTTTCATACGTATGTATCTAATAAATAAATAATCTATACTAATATAATTATAAAGCTGAAGAGTTTGTTTGTTTGAACGCGCTAATCTCAGAAACTACTGGTCCGATTTGAAAATTTATTTTTGCGTTGGATAGTCCATTAATCCAGGAAGACTTTAGGCTATATAACATCACACTGCGGCCAATAGGAGCGGAGTATGACTAACTCCACGCGAACGAAGTCGCTGGCGGCTGCTAGTAATAAATATATACGTCCAGCCTCTCAAGTATGAGTGTGCGGGTTCGATTCCAGACCAGCCAAGTACCAATGTATCTTTACTATGTTATATGTACTTTCTAAGTATATTTTGGACACCAATGACTGAAGGTGAAGGAAAACATTTTGAGGAAACCTGGACTTTAAGTCTGAAATCGTCAACCCGCATTGAGCAAGCGTGGTGATTACGCTCAATCCTTCTCTGTATGAGAGGAGACCTGGGCCCAGCAGTGGGACGATAAAAAAGATTGATGATGAAGGATATCTGCTCAGCTCTGCTCCACCCCGCTCGTGCTGTTTCTATTGACGCGGAGCGGAGATTTCGAGCATAGTAATTATTCATGCACCGCTAAGCTTCTCTCCGGCCCGCGCCGTGTCAGTGGAAACGCGGCCTAAGAGTAAATGCAGAATTTGTACTACCGTTAGTAATTATGATTACTAATGAAACATTTATTTTTAGTTTCAAAAACTTTTGATGAGTTTTGGTTAACTAATTTGATACAAGCTGCGCCCTATGGTTTCACTCTAATAAATAACGATATTTAAATATCGTAGTTTTCATTTAAAATCGTAAAAAAAAATATAGAACTACCTTTGTCATATCTAGATAGATAAATATTGGACCCATTCCGTAGTTCACGAACTAAATTAAATTTAAGTTAAGTGCAAATTTTTCTTCCTATTTCATTATGATAAGGACAGAAGATAAAATGGTCATGATCAAATCAGAAATGAGGAGATCCACAGAACAACGAGAGTACAGAAACATAGCCTGAAGAATTGCAACACTTAAGTGGCAGTGGGCCGGGCACATTGCCCGTAGGACCGATGCCCGATGGGGCTAAGTTCTCGAGTGGCGACCACACATCGGAAGACGCAGCGTGGGTAGGCCCCCGACAAGGTGAACTGCCGACGCGACGTGGTGAAGGTCGCGGGAGACTGTTGGATATGGGAGCCGCAGGACCGGCCGTCGTGAAGATCAGCATGATTTCAACATGAATGACGTAATCAGATATTTGTATCAATAGCTTGATAATTTAAAAGAGTGTCCATGGAGTTTCTTGCCCGTTCTTCTCCATAGGTACCTATGTCCAGCAGTGGATGTCTTTCAGATGATGATAATAAACCTCTAAAAACTATATATATTTTAATCATCTTGACAATTTATAAACGCTATGAAATTGGACTTTATTTAGCGACAGCTGACTGTTGAACAAAGAAATAAAGAAAACGGCAGACAGCTGCTGTACAAAAGGGGTTCAGAATACAATTCCCAGGTCGGACAAAGTGTCATTGTGTAGATTTCTGCCCGGGTGACAATAAGCGCGTTCTTGTTATATCCTATTATGCTTGTATTATAGACGTAACAGTTTGGATTAATGGATGAACGGTTGTGTGCGACAGCCTCCGTGGCGTAGCGGTAGCGAACGCGGCCGTTACGCAAGGAGGCGCGGGTTCAATCCCCGCGCAGTTCAAATATTTGTATGAATATTTGCACTGGTCCGGTCGTGCCTCGAAAATCACGTTAAGCAGTTGGTCCGGTTGCCATACAAACATCTAGTGGCAGTCGTAACGGGTTGTTGGAGCCCTTATAAGTCCAACAATTGGTTCAACTACAATGCTTCGATATCGCTTTCGGGTTGTGGAGGTCAGACGGCAGTCGCTTGATGGAAAATGTCGTAGTTTCGCCAAAAATCAGCAGTTAGACTGGTAAAGCGGACCCCAGACTCCAAAGCTGAAAAAAGCTTCGGATGCGACTGAGATTAACGCAGAGATGATGATGATGGTGGTTGTGTATGAGCTCCTAGCCCGTACAGTACAATTGTAGAATGTTGCAGTAGACAGGATGTGGGCTCTGAAGACAATAAATTCATTCCGGTAGCACGGCAGTCCCCTCGCACACTCTCCAAAATGCATTTTTTTTTAAATATAATTATAAACTAGTGCTTCACTGCAATTCCGCCTGATGGTAAGCAGTAATACAATCGTTGATGCTAAAGCGCGCAAGTTTATTAAGCCTATTCACTTAAAAATCTTAGTGAGTAGGAAGGAAGACGGCAGTTGAGCGAGGTGATGCAATGTTTAACCCAGCAACAAGACCAACGATGCCGCGCCAGAGGGAGATTAATCTGGAGACCTTCCACAATCAAACTCCTGACACAATAATATTTGGAGCATCGTACCCGACTCACATCGCAATACATCTGTGGGTGGATAATATACCTCTGGCTACCCTGCGGTTAATACAAGCTTGATATTATGTAATGTCAATACTGTGGATTATCTTGATAACGTAATTGTCAGCTTGGATGTAACGCCAATTTATACAGTATGTTAAATAACAGAGGGCGTTCCCTTAAACTCGTTAATATATATCACTAGCTTTCGCCCGCGGCTCCGCCCGCGTGGACTAATATTTTTCGTATCCCACGGGAACTGCATATTTTTCCGGGATGAAAAGTAGCCTATGTGTTATTCCAGACTATTATCTACCCCTGTGCCAAATTTCAACCAAATCCATTCACAGTTTTTACGTGAAAGAGTAACAAACATCCATACATCCATACTTACAAACTTTCGCCTTTATAATATTAGTAGGATTAATAGATTAAAATAAAAATATCAGCATAGAAAAATAAGCATAAAAAAATCCGAAAAAAAAATTCTAATTGGAAATAAATTTGAAACCTCCTGTTTTAAATCTAAATAGTAGTCGTCATGTATAAATAAATTGCGACGTTGCCGTCTTTCATGTTCGCGTGTACAGTGTGTTTCTTTTACATGTCAATTTAAAATTTTTATTGAATATTTTCTTATTGGAATAATTTTTAAAACATTTAGTTTTCGAATGGAAATATTTTTTTAGCATGTATGTATGCTATACTATTTCGGGTTAACGGGAACGCCCTCTGTTAGTTAACATACTGTATATTATGAGGTAATCCAATGATACCTCGAGCTACAAATTAATCGTTTATGTACATTTAATGAAAACAATGGCCGGGTCCCGACACGCTGGTCCACAAACTAAATTACATTTAAGTTCAGTGCACTTTTCTCCCGAATGCACATTTGGTTTTGGTCGTAGTTTCGGCAAGTTTGCCGCCGAAAACGAAACTAAACCGAAACTCGTGTTTTTGCCGAAACTAAACCTAAACCGAACATTCGGTCGGACACTAATATTAAGCTTAAACCCCTTATTCATAAACGTTGTTTAAAGTTAATTAGTGATAAGCGATTCTTTAACCATACATTTTAAACGTTTGCATGTCACTTAGCTTTAACCATCGTATATGAATAAACCACTTAAAGACTGCAGTCTTTATTCATAAAAGATTATTATAGTTAAGTGACATTCAAAGGTCAAAAATGTATGTTCAAAGAATCGCTAAACACTAGTTAACTTTAATTAACCTATCCATAACGAAATTTCCTGACATTTATTTATCTTTTATATTTATTTTATTTCGAATAAATCAATAATATTTAAATGATTCTTAGTAATTATACAATAATTAGAGAAAAACACCAATCAAAATTACATGCCGTCAGGCGGATTATGGAGATGCCAAACTATTTTATGTATCGATGTTTATAATACTCATTTTCGCAATAAATGAGTTTGAGTTTTGAGTTTATGATTATGGGGGATAATGTACTTATACAACCTTTCCAAAATTACTTCGTTGTAGTTTCATAATTAATGTTATTTTTCGTCCAGTACTGTTTCTCTAACATGTTCATTATTTGCGTGTACATTAGGTTCGCTTGCTTATATTAATCTTATATGTATAAAGTAAACAGTTATATGAACTCTGTGGGACACACAGCGGATATGAACTCGAATGATGGATGGATGGGCCACGTAGGGGGAGGGGAGGAGGGGAGAAGGCGGAGGGGGTGGGGGTGAATATTTGAGGGTTACGGATAAATAATATGTGGGCTTCGAAGGAATAAGGAATGGAAATAAAAGAAGGAGATACATAATTTATTTGTCTTAAATTCTTGGTAGATTATTTTGAACGCAAATAAGACTGAATGCCATAATTTAGAGTACATTATTATGAGTGTCACGCTTGTATGCGCTGTTGACATAATTGGAGACATGTACCTCAATTCCGATTCCGTTGTTAGGACCGCTGTTGACGACACTAAGCCCTTCCCCGTCACCGTCGGAGTCCACCAGGGATCCGTCCTTAGTTCGTTTCTGTTCAGCGTGATATTAGACGTCTTGTCGGACAGCATCAGGGATTCACATGAGCAACCTCCCTGGTTGCTCATGTATGCTGACGATATCGCGCTGGCGGACGCGGACAGGGATCAGTTGGTGCGGCTTGTGAATGTGTGGAAGGACTCGCTTGAGAACGGAGGTCTAAAACTAAACGTGGCGAAGACCGTGTACTTGGCCAGCAACACGGCAGAGCCCATGTCTGTGTGCATAGGCGGAGACATGGTCGAGTGCACGGACCAGTTTAAATACTTGGAGTCTGTGCTGCACGCGTCCGGCGACATTGATTCCGACGTCAGGGCACGTATTTCCGCAGCTTGGGCAAAATGGCGTGAGGTGACGGGTGTCATTTGTGACCCTAAAATGCCGGTTAAGCTTAAGGGGCAGGTCTATAAATCCATCATTAGACCTGTTCTCCTGTATGGCAGTGAGGCGTGGACTGTGCTTGTGCGACACAAGCAGGAGCCGCGTGTCACGGAGATGAATATGCTGCAGTGGATGTGTGGAGTTACGCGGAAAGACTGCATCAGGAATTCCTGTATCCGTGGCAGTTTTCGTAATATATAAGAGAGCAGTATATAAGAGATGACATGCGTGCCAACAAGCTCTTACCACAGGATTCTAAAGATCGCGCGAAATGTAGAAGAATGTGCAGGAAAGCGGACCCAGGACACCAACGCGAAAGCCGCGGCTGCAACCGGGATAAACGCTGAGATGATGATGATGACGCTTATATGCGCTTGTATGGCGGGCAGAGATTTACAAATACATAATTTTTTATCAGTTTTGCCAACGTGGTTTCACCTGCATAAGACTCCACGGGAATAAAGGGATAAAAACTATCCTATTTGTGTTATTCTTGGTTATAAACTATCTTCATAAGATTACAAAACGAAATACAAAAAAGACCTAGAGAAAAGTCCACGACGGTATATGTCTATCTCTTATGAATATCCCACAATTTTTTTTTTGACATTTATTTTTTACGACAAATACTAGCAAATTTTATTAAAAGATATTATAACCAATACAGCATTAATCTTTATTAAATTTAATACCTTAAATACATTGTTGATTTAATATACATCTATATGTCTCTTTACAGCATATGATTTAAATGAATATTTTCAACGATATTAAAGATTTAAAAATTGCGGGGCGTCGCGTTTGTTGCGGTTCCGACCGGCCACGGCCGGGCCATAGAATAAAGAGAGGGAAGTACGTTATCTTCATACAAACGGACCGCGCGCGGCTTGTATGTTTGCGCCATAGTATCTATGCGTCGCCGCACGCACACCTAAACACAATATTAGAGTGCCTATGACTGCGTTAGTCGCGGCTAGCACGGAACGAGTTTCGCGCGTCACGGCTTTTCGGCACATTAGCTTTTAAAAAATGATCACATAAACTGCAAAGTTGGTATGTCTATTTATGAACAAATAAAAGACTTATATTTTTCAAATTATATTTCTAAAAGTTATTTACAAGGATACGGATATATTACACATTAAAGTTTAATAACAACGCGTTTCGTAATAGTCGAAACCGAAGAAAGTAGGTATTTTTCTGTAGCTAATTTGTAATTTGGTATTAAATGTGTGATTCAATAGATGTTATGTTTGTATTATTTATATTTGTATTAATTAAAAATAAAAATAAATATGGTTCTTTATGTGTACAAAACTAAAAATAAAAATTACAAAAAAAAAACTGACTAGTATATGTAAACTAAATACTAAGCAAATAATTTAAACATAAGCTCTTAGTCTATAAATATTTGTTAGCGGTTTGGGCGACAACCGTAACCGACGAAGCGCGGACAGTCGTCAACCCTAAGACAGTAGGCAATTAAATCGCGGATTGGGTCGCAGATAACCTACTTCCCCTCTTTATTCTATGGCCGGGCGGCGAAATATTGTCGCCGCTATATTTTTATACTACTTTCATAGTTTTGCTGTTGTGTATTCAGTATCAGCATTGCACTCGTGCGATGCCGGGGCGGGTCGCTAGCATAATTATTAAAAAAAAACCGATAGTGCATTAGTGTAATAATTTCTAATCTCCAAGCGGGCGGTCTTCGACCAGTGTGTGTTGCTGGTGATGACTTACGGAACTGAAACGTGGTCGCTCACAATGGGCCTCATATGAAGGCTCAGAGTCTCACAAAGGGCAATGCAAAGAGCTAGGCTCGGAGTTTCTCTGCGTGATCGAATCAGAAATGAGGAGATCCGTAGAATACAGTGGGCAGGGCACATTGCTCGTAGAACCGATGGCCGATGGGGCAGTAAGGTTCTGGAGTGGCGTCCACGTACTGGAAGACGCAGCGTAGGGAGGCCCCCAACAAGGTGGACCGATGACCTGGTGAAGGTCGCGGGAAGCCGATGGATGCGGGCAGTACAAGACCGGTCATCGTGGAAAGCCTTAGGGGAGGCGTTTGTCCAGCAGTGGACATCTATAGGCTCAATCCGGTCCGAAAGAGAGGACATGGTACAACGAACGAGTGTTACACTACAGGCAGTCTCTAAATGGGGCAATGCCAATCTCACATTTGGGCTGGTGGTGCTAAGTGTCGCCTGGCCACTTTGGATTCAGTGGAGAGGCGTGCGAAGAGGCTGATTGGTGACTCTGATTTAACTCGAGATGATCTCCAAAACCTAGAGCACAAGCGTAGAGTAGCCAGCCTTTCGGTGTTCTATAGGATGCATTTTGGGGAGTGTGCGAGGGAATTGCATGATTTAATTCCCCCATATCTGTTCCACAATCGGAAGACCTGTCGGCAAGTTTCTACCCTCATGTTGTTAGCACCACTACGATCCGGACGAAGCGTTTCGCCTCCTCCTTTATACCGCATACATCGAGGGACTGAAACAATTTGCCAGCGGCGATGTTTCTGTCGGACTACAATTTGAGTGTCTTCAAGGCTAGAGTGAATAGGCCCTTAATAAACTAGTGCGCTTTACCATTAACGATTGCGTCACTGCTTACCATCAGGCAGGATTGCGGTCAAGCGCTGGTTTATAATATGTAAAAAAAAAAACATTATTTGACATAATTAAGAAAATGCTTAACAAGCATTTTCTCTTTTTTTTTTAACGACTTTTATTATTGTGTCCCGTCGTAAGGCGAGCATCCATCCTGACACTACTATGCGATTGCAGTCAAGCGCTAGTTTATAATATACAGTATGTTAACTAACAGAGGGCGTTCCCGTTAAGCCGAAATAGTATAGCATACATACATGCTAAAAAAAAATATTTCCATTCGAAAACAAAATGTTTTAAATTTCTTTCAATACGAAAATATTCAATAAAAATTTTAAATTGACATGTTAAAGAAACACACTGTACACGCGAACATGAAAGACGGTAACGTCGCAATTTATTTATGAATGACGAGCCGCGTATGCGGCGGCGATCTAAGATCTAATTGATTGATGTGTATTGGTTGATGTGTGTTGGGCAATGCAACGTTAGGTAGATACTATTCCGCGCTACTATTTTGATTTAAAACAGGAGTTTCAAATTTATTTTCAATTATAATTTCTTTTTATTCGGATTATTTTATGCTTATTTTTCTATGCTGATATTTTTATTTTAATCTATTAATGATATATATTAACGAGTTTAAGGGAACGCCCTCTGTTATTTAACATACTGTATATATATAAAAAAAAGAAGAAGCGGGTACAACCTCGGGCAAATGCTCGTTCTGTAATGTAGCGAGCTGGCTTGGTTCACGATGTAAGCAATGTCAGTTAAAATGCCCATCATGGGTAGGTGAGGTTCCATAAATTCAGATTATCTGTGGCATTCACTCTAATGTCAGACAGAGGCCAGCTCTATATCTTCATATTGAGCTCACCGTATTATCGGCCATGATAGTGGAATGGGACGTATTGGGTTCGGTTCCTGATGTAGTAAAGATTTGTGATTGTATAAGATTGTCTATAAAAGATCTCTGTTAGTGATAAGACCGCCCAGTATGTCACTCTTTGTAAAATCTTCATAATAGGGTATTTGACTAAACAAACTAATTAGTCTGTCGTACATTGCATATAAACAAAAAATGAAGACGACACAGTGCGTTGAAAACTCATGTCACGTCACTGCACGCTACACTTTGGAGCGACGTCACGTACACGAGGAGTGACGTCACCAGCCACCACTCCTGATCTTTGATGCCTTTTATATCTGTCAACTTTTATTGATTTGATAAAACAAAATATACGTATCTAATATTTTTCTATAATCTGAATAGAATCATTTTTTTTTATCCAGGAAACATAACTATTATGTGTGCTGTGGAATCTATATGGTGTACATAATAAAACTAGCGACCGCCCGTCACTTCGTTCGCGTAGAGTTAGTTACTTGAACATTTTATTTGAACCCCAAAATATACAGCATACATTTTAAATTTTTGTTTTGCTCCGCTCCTATTGGTCGCAACGTGATGTTGTATAGCCTAAAACCTTCCTGGATTAATGGGCTATCCAACGCAAAAAAAACAACGCAAATCGGAATCGTAGTTCCTGAGATTAGCGCGTTCAAACAAACAAACTCTTCAGCTTTATATATTAGTATAAAGAGTGTAGATATAATCTGATTTACACGAAAATTATATGTATATTTTTTTAAATAATTATAAACTAGTGCTTGACTGCAATCCCGCCTGATGGTAAGCAGTGATGCAATCGTTGAGGGTAAAGCGCACTAGTTTATTAAGCCTATTCACTTAAAAACTTAGGAATAGGAAGGATGACGGCAGTTGAGCGAGGTGATGCAATGTTAAACTCAAGACCAACACTACCAAACGATGCTGCGCTAGAGGGAGATTGATCTGGAGACTCTCCACGACCAAACTCCCGACACAACAACATTAATTAGCGCATCGTACCTGGCACACATCGCAACACAACTGCTCAGACCCGGCTTCACCAGACATAATTCCGGAACACGACGAATCGCTTGGCGGCAAGACTTTGTCTAGTGGGTGGTAACTTCTGCCGGCAGCCGATGTTATGGCCTACCACCGAGAAAATTATTATTCTATAAGAAAATTATTATATTCTATTGTATTTTCATGTTTAATGCTTTGAAAAATATAAAGTACTAGGGACCCGCCCCGGATTCGCACGGATGCAATGTTGATACTAAATACACTACAGAAAAACTGTGATCGTTGTATAAAAAACAGTGGCTCGCGCGCCGGCAATGGGGAAGAAAACTGACAAATCTCGCCACTAGAGGCGCTGATATCGTTTCACCCAAAAAAAGCTGTCAAAACCCATTGTAATTTGTACGAGTTTACGTTGTTTATATTTTAAAAATATGCCGCGTTGTGTAGCAATTTGTTGCAATAATAATGGAAATCACTCTTTCCCTAAAGATATGCATTTCAATTTAGAACAGAATATATGTATGTATCAATAGAATTCAGTAAAGATTATGTTGATGTCTCTATAGCTTTCTGGGGGCGGTAAATCAATATTTTTCTCTTGAATTTCTTGTTCTTGATGAACCTCGAAGTTAAAATTTCGGTCATACGATTCAAGTATTTTAGGTTAATAGGGTTGAAACTTTCAAAATATGACAATAATAAGTACATTAATATCTACTTAAATATAACTAAAGAAACATTAAACCTAATACAAAATTAATGTAACTTAAAACACTAATAAGTCTGCATTCAGATTAAAGTCTGGGCATTGTTATTTGCCTGGTAATTAGATCAGCTTTTCGTCCTTTTACTGAAGCTCCTCTAGACTTTGCTGTAAAAGGCGATATAGATCTTTATTAAAACAAAAATGGAGTTAAGGTATTAAATTGGATAAGGATTAAAGCTGTGTTGGTTAAAATCTCTTAGAAAATTACCCAATATTTGTCGTAAAAAGTAAATATTTTGGGATATCGATAACAGATAGACATATACCATCGCGGACGTTTCTGTAGACCTTTTCAATGTGTACAATATTTTGTACATTATTTTGATAAAATATCTCGTAAGATTAAGCCGGTGTTTCCACTGCAAACGCGGAAAAAATGTAATTATTTACAACATCACATTAGAAATCTCAAAAATAATAGTATATCTCCACACTTTAATGGATGTTATTATACATATAAACCTTTAATCACTCTATCTATTAAATTAAAAAACTAAAAAAAAACATTATTTAAAAAAAATTCAAACTAAAAACTTAAAAATAATTTTAAAAAAAGCTTGAGGCGCTTTGTGACATAATTTTTGTATATTAAGCGTCTCACGCTTTTTTAAAAATTATTTTAAAAAAGCGTGAGAAGATACGTACATCGTACTTTTTAGTTTGATATTTTTTAAAAGCATGTTTTTTAGTTTTTAAAACTATATTTATTTTCAACTTTTTAGTTCGATATTCTTTTTTAATAAAAAACAAACGAACGAACGTATTGAAAACGGTGGGACATTTTACAGTAATGAGCCGCTCACTCGTAGTCCAAAGAATTAGAGACGGACAAACAAACAAGCAAACTAATAAGCAAGCAAGGAAGCAAACATACAAGTGAAGCTAATAAAAAACATGTAAAAAACCGCATCAAAAACCGTTTTGTAGTTTTAAAGATTTAATCATCCAAAGAGACATAGGGAAAGAGAAAGTCACTTTGTTTTATAGTACCTATGTAGTGATGTAGTGAAGCACCAATCACTTTATATAATACTAGCGGCCGCCCGCGACTTCGGTCGCGTGGAGTTAGTTATTTAAACATTTTATTTTAACCCCAAAATATGCAGCACACATTTTAAATTATTGTTATGCTCCGCTCCTATTGGTCGCAGTAAGCCCCGGGTATAAAGGCGTGACAGCTCACCTAAGTATTTATGCATTGTAAAAATAGACAATTTTATTATGAACTCATATAACGTGTCAGTAAGCCATTTCTGGAGAAAGAACACAAAAATTGTCTTCGAGAGTTAAACAGAGCCACCAGATATTCTTATCATATAAATAGTCGTAATATGCCTTTGAACAATTGTTCCAGTCCTTCAATGCACGCGGTATAAAAGAGGAGGCGACAGCCTCCGTGGCGTAACGGTACCGAACGCGGCCGCTGCGCAAGGAGGCGCGGGTTTGATCCCCGCACAGCGCAAATATTAGTATGCATGAATATGAATATTTGCACTGGTCTGGTCGTGTCTCGGAAAGCACGTTAAGCCGTTGGTCCTGGTTGCCATACGAACATCTAATGGCAGTCGTTACAGGTTGTTGGAGCCCTCAAAGGTCTAATTGCAATGTTTCGATATCGCCTTCGGGTCATGGAGGTCAGACGGCAGTCGCTTCATGGAAAATATCGAAGTTTAGCCAAAAAATCAGCAGTTAGATTGGTAAAGCGGCTCCAAAAAGCTGAAAAAGCTTCGGATGCGACTGGGATTAACGCTGGATGATAATGATGATAATAAAAGAGGAGGCAAATAATTAAATGTATTTTTTTCTTTCATCAATGGATGGTCACCCATCCACTGAATAACCTCAAAAAGTGTTGCTTAACCTTGAATATTGTCCCGTATTTCTGCTATTATTTAGCCATGAGCCCCTCAGGAGCCACAGATACCAAGATTACTACAAAACATATTACTTAATAGGATTAAACGTCTCCTTACATTCATAAGGAAAATGAGTATTTGAGCTCTAATAGTAGATTTGCGCCTATAAGGCTCAACTTTCATATCATAAAGTCTTAAATTTATGACAAATTTTATAGGATTATCGACCTTGTCTCAACCGCGGTAGAGCCGACTTCACTATACGCAATTTTGTAAACGAAAAAATGGTATTTTTAGCTCTTATAATCATGTTTGAATTTTTCGTTCAGGAATTTTGAACTCTTTCGTTGAAGAAATAGATTCGTTATCCAAGTGAACAAATATTTCATTTGTGACATTTTGAAAATTGGTTCGTGTCCGCTAATGTGACAGAATAGAAATTGAACTTTATTCAGAGGGACTACAGTTTAAAATTGTGCGATGAAGGTATGGAGGGAGTTCGAAATGTGAAATAGCAAGACGCAAGCGCGCGAAAACTAGTGTTGCTGTGTGCGAAAAAATATTTTCCCTTGAATTTATTTTTTTCTAAATTATACCTATTAAAATCTTTTTGTTTTTAACTCTCTATGAACGTTTGATTAGTATAATAAAATATCATGTTAGATGTCTTCAACCGGCTGGGTAGAGGAACCCAGTATGTCCACACTCACCAGTTATGTTTTGGACTCAGGACTATTAAATATTAAATCTTCAGGGTGTATCTGACATCGTAACGCAAACTTCGCGAAAAGGCTACACCGCATGCCACTAACAAAATTATGATAGTCATTTATGTCGATATTGAGCGGTTACAGAAATAACAGTGTTAAAAAAGTGTCGGCTCGGCCTTTGAACGTTGCAAGCGTGCCGCCGTACGTGTTTGTAGGTATGACGTTGACCCCTGATGCGAGCTCTATTAAATCAGCTGATAGGAAGTTTTTCTAGTATTGTTCACTAATGGCTTTTTTGTGCAATTATCGAATTATTAATTTTTACTTTTAAATCTTATTGGGTTATAAAAGTATAGCAATTATGAAACGGTCTAAAGTGAAAAAAAACTCCATATTATTTTTTTTTTTTATCGGGAAAAAGCCGACGCAAAGTTCCACCACTGGGGGGTTCAGAATCATGTACTGGATCCACGGTACTCGTTTGTGCGTCGATGTCAGATACACCCTTTATGCATTAACTTTAGGCTTTTATATATAAACTGTATTCTTTTAAACTTGTTCCTTCGCCTTTGTGTCAGTGTTCTACATCGAACTGTGAATTTGAACAGTCCGCACATCACATCTTGTGGGAGTGTATTCTTTGGCAGAATGAACGCAATATTATGTTGGATATATTATTTTTTTAAATCGGGTAAAATCCGACCCAAAATTCCACCACTGGGGGTTCAGAATCATGTACTGGATCCATGGTACTCGTTTGTGCGTCGATGTCAGATACACCCTTTATACTAATATATAAAGCTAAAGAGTTTGTTTGTTTGTTTAAACGCGTTAATTTCAGGAAGCACAGAAGGTCCGATTTGAAAAATTCTTTTTGCGTTGGATAGTCCATTAATCCAAGAGAGGTTTAGGCTATATAACATTTCGCTGCGACTAATAGGAGCGGAGCATAATTAACTCCACGTGAATGAAGTCACTGGCGGCCGCTAGTTACAAATATAATTCCAGATTCCAAATCACGATCAATAATTGCATGTAGCTGAGACGAGAACGCTAAGAGGGATGTGTGGTGTTAAACGAATGGATAGAATAAGAAATGAGTAAATAAGAGATAGTCTGAAAGTGGTATCGTAGTGGAAACCAGTTGTCATCGTGTGGGCACGTGTTACGGAGAAATGAAGAAACTGTTGTGAGGAGAGTTTTCAGTATAAATGCCTTTTTCTAATAATTATAAAATAGTGCTTGACTGCAATCCCGCACGATAGTAAGCAGTGATGCAATCGTTGATGGTAAAGCGCGTTACTTTATTAACCCTGTTTACTTAAAAAACTGAGTGAATAGGAAGAAAGACGGCAGTTGAGTGGGGTGATGTAATGTTAAACCCAACAACACATCCAACGATGCTGCGCCAGAGGGAGATTGATCTGGAGACCGATCTCCCGACACAACAACATTTGGTACATCGTACCCGGCACACATCGCAACACAACTGCTCAGACCCGTCCTCCGTACGGCTTCACCAGACATCATGGCGGAACACGACGAATCGCTTGGCGGCAAGACTTTGTCTGGTGGGTGGTAACTTCTACCGGCAGCCGATGGTATGGCCTACCACCGAGTTACCTGTATGTTTACCAAATAAACGTTTTTCTTTCTCTCATCTATCTATCTAAACTTTCGCCTTTATAATATTAGTGTGGTTAAAATTTAGCCAATGTAATAAAATATATAGGTACTACTTTGTCTACCTATCCATTCATCTAAACATACTTCACGATTTTAATATAAGTAGGAGAAAGACATGTATACATCGACCCCTTATTAATTGGAATAAGAGAAGCATAAGGAGATTACCCGTTAACTAACCATCATCATTATCAACCTTTTTATCGTCCCACTGCTGGGCACAGGTTTCCTCTCATACAGAGAAGTATTGAGCGTAATCACCACGCTTGCTCAATGCAGGTTGGCGATTTCAGACTTAAAGTTCAGGTTTCCTCAAGAGGTTTTTCTTCACCTTGTAATCAGTCACTGGTATCCAAGATATTATACTTAGAAAGTACATATAACTTTAGAAATGCTGCATTGGCACTTGCTTGACCTGAATCGAACCCGCAGCATCGAGAAGTTGGTGTTTAAACCACTAAGCCACCACGACATAATAAAATTAAAATGTTTTGATATTCCTTTAAAACCCTCCACAACACCGCTTGAAGGGTTTCAAAACTATGGCGATAGAAATACTCCGTCTAAACACTTTCGCAAACAGACCAATATGGTAGTTGACTAAAAAAACTAATTAGTCCATCAGTCAGATTTCCAAAAAATACTAGACACGTATTTTTTATTTTTTCAAATAAACAAAAAATGAAGACGACACCGTGCATTGAAAACTCGTGTGACGTCACTGCATGCTACACTTTTTAGCGGCCAGTCACCAGCCAGCACTCCTGATCTTTGATGCCTTTTATATTTGTCAATTTTTATTGATTTGATAAAACAAAATATTCATACGTATCCAATATTTTTCTATAATCTGAATGACGGACTAAATAGAATCAATTTTTTTTTTACCCAGTAAACATCCCTATTACCATTAAACCTCCCAATTCTCCTTACACTGGCAACCCCCACCACTGACCAGCTCAAACACTTCAGTATTGTCCCGCGCGCTTGCCGGAGCGGTCGTGTCGAGCCTCGCACTGTTACACACGCACCGAACCACCTGTTCCTCAGCCCTTGGTATTTATTTGTTTTACCATTGTTATTACTTTGTTTTTTTATGTGAATATTTTATTCAAGATAAGGTTAGGTTTAAGCTGTTTTTAATGGCGTTGTTTTGACTAGTCGTGGAATATTGATTATAGTTTTTTTAGTGTTGTTAGTTTATTAATAACTTTGAGTGGTCTGTTAATTGATTTTATGTTAGAATTTATAACAGAAGTAAAATTTACTGACTCCGCGTGTAATGTTTTGTTTGACGTAGTATTTATATAGGCACAAGTATTCACATTATAGGCTTAAAATTTGGCAAACACTTCTAATCTTCTAACAAATGAAATCTAACAAAGAAACTTAGGGAACCGGACTGCTTCTCCTTAACACAGGTTTTCATAACCTAGCTAGGAGAACAGGGCTCACCCACACATTTGCTTTAACAGAGCTAATTTTGTATAACTGTGTTTTTAATCTCTCCTGCAATCCATTGTTTTGAGTAAATCTTCTTCTTCTGCCTGGTCTTAATCCCATTTATTTAGTCGTAGTGGCCTAGTGGTTAAGACACTAGCCTCTCAAGTATGAGTGCGCGGGTTCGATTCCAGGTCAGGCAAGTACCAATGCAACTTTTCTAAAGTTATATGTACTTTCTAAGTATATCTTGGACACCCATGACAGTTGGTGAAGGGTAACGTCTTGAGGAAACCTGGACTTTTGAGCAAGCGTGGTGATTACGCTCAATTCTTCTCTCTATGAGAGGAGACCTGTGCCCAGCAGTGGGACGATGAAAAGGTTGATGATGATGATGATAATTTTTTTTTAATAATTATAAACTAGTGCTTGGCTGCTATCCCGGTTGATGGTAAGCAGTGATGCAATCGTGCAAGCAATGATGGTAAAGCGCGCAAGTTTATTAAGCCCATTCACATAAATAACTTAAGAATAGGAAGGATGACGGCATTTGAGCGAGGTGATGCAATGTTAAACCCAAGACTAACACGACCAAACGATGCTGAGCTAGAGGGAGATTGATCTGGAGACTCTACACGACCAAACTCCCGACACAACAACATTTGGCGCATCGTACCCGCCATACAACGCAACACAACTGCTCAGACCCGTCCTCCGTACGGCTTCACCAGATATCATGCCGGAACACGACGAATCGCTTGGCGGCAAGACTTTGTCTGATGGGTGGTAACTTCTGCCGGCAGCCGATCCTATGGCCTACCACCGAGAAAAATGCTATGATGATTTGGGGTCGGCCCTTCTGATCAATCTTCGCCAAGACAGCCTGTCCTGGGTCGTCTGAGATGTTAATTGCGTCCTTTTTAGGTCTCTGTCAATAACGGACATCCATGTAAGGCGGAGTCTTCCACGTCTTCTGGGCTGAGTACCAATATCAAGTACTTTTCTTGTCATGTGGTCCGATGGTCGCCGCATGACGTGACCGTATCACCTTAGGCGGCTCTCCAAAACCTTCTCCTGTATAGGTGTTACTTTAACACTGCAGCGAATGTGGCTATTTTGGGTAAAAAAAATATTAACTAGTATTTAAAAAGGCTTCATTTTAAAGATATTTGTAATTTCTTTTAATGTTTTGATGTTGTCAAGTTATGCTGCAAGAAAGGGTATTAATTTGTCCTATAGTGCCGCTTAGTGCAATTAAAACGAACCTATCAGATGCTTGTGATAAAGAGATAAGAGCCATGCGAACGATTTAAAAAAAAGTTAATTCATTGATGTGGTAATAATGAAATAAGGTAGTACTTATTTCCAATTTAATGGTAATACTTATTTCCTGTGTTTAAAAATATGGTCAAAGTTTATTTAAGTATCCCCTGAAACACGGTAGTATATTATGTATTAAAAAGAGTTTTAAAGAATTTTGGGACTAAAACCCAAAAATGCAGTAAGGAATACGAATTTCATTGGCGGTAATCGGCGGCTATTTCTTTATCTTTTTTCAAGGTGAGATTCAACCTCATTGATCAATGGCCTCTGTCGAATATATACCACAATTTTGCCAATAACATGTGCAACAAATCATAGAAATTCTTTGAAAATTTTATTTCACAACAATGGCGGATATTGCCAATGACAGTTGAAAAAGACGACCGCGTGAACCGTCTTTATAGGAGGTTTGAGGCAAAGTCATGATGTGGCCACTATGCTGCGATATTTCAATGTTCTTTATGAATTATTTCGTGAATGCACTTTTTACTACATAAATCGCGTATTTAGTAAACGACACTAAAAATAATTTTAAAAGTCCAATTAAAAATGCGCGTGACACTCATTTTAGTTTTCCCGTCAAAACTCCCGGCGGCTTTTTAACGGCCAACAATTTTGACATCTGACAGTTGACACATTTTTTTTTTAAACTATGGGACGATAATCATAGCATTAAAATAAAAATAGGTTAAAGAATTGTTAGATAAAGAATTAGAAGTAGATATAGATTTTCATAAATAATATAAGAACCACCTTGTTATATTGTCACATAGTTACAACAATACTATAATATAAAAAGAGAAAAAGCAAGAAAAAAAGAAAAAAATTGCAGAAACAAGGGCTCTGACAATGTCAGAGGACACACAGGCGAATTAAAAAAAAAAAAAAGAAAGTCATATAGCCCAAGTCTTATTCTAACATATATTCTGGTTGTATCTTTCATACTTATGACATTCAGCAATACTGTAGGTTTTCACTAGTGAAAGAATTTCCGAAATGAAATGAAATGAAATGAAATGAAATCGTTTATTAAGCAAGTAGGATCACTGATCACTTTTACACGTCATGTTTATTTTTTATTTAATTTTTTTAACTAGATGAAGCCGGCATTTCCTAACTGACTACCTCTGAGAAGAAATAGCCGAAACAAACTCAGGGATCATCGTCTTTTTTCAAGTCCAGACATTAAAAATGAAAATGTTTACAATAATTTACCTTATAATTACGCATATTGCTTAATAACAATTAACAATGCTTAACAGAGCGAGCAGCTCAGTCCCAAGCTTTTTTGTCTTCTAAATAATCTGTGATTTTATAATACCCCTTTTTGCAAAGTTTGGCCTTTATATGGTTCTTAAATCGTTTAATGGGTAAGTTTCGAACGTCCATGGGAAGCTTGTTGTAAAAGTGTATAGATTGACCCATGAACGAGTTGCCTACTCTGTGGAGACGAGTGTGATGTACAGCAAGATTGTGTTGTGTTGAAATGAAATGAAATCAAATTTCTTTATAGCATTCATGTGTACCTACCTATATTTATTTTATGTTGGCAGTCCCAACATGAACCCCGCGGTTAGAGCCCGGCAACGTAATAATCATAATATGTAGTTTTATTTAATAGATTAACAGCTACATACAAATTATTTGTACAGTTTATGTGTGCAGTTTTTGCTGTATTTTTATAGGACTATAATATAATACTTATTTAATTGTTTATCTAAAATAAAAAGTCATTTATTCAAATTAGGCTGAGAATCAACACTTTTTGAACGTCAATATTACATAAGGCAGTCCCCCAAACGCTCGCCTTCTACACTTCCTAGTGCTTTCGCTGGGAAGAAGAAGTGGCGGAACAAACTCCTCAGCAGCACAGCAGTTCAGTTAGAAAACACATGACTTTATACAATAGTATGTTTAGAAACCGACAAAAGAAGACACAGAACATTAAATAAAATTGTTTAGCAAATACCAGCTAGCCACGCCAAAATACACAAGACCAGGGCCTGTAGCCAATGGCGAGAACGATAGACCACGCGACGCGATAAATCACGTGGTCGATCGTTCGCGCCATTGGTTGGTTTGGTTTTCGATTTCGCTTCGCTACGAAGCGATGTTACATTGGCTAGGGCTACAGTTTATAATATTTGTTTGTCACCAAGGCGAACTACTGTTGTACAAAGCACTGGTCCGTTTCGCCGTTTCGCACCTGAAAACTTTCAACTCGGTAGAGAGGCGTGCGTAGAAGCTAGTTGGTGATCTTTTTTAGGGTTCCGTAGCCAAATGGCAAAAAACGGAACCCTTAGAGATTCGTCATGTCTGTCTGTCCGTGTGTCCGTCTGTCCGTCCGTATGTCACAGCCACTTTTTCCGAAACTATAAGAGCTATACTGTTAAAACTTGGTAGGTAGATGTATTCTGTGAACCGCGTTATGATTTTCATGTAATAAAATAAATAAATATTGGAGACTCCCCTAACTTAGAACTGAAACTCATTTTTTTTTTTCATCAAATCTAATCTCTTCACCACCCGTGGTTGACTGGTAGAGAATGCCTAAGACATTAAGTCCGCCTCTGTACATTTCTTGTGCGAAAGATTAAATCCATACTAATATTATAAATGCGAAAGTAACTCTGTCCGTCTGTTACACTTTTCCGCTTAAACCTCTCAATCGATTTTGATGAAATTTGGCACAGCCAATCTTTACACCGAGAAAAGGCATAGCCTACCTTACCTTTATTGAAAAAAAAAATGATATTCTCGAGGGAAATCTAAAAACGCGATATAACCGAGGTCCACGCGGGCGAAGCCGCTGCCGGAAAGCTAGTTAGATAATAAATAAATTACTTTTCACTATCGGCAAAATACTGGTGTGTCCATATTCCAGATGAGGGTAACTCTATGAGTTTAAGGAGTGCCTAGAGAGAGGCCACGACGCCCTCACCTTCCGCCTGACGCAGGTCCTCACCGGACACGGTTGTTTCGGGAGGTTCCTGTTCCGGATAAGGCGGGAGGAAACGCCAGGGTGTCACCATTGTGTGGATCGCCCTGAGGACACGGTGGAGGTCTGCCCAGCTTAGGTAGAGCACCGCCGTGTCCTCGTAGCGGCGATCGGCGGCGATCTCTCGCGTCCGACCCTTTTCCAGGCCACCTCCTTCGGCGGAGCAGTGATGCTGGCAAAGGAGGAGGCGGAGCGCGGGAGGCAGCGGGAATCCCAGCGCCCTCACGCCACTAGCCGCAGGAGACGCCCTGGTCGGGAGACAATTCGAACTCCCGGCTACCGTAGGCGCGGGCTTACGGGCGGGTGAGCAGTGGGCAGCTCGCCGCCCGGTAAAGACCAGACCCGAGTCGACGGCGCGTTGTATTTCACGCGCGCCTCAAAGAGATGCCAGCACATCGTGACGGGGTCCACGAAGACCGATGCCTCCCGGGTCAGGGTAGCGGGTTGGTTAAAAAAGAAACCTTGGCCCTGGCACACAGACAAGTGAAGAAACACGGGTGGGTTTTAGTCAGTAAAAGTCTGACAAGCCCTTCCACTCCGTTCAGAGCGGGAGAGGTCATTTGATGATTTCCCATCCCAAAAAAGGGCAACTCTATGCGCGAGATAGAGATACTTACATGTTTCTTTCCTTTTCTGTTTTCAGTAGTACACATACAAGAGAAATTATATATTTAAATAACGCAACACTTATTATCTCCAACAGCAGTATTATGCTACTAATATTATAAATGGGAAAGTTTGCGAGTATCGATGGATGTTTGTGACTCTTTAACGCAAAAACGACTAAACGAATTTAGAAGAAATTTGGCACACAGTTTAAAACCAGGAATAACACATATGGTACTTTTTATCCAGATATTCCTACAGAATTGTAACTAAACGCGGGTGAAACCGCGCTTCGCAGCTAGTCAGAAATAAAAGCCGTTTAAATATTCCCAACAGTACGTTTCGCAGAATTGTCTACAAAACTATTTAATTTTGTACCAAACTAGCGACTGTGTAGATCTGTATTTCCACCAGCGGTTTTCCAAACTTGTGGTAAGATTCTAGTCTAACCAAATAAGGCTTTCTATATTTTTAATTTTATCATTAAATAGTTCTGCGCTTGTAAAATACACTGCACTAGTGCCGACAGTGTGGTGACATTAGTTTGCTAGTGATGTGCTACTGTGGTGTCGATATATCGATAAAGTATGTAGTTATTTCTAACCAAATAAGTTAAAAATATATTTGATTTCCATAAAACACCTAGCCGTGCGTTCAATATAATTTCAACATTTTCTCGGTGGTAGACCACAACATTGGCTGCTGGCAGATGTTACCACCCACCAGACAACGTCTTGCCGCCGTCGTGTTCCGGCATGATGTCTGGTGAAGCCGTACGGAGGACGGGTCTGAGCAGTTGTGCTGTGATGTGTGCCAAATACGATGAACCAAATGTTGTTGTGTCGGGAGTTTGGTCGTAGAGTGTCTCCAGATGAATATCCCTCTAGCGCAGCATCATTAGTCGTGTTGTTGGGTTTAACATTGCATCAGCTCACTCAACTGCCGTCTTCCTTCCTATTCACTCAGTTTTTTTGAGTGAGAAGGCTCTTAATAAACTAGCGCGCTTTACCGTCAGCAATTGCATCACTGCTTACCATCAGGCGGGATTGCGGTCAAGCACTACGTAGTTTATAATAAATTACTATTAAAAAATAACGTTATATGTTTTTTAACACCCTTGCTCGTAAAGCTGATGTAATCCCACCGGTTTTAAATATGTAAAGCGGGCCATAACAAACGCGTGTGTTATCAAAGCAAATAGTTAAGTTATAGTCCATACAAATTCCATAACAGCATTATTTGTCATTTCAAATAATTATGGAACTGATCGCCGCCGCGTGGCTCTAGCCAGTGAGCAGCGCGCTGTTCCATAATTGAAATGGCAAATAATAATACTAATGACGGGAAAGCAACAGTGTGCATTCACAGATTGAGTTTATTTAAATTAACTGATGTCTTATTTGAAATAAACAAATTTGTATTTGTTTGTATTTAAATGAGTATTTGTAAAAAAAAAAACAGTTTATTCGGTAATTTAAAAACTTGACTGCATGCTCTAGCATCTTTGCCAACATTTTCACGCAGCTACGGCAGAAAATAAACCTCGCGCCATTTTTCTCAAATTTTCTTTTCTTTGTACTTGTATTCTGAATATCTTTTTACTGTTTCCTCGCAAGTGTGTTAAAAAATGTCGTACGATATACGTACGTATTGGTTATAACATGCTCGGCTCAATTACACCCTCGCCTTCGGCTCGGGCTGAAATTCCGCCTCGCATGTTATAACCATCATTACGCACTAATATCGTAATGTACTATAAAAAACCGTGCCTGTAACTAGTTTACTAGAAAGAAAGAAAGAAAGAAGAAAGAAAAATGCGTTTATTGACATTACAGCATAAGATTTAACACTTAAAACTAAAAAAAGAAAAAATATAAAACTTAGCTAATAATACCAAAAGCTACGCAGATACGTCTGCTCGGGTATTTTCGAACTCCTTTTGATGACATAAAAGATATTCTTTTAATTCCAATTTAAAACTTGAGGAACTTCTACAATTCTTTATGGGAGGAGGGATATTGTTCCAGCATTTAGAAGCTGCATAGCGAAAGCTGCCTCTAAAGCCGCCGACTTGTGCTGTGGGACGGAAAGTTGCTGAGAACATTTTCTCCCCTCACCAATTCTGTGCCTACTTGTCCACGATAGTTTATCATACAAGTAAGAGGGGGAGTGAGACTTAATGACACCAAATAGTAAGGTCGCCAAGTGGAGTTTACATCTAGCTTTCATTTTCAACATGTTGTGTTTATTGAGGAAATGCGTAACATGGAACAAAGGGAACTTTAAAACAGAAACGCGCACAAGCATTTTGAAGTCTTTGGATCGTTCTTTTAGTTTTGGACAGTAGTCGTTGGCCATAGACCGTGTCCGCATAATTCAACTTCGATAAAACCAAAGACTCCACAAGCAATACTCCTGTATCGTGGGTACGTTTACAAACATATAAACTCACATAAACAGACAGACACGGAACAACTAGCTGTAGCCCAAATATTTGTTCAATGGGGCAATCGAACCTGACAACATAACAAAATGACAGCCTTCGTGGCGTAGCGGTAGCGAACGCGGCCGATACGCAAGGAGGCGCAGGTTCAATCCTCGCACAGTGCAAATATTTGTATGCATGAATATGAATATTTGCACTGGTCTGGTCGTGCCTCGGAAAGCACGTTAAGCCGTCGGTCCCGGTTGCCATAGAAACATCTAGTGGCAGTCGGTACGGGTTGTTGGAGCCCTCAAAAGTCTAACAATTGGTCTAACTGCAATGCTTAAATATCGCCTTCGGGTTGTAGAGGTTAGACGGCAGTCGCTTCACGGAAAATATCGAAATTTAGCCAAAATCAGCAGTTAGACTGGTAAAGCGGACTCCAGACTCCAAAGCTGAAAAAGCTTCGGATGCGACTGGGATTAACGCTGAGATGATGATGTTAAATGGGGCAATCGAACCCATGGCAGGCAATGCAGCAGTCTGATGACTCAGCCACTGCGCCGACCGTGTTGTCTAAATTACTTTTGGTAGTATTTTAGGATTACTGTACAACACAAACGGAGTATAATACAAATCATGTTTCAGAACCATTCTAAAGGGCGAGGGTATTAAAAATAATAACCGTAAATCGTGACTCTAGGGTTCCCCTGAAATATTACTCGGTTCCCTGTAATTACTCCACTTAGGTATCAAACCCAAGATCCCTGGCTCATTAGCCGCATTTACAGTCATTAGACCAACGGTAAAAATGGAACCTTTTGTTAAGACTATTTTAAATATTTTGAACTAGTGCTTGACTGCGGTCCTGGCTGATGGTAAGCAGTGATGCAATAGGGATGTATCCAAGGTAAGAAAAAAAAAACAAAATCATTAGTCCGTCTTATAGATAACCAGCGGCCGCCAGCGACTTCGTTCGCGTGGAGTTAGTTATGCTCCGCTCCTATTGGTCGCAGCGTGATGTTATATAGCCTAAAGCCTTCCTGGATTAATAGGCTATCCAAGGCAAAAAGAATTTTTCAAATCGGACCCGTAGTTCCCGAGATTAGCGCGAACAAAGAAACATAAAAACAAACTCATCAGCTTTATATATTAGTATAGATAAAAAAAATTAAAACCCGTGTTTTTTTATTTTGTCGAAATTACCAAAAACTACTGAGATATAGCGTATTAAAGTTACGGAGGGGAGGCTAATTACGTGACGTCATGCGACATTTCAAATCAATGTTCCTATCTTCCTAGGTATTTAAATGAAAGAAAAAATAAAAAACATTTGTTCAATATTTTTTATAAATCTATCTGATGGACATTAAATTTTTTTTAGGATACAACCCAGTTGTTGATATTGACCAGCGCACAAATTTATGAAAAGCCTATTCAGCCTAGCGTTGAATACACTTAAATTGTTGATTGTCTATTTCTCACCAAACTGTATCTAATAAACTTTGATAGCTAGACAATTGGAATTGTCACTATATCATACGGCTACATGCTATATCAACAAATAATAGAATAAAACGGCCAAGTGCGATCTTTAAAAACGGCAAAAAATCACTGGCAACAATCATTTGTTGTATAAGAGAATTCCCTCAATATTTATTATATTTTAATTATTCATTTTTAATTTTAATATACAATATATAAAGAAAACCCTATCCGACCCAAAAGAATAATAAAGGTTACAAAATCGTCATAGTAACAATACTGAATAATGAATTTTGAAATAATCTTTTTTCCGCGAATTAATTCTAACTTCCCCAAAATTTGGTATTTTTAAAAAAAGTGACAACACCATTTTAGACAGTACTATTATGAGTGAGTGATGCGACTACGTGCCGCGTGCCCTGCCCCCTTTCGCCCGCGCAGGTATTCCTACCGTGTTGCCTACCTAATCTTTATTTTTTAGGTGTTTGTTTTTTTTAAGTTTAGCCCGGCTTTGTAGTAGAATCAGTTACCGATACCGAACAATACATTCACGGTTCGGACAGGGTTTTCTTTACATATTGTATATTCTAACCAAATATTTTTTGAACATTTCAAGCGTCAATCTATTTCTGATATTAATATGCAGCAAAAAACGGCCAAAAAATCTCATTTGTTGTTTTGGATGGTAAAACATTTGATGTTTTACCATCCAAAACAACAAAAAAAAACTTTATAGTGGCAGCTATAACCCACGTTAGAATAAGTTCTCATCAATACGAACAAAATCCATATCAAAAACTACTGAACCGATTTTGATAAAACTTATAGTATTCCCTAAGTTGAACAATACATAGTACAACAAAAAAGAACTACTTAAATCGGACTTGTAGTTCCGGAAATAACCGCGCACAAACTTAAAAAATACATACATACATACACTTGAAATTTGGCTTACATACACACGGGTCGAATTTACAACCTCATTTTTTGAAGTCGGTTAAAAACATTACAAACTTTAAGTTTTGATAACAAAACTATCGATACCTACAGAAATCCCCACGCGGCCCCTCACTATGACCGCTGGCATTTTTCGTGTATCCATAAAGTTGCCGACACATTTGAGTGCAATAAAATTAAAATAATGATCGTTATGCGGCGCGCTTTGCACTGTTTGAGATCCGACGGCTTGTAACCACGCTTTGACCGTGGCGTGTCCGTTTTGATACTGCTTGACCGCAATCCCGCCTGATGGTAAGGAGTGATGCAATCGTTGATGGTAAAGCGCGCTAGTTTATTAAGAGCCTATTAACTCCAGCCTTGAAGACACTTAAATTGTAATCGGACGGAAAGATCTCAAGGGTTAATTAATCAGTTTAAGCTAAGCGTAAAAATTAGAAGTGATTGGCATGACCTCTCCCGCTCTGGGCGGAGCGGAAGGGCGTGTCAGACTTTTACTGAATAAAACCCACCCGTGTTTCTTCACTTGCCTGTGAACCAACGCGCAGCCCTGGCCAAGGAGGCATCGGTCCTCGTGGACCCCGTCACGATGTGCCGACATCTCTTTGAGGCTTGTCTATGACTCTGGTTTTGACAAGTCAATTTTGTTTATAAGTTTCGAGACTTTTTTTGTGATATTATTTTTTTGATGTTTTTTTTATTATTGTACTAGCTTTCCGCCCGCGGCTTCGCCCGCGTGGAAGTCGGTTATATCGCTTTTTTTAGATTTCCCTCGGGAATATCAAAGTTTTCCGGGATAAAAGGTAGCCTATGTTCTTTCTTAGGGTCTAAAGATTGTCTTTGCCAAATTTCATCAAAATCGGTTGAGAGGTTTAAAAGCGTAACAGACAACAGACAGACGGAGTTACTTTCGCATTTATAATATTAGTATGGATTAGTATGGATGATATTTACTTATAATGTGCGTTTTGATTGTGCGAAATAAAAAATATTTCCTTTTTTTCTTTTTTTATTGACAACCGGGACCAACAGCTTGACGAGCTTTCCGGGGCAAAGAGAATTTCCCGTATGTACCTAAAAATAGTCAGTCCACAGACCAATCGCGACAATCGTATCTCAACCCGATCAATCGATCCGTACGGCTGTTAATATTAAGCCAGACTGAATGTCAAGAGAATTGATGGATAGACTTATTTGTTTTATTTGATCGATCGGTTCAATAAATGTCGCGTCGGTATAATAATGCGTATAAGAACTCCCACTGTGGCGCGTCACACATTTTACTAATATAAAACGTAAAAGTATATACAGAAGTATATATAGATAGTAGTAGTTATAGAAAAGTATACAGTATGTTAAATAACAGAGGGCGTTCCCTTAAACTCGTTAATATATATCATTAATAGATTAAAATAAAAATATCAGCATAGAAAAATAAGCATAAAAAAATCCGAAAAAAAAATTCTAATTGGAAATAAATTTGAAACCTCCTGTTTTAAATCAAAATAGTAGTCGTCATGTATAAATAAATTGCGACGTTGCCGTCTTTCATGTTCGCGTGTACAGTGTGTTTCTTTTACATGTCAATTTAAAATTTTTATTGAATATTTTCATATTGAAAAAATTTTAAAACATTTTGTCTTCGAATGGAAATATTTTTTTTAGCATGTATGTATGTATGCTATACTACTTCGGGTTAACGGGAACGCCCTCTGTTAGTTAACATACTGTATATAGATGTTAGTTTGATCCTCTTTCACGCAAAACTTACTTCATCATCATCATCATCAGCATCTACAGGGTTCGGCACTCGAAGTGTTACTAATTTTACGTTGCTATAGCAACTAAACTGTTTACAATATGGCGCCCATTTTTTCACATTCCTTAGTCTATGGTATTGTTAATAAACTAACAAAAGCCTACTATTTTTTGTTGTTCTTAAAAAAAGTTTTGCAGATGGAAGTCAAACGAAACAGTGTCATTGCTTTGTATTTGGCTGGAAAATCGCAGGCAGCCATCGTTAATGAGCTAGGACATTTACATTTGAACAAAATGTTTGTGTATCGAACCATCACGCGTTACAATGATACGGGTAGCATCAAAAACGCCATGGAGGTGGACATCCAACAACAGCAACATCATCAGCAATGGTTCGAAAGGTAAAGGCTAGAATTGAACGAAATCCACGACAAAGCGCAGTTAAATTGGCGAAAAGTCTTAATGTATCTGCCCGAAGCATAGGGCGCATATTAAAAAAATAAACTTCAACTGAAGCCCTACAAATTACAAAAAGTGCAAGATCTGACACTTGCACAAAAGACAGTTCGTCTAGAAAGAGCTAAGAACTTAAAGCACTTGCACGTTGATAGCTTGCTTGAAAATTTGGTATTTTCCGATGAAAAATTTTTTATCGTTCAGCAATATGTGAACAAGCAAAATGATCGCGTATGGTTAAAGGGTAAATCAAATGACAATTTAGACCAATGAATTGCCTTGCGAAAGCAAGCACGAGCATCTGTGATGGTTTGGGCGGCGGTAACTGCCATGGGACGCTCACCTCTCGTTTTCATTGACCAGGGTGTAAAGATAAACCAGCAGATCTAGCGTAAAAAGATTTTAAACGATGCTTTGTTACCTTGGGCACGTAAGCAATTTGGTAGAAATCATTGGACCTTTCAACAAGACTCGGCACCATCTCACAAAGCTCGTGAAACCCAAATTTTTTTACAAGAAAATGTTCCGAGCTTCATTTCTTCGCAACAATGGCCACCATATTCCCCGGACTTAGTTAAACCTAATGGATTTTTCCATATGGTCAATTCTAGAAGCCAAAGTGTCAACAAAAAAATATGAGACGGTCGACGCCTTAAAGATTGCGCTTCGCCGAGAATATAACAAAATACCAGCAGACCACATTCGTGCAGCGTGTGAAGCCTTCTCGGTCAGACTCGATGCTGTTATCCGCGCTAAAGGTGGCCATATCGAACAATAGCTTCTTTTTTTATTTATTTTATGTCTTTTTTCGATACTGAAGTTTTTAACTAAATATGCTCATGTTTAACAGAATTACAGCATTTTGAATTGGTAGCACTTCGAGTGCCGACCCCTGTACTCGTCCACTGCTGGACATAGGCCTCTTTCATGGCACGCCAACAAGCTCGATCCTGAGCAGTTCTCCGCCAGCCACTACCAGCCACCTGTTTGATGTCGTCGCTCCATCTCGCCCAAGGGCGTCCCACGCTACGTTTGCCGAGACGCGGTCTCCACTCGAGGACTCGTTTACCCAAACGGATATCGGCTATGCGGCATATGTGACCAGCCCTTCGCCACTTTAAAAACTACTTATTTTAATTTATTTGATACCCTGAAACACTGGTTTAAATAAACCTAGTTCGGGTGGTCCCAACATTAGTATTAGACCGTTGTTTTTTTTTTTTTAATAATTATAAACTTGTGCTTGACTGCAATCCTACCTGATGGTAAGCAGTGATGCAATCGTTGATGGTAAACCGCGCTAGTTTATTAAGAACCTATTCACTCTAGCCTTGAAGACCGCCGCTGGAAAATTGTTCCAGTCCCTTAATGTCATCGTCATCATCCCAGCGTTATTCCCAGTCGCATCCGAAGCCTTTTCAGCTTTGGAGTCTGGGGTCAGCTTTACCAGTCCAACTGCTGATATGGCTAAACTTCGACATTTTCCGTGAAGCGACTGCCGTCTGGCCTCCACAACCCGAAGGCGACATCGAAGCATTGCAGTTAGACCAATTGTTGGACTTTTGAGGGCTCCAACAACCCGTAACGACTGCCACTAGACGTTCGTATGGCAACCGGGACTAACGGCTTAACGTGCTTTCCGAGGCATGAGCAGACCAGTGCAAATATTCATCTGCTTCATTCATCATCATGGGATCGAACCCGCGCTACCTTGCGCAGCGGCCGCGTCCGCTACCGCTACGCCACGGAGGCTGTCCCAGTCCCTTAATGTACGTGGTGTAAAATATGAGGCGAAACGTAATACTTCATCCGGATAGTAGTGGTGTTTCCACTCCTGGCACTTAGACTTCCTCTCGGTGAGAGTGAGTGGACCGTAGTCTACCACGCGGGCACCAGTGCGAGTTGGTAGATGTCACATGTCTTAGAAGTATTGCTTCTAGGACATGCCGGTTTCTTCACGGTGTTTTTCTACACCGTTTTTTGTGAGCAGAGATTGATGATCGAAACTCATGCGGTTAAAACCTTTGGCTGCAGCTAGTTTTCTATACAACGTGTAACATAAAGGGTATATACATAACAAAGGCATGGCATCTTTACATGATATCAAACGATATTGGAAGGGTTTTTTAATCCTATCTCTTTATGTTAGGAAGTTATGAGGAAAAACGCCGCTTGTGATAGGCTACTGTCATACTAGTCGCACAGAGATATTGAAGACATTTATCGGATTTTTGTAAGTAACGTGACGGGTAACGAGTAGTTATTAACGTTTGTAGTGTGGTGCCACGTTTGTTATGATTTGATTTTAAGAAACACATGAAACCAAAAATTTGGTACCAATATTTTGAGTATTTTATTTTGAGTTGAAACCCTTCCGATATCGTTTGATATCATCTAAAGATGCCATTCCCTTGGTATGTATATACCCTTTTTGTTACACGTTGTATAATAAGTCGATATGTTAAAGTCAAACAATGATCATTTATTTCAAATTATGGGTACATTTATGGCAATTTTGAATGCCAATGTTATTAATTGATATCAGGCACTCCCCATAAAATGTGGTTTCGTATGAAGAAGAAAGGTTGAAATTTTTAATATTGTACTATGTTTAGCTGAAAGCACTACAGCTGCCCTCTTTGGAAATCTCGCAGAACATGTTTGAATTCCCCTGATTACTAAACAAAGTAGAAACCCGGACTTATCTCGAACTTTTAAATAAACCCCCTAGTAGACACTGACAAAATGGACGATGTACCTACTTGCCAAAAAACCACGTGCGACTACTTACAGCGCACAAAGATAACTCACTCTAAAGTCTTTTTTACTACCCGCCCAGGCCTGATTTGCCCCCTCCCCTAGGCCTGACTTGACTCCCCCCCAGACCTGACTTGACCTTCCCTAGGCCTGACTTGACCCCTCCTAGGCCGAACTTAACCCCCCTAGGCCTGACTTGACTCCCCCCTAGGCCAGACCTAGACCTATTATAAACTAGCGCTTGACCGCAATCCTGCCTGATTGTAAGCAGTGACGCAATCGTTTGAAGACACTCAAATTGCAGTCCGTCGGAAACACCGCCGCTGGCAAATTGTTCCAGTCCCTCGATGTACGCGGTATAAAGGAGGAGGCGAAACGCTTCGTCCGAATCGTAGTGGTGTTAACAACGTAAGGGTGGGAAACCAGCCGTACGACGGGTCGTCCGATGGTGGAACGGAGATGGGGGAATTAAATCATGCAATTCCCAAAATGCCCGTACCTGGAGACAGTGTCTTCACCCGTTTTTGGACAATAACTATTTATGCTATCCTTATTAATCTTATGAATCGGAAAGTGAGTGTGTTTGATTGTTTCGCTTTCACGCCGTAACTACTGAACCGATTGCTTTGAAATTTTGCAGACGTAATGTTAGAATTAAATAATAGAGTAGAGGGAATCCGCAATGAAATGGACGCGTTGTGAAACGGATACTAAATGGTGTCTTTAAATTTTTACACGAAAATATTCACGGCAAGTAATGGCTAGCGCAAGCCGTCATTCATCATCATCATCATCATCATCTCAGCGTTAATACCAGTCGCATCCGAAGCTTTTTCAACTTTGGAGTCTGGGGTCCGCTTTACCAGTCTTACTGCTGAGTTTGGCTAAACTTTGACATTTTCCGTGAAGCAACTGCCGTCTGACCTCCACAACCCGAAGGCGATATCGAAGTATTGCAGTTAGCTCCAACAACCCGTAACGACTGCCATTAGATGTTCGTATGGGAACCGGACCAACGGCTTAACGTGCTTTCCGAGGCACGACCAGACCAGTGCAAATATTCATATACATGCGTACAAATATTTGCACTGCGTGGGGAGGGAACCCGCGCAGCAGCCGCGTTCGCTACCGCTACGCCACGGAGGCAGTCACCGCAAGCCGTCATTATTGTGAGTTTATCCATGTTCATCAGTGTAACCAATAACAAAACGGCATGAATATTTCGTATTATCGTGCAAAAATTCTAAGACGTACGTCATCAACGCGTCCATTTCATTGCGTATTCCCCCTACCTTTTTCCCCAGAAAAACTTGATATTCTCGAAGCAAATCTAAAAAGCGCGATATAACGCGGGCGGAAAGATAGTAATATTATAATAACGTAACATTAAATGAATTGCATGCTCTTGATATGGTCAAAGATATATAGCATTTTTTTCCCTTTAAGTACCCTACCTACTATCTCTTAGGGATGTTGGGATTTAACTCATTGGAAGTAAGAAGAGTTTTTGACCAGCTCACCGTAGCTTGTGAGACATTACGGGGACGTATAGACTGCCCAGAGCTCCATGGTCTTTTCTGCCGACTATTTGTGCCTGACAAATATGTCAAAGCCGCAGGCACAATCTTTTTGCGCTACTCCCCGCAAAAACGGTAGCCAGAGCTGAATCCCCGGTCTGTCGTACCCCAAAAGTGCTGAATGCCCTTCTGATGGCCAACCCTGAATGTGACGTGTTTGCGGATGAATGGAAGGCTTATGCGTGTATGTTTGGTCTTCTGTGAAAGAAAGTATGCGAGAGTCCACTATTCCATGTTAGTTTTAGTGGTAGTTTTTAAGTTAATTAATGTAATTGTTTGTCCCTATTTTAGTTAATGTAATTGGTTTTGTACCGTTTTAGCTAACTATAAATAAATAAATAGCTCACACAATAAGGAAACTAAAGTGACAATGGGTCGGCTAAATTATCTGTAGAACCGATTATCGTTGGAGTAGACATGTTCTAGAGTGGAGATCGCGAAACGGTAAACATAAGCTGAGACACCCTCAGACTAGGTGAAGGGCCGATCTTCGTAGGATAGCTGTTAGCAGATGAATCAGATTTGTTGAAAATTGAGTTGAATATGAGAGCCCTACGTCCAGGAGTGGACTACTGCAGGTTGATGACAATGATGATGATAGAGGAATAGAGTTACCATACGAACATCTAGTGGCAGTCGTTACGGGTTGTTGGAGCTCTCAAAAGTCCAACAATTGGTCTAACTGCAATGCTTCGATATCGCCTTCGGGTTATGGAGGCCAGACGGCAGTCGCTTCACGGAAAATATTGAAGTTTAGCCAAAATCAGCAGTTAGACTGGTAAAGCGGACCACAGACTCCAAAGCTGAAAAAGATTCGGATGCGACTGGGATTAACGCTGAGATGATGATGATAGAGGAATACTAATTTGAAAAGGTCAGCTGTTTCTTTGACATACAGATTAAGAATATGCATTTGTATACACAGTTTTGTGGTCAGTTTTGTATGTTTAGAATTTGCCAACTGAGTACCTTGTGGTCAGCTTACAGTCCAAACAGATGCAGCTAAATTGTCATATTTTAGAATTTCTAATGCATAATGTAAATTCTTGTTGTTGGTATTATTTAGCGCTTTGTTGTCACAATTTCGACTAGTTAATCCTTATCTCTATGCTGAGGCGGTTTAGGGAGAAGTCCTCACGGTATTTTTATTTATTCATTTATTTCAGGCTTCAAGATCCATATAAACATGTACAATACTATAATAACATAAAACTTAAAATACTATAAATATACAGTATTTTAAATAACAGAGGGCGTTCCCTTAAACTCGTTAATATATATCATTAATAGATTAAAATAAAAATATCAGCAAAGAAAAATAAGCATAAAAAAATCCGAATAAAAAAAAATTCTAATTGGAAATAAATTTGAAACCTCCTGTTTTAAATCAAAATAGTAGTCGTCATGTATAAATAAATTGCGACGTTGCCGTCTTTCATGTTCGCGTGTACAGTGCGTTCCTTTTACATGTCAATTTAAAAATTTTATTGAATATTTTCTTATTGGAAAAAATTTTAAAACATTTCGTTTTCGAATGGAAATATTTTTTTTAGCATGTATGTATGCTATACTATTTCGGGTTAACGGGAACGCCCTCTGTTAGTTAACATACTGTATATGTCGCAGTCAGCGACGGCAGAGCAGTAGGGTCGTCAGCATCTTAATGTGGTGGTACGGGCTCCTTTTCATGGGTGAGTTTTGAATTAAAGCACGACGTGTAGATATACCCTCCAATCTTGTCAATCACAATTTAAATAGGCAAGCCGATAGTTTCGGTTCGGAGAAGTGCCTTGGTCCGCGTCTCGATGCAAAGTGACCGTTCGACGAACCTCCCTTTCCAAAGCGACTCTGTCCATGTGTCGCCATCACAAAATAACGTCACAAGCGTTTGCCTCTTTACTGCGTAAATCAAATGAGCAAATTTTCTTCAAATAATTTCGACGACCCACGACATGTATAACTATACCTAATGTACACGAAGTGTCGGCGTCGTGTTCCGCTGACTGGTGTCACGTAGCTGGCCACAAAACCGGCGGAACACAATACCTTATGGTTTAAGACATTTATTTCTCAAAAAACAGAATACAATGATTCACTTATAATGAGAAACACTGGTTACAAAAGTAAACGTTCCTTGTAACAAGAAGCGGAACGGCATATTTTTAAACTTAGACAAGTTCATTACATTTTTAGTTATTATTGTTAGTTATTCAAATCAAATAAAATCAAATCAAATCATTTATTTCAAATAAACCAGTTACAGGCACTTTTGAATTGTCAGAAGGTCGGTCAGTCAATAAGATGAAGCTAGTCGCCCATTCCAAAGAGTAGGTACCTATGGAGAAGAACGGGCAAGAAACTCCATGGACACTCTTTTAAATTTTTAAGCTATTGGTACAAATATTTGATTACATCATTCATGTTGAAATCAACCGCGTGAGAACGATGCAGAAATATATTGTACGCTGAGAGCGTCCATTATGGAAAACATACAAAAATCAATTCAGAAATTAAAATACGCCGTGGCAGCTAAGAGATGACCAGTCCCCTCCGACGGCGTCCGTTCACGAACATGACGTATTGACTTATTATTATTTTAGTAAAATAAGGTAAGTTATGCTAAAACAGATTGAGAAGATTAGAGTCGAGCGAGTGTATTACATAAGATTTACATATCAATATTTTTTTTTTTTAAATGGTTGTGGGTAACCTGCAAAAGTTAGATTATGAGTCCCTATTACGTATCGAAACGCAATTTCTATGAAAGTTACTATCGAAGGCATCTATTACCTTTGATGTTAATATTTGTTTGGACTTGCAATTTAATTTGCGTTTTGCTAGTGATATTGAAATGCGAAATTTTGCGATGATATATATGGATATATGTATGTAACTATAGATGTTTATTACCCTTCACACTTTATCATCCAACAGATCCGAATAAAAACACGGCACACAAATAGTCTATAACCAATAACAATACCTTTCGGTCAGAACTCTTCTTTGAGGAACTTCTCGAGATGATGTGTCGGAACACGCACCACGAACGACTTGAAATTCGTGCTGTGACGCGGCTCCAACCTCTCGACCCTCAAAGTCCAGTTGTTCTCGACGAACAGATACTCTACGATTCCGTATTCAAAGAGCAAAAGTGGGACCCCATCTATAAGGCCTCTCTGTCTGTGGGCTACTAGGATCTAACTCATAAAGCGTGTTAGCTGGACAGTTGATGTATTCACAAATGATACATGTCTGTTGCCGCTATAACAGTACGTAGTTACTAAAGCATTGGGATATTTTTTGTTTTTTATAATTATAAACTATTGCTTGACTGCAATCCCGCCTGATGGTAAGCAGTGATGCAATCGTTGATGGTAAAGTGCGCTAGTTTATCAGAGCCTATTTACTCAAAAAACTGAGTGAGTAGGAAGGAAGACGGCAGTTGAGCGAGCTGATGCAATGTTAGACCCAACAACACGACCAACGATGCTGCGTCAGAGGGAGATTGATCTGGAGATCCTCCACGACCAAACTCCCGACACAACAACATTTGGCGCATCGAACCCGGCACACATCGTAACACAACTGCTCAGATCCGTCCTCCGTACGGCTTCACCTGACGTCATGCCGGAACACAACGAATCGCTTGGCGGCAAGACTTTGTCTGGTGGGTGGTAACTTCTGCCAGCAGCCGATGTTATAGCCTACCTATGTATTAGCCTCGCTTATAGATCACAAGTGTGTCAAATTTCATCTGAATTCGTTTGGTAGTATTGGCATGAAAAAGTACTAAACTACCATCCATTTCATCCAGTTTATTCATAAATCTAACATGGCCGCCTCTCTGTCGATGGATATTAAATAAAAAAGTACTTCGCTAGAAATGCATCGAGTTTACAAACTTATTTTTATACGGTGTCAGGGTTGGCACGCGGGGAAAACTGTTTTTAAAACGTTCTGTGAAGAGTTTGTTTGTTTGTTTGAACGAGTTAATCTCAGGAACTACTGGACCGATTTGTAAAATTATATTTGTATTGGATTGCCCATTAATCCAAGAAGGCTTTGGGCTATATAACATCACGCTGCGGCCAATGGGAGCGGAGCATAACTAACTCCACGCGAACGGAGTCGTCGAAGTCTGGCGGCCGATAGTACTAATATATAAATCGGAAGAGTTTGTTTGTTTGAACGCGCTAATCTCAGGAACTACTGGTCCGAATTGAAAAAATCTTTTTGCGTTGTATAGCCCATTTATCCAGGAAGGCTTAAGGCTATATAACATCTCGCCCCGACCAATAGGAGCTGAATATATAAAAAAAACATCGAAACCTATGCGGGTGAAACCGCAGGGCGCAGCTAGTTTGAAATAAAATTGGACACTTTAACAAAACTTTATAGACCTTTCTAGAGTTCCCACCTTTTTTTTACCTTACCTTTTACCTTTTTGTTTTACCTGCAGGGTAAAATTGGGACCCTAAACTCTTCCCAGTCAGTCACCATCTGGGTAATAACGTAAAATATTACCAGCACCAATGGGTTTCATTTTGACAGTTTAGCAACATTATTCAAGGCTCAAAGTTGGGAATATTTGATAGTTTAGAGTCACTTGACCGGCTGTCGTCCATACTTCCACACTTTTATGTAATACTAGCTTTCCGCCCGCGGCTTCGCCCGCGTAGAGTTCGGTTATATCGCGCTTTTTGGATTTCCCTCGGAAATATCAATTTTTTCCGGGATAAAAGGTAGTCTAAACCTTCCTTAAAAGTCACTCTATCTATTAAAAAAAACCGCGTCAAAATCCGTTGCGTAGTTTTAAAGATCTAAGCATACATACGGACATACAGCGAAAGCGACTTTGTTTTATACTATGTATTGATACCTGAAACACGATGATACTTTGGAATTCTTCTGCGACATTAGGAAAGCAGATTAGCTCTCTGAAGTGGCAGTGGGCGGGGCACATAGCTCGTAGAGCCGATGGCCGATGGGGCAGAAAGGCTCTTGAATGGCGACCACGTCGCGCAAGCGCAGCGTCGGACGCCCACCGACTAGGTGGTTGGATGATCTGACCAAAATCGCAGGGAAGCGCTGGATGCAGGCCGCGTCCAGCCGCTCTTTTTGGAAATCCTTGGCGGAGGCCTATGTCTAGCAGTGGATTTCATGTGGCTGAGATGATGATAATGATGATTAGGAAACCACCGAACTAATGGCAGAGATAGCCTATGACACAAGCAGATTTGATTAAGAACAACCTCCAGAGCCTGGAGCACAAGCGTAGAGTAGATTTAGTGTTCTACAAGATACATTTTTATTTTTTATTTTATTTATTTTATTTATTGGTCTATCTACAATTGTTACACAATAGAAACAATACAATATAATCAACATACAATTATAGTGCACAATATAATGCGATAGACACAGCATGCAAATACAAAAATAATTATACAATTAAAAGTTACAAAAAATGCAGAAATAACTTTACAGCAACCAATGTGAATTTAGCAAAAAGAGAGAGTAAAAAAATTAAAAGACAATAAGCAATATTCTTATTTTTTCTTTAGGACTTGGCGCTTGAATTTTTGAAGTGTTGTGGCAAAGATATCAATGAAGTCATTTGAATTATCAAAGAACCTGCAAATTCTAGGGATGGGCGAATTGGATACTGAAACAGTTTTGCGGAAAGGGGGCCGGAACAGTTTGATAGGGTGACGCGGATAACTGTGGGGAATGTTAAATTTAAGCATACTTAACAACTGCGGGCAGTCTATTCTACTCTGTAGTATTTTGAACAGAAAAATTAAATCTATACTGTCTCTTCTCTTTTCAAGTGATTTCATACCAAAGTGTTCAAGACGTTTCGCGTAGCTTGGAACCTTTTTATCCAGTCTCGCAGAATAGGCAAGATGGTATAAAAATCTTTTCTGGATCCGTTCTAACCTGAGACTATGAGTTGCATATTGAGGACGCCACACAACCATGCAGTATTCCAAAATACTACGGACAAGACAGTTGAAAAGGTAAATTTTGGTCTTAGGCTTGCGAAAACACTTAGAATTACGCAACACAAAACCAAGTGTCTTAGAAGCTTTTTTAACTATGTTATCCATATGGGGAATAAAGGTTAATTTACGATCAAGAAGGACTCCCAAATCTCTGATAACATCAACTTGATTGAGGTATGTGCCATGCATAGTGTAATTAAAATCCACGAAGTTAGACTTTCGAGTAAATGTAACTTTGGAGAGTGTGCTCGGAAATTACATGTCAATTCCGCCATCACCATTCCATCATTGTACGACTCATCTTACAACGAGTATCCGGACGAAGCGCTTCGCCTCGTCTTTTATATCTAACTAAAATTGAAGTGTCTTCAAGGCTAGTGGCCCTGGCCGTCGCACAGGCAAGTGAAGAAACACGGGTGGGTTTTAATCAGTAAAAGTCTGGCACGCCTTTCCGCGCCGCCCAGAGCGGGAGATGTCATTTGATGATTTTAAATCCAAAAAAAAAAAAAAAAGGAAAGGAAAAAGAGTGAATAGGCTGTTAATAAAGTAGAGCGTTTTACCATCAATTGCATCAATGCTTTCCTCCAGGTCGGATAACAATCAAGCACTAATTATAACCTCAAAAAAAAACATATTTTTCTGACAGTTTCTTTTCTGTTCACCTAAGTCTGTGGGTATACAGTATCTAAAGAGAACCCTGTCCGACCCATAAGGATAATAAAGGTTAGGTAAACACATGACCAAATATGAAATTTTACATAATCATCATAGTAGTAGTCGCCAAGCGATCCGTCGTGTTCCGGCATGATGTCTGGTGAAGCCGTACGGAGGACGGGTCTGAGCAGTTGTGTTGCGATGTGTACCGGGTACGATGTGCCTAATATTGTTGTGTCGGGAGTTTGGTCGTGGAGGGTCTCCAGATCATCCTCTGGCGCAGCATCGTTGGTCGTGTTGTTGAGTTAAACATTGCATCACCTCGCTCAACTGCCGTCTTCCTTCCTATTCACTCAGTTTTTTTGAGTGATTGCATCACTGCTTACCATCAGGCGGGATTGCAGTCAAGCACTAGTTTATAACTAATAATAAAAAAAAAAGTAACAATACCTACTAATTAATTTCGAAATAATATTTTTTTCCCGCGAATTAATTCCAACTTCCTCAAAATTTGGTATTTTTTAAGAAGTGACAACACCATTTTTGAAAGTATTTTTACGAGCGACGCAACCACGTGTCGCGTGCCTGTCCCCCTTCGCCCGCGCATGTATTGCCTACCGAACATGTGTTAAGTTACCACCCCCAGTTTTAGGGGGATTTTTTTTAAGTTTAGCCCGGCTTTGTAGGCATTAGTAGAATCAGTTATCGATACCTAGCAATACCTTCACGGATCGGACAGGATTTTCTTTACATCTATATTTATTAATATTAGTATATAGCTGAAGAGTTTGTTTGTTTGTTTGAACGCGCTAATCTCAGGAACTAAAAAAATGATTTTACTTTCGATAGCTAATTAATCCAGAAAGGCTTTAAACTATATAACATCACGCTGCGACCAATAGGAGCGGAGCATTACTAAACCACGCGAACGAAGTCGCTGGCGGCCGCTAATGTTGTATAAATGGTAAGATACTGTTGTATAATGTTGTATAATTTACGTAACAAGTCACACTGCAATTTGAGTGTCTTCAAGGCTAGAGTGAATAGGCTCTTAATAAACTAGTGCGCTTTACCATCAACGATCACTGCATCACTGCTTACCATCAGGCGGGATTGCGGTCATCATTTCATTTCAGTCGAAAGACGTTCACTGCTGGACATAGGCCTCCCCCAAAGGTTTTCCACGACGACCGGTCCTGCACCTCCCGCATCCAGCGGTTTCCCGCGACCTTCACCAGGTCGTCGGTCCACCTTGTCGGGGGCCTACGCTACGTCTTCCGGTGCGTGGTCGCCACTCGAGAACCCGTCGGCCCCATCGGGTATGGGTCCTACGGGCAATGTGTCCTGCCCACTGCCATTTTAGTGTTGCAATTCTTCGGGCAATGCGAATTACGGGGATTGCGGTCAAGCGCTAGTTTATAATTTATAAAAAAAAAACTTAAATAATCGAGGGACAGCCCTACTTTTCTCTCAGCTCTCAGACTGAAAAAGGAAAAATATTTAATGTGACAATTTTACCTCGAAACGAAAGATAAAATATGTATTTATATAGAGATAAAAGATATCTGAACAAAAACTTTGACCGTCCCTGAAGATAAGGGTTTTAAATGGAGGGTACTTTTGTTATTTTGTAAGTAATGTTTCATGTTTTTAAGGGTATTTGGAAAAGTTTTTGGTTGAATTGAGTTTTTGAATACAGATTCTGGAATTGTTAAATTGGGTAGATTCCAGTCCGACTCACGCACTGTTCTACCTCTTATTACAAGCCTAATTCATCGTTTAATTATAAACAGTACTTTTACTATGTAAAAAAGTTCTGTTGTTGCATAGAAGTTATATGCATAACTAGCGTTAGCCCGCGGCATCGTTTGACTCTAGCATTGAAGATACTTATGACTCTTAATGATGTTGTGTCGGGAGTTTGGTCGTGGAGGGTCTCTAGATCAATCTCCCTCTGGCGCAGCATTGATGGTTGTGTTGTTGGGTTTAATATTGCATCACCTCGCTCAATTGCCGTTTACTCGGTGGTAGGTCATAACCTCGGCTGCCGGCAGAAGTTACCACCCACCAGACAAAGTCGTGCCGCCAAGCGATTCGTCGTGTTCCGTCATGATGTCTGGTGAAGCCGTACGGAGGACGGGTCTGAGCAGTTGTGTTGCGATGTGTGCCGGTACGATGCGCCAAATGTTGTTGTGTCGGGAGTTTGGTCGTGGAGTCTCCAGATCAATCTCCCTCTAGCGCAGCATCGTTTGGTCGTGTTGGTCTTGGGTTTAACATTGCATCACCACGCTCAAGTGCCGTCATCCTTCCTATTCCTAAGTGTCTTTAATTGAATAGGCTTAATAAACTAGTGCGCTTTACCATCAACGATTGCATCACTGCTTGCCATCAGGCGGGATTGCGTTCAAGCACTAGTTTATAAATATTAAAAATAAAGAAAAAAACTGAGCAGTTTAATTCCAAGCATTTGACAATGACGGGATTACTAATGGTTGATTTTAATTTCGGACAAAACTCCCGAATTCCGGGCAGGTTGCTAACAAATTTTTCTAGAAGGCTTTAATTAGTTTAACGAGACAGTTCGCTGGAGTAAATGTAAACAGTTCTAAATTGTGAGTTCCTTCTACGAATTTCAAAATAGCCCTGCGTTTCAACGTACTTGTAGAATTGAAGTTACGAAGTGACATCAGCTCAAGGCTATGCACGGACTAAATCTCTCTTTACTCTCATACATTAAGAGGGGAATCTATTGCCTAGGAATTTGGAAAATAGATATCTGAAGAAACTATTGCCGTCGCGCTGCTTCCAACCTCTCCCGGTACAGTGCGAAAAGGACAGTTGTAGCTCAGGCTGATTTTGCATACAAAAACGTTGACCAAAAGACGTTTCGTATTCCGCTGTTTTCTTTTTCAAAACACGGCAGATCTCAATTGTTTTTCCATCCAAATTTAGAAGAAAAGTATACCTACGCTTTTATTATTTTCTTTTTTGTCAAAAACTTATCATGTTTGTCTAATAGTTATCTGAACGTTAAAATTAGTTATTCTTCGCGATTTTGAAGTATCGTATTTCTTTTATTAATTAAGTTTAGGAAAAAATCAAATGATAGGCGCACATATATTCACTTCATCACGGAGTAAAATTGTAGAAAAAAATTGCTCTAAAAGCATTATCCACGAAGAAAACAGCGGAATACGTTTGTATAGAGAAAGCACCACTAGTGTTCCCTCTTTTTTGCGCGCGTTTTATTTGAGCTGGGTTGACAGCCTCCGTGGCGTAGTGGTAGCAGACGCGGCCGCTGCGCAAGGTGGCGCGGGTTCGATCCCCGCACAGTGCGATTCGTCGTGTTCCGGCATGATGTCTGGTGAAGCCGTACGGAGAACGGGTCTGAGCAGTTGTGTTGCGATGTGTGCCGGGTACGATGTGCCTAATGTTGTTGTGTCGGGAGTTTGGTCGTGAAGGCTCTCCAGATCATCCTCTGGCGCAGCATCGTTGGTCGTGTTGTTGGGTTAAACATTGCATCACCTCGCTCAACTGCCGTCTTCCTTCCTATTCACTCAGTTTTTTGAGTGAATAGGCTTAATAAGCTAGTGTGCTTTACCATCAACGATTGCATCACTGCTTACCATCAGGCGGGATTGCAGTCAAGCACTAGTTTATAACTATTAAATAAAAAAAAAAAAGACAGTGGAAGTATTTGTATGCATGAATATGAATACTTGCACTGGTCTGGTCGTGCCCCGGAAAGCACGTTAAGCCGTTGGTCCCGGTTGCCATACAAACATCTAGTGGCAGTCGTTACGGGTTGTTGGAACCCTCAAAAAGTCTAACAATTGGTCTAACTGCAATGCTTAGATATCGGCTTCGGTTTGTGGAGGTCAGACGGCAGTCGTTTCACGGAAAATATCGAAGTTTAGCCAAAATCAGCAGTTAGACTGGTAAAGCGGACCTCAGACTCCAAAGCTGAAAAAGCTACGGATGCGACTGGGATTAACGCTGAGATGATGATGATGATGACGTTTGTATAGAGAAAGCACCACTAGAGTTCCCTCTTTTTTGCGCGCGCTTTATTTGAGCTGGCAACACATTCCACAAATACTGGTCGTCGTTTGCTCTGCACTATATACATATTTATTCACTAGCCCCAACCCGCAGTTTCACTTACGTTTCATTTATATTGTATTGACAAACAAAATGGGAATGTGTGTGGTAAATAAATACAGGAAGCTTTGGCATGTAACGAATGCAGTACAAAAATACTGCTCCATCAATATTTGCTTGCTTTTCCCGGCTGTTATTGGCAAAACAAGTGAAGAGGCAGAAAGCCCCTTTTTTGTGGATGATTTTTCATCCACAAAAAATGATATCTTCCGCTCTAGGCAGCAAGGGTGTGTCAGACTTTTACTGACTAAAACTCACCCGTGTTCCTTCACTTGCCTGTGCGACAGGGCCAAGGTTTCTCTTTTAACCAATCCGCAACCCTGACCCAGGAGGCATCGGTCTTTGTGGACCCCGTCACGATGTGCTGACATGTCTTTGAGGCGCGCGTGAAACAGAATGCGCCGTCGTCGTCTCGAGCCCGGTCCGCGACCGGGCGGCAACTGGCAAGCTGCCTACTGCTCGCCATGTCTTTAGCTCAAATATTTTTGTCGCATAATTCTCAAAATGTCGAGTGTAATTTATCATTATGTTATTAGTATTACAAATCATAATAAAGAGAATATTACTTATCATTTTCCTTTTTAACTATCATAAGTCAGTCTTCTTCCTCAGTCTATAGAGGTCCACTGCTAGACAAAAGCCTCCCCCCAAGGCTTTCCTCAATAACCGGGCGTTTCCTGTGCGTATCCATCGGCCACCCGCAACCTTCACCAGGTTATTGGTTCACCTTGTTGGGGGCCTCCCTCCGCTGCATCTTCCGGCACGTGGCCGCCATCCCAGAACCTTGGGACCTCATCGGCCATCGGTTCTACGAGCAAAGTGCCCCGCCCACTGCTACATAATATTTTTGTCTTGTTAGTGACTTTGGTTCTTCTGCAGATCTCCTCATTTCTGTTTCGATCGCGCAGAGAAACTCCGAGCATAGCTCTTTCCATCGCCCTTTGTGTGACCGTGAGCCTTCGTATGAGGCCCATTGTGAGAGACCAATTTTCAGTTAAGACACTGTGGTATCTTGAACGACGAGAAGATGTATGACATGTTGAAGTATTATTGACTAAAACCCATCCGCGTTTCTTTACTTACCTGAGCGTCATAGGCCACGGTATTACCTTCGAGCAACCCACGACCCTGGCAGGCATTGGTTCTAATCGACTCCGTCACGGTATGCTGACATCTTTTTAAGACCCCACCTGATCCTTATCCGGCGGCGAGCTACCCATTACTTTCATCCTCAAGCCTGCGCCATTACAATGTTTAGGGCATCTCCTACAGCGACTAGGGGCTTGAGGGCTCAGAGACTCTCTTTGAGGAGTGGCTAGAGAGGCGCCACGGCGCCCTCACCTTCCGCCTGACGCAGGTCCTCACTGGATACGATTGTTTCGGGAGGTTCCTGTTCCGTATTAGGCGGGAGGAAACGCTAGGGTGTCACCATTGTGTGGATCTCCCTGAGGACACGGTGGAGCATTCAGTGGAGGTCTGCCCGGCTTGGGTAGAGCACCGCCGTGTCCTTGTAGCGGCGATCGGCGGCGATCTCTCGCGTCCGACCCTGGTCCAGGCCATGGTCCGAAGCGAGAGCGCATGGCAGGCCGTCACCTCCTACTGCGAAGCAGTGATGCTGGCAAAGGAGGAGGCGGAGCGCGTGAGGCAACGGGAATCCCAGCGCCCTCACGCCACTAGCCGCCGCAGGAGACGCCCTGGTTGGGAGACGACACTTAACTCTCAGCCGCCGTAGGCGCGGGCCTGCGGGTGGTGAGCAGTGTTCAGCTCGCCGCCCAGTAAGAACCAGGCCCGAGTCGACGGCGCGTCGTGTTTCACGCGCGCCTCAAAGAGAAGAGTCAGCACATCGTGACGGGGTCCACGAAGACCGATGAGTCAGAGTTGCGGGTTGGTTAAACAAGAAACCGTGGCTATGGCCGTCGCACAGGCAAGCGAAGAAACACGGGTGGATAATAGTCAGTAAAAGTCTGACACGCCCTTCTGCTCCGCCCAGAGCGAGAGAAGTCATTTGATAATTTCCCAGCCCAACAAAAAAAAGGGCTCAGAGACTGATTGAGAGATCCCTCACGCGCCCGGCCACCTCCCTTGCAAGCATTACTGCTTCGCAGAAGGAGATGACGGAATTCGCTTTTGCTATGTACCATGGCCTGGACTAGGGCCAAATGATTTCCTTCATTAATTATTCAGGCAACCTTGACTTCATTTCTCAGCTCTTCGACTTCCGAAGTCCTTTTGAAATCTGTTCTCACGATGAATGAAACATGAAGTGTTCCGTTCATTCATCATGCATTCCTAATGATGACATTAGCATGGACAATAGATTGTTTGAAGTTGTTGATCAATTTATAATTTTTTTATGTAATAGTTCCGTTAACGGTAACATATGATGTAGAGAAAACTTCGAGCTTTGTGGCTAAGTAAGGGGTTAAGCAACACTTGCTGAGGTTGGTGCATGGATGGGTGACCAAAATCAATAGTCATTTATTCAAATTAGGCTGAGAATCAGTTCATTTTGAACGTCAATATTACATAAGACAGTCCCCCAAAACGCTCACCCATCCACACTTCCTACTGCTTCCGCTGGGAAGTAGAAGTGGCGGAACAAACTCCCCAGCAGCACAGCTGGCTGTTCATTTAAAACAAAAAATAAACATTTGACTTGAAAACACAACAACGATGAAATTATGTAAGTACCATATGCCAGCTAGCCACGCCAAAATACCAGCAAGGCAAAACGAAAAAAATAAAATATCATTAAAATGGAAATTTAAATAAATAATAACTTATTACCTAAATAAACGCATAAATATGTGAGCTGTCACGCCCTTTATACCTGGGGCTTTAGGCGTGACAGCTTACACATTTATGCATTGTAAAAAAGTAAATTATATGAACTCATATAACGTGTCAGTAAGCTACTTAATTCCGGAGAAAGAACACAAACATTGTCCTGAGTTAATCAGCGCGACCAGCTATCCTTATCATTTAAATACTCATTTACGTAATAATATGCCTTTGAACAAAGTTTGGGTTTGATTTGTTCTTTAAAAGCATTGTAAGACAAGTTAAGCGACCACCATTTTTAAATACCACCTCCGTGCTATAACACTAAATGATGTCAGTAACAATGTACTTATAACAATACTAGCTTTCCGCCCGCGGCTTCGCCCGCGTGGAGGACCGTTATATATCGCGCTTTTTAGATTCCCCTCGGGAATATCAAATTTTTCCGGGATAAAAGGTAGCCTATGTTCTTTCTCAGCATCTAAAGAATGTCTGTGCGAAATTTTTATCAAAATCGGTTGAGAGGTTTAAGCGGGAAAGCGTAACAGACAGACAGAGTTACTTTCGCATTTATAATATTAGTATGGATAATTTGAAATACACTTCTCTCATTTCTGTACATAAATACATTAATTACTTTGATACTGTTGTCACTTGTACATTGAAGTTGAATATAAATGTTTCTACTTTTCGCCTCGTCTTTTATACCGCGTACATGAAAGGACTGGAACAATTTTCCAGCGGCGGTATTCCCATCTGATTACAATATGGTGTCAAGGCTAGAGTGAATAGGCTCTTAATAAACTAGCGCGCTTTACCATCAAAGATTGCATCACTGCTTACCATCAGGCGGGATTATGCTCAAGCACTTGTTTGAAATGTTAAAAAAAAAATAAAAAAAATAACCACGGACGGTGTGTTTACATACATATAAATTCATATACACAAACAGCCAGACCCGGAACAACTAGTTACAGCTCTTACAAATATCTATAATATAATCGCTTAAGAGTAGACTCTAGTGTCGAGGAATTTGAGAAATAGGTATTTGAAGAAACTATTGCCGTCGCGCCGCTTTCACCCTTTCCCCGTAAAGTGCGAAAGGGACAGTTGCAACTCAGGCTGATTTTACCTACAAAAACAATGACCAAAAGATGTTTCGTATTCCACTGTTTTCTTTTTCAAAACTCGACAGATCTCAATTATTTATATATCAAAATTTAGTGGATGAGTATACCTATGCCTCTATTATTTTCTTTTTTGTCAAAAACTTATCACAATTGTATAATAGTCATCTGAATATCGCGGTAAAAATGGGCTATTTTTCGAGATTTTGAAACATCATATTTCTTTTATTAATTTCTGGTGGTAGGCAACAACATCAGCCGCCGGCATAAGTTACCACCCACCAGACAAAGTCTTACCGCCAAGCGATCCGTCGTGTTCCGGCATGATGTCTGGTGAAGCCGTACGGAGAACGGGTCTGAGCAGTTGTGTTGCGATGTGTGCCGGTTACGATGTGCCTAATATTGTTGTGTCGGGAGTTTGGTCGTGGAGGCTCTCCAGATCATCCTCTGGCGCAGCATCGTTGGTCGTGTTGTTGGGTTAAACATTGCATCACCTCGCTCAACTGCCGTCTTCCTTCCTATTCACTCAGTTTTTTTGAGTGAATAGGCTTAATAAGCTAGTGTGCTTTACCATCAATGATTGCATCACTGCTTACCATCAGGCGGGATTGCAGTCAAGCACTAGTTTATAACTATTAAAAAAAAAAATAATTAAGTTTTCGAAAAAATCAAATAATAGGGGCGCGTATAATCAAGGTGTGAAATTGTAGAAAAAAAATCATTGCTCTAAAAGCGTTATCCACCAAGAAAATGGCGGAATACGTTTGTATGGAGAAAACGCCACTAGAGTCCCCTGTTAACAACTGCGCCAATTATGCCGTCGTACCTTGCAGCAGTGATTCACAAGCTCACTGCTAGCTGTCGTAGTTTGTATGCTGTTGGCGCTGCCCTGCACAGTGTATTGTCCCCGACTGCCCCAGAAAGTGGTTGTTTTAAGTTCTTCACTCCAGTTAACATAAACTATATGTGACATGAGATGAGGTCGACGCTCGTTACGAGAGGTAGTAAAGACGGGCATTGAATTGTACATGAATTAAATATTGACGTTAGAAGGAAAATACGGGCATTTGCCGTATATATATAACGCAAAAAGTACCAAAAAGTAAACAAGGAATTGTTGAGGAAACATGCGTCGCATCCACGCCAAGTGACTCGTCGTATTCCGGCATGATATCTGGTGAAGAAGTACGGGGAGGACTGAGGTGACAAGGTATTTTAAAAATCATGTATAGATAATTATTATTGTTTCTAATTAAAATTACAGACGCAAATGAGGAACTATGTATTTCTTATTAATTAAATCTCAAAAAATCTAGGTCAATATAATTGAAATATCAAAATATATAAATCCACAATATAAAATTTTGCATAATTATTGTTCAAATTAAAATGTTGGACAGAAATAAGGAACTATATCTTACTAACGGCCGCCAGCGACTTCGTTCGCGTGGAGTTAGTTATGCTTCACTCCTATTTGATGCAGCGTGATGTTATATAGCCTAAAGCCTTTCTGGATTAATGGGCTATCCAACGCAATAAGAATTTTTCAAATCGGACCGGTAGTTCCTGAGATTAGCGCGTTCAAACAAAATATCAGCTTTATATATTAGTATAGATAAGATTAAATAAACGTTAAAATGATTAAAATGTCAAAAAATATAAATCATCAATATTATAATTAAAAAGTATAATTCCACATTTAAGTTTCTTGTTTAAGTTTCTTATGACATCGTGGTCGATTACGGACCGCTCTCTAGCACAGAGCTCAACGGGCTTATGTCCCCCCAATTATGGAGCCATAAGGCTCAATTCACATGTACCACAACCACACCAAAACGACGCGATGTGGTCGGGCGTATATTTTTTATTGAATACTAGCTTTGCTTTGCTAGGCTTCGCCCGCGTGGAGTTCGGTTATATCGCGCATTTTAGATTTCCCTCGGGAATATCAAATTTTTCCGGGATAAAAAGTAGCCTATGTCCTTTCAAAGGTTCTAGAGATTGTATGTGCCAAATTTTATCAAAATCGGTCGGGAGGTTTAAGCGGGAAAGCGTAACAGACAGACAGACAGACTTACTTTCGCATTTATAATATTAGTATAGAAGTATGGTTGAATATTACAATTTACACTTACTACATTTTGCCGTTGTTATCGACCACCTGTGTAATACGACCACATCGCGACGGCAGTGCCGCCACTGGCGGCGGCACCGCGGCCACATCGCCACGACATGACGTCATCAACGCGCCTAGCTGGCTGCGACGTCGCAACCACATCGACATTTTGTCGGTACCACAACGCAACTGCAAAAAGCCGCTGCGACACTATTCACACGTAACCACAGCTTGACCACATTTTGACGCTGAGACATGGCGTGGTTGAGGCTGATTATCCTCAGAAGCTGGACGTGTACAGTCACATCCTACCTCAATGATGAATATACAATGACTTGTAGTTTTTCATCGTTCGCCATATGTCCCCGAGGAGGGAACTTATTACATCTGTGGCCTATATATAATTCAGTGGACCTGTCGCACTCTATCTGATGATATATCGAAGTTATGAGAGCAAAAATATACATGGGTTTTTTTTATAAAATATAAGGTTCGTTGTTCACCGGAGGGATTTGGATTTGTGGTGATTTTTAATAAAACTCTGTTTATTATCTGTGCTCATACAATAGACAATATTTTTACGTCATTTTTATCACGTTGGAATCACCAGCGTGGAGGCATCAGGAACAGAGAGTAAAGGCCACTCATCCTCCATAGAAAAAGGAGGATCCTCCGACCAGACGGGTGTTATATCTGACGGGCACTTGCCCAAAGATTAATAGTGGGAAGTTTTGATACACAAAACTTCCCACTATTATTTGCTAATCGTATGGTAAACTTTTCTTGTGAGATGTAGAATCCGTGTGACGTCAGTATGACATGTAGTTCGCGTGTGGCGTTTGTAGGTACCGCTACAGTATGAAGGGATTAATATTTGTAACTAGCTGCATACCCCGATCTCACCTGCGTAAGTATGGCTATGGTAGAGCGTACGAATGTCGCACTACAGGCTGTCTCTGATTGGGGAAAAGCCAATCTTGTAGCATTCAATGCCGCCAAAACACAGGCGTGTCTATAAACCGCCAAAAGAAGCCCGTTCACCTTGGCTCCTACTTTTGGGAATGTATCCTTGGAGTGCACCGATCGCCTTCAGCTTTTGGGAATTGAGATTTCCTCGAACCTTGACTTTAAGCGGTTCAAGGCCAAGGTGGCTGCCAGGAAACTTGGCGTTATTGTAAAGCACCGGCGGCACTTTACATCAGGACAACTTCTAATGTTTTACAAAGCACAGGTCCGTTCGTGTGTGGAGTACTGCAGCCACATTTGGGCTGGTTCTACGAAATGCCACCTGGCTACTTTGGATTCAGTGAAGAGGCGTGAGAAGGCTAATTAGTGACCCAGATTTAGCCCAAACCGTGGAGCACAGTCGAAGAATGGCCAGCCTGTCGGTGTTCATTTTAGATATATGTCTTCAAGTCTGTGCTGAATAAAATTAATCATCATCTCAGCGTTAATCCCAATCACATCCGTAACTTTTCCAGCTTTGGAGTCTGGTGTCCGCTTTACCAATCTAACTGCTGATTTTGGCTAAACTTCGATTATTTTCCGTGAAGCGACTGCCGTCTGACCTCCACAGCCCGAAGACGATATCGAAGTATTGCAGTTAAGTCAATTGTTGAACTTTTGAGGGCTCCATCAACCCGTAACAACTGCCAGTAGGTGTTCATATGGCAACCGGGACCAATGGCTTAAAGTGCTTTCCGAGGCACGACCGGACCAGTGCAAATTTTCATATTCATGCATACACATATTTGCACTGCGCGGTGATAGAACCGGCTCGTCCTTTCGCAGCTGCTGCGTTCGCTACCGCTACGCCAGGGAGGCTGTCAGTCTTAAAATGCAGTTTATCATGGTAAAATCTAGGTCATAGACAATCCGTCTACTACAAATCAATCTACTAATTTTATGCCAACAAAAATGGAAAAAATCAAAATCGTAGTCGTTCGTCAAAGCTAAAAGTTTGCCTACCAAATTGCCTTATTTTCAGCCTAGGCTCGCTTTTCAAGTGGTTCTATAGTTTATTTAGCAGTTCCAATGATTTAAAAAAATAAGTTGGCTTTGAGCCAACTGTTTTTATAAACGATATTGACTCGGTGGTATGCCATAACATCGGCTGCCGGCAGAAGTTACCACCCACCAGACAAAGTCTTGCCGCCAAGCAATACGTCGTATTCATGTATGATGTCTGGTGAAGCCGTAGGGAAGACGGGTCTGAGCAATTGTGTTGCGATGTGTGCCGGGTACGATGCGCCAAATGTTGTTGTGTCGGGAGTTTGGTCGTGGAGGGTCTCTAGATCAATCTCCCTCTGGCGCAGCATCGTTTGTCGTGTTGTTGGGCTTAACATTGCACCGCCTCGCCCAACTGCCGTCTTCCTTCCTATTTACTGAACTAGTGTGCTTTACCATCAACGATTGTATCTCCGCTTATCATCAGGCGGGATTGTGGTCAAGCAGTAGTTTATTTGCCTCCTTAAAAAAAAAGTACCGTTGGGGTAAACGCGTCCTCGAGTGGAGACCGCGTCTTGGCAAACGTAGCGTAGGAGTAATAGTATATCTCCACAATTTAATGGATGTTATTGTACATATAAACCTTCCTTTTTAATCACTCTCATCATCATCTCAGCGTTAATCCCAGTCGCATCCGCAGCTTTTTCAGCTTTGGAGTCTGGGGTCCGCTTTACCAGTCTAACTGCTGATTTTGGCTAAACTTCGATAGTTTCCGTAAAGCGACTGCCATCTGACCTCCACAACCCGAAGGCGATATCTAAGCATTGCAGTTAGACCAATTGTTAGACTTTTGAGGCCTCCAACAACCCGTAACGACTGCCACTAGATGTTTGTATGGCAACCGGGACCAACGGCAGACCAGTGCAAATACTCATATTCATGCATACAAATATTTGCACTGTGCGGGAATCGAACCCGCGCCTCCTTGCACAACGGCCGCGTTCGCTACCGCTACGCCACGGAGGCAGTCCTCTTTAATTACTCTATCTATTAAAAAGAAACCGCGTCAAAATCCTTTGCACAGTTTTAAAGATTTAATCATAAATAGGGACAGGGAAAGAAAAAGCAACTTTTTTTTTATATGTATTATAAACTAGCGCTTGACCGCAATCCCGCCTGATGCTAAGCAGTGACGCAATCGTTGATGGTAAAGCGCACTAGTTTATTAAGAGCCTATTCAATCTAGCCTTGAAGACACTCAAATTGTAGTCCGACGGAAACACCGCCGCTGGCAAATTGTTCACGTCCCTCGATGTACGCAGTATAAAGGAGGAGGCGAAACGCTTCGTCCGAATCGTAGTGGTGTTAACAACCTAAGGGTGGAAACCAGCCGTACGACGGGTCGTCCGATGGTGGAACGGAGATGGGGGAATTAAATCATGCAATTCCCTCACACACTCCCCAAAATGCATCCTATAGAACACCGAAAGGCTGGCTACTCTACTTTGCTTTATAATATGTACTGATAAGCAAAAAGTGGGTGTAAAATAAAATGTCTACCTACCTCCTTGAAAGATACAAGTGTCATGTTTGTTAGTTAGCACTAAAAGTAGGTTTGGTTAAAATAGCTCGGACTATTTTAGAGCCTGGATCGATTGCCTCACAGGTTATGAACTGGTTTAGCTACTATCACCTTTATTTATATAATTATAAATCAGTGCTTGACTGCAATCCCGTCTGATGGTAAGCAGTGATGCAACCGTTGATGGTAAAGCGCACTAGTTTATTAGTTTATTAAGAGCCTATTCACTCTAAAAACTGTGAATAGGAAAGAAGACGGCAGTTGAGCGAGGTGATGCAATGTTACCAATGATGCTGCGCCAGATGGGATTGATCTGGACAGCCTCCACGACCAAAATAACGACACAACAACATTTGGCGCATCGTATCAGGCACACATCGCAACACAACTGTCCAAACCCTTTCCCCGTACGGCTTCACTAGACATCATGCCGGAACACGACGAATCGCTTGTCGGCAAGACTTTGTCTGATGGGTGGTAACTTCTGCCGGCAGCCGATGTTCTGGAAGCATGTTATTCCGTAAGCTACTATTTAAATGATAAGAATAGCTGGTCACTCTGATTAACCCAAGACAATGTGTAATTCTTTCTCCAGAATTAGTTTACTGCCACGTCATATTAGTTCATATAATTTGCTTTTTACAATGCATAAATATGTGAGCCGTCACGCCCTTCATACCTGGGGCTTTTATTAACGTCATAAGTTTTAACTTATTTACATTTCCATTTTTATGATTTTTTTTTAAATTATCTGGCGTGACTAGCTGGAGCTGGAGTTTGTTCGGGTACTTCTTCCCAGGGAAAGCATTAGGAAGTGTCGAAGGGCGGGCATTTTGGGGGACTGTCTTATGTAATATTGACGTTCAAAAAGTGCCCATTCTTAGCTTAATTTCAATTACTATTATTTTAATTTTGATGGGAAATAATCAAAAGTCCTCTCCCTCTCCCTTTTACTGACTAAAATCCACCCTTCCACCCACTTGCCTGTGCGCCAGGGCCAGGGTTTTTTTGACCAACCCGCAACCCTAACCCAGGAGGCCTTCGTGGACCCCGCCACGATGTGCTGACATCTCTTCGAGGCGCGCTTGAAACACAACGAGCCGTCGACTGGGGTCTGGTGCCTTACCAGGCGGCGAGCTGCCTCTTTTCCCACAGTCACCCTCATGTTGTTGACTCCGCTACGATCAGGACAAAACGTTTCGCTTCGTCTTTTATACCGCGAACATTGAGGGACTGGAACAAGTTAAACAATTATCGACTTTATTACTATACTATTTAGGTTGATTTTAGAGTGACCAGTATTCTCGAAATAGTTATAAAAATGTTTGAAGTGGTATCGTAAAGTGATCTTTATTGCGTATGAATTAAAGTTATTTATGCATAAACTCTCGTTCTTCTGCGGATCTCCTCATTCCTGATTCGATCGCGCAGTGAAACCCCAAGCATAGCCCTCTCTATTGCCCTTTGAGTGACTTTGAGCCTTCTTATAAGACCCATTGTTAGCGACCACGTCTCAGTTCCATAAGTCATCACTGGCAACACACACTGGTCAAAGACTTTTGTCTTGAGACACTGCGGTATTTCGGACGAGAAGATTTTACGTATTTTTATGCCCGATGGGTCCGACGGGTTCTCGAGTGGCGACCACGCACCGGAAGACGTAGCGTGGGTCCCCGACAAGGTGGACCGACGACCTGGTGAAGGTCGCGGGAAACCGCTGGATGCGGGAGGCGCAGGACCGGTCGTCGTGGAGAACCTTGGGGGAGGCCTATGTCCAGCAGTGGACGTCTTTCGGCTGAAATGATGATGATGATCCATAAGCTTATATTTGTCTATATTTTGGCAAATTAATCGATTACATATAGCCTACATAAATTTGACTCATAAAAGTTAGAAACGGCAGTAATATTCAACAAAAGGCCACTAAATCCCAATCAGGTCCGCCGATGTCCGGCCGGGCATCCGTGTCCGGCGTCCGGCGTCCGGCAGCCGTCCGGAACACGAGAACGAAGCTATTCAAAACGCTATCTCTAATTGATTTCGAATTATTAGTTAGAAATGATATTAATTTACATTTTGATTTGGAGAGCAGTTTTAGGTAATCTATACTAGTATACAACGTGTAACAAAAAGGGTATATACATACCAAGGGCATGGCATCTTTAGATGATATCAAACGATATCGGAAGGGTTTCAACTCAAAATAAAATACTCAAAAAATTGCTACAAAATTTTCGGTTCCGTGTGTTTCTTAAAATCAAATCATAACAAACGTGGCAGCACACTACATACGTTAATAACTACTCGTTACCCATCACGTTACTTGCCAAAATCCGATAAATGTCTTCAATAACTCTGTGCGACTAGTATGATAGTAGCCCATCACAGGCGGTGTTTTTCCTCATAACCTCCTAACTTACAGAGATAGGATTAAAAAACCGTTTCAATATCGTTTGATATCATGTAAAGATGCCATGCCTTTGTTATGTATATACCCTTTATGTTACACGTTGTATAAAGCTGAAGAGTTTGTTTGTTTGATTGAATGTTTGTTTGTTTGTTTGAACGCGCTAATCTCAGAAACTACTGGTCGGATTTTAAAAATTCTTTTTGCGTTGGATAGCCCATTAATCCAGGAAGGCTTTAGCCAATATAACGCTGCGACTAATAGGAGTGGAGTATAACTAACTTCACGCGAACGAAGTCGCTGGCGGCCGCCAGTTAATTATAAAAGGTGTATCTGACATCGACGCACAAACGAGTACCATGGATCCAGTATACGATTCTGAACCCCTCAGTGGTGGAATGTTTCGTCGGCTTGATTCATGATTTAAAAAAAAATGTTGTTTTTTTTCACTTGAGACCGTTCATCATGTAAAGAAAACCCTATCCACACATATACCCTATATACACATGATCAAATAAAATATGAAATTTTACTTAATCGTCACAGTAACAATACTAATGAATTTTGAAATACCACGAATTAATTCCAAATTCCCCAAAATTTGCTAATTTTAAAAAAAGTGACAACACCATGTTCGACTGTATTATTATGAGCGATGCGAAAACGTGCCGCGTGTCCTGCTCCGTTCGCCCGCACATGTATTAAGTTTATTTTTTTAGGGTTTTTTTTAACCCACTTTTTTTTTAAGCCATTCTACTAATGCCTACAAGGCATTAGTAGAATGAGTTATCGATGCTAAACTTAACAATACGTTCACGGATCGGACAGGGTTTTCTTTACACATTGTATATTTTACTAAAAATAAAACCGTATTACCATTTTGAAAATGGAACAAAAACATTCCTCCAATAGAACAAACATCGTTGCCTGGCGTTGAAATAGAAAAAAGAAAATGGCGCGACCAAACTGTTGCTCGTACAGAAATATTGGAGACTAGGAAACGTTTTTACGTGTGTCGGCCATATTTTTTACGGTTTCTAAAAAGAATAAGGTTTTCAATTCGTCGTTCTGTTTTATTCTTGCTTTTTCTTGTCTAGTACTTTTATATTACCAGTCCATACCTAATCACGAAAGGTTTCGTACTATCTTTAAAAACGGCAAAATATCACGTTCGTTGTATTGTTTTTTTAAATTATTTATTTTTAATTTGAAAAAAGAAACCTGCCAAAGACTCGCGTACGAAAGGTTCCGTACCATCTTGGATTGATCTTGGATTTTTTTTTAATTAATTATTTATTCTTAATGCGAAAGTAACTCTGTCGGTCTGTCTGTCTGTTACGCTTTCACGTCTAAACCACTGAAATTATTGAACTGATTTTATTGAAATTTGGTACAAAGATAAGAGTTGACCTTGAGGAATTACATAGGATAGTTTTGATTCCAGACTTTTGAAGAGTTCTCTTGGAAACGCGATATAACTGAACTCCACGCGGGCGAAGCCGCGGGCGGAAAGCTAGTTTTAATATATAACCAAATATTCTGTGAACATTTCAAGCGTCTATCTATTTTCATTATTAATATGGAGCAAAAAACGGCAAAAAACAGTCACGTTTGTTGTATGGGAGCCCCCCTTAAATATTTTATTTTTAGTACCTATTTGTTGTTATAGCGGCATACATGCGGGGTATAAATGATCTCTGAATTTCAACTGTCTAGCTATTACGGTTCATGAGATACAGCCTGGTGACAGACGGACAGACAGATGGACAACGAAGTCTCATGAATAGGGTTCCGTTTGACCTTTTAGTTACAGAACTAACCGGAACGGACGTACGGAAACGGATCAATCAGTTTAGAAGAAAATATTGATTTCTCGAACTTAAAATTAATTACAATTTTGATTTTTTCTGTTTGATTTTGTTTACACACTCATAATTTTTAAGTTCATTCCTTTTCAGTCTCTTTCCTCAGTGTTTTCAGTGTATAAATTCCAATTATTCAGTGAATAAAGTGTGCTCAGTGTCCAAGATATCCAAGCTTACTCCAGAGTAGTCCAGAGCCACAGGCGAACAGCTGGCAGACATAATGGGTGAGTGTTTATCTTTATATACGACATAATTTTTTGCTTATGAGAATCCCGAAACACGTGTCCAGTATTTTTAAGTAAAGAATCTATGTAAATTTTAAAAAGATATCATGAAAAACCACAAAGTTATGGTTAAATATGGTCAAAGCTCCGCTCGGTCGGGCGAGCGCGGTGCGTTGATCTCTGGCGTCAGCTGTTGCGCGTGCGCGAGTACTATGCTCTATCGTAAGCTGCATGACGGTAACCACACTGCAGCAATTTCTAAATATATTTGGGAAAAAATATTTATAACATGGTGTAATCGATTCAGTTGCTTATTCTGAATAAATTATATTCAAATTTCGCATGAACAAAAAATGACGTTGTCTATTAGCTGTGCTCGCGACAAAACTTATCAATGAGTTTTTTGTGTATGTAATTTGCTCTTTGTGTAGGACGTTATCTATCGAACCTACCGCTATTTATTACTTCTGTCCCGGTGCGGACGCCTTGTCATGGGCGTAGCCAAACTGATTTACTCTCAACATATACAATATGTAAAGAAAACCCTGTCCGACCCATAAGGATAATAAAGGTTAGGTAAACACTTGACCAAATATAATATAAAATTTAACATAATCATCATAGTAACAATACTAATGAATTTTGAAATAATCCTTTTTTCCCGGGAATTAATTCCAATTTCCCCGAAATTTGGTAATTTTTAAAAAAAGTGACAACTCCGGTATTATTATAAGCGAATAGCGACGCGACCACGTCACAGGTGCCGCGTGCCCTGCCCCCCGCCGCCCGCGGAAGGGGTTGCTTATCGCACATGTATTAAGTTACCTTTTTTTGCGAAATAGTATTTATTTTTTTAGGGGGATTTTTTTTTAAGTTTAGCCTGTCTTTGTGGGCATTAGTAGAATCAGTTATCGATACCTAACAATACCTTCACGGATCGGACTGGGTTTTCTTTACATATTGTAGATTAAATGCTCATGATATCTTATAATGAAATGCAGTAAACATTGTTGAGATCTGTGCCCAGCAGTGGGACGATTAAAAGGTTGATGATGATGATAGATCAGAGCCAGGGTGGGGCAAGCGCCCCAGCTTTCCCCAGTGTGGTTACGCCCATGCGCCTTGTGGCTAATTACAAAAACTTCAAGACTATCTTTATAGAAGATCCGTAACACCTAGCACCTACCTACACTTAAACAGGGTGTATCTAACATCGTAACGCAAACTTCACGGAAAGCCTAGACCGCATGCCACTAATAAAATTATGATAGTCATTTATGTCGTTAATGAGCGGTTACAGAAATCGCAGTGTTTAAAAAAGCGCGTTTGTTGGTATTACGTTGATCCCTCATGTGAACTCTATTAAATCAGCTGATAGTTTTCTAGTATTGTTAACATTGCGCATTTGCGCTTTTTGTGTAATTAGCGATTTATTTAATTTTTACTTTAAAATCTTATAGGGTTATAAAAGTATAGCAATTATGAACGGTCTAAAGTGAAAAAAACTCCATATTATTTTTTTTTAATCGGGAAAAAGCCGACGCAAAGTTCCACCACTGGGGGGTTCAGAATCATGTACTGGATCCATGGTACTCGTTTGTGCGTCGATGTCAGATACACCCTTTATGCATTAACTTTAGCCTTTTATATATAAACTGTATTCTTTTAAACTTGTTCCTTCGCCTTTGTGTCAGTGTTCTACATCGAACTGTGAATTTGAACAGTCCGCACATCACATCTTGTGGGAGTGTATTCTTTGGCAGAATGAACGCAATATTATGTTGGATGGTGTACAAGTTACATCCGGAGTCGTTTATTATACGGACCTTGTACAAACTAGAACTAATTTCCGTGCGTTCAGGCGCTTTTGGCTTTCAGGAGTTGCAGTGGGTGGGAAATGTGTGGCGGGTTTTGTCCCAATAAAAAAAAACACCCTTTATGCATGTCGTGGATGGCGATATCATTTTACTAAAAGTTGCTCTTTTGATTTACGTAGTAGTGGGGCAAACGCTGTGACATTATTTTGTAGGTAATGGCGACACATAGACAGAGTCGTTTTGGAAATTAGGGATTGTCGAACGGTCACTTCGGATTGAGACGCCGACCAGGGTACTTCTCCGGGGCGAAATTGTCGGTTTGCCTATTTAAATAGTTATTGCCAAGATTGGAGGGTATATTTACACTTCGTACTTTAATTCAAAATTCCCCGGCCCTACGAAATGAAGCCCTTACCACCACAGCATGATGCTGACGACCCTACCGCTCCGCCGTCGCTGCCGTCGTCATGTAAAGAATACCCCGTCGGACCCAGAAGGATAATAAAGGTTAGGTATACACATGACCAAATAAAATATGAAATTTTACATAATCATCATAGTAACAATACAACAACAACTGTTTTGAAATAATCTATCTTTTTTCCGGGAAATAATTCCACCTTTCCAAAATTTGTTAATTTATAAAAAGTGATAACACTGTTTTTGACGGTATTATGTATTATGAATGAGCGATGCGCCGCAGTACAAGACACCCTGGAGTTTAACAGCCTAAAGAACCAAGAACAACTGGATAATAACAGTAACTACGATGTTCGCATCTTTACGGATGGAAGCAAGACGGGAGGAGGGGTTGGTGCCTCATTGTCCATATGGGCGGGTAAGGCCGAGACCAGAGCCCTCAAACTTGTTTTATATAAATACTGCACCGTTTACAACAAGAGCGACCTGGGAAATAACCAAGCTCAAAAAGACCTCGTTTGGGGTTTTCAGCGACTCTAAGGCAGCCCTCCAAACGGTTACGAACCCCGGAGCACACCATCCCCTTGCTGTAGAAGCTAGGGATAATATAAGATCTGCATCCCACCAAAACAAGATAGTGAACTTGTTTTGGGTCAAAGCTCACGTAGGACTTCTAGGTAACGAGAGGGCTGACCAACTAGCGAAACAGGCCCCTGAGAACTCCAAACGTAAACCAGACTACGATCGGTGTCCAATTTCATTCATCAAGCGAAGCCTACGCAAGGAAACGCTTGATGAATGGAATCATAGATACAAGTCTAGCGACACCGCATCAATCACTAAACTGTTTTTCCCAGATGTGCGGGAAGCTTATGGTGTCATTAGGAAAATAGGTGCGAGCGGCTTAAACACGCAAATAATGACGGGGCACGGTGGGTTCTCCGAGTACCTGAATCGCATCAGGCGCAAAGACAGCCCATCGTGTATTTGCGACCAACACATAAGTGAAACGGTCCCACATATTTTACTCGATTGTCCACAGTTCGCAAGACATCGCCTTAACATTGAAGCTACCTTAGACACGAACATAACAGCTGTAAGCGTCAAAGACATAATGATGAGCAAAAATGCGAAAATATTCCTCGATTATTGCCAATATGTAGCAAAAATAGTAATAGATCGTAATAAAACCGCATAAGAAAAAAGGCTATCATAATATAGATAGTGTGTTATATTATAGACTAGCATTATGTGAGAATAGCTTCATAATATCATGCTACTTGTGTACATAGAAATAAGTTTAGAATTATCAAATGTAACTAGTATCTAAGTAAACGCTGTATCAAAATAATATATTTTTTCGTGTCTATAAATTTTAGTAGAAATTAAGAAATAGTAAGTACCTAAATAAAATTTATATAAAATTTGTAAAATAGATGTAAGGATAGAATAAGTCTGTAGGTAGGAAAAGAAAAACTTTAATTAAAAACTGTTGTCCCATTTACTGTGTACACCCTAAAACTTATAAATAATAAAAAAAAAAAAAACAAAAAAAAAAATCTAAGTAGATAGATATTATAGATGGGAATCCCACCCAGTATAGACGCGAATGAGGAGGAATGAGAGAAAGATTAAGTATGAGGCATGAAAGTACGAGAGGCATAAACGCGAGAACTTGAATGATAGTGAAGCTTAGTACAGGCTCCGATTATGTTGGAGGTAGCAGTATAAAAAAAAAAAAAAAAAAAAAATGAGCGATGCGGCCCCGTGCCGCGTGCCCTGGCCCCCTTCGCCCGCACATTGTATTGCCTACAGTACATGTATTAAGTTACCTCGTTTTGCGAAATAATATTTATTTTTTTAGGAAGATTTATTTTATAAGTTTAGCCCGGCTTTGTAGGCATTAGTAGAATCAGTTACTAACAATACCTTCACGGATCGGACAGGGATTTCTTTACATATTGTATAGCTACTAATAAGTAAACAACATCACTAAATACTAAAATCTATACCTACGTATGATTAATTGAAAATTCCTACCTACCTAAATACACCTAGTTTCTGATGATAACTAATCTAAAATAAATAAATAAATAAAATCTCTAAATACTAATATCTTTACCAATGATTAATTCTACCTAACAGTATTATAAAAAGTTTTTTTTTTTATAATTTATAAACTAGCGCTTGACCGCAATCCCGCCTGATGGTAAGCAGTGATGCGATCATTGATGGTAAAGCGCGCTAGTTTATTAAGAGCCTATTCACTCTAGCCTTGAAGATACTCAAATTGTAATGTGACGGAAACACCGTCGCCGGCAAATTGTTCCAGTCCCTCGATGAACGCGGTATAAAAGAGGAAGCGAAACGCTTCGTCCGGGTCGCAGTGGTGTCAACAACGTAAGGGTGGAAACTCGCCGTACGACGGGTCGTCCGATGGTGGAACGGAGATGTGAAATGTGAAATAATAATTACTATTACCGTAGTATGATAGTACATTGAATTGTCTGGTGGGTGGTAACTTCTGCCGGCAGCCGATATTATATCATTGAGGGCGTGCTATGGGTTGTGTTGGTTACAGCTCAATAGCAGAGCGCTTTTTTTTATTATATTATAAACTAGCGCTTGACCGCAATCCCGCCTGATGGTAAGCAGTGACGCAGTCCTTGGTGGTAAAGCGCACTAGTTTATTAAGAGCCTATTCACTCTAGACTTGAAGACACTCAAATTGTAGTCCGACGGAAACACCGCCGCTGGCAAACTGTTCCAGTCCCTCGATGTACGCTGTATAAAGGAGGAGGCGAAACGCTTGGTCCGGATCGTAGTGGTGTTAACAACATAAGGGTGGAAACTCGCCGTACGACGGGTCGTCCGATGGTGAAACGGAGATGGGGGTATTAAATCATACAATTCCCTTGCACACTCCCCAAAATGCATCCTACATAAGACCGAAAGGCTGGCTACTCTACGCCTGAGCTCTAGGCTTTGGAGACCGAGCTTTAAAACCATTTAGCCCATGAATTGTGATAAGGGGGTAGAAGAAGCTTTTTATTTTTTTGGCTGGGGAGAATCGACAAAATCTAAATAAGAAAGCATACGGATATGCGTCCATATCTTTCCTCAAAACCTTGTGTTGAGACATTATACCACATAGATGTCATACAATTGTTGAAGAATGGCTATAAACCTACACTGACAGGCACGTAAAAAATCCCGCCGGAATTTTATCGCGTATTGGGATTTCAACCTTCGGAGTTGAGCCGAGCGTTGAGGATCGAACAGAGCATCTCTCCGTGGCAACCCAACTGTCAGTGCAACGCAATCCGTTGAGAAATCAGTGCGCGAAAAACATCGCTGTGGGAGTAAACCACCCTTATTTTCCTGGGTAAGGATTCAACAGGGATGTTTCCTGGGTAAAAAGAAAAATATTCTATTTTGTCCGTCATTCAGATTATAGAAAAATATTGGATACGTATATTTTGTTTTATCATATCAATAAAAAATTACAAATATAAAAGGCATCAAAGATCAGGAGTGGTGGCTGGTAACGTCACTGGTCGCTAAAAAGTGTAGCGTGCAGTGACGTCATACGATTTTTCAACGCGCTGTGTCGGCTTCATTTTTTGTTTATATGAAACAGGAAAAACTACGTGTCTAGTATTTTTTTGGGAATCTGACTTACGGACTAATTATTTAGTTAGTTTTTTTTAGTCAAATACCCTATAAGACATTACGTACAATATGTTACGCATATTACGTGATTAATAAAGCGATATATTTTTTTAACAATTACAAACTAGTGCTTGAACGCAATCCCGCCTGATGGTAAGCAGTGATGCAATCGTTGATGGTAAAGCGCGCTAGTTTATTAAGAGCCTAATCACTCAAAAAAACTGAGTAAATACGAAGGAAGACGGTAGTTGAGCAAGGTGATACAATGTTAAACCCAACAACACGACCAACGATGCTGCGCCAGAGAGAGATTGATCAACATTTGACGCATCGTACCCGGCACAAATCGCAACACAACTGCTTAGAGCCGTCTTGCGTATGGCTTCACCAGACATCATGCCAGAACACGACGAATTGCTTGGGACCAAGACTTTGTCTGGTGGGTGATAACTTCTGCCAGCAGCCAATGTTATGGCCTACCACCGAGATACCTATAAACCGTGTCGCTGCGGTCTGTCGTTGCGACAGTTGTGCTGCTGGCGGCTGCAGTTTGCGGTTGAGGTCGCTTTTAGAATTACCTACCTGTACATGTTAGCACTGTACACCTGTAGATACTCATGAGCGACACGCGTTAATGTCAGACGCAGTTGCATGCATCGACACGTCAGCCCCTGTCGCCGACTCGTGTCGACACGTCGGCCCAAGTCGCCGACACATATCGACTCGTAGGCCCCAATCGCCGACACATGTCGACACGTCGGCCCCAGTCGCCGACACATGTCGACACGTTAGCCCCAATCGCCGACATATATCGACACGTCGGCCCCAATCGCCGACACATGTTGACAAGTCGGCCAATATCGCCGACACTTGTCGACACGTCGGCGGCTGTTGCCAACATGCGTCGACACGTAAGCGGCTATCTTCAACATGTGTCGACTCGTCGGCGGCTGTCAGTTACATGTGTCGACTCGTCGTTCGGCTGACACCGATACGTGTCGATGCTTGCAGTTGCCTCACCTGCTTACTTTATCCCAACTATCTTAGGATCAGTTTTCAGTTAGAAGGGATTTTGTATTTTATATGGAGTAACTGCTTATCTGACGTCAGCAACCCGGTTACTGGGTAAGGCCGGGTGTCCACTGACGCGGAGCGTGGCGGAGATGAGCTTAGCGGTGCCTGATTTGACCAATCACTATATTCGAAATCTCCGCTCCGCTTCAATGGAAAAAGCTCGAGCGGGGTGGAGCAGAGTCATTAGGTGCATAGGTATACAGAGTGGTGCTGACAATACGACAATAAATGAAAACACAGACCATGCTGGTTCATAGGAATAATCCTGAACCATAGAAAAAAACCTGGCATTATATATAAAAAAAATGAAAATTTCAAGCAAACTAAATCGCATAAAATTGCAAACGGAATAGAACATCCTTTAAAATATTGGTTCAATGACCTCCGATCAGCGGGCGACAGCGCGTTGCTGTATCGACATGCTTTTTCGCGCCATTATTATTAAAGTTTAGTTCCGCTGGATGCGGCGGTCATTGACCTGTAAGCGCTTCCTTATCAACATGTACATCATGTAGAAAATGTGAAAAATGAAAAATAATTTCCTGTGACTAAACTAATGGATATATTTATGTATTTTTTTATGGGTAGACTGAGAATGTGTTGAGGTACACGATGTTTAATTTATTGTCGCATTGTCAGCACCACTCTGTATATCAAAACAAATGAGAAGTTCAAAAGTATGCTCCGCTCCACTCCACTCCACTCTGCTCCGCTTAAGCGAAAACACAGACGACTTTTCCTCGCTCTTTACCGCTCTTCTCCGCCCAGCTCCAAGTCAGTGGACGCGACCTTATACTGTAAATATCAAACTACCCACATCTCAGCACTTTCCGTATTGATAACAAAAGTAAATAAATATGAAAGGACCTTTGTCCCCGGCATCCATTAGATCTCCGGCGTGACGGATCAAGAATTAATTAATTAATCATTCAGAGAAAGGAAATAACAAATGAATGTTAATTATGTGTCAAAAGCTTTTAGTAACGCGGCGAAGTAATTGTGAATAATGGAAGAACGTATTATATAAAAGATAATACTCGTATAATATTTTATGTGACGCATTAAGTGAGGGTGATCTCCACCAAACGACTCGCATCGCATCGTATAAAATCGCATCGTATTGGAAAGAGAGAAAAAAGAAAATAAATTTATTTAGGACTAGCTTTCCGCCCGCGGCTTCGCTTGAATTTGGTTATATGGCGCTTTTTACATTTCCCTCGGGAACATCAAATTTTTCCAGGATAAAAAGTACCATATTATTTAATCCGGACTTCTAACTTGACGTCTGTAAAATTTCAATCGGTTCAGTAGTTTCAGCATGAAAGCGGAACAAAGAAACTCAATTTTCGATTTATAATATTAGTAAGGATATACATAAATAACAGAGGGCGTTCCCTTAAACTCGTTAATATATATCATTAATAGATTAAAATAAAAATATCAGCATAGAAAAATAAGCATGAAATAATCCAAATAAAAAGAAATTATAATTGAAAATTAATTTGAAACCTCCTATTTTAAATCAAAATAGTAGCGCGGAATAGTATCTACCTAACGTTGCATTGCCCAACACACATCAATCAATTAGATCTTAGATCGCCGCCGCATACGCGGCTCGTCATTCATAAATAAATTGCGACGTTGCCGTCTTTCATGTTCGCGTGTACAGTGTGTTTCTTTTACATGTCAATTTAACATTTTTATTGAATATTTTCATATTGAAAAAATTTTAAAACATTTTGTTTCGAATGGAAATATTTTTTTTAGCATGTATGTATGCTATACTATTTCGGGTTAACGGGAACGCCCTCTGTTAGTTAACATACTGTATATACTTAATACACATACACCAATTAGCAAAAAAGACAGTACCTACCTAGTAGGACCGACCGACATAAGTGAAAACTGAAATAAAAAAAAAAACACAGAAAACACAAAAGTAAAAAGACGAAAAACGATCATGGTGCCAGGTCGGTCACGCTCACGCGAATCCTATACTTTTCCCCATCCAACAAAAATGCTCAACGTCGTTAAAGAAGTATTTACTTCAATCGAAAATTTAAAAACACACTTGTACGAAAATGGAAGCAAAAAAATAAAAAACACACACGTACGGAAATGGAAAGACAAAAAATATTAAAACACACTTTCCTGCCACTAACGCTGATAGCCGAACGGAGCCGACGCGCGTACCATACCTTTGGCTGAGCCTATGATCACTTGTCATCCCATGCGGCCAGATTTGCTACACTGTATTTAATCCATACTATAATGCGAAAGTAACTCTGTCTGTCGGTCTGTCTGTCTGTCTGACCGGCTTTCACGCCAAAACGACGGAACAAATTTTGATGAAATTTGGCACAGACAATCATTAGACCCTGAGAAAGGACATAGGCTACCTTTTATCCCGGAAAAATTTGATATTCCCGAGGGAAATCTAAAAAGCGAGAAACTCCACGCGGGCGAAGCCGCGGGCGGAAAGCTAGTTGAAAATAAAAATCTTGTAACAAAAACACAACAAAAGTTACTCTATGTCCTTACTCAATTATTATATTTTTTTAACCAAAACAATGGAACTTCACAAAAACTGTAGTTTTTCAAGAAAAGTTTAACCGAATCCGGGAAACACTCAGCGCACAGAAAAAAGTTGGTTAATAAAAACACAATTTCAAGTTTCTGTTCTTTCAAATGAAGGGTATAAATGAAACGGATTTTTTTCATCATGAACCCGATGTAGAGAATAACGGCGGCCCAGTGGTATTGGACGCGACTTACACGTTGTAGTTCGTAGGTACGAACCCCGTCAGGCGTTTTCTTCTTCAATTCAATGTATTTATTTGCTTACAACGTGTACATTAGTGGTCGTATATAAATAACAACTAGCTTTCCGCCCGCGGCTTCGCCCGCGTGGAGTTCGGTTATATCGCGCTTTTTAGATTTCCCTCGGGAATATCAAATTTTCCGGGATAAAAGGTAGCCTATGTTCTTTCTCAGGGTCTAAAGATTGTCTGTGCCAAATTTCATCAAAATCGGTTGAGAGGTTTAAGCGGGAAAGCGTAACAGACAGACAGACAGACAGACAGACAGAGTTACTTTCGCATTTATCTACTTAGGCCGAAGACGGCTGAGGCGAGGTCCTGCGTCCAATGTTGGACGATGGCGTCCCTCGCCTCCCGCCGGACGGCCTCCCTCACCTCTGGCGAGCACCTACGCCTCGAGCTCCCAAGGCGGGGTGCCCGCCAGAGCGCACGCCGTTGCGCCGTGCGGTAGGCCCGCGCTGCCCGCCGGGCGATGGCCCTTTGGGGCGCACGAGCAATGTGCCCTGCCTACTGTCACAATTCAGATTAAGCAATTCGTCGTGTTCCGGCATGATGTCTGGTGAAGCCGTACTGAGGACGGGTCTGAGCAGTTGTTTGCGATGTGTGCCGGATACGATGCGCCAAATGTTGTCGTGTTGCGAGTTTGGTCGTGAAGGGTCTCCAGTTCAATCTCCCTCTGGCGCAGCGTCTTTGGTCGTGTTGGTCTTGGGTTTAACATTGCATCACCTCACTCAACTGCCGTCATCATTCCTATTCCTAAGTTTTTAAGTGAATAGGCTTAATAAACTAGTGCGCTTTACAAATTCAAATGCATTTATTAATCTTGTGAACACAGGGTACAGTTATGCAGATGTTATCTACAAAGAATTTTTGTCCATGCTATGTCCCGCCAAAAGGCATACAAAATATCATAAGAAGCGAATGTAGATGTCACAGTTTCATGCAAAATAAATATAATAAATAAGTCAACAAATTAAGCCGGCACATTAACTCAATAGGCAGCATCACACGATACAGCCTCAGAAACAATTAAATCAAATGTCAGCAAATAACAATTTTTTAAATATTAAACAAAAAATAAAATATAGTCAACAGAGTCAAGAGTCGTCAAATTTAGATAATATCATACAAATTTATGTTAATTATCAAAGTTTGTCATTAAGATATTCATTGACAGAGTAATATGTCTTCTCAATAAGTAGTTCAAAAATCTGACGCTTAAAAATATTCACGTTTTTAGCTGATACAATTTCATTTGGTAATTTATTGTATATCTTTGGAGCCATTGCATATATGCTTTTATGTATAAATTTAGTACCTATTTGTGAAAAGCAAATGTAACTTATTCGAGCGACGTTGGCTTTCGACAGGTCTATAGAGATCCTTATTATTTTTAATAAAAATACAGGCCTCATAGATGTAGAGGGAAGGTACAGTCAATATTTTTAAAATGTGGCTTGCATGAATCGGTCCGTTTTATTTTGCATATAGGTAGCTCGAATGCATTTTTTTTGTGCAATCAGTACTTGCTCAATCTTAGTACCATTGCCCCAAAATATCAAACCATATCGCAGGGTGGATGCAACGTAACCGTGACAAGCATCAACGATTGCATCACTGCTTACCATCAGGCGGGATTGCTGTCAAGCACTAGTTTATAATTTACTAGCGGCCGCCAGCGACTTCGTTCGCGTGGAGTTAGTTATGATCCTCTCCTATTGGTCGCAGCGTGATGTAATATAGCCTAAAGTCTTCCTGGACTAATGGGCCCTCCAACGCAAAAATATTTTTTTCAAATCTGACCCGTAGTTCCTGAGATTAACGCGTTCAAACAAACTCTTCAGCTTAATATATTAGTATAGATTCTTTACTTTATAAATACTGGACACGTGTTACGAGTTTCGCATACCTAAACAAAAAATAATATATACATTTTGTCCGTAGCGGTAACTGGTGGCGCCACCATGGTGCCCCGGTCAAATATAGCCATAAGAAACGACAATAAACTCAAATTATTGTCTCTTCGAGGCGTGCCATTAAATTTTAAGGAGGCTTTCCAAGAGGCGGTATTTCAATGTAGGATTATTTGTGAGTTTTTATTATAACTTTCACAAAATAAATGCAAACTCATTGGGAACATGTCTCTTGAGGGAAAAAGTTTAGATTGTTAGGAGAAATGAGAATGTTGGAAAGGGAGTAGGTATTGTATTTTGGAAGGGTTTTGTTTGTGTATGTTAGAGGAAGTTTTTGTTCATCATCATCACGTCCACTGCTGGACATAGGCCTCCCCCAAGGTTCTCCACGACGACCGGTCCTGCGCCTCCCGCATCCAGCGGTTTCCCGCGACCTTCACCAGGTCATCGGTCCACCTTGTCGCGGGCCTACCCACGCTACGTCTTCTGGTTCGTGGTCGCCACTCGAGAACCCGTCGGCCCCATCGGGCATCGGTCCTACGGGCAATGTGTCCAGCCCACTGCCACTTTAGTGTTGCAATTCTTCGGGCTATGTCGGTTACTCTCGTTCTTCTGCGGATCTCCTCATTCCTGATTCGATCGCGCAGCGAAACCCCAAGCATAGCCCTCTCCATTGCCCTTTGAGTGACTTTGAGCCTTCTTATAAGGCCCATTGTTAGCGACCAGCGAGTTATTTATTTGACTTGTGTAGTAGTGGGGCAAACGCTGTGAGTTTATTTTGTAATGGCGGCACGGCCAGAGTCGTTTTGGAGAGTGGGGTTTGTTAAACGGTCACTTTGCATTGAGACGTGGACCAGGGCACTTCTCCGCGGCGAAACAGTCGGTTTGCCTGTTTAAATTATTATAGTCAAGATTGGATGGTTGAATGGTATATGTACACTTCGTGCTTTATTTCATAACGCCAACTAGGTAATGGGCCATTTACAACCACACCAACATGCTGACGACCCTACCGCTCTGCCTTCGCTGACTCCGACATATAGATTACTAGCTTTCCGCCCGCGGCTTCGCCCGCGTGGAATTCGGTTATGTCGCGCTTTTTAGATTTCCCTCGGGAATATCATTTTTTTTTTTTTTTTCAATAAAAGGTAGCCTATGACCTTTCTCAGAGTTTTGTGTAGAGGTTTAAGCGGGAAAACGTAACAGACGGACAGAGTTACTTTCGCATTTATAATATTAGTATGGACTAGCGGCCGCCAACGACTTCGTTCGTGTAGTTATGCTCCGCTCCTATTGGTCGCAGCGTGATGTTATGTAGCCTATAGCCTTCCTGGATTAATGGGCTATCCAACGCAAAAAGAATTTTTATAATATTATAAATGCGAAAGTAACTCTGTCTGTCTGTCTGTCTGTCTTTTACGCTTTCCCGCTTAAACCTCTCAACCGATTTTGATGAAATTTGGCACAGACAATCTTTAGACCCTGAGAAAGAACATAGGCTACTTTTTATCCCGGAAAAATTTGATGTTCCCGAGGGAAATCTAAAAAGCGCGATATAACCGAACTCCACGCGGGCGGAGCCGCGGGCGGAAAGCTAGTATTATAATAAAAGGATTTTGTTTACATCGGGTTTAAACCACCTTAATGTTTATTGAATTATGCACCTAACCTTTATAGAAATACAGTTCTTTATATAAAAATGACGGGTTAGTTCGGTACTAAGTTGTCACTTTTGTATTATGAACTTTGACTTAACCTTTGTTGAAAAAAAAAACCTTTGTTGAACAAAGGTTTTTTTTTATATAAAGTACTAGCTTTCCGCCCGCGGCTTCGCCCGCGTGGAGTTCGGTTATATCGTGGTTATATGGTGGAACGGAGATGGGGGAATTAAATCATGCAATTCCCTCGCACACTCCTCAAAATGCATCCTGTAGAACACCGAAAGGCTGGTTACTCCACGCCTATGCTCTAGGTTTTAGAGACCATCTCGAGTTAAATTAGGGTCACCAATCAGCCTCTTCGCACGCCTCTCCACTGAATCCAAAGTGGCCAGGTGACACTTAGCAGCACAAACGTGGCTGCAGTACTCCACACACGAATTAGGTAAAATCTGGAATTAAAGTTAGATTTCGTTTTGTAATAGGACGGACAATGTTTTCGGTCTATTGGATTTGTGAAACCTGTGAAATTCCTAGTATAATATCCTTTATCCTTTATGTTTTAAACTGTCGGTCGTGATTATAAACTATCTATGTGGCGAGTTTCATACAAATCCGTCCACAAGTCAGATCAGGTCAGGTCTGAGCTGTTGTGCCGCGTTTTGTGGCGGGTACGATGCGCCAAATGTTGTTGTGTCGGGAGGTTGGTCGTGGAGAGTCTCCAGATCAATCTCCCTCTAGCGCAGCATCGTTTGGTCGTGTTGGTCTTGGGTTTAACTTTGCATCACCTCGCTCAACTACCGTCCTCCTTCCTATTCTAAGTTTTTTTAAGTGAATAGGCTTAATAAACTAGTGCGCTTTACCAGCAACGATTGCATCACTGTTTACCATCAGGCGGGATTGCAGTCAAGCACTAGTTTATAATTATTAAAAAAAAAAACTAATTTTGGCGTGAATGAGAACACACGCGTACATCGAGGGACTGGAACATTTTGCCAGCGGCGGTGTTTCCGTCGGACAACTGAATAGGCTCTTAATAAACTAGTGCGCTTTACCATCATCGATTGCGTCACTGCATACCATCAGGCAGGATTGCGGACAAGGGCTAGTTTATAATTTATAATAAAAAAACCTAAAAACTTTCAAGTTCAATAAAAAAAATTGCAGGATTAGTTACAAGAGAAAAAAGAAACCCAGACAAACGCAGCACAGTTTAAAAACACTTTCCGACATTTCGATGCCAAATAAATACGCAATAAATAAACGGTAATCTGCCGCTCGTTAAAATGGTGGCCATTTTAAATAATGTTCTGCGGAAATATTTGCCGGCGCCATCATATGTCTACTGTGAAATGACACGGAACTAAAGTTGAACGTTTTTATCAATAAGATCTTAATAATGGAATTAGTACCCTCTTTGAGGACTGGCTAGAGAGGCGCCACGGCGCCTTCACCTTCCGCCTGACGCAGGTCCTCACCGGACACGGTTGTTTCAGGAGGTTCCTGTTCCGTATAAGGCGGGAGGAAACGCCAGGGTGTCACCATTGTGTGGATGGCCCTGAGGACACGGTGGAGCATACGGTGGAGGTCTGCCCGGCTTGGGTAGAGCACCGCCGTGTCCTCGTAGCGGCGATCGGCGGCGATCTCTTGCATCCGACCCTGGTCCAGGCCATAGTCCGGAGCGGGAGTGCATGGCAGGCCGTCACCTCCTTCTGCGAAGCAGTGATGCTGGCAAAGGAGGAGAAACGGGAATCCCAGCGACCTCACGCCACTAGCCGCCGCAGGAGACGCCCTGGTCGGGAGATGACTCTAAACTCCCAGCCACCGTAGGCGCGGGCCTGCGGGCGGTGAGCAGTGGGCAGCTCCCCGCTCGGTAAGGACCAGGCCCAAGTCGACGGCGCGTCGTGTTTCACGCGCGCCTCAAAGAGATGTCAGCACGTCGTGACGGGGTCCACGAAGACCGATGCCTCCTGGGTCAGGGTTGCGGGTTGGTTTAACAAGAAACCGTGGCCCTGGCCGTCGCACAGGCAAGTGAAGGAACACGGGTGGGTTTTAGTCAGTAAAAGTCTGACACACCCTTCCGCTCTGCCTAGAGCGGGAGAAGTCATTTGATGATTTCCCATCCCAAAAAAAAAAAAGTACTAATGATAATGTCAACATTTCCAAAGAAATGTTGACATTATCATTTCTACTTTGACTTTATGATTTATATTTTGACATAATGATTTACATTTTACATTATGATTTATATTTTACATAATGATTAATATTTTGATATAATGATTTACATTTTACATTATGATTTATATTTTACATAATGATTAATATTTTGATATAATGATTTACATTTTACATTATGATTTATATTTTACATAATGATTAATATTTTGATATAATGATTTACATTTTACATTATGATTTATATTTTACATAATAATTAATATTTTGATATAATGATTTATATTTTGACATCATGATCACCATCATCATCATCATCAACCTTGTTATCGTCCCACTGATGGGGCACAGGTCTCCTCTCATGCAGAGAAGGATTGAGCGCAATCATTAAGCTTGCTCAATGTGGATTCGCGATTTCAGACTTGAAAGTCCAGGTTTCCTCAAGATGTTTTCCTTCGCCCTATATCAATCATTGGTGGATTGCTGGATTTATATTTTGCCATAATGATTTATATTTTGACATAATGATTTATTTTTGACATTATGGTTTATATTTTCACATAATGATTTATTTTTCGAAATTATGATTTATTCTTTGCCATTCTTCTCATTCACATTAATTTTAGACATTCTTCATTAGTTTGATTTTATTAGATACTAATGCATTATTGCAAACGTCAATAAAAAAAAAAGTGTAAACATTGAAGTTTAGCCACAATCAGCAATTACACTGGTAAAGCAGACCCCAGACCCCAAAGCTGAAAAAGCTTCGGATGCGACTGGGATTAACGCTGAGATGATGATGATGCATTTTTGCACATGTACAGATGTGTATATTAACCATTCTCAAACAACAATTTTACGTACTCTTACGGGCTAGGGATACTAAAATTATTAAGGGTTAAGGTTAGGTTAAGGGTTACTAAGTTTATTGACAACAAAGGTACAGGCGATCGTAGGCAATGACAAGTAGAACGTAGCGGATGTCGCACCGAAGTCTTCCCTTACGTCCACGAAGTCCGTGTCGTACAGACAGATAATATTAAAGAAGTCATCTGATGTAGTACTCAAAGTTCTCGTTGCAGTTGTCGCTGTAGATGTTCTCGATTATCGCTTCTTACTTATCACTTGTTTCAGATTTGACAAAATTATTCTCCTATTTGATAATGCTCGTCCGCATGTTCAAAAAATATAGTTTAAAAAACTAAAAAAACATGCTTGTAAAGAATATCAAATATCAAAAGTTAACAATAATTTAAAAAAAAAGCGTGAGGCGCTGTGCCATAATTTTTGTATATTAAGCACCTCACGCTTTTTTTTAAATTATTTTTAACTTTTTAGTTTGATATTCTTTAAAAGCATGTTTTTTTAGTTTTTTAAACTATATTTATTTTCAACTTTTTAGCTCGATATTCTTTATTTTTTTTAAAAAACGAACGACCGTATTGAAAACGGTGGGACATTTTACAGTAATGAGCTGCTCACTCGTAGATCAAAGAGTTAGAGACGGACAAACAAACAAACAAGCAAGCAAACATACAAGTGAAGCTAATAAAAAGCATGTAAAAATGGCGGAAAATTATTTGCACACCTAATAATATATAAACATGTCTTGTGTCATCACACCTCTGCTCACCACTTTGAGTAATAGAAGCGTGAAGTTACAACAGTTTAACAGCCGGGCCGACTCAAAAGCTAAATGATTAGCGTTTACACCATTAGTATTTAATAATACACTCCAATCCAAGGACGATCGATCGAAACGATTGTTAGGAACTATTCAAATTGGTACGTAAATACATGTGTTTCATATACAAAGCTAAGAACGATTAAGAGGGAACTCTAGAGGTGCTTTCTCCATACAAACGTATTCCGCTGTTTTCTTCGTGGATAATGCTTTTAGAGCAATTAATTTTTTTTTTTTTATTTTACACCGTGATTATAAGTAACAAATGCGGCCGTTACGCAAGGAGGCGCGGGTTCGATGCCCGCACAGTGCAAATATTTGTATGCATGAATATGAATATTTGCACTGGTCTGTCTGGTCGTGCCTCAGAAAGCACGTTAAGCCGTTGGTGCCGGTTGCCATACGAACATCTAGTGGCAGTCGTTACGGGTTGTTGGAGCCCTCAAAAAGTCTAATACTAATGCTTAGATAATGACTTCGGATTGTGGAGGTCAGACGGCAGTCGCTTCACGGAAGATATCGAAATTTAATCAAAATCAGCAGTTAGACTGGTAAAACGGACCCCATACTCCAAAGCTGAAAAGCTATGGATGCGACTGGGATTAATTGATATTTTTCGTAACTTAATTACTAAAAGAAATATGATACTTCAAATCACGAAAAATAACCCATTTTCACCGCGATGTTCAGACGACTGCTAGACAAACGTGATAAGTTTCTGAAAAAAAAATAATATTAATAATAGAAGAATAGGTATACTTTTCCTCTAAATTTTGATATAAAAATAATTGAAATCTATCATGTTTTGAAAAATAAAACAGCGGAATACGAAACGGCTTTTGGTCAACGTTTTTGTAGGTAAAAGCAGCCTGAGCTGCAACTGTTCTTTTCGCACTTTACCGGGAGAGATTGGAAGCAGCACGACGGCAATAGTTTCTTCAAGTACCTGTTTTCCAAATTCCTCGGCACTAGAGTCCACTCTTAAACACGACAAGCGACCGTAATCTAAACGATATGTTCAGTCAAGGATCTTAAGTTCATCATTCCAATTCCAACAGAATTCTGTTATAATACTAGCTTTCCGCCCGCGGCTTCGCCCGCGTGTTGTTCGGTTATATCGCGTTTCCAAGAGAACTCTTCAAAAGTCCGGAATCAAAACTATCCTATGTTATTTCTCAAGGTCAACTCTATCTTTGTACCAAATTTCAATAAAATCAGTTCAATGGTTTAGACGTGAAAGCGTAACAGACAGAGTTACTTTCGCATTTATAATATTAGTAGGAATATGATAACCTGGCGCAGCATCGTTGGTCGTGTTGTTGGGTTTAACATTGCATCACCTCACTCAACTGCCGTTTTCCTTCCTATTCAAAAATAATCAAAAAGATATGAAAAATCACAAAGTTATCTTACCTGGTTGTCCGAACAAAAATAAGGTAAACGCACCGCTCGCCCGGCCGGAGGGGGGCTGTCCCACGCGCCTCGTACTATGATCTACCTTCAGCAGTATTGGGCGCACGGTAACCATATTGCAAGAATTTGTAAATGTATTTGGGAATGTTGTAATAAGGTAAATTGTATAATCTTAAACGTTGAAATGATACATGTAGCGCCATCTATGCACTAATTTGGGAAGTTACCCGCGTAGGATAAAAGTTTTTTAATCTGTACTACACCTTGTCTTTTGCAATGCTTTGTAACGAAATGTGCTTCTAGAATAAAACCAATATAAAATAAGTTTCTTTTATTAAAAGTAAACCAACCACTTCAACAGGGAAAAAATATAACATGGTGTAAAAATGACTGGAATCGATTCAGTTGCTTATTCTGTACAAACTATATTGAGGTTGCGTTTAAACAAAAAATAACCTTGTATATGTAACCCTAACTTTTGGTAATACCTACCTCAGCCCACCCTTCAAGGTCCTCACACGCGAAGCCGAATTAAAAGTTTCCTCCACAATTTTCTAGGAGTTGAGAGCGCGCCAAGAAACGAGGTTCTATCACAATAAGGTTCGATTGTGCAGTATTTATTGTGAAACTATTTGTTGGACGGCAAATTAACCGTTAGAGGGACGTGGGCCGACCGGACGGGGCCGTGCGGTGACCACACGGAAGGCTATTGAGGGATTTTTGCGAAAATGAAAACAGAAATATTGAAAATTTTTGGACGAAAAAGTAAAAATAGATGAAAAAATACTGCAGTAAGTGTTGAGCCTCAGAAAGCTCAAGGTCACACAGAGAGCTATGGAGAGGGCTATGCTAGGTGTTCTGGTGAATCCGGAATGAGGAGATTCGTAGAAAAACGAAATTCTCCGAGATAGCCCATCATATTAGCTCTTTGAAGTGGCAGTGGCGGGGCACATAGCACTTAGAGTCTATGTTCGATGGGGCAGAAAAGCTTTTGAATGGCGACCACGTACCGGCAAGCGCAGCGTCGGACACCCACCGACTAGGTGGTCGGATGATCTGACCAAAATCGCAGGGAGGCGCTGGATGAAGGCCGCGTCCAGCCGTTCTTTTTGGAAATCCTTAGGGGAGGCCTATGTCCAGCAGTGGACTTCATGTGGCTGACATGATGATGAAGTGTTGAGTGCTTCTACACTACTATACTACGTTATCCTTTTACCTTCTAATATTATAAATGCGAACGTTTATGAGTGATGTATGAATGTATGTATGGATAGATGTTTACCCTCATCCAAAAATTATAGATCGGATTTTTTTTTTTAATAATTATAAACTAGTCCTTGACCACAATCCCGCCTGATGGTAAGCAGTGATGCAATCGTTGATGATAAAGCGCGCTAGTTAATTAAGTCTATTCACTTAAAAAAACTTAGTGAATAGGAAGGAAGACGGCAGTTGAGCGAGGTGATGCAATGTTAAACCCAACAACACGACCAACGCTGCTGCACCAGAGAGAGATTGATCTGGAGACCCTCCACGATCAAACTACCGACACAATAACATTTGGCGCATCGTACCCGGCACACATCGCAACACAATTGCTCAGAACCGTCCTCCGTACGACGAATCGCTTAGCGGCAAGACTTTGTCGATGACTTCTGCCGGCGGCCGATATTATGGCCTACCACCGAGTGAAACACCGAGTGATGATGATGATATACTATACTATACTACCCTATCCTTCTACGATGTATGTATGGATAAATGTTTGTTATGCTTTCACCCAAAAACTATACAACGGATTTGGATAAAATTTGGGACATAGATAGTTTAAAACCAGAAATAACACATATGATAGTTTTAATCACAATATTTCCAAGGAATCGTAACTTAAGTAATAACTTCCCAAGAAATCTAATTTGAATTTTTCTAACATCAAAACATGTTAGTAAAATTAATATTTTAAACGTCGCCTTCCCCTTTTTGTGAGCCTCAAATATTAACTGAAATTCTAATTTAGCGAGTAACTGCAATCAACTTGAATGTAAGATAATGATCAGAGTTTCTAACTTAATCGATTCAGTCAGAGTGCCCTACCTTAGTTAAAGTAGTGGGGTAACAACTGTGAGAAAAGCAAAAACTCATTTATTAAACAAGAAAATTGATCCTGAGAAGTCCAAACAGTTTTCAAAGGTTCATTAATTTAAAAGGCGTACACATTAGAATGTTAACAAGTTTTTAAAAGAAACACATTTGGGCTGGTGGCGCAAAATGCCACCTGGACTCAGTGGAGAGGCGTGTGTTAGAATAGCAGAGCGGTGGGTAAATAAATAATATTAAAGCAAACATTATAGGAGAAACATTATCTATATATTTACTTATACCATTACACACTGGGCATATTTAGAATCATCAGCAATATAAATTACATAAGACCAGGCACATAAGAATTATGTGCCTATAACATATATTAAGGATACTTAACTGGTAGTGTGCTCGGTCCGACGGCTCGATGAAGACTGGCCCCCGCCCCCCACCTAGGGTCGGGTTTCCGTATTTATAGACAATAACAATATTAGAGTATCCTTCATCGAGCCGTTATTTCAGTCTATACAATCGAATCACCTTCGGAACCAACTAAACTTAAACAATCCACATTACAATACTTGTCATAGAATTATGACTCGTTAAAGATATAACACGTGCGATGAGGCTAATTGGCAACCATTGGCGAGATTTAGCTCAAAACGATCTCCAAAACCTGGAGCACAGCCGAAGAGTATCCAGCTTGTCGGTGTTCTATAGGATGCATTTTTTAGAGTGTGCGAGGGAATTGCATGATTTAATTCGCGAGTTTCCACCCTTACGTTGTTAACACCACTACGATCCGAACGAAGCGTTTCGCCTCGTCTTTTATACTGCGTACATCGAAGGACTGGAACAGTTTGCCAGCAGCGGTGTTTCCATCGGACTACAATTTAAGTGTCTCCAGGGCTAGTGAATAGGCTCTTAATAAACTACCGCGCTTTACCATCAACGACTGCATCACTGCTTACCATCAAGTAGGATCGCGGGCAAGCACTAGTTTATATTTAAATAAAAAAATAATAATAATAATAATAACAGCTGCACATGTAGATTAATCAGGTTACCATACCGGAATGCACGCTAAGCTCTTGGCCCCACCTGCATACGAAAATTTTTAGATATCCAAATGTCTGACCACCAATATTACCAAGGGGGTCTTATCGTATTACCCTGTAACTTGGCTGTGGAGGTCAAACAAGAAGTCATTTTATGTAAAATGTATGTATTCACCTGAACTAGGTTAGATTGGAAGCCGACCTAATACTTGGGGAAAAAACTACGCAGATTATAATAAATTCAAAGTATCCCACATTTCACAAAGGCGCCGTCACCCTACTTTTGGCAAGACGCCTGTCAAAAGCGCTGTCTCACAAGCAATAGTTACATTCAAACGGCTTTATTGCACGACTTCAGACTTCAAAAAACGTACAAAACAAGAAAGAACCGGTCTTTATGGAGCGTAGAACATTCAGTATGTTATACGAGCTGAGCGAAATGTTAGGAAGAAATTACTATACATCAGCTGGTACCGTCATGAAAGGACAGTAACCAGGGCTTTTTTGGAAATTCATCATCACCATCATCAACCTTTTTTATCGTCTCACTGCTGGGGACAGGTCTCCTCTCACAGAGAAGGATTGAGCATAATCAACACACTTGCTCAATGCGGGTTGGCGATTTCAGACTTAAAGTCCAGGTTTCCTCAAGATGTTTTCCTTCACTTTCAGTCATTGGTGTCCAAGATATACTTAGAAAGTACATATAAATTTATAAAAGTTACATTGGTACTTGCCTGACCTGGAATCGAACCCGCGCACTCATATTTGAGAGGCTGGTGTTTTAACCACTAGGCCACCACGACATTATTTTTTCATTCATTTTAATTTGGAAATTGTTTAGTAAAAAATTGATGGATGTTAAGGGATTTAAATATTCAATACAAGGCAATCGGAGATTTAATTAACATTTCTTCCACTTTTAACAGGGTTTTTAATATTTAACAAAGCAATCTCTTCTAAACACACCCGGCGTTTTTCGTTCGAAACTAAAACTTCCAGCGTCCATCAAATGTCACATCTTCTTCTTCAGCCTAAAGATGTCCACTGCTGGACAAAGGCCTCCCCCAAGGCTTTCCACGCTGACCGATCTTGTGCTGCCCGCATCCATCGGCTTTCCGCGACCTTCACCAGGTCATCGGTCCACCTTGTTGGGGGCCTCCCTACGCTGAGTCTTCCAGTACGTGTCCGCCACTCCAGAACCTTATTGCCCCATCGGCCATTGGTTCTACGAGCAATGTGCCCTGCCCACTGCCACTTAAGTTTAGCGACTCGCAGAGCTATGTCGGTGACTTTGGTTCTTCTGCGGATCTCCTCATTTCTGATTCGATCACGGAAAGAAACTCCGAGCATAGCTCTTTCAAAAGTCACTGTCTGCCCCTAAAAAAGGGGGCAAAATCTATGAAGAGGATATACAACAATTGCTTTAACAATTTATTTGAATTCAACGCTATAAAAAGCTTTTTACTAATTTTTTGTGAGTAGGTTCTTAATAAACTAGTGCGCTTCACCATCAACGATTGCATCACTGTTTACCATCAGGCGGGATTACGGTCAAGCGCTAGTTTATAATTATAAAAAAAAGATAGTAAGCTAATGATACTAGTGACCCAGTGTGATATTTTTGTCATATCGATTGAACTCATAACCGAGCCCCGAAGTTAGCGGAGAGCGACGCTGTCTGAAGTGAATGTAACCGATTCCCCAGATCACTGAATAAACTAAATTTAAGTTCAATGCGTCCTTTTCTTGTCATTTCATTATGAAGAGGACAGAAGATAAAATAGAAACCGCCCAGAACTTGATTACAATCGAGTTTCGGTACATGTTTGGTGTAACTGTATAATACTTTGTAGCGGTACGTACCTACAAAAAAACGCCACAAAGAAACAACGCGACATACTGACGTCACACGAATTCTACATCTCGCAAGCAGAGTTTACCGTGCTTTTTTTTTTCGGGGTAGAAATCCTCAATGGATGTCCGCCGCCCTGGGGTGGGCGACGAGATCTGTCAGACTCTTACTGACTAAAACCACCCCGGTGTCTCTTCTAACACGAGCGCGCGTGGGGCCGCGGGAGTCTAAATTCTTCCACGGCCCCACACCCTCGTGCTGGCCCGGTCTGTCCGGGCCTCGTCTCCTGCACGGGGTAGTGGGGTGTCAAACTACCCCGTGCATCGCCTCAGAGGCGCGCGCCGACATTCGCGCGCCTCCGCCTCGGAGTCCATCGAATAGGGCGCGTGGACTTCCCCATGTCCCTCGCCCCTGGACCCATTCATGGGGGGCGGAAGAGGGCGTCATCCGCCCTTCTTCGGCGCCCGGTGCGTCTTCTGCGGCCCGGGAAGGGAGTTAAGATATCCCTCTCCTGTTCCGCAGCTTCCTTCTGCGACATCACGTCCTCGCAGAAGGACACCACCGCGTCCCACGACTCTGCGCTACCGACCATCCTCCGCACTACTGCCGGCCGCGTCAGGTCGCCTCCTACTTCATTTGTGAGGACACGGCGCTGCTCCTCCCAAGCTACACACTCGGAGAGCGTGTGCTGCGCCGTGTCTTCCCCGCATTGGACGCAATGGTAGCACCAAGCGTCCGGCGTGTAGCGGTAGCTAACGCAACCGCAGCGCAAAGAGGCGCGGGTTCGATCCCCGCGCAGTGCAAATATTTGTATGCATGAATATGAATATTTGCACTGGTCTGATCGTGCCTCTGAAAGCACGTTAAGCCGTTGGTCCCAGTTGCCATACGAACATCTAATAGCAGTTGTTACGGGTTGTTGGAGCCCTCAGAATTCCAACAATTGGTTTAACTGCAATGCTTCCATATCGCCTTCGGGTTGTGGAGATCAGACGGCAGTCGCTTCACGGAAAATATCGAAATTTAACCAAAAATCAGCAGTTAGACTGGTAGAGCGGACCCCAGACTCGAAAGCAGAAAAAGCTTCGGATGCGACTGGGATTAATGCTGAGATGTTGATGATGATGATGACAAAAGATTAAATACGAACCGCCCAGAACTTGATTACAATCGAGTTCCGGCTACGTGTTTGATATAACTGTATACGTAATACTTTCCATCTCATTTTCTCCCACGTTAAATATTATGAATTTATCTTCCTACTGTATTACTTTAAACAAACTTCAAAAACTCTCGATGATTTATTTAAGATCTGCTTCATTGTTTTATGGCAGTGTTATCAAAAAGAAACTAAAATCTAATTTAGTTTTTGAGCAAGGAGATCGGCCCCAATGTATGCCATTTTGAAAAGACATCATCAAAAATGAATGACTTTCCCGTGTCAGTAAGGCGTGCTCAAACTCTGTCCACTTTTAAAACCATGATAAAAGGCACTTCATCTCTCTTTAAACATGCCATTGTATTTTATTTGCTCTTGTATAATGTTTATTAATTAGTTCTGTATATTTATTAGACTAGTAGTATACACTTAACTTACATATTTACCATATAATTTATGTAAATAGTACACTGAAGACTATCTACATTATTTCTCTCTCCTTCCCCTTAGTATTACATCCAAAGGTTGTCTGAGGTTGTCTGTAAAAGATCTCTCTTAGCGAGAAGACCGCCCATTGTCTCACCCTTTGTAAATTTTTTATATGTAGGGGAAAAAGTCAGGAAGGCGGGGCCGAAGTTTCGGATAGTTGAGGTGTCTTCTCATCCGCATGAGCATCCATCGTGGGCGGTATTTCGAGAAAACGTTGGACAATAACTTACTGTAGTGTGAAGAATCGAACTTCTTATTATTTTAACTGTACAGACACTTAGATCACTTTAATACTAAGGGATTACAATGATAATCTCAGATTAAAACAGCCCCCTAATCGGCCAACACATTTTTGTCAAATGATGGCGAGTAGTTGGGATCATTTGGACCGGACGAACCAATAAGCGGTCTAAACGATCCCAACTGATGCTAACTAGTCGCAATCATTTGACAAAAATGTGTTCGCCGATTAGGGGGCTGATAAGAGCCACTGGGTTTAGGCATGACAAACACACACTCGATCTAAGCTTGAGCAAAAACTAAATGCCCGCGCAAACGGTCGCTTGCTGTGTCAAACGCAACTTTTTTTTTTTATTAGTTATAAACTAGTACTTGACTGCAATCCCGCCTGATGGTAAGCAGTGATGCAATCGTTGATCTTAAAACGCACTAGCTTATTAAGCCTATTCACTCAAAAAAACTGAATGAATAGGAAGGAAGACGGCAGTTGAGCGAGGTGATGCAATGTTTAACCCAACAACACGACCAACGATGCTGCGCCAGAGGATGATCTGGAGACCCTCCACGACCAAACTCCCGACACAACAACATTAGGCACATCGTACTCGGTACACTTCGCAACACAACTGCAGACCCGTCCTCCGTACGGCTTCACCATACATCATGCCGGAACACGACGAATCGCTTGGCGGCAAGACTTTGTCTGGTGGGTGATAACTTATGCCGGCGGCTGATGTTGTTGCCTACCACCGAGAGAACTCAAGTCGGTTTTACCATTCGCTCCATGGTGTTACTCGCTCTTAATAAAAAAATCATAATTTATCCGAATACCGATAGATTAATCGACTTCAAAAAATAGTAGAGTAATTCACGGACAATTGATACTGACGCAACACACATCACAATGCACGGCACGCGCCGTTATACAATATGTAAAGAAAACCCTGTCCGACCCATAAGGATAATAAAGGTTAGGTAAATAATTGACCAAATATAATAAAAAAAATTACATAATCATCATAGTAACAATACTAATGAATTTTGAAATAATCCTTTTTCCCGGAAATTAATTCCAATTTCCCGGAAATTCGGTAATTTCAAAAAAAGTGACAACTCCGGTATTATTATAAGCGAATAGCGACACGTCACAGGTGCCGCGTGCCCTGCCCCCCGCCGCCCGCGGAAGGGGCTGCTTACCGCACATGTATTAAGTTACCTCTTTTTACGAAATAATATTTATTCATTTTAGGAGGATTTTTTTTTAAGTTTAGCCTGTCTTTGTGGGCATTAGTAGAATCAGTTATCGATACCTAACAATACCTTCACGGATCGGACAGGGTTTTCTTTACATATTGTATATTTATGTTACTGTAATCTATACGGTGTACTATCAGCTGTAGAAGTCCATTCCCACCTTAAAGACTACTGTCGCCTGCGCTAAACCGGCCACGCACACTACCGCATTATTTTTTTTTATCGCAGTCTTCGTCTTTCTTTAAAGTAATGCAAAATTTCATTACTTCATTTGAAGTTGAGTTAGCGGCCGCACTTAACAATGGTGCTAACAAAAGCGAGCGATTGTGGGTTCGATCCTTATTATAGGCAACTCTTTTTGTTGTTTCATATAATTTAAAATTATGATAATTGATTTGTATTTTAAAGTAAAATGTTTGCAAATAATATTTAAACAAATAGGAAAATTTATTGAATATTTATCCCAAAAAAGGGTTTTATTATATGTTTTAGTTTACTATAGGGGTAATATAATAAAAAATATATAAAAATAAAACAATAAGCATATTATAGTGCAATATATTATAAAGTTATATATTATTCGGTATAGATATACTTATACTAACAAATGAAACAAACGTTGAAACGGCAGCATTGTAATATTTTATATAAAAGTAATCCTTGACAAACTTATGATATTGTTATGGTAAAAAATACAAAAAACATTGTTGGTTGTTAGATATGAAAATTATAATATTATACGTATATTATGATTAAAGAGGTTATAGCTTAATCATTCATTTTCTTAAAGAAAAGAGGATTGAAGCTTAACCTTGAATATTATTGCAATCATAAAATAATCTATACTTAGAACACATAATAGTGCTTATTACATTTATAATTTTTTGCGTGTATAGCATGGTACTAATGCTGCCGTCCTGTAGTGACTTTTTTCGGAGTTTGATGGCATGAGATTATAATCTTCAAGCGCTTTCTTAGTTCAAAAGTAAACGAACTTATTTCTTATCGAATTCCGAAATTATTGTTTTTATAATTTACCAAAAGTAATTTGTATTGAAATTGCAAAAAGCGACATCGATTAGCCATTAAGCCAACCGAACATATTACTGTCACTTAGCTAAATTACTTTAGAGATGGTTTAGAGTCCGTTATTAAGACATTTATTTGTATATATTTAAAACACTCTGTAGGACACTTCTCCACTGTTTTTGTTATAAATCGTTTTTTTTTTTTTTTGTTTAGCTTGATAAGACTCCACCAGCCTCGCCAATTTATTTTTAAACCACAAATGCAACCTATCTTCTTCGCACGATTTAAAAGTTTATTCAACGGTAAATATTGTCGTTTCGTTTCACTTGTCTCGACAGCTACCTTCGTCCTCCAATCTCTTGACCTTGACCTCCAACGGCTTACAGTATTTCTCTAAAACAATAACAATTTTATTACACACTTGCTACAAGCGATTGGTTTGCACCTTACATAAATAATAATAAAAACAACTTACACAAAAGCCGGTTTCATATGATATTTGAGATATATTGCTACATATGTCTGCATATTGATTAAAAAGTAAAACTAATAACACAAACTGGTAACTATATGTTCACCAACCAACAACAGCTAAGTAATATTATTTGAGTTATTGTAGCTAATAATAGTTATTGTAGGTAGCGGAATATTTTTTTGTGAAGTAGTGATTCAGATTCTTTTAAGTCTACCGTCATCTTTTTATAATGACTCTAATATAGAAAAAATCTTAAATGAAAGTATCATCTTTATGTTGCAGATCGGTATTTTTAGATATTTTTGTTGTCAGCATTCATAACTCACCAATAAACATTTAAAAAATATTTTTGTAAGTTATTAGATTCGAACTCGAACCACCTTGAACGCCTATCAAGGCGAAAACCGTTAGGCCATTGAAACACTTACTGTAGACGTTGAAATTAGTAAGTAGTACCTAACAATCATAAGCGGGCAGCAAGTGTATGAGTGTGTATCAAACTTTATTATAGAAGAAGGTCGTAACTACAACTAGTATTGCTTGGCCATAGTTTTGTGAGATTGCAACTCGACTTTTGGTCTTGACTGTACATAATAAAGAGCATTCTATTCTATTCTATACTCATAAAGTTCCCCCTGCTAGCTGGCCGCACAGACCACAACTGCTGGTATAGGAAGCAATCAGCTGATTGCTTCCGCCACACCCCTCTGCTACCGTCCTCACCCCCGCCTTAGTCTGCGACACTATAAACTTCTCATCGGGGATTCAATTCAACGTTATCACTCCTCACGACGTCATAAGGGGAGCTAGTCAAATCGTTACGATAACTATTATCTATTTAGGCTCTCTATAACTTAGGAGCAGGTCATGTTTATCACTCGCAGAAGAGCCTAAAGCCAGGGAAACTACAGACCCATACGATATAGATTTTAAATATAGATTTTATACATATACATTTTAAAAGAGTGTACTTGGAGTTTCTTGCAAGTTCTTCTCCATAGAAATCTACGCTTCGGAACGTGCAATTTAGCTTCACTTTTCTTGGACTGACCGACATTGACTATTCAAAAGCACCAACACTAGTGGGCCCAATGTCATGCAACAAGAGTCACCAACTACATCGAGTGAAGTAGCGCGATGTTGACGGACTTTGCACGACATATTTGGCAACATCGCGCGACATCGCTCGGTTATCCTGTGTTGCTGCGTACTTTCAGTTGTGGGATTTACGTCACTGATCACTTTCTAACCCACATCTTCTCGTCTTTTTTCTTTGGATTTTCAATACTGCCTTGGTGGGTATCATGTTATCGACTGCCTTATGAAACAACACTTCGTAATATCGCAAGCTTCGCGCAGTCGCACGACTTCGCCTGACGTTGTTACGGACATAAGGAACGCGAAGTCGCCAGATATGTCAGGCGAAGTATCGCGAAGTCGCACGACATCGTCTGACGTCGCTGCGGACATAAGTTCCTGTTGAAGATCTTGCGAGAGGAAACGCAAGGAAGTCACCACTGTGCGGATCGCCCTGAGGACACGGTAGAGGTTTCCCCGGCTTGGGTGGAGCACCGTCGTGTCTTCGTGCCGGTGTTCCGTTTGGCTCTGATACGGTACGGAGCGACAGTGCATCATCTCCTACTGGGAAATAGTAATACTCGTAAAGGAGGAACATCGGCTGCTGGCAGAAATTACCACCCACTATACAAAGTTCTGTCAAGATTTTGGTCGTGAACGGTCTCCAGATCAATCTCCCTCTGCTGCTCACCTCACTCAACTGCCGTCTTCCTTTCTATTCACTAAGTTTTTTTAAGTGAACTTTACCATCAACGATTGTATCTTTGCTTACCATCAGGCGGGATTGCAGGCAAGCGCTAGTTTATAAATATTAAAAAATGAATTCCACGCAGGCGTAACTGCGGGCGGAAAGCTAGTATGGAAAAAATGGCTTTATTATTATTATCATTAATGACTCTCTCTCTCTCTCGTAATCTATTAATAACAGCCGGGAAAAAAGACTAAACGTGCCTTTAGAATCGCGGAGGGCTTCCGATATGTATCTAATGTCAGGTCACTAATTCACGGATTGACCTCGTCAAGCCTATCATCGATCATCGGCTTTTATTACTGAACCTGGAGCCACGGGACTCATAAAAGTGACGGCAATAAAAAAAATATCTCATATTTTTTTGTTGAGATTATAAACTAGTGCTTGACCGCAATCCCGCCTGATGGTAAGCAGTGATGCAATCGTTGATGGTAAAGCGCACTAGTTTACTAGGAGCCTATTCTCTCAAAAAACTGAGTGAATGGGAAGGAAGAGGAAGAGAACAACACGACCAACGATGCTGCGCCAGAGGGAGATTGACCTGTAGAACCTCCACGACCAAACTCCCGACACAACAATATTTGGTCCATCGTACCCGGCACACATGCACAAACAAAGACCCAGAACAACTACTTGTAGGCAATACAAATATTTGTTCCATTCGGGAATCGAACCCGCGACACGCAGCGCAGCAGTCAAACATTTAACCACTACACCAACCGTGCCAAACTGTAGTCAAAGGGAAACACCGCTGCAGGCAAATTGTTTATTGCCTTCGATGTACGCGGTATAAAGACGAGGCGAAACGCTTCGTTCGGATCGTAGATTTCAGACTAGATTATAAAATTGCAAAGAAAAGTATAAAAGGTTTTTCATGCAAAAGTCATAAAGAATAGCTTTTCTTTGTGCTTTGAGAAAGAACGACTTAAAACGGGAGCCGACGTGGCTTGTGATAAAAAGACTAGAACGTTAAGACAGGCTGACATTTCGCCTAGGTTTTATACTTTAAACTAGCCGTACTGCGCGGTTATATCCGGATAATTTTCGATCCCAAAAGAATATCCGGATAAAACTTTCCTATAGGATGTTTTCAGATATGTATGGAGCCAGGGCCAGTGTTATATACACTTGATGTAAATATCAGTATACACTATACAACATTATTTTTTGTTTATCATCATCATCATCCTTTTTATCGTCCCACTGCTGGGCACAGGTCTCCTCTAATACAGAGAAGGATTGAGCGTAATCACCACGCTTGCTCAATGCGGGTTGGCGATTTCAGACTTAAAGTCCAGGTTTCCTCAAGATGTTTTCCTTCACCTTCAGTCTTTGGTGTCCAAGATATACTTAGAAAGTACATATAACTTTAGAAAAGTTACATTGGTACTTGCCTGGCCTGGGATCGAACCCGCGCACTCATACTTGAGAGACTGGTGTTTTAACCACTAGGTCACCACGACTTAACATATGTAAACAATGTTATTTTTTGTATATGCGAAACACGGAAAACGTGTCCAGTATTGTTAAGTAAAGAATCTATGTACAAAATTTCAAAAAGATATCATGAAAATCCACAAAGTTACGAGCTTGCTATTTTACTTTGTTGTCCCAACAAATATATGGTTAAAGCTCCGCAGGGGCGGGCGAGCGCGGTGCGTTGACCTCTGGCGTCAGTTGTTGACGCCACTACCTACTACCGACGCTACTACGACCGAACTGACGCCAGAGGTCATCATAGTACTATGATCTATCCTAAAGATACGTGCGCGCGCTCGGAATCCACACTGAACAATTTCTAAATGTATTTAGGAAAAAATATAACATGGTGTAAAAATGATTGGAATCGATTCAGTTGCTTATTCTGAACAATCTATATTCAGGTTTGGAATAAAGAAATAATAACTTTGTATATCGAGGGAATATGAAAACAAAACAAAGAGATTACCTCCAAAAACGTAACTTTACTTCTTTATAATATCAGCATCAAAAAATCAAAATCAAATTTATTAGAGCTCTAAATTATTTAACACTAGATTTCCGCCCGCGGCTCCGCCCGCGTGGAGTTCAGTTATATCGCGCTTTTTATATTTCCCTCAGGAACATCAAATTTTTCCGGAATAAAAGGTAGACTATGTTCTTTCTCAGGGTTTAAAGATTGTCTGTGCCAAATTTCATCAAAATCGGTTGAGAGGTTTAAGCGGGAAAGCGTAACAGACAGACAGACAGACAGACAGACAACTTTCGCATTTATAATATTAGTATGGATTAGTTGGTGATTGAAGCCTCCTGTTGAGCAAATTATGCCTGTGTTAGGAGACTCCGCTCTTCCACAGCAGTTTACAATTTTTACAAAAGCTTAAGTATAATCAACATGCAAGTGTGTGTGTGTGTGTGTGTGTGCATAAAAGGGTAGACTACTAGCCGCTGTTTTGAACTGTTTTTACTACCTCAATATTTACTTGTGTACTTTCCCTCTTTCTTTAGGCCACGAGAGCAGAGCCACGGGGAAAATAAGTATAGGCATACATAATAAGTATAACTAAGTTGGTTAAATAGTTTTAGTTAACGATTGGGTTAAAACTTAACTATGGGGGCTCGCGTGTTGGTATTACATTGTTAGTATTTCCGGGGTTAATTGCAACCCCTTGGTAATTTTATTTGAAAACTTTATTTAAACTAAAAGCCCGACCAGTACCCGCGATATCATGATACTCAGTAATTGACTTGTGAAGATCAGCCCCCTAATCGGTGAACACATTTTTGTCAAATGATAGCGACTAGTTGGGATCGTTTGGACCGAACGGACCCAACTGATTCCAACTAGTCGCAATCATTTGACAAAAATATATTCGCCGATTAGGGGGCTGATAGCAGTCTCTCGATATAAGATTCAATTGTATTTATATTATTTGTATTATTGTCTATTGTAATCTTATTTGATTGTTTGACTTTCTTCTCAATTTATCTAATGTTAACTTTATTTCATTATCATTATTTGACATAATTAAGAAAATGCTTAACAAGCATTTTCTCTTTTTTTTTCGTTTTTTTTAACGAATTTTATTATTGTGTCCCGTCGTAAGGCGAGCATCCATCCTGATACTACTATGATCCGGACGAAACATTTCGCCTCGTCTTTTATACCGCGTATTTCGAAGGGCTGAAACAATTAGCCTGCGGCGGAAACAAGTCAAGGTCAAGTGTCTTCAAGGCTATAGCGAATAAGCTCTTAATAAACTATTGTAGCGGTATCTTAGCAGACTTAACCGTACAACTACCATACATACAAATTTCCAAAAATCAACCGTCGGGCAAGTGCCCGCCAGACATAACACCCGTCTGGTCGGAGGATCCTCCCTTTTCTATGGATGAGTGAACATTATTCTCTGTTCATCATGCTTCCACAACTAATGCGCTTTGCCATCAACAATTGCATCATTGCTTACCATCAGGCCATCGACATAGCTGAGAGGATTAGCAAGCTGAGAGGATATGCCGCAGGACCGACAACCGTTGGGGTAAACGAGTCCTCGAGTGGAGACCGCGTCTCGGCAAACCTAGCGTGGGACGCCCTTGGGCGAGATGGAGCGACGACATCAAAAAGTTGGCTGGTAGTGGCTGGCGGAGAACTGCTCAGGATCGAGCTTGTTGGCGTGCCATGAAGGAGGCCTATCTCCAGCAGTGGACGAGTAGGGGCTGATGATGATGATGAGGCCAGATCGCGGCCAAGCACTAGAATATAATATGGTATTCCGGTATGATGTCTGGTGAAGCCGTACGGCGGACGGGTCTGAGCAGTTGTGTTGCGTTGTGTACTGGGTACGATGCGCCAAATATTGTTGTGTCGGGAGTTTAGTCGTGGAGGGTCTCCAGATCAATCTCTTTCTGATGCAGCATCGTTTGGTCGTGTTGGTCTTGGGTTTAACATTCCATCACCTCGCTCAACTACCGTCATCCTTCCTATTCACTAAGTTTTTTAAGTGAATAGGCTTAATAAACTAGTACGCTTTACCATCAACGATTGCATTACTGCTTACCATCAGGCGGGATTGCAGTCAAGCACTAGTTTATAATTATGAAACAAAAACGTCGGGCAGTGAACACCTAAAAACGTGCAAAATATGTATTTCACACACTACACTAAAATACTTGTATAGTATTTAGTATATACAAGTTTGTGTGCAGTAGTGTATTTAGTATAGGGAAACCTATTATTGGCCATAATATTATAATCCATTAATATAAAGTGCGTATGTTTGTATGTCTGTCTGTATGTATGTATGTGCCCGAAGTTGCTCAAAACCCTCACCACTATAGATAATCATATAGATCTGGATGCGCAGAGTTCAAAAAAAAAAAAAAAAACAAAGTTTTTTTTGTCTCGGTCCTGTAATACTCATACTTGTAAAATTTATTATGCACCGCTGTTGGTTACCTAAATAAAAATCGCTCTTAGCGATAAGACCGCCCATTGTGTCACCCTTTGTAAAAATTTTATATTTATGTTTTTGTAATCTATATGGTGTACATAATAAAGAGTATTCTATTCTATAAAAATAAATAAATGAATAGTATGGAGCTGTCAAACTTGTATAGTAAAAACGTTACAGTCAGTCATATAATGTCAGTGTGTGCGTGTTCCCTGAAATAATATCATTGTCACACGCTGTATAGAGCCTTAATACTGGAAGTGAAGCTTGTAGGTTGTAAAATAAGATGTTTTATTGTTCCTAAGTCTTGTGTGTGGGACGCGACACGAATGCTATCCCAAGCATATAAATTTTTAATAACTACGTCAAAATATAATGGGAACAGTAATGTTTCTACTGTGACAGCCTCCGTGGCGTAGCCGTGGCGAATGCGGCCGCCGCGCAAGGAGGCGTATGATGAAAACAGTGGTGATAAAATAATTTACACAAAGTTACCTGATGAGCTTCGAACCTACAATTTATATCAAATCAAATCAATACATTTATTTCAAATAAACCAGTTACAGGCACTTTTGAATTGTCAGAAGGTCGGTCAGTCAATAAGATGAAGCTAGTCGCCCATTCCAAAGAGTAGGCACCTATGGAGAAGAACGGGCAAGAAACTCCATGGACATTGATTTACATTGATTGGAATATTTGATTACATCATTCATGTTGAAATCAACCGCGTGAGAACGATACAGAAATATATTGTACGCTGAGAGCGTCCATTATGGAAAACACACAAAAATCAATTCGGAAATTAAAATACGCCGTGGCAGCTAAGAGATGACCAGTCCCCTCTGACGGCGTCCGCTCACGAACATGACGTATGGATCAGCATCATTCAGCTCAACCATATCGAAGGGAACCCAATGACCCAACACACACGCCACCATCAGCGAGACATTTGAGTGAGCATGACATACTCTCAACAGCCAGAGCTATATAACTCGCAGTCGATACCAATAGCCATTACGTCTATTCTGGATAAAAACGTGCTTACAACAGCATGCTACGCTTATTACAACGCCTCTAAATATGCATTTACACACAAATTCGTTCTTGGGGCCCTTTTGATACAATAGATTAAAATATAGAGTATTAAATATTTATTATTTGAATTATATAAGCTTTAGGAATGTTGTTTCTAATTATCTACAAGGTTTATCATATGAGCAGACTGAAGACCTACTTACAGTATGTAAATAAATTTAAAAATAATCATTGCATTATCTAATATTGCTATGTAGACAATACAATACAAGACAATACTTCCGTTGTGTCCTAGATTTTTACGTACTACTTTTAGTTGCTAATTTTTGCAAAAAAAAAAATTATAATAAGCACTTTTACGCCTGAAGCACAGGTTCTAGGTTCAGGCAAATTGTACATTAGTGCTATCCATACTAATATTATTAATGCGAAAGTAACTCTGTCTGTCTGTCTGTTACGCTTTCCCGCTTAAACCTCTCAACCGATTTTGATGAAATTTGGCACAGACAATCTTTAGATCCTGAGAAAGAACATAGGCTACCTTTTATCCCGGAAAAATTTGATGTTCCCGAGGGAAATCTAAAAAGCGCGATATAACCGAACTCCACGCGGGCGAAGCCGCGGGCGGAAAGCTAGTTTAGAATAATTAAGAAAATTATTGTGAAAACTATGTACAATTCTGAGAAATAAACAATTTATTTATTTTTATAATGAAGAGTCAGGCGTTCTTAAGAAAATTCACGTTAAAATTCAATTCCATGGTTTATATACCAGTCTCCCACAGTAAAAATATTACTCATCAGCACCATCTTAGCGTTAATCCATCCGAAGCTCTTTCAGCTTTGTAGTCTGGGGTCCGCTTTACCAGTCTAAGTGCTGATTTTTGACTAAACTTCGATATTTTCCGTGAATCGACTGCCGTCAGACCTACACTACCCGAAGGCGATATCTAAGCATTGCAGTTAGACCAATTGTTGAACTTTTGAGCGCTCCAACAACCCGTAACGACTGCCACTAGATGTTCGTATGGCAACCGGGAGCAACGGCTTAACGTGCTTTCCGAGGCACGATCAGACCAGTGCAAATATTAATATTAATGCATACAAATATTTGCACTGCGCGGGGATCGAACACGCGCCGCCTTGCGCAGTGGCGGTGTTCACTACCGCTACGCCACGGAGGCCGTCATTGGTCTCCACGATATACTTAGAAAGTACATATTTATTTTATTTTATTTATTTATTTAGGACAACCAACAAATCTTACACTTGTTACATTTATGTATTACAATAATCTAAAATCCTATGTTGAGTGCAGACTTAATTATAGGTTGCCACAGCATGTATTATTTTGTGATCGGTTTTTTTTTTTAGAAAAGTAATATTGGTACTTGCCTGACCTGGAATCGCACCCGCACACTCATACTTGAGAGGCTGGTGTTTTAACCTCTAGGCCACCACGAACTGGCCTCGTCAGGGACTCCCTAATTATTATTACTTTTTTTAAATCTTTAACTTGTTTTTATGTTTAATGGTGTCTACTTAGTTTAGTTTTAAGATTTTCCTGTACGACGAGTCACAATAAATATTTTTCTTTCTTACTACTATTGTTAGTATGGTACCCAGTTCTTCTTCAGCCTATAGATGCCCACTGCTGGACAAAGGCCTCCCCCAAGGCTTTCCACGCTGATCGATCTTGTGCTGCCCGCATCCATCGGCTTTCCGCGACCTTCACCAGGTCATCGGTCCACCTTGTTGGGGGACTCCCTACGCTGCGTCTTCTAGTACGTGGCCGCCGCTCCAGAACCTTACTACCCCATCGGCCATCGGTTCTACGAGCAATGTGGCCTGCCCACTGCCACTTAAGTTTAGCGACTCGCAGAGCTATGTCGGTGACTTTGGTTCTTCTGCGGATCTCCTCATTTCTGATTCGATCACGCAGAGAAACTCTGAGCATAGCTCTTTCCATTGCCCTTTGTGTGACTCTGAGCCTTCGTATGAGGCCTAATGGTACCCAATTACCCCACTGGTATTCCAAGCTATTTATTTATAACCACATCTTCCATTAAAGCTATTTGAAACGACAGCTTATATAAATATTGTGTTAGGCTCTCCGAACGCTCACAAGAGTGAGCTCACGTTACCGTCTGTAAACAATCCTCTATCACGGTAGAAAATACAAAGGGTCCAATTTTTGACGGCAAGGTTGGCACAGTGGTTAAGCGTAAGACTGCTGCGTTGCGTGTCGTGGGTTCGATGCTCGCAGGGAACGTTAGGTGTGTTTCCTAGGTAAAAAAAAATGATTCTATTTAGTCCGTCATTCGAATTAAAGAAAAATATTGGATACGTATATTTTGTTTTATCAAATCAATAAAAATTGTCAAATATAAAACGCATCAAAGATCAGGAGTGAGGCTGGTGACGTCACTAATTGCTACACAATTTTTTATATTCTTAGTAATAATAGAACTCTTTATAAAAGAGATTGTCCGAGGAGTTTTTTTTTCATAAATATGTTGCTGCACATTAAGATTTACTCCGATATCCTGGGTAAATATAAACATGAACATAAAACATTTAAACTAACATAAACAAACAGTCAGACCCGGAACAACTACCAGGGGAATTACTATGACAATATGTTGAGACACCATTATTATTATTTCAGTTTTATTTTTAATAATTATAAACTTGTGCTTGACTGCAATCTCACCTGAAGGTAAGCAGTGCGCGGGCCTGCGGGCGGTGAGCAGTGGGCAGCTCGCCGCTCGGTAAGGACCAGGCCCGAGTCGACGGCGCGTCGTGTTTCACGCGCGCCTCAAAGAGAAGTCAGCACAACGTGACGGGGTCCACGAAGACCGATACCTCCTGGGTCAGGGTTGCAGGTTGGTTAAAAAAGAAACCGTGGCCCCTGGCGCAGAGACAAGTGAAGGAACACGGGTGGGTTTTAGTCAACAAAATTCTGACACGCCCTACCGCTCCGCCTAGAGCGGGATCATTTGATGATTTCCCATCTACAAAAAAAGGTCGACCCTAACATATTTGGGAAAAGACAGACGAATTAATTATAATTTTTCTTACTTCATCATCACCATCATTTCAGCCAAAATACGTCCACTGCTGGACATAGGCCTCCCGAAGGATCTCCATGACGATCGGTTCTGTGCCTCCCGCATCCAACGGCTTCCCGCGACCTTCACCAGGTCGTCGGTCCACCTTTTCAAGGACCTACCACCGCTGTGTCTTCCAATGCCTGGTCGCCGCTCGAGAACCCGTGGCCCCAGGGGTCGGCCCATCGGGCATTCCTTTATTGCTTAATAATAATTAAATATTATACGAGGTTAATCGTGGTGCACACCAGCCTCTCAAGTTTGAGATGTGCGGGTTCGATACCAGGTCAGGCAAATACCAATGTAACTTTTCAAAGTTATATGTACTTTCTAAGTATATCTTGGACACTAATGACTGATTATAAGGTGAAGGAAAACATGTTGAGGAAACCTGGACTTTAAGTCTGAAATCGCCAACCCGCATTGAGCAAGCGTGCTGATTACGCTCAATCCTTCTCTGTATGAGAGGAGACCTGTGCCCAGCAGTGGGACGATAAAAGGTTGATGATGATGATGATGAAACCTGGACTTTAAGTCGGAAATCACTATCCCGCATTGAGCATGCGTGGTGATTACGCGCTCAATCCTTCTCTGTATGAGAGGAGATGAAATCTTGAAATGGATCCCGTGCCCAGCAGTGGGACGATAAAAAGGTTCATGAAGAATGCGTGGTTATAAGCCTTCTGAATCTCCCTACAAAGTGTGAATAAATATATTTAAACTCTAACGAACATGGCACCTGTCAACTACGGAACATGTTCATGACGCTCATTTGATGTAAACGGTGACTTCCTTACGTGCTCAGGTATAAGAAGGTCGTTCAGTTACCAAGATTGTGATTTTAAAATGAAGGTAATTTGTGGTAAGTACCTCGTTAGCCTAACTTCTAACGATAAGGTCCTGGTGCTCCCAGGACGGGTAATGCCTTATTGTGTTTAGACGAGAGATTTACCAGGGTCAGACTGGGGTCTTAAGAGGGGACTCTAGTGCCGAGGAATTTGGAAAATAGGTATTTGAAGAAACTATTGTCGTCGCGCCGCTTCCAACCTCTTCCAGTAAAGTGCGAAAAGGACAGTTGCAGTTCAGGCTGATTTTACCTACAAAAATGTTGACCAAAAGACGTTTCGTATTCCGCTGTTTTCTTTATCATAACACGACAGTTCTCAATTATTTTTATATCAAAGTTTAGAGGAAGAGTTGTGCTCCTAGTATTTTCTTTTTTGTCAAAAACTTATCATGTTTGTCTAATAGTCATCTGAACATCACGGTAAAAATGGGTTACTTTTCGCGATTTAAAAAAAAAAATGAGAAATTGTGGAAAAAAATAATTGCTCTAAAAGCATTATCTATGAAGAAAACAGCGGGATACGTTTGTATAGAGAAAGCACCACTAGAGTTCCCTCTTAAATGCTCATAGTCAGCTTACAATATCCCACTATTCGTGGTAGCCTAGTAGACGTGGTGGCCTAGTGGTTAAAACACCAGCTTCTCCAGTATGAGTGTGCAGGTTCCATGCCAGGTCAGGCAAATACCAATGTAACTTTTTCTAAGTTATTTATGTACTTTCTAAGTATATCTTGGACACCAATGACTGATTATAAGGTGAAGAAAACATTTTGAAGAAACCTGGTCTTAAAATCTGAAATCGCCAACCCGCATTGAGCAAGCGTGGTGATGACGCTCAATCCTTCTCTGTATGAGAGGAGACCTGTGACCAGCAGTGGGACGATAAAAAGGTTGATGATGATCCCACTTTCAGAGGTAGAAAACTATTTTATTAATAGTAATTATTTATTTGATTTTGGTGTTTTTATTCCTATTTCATCAGGCTATTGACCTCTCCCTGCCTATATAGTGTAGTACAGTGAAAATTTAAAGTAAATTAGTTGATTTTGATCAGAAATACGTATAACCTAAAAATTGTACACACGATCGCCGAAGTGTTTATATTTCAAATATGATTTGTTGATAAAATGCCATCAAACGGATCTTTGATACTAATTAAAAAACTTACTGGCCGAGATAATTGGGCAAGCTGGAGCTGTGCAGTGGAAGCATGCTGGGCCCATAACCTGATGAAATGGGAATAGATCAACACTTTTACACTGTAGAAAACATTCTCTCGGTGGTAGGCCACAACATCGGCCGTGGGCATAAGGTACCACCCACCAGACAAAGTCATGCCGCCAAGCGATTCATCGTGTTCCGGCATGATATCTGGTGAAGCCGTATAGTACAGTCAATATGTCGAAAAAAAAGCCGTGCGCTCCGAAAAATGATAAACCGGAATTTGACTCGATGAATCGTTAGAGGGGCAAGTAATAAACTTAATGTTAGATTTCCGAAGTCCCTCCTCCTGCTGTTTTTGAGAAAATCCAAAAATATTTTGAAATTGATTTATCTCAGCAACTATAAGGGCTAGCGACCTTTTTTTAAAAAAATCCATCAAAAAAAAAAAAAAAAAATCCATAAAATCCATTGTTTAAAAAAGTTTTAAAAGTTTAAAAATTTAAAATTATGTAAACATTTCAATTCACTGATCTATCCATGAATTGTATGACAAACACCCTACAGCAAGGCACATAATGTACGATTTGTACACTTCAACAAGCTTCAGCTCGGAAACGGTAAGTTTTACGAAAAAATGTTTTAAACAAAAGTTGTAGCTAATTTTGTGACAAACAACTTTCTCATTTACATTATTGCAAAAAATTGTTATTTCATAATGAAAATGGCAAAAAACCAATTTTTTCAAACTTTAGCGCCATCTAGCTTTTGCAGTTTAAGTCGGATGATGTCACTTCAATGAAAGAAAATGTAGTCCTAAGTGTCCTTAACAGTTTAAAAAAAAAAAGGTCGCTAGCCCTTAAAGTTGCTGAGATAAATCAATTTCAAAATATTTTTGGATTTTCTCAAAAACAGCAGGAGGAGGGACTTCGGAAATCTAACATTAAGTTTATTACTTGCCCCTCTAACGATTCATCGAGTCAAATTCCGGTTTGTCATTTTTCGGAGCTCAAATTGCAGATTGACTGTACTAGTACGGAGGACGGGTCTGAGCAGTTGTGTTGCGATGTACATACGGTACGATGCGCGAAATGTTGTTGTGTCGGGAGTTTGGTTATAGAGGGCCTCCAAATCAATCTTCCTCTGGCGCAGCATCGTTGGTCGTGTTGTTGGGTTTAACATTGCATAACCGCGCTCAACTGTCGTCTTCCTTCCTATTTACTCAGTTCCTTTGAGTGAGTAGGTTTAATAAACTAGCGCGCCTTGCCATCAACGATTGCATCACTGCTTACCATCAGGCGGGATTGCAGTCAAGCGCTAGTTTGTAATTTATAAAAAAAAAACTATTTATTTAACTTAATTAACACAAAACATTGCACTGTATATTATCTAAGATAGGTAGACAGATTATTAATTAATATGAGTATAAGCAAAAAGTATGCTCAGTGTGCATTGCTGTCAAATTATACTAGGCGCTACCGGCGCATGTCTGCGTTTCTCCCAACACTAGTTTAAAATGCTCTTTTATTACTCTTCATTGTTTCTGTGGGTATCCCAAATATTTTTATTTCTTTTTTTTAGTTGCCCACACTAGGTTATTCGCCTGTATCAAGGGTGCGTTTACAAAAATATAAACTCGCACAAACATCCAGACCCGAAAAACCTACTATTAGGTCATAATCATCATCATCATCAGCCTCTACTCGTCCACTGCTGTTTCTGCTTGTTAGCGTGCAATGAAGGAGGCCCCTCCTTCATTGCACGCTAACAAGCTCGATCCTGAGCAGTTCTCCGCCAGCCACTACCAGCCACCTTTTTGATGTCGTTGCTCCATCTCGCCCAAGGGCGTCCTACGCCATTAGGTCATACAAATACATATCGACGCTTGAAAGGCAATCATATCTAAGCGACAAAAAATCGTAAATTGAGTTATATACACCAAACGACGCAGAAAAATCTGCTGGTTCGAATGGTGTATATAACTCAATTTACGAATTTTTAACCGACTTCAAAAAGGAGGAGGTTACTCAATTCGACCGTATATATGCTTTTTTTTTATGTTTGTTCGCGCATAACTTCGTCGTTTATGAACCGATTTTGATAATTCTTTTCTGTTGGAAAGAAGACGTTCCCAAGGTGGTCCCATGATAAGGATATCAGGGTTTGATGGTGGAAGACCAGAGAAAACAAGGGAACTTTCAAAAATTGCAGGGGCGACTAGTGCATTTCTTAGCATTTTCATTAAGTATTTTAAAGCACTACAATTTAATAAAGGTCTGGAGTAGATCTGATGATGGAGCAGGGAGACAGTCGAAGGAACTCCTCAACAATTCACAGCAGCTACCTTGTGTTTGGGCTCGATTAATTTGTATTGATAAGAACTTTACACCTAGATGGGTTGTGACTATCATAAGAGCTCTGATGATGAAGACAAAGGCCAGTTCCGGGAACTCCTCAACGGTTTACAGTAGCTACTTTGTGGTTGGACTTCATTCATTTATATTGATGAGACCTTTGCACCTATTGGGTTAAAATAATGGTCTGCAGTAAATTTGTTGATGAAGACCATAGGCAGTTGAGGGAATACTTACGGGTAAAAATTAAAGTAAACAAAATTACGTCGTTTCCCAACTATATTGGCGCCAGCTTCCAGTCTGACGGATGCAACTGAATACATAGCATTTCTAACAACTAAAAAGTGTAAAATAAAAACTTTTTTACAAAAAAATAACCGACTTCCAAAAACCACTACAAAGTGAAAAATAACTTATTTCGGAAGTCGGTGTCAAAAAAGGAATATACAAAACCAAAGACACCGACTTCCGAAATTAGTTATTTTTCACTTTGTAGTGGTTTTTGGAAGTCGGTTATTTTTTTGTAAAAAAGTTTTTTTGTCGCTTAGATATGATTGCCTTTCAAGCGTCGATATATGTTCCGTGCGGGGATCGAACCCGCGACACGCAGCGCAGACTGACCTGTCAATAGTGTTGTTGTTTAACCTTAGTTGTTGCTCACTCGGCGCTAACTTTACTCAAGTTAAGATTACAGAATCTCATAACAGTCCAATTAGTACAGTAGTCCATAACTACAGATTCTGCTTCAAAAGCAGTGGATTTCAATATAATTCCTCGGTTCCAAGCAATGCGCTGCGGCGTCAGTGATGCAGCGCTGAATTATATGCAGCGCTATCTGTGCAGCGGTGCAGTCGCTTTAGCGGGAGCCATGCAAGTTATAAGCATTGGCGGGGTAATTATACAGTTCTTCCGTGAAAATTTCTAGACATTATTACGGGTCATGAAAATCATTGTTCATCCATACTAATATTATAAATGCGAAAGTATCTCTGTCTGTCTATCTGTCCGGCTTTCACGCCAAAACTACTGAACCGATTTTGATGAAATTCGACACAGACAATCTTTAGACCCTGAGAAAGGACATAGGCTACCTTTTACACCGGAAAAATTTGATGTTCCCGAGGGAAATCTAAAAAGCGCGATATAACCGAACTCCACGCGGGCGAAGCCGCGGGCAGAAAGCCAGTATAAAAATAAATCAAGAAGCAAAACAAAAGGTATTATTATGAAAAAAGCTTGGAATTGTACTGTCCCACACTTTTTTTAGAAAAATACAATTATTTTTTACTTTTATAGAAAGAGGAAATTAATATTGACGGCACGGTTGGCGCAGTGGTTAAGCCATTGACTATCGCGCTGCGTGTCGTGGGTTCAATCCCCGCTCGGAACAAATATTTATAAGACCTACAAGTAGTTGTTCCGAGTCTGGCTGTTTGTGTATGTGATTGTATATGTTTGTAAACACACGCACGATAAACTAAAACATGAAATGTAATATAGTCAAAAACCTATTACTCAAAAACGGAAACATATAAATAATGTTGGCCTGATGTCAAAGCTAAGATCATAAACAACACACACTTTTCAGATTAATTTATCATTAAAACCTGTTTTTTAAACACATATTTCTTTAGAACATCCGACCCAGATTTAGCTCAAAATGGTCTCCAAAGCCTGGAGCATAGGCGAAGACTAGCCAGCCTTTCGGTGTTCTACAGGATGCATTTTGAGGAGTGTGCGAGGGAATTGCATGATTTAATAACCCCATCTCCGTTCCACCATCGGACGACCCGTCGTCGTACGGCGAGTTTCCACCCTTACGTTGTTAACACCACTACGATCTGGACGAAGCGTTTCGCCTCCTCCTTTATACCGCGTACATCGAGGGACTGGAACAATTTTCCAGCGGCGGTGTTTCCGTCGGACTACAATTTAAGTATCTTCAAGGCTAGAGTGAATAAGCTCTTAATGAACTAGTGCGCTTTACCATCCGACCAAACTCCTGACACAACAACATCTGGCGCATCGTACCCGGCACAGAGTGCTTTACCATCAACAATTGCATCACTGCTTACCATCAGGCGGGATTGCGAAAAAATTAAAACATCCAAGCTCGCCCTCCGCCCCGCTACAGCTCACAATTCACATTCCCGTTTCAATAACCGCGGCCGCGCCTCGTCCGCACGCGGTTAAGCGTCGATATTGCGCGAATACGACCGTTATCGTGTTTACTGTTCTCTTCTCTTCTCTTCCCTGTAGTTTGCTGACTGATCTTGTGAAAAAGTATTGAATTGTCAAACTTTTGACGGGTTGATAGAAAAATGACAGGAAAGAGCAACTATGGCCTTTTTATAAATTATAAACTATACCATCGCCTAGTTCCATAAAGAATAGACGTAAACAATCCAATTTAGGGTTATCACAACTCAAGTTTTACAATCTCCTGTTATTTATATGATTTTCGACTTTTACATGCTAGCTATTTATTAAAAATTCCTATTGGAGCATATTTCAATAGAATCACTAAAATAACATGCATAATAACTTGGTATTTCGGAAAACCATTAAAAAGTCGACATTAATTTTACACCCTACAAAAAAAGAAAGATGGATGAAATCCAGATATTGAACACATTTTGTGGAATTCAACCAATGAATAAAGTTAAGGCATTTCTCAATACAATTTTGGGTATTTTAATTACTTTCAAATCAACTACATAACACATGCATTGTAATACACTTCTGGACACATATATTGGCCACCTTAGAGTTTAGGTTTCGATGGCCCCTACCGAAATATGATTGCTAGATTGAACAAAAACTATTGATGAAATTTTAATGGTAATTGATTTTTGAATAAAAAACATGTTTTATCTAATAAAGTTTTATGTTAATAACGCGTTGGGGGATAATAATGAATTGGGGGAGGCCTATGTCCAGCAGTAGACGTCTTTCGGCTGAAATGATGATGATGATGAATAACGCGTGTTGCCTCCATGGGCGTCTAACACAGCTCTCATACAATTAGGCATAGAGTTTATCAACCGCTCTATGAAATTTTGATGGATCATCACCCATTCCTCTTCTATGACAGTTTTCAACTCCTACATCGTCTGGGCAACTGGCTGACGAGTCCTAACACGTCTTTTTAGCTCGTCCCACATATGCTCAATGGGGTTCATGTCTGGGCTTCTGGCTGGCCAGTTCATAACTGTGATGTTCACATCCCGAAGATATTCCCTGACGATGCCGGACGTATGGGCTCTTGCATTATTATGCATAAAAAGGAAATTTGGGCCCACATAGTCCGCGTATGGTCTAAGCACTCATGAATGTACCTTTCAGCATTTAATGTTGGCAGCCATGGTCCTGTAACAACCTCAAGTTGAGTTTTGCCGCTCGCGGATATACCGCCCCAGACAGTCCATGAGCCACCGCCATAAGCAACCCTCTCTTCAAAGTAGCATTGTGCGAAACCCTCTCCCTTACGTTAGTAGACCTGCTTCCTTCTATCATTGCCATGTAACACAATTTTAGACTCATCAGAAAAGAGTACACAGCTCCAATCTTGCTGTGTCCAATTTAAGCATATAAGCCTCCATAGATTATTGATAGAACCTCACCTTAATGTTAAGAATAAGTAATGTTTGTTGCAAAACCAAAGATATTAATCACTTTTTCAAGAATTAAATCCAAGTAAACCAATAAAATCAAGTTTTCTTAGTATTCGATTGTTTGGTATCAACAAACAGGTTCCAAATTGTCTTTTATTTCTTTAAATTCTGTGTTCGAAATTAAAAAAAAAAAAATATATTTAATGAAATTGTAAATGTGCCAGGTTCAAAATTGCATAAAAACTTTTTGGTACCTCTACCTAATATAAAATTTTAGCTAGGACCAAACGAAACTGAAAATGTAAGGTGGGCCAATAGATGTGTCCAGAAGTATATTTTCAAAAATGGACTAATTATAATTCGTGCGTATCAAAAAAATTAACCTATTAGGAAATTAGCTTACATGTATGTCATATTTCATTCAAATAGGTTAAGCGTTCTATGCAAATCATAAATATCTAAACATAAATAAACTGTTTAGATTAGTAGGAAGTAGGATTATTACTTTAATGAAAATCATCTATGTAGACAAGGTTGTTAACATCGGTCTTTTAGGCGTAAACTACTGGTTGCCTAGCAACGGTTTGTTTACCTCTATTCTTTATCGAATTTGGCTCAACTATAGGGCTTGATCGTAATCCCATCTGATGGTAAACAGTGATGCAATCGTTGATGGTAAAGCGCGCTAGTTTATTAGAGACTATTCACTCTAGCCTTGAAGACATTTAGTAGTAGTCCGACGGACACACCGCCGCTGGCAAATTGTTCCAGTCCCTCCATATACGCGGTATAAAAGACGAGGCGAAACGCTTCGTTCGGATCGTAGCGGTGTCAACAACGTAAGGGTGGTAACTCGCCGTACGACGGGTCGGTTATATCGCGCTTTTTAAATTTCCCTCGCGAATATCAAATTATTCAATAAATGGTAGCCTATGTCCTTTTTCAGAGTCTAAAGATTGTCTGTGCCAAATTTCATCAAAATCGGTTGAGAGGTTTAAGCGGGAAAGCGTAACAGACAGACAGAGCTACTTTCGCATTTATAATATAATGGATAAGAATGTAATTCACTTACATAATTAAAAACGAATTAAATCATTGTTTTTGTCGTACATTATTTTTTTCTTCCTCTTCTTCAGCCTATAGATGTCCACTGCTGGACAAAGGCCTCCCCCAAGGCTTTCCACGCTGACCGGTCTTGTGCTGCCCGCATCCATCGGCTTCCCGCGACCTTCACCTGGTGATGCCCTGAATCTGGACTTGACCAAGTTAGATCGATGGGTCCACCTTGCTGGAGGCCTCCCTACGATGCAATAAAAAAATATAGTTTAATCGCTAACATTTTATAAAATAAACACTTCTTCTTCAGCATATAGATGTCCACTGCTGGACAAAGGCCTCCCCCAAGGCTTTCCACGCTGACGGGTCTTCTGCTGCCTGCATCCATCGGCTTCCCGCGACATTCACCAGGTCATCGGTCCACCTTGTTGGGAGCTTCCCTACGCTGCGCCTTCCAGTACGTAGCCGCCACTCCAGAACCTTACTGCCCCATCGGCCATCGGTTCTACGAGCATTTGCCCTGCCCATTGCCATTTAAGTTTAGCGACTCGCAAAGCTATGTCGGTGACTTTGGTTCTTCTGCGGATCTCCTCATTTCTGATTCGATCACGCAGAGAAATTCCATTGCCCTTTGTGTGACTCTGAGTCTTCGTACGAGGCCCCCTTCCATTGAAAGACCACGTTTTTGTTCCGTAAGTCATCACTGGCAAAACACACTGGTCAAAGACTTTAGTCTTGACACACTGTGGTATCTTGGACGACGAGAAGATATAGCGTAGCTTCCCGAACGCTGCCCAGCCGAGCTGGATTCGATGAGACACCTCTTTCTCGAAGTTGGACCTACCTAGTTGGACTGTTTGTCCCAGGTATATATACTCGTCAACAAGTTCGAGTGCAGAGCAACCAACTAGAATTGGAGTGGGTGCGACATGAGAGTTCGACATGATAAACAAATAAAATAAACACATGATATAATAATCAGATGATAGTTAAAATGAAAGACCCTCACGTATTCTGTAAAAGAAACAAGAAATTTTCTGATGCGAAATCATCAAATGACCTCTCCCGCTCTGGGCGGAGCGGAAGGGCGTGTCAGACTTTTACTGACTAAAACCCACCCGTGTTCCTCCACTTGCCTGTGCACCAGAGCTTACGGTAGCTCTTTTAAATATCCCGAAGCCCTGGCAGTAGATTAGAAACCAGGTCCACGAATCCGACTCGCACCTGGCCGATTTTCAGTAGTATCTTTTTGGCATAGTACACCATCCAATTTCACGACTCTACCCGCCACATCCGATGATTCTAAAAAGTATTGAACAGATTTATGTTTGTTATACGCGAGCTATTTACCCGACTTGTCATCGTAAAAGAGAGTTATGTGCAAATGTGTGCGAGATAGCTGAATATATTTATATTCTTTGGAAGTTAACTAATGGTATCGGATTTGTACCAATAGCTTGATAATTTTAAAAGAGTGTCCATGGAGTTTCTTGGCCGTTCTTCTCCATAGGTACCTACTCTTTGGAATGGGCGACTAGCTTCATCTTACTGACTGACCGACCTTCTGACAATTCAAAAGTTGTCTGCCTGTACTGGTTTATTTGAAATAAATGCTTTGATTTTGATTTTGATGGGTATGGCAATATTTGTCGCATGAGATTTTAGGTCTTCTTGTTCTTTTTTACATGCTTTTTATTAGCTTCACTTGTATGTATGCTTGCTTGCTTGCTTGTTTGTTTGTTTGTACGTCTCTAACTCCTTGGACTACGAGTGAGCGCCTCATTACTGTAAAATGTCCCACCGTTTTCTATACGTTCCTTCGTTCGTATTTTTTTTAAAAAGAATATCGAACTTAAAAATTGAAAATAAATTAAGTTTAACAAACTAAAAAAACATGCTTTTAAAAAATATCAAACTAAAAAGTTAAAAATATTTTTTAAAAAGCGTGAGGCGCTAAATACCTATACAAAAATTATGGCACAAAGCGCCTACCGCTTTTTTTTTAAATTATTTTTAACTTTTTAGTTTGATATTTTTTAAAAGCATGTTTTTTTCGTTTTTTAAACTATATTTATTCAGGGTGAGATTAAACCTCAACTCCTGATTAATGGCTTCTGTAGAATAGGTACCACAATTTTGCCAATAACTAATAATAATTTGATGATATATCGGTGGCCCCACAGAATAAACTTGTACTTAAGTCAAAAACGACAACATTTCAGGAAAAAATAAAAAATATATATACAAACTCGAAAGAGTGCACAAGTCTTCTCAACTAGGTTTGCTTGTTTTAAAACATTTATTCGTCTGAACTCGGGGACCCAAAAAGCGTTTAACAATAGCATAATTATACTTATAGACTTGTGATATAATTCCATGATTTTTCCCTGGAATAAACAAATGAAATGATTTAATAGGCGTATTTAGAGTAAAAAATAATTTTAAAAAAATAGAAGATGCTTCGTTTCATTGACCTATGCAGGTCAAAGAAACGAAGTATGCAGGAAGAAAAAACGTTTATTCTGTGGGGTCATCGATATATATAGTCAACCGGGGCAATTGCGTCTTTGGGGGCAATTGCGTCTAATCGAAATAATTTTAAACCTGTTTGAAAACCCACTCTCCTGCCATCTATACGTTATAGTATTTTATTCAAAGTAAACAAAACAAGATGGCAGGAGAGTGGGTTTTCAAATAGATTTAAGATAACTTCGATTAGACGCAATTGCCCCAAAGACGCAATTGCCCCGGTTGACTAAATACTGAAATAAATGGATAAATAATTAAATAAGAAAAATAATGAAGGAGAAACACAGAGTCCTTCTTCTGCTGTACGTCTTTACTACTCTTCATCTCGATAGCCACGCCCTTTCTAATCTTAAAGCATTCTATCCGAACATTTAGTTACATTAACTAACCCGACACAGGCGTGGTCGGGCGCCATATTTTATTGAACATAAAATATCAGTAGTTAAATTAATTCGGCTCGGTCCTACGCGCCTCGGCGAGCCCGTTAAGTCGTCGGTTCTGGCTGAAATTTGTAGAAGTTGGGCTATCAGAATCATTGTTATCATCTCCGTGTGGTGCCGGACTGAATAGTTCCATCCCATATCCTCCCGTAGGCGTCGTAAGAGGGAACTAAGTACTAAGACTACGTACGAGAACGTACGAGAACGTACGAGAACGTACGAGAAGCGCTACTAGTAGAATATCAAGCGTGGGGATTTTGGCAAACCTCCCTAATATAATGAAAGCCTTGGGGGAGGCGTCTGTCCAGCAGTGGGCATCTATAGGCTGAAGAAGAAGAAGGGCATTAATTACGGATTTCTTAGCCAAGATAGTAAACATACACGCACGACATAGCTCTACGAGTCGCTAAAATTAACTGGCAGTGGGCAGGGCACATTGATCGTAGAACCGATGGCCGATAGGGCAGTAAGGTTCGGGAGCGGCGGCCACGTACTGGAAGACGAAGCGTAGGGAGGCCCCCAACATGGTGGACCGATGAACTGGTGTAGGTTGCGAGAAGCCGATGGATATGGGCAGCACAAGCCTGGTCATTGTGGAAAGCATTGGTGAGGCCTTTGTCCAGCAGTGAACGTCGAAGCCAAGATAGTGTGACAACCTCTCTTGCCAAGGAGTATAGATTGCGGAAGCCAAATAGACAATCGCTCCATGAAAGACACTGGTCTTCAGCTACATCTAGGTATGTACTCTGAAGGTTAACACCAGCATAGTTTGTAGGTCGGCAGATGATGATTTCTCGGTGGTAGGCCATAACATCGGCTGCCGGCAGAAGTTACCACCCACCAGACAAAGTCTTGCCGACAAGCGATTCGTCGTGTTCCGGCATGATGTCTGCTGAAGACATACGGACAACTGCTCAGATCCGTTCTCCATACGATGCGCCAAATGTTGTTGTGTCGGGATTTACGTCGTAGAGGGTCTCCAGATCAATCTCCCTCTGGCGCTGCATCGTTGGTCGTGTTGTTGGGTTTAACATTGCATTACCTTTTTTTTTTTCGGGGTGGAAATCCTCATAGGCACAATGACGCGAGGACTTTCGCCTGTAAGTCCCAGGGCGGGGATCCGGCCAGGACGCCAGCCGCCTCGTAGGAAATCGTGCGGTACCCGCGGACGACCCTGACGGCCATCACCCTCTGCGGCTTGCGCAGAATGGCGAGTGCTCCGGCCGTCAGGTCCATCGCCCACACAGGGGCCCCATACAGGGCCATGGACTGCACGATTCCCACGTACAACCGCCTACAGGCGGCGCTCGGGCCCCCCATGTTGGGAAGCAACGTTGATAGCGCGCCTGCTGCACCCATCAGCTTGGGCGCCAGCCGCCGGATAACATTGTATTACCTCGCTCAACTGCCGTCCTCCTACCTATTCACTAAGTTTTTTAAGGCGGGATTGCGGTCAGGCACTAGTATTTAATATGTTACAAGAAATGACACCCTTTATAAAATCTTTATATTTATGTTCTGTAATTAATATGTTTTACATAATAAACAGTATTATTCTATTCTGTCTCTGCGCAAACCTTCGTAAACATTAGCTATATAGTAGAGGCGTAGCTTTCGCGTAGCTCGTAGCGTACCGATGGCGGCTACGTGCTACGCCGTAGCACTGTCCGTAGCGTATTAGCAGAATGGACAGATAAAGTTAAGTTTGAAACTTCTTTGTAGGGTTGTCACTGATTTAAGCGAATTATACAAAGTGCAACACAAATTGTACATACCAGTATGTATATAATTCAGAGAAGCTGGCCTTATACCGTACGGAGAACGGGTCTGAGCAGTTGTGTTGCGATGTGTTTCAGGTACGATGCTCCAAATGTTGTTGTGTCGGGAGTTTGGTCGTGGAGGGTCCCCAGATTAATCTCTCTCTCTGGCGCAGCATCGTTGGTCGTGCTGTTGGGTTTAACATTGCACCACCTCGCACAATTGCCGTCTTCCTTCCTATTTACAGTTTTTTTAGGTGAATGGGCTCTTGACGCGCACTAGTACGCTTTCCCATCATAGATTGCATCACTGCTTACCATCAGGCGGGATTGCCGTCAAGCAATAGTTTAGTGAATGTCGTGGTGGCCTAGTGGTTAAAACACCAGCCTCTCAAGTATGAGTGCGCGGGTTCGATTCCAGGTCAGGCAAGTACCAATGTAACTTTTCTAAAGTTATATGTACTTTCTAAGTGTATCTTTGACACCAATGACTGAAGGTGAAGGAAAACATCTTGAGGAAACCTGGACTTTATAAGTCTGAAATCGCCAACCCGCATTGAGCAAGCGTGGTGATTACGCTCTATCTTTCTCTGTATGAGAGGAGATCTGTGCCCAGCAGTGGGACGATAAAAGGTTGATGATGAATCCATACTAATATTATAAATGCGAAAGTAACTCTGTCTGTCTGTCTGTCTGTCTGTCTGTCTGTTACGCTTTCCCGCTTAAACCTCCCAACCGATTTTGATGAAATTTGGCACAGACAATCTTTAAACCCTGAGAAAGAACATAGGCTACCTTTTATCCCGGAAAATTTTGATATTCCCGAGGGAAATCTAAAAAGCGCGATATAACCGAACTCCACGCGGGCGAAGCCGCGGGCGGAAAGCTAGTAGTTTATAAATATAAAAAAAACTATTCTATATTTTCAAAAGTAATAATAATTTCTACGCCTCGGAGGGTCTAACTTTATAATCATGTGAATTATTAATGTTAATGTTAATGTTAATGTTAATTAAATGTAATGTTAATGTTAATGTTAATGTTAATGTTAATGTTAATTATTAATGTTTATAGTTTGCGAGGCGATGTTCCACCACCTCGGCTCAGTGCCAGCCCTATCGCAAACCACTTTAATGACAGCATTTGCGTAGAGAAAGTACCTCTTGATGACCTGTTGTAATGAGCAGACTTGTTACGGCTACTTATAGCTTAACTGGCAGTTCAAACTAACTGCTACAGTTAACTGTTGCTTCTGTAGATAACAACAACCAGACGAAACGCTTCGCCTCGTCGTTTATCTCGCGTACATCGAAGGACTGGAACAATTTTGCTGCAGCTACTTTCCCATGTATCTCAATGACTTTAAATTTATATTTAAAAAACAAATTAAGGAACATGAGCCAAGTTTCAATACCGGCAGTCTCTTGGGTATATTACCAGCTGACAGCGATGACGAAGAATTTTTTGATGCCGTATTGTAATTTGTTAATATATTAAGTAGTTTTAATTAGGGTGTTCAATGCTACCTTTGAACAGTGATTCAGCATTTCGGCAGCGCACGCGCGACCTACTTCAAAAATTATTGAAATTGCAGATTTCACGTATGGAATACCAAGACGTTTGTGTATTTGTGTGTGTTGGGAAAAAGTAGTATATAAGCTGTAATATTGTAAAAATAAATCAGATTAAAATTTATTCTGGTCTCATTACCCCTCACTGTGGCCAAGACACCCTTAGCCATCTCTGATCAGTCCTGTGAGTCTGCTGGACTGGCAGTGAGTTTACCCTTCACCCTTACCTGGAAATCCTACCTACTATCCGTCTGTTACCTTAGGTCTCTTGGTGCAGACATCCCGCACTTATTTATATATTTATTTATTACGAACTATATGGTAGGTCAGGTCTGTAGGGCTTATAGGACTTAGGGTCGTAGGGACTGTAGGGCTTATAGGTCTTAATTTAGGTTCTGTTACCTTTCCATATAGGCGCATGTACTGCCGCTAATAAGGGTGGTCGAACATAGGGTAATAGCTTCATTTAGTAATTTGTAGTTTATTTAGTTTTATAAGTTTGTAAATATATAGGTAAAAAGGTAAAAATAAATATAATGTACAATCTAGGAACATGGGTGGGTTTTAGTCAGTAAAAGTCTGAAACATCCTACCGCTCAGGGCAGGGGTGGTCATTTAATGATTTTCCATTCAGAAGAATGCGGACATATAAACTGATATATTAAGTTCAAGATAGGTGACGGCCTTCGTGGCGTAGCGGTTGCGAACGCGGCCGTTGCGCAAGGAGGCGCGAGTTTGATCCCCGCACAGTGCAAGTATTTGTATGCATGAATATGAATATTTGCACTGGTCTGGTCGTGCCTCGGAAAGCACGTTAAGCCGTTGGTCCCGGTTGTTATACGAACATCTAGTGGCAGTCGTTACGGGTTGTTGGAGCCTTCAAAAGTCTAACAATCTGTTTAACTGCAATGCTTAAATATCGCCTTCGGGTTATGGAGGTCAGACGGCAGTCGCTTCACGGAAAATATCGAAGTTTAGCCAAAATCAGCAGTTAGACTGGTAAAGCGGACCCCAGACTTCAAAGCTGAAAAGCTACGGATGCGACTGGGATTAACGCTGAGATGATGATGATTAAGTTCAAGATAGGTAGTCATCATCATCATTTCAGCCGAAAGACGTCCAGCTGTTTTAGGTAATGTGGCTGCTGGTAGAAAACGCCGACCCCATCTATCAAGTTCTAAAATATGATTGGCATGTAGGGTAGACCGAGGCGAATCGGATCACTTTTTCTTTGAGGGTGAGAAAGTCATACTAAATTGATATATAATGATATTTTTATTGATTAAAACGTAAAAAGTACAAATCAGCTATGAAATAAAGATTTAAAAACTTAAATCAGACTTATATTTTCTTAGTCATCTACTAAAAACTAAAAAAAGAAAAATATCCGATTCGCCCCTATCGTCGGGGTGAATCGGATCTTACGCAATATATAACAAAATTATAAGTTACTTAACATTATAGTTTTGGAATTAGTAAAAAAATAATAATGAGATCAATTTTAAACATCGGCACATATATAGTATCGTTTTTTCCCCCCCATATCAGCACATTTTTCGTGACACCATTCTTCGCAGGTATTGCACTGAATCCAATCCTCTGATGGTGGATGAATGAACAGTTAGTAGCTTCTTCAGACCAATCTCCAGCATTAGTCTTTCTTTTGTACGTGCGAACCATCTACAATTGAATAAATATGAATTAGTAACCTCAGACATGTAATAAAGTAGTTTAAAAGTGTGATCCGATTCGCCCTTGACGACATGACCCGATTAGCCCCATAATCAAGACCTTAGAAATAAATATTTTATACGTTTACCTGTAACATTATACGTAAAAGCGAATTAGTTCTCTAATATATAGACACCTTGCTTAACAATATACAACAATATAGTTGATTTTAACACAAATCCGTAATATGACACAAATAAATCGTAAGTACGTACCTTAGATTCCCGTCAAAAATACGACATGCAAAAACAACTGAGTCGCTGACACGTGGTGTCGACACTGATTCACAAGCGTGATCGAAATACTGCCTATGGCGGGAGGTGCAGGGTGAGGGGAGAGACGCAAAACGACGGTTGAGTGCGTTCTATGTGAATGCGGTATTTGAATTATCAGCAAATTTCTTATTTTGATCCGATTCGCCCTGTGATCCGATTCGCCTCGGTCTACCCTAAAAGTCAAAATTTAACAGCTACAATTTCCCCATAATTATTGCCATTCAATGTGCCTGAATGGGACAGTCATCATCATCATCATTTCAGCCGAAAGACGTCCACTGTTGGACATAGGCCTCCCCAAGGATCTAGACGACGACCGGACCTGCGCCTCCCGCATCTAGCGGTTTCCCGCGACCTTTACCAGGTCGTCGGTCCACCTTTTCGAGAGCCTACCTACGCTGCGTCTTCCGATGTGTGGTCGCTACTCGAGAGTCCGTCGGCCCCATCGGGCATCGGTTCTACGGGCAATGTGCCGGGCCCACTGCCACTTAAGTTCGGGCTATGTCGGTTACTCTGATTCTTTTGCGGATCTCCACATTTCTGATTTGATCACACAGTGAAACCCCAAGCATAGCCCTCTCCATTGCCCTGTGAGTGACCTTGAGCTTTCTTATAAGACCCATTGTTAGCGACCACGTCTCAGTTCCATAAGTCGTCACTCGTAACACACACTGGTCGAAGACTTTTGTTTTGAGACATTGCGATATTTCGGACGAGAAAATTCTACGTAGTTCCCGGAAAGCAGCCCAGCCTAGTTGGTAGTCACTACATGTAAAATATTGCTATTTTTCACTTAGTATTACATCGGTTAGACTGATAGCTAACCTTAATGTAGTTGGGAAGGACGTCTATCTGGGCGCAGATCTTGACGGGTCACAGCGGATATCGGCGGCTTTCGCCGCGGCGGAGTTCAGCCTGCGTGTGTAACACGCAGGCCACTGAGAAGCAGCACTCCAGCACCTGCAGCACACCAGCATCACACCAGCACCAGCATCCAGCACCTCCTGCTGGAGTGCCCGAGGCATTTCCGCGACAGATACGACCTGGAAGTAAGTACTGGTAAAAATTTGACTGAAACAACCATCGCCGGAATTATGGCTGATAAACACTCCAGGCCGTATCTGGAGTGGTTTTGCCTCAAGATTGCAAAGATAGCAATAGACAGGAATCGGACAAGGGCAGTACAGCCTAGCCATGTGCCGTCGGCAAGGATATGATAAGTATTCATTATGTGAAAACAAAACGCTTTATTAAATTTAGTGTCAATAAGGAAATCAAAGTAGTAATTTTTATAATAATAATATAATGGTGTAAAATAATAATAATAATGTAATAGTAGTTTATATGAATAATTTGAAAAGAATACGGGAAAAGAGCGACCCGAAAAAATCACAAGCCACAAAACAGCTCACTTAATTTAAAAAAAAGAAAATAAGCAAATAAAAAAAGGAAACAAAAACGATTCTTGCCACGCAAGAAGGAAAGAAGACGGCTACAGTTGTTGGGAAAAGCCGGGCAGATAATGATGAGATAATGAACTAGCGAAATGTACGTGTCCCTTATATACCTCTATCTACCCCCTCGGGGAATAAAAGCGTTAAAATAGCAGATATAATAGCCGCGGGTTTCACAGTTTCAATTTTAATATATTTTGAAGAGCTGTTCAAAGCGCGAAGTGGCAGTAAGTCAAACAATTGTAACGAAATTGCGGAAACTGAGGCCGCGCCATCTTGTTAATATTATAACTGCGAACGTATATAAGTATGGGTGGGTGTTTGTTACTCTCTGACGCAAAAACTACGCAACAAATTTAGATGAAATTTGGCACACAGATGGTTTATAACCAGAAATGACACACAGGATAGATACTTTTTTATCCCGATGTCCCGCGGAATGGAAACTTACCCGGGTGAAACCGCGGGGGCGGCTAGTAACTTTATAATGTAATATATTATGTGTACAAATAACTTTTCCCCCCTTAACAAAAGATATCCTCACTAAGAGGTTTCGCTGAAATTGTCAGATGTAAAATGTGATATCGTAAGTTCGGACATCTGGTAATAACTTACACTTAGAGTATTAGTGACTCTGTATCAGTCATCATCATCCCAGCGTTAATCCCAGTCGCATCCGAAGCCTTGTCAGCTTTGGAGGCTGGGGTCCGCTTTACGAGTCCAACTGCTGATATGGCCTGCGTAGCGACTGCCGTCTGACCTCCACAACCCGACGGCGACATCGAAGCATTGCAGTTAGACCAATTGTTGGACTTTTGAGGGCTTCAACAACCCGTAACGACTGCTACTAGATGTTCGTATGGCAACCGGGACCAACGGCTTAACGTGCTTTCCGAGGCACGACCAGACCAGTGCAAATATTCATGCATACAAATATTTGCACTGTGCGGGGATCGAACCCGCGCCACCTTGCGCAGCGGCCGCGTCCGCTACCGCTACGCCACAGAGGCTGTCCGTATTGTGTAGTGACTCTGTATCAGTATGACATATTTATTTTTATGCAAAAATGTCAAGTTTTGTGCCGAATAAACGTCACTTGCAGGAACTTTTGTTACATCTTGAATTTGAAGAAATCTGCAGCCGAGGCCCATCGATTGCTTGTAGAAGCTTATGGTGAAGCTGCTTTAAGAGAGAGAAGTTGTCGTAAGAGGTTCCAAACTTGAAAAACTGTGAAGACAGAGAACGTATTGAAAACCCGAATTCGTACGAAGAAACGGAATTGTAGGCATTATTGAATGAAGATAAAACGAAGAGGCGCCCATTACTACTGCAGATATGACAAAATTATTCTCCTCATCACTATTCTCACATGTTCGAATGACGGAGGAACCTTATTTGTACACCTATTATTAATTTTATAACTTCATTTCGGATGACATAAACCTAGAAACATAGTGCTCAAAATCACAATTATTTGCCATGACTCACCCCTCCTGCAAAATACTTGAACCATTGATTTTGAAGAGGAAATTTACTGATTTCTTTTTTCGAACAGTCTAAATTCATGTCTGAATTTTGGCCTAGAAAACGTCAGTACGCGAACATTTATTAATTTAGCAGTTCTGTTGATTTTTGTCATTGTCTGGCAGTTTGATTAATTAATGTAGCCTACTCAAATGACCTTTCTTTTGTATTGTTCGTCAAAATGTTAAGTTCCTTTAGTTTCAATTTGTTTGACTGGCCTGGTCTTCTCAATCTGTGTATTTTTTTCCTTCAAAGACCGGGAAGAAAAAGTGTTTGATCGTGGTGGGTCTCCAGATCAATCTCTCTCTGACGCAGCATCTTTGGGTTTAACATTGCATCACCTCACTCAACTGCTCGCTTTGTTCCTATTCACACAGTTTTTTTTTTTGAGTGATTAGGCTCTTCATAAACTAGCGCGCTCTACCATCAACGATTGCATCACTGCTTACCATCAGGCGGGATCGCGGTCAAGCACTAGTTTATAAAATTAAAAATAAAATACCAGATGCGCTGGACCACCACGGTAGACCCAAAAATCAATCGCCCGCGATCCCGCCTGATGGTAAGCAGTCATGCAATCGTTGATGGTAAAGCGGACTAGTTTATTAAGAGCCTTATTGGAGATATTCAGACCCTCCACGATCAAACTTCCGACACAAAAACTTTTGGCGTATCGTACCAGACACACATCGCAACACAACTGCTCAGACCCGTCCTCCGTACAACATCACCAGACATCATGCCGGAACACGACGAATCGCATGGCAGCAAGACTTTGTCTGGTGGGTGGTAACGTCTGCCGGCAGCCGATGTTATGGCCTACCACCGAGAAAACTATTATATTAATTAATTAATTCTAAAATTCATAAGAAATCCCGTATCGTTTTAAAATAATTTGGAAACTTTCTACAAATGTTGTTTGCAAACTTCTCGTCATGCAAACTCCCATTGTACAGCGAGCATCATTACTGCTCCGAAGGACCACAGATGGTGCACATTTGTTACTGATGTTAATTTCAACAACCCTCTCCCTCTCACGGACTGGCCTGAATACCAAAAGTGGATTGTAAAGTGTCCCTGGAGTTTCTTGCACACTCTTCTTTATAGGAATCATTTTCAAGACTGAGCGACCCTTCGACAACTCCGAAGTAACTAATCTACTATATCTACAATACATTTGCAATTAATCTTTATATATCCTTTTGGTAGATTGTTCCATATACCCTTTTGACGTGACAACGTCTTATAAATTGGTTTGCCGGGAGACACTTCAAGAAACTGCGTTACGCGCCCCGCTCACGTTACCTATGCGCTCACAGTGAGAGCGAGTGAGAGGCACGCGTCCCTTCCACTAGGGCATGGTTAGCCCGCCTAAGAGCGAGAGAGACAGACATAAATAAAAAGTGAAAGGCACGCGTCCCTTCCACTCGAGCACAGTTAGCCCGCCTAAGAGCGAGTGAGAGAGATAGGCAAATGTATTGCAAGTTATTGTATGTATATTTGTATATAAATACGTATGTATGTGTAAAGGTAAAAATAAAATTTTGTTAATATGAAATTCAGTGCGAGATTCTTTGTATAAATTAATGTTTTAAATATAATTCTTTGTATAAATAAATGTTTTAAATTTTTACTATTATTTCATCCTTCTTCCTACTATACGAATGAATATTCACATTAAAATTATTTTACCACTCAAAGTCGTTGTCACGTAATACTTTCGCCCGTATACCGACTTTACAGGCAACCAATTTTTTTTTTTAATAATTATAAACTAGTCAATCACTAGTTTATAATTATTAAAAAAAATGTAGAGGGACGTGTGGAATGCTTACGCAGGCAAAGCGTCCGGCGGTCGAGCCGAACAACAGCGAGCTACCCCAGTCGGTTCCGGAGACCACAACTCCCAATCCAATCCAATCCAATCCAATCCTTCTGATAGTTCTGATAATATTGTATTAGGGTAAAGTTAAAGTAAACTGTAGTTTCAGTGCAAGTCTAGTTTTATTTATACCGGGAGAGCTAACACCTCAATGCTTGACTGCAATCCCGTCTGATTTTAAGCAGTGATGCAGTCGTTGATAGTAAATGGTGCTAGTTTACTAAGAGCCTATTTAATAAAATAAAAAAACTGAGTGTATTGGAAGGAAGACGGCAGTTGAACGATACAATGTCAAACCCAGCAACACGACCAACGATGCTGCCCCAGAGGGAGATTGATCTGGAGACTCTCCACGACCAAACTCTCGACACAACATTTCTCGGTGGTAGGCAACAACATCAGCCGCCGGCATAAGTTACCACCCACCAGACAAAGTCTTGCCGCCAAGCGATTCGTCGTGTTCCGGCATGATGTCTGGTGAAGCCGTACGGAGAACGGGTCTGAGCAGTTGTGTTGCGATGTGTGCCGGGTACGATGTGCCCAATGTTGTTGTGTCGGGAGTTTGGTCGTGAAGGCTCTCCAGATCATCCTCTGGCGCAGCATCGTTGGTCGTGTTGTTGGGTTAAACATTGCATCACCTCGCTCAACTGCCGTCTTCCTTCCTATTCACTCAGTTTTTTTGAGTGAATAGGCTTAATAAGCTAGTGTGCTTTACCATCAACGATTGCATCACTGCTTGCCATCAGGCGGGATTGCGGTCAAGCACTAGTTTATAACTATTAAAAAAAAAAAAAAAACAACATTTGGCGCATCGTACCCGGCACACATTGCAACACAACTGCTCAGACCCGACCTCCATGCGATATATTTTATTTGCTCTTGTATACAATATTGTAAAGAAAAGGCTGACCGATCCATGAAGGTATTGTTAGGTATCGATAACTGATTCTACTAATGGATAAAGCCGGGCTAAACTTAAAAAAAAATCACCCTATAAAAATAAATATTATTTAGCAAAAAGAGGTAACTTAATACATGTGCAGTAGGCAACGCTTCCGCGGGCGACGGGGGGCAGGGCATGCGGCACGTGATCGCATCGCTTATAATAATACCGTCAAAATGGTGTTGTCACTTTTTTAAAAAATACCAAATTTAAGGGAAGTTGGAATTAATTTGCGGGAAAAAAGATTATTTCAAAAACCATTAGTATTGTTACTATGATGATTACGTAAAATTTTATATTATATTTGGTCAAGTGTTTACCTAACCTTTATTATCCTTAAGGGTCGGACAGGGTTTTCTTTACATATTGTATAGATCTTCTTCTTCTTCTTCGTTTCGCTCTTGACAGAACGGTCGTGGTCACTATGACTGACTCCGAGACGCTGATGGTACACGCCGTACGATCTCTCTCCATCTATCTCTGTTGGACGACAGTCTGGAGCATTTATTAACAGGTCCCCCCACTGCCGCCTTGATTTGGTCGGTCCACCTCATCGGTGACCTTCCACGAGGTCTGTTCCCCTCCACTCTGCCCTGGACGACCAAACGTTCTATAGAGTCACTATTACGCCTTGATATGTGACCGAAAAATCCGAGTATACGGGACTGTACTATATCTGAAAGACGCTGTTTGATGCCGAGTTCTTGGAGTATAGAAACATTTGTTCTAAACTCGGTCCATGATACCCCAAGCATTCTAATAGCATTCATTTGTATAGATATGTATATATAATGTCAATAGCACACGGTAATCTACCTACACTATTTGTTTCTCTTTCCCCTTGATATTTCATCCGATAAGACAGCTCATTATGTAGTATGCCTAATGCCGGTGTTCCTCTGAGGTCTGTTCTCTCTGCAACTCTGTTCCTGCATCACTTCGCTCAACTGCCGTCTTTCTTCCTATTTACCAAGTTTGTTAAGTGAATAGGCTTAATAAACTAGCACGTTTTACCAACAACGATAGCATCACTGCTTACCATCAGGCTTATATTTAAGTAACAGACGGAATTATTTGGTTACGGGAGGTCAGATAAGCATCATCAGCTTTTCAGCTGAAAGCCGTCCACTGGTGGACATAGGCGGGGGCCGGAGCGAGCTACTGCAGCGCTGCGTGTCGCGGGTTCGATTCCCGGACGGAAAAAATATTTGTATGGCTTACAGGTGGTCGTTTCGTGTCCGGTTTTTTGTGTATGAGTGTTTTAAATATTTGTATGTACACGAAGCCACTATACCGGAGATACACCTGGGGCGGGGCAAAGTTTAAAAAAAAAACAGCTTTTTCTTTACTATTTAATTAAGATAATGACAGATGATAAATATTAATTTAGGATACGGATCCCTTAAATATTTTTACTATGGAGGCATGTATCAGAGGTCCACTGCTGGACATAGGCCTCCCCCAACGATCTCCACGACGACCGGTCCTGCGCCTCCCGCATCCAGCGGTTTACCGCGATCTTCACCAGATCGTCGGTTCACCTTGTCTTCGGCCTGTCCACGCTGCGTGGTCGCCACTTGAGAACCCGTCGGCCCAATCGGACATCGGTCCTACGGGCAATCTGCCCGGCCCACTGCCACTCAAGAGTTTCAATTGAGTTCAATTTATCGGGCTATGTCGGTTACTCTAATTCTTCTGCGGATCTCCTCATTTCTTATTTGATCACGCACTGAAACCCCAAGCATAGCCCTCTCCATTGCCCTTGGCATGTATCAGTTATACAAAAAACACTAATTTTCCAAACAGAAATACCATCGATCAAGTGTTCTTTAGTGCTTGTCTTGTATTTCTGTTTTAATATCAGATAAAATATAAATAAAAGATGGGCTTAAACTATAAGAAATGTATTTAATAACTTCTACAACACGTCACCAGATACAGAACAAAACGCCATGACAGCTAGAGAGAGTAAACTATATCTCTGTTTCACTCACACCTAGACCATATTACATTGCACATTATTTACTTTTCATAACACCCCCACTCAATGTAATAATCTTGATACATAACTACTATTAACTTGAACTAAATTATCTACTGAGAAATTTACTATGCAACTACTAAAACAATAGGTATTCTAATAAACATTCTATGCAGTTGAGTTACTTTAACCACACATATTTACAAATTTTAACAATGTATTATTTTTCAAAGGTTTGGTCAACATGTCAGCAATTTGCTCCTCAGTTTTCACATATTTAATACATACTTTTTGTTTCTCAATAAGTTCCCTAATAAAATGATATTTAATATCTATGTGTTTTAATCTCTTAACAGTGTTGGTATTAGCAATAGCCATGACAGACTGATTATCACAGAATAAGATAGCTGGAGTTACATTTTCTATATTAAAATCACACAATATATTGCTCAGCCAACATGCCTCAGCTCCTGCCATACTCATTGCTACATATTCGGCCTCGGTGGAAGAAATACTAACTGTGCTTTGCTTCTTTGAGCACCAAGAAATTAGGCAGTTTGCATACTTAAAACAGTAACCTGTGGTGGATTTCCTATCTGTCAGGTCTCCTCCCCAATCAGCATCACAAAATCCCACCAACTCATCATTATTACAATTATAAATCAATTTATAGTCTAATGTGTGTTTGATGTATCGCAGAACTCTTTTCAAAGCTACTAATAACATGCTATTAGCCCTATCTTGATATCTACTTAAGATTGATATTGTAGCACAAATGTCTGGTCTGGTACTACAAGCTACATACATCAAACATCCAATTATTTGTCTACATACATTTTCAGTTTCAGTTGAACACTTATTATTCTCTAGTTCTTTTACATTAAAATTCTGGTCCATAGGTGTGCTAATTTGTTTACATTCATACATATTGAATCTTCTGAGAACATTTTCCAAATAATTTCTTTGACTTAATACTGTAACATGAGTTTCTAAATTTTGCTTTACATTAATTCCTAAAAAATCAGAGACCAGACCCAAATCTTTCATCTTAAATTCCTTTTTTAATATTGACTTTAAATGTGACACAGAACCTTCATTACTACCAAAAATCAATAAGTCATCAACATATATAAGTAAATAAATCTTTTCAGTTTTATTACATTTAGAATACAAACAAGGATCACATTCAGATCTTTTAAAATCTTCTCTAATTAGCACAGAGTTGAACTTATCGTTCCAATACTTTGGTGACTTCTTTAAGCCATACAAGGCTTTATTGAGCTTTACAATGCAATTATTATTTTCATAGGCTCCATCAGGTAACCTGATGTATACACTTTCATTTATTTCCCCGTATAGAAATGCTCCCGTCACATCCATTTGATATACAGGTAACTTGAATTTTGTTGCAATAGCTATAAACAGTCTAAAAGTAGCCAACTTAGCCACAGGGGCATATATTTCACTATAACTCAATACATTTTCCTGCTCAAAGCCTCGTGCTACCAACCTAGCTTTATACTGAATATCATTGTTGTTTTGTTTTATTTTAAATACCCATTTAGTACTAATTGCTTTCTGATTACCTGGTAGATCACTCACTGTCCATGTATTATTTTCTTTTAATGTCTGTAGTTCCCTCTGGATGGCTTTCTTCCACTCAGATGCCTCTGGACTCCTCATAGCCTCCTCATGTGATTTAGGCTCACAATCTTCTACCAAAACATTATTACAACGAAAGAATTGAGTTTGCTTTCTGACACGCTTGTTTTCATGGTTTATGGGTGGATTTTCAGAATTTTCACCTTCACTACTATCACTTGGTTCATATAAGCTGCCCTCAGAATCACTCTGTAAGGTATTCACTGTATTATCATCTTCTTCAACAACTTGCGCTCGATCTTCAGCATCGTCCTTCCCAACATTATCCGGATTGAACTCCTCCACTTGGTTGTATACACATGGCACCGTTGTCGACTCTGGTTCTTGTTCTTTATTTTCCTTAACAAAAATAATATCCCTTTTTGTTTCTACAGTGTTTATATGTGGAAAAAATATTCTGAATCCTTTAGTTGTCTCTCCATAACCAAGTAAAATACCTTCTTCACCTTTAGGGTCCCACTTATGCCTCTTTTCTTTCGGTATATGGACATATACTGGAGTACCAAACACTTTAAGGTTGTTGATATCAAATGTTTTGTTTGACCATAATTCATATGGAGTTTTTCCATCAACTGAGCTTTTTCCAGTTCTATTAATTACATAAGCTGCTGTATTTATAGCCTCTGCCCATAGATTGGTAGGTAAATTTGTCGCAAATAACATTGATCGGGCCGCTTCTACTAAAATACGATTTTCTCGTTCGGCTCGACCATTTTGTTCCGGAGTAAAAGTCACTGAAGTTTGATGTACTATTCCTCTTGCCTGAAACATTTCTCGTACCTCGTTGTTTACGAATTCAGTTCCGTTATCAGTACGAAAAATCTTGATTCGGTTTCCAGTCTCATTTTCAGCCCGTGCAATAAAGTTTCTAATACACAATTTAATTTCATGTTTTCCTTTAACAAAACACACTTCCCTGTATTTTGAAAAATCATCCTTGAACACGACGAAATACCTCGAACCCCCAATAGAACTCTGTTCCATCGGTCCGCATGTATCTGCATGAATTATTTCACATGTCCTGGAGCTAACATTTTCACTTCTAGGGTAAGGCAGACGGTGAATTTTACCCTTCATGCAACTTTCGCAAGTCGCCGAGTCGAACAATTGAGTATTAATATCAACTTTATTGTTCTTCAACACTTCTTTCACATAAGTTATGTTTTGATGCGCCATTTTTTCATGCCATTCGTGCAAAACTGAACGCTTTATTTCTGCAACGTTGGCGTCGGACGTATTATGATAACGAAAGTTCAAATAATACATGCTCCCATTACGTTCAGCAACTGCCATCACCATATTTTCTTTATAAAACTTACATTCATTTTCACCTGTCACAATAACATAACCTTTACTTGTTGCGCGGTTCACAGAGAACAAATTGGTTGACAGTTCAGGAACATGTAGTACATTGTCTATGGTAGTGTCGATCCATTCATTTCCGTTCCATACTTGAACTGCCACCTGTCCGCTGCCCTTGACACTAATTTGCGTTCCGTTTCCCACAATTACTGATTTACCTTTTACGGAACAATATGAATTAAATAGTTCGTAATCACAACACATATGTTCGCTTGCACCTGAGTCCACCAGCCATTTTGTTTTAATAAAATATGCACTAGATTCACATATTTTGTCCATGACCACGAATGCATTACCTTTTTTGTCCTTTCTAAAACGGCACTGACTTTTTAAATGTCCTGGCTTATTACAATAATAACACCTCACTTCCACATGATGATCCTTGGAATTGCGAGAGTCATCAGTCTTGTTAAATCGGCACTCACTTATAAAATGTCCTGGTTTATTACATTTAAAACACTTGACAGTTTTCCTGTTTGTTTTTTTAGCCACAAACGCTGCCGATGATTGCGAGCTTCCGCCTTTTTCTTTTATTCTCTCTTCTTCTATTAACAACCTAGCGACTAGATTATCATAGGTTTGCTTATCGTCTGGAGCGGATTCCCATGCCGAGACAAAATGCTTATAATCTTCTGGTAACGACATCAAAATCTTAGTTATTACAAACTTCTCGGATATTGCTTCGCCGAGCTGTTTCAAGTGGTTTTGCATCTCCTGTATCTTCGATAAAAATACGGACATATCTGAATTTTCATCGTATTTGAATTGAAAGAAACGTTGTTGTATTATGTGAATGCTTGTTTCAGACTTCTGTTCATAGACACTCTGTAATTTCTGCCACATACTAGCTGAGGTCTCACACGAAATGATATGTAACATGACTTCTTCCGACATTCTTGTGACTAATAACGTTTGAGCTTTCGCATCCTGGGCCTCCCAACGATTTCGTTGTACTTCATCCTCAGGTTTAACTGAAGTTCCATCCACTATATTGTAGACACCTTGACCCCGCAGTAATACGGACGTTTGAAATTTCCATATGTTCCAATTTCTGGCACCTTCCAGTTTTATAGTAAAATGATTGTTCTGTACGGACTCCATTTTCTTCCCTCCTGTAGACTTTCCTGCCTTGTTGAACTTTTTCGAACAAGTAATTTCCTTCCCGACTTAACCTCAAAATTTTTGCTGCCCACGCTCGCCGGTTTTTCCACTTTACACTACAGTATTTACTTTCCTTTTAAACCCTTATAGTTTTCTGTTTTAGTTCGTTATCTGAGCCCATAACCAGATAAAATATAAATAAAAGATGGGCTTAAACTATAAGAAATGTATTTAATAACTTCTACAACACGTCACCAGATACAGAACAAAACGCCATGACAGCTAGAGAGAGTAAACTATATCTCTGTTTCACTCACACCTAGACCATATTACATTGCACATTATTTACTTTTCATAACAATATCACTAAGCAGCCAAATAAAACCCCATAAATTAACATAAACGTCATCATCATCATCTCAGCGTATAATCCCGGTTAAATTTGCGGCGTTCGCGTTGGAGCCTAGGGTCCGTCCTTTCCTACACTTACTCCTCCATTTCGCACGACCCCTGGCATCCCGTGGTGTGAGATTGCTGGCACGCATGTCATCTCTTACAACGTCAAGCCAGCACTTCTTTGGTCTACGACGCTGTTCCGGCCCAGCGGCATTAATCAACATACACTATAATCAACATACACAACATACAACTGCTTTAGTGAAGCAGCACATTTAAAGCACATTACTTTATAATTTACTTCCCAATTAAAATCATGACACTACACCACTCCAGTACCGCAGGCTGGCTGCACAAGAGACTCTCTCTCGTTTCTCGACAGCCTAATAACATAAAGTCCGCTCGCGCCGACTGTGGCTATCCTTATTAATTTGCTCTAAGTGATGTACGTTTGTGAAATATCCCGCGCCCGGGTCGCTAGTGATGTAAGTTTTAAAGTCCCGGGGATTCTAAGTGGGATAATTGGATGGGTATTTAGACAACAGTAAAGAAAACCCTGACTGATCGGTGACTGATTCTACTAATGCCTACAAAGTCGGGCTAAACTTAAAAAAAAAAACAAAAAAAAATATTTCTCAAAAAGAGGTAAATTCATAAATATGCGGTAGGCCACACACGCGCGGCCGAAGGGGGCAGGGCACGCGGCACGCGGTTGCATCGCTATTCGCTCATAATAATACCAACAAAAATGATGTTGTCACTTATTAAAAAATGACCAAATTTTGGGGAAGTTGGGATTAATTCGCAGAAAAAAAGATTATTTCATAATTCATTAGTATTGTTACTATGATGATTACGTACAATTTCGTATTTTATTTGATCATGTGTTTACCTAACCTTTATTATCCTTATGGGTCGGACGGGGTTTTCTTTCAGTGGTGAATGTCATTAGCATTCGAAAATTGTTGGTATAACAATTTTATTATTTTTCATTAAGAATTGACAATAGTTCACTTACTGAGAATATAAACCTCCAAAAAATATTCGCAATGTGTTGTAAAATCTTTATGTTTTTTGTAATCTATATGGAGTATATAATAAAGAGTATTATATTGTATTCTAATGTTTACGAGCGTAACCTCATTAAAATTGAAATTATAATCTAAACTAATATATAAAGCTGAAGAATTTATTTGTTTGTTTGAACGCGCTAATCTCGGGAACTACTGGTCCGATTTGAAAAAATCTTTTTGCGTCAGATAGCCCATTAATCCAGGAAGGCTTGAGGCTATATAACATCACGCTGCAACGAATAGGAGCAGAGCATAACTAACTCTACGCGAACGAAGTCGCTGGCGGCCGCTATTAATGAATAGGAGGATAACTGAAGGGTTCGCACACGACTGATCAGATAAAGCTACGGTTGCCGCGAATGGTCTGTGGAATTATGACTATCTTAACATATCCCTCCGTTTCTCGAAAAGCACGTTAAGCCGTTGGTCCTGACTGTTATCTGTAGGTCATTGATACTCGTTACGGGTTTTCAGAAGTCTGAATGTCTGACCACTAATTTTATCAATGCGTATCATATTAACTCGCTTACCCCAACGGTTGTCGGTCCTGCGGCATATGTGACCAGCCCATTGCCACTTCAGCTTGCTAATCCTCTCAGCTATGCCAGTGACTTTGGTCCGCTGTCGGATCACCTCATTTCTGATGCGGTGATTTAGAGAGACGCCCGACATAGCCCGCTCCGTAGCTCGCTGAGAGGCTTTAAACTTATGGACTAGTCTAACCGTTAGTGTCCACGTCTCGGCTCCATAAGTCATGACGAGTCCTCAAGTGGAGACCGCGTCTCGACAAACGTAGCGTAGGACGCCCTTGGCCGAGATGGAGCGACGACATCAAAAAGATGGCTGGTAGTGGGTGGCGGAGAATTGCTCGAGCTTGTTGGCGTGCCATGAAGGAGGCCTATGTCCAGCAGTGGACGACTAGAGGCTGATGATGATGACGATCATATTAACATTTGTATTCGGTGGAGAGGTGTGCCAAGAGGCTAATTGGTTCAAAACGGTCTCTAAAGCCTGGAGCACAGGCGAAGAGTAGACACCCTGTCGGCGTTCTATAGGATGCATTTTGGAGAGTGTGCGAGGGAATTGCATGACTTAATACCCCCATCTCCGTTCCATCATCAGACAACCCGTCGTACGGCGAGTTTTCCACCCTTACGTTGTTAATACCACTACGATCCGGACAAAGTGTTTAGCCTCGTCTTTTATGCTGTATTCATCGAACGACTGGAACAATTTGCCAGCGGCGGTGTTTCCGTCGGACTTTAATTTAAGTGTCTTCAAGGCTAGAGTGAATAGGTTCTTAATAAACTATCGCGCTTTACCATCAACGACTGCGTTACCGCTTACCATCAGGCGGGATTGCAGTGAAGCAAAGGTTTATAATACAAAAAAGCATTAGAATGTAGCAAAGAGCGTGCGTTTTAGGGAGCTGTCTTATATAACACTAGCTTTCCGCCCGCGGCTTCGCCCGCGTGGAGTTCGGTTATATCGCGCTTTCTAGATTTCCCTCGGGAACATCATTTTTTTCCGGGATAAAAGGTAGCCTATGTTCTTTCTCAGGGTCTAAAGATTGTCTGTGCCAAATTTCATCGACAATCGGTTGAGAGGTTTAAGCGGGAAAGCGTAACAGACAGACAGACAGACAGAGTTACTTTCGCATTTATAATATTAGTATGGATTGACGTTCAAAAAGTGTTGATTCTCAGCCTAGCCTCGGTAGCCTCAGGATCAGACAGGTGGTAATTCATTATACGTTTGAATTGTCATACAACGTGCATATGTCTACTCTATCGCTCCATTTGTTCAATAAATATGTCTGATCAACAGCGTAAATAACGCAATGAATGTTGTTGTTTTTTTGTTTATAAATTATAAACTAGCGCTTGACCGCAATCCCGCCTGATGGTAAGCATTGCTGCAATCGTTGATGGAAAAGCGCACTAGTTTGATTAGTGGAGAGTCTCCAGATCAATCTCCCAATCTCCCTCTGGCGCAGCATCGTTGGTCATGTTGGTCTTGGGTTTAACATTGCATTACCTCGCTCAACTGCCGTCATCCTTCCTATTCCTAAGTTTTTTTTAACATCAAGGATTGCATCATTGCTTACTTATAATTATAAAAAAGAACACAGTCTTTACACAAATACAATCATTAACGTCAGAACAAGAGCTCCCCCCCTCCTATTCCATGCACACATAATTGCCGTCCTCCCCCTTTCTATTCCAAGCCATTACATCTCTGCGAAGCTAAAACAAAAGGCTCTCAGCGTCTCCAACAAATTGCCTCCAACGGGTCGTTAGCCGCTGATGCAATCCCGGGAAAGCGTCCCGGGGTGGTGTGTGGACGTCTCTAGTGTGTTTGTGGTGTTTTATTTAAATGGTAATGGAATAAGTGCAAGATTGTACATTGTTGGATAATGCAATTAGATTCTTGTTGGAATAATTTACAACAGCTGATGTGACACTGTATTTTATATTATAACTTAGACTTTTTTAAGTGGAAACTTCTTTATAGACTTTAAGCGTTTTTGACGTGACAAAATTTTATGATTCGATTCGATTATCTTACGCGCTAATCTCAGGAACTACCGGTCCGATTTGAAAAATTCTTTTTGCGTCGGTTAGCCCATTAATCCAGCAAGGCTTTAGGCTATATAACATCACGCTGCGATCAATAGGAGCGGAGCATATAAAAAAACATATCGAAACCTACGCGGGTGAAACCGCGCGGCGCAGCTAGTTTTTTTATATTTATAAACAAGTGCTTGAGCGCAATCCCTTTCGATGGCAAGCAGTGATGCAATCGTTGATGGTAATGCGCGTCAGTTTATTAAGATGACGGCAGACGAAGGAAGACGCCAGTTGAGCGAGGTGATGCAATGTTAAACCCAACGGCACGACGACCAACGATGCTGCGCCAGAGGGAGATTGATTTGGAGGCCCTCCACGACCAAACTCCCGACACAACAACATTTGGCGCATCGTACCCGGCACGTACATCGCAATACAACTGCTCAGACCCGGTCTCCGTATGGCTTCACCAGACATCATGCCGGAACACGACGAATCGCTTGACGCCAAGACTTTGTCTGGTGGGTGGTAACTTCTGCCGGCAGCCGATGTTATGGCCTACCACCGAGTCAAAAGCGCGTAACCTCGTCTTTTATATCGCGTACGAACGAAGTATTGGAACAATATGCCTACACTTTAAGTATGTTCAAGGCAATAGTGCGCTTTACCATCAACAATTGCATCACTGCTTACCATTGGGCGGAATCACGGTAAAGCACCAATATCATATTATTAACCAAAGAAAATCATAATAATACAGCAAAAAAATATTCCAGCCCCGTGCCAGCCCATGTCTAGTTCAATCCTGTTTTATTCAATTTACAGAAACGAATGGCAGAAAAACATACGAGTAGGTCTTGATCTAAGCCTGTTTTTGATTGTGTTGATACGCGAAGGAATGCATAATGTAATATTGTACGCGTTCAGTGCGTATGGAGATGTATGGAACGTCTATTAGATTAAGAATGCGTGTTTATTTATAGAATAAAGATTCATACGGGCGAGTCATTTGAATACTTTTTTTGGATTTTCTGGGATATGTATGTAGGCATGTGATTTTAAATTACTACCTACTCGTCACGCTTATGCAACAATCATTGGTCGACCTCCGTGGCGCAGCGGTCAACACGCCTGTCTGCGACACCGAGGCCCCGGGTTCGATCTCCGGCCAGGTCATGATGGAAAACGATCTTTTCCTGATTGACCTGGGTCTTGGATGTTTATCTATATATGTATTTATTATAAATATAGTATCTTTGAGTTAGTATCCCATAACACAAGTCTCGAACTTACTTTGGGGCTAGCTCAATCTGTGTGATTTGTCGGTATATATTTATTATTTATTTTATTTATTAATTAAAATCAAGAATCTGTATTTAAGTTGCGTAATCGCATCATGTCTAGCATTGCTCATACTTTCATTTTAGTCTCATAGGAATTTTATAGACATCGGTTCAGTGATTTTGTTTTTAAACCAAAATTTCTGGTAGAAATTAAAGTAAACAAAATTACGTCGTTTGCTTACAAGCCTTTTCCCATCTATATTAGTGTCAGCAACTAGTCTGACCGCATGCAGCGTGTGTAAAAAAAACGTTTAAACAAAAAAAAAACAATCGATTTCCATAAAACACCACAAAGTAAAAAATAACTAATTTCGGAAGTCGTTTGTATATTCGTTTCAGATAGGTTAGGTTGTTTTTACATGTTTTTTTTTTTTTATTAGATTCACTTGTGTGTTTGCTTGCTTGCTTGCTTGTTTGTTTGTCCGTCTCTATCTTTTTGGACTACGAGTGAGCGGATCATTACTGTAATATGTCCCACCGTTTTCAATACGGCCGTTCGTTTTTTTTTTTTTTTAAAAATCGAACTAAAAAGTCGAAAACAAATATAGTTAAAAAAATAAAAAAACGTGCTTTTAAAAAATATCAAACTAAAAAGTTAAAAATAATTTTTAAAAAAACGTGAAGCGCTTAATGTACAAAAATTATATCACAAAGCGCCTCACGCTTTTTTTTTAATTATTTTTAACTTTTTAGTTTGATATTTTTTTAATCATGTTTTTTTAGTTTTTTTTAAACTACATTTATTTTTTTCCTTGAAGTTGAGGTTGAAGCGCTACTCCAGTAACTGCACTGTCGGCGAATACCTCGTATAATGTAGTGCCAACAAAAATAGCGCACGTGCCTCACTGTAGTAACACATGTCACTAGGTGACTACAAAGACGGTGTGAAGAGTCGTCAGCTATCACCCGCGGCGTCTGAGATGTAGTGCCGGCTTACACGTCGGCGAACGATGCCCGACCCGGAGCCAAAATGTTACGGCGAACGCAGAGTTGTAGCCTAAAAAAAATAGATTTACATTTAGGTTAAACTGATATTTTATCTTCTATCCTTTTTTTTGAGAGATGATTTTCCATCCCAACAAAATAAAAAAAATGTCTGGTGAAGCCGTAGAACTGTTTCTCACCTCTCTGTTTGTTTATTTGTCGAATAAGTGGGGTCGGATCATCTTTCAGTCTAGGACTCTCTGGTCATTAACTAAAAAACCGACTTCCACATAATTGGGGACAGCCCAGCTTTCTCCCACTCTGTGGGAGTCGGTCTTCAATCTAGCTCGATACAGTAGAATGTCAGTCATTATGCAGTTTTACATATAAATGTGGGAATGGAATGTATCCGAATATTTGATAGATTGAGTGAGTGATGTTTTAGATGTGTATCCAAACGACGCGAGTGAGAGGACGGATGTGAGAGTGAGAAAGGAGACAAATGGCGAGATTGGCACGACGAGGAACAGGACGCTAAGACCTATTTGATAATTTTCCTAAGTTGTTTGTGTATTGAGTTTTTTTTATTTTAATAAACCGCTCAAAGTCGTTGTGCTGTATTTTTTAACCCCCCCACATAAATGTATGTGCATGTTGACAAGCGTGTCATTATTCAAAGCGAGGGTTTTTGAATACGAGTCAAAGGTAAATGTGAAAAATGTGTTCTTACTCTGCATATACCACACAAATATGAAGTATTAGGTTATTCCATTTTTAACTCTGGCGCCGATTCCTTTGTTTATTTATTTATTGGGTTCTCCAACAAAGGATACACAATAAAAAAATACAATAATAGAGGAAGGCACTTTTACGTTTGCTCCTTCAATTACAGAAGACCACATATTCATAAATTCGTTCATAATATGAAGCAGATGTTTCATTTTGGGCCACCACTATGTACGCTATATAGATAGAAAGGAAAAAAAAATAATAGATTTCCATAAAAATACTATTAAATTAATTTTAATAAAAATACAAGTATATATATATAATTAATTATTTGAAACGTTTTTTAGTGAGACAACCCTTTTTTAAGGTCGCCATGACAGTGTTTATGACGTTTGATTGACGACTTTGACAGTTCTATTTTCCCGTTGTGTTCGTGGCGAGTGTTGATTTCGGGTGATTGTGTATCGAAGCTTTTAGTGATTGTTTTTGTTTTGTGTGCCATATGTTTAGATTCATCCGCAGTCATCTGGTAGATAATATGGATTTGATAGTCTTAGATACATGACACGTCAATCAAATGTCACTGTCAAAATCTTATTTCGCCTATTGCTGACCACCATGTTTATCAGTAGCTGTGTTGCACTCCTTGGCCGAGTTAAATTGAATTTGTATAAGAACTAAGCCAAAGTATATAAAATTAACTTAAAAATAGTTAACTACAATGTATACTAACATTAAATGTACATAGTGCTGGCCCAGGCTCCATACATTTCTGAAACATCTACTTTACACATCATGTCATCACATTCGTTCATAAACTATTAGGAAGGTCAATTATGATATAGTTCATAAACTATTAGGAAGGTCAATTATGATATAGTTCATAAACTATTAGGAAGGTCAATTATGATATAGTTCATAAACTATTAGGAAGGTCAATTATGATATAGTTCATAAACTATTAGGAAGGTCAATAATGATATAGTTCATAAACTATTAGGAAGGTCAATAATGATATAGTTCATAAACTATTAGGAAGGTCAATTATGATATAGTTCATAAACTATTAGGAAGGTCAATTATGATATAGGTAGTTCATAAACTATTAGGAAGGTCAATTATGATATAGTTCATAAACTATTAGGAAGGTCAATTATGATATAGTTCATAAACTATTAGGAAGGTCAATTATGATATAGTTCATAAACTATTAGGAAGGTCAATTATGATATAGTTCATAAACTATTAGGAAGGTCAATTATGATATAGTTCAATGCATCTTTTTCCTTCTGTCTTATTAAGAAAAGGACACTAAAATAAATATTAGTTCCCGTATTCAACGCCTGACATGAATTGACCTATTTTAGTCGATCTTTTTAATCATGTTACTTGCTATGGGGTATCTTATGTGATTTGACAGGACTGTACTAATATTTAATCATGTTACTTGCTATGGGGTATCTTATGTGATTTGACAGGACTGTACTAATATTTAATCATGTTACTTGTTAAGGGGTATCTTATGTGATTTGACAGGACTGTACTAATATTTAATCATGTTACTTGCTATGGGGTATCTTATGTGATTTGACAGGACTGTACTAATATTTAATCATGTTACTTGCTATGGGGTATCTTATGTGATTTGACAGGACTGTACTAATATTTAATCATGTTACTTGTTAAGGGGTATCTTATGTGATTTGACAGGACTGTACTAATATTTAATCATGTTACTTGCTATGGGGTATCTTATGTGATTTGACAGGACTGTACTAATATTTAATCATGTTACTTGCTATGGGGTATCTTATGTGATTTGACAGGACTGTACTAATATTTAATCATGTTACTTGTTATGGGGTATCTTATGTGATTTGACAGGACTGTACTAATATTTAATCATGTTACTTGCTATGGGGTATCTTATGTGATTTGACAGGTCTGTACTAATATTTAATCATGTTACTTGCTATGGGGTATCTTATGTGATTTGACAGGACTGTACTAATATTTAATCATGTTACTTGATATGGGGTATCTTATGTGATTTGACAGGACTGTACTAATATTTAATCATGTTACTTGCTATGGGGTATCTTATGTGATTTGACAGGACTGTACTAATATTTAATCATGTTACTTGCTATGGGGTGTCTTATGTGATTTGACAGGACTGTACTAATATTTAATCATGTTACTTGCTATGGGGTATCTTATGTGATTTGACAGGACTGTACTAATATTTAATTTCTGTCATTTTCGTGATGAAATAGAAATAAAAAAAAATACAATAAATTTAGTTTAATTTAGTTTGTGAACAAAGAAATCGGCACCAACATCTGAAATAACTTAAATTCTTGTATGATGATGAACGAAATCTAATTTTGGTTCCAGACTTAACCTTTGAGTCATCATCATCATCTCAGTGTTAATCCCAGTCGCATCCGAAGCTTTTTTAGCTTTGGAGTCTGAGGCCCGTTATACCTGTCTAACTGCTGATTTTGGCTAAACTTCGATATTTTCCGTGAAGCGACTGCCGTCTGGCCTCCACAACCCGAAGGCGATATCGAAGCATTGCAGCTAGACCATTTGTTGGACTTTTGAAGGCTCGTATGGCAACCGGAACCAACGACTTAATGTGCTTTCCGAGGCACGACCAGACTAGTGCAAATACTCATATTCATGTATACAAATATTTTCACTGAGCGGAGATCGAACCCGCGCCTAAGGAGGCGCGGGTTCGATCTCCGCTCAGTGTGTGCGTGTGTGTGTGTGTGTGCGTAGCGGTAGCGGACGCGGCCGCTGCATAAGGGTGCAGCGGCCGCGTCCGCTACCGCTACGCCACGGAGGCTAGACTTAACCTTAATAATCCATACTAATATTATAAATGCGAAAGTAACTCTGTCTGTCTGTCTGTCTGTTACGCTTTCCCGCTTAAACTTCTCAACCGATTTTGATGAAATTTGGCACAGACAACCTTTAGACCCTGAGAAAGAAGATAGGCTACCTTTTATCGCGGAAAATTTTGATGTTCCCGAGGGAAATCTAAAAAGCGCGATATAACCGTACTCGACGCGGGCGAAGCCGCGGGCTCCTGAAATTAGCGCGCACAAACAAACAAACAAACAAACTCTTCAGCTTTATATATTACTATAGAAGTATAGATTTACTGAATGCACTTTTTACTATATAAATCACTCACTTTTATTTAGTAAACAACACTATAAATAATTTTAAAAGTCCAATGAAAAATGAGCGTGACACTCAGCCTCAGTCAACAATCTCACACCACGGGATGCCAGAGACCGTGCGAAATGGAGGCGTATGAGTAGGAAAGCGGACCCCGGGCTCCAACGCGAAAGCCGCGGATGCGACCGGGAATATACGCTTAGATGATGATGACAATGACTCAGATTGACTTTCACGCCAAAACTCAACTTGAATACCTATTTCATTCGGTTTTTTAATTTTTCACAGATTATATATTTGTGCAACCTCTGTTACAGAACTAAATACTTTTTTTTAATGATTATAAACTAGTGTTGACTGCAATCCCGCCTGATTGTAAGCAGTGATGCAATCGTTGAAGGTAAAGCGCACTAGTTTATTAAGTCTATTCACTTAAACAACTTAGGAATAGGAAGGATGACGGCAGTTGAGCGAGGTGATGCAATGTTAAACCAACACGACCAAACGATGCTGCGCTAGAGGGAGAGTGATCTGGAGACTCTCCACGACCAAACTCCCGACACAACAACATTTGGCGCATCGTACCCGGCACACAACGCAACACAACTGCTCAGACCCGTCCTCCGTACGGCTTCACCAAACATCATGCCGGAACACGACGAATCGCTTGGCGGCAACACTTTGTCTGGTGGGTGGTAACTTCTGCCGGCAGCCGATGTTCCCTCCTACCACCGAAACACATATAACGAAATCCATCTCTCTCTCTCTCTGCAGTCAGTCCCTCATAACTGAGGATCCTGGTCAGCATTGGGGCAGCATTTCGAATGGATGGTCTGCCTCCATCGGTTTCGATCCAGCGCGTCTCTCACCACCGCGTAAAGGTTAGAAGACGTTGAGTCTTTGACTTGATCGGTCCATCTGGTTGGTGAACGACCGCGCGATCGTTTGCCTTCGGTGTAAATAATAATAAATACATAATCTGTGAAAATTCCAACTGTATACCTACCACAGTTCATGAGGTACACCCAGAAGGCCAAACCATGTCATGACAACTCGAACTATTATTCAAACGTCCTTTTATCTCTAATACTATCCTCTACATCTTATAAGCTCATAAACCGGCCCTTGCCGGTGTAAACCGGTATAAGCCGGTATAAACCAGACATATTTTACTCGACGGTTCGCCGCTACTATTTAAATAAAGAAAAGATGGGCTTGGTTGGATTTAAGAAATACTTTTAGGAAATCTTCTGACTTATTGTTGGAATCAGCGTTGCAAAGTTATGGTTTCTTTTTTAAGTTATAAACTAGTGCTTTACCACGATCCTGCCTGATGGTAAGCAGTGATGGAATCGTTGATGATAAAACGCACTAGTTTATTAAGAGCTTATTTGTTCTAGCTTTGAAAACACTAAAATTGAAGTCAGGCGGAAACACCGTCGTTGGTAAATTGTTCCAGTCGCTCGATGTACGCGGTGTAAAAGACGAGGCGAAACTCTTCATCCAGATCGTAGTGGTGTCAACAACGTAAAGGGTGTATACTTACCGTACGACGGCTCGTCTGATGATGGGACGGAGATGGCGGAATTAAGTCATCCAACTTTACAAGGATTTCATATTTTAGTTTTTATTTGGCTGCTAGACTATACTTTTGGGTTCAAGAGCCTGTTCTTCATACATGGGACGAGGTCAGAACATTTCGGCCGTCACCTCCTTCTGCGAAGCAGTGATGCTGGCAAAGGAGGAGGCGGAGCGCTTGAGGCAGCGGGAATCCCAGCGACCTCACGCTACTAACCGCCGCAGGAGATGCGCTGGTCGGGAGACAACATCGAACTTCCGGCCACCGTAGGCGCGGGCCTGCGGGCAGTGAGCAGTTGGAAACTCGCCGCCCGGTAAGGACCAGGCCCGAGTCGACGGCGCGTTGTGTTTCACGCGCGCCTCATACAGATATCAGCACATCGTGACGGGGTCCACGAACACCGATGCCTCCTGGGTCAGCGTTGCGGGTTGATTAAAAAAGAAACCGTGGCCCTGGCGCACAGGCAAGTGAAGAAACACGGGTGTTTTTATGTCAGTAAAAGTCTGACACGCCTTTCCGCTCCGCCCAGAGCGGGAGAGGTCGTTTGATGATTTCCAATCCAGCAAAAAACAAAAGGTCAGAAAATGTCTGCTAGACATCTGGCAGACATGTTCTGACCTTTTTTTAGTACTAATTTGACATGGATATCCTAGTTATCCTACTAAAACTTTATCTGTCCATTCTGCTAATACGCTACGGACAGTGCTACGGCGTAGCACGTAGCGGCCATCATTACGCTACGAGCTACGCTAATGCTACACGTCCAGCGTAGTAATAATACGCTGAAGTTTACGTATTTTTGCCCAGAGAGAGAAGAGAATACTCTTTATTATGTATACGTTCTCACACGGTTGATTTCAACATGAATGATGTAATCAAATATTTGTATCAATAGCTTGATAATTTAAAAAGAGTGTCCATGGAGTTTCTTGCCCGTTCTTCTCCATAGGTACATACTCTTTGGAATGGGTGACTAGCTTCATCTTACTGACTGACCGACCTTCTGACAATTCAAAAGTGCCTGTAACTGGTATATTTGAAATACATGCTTTGATTTGATTTACACCATATAAAGTACAGAATATAAATATAAAGATTCCTACCCTACTATTTTACTAATTTCAAAAATGAAGTATGAAAGAAAGTCAATACATATTTTATTCATCACAGACATAAAGACTCATAATACATCCAAAATAAATACACGTACATCAGGTAGCAACAAAATAAAAATGAAATTGAAAGTAAAAACCCCGATGTAAAAAAATAAAATACCTAATGTAAATAATAATTGTAGAGAAGACTACGAATGCGTGTTCAGTAATGTTCTTTTATTGTGTGATCTAATGCATATTGCACATGACAGCCTCCGTGGCGCAAAGAGGCGCGGGTTCGATCCCCGCGCAGTGCAAATATTTCTATGCATGAATATGAATATTTGCAGTTGTCTGGTCGTGCCTCGGAAAGCACGTTAAGCCGTTGGTCCCGGTTGCCATACGAACATCTAATGGCAGTCGTTACGGGTTGTTGGAGCCCTCAAAAGTCTAACAATTAGTTTAACTGCAATGCTTAAATATCGCCTTCGGGTTGTGGAGGTCAGACGGCAGTCGCTTCACGGAAAATATTGAAGTTTAGCAAAAAACCAGCAGTTAGACTGGTAAAGCGGACACCAGACTCCAAAGCTGAAAAGCTATGGATGCGACTGGGATTAACGCTGATATGATGAAATGCATATTGCACACATAGAAAGGAAATTTAGATGATCTGAATAAAATAAGTAGTTATTACAAGTAAACAAGGTTATTTCCGTAAATAGCGACACGTGACAAACGTGCAAAGTGCCTACAATAATAAATAACATTAATTGTTGTTTGTACGAATAAACTACTAAACGAATTTAAATGTAATTTCGCATACAGATATTTAATAATCAACATTAACTTCTAGACGATTTTTATCCCGAAATTCCTACGAAGTCAAAACTTATGCGGGTGAAACCTCGGGACACAGCAAGTAATAATAATTACGCCGATAAAGTTGTAAAATAAAATCTAGACAAATAAATTCTTTATGGTAAATGGGACGTTGTTAGATTTTTAAAACATTTTTTCCCGTGAAGGGATCTGTTTTTGAAATATTAATAGTACATTACGATATTAGTGCATAATGATGGTTATAACATGCAAGGCGGAATTTCAGCCCGAGCCGAAGGCGAGGGTGTAATTGAGCCGAGCATGTTATAACCAATACGCACGTATGTCGTACGACGTTTTTTAACACACTTGCGAGGAAACAGAAAAAAAAGTATTTTATATTTTGTTCATTTTAAATAAACTCAATCTGTGAATGCACACTGTTGCTTTCCCGCCATTAGTATTATTATTTGCCATTTCAAATATGGAACAGCGCGCAGCGCGAGCCGTGCGGCGGCGATCAGTTCCATATTTACTTGAAATGGAAAATAATGCTGTTATGGAATTTGTATGGACTATAACTTAACTATTTGCTTTGATAACACACGCGTTTGTTATGGCCCGCTTTACATATTTAAAACCGGTGGAATTACATCAGCTTTACGAGCAAGGGTGTTAAAAATTTTAAAGTGCTCACTTTTGTCGGAGTCAAGTGCTATGGGCACGCTAATCACAAGTCGGCCCTGTGCGCGTCGTGCGCTGTTCCCGACGTTGATAAAGTGTAGTTCTTGGTTGTTCACGACAGGAAAAAGGTTGCGTCCTCGTCGGATGCAAGAGTAATGGAGCTGAAAGCCATTTATGGACGCCCCCGGGTAGCAATGTAGCTACAGTATATAATATACTAGCGGCCGCCCGCGACTTCATTTCTGACATAATACTTACATTCCTGATTCCCATAACATCAATCAAATTACTTAAATACCACCCACCCCGTCCACTTACGCATACTACACACGCAACACACACACACACACATAGTTTAATTATTAACTTTCTTTATTACTAGTGTGGAACAAATGTAACGTATTGTTTAGCTAGGCGTCGATAGCTGCGCCACAGTTTTAACTTTTGTAGCTATCTTCGTTTCTCTTTGTAAACTTATGTCCTAAAACTTGTTCCAAATAAACTATTAATATTATTACTTAACTCGCGTGGAGTTATTTGAACATTTTATTTTAACCCCAAAATATTCAGCATACATTTTAATTTTTTGGTATGCCTCGCTCCTATTAGTCGCAGCTTGATGTTATATAGCCTTAAGCCTTCCTGGATTAATGGGCTATCCAACGCAAACAGAATTTTTTCTAATCGGACCAGTAGTTCCTGAGATAAGCGCGTTCAAACAAACAAGCAAACTCTTTAGCTTTATACAATATGTAAAGAAAACCCTGTCCGATTCTTGAAGGTATTGTTGGATATCGATAACTAATTCTACTAATGCCTACAAAGCCGGGCTAAACTTATAACAAAATTCCCCCTAAAAAAGTAAATATTATTTCGCAATAGGAGGTAACTTAATACATGTGCGGTAGGCAATACATGCGCGGGCGAAGGGGGCAGGGCACGCGGCACGCGGTCGCTTCGCTCATAATAATACTGTTGTTGTTTAATTTTAATTGTTGTTTACAATTACAAGTAGGCCCCCGAACGAGGTGACCGACGACCTGGTGAAGGACGCGGGAAACCGCTGGATGCGCAGGACCGGTCGTCGTGGAGATCTTTGGGGAGGCCTATGTCCAGCAGTGGACGTTTTTCGGCTGAAATAATTATGATGATGAATTAATAAACATCATACAAAGTTTAATCTATAGTCTATACTAATATATAAAGCTGAAGAGTTTGTTTGTTTGAACGCGCTAATCTCAAGACCTACTGGTCCGATTTGAAATATTCTTATTGCGTTGGATAGCCTATTAATCCAGGAAGGTTTAAGGTTATATAAAATCACGCTATGACTAATAGGAGTGGATCATAACTAACTCCACGCGAACGAAGTCGCTGGCGGCCGCTAGTATAATATAAAGATAATGTATAAAGAGATTGGAAGTGCTTTTTTATCTTAGTTTTAAAAGTAGACAAGGCTAGAGCACGGTCACGGGCAAGTCATTCTATAGCCGTGTGAATATGGAGATATTAACAAATATTAAACCAATACATTCGGGCATGTATGAATATTGAACCGTACACATGGCAGTGACGTGTGTCACGTGGACCTGAAACACGAAGACCTTGTGCCCGTGTCACGTCACGTGGACGAAACAGAGTGACACCTTTGTTTCATACAGACCTGTTTGTGAAACATATACGGCCTCGTTACAAAGGATGTATCAATACTGGATTATGTAAGTATGTCGCTATTAGTGTTGTTACTTGAAGCCGGTTAATACAAAAGTCTTTCTCGATAACTGACTATGCAACAATTTTTTTTTTTAATTCAAATCCGGAAGTTCCTATGATAAGCATGTTCAAACGAACCTCAGCTTTATCATCATCATCATCATCTCAGCGTTAATCCCAGTAACATCCGAAGCTTTTCAGCTTTTTTTTTTTTTATTAGTTATAAACTAGTGCTTGACTGCAATCCCGCCTGATGGTAAGCAGTGATGCAATCGTTGATGGTAAAACACACTAGCTTATTAAGCCTATTCACTCAAAAAAAACTCAGTGAATAGGAAGGAAGACGGCAGTTGAGCGAGGTGATGCAATGTTTAACCCAACAACACGACAAACGATGCTGCGCCAGAGGATGATCTGGAGACCCTCCACGACCAAACTCCCGACACAACAACATTAGGCACATCGTACCCGGTACACATCGCAACAGAACTGCTCAGACCCGTCCTCCGTACGGCTTCACCAGACAGCTTTGGAATCTGGGGTCCGCTTTATCAGTCTAACTGCTGATTTTGGCTAAACTTTGATATTTTCCGTGAAGCGACTGCCGTTTGACCTCCACTACTCGAAGGCGATATCGAATCATTGCAGGTAGACCAATTGTTGAACTTTTGAGGGCTCCAACAACCCGTAACGACTACCACTAGATGTTCGTATGGCAACCGGGACCAACGGCTTAACGTGCTTTCCGAGGCGCGACCAGACCAGTGCAAATATTCATATTCATGCATATAAATATTTGCAATGACTCGCTTTTGAAAGGGACAGCCAAAACAGTTCTTTCTTTACTTTACAGAAATAATTTTTTCACCACTACTCCCATCAGAAAGCAATCGCGAGAAAACCGACTTGACACACAGTCATACTTTCGAAGACATAAATGACATCTACCAACCCCAAATTTGCCAACGCGGTGGGTTCCAGCCCACTCCATCGAGAAGACGATGAATGTGCCCTGTCAGTGGGAACCTTTCTCGACGGTAGGCCATAACATCGGCTGCTGGCAGAAGTTACCACCCACCAGACAAAGTCTTGCCGGTGATGTCTGGTGAAGCTGTACGGAGGACGAGTCTGAGCAGTTGTGTTGCGATATGTACCAAAATGTTTTTGTATTATGAGTTTGGTCGTAGAGGGTGTCCAGATGAATCTCGCTCTGGCGCAGCATCGTTGATCATGTTGCTGGGTTTAACATTGCATAACCTCGCTCAACTGCCGTCTTCTTTCCTATTCACTCAGTGTTTTTGAGTAAATAGGCTCTTTCTTAATATTTTTTTTTTTTAATAAATTACAAACTAGCTCTTGACTGCAATCCCGCCTGATGGTAAGCAGTGATGCAATCGTTGATGGTAAGCGTGCTAGTTTATTAAGCCTACTCACTCAAAAGAACTGAGTAAATAGGAAGGAAGACGGCAGTTGAGCGCGGTGATGCAATGTTAAACCCAACAACACGACCAACGATGCTGCGCCAGAGGAAGATTGATCTGGAGACTCTTCACGACCAAACTCCCGACACAACAACATTTGGCGCATCGTACCCGCCACACATCGCAACACAACTGTACAGACCCGTCCTCCGTACGGCTTCACCAGACATCAGCGGCAAGACTTTGTCTGGTGGGTGGTAACTTATGCCGGCGGCTGATGTTGTGGCCTACCACCGAGTAAATTACTAATTAGTAATAAACTAGCGCGTGTCATCATCAACGATTGCATCAGTGCTTACTATCAGGTGGGATCGGGATCAAGCAGAACAAAACCGAACGTCACTTTGTGTTGGTCCACGTGGCTGAATATCAGCACTCTGAATGATGGAGCACCATCTGATAATGCCCATTCAGAACCACGCAGTATATACTAGTAATGTCTTTCATTGTGGCCTTTCGAAACAAGTTGACGTGAAAAGCGTGACACTTTTGTGTTCCATAGCGACGTGTTGAATGCCTGATTACATAACATTACGGGTATATTGTACTTAGAGGTTGGTGAATGAATATACTAATTGCAATAGTGGGTTTTGTAACCTTCTAACTTTTTATTCCAAGGACACTATTGACCCCTGTAATGTGGAACTCCCGGCCACTTCAGGCATAAGATAAGTTTTTTTAAATTATAAACTAGTGTTTGACCGCTAGGGATCAGTAACGATTGGTTATAGGTCTGATGGATCTTTATTTCATCATCATGATCTCAGCGTTAATCCCAGTCGCATCCGAAGCTTTTTCAGCTTTGGAGTCCGGGGTCCGCTTTACCAGTCTAACTGCTGATTTTGGCTAAACTTCGACATTTTCCGTGAAGCGACTGCCGTCTGAACTCCATAACCCGAAGGCGACATCGAAGCATTGCAATGGAAAAAACTTTATTTATTGTTCAATCATCATCATCAACCTCTTTATCGTCCCACTGCTGGACACAGGTCTCCTCTCATACAGAGAAGGATTGAGCGTAATCACCACGCTTGCTCAATGCGGGTTGGCGATTTCAGACTTAAAATCCAGGTTTCCTCAAGATGGTTTCCTTTACCTTGTAATCAGTCATTGATGTCCAAGATATTCTTAGAATATATATATAACTTAGAAAAGTTACATTGGTACTTGCCTGACTTGGAATCGAACCCGTACACTCATACTTGAGAGGTTGGTGTTTTAACCACTAGGCCACCACGACTTAGGTAGATCAGGTGCTTTACTTTATGTAAATTATTTCATCACCACTGCTCTCAAAACGGTGAAGGAAGACATTGTGAATTGTCCTAGAGGCAAAACTTGTAAGACATGTGGCATGTACCAACCCGCACTGGGTCCGCGTGGTACATTATGACCCATTCCCTCTCACCGAGAGGAGGACTGTGTCCCAGGAGTGGGAGTCTCGGTGGTAGGCCATAACATCGGCTGCCGGCAGAAGTCACCACCCACCAGACAAAGTCTTGTCGTCAAGCGATTCGTCGTGTTCCGGCATGATGTCTGATGAAGACGTACGGAGGGCGGGTCTGAGCAGTTGTGTTGCGATGTGTGCCAGGTACGATGCGCCAAATGTTGTTGTGTCGGGAGATTGGTCGTGGAGGGTCTCCAGATCAATCTCCCTCTAGCGCAGCATTGTTGGACGTGTTGTTGGGTTTAACATTGTATCACCTCGCTCAAATACCGTCTTCTTCCTATTTACTCAGTTTTTGAGTGAATAGGCTCTTAATTCTTAATCTCATCAACGGTTGCATCACTGCTAACCATCAGGCGGGATTGCAGTCAAGCACTAATTGATAATTATTAAAAAAAAGCTTGATATGCTGTCGTCTATACATAAGAAAAATATTTCAACGGAAGGAAGTCAAACGCAATAACTTCACTTCAATGACATCTGCAATCGTTGGTGAAAAGGCGAACAGGTTTATTAAGAGCCTCTATCTAGCTCTGAGGACACTGAAATCGTAATCACATAAAAAGTTATAAAAGTGTTTGAAGTTCTAGCGTAAAGTTACATACATATATGAGTTAAAACTGTTTTTCTATTAACATAAATTTGTTTTTCATTTTTGCGTACATATCGCAAATGTAGCAAACCGTACCAATTTAATTTCTTCCTTAGCGTTTCCTTTACAAAATATTTCTTAGTTCCACTAACTACTTTTAAGCCAACAGCCTCGAAGGCCTACATTTTTATGAAAAGCAACTATTTATAAATGAAACTGGTATATTTTGACCTGTGCCGTACATAGTACGGAACCAAATATGCAGGCGGTTGATAAAGTCTGGTAAGTTATATAATCAACGTATAAGGTTCCCACTCGTGGGACGGCGGCCTCCTATAATTAAACCTCTGCCTTCATCCTCTAAATAAAAATTTTGAGGATGAGTATACCTGTGCCTCTATTATTTTCTTTTTTGTCAAGAAATTATCACAATTGTGTAATAGTCGTCTGAACATCGCGGTAAAAATGGGTTATTTATCGCGATTTTGAAACATCATATCTCTTTTATTAATTAAGTTTTCGAAAAAATCTAATAATAGGGGCGCGTATAATCAAGGTGTGAAATTATAGAAAAAAATCATTGCTCTAAAAGCGTTATCCACTAAGAAAACAGCCGAATACGTTTGTAAGGAGAAAACGACACTAGAGTCCCCTCTTAATCTACGTAATTCGGTGACAAATTTGTTATGATTTGAATTATAGAATATACTAGGTGAACGCTAAGGCAAAGTATACGCACATTTAGGTAGGCACTAACATCGGCTGCCGGCAGAAGTTACTACCCACCCAGTGACGGATTAACCCTTAATCAAATTAAGCAATTGCCTAGGGCATCACGTCTGCGGGGGCACCAGAAGAAGCACAAAAAAGTCCGTCCTTAGGGCATCACGAATCACGTCACATTCTCACGTCACCAAAAACCACACCAAAAAAAGTTTCTAGGACTAATTTGAAAATTCGCGAGTTTTAAGTTGGCATAGAGTCCGACCTAGAATCATAACCCCGCTCCCGCTTGCCCACTCCCTGCCCGCTAGTGCATTCGGCAATTCGAATGTACCGGAATTAACACCGAATTAATAACAGAAATTCAACAGTTTCATTCGTATGTCATAAGTAGGGTTATAACGGAGCTTCGCCTCCGCTTCCGTTACTGCGGAAGTTCCGCAAGAAATCGTGTCTTCGCTTCCGCCTCCGCCTCCGTACTTTTTTTGCGGAGTTATAACGGAGGTTTATTTACGTATTTATAAAATAAATAACGCGCAAGTTGCGACGCTCGACAACCGTCCGGCTACCTTTGAGCGCGAAATGGTCAAGAATCAACTAGTGCGAGGCGGGAATGCGGCAAACACAATTTGTTTCTCCTTAATTTTCATTACAAGAAAGTAATATTTTTTTTACCAAGTATACTACTATTAATGTACGTATTTAAAATAAAAATTTTGTTTTAATTAACCATAAATTTAAATTTTTTCTATATGTACTTTCACCTCCGCCTCCGCCTCCGTTAACCTCCGCATCCGCGGAGGTGAGACTCGTCGCCTCCGCATCCGCCTCCGCCTCCGCTAACAAGCCTCCGTTACAACCCTAGTCATAAGGAAAAAAAACCTTTTTACAAAAAAAAACAACCGACTTCCAAAAACCACTACAAAGTGAAAAATAACTAATTTTGGAAGTCGGTGTCTTTGGTTTTTGTATATTCGTTTTTGACACCGACTTCCGAAATTAGTTACTTTTCACTTTGTAGTGGTTTTTGGAAGTCGGTTGTTTTTTTTTTTTTGTAAAAAAGTTTATATTACACTTTTTAGTTGTGAAAAGTACTATTCATCCAGTCAGACTGGAAGCTGGCGCAAATATAGGTAGTTGGGAACGGGGTAATTTTATTTACTTTACCCTCGACTGCCTATGGTCTTCATCATCAGATTTACCTACTGCAGACCATTATTTTAACCCAATGGGTGTAAAGTTCTCATAAATATTAATGAAGTCCAAATACAAAGTAACTACTGTAAACCATTGAGGAGTTCCCCTAACTGTCCTTCGCCTTGTCCTAATGACAATCACAATACATCTAGTTGGAAAACTTAAGGGTTTTCCAACTAGATGTATATGATACATGTGGATGTGTCTATATTGATAAGTCAATACAAATTAATCAAGCACAAACACAAGGCAGCTGCTGTGAATCGTTAAGGAGTTCCCTCGACTGTCCCTCGGCTCCATCATCAAATCTACTGCAGACCTTTATCTTAACCCTCACGGGTGTTAAGTTCTCATCAGTATAAATGAATTAAGTCCAAACAAAAGCAGCATTTGCTATAACAATTAACAAAGCCCAAGGTCAGACGCTTAAAGTTAGAGGAGTTCATTTAGAAACAACATTTTTTCTCATGGGCAACTCTATGTGGCATGTTTCCGTGTAGTATCAAATGCAGAAAATCTTTATATTTTGGCAAAACATAGCAAAACCTAAAACGTTGTTTATAAAACCGTACTTACTTAAATGTGCTCATATTTCATCAAGCATAATACTTTTTAACCCTTATTTTCATAACATACTAAGCATATCCAAAACACCAATCAACGCAAAATAATTAAAAGTATAATATTTGATGTTTCTTTCCTTTGCTAACCTTTAAACCATGTAAAATTAAATCCTACTAATATTATAAACGCGAAAATTTGTGAGGATGTTTGGATATTCGTTGCTCACGCAAAAACTACTAAATACTAAATGGATTAGATACTAAATACTAAATGGATTTTGAGGAAACCTTGAAGTAATGTAGGCATTTATCTTGGCATTCCCACGGGAACGGAAACCACCGCACGCTGTAAGCTGAAGTCCACGCGGACGGAGTCGCGGGCAACAGCTAGTAGATAAATAAATTATGCTTTAGTTTTTATTGTTGTCGCACCTACTCCACTTCTAAGGTACGTTACATCTCATCATCTTATTTTACAAAAAACTTAGGTTTAAAGACCGTATAGGGGGGGCCACAGGCGTGGATTGCTTAGGGCATCAAGTAGTCTTAATCCGTCACTGTACCCACCAGACAAAGTCTTGCCGCCAAGTGATTCGTCGTGTTCCGGCATGATGTCTCGTGAAGCCGTACGGAGGACGGGTCTGAGCAGTTGTGTTGTGATGTGTGCCGGGTACGATGCGCCAAATATTGTTGTGTCCGGAGTTTGTTCATGGAGGCTCTCCAGATCAATCTCCTTCTGGAGTAATATCGTTAGTCATGTTGTTGGATTTACTTTTTTTGAGTAAATAGGCCTTAATAAACTAGCGCGCTTTACCATCAACGATTGCATCACTGCTTACCATCAGGCGGGATCGCGGTCAGGCACTAGTTTATAATTAGAAAGAAAAGTGCAAATAAAACTTTAAAAAAGAAAAACAAAAAGGAAAACTTGACCATGGCGCGTATGTTGGATCATTCGGTTGTCTACAAAATCGTTTGCGAGGAGGTGCTGATAATTACGTCATAGTCGTATAGTAGCAACAGAGGCGGCGTAAGGGGCCGCGCGCCTTCAAATATTTGTATGCATTGCTTCAAATCAAGAAAAAAATAAAAAAAGATATAAATTATTTTTTTTGTGAAAATTATTTTTATAGTCTGGCAACATTTGGTTACGTTGCGTAACTACCGCCTGTAAATCTTTGCCGCCGACGACCCGTGCGGGGAATCCCTTGTTTTATTTGTTTATGGGGCAAGTCAATTTTTTAGAGTGGGTTATCTTTGTGCTCTATAGTAGCACGCGGTTTTTTGGCAATTACACTGTACTTTTTTTCAGTGTCCACTGCGTAGTTCAATTAAAAGTGAGAGATCAGTCCTCGTTCATACTTTGTTTAGTAATTAGGGGAGCCCACACATATTCTGCGAGATTTGCGGGGGAGGCAGCTGCCTCCCCCTACCCCCACCTAGGTACGCCCATGGGGCCTCGCGAAATTTATCTAGCCCACACCAAATTTAGGTCTTGCCCCGCCTCTGTATAGCAACAACACGTCATAGTCTAAGCTTTTCGAGGGATTAGTACACAGCAATCTGTTTCCACGTCTTAGAAATCACATTATTCCCGAACAGCATGGCTTTGTTCAGTCGCGATCTACTACCACTAACTTAATGATTTTTACAAATTTTTTATTCCAAAATATGGACAAAGGCACGCAGGTTGATGCTGTCTATACTGATTTTCAGAAGGCTTTTGATAAGGTGGACCATAAATTACTTTTAGACAAGATTGCCTTCAACGGCATTAGAGGAAATCTGCTCAGATGGTTTGTATCGTACATTTTCCACAGAACACAGAAAGTTGTCATCAATGGATACGAGTCCGAATACACAGTTGTAGAATCCGGTGTGCCCCAGGGTTCGGTCTTGGGTCCTTTATTGTTTATCTTATTCATTAACGACATAAAGTCTTGTATAGTTAACTCTAAATTCCTTATGTACGCCGATGACATCAAAATTTTTAAATCCTGCACAAGTATGCAGGACTGCGTACTATTACAAGATGATCTATGCAGACTTTCGCAATATTGTCTTAGAAATAAACTTCACCTCAGCTTGCCAAAATGTCATTATATTTCTTTTACCAAAAACAAAACAGGTATAAATTTTCCCTACACGCTGAGTGGCATAATTTTGAACAGAACAGATTGCACGCGTGATCTTGGAGTACTTCTTGATAGTAAGTTACATTTTGACATCCATATTGACAATATTATCAATAGAGCCTTTCAAATGTATGGATTTATAATGCGATCTTGTAAAGAATTCAAAAAGACCTCCACTTTCCTCTTTTTGTATAAAACTTTAGTCCGTTCTCAGTTAGAATACGCGGTGCCCATTTGGAGCCCATTTTACGGAAAGTACAAGCACAGACTAGAAATGGTACAGAAAAAATTTCTTCGCACTACACATTATAAGTGTTACCACACTAAGATTTCCTATGCGGATCTGATAAAACGGTACAAAATATTAAGCTTGGAGCACAGGCGTACGCTGCTTATGGTTATGATGCTGTTTGGCATATGCAACAACAGGTTTAATTGCATGGAGCTTGTAAATAAAATATGTTATGTGGTACCTAGAATTCCTAGTAGGCGTGCAGTACGAACAATCCGCCTGTTCTACACAGAGCAATGTAGAACAAATGCTGGGGAAAGGGCTCCTCTGCGCCGATTATTGGAAGTTTATAATTCACATTTTGCAAACTTGGATATTTTCGCTCTTAACCAGAACAAATTTAGAAAGGTGGCAATTAATTTACTTTCTGGTAATCCTTAACTGTTACTGCTTCTTCTTCTTTATTTGCTTCTTCTTCTTTATTCTGCTTCATTTGGTGTGACGTGATTGTGCCCGCAGACCATATCTGGACGGGGCACGAATCTATAATATCTTGAATTGGTTTGTGTGATTTTTAGGGTTTAGTTTTAGTTTTATCATTAGTTACTTTCTGACTGTTCCCTTCTGTATGCGTCCGTTTCCTTATGTATGTAACAATCAATGTGATCCCGTGGACATTGGTGTGGGTTATATGTTTGTTTACTATGTATTATAGCCTACTATTAATATTGTAACATATAACTGTTTTTTGTCCCGAATAAATAAAATAAAAAATAAAATAAAAATAGTCAGTATGACGTGTTGTTGCTATCACACAGATTCTGCATCTCCCGTGCAAAGTTTACCGAGCGGCTAGCGTACCTATACAACGTTATTTTTTGTTACTGTTACCTATACAACGTTATTTTTGTTACTGTTACCTATACAACGTTATTTTTTGTTACTGTTACCTATACAACGTTATTTTTTGTTACTGTTACCTATACAACGTTATTTTTTGTTACTGTTACCTATACAACGTCATTTTTGTTACTGTTACCTATACAACGTTATTTTTGTTACTGTTACCTATACAACGTTATTTTTGTTACTGTTACCTATACAACGTTGTTTTTTATTTATGCGTTACCCGAAACACGTGTCCAGTATTTTCAAGTAAAGAATCTATGCACAAAATTTTAAAAAGATATATTAAAGCATGGCTGTTGAACGAGGTGATGCAATGTTAAACTCAACAACACGATTAACGGTGTTGCGCCAGCGGGAGATTGATCTGAAGACCCTCCACGACCAAACTCCCGACAACAACATTTGGTGCATCGTACCCGGTACATCATGGACACCAATGACTGAAGCTGAAGGAAAACATCTTGAGGAAACCTGGACTTTAAGTCTGAAATCGCCAACCCGCATTGAGCAAGCGTGGTGATTGCGCTCAATCCTTCTCTGTATGAGAGGAGACCTGTGCCCAGCAATGGGACGATAAATGGGTTGATGATGATAATGATGACCCGGCACACATCGCAACACAACTGCTCACTCATCCTCCGTACGGTTTCACCAGACATCATGCTGGAACACGACGAATCGCTTGCAGCCAAGACTAAGTTCTGAAGGTGGGTCGTCATTTCAGCCGATATTATGGCCTACCATCAAGTTATTGGAATTGTATTCTTGAAAATTAGCTTACTAACATCACGCGTATTTTATGAACAGCTTTGGCAGAGCTGTAGCCGTATTAGTTATACAGGGAACTGTAGACATTTCACCATTTATAAAGTATCAAGTTATACTGGGCGTGGAAACTGGTTCAGCTAAGAGGCTTTGGTACCAGCAAAACTATTCATTCACTCACAAAGTCGGTCTTACATTCGCTCTCATTCATCGTTCTTTCATTCAAGCTTGCTCGTTCAGGGAAGTTTTTTGTAGCATATTATGGTTATTATACTGGCTATGTTGCGTGGCTTTGAGCGCCCTTTTAGGCGATTTCGTTGCAAATAAAAAGCGTTTAAGAGAGTTTTTTTTTGCTTTTTTGTAATATCTCGTGATTCTAGTGTATGTAAGTATGACTACTAAGGGCGGGGTCTTGGATTCGTTCCTCCGGTTAAGCTGTGTTTTGGATGGCTGTATTTGCCGGAGTGATCGGTTGATGATGAGGCGCTTAATATACAAAAATTATGGCACAAAGCGCCTCACGCTTTTTTTTTAAATTATTTTTAACTTTTTAGATAGATATTCTTTAAAAGCATGTTCTTTCAGTTTTTTAAACTATATTTATTTTCAACTTTTTAGTTGGATATTCTTTTCAAAAAAGAATACTGTGGGACATTTTACAGTAATGAGCCGCTCACTCGTAGTCCTAAGAGTTAGAGACGGACAAACAAACAAGCAAGCAAGCAAGCAAGCAAGCACGCAAGCACGCAAGCAAACAAACAAGCAAGCAAGCAAAATACAACTAAAGCTAATAAAAACCATGTAAAAATGGTGTTTTTTTTATGGATATCTAATCAAAATTCCAGGAGTTAGAAGTTGTAGGTCGTAGATTCGAACCCTATCAGGCGCTTTACTTTGTGTAAATTATTTCATCAGCACTGCTTTCAAAACGGTGAAGCGAGACATTGTGAGGGACCCGGCATGTCCTAGAGGCAATACTTCTAAGACATGTGACTTTTTACACATTTACACATTTTTTTAGTGAACAGTCTCTTAATAAACGCACTTTTCCATCAACGATTGCATCACTACTTACCATTACTTTTTTTTTGTATTGGGTGGGAATACATCAAATGACTTCTCCCGCTCTGGGCGGAGCTTAAGGGCGTGTCAGACTTTTACTGACTAAAACCCACCCGTGTTCCTTCACATGCCTGTGCGCCAGGGCCACGGTTTCTTTTTTAACCAACCCGCAACCATGACCCAGGCATTAGTCATCGTGGACCCCGTCACGATGTGCTGACACCTCTTTGAGGCGCGCGTGAAACCCAACGCGCCGTCGACTCGGGCCTGGTTCTTACCGGGTGGCGAGCTGCCCACTGCTAGACGCCCGCAAGCCCGCACCTACAGTGGCCGGAAGTTCGGTGTTGTCACCCGACCATGGCGTCTTCTGCAGTTGCTAGAGGCGTGAGGGCGGTATCCAGGCAACCTTTAGGCGGGATTGCGGTCGAGCACTAGTTTATAATTATAAAAAAGATAAAAAAATACTAGGTATAAGTCTACCAAATCCATACTAATCTGTCTGCATATAACATCCCGCTAAGACCAATAGGAGTAGAGCAGTAATAAAAAATGTCGCGAAAACGGGAGCTAACGCGGACGTACTACATATTGCTCCCATTATTTTAACAGGCGCTTATTTTATATCAACTGAGATCTTTTTAATTTACGGGAACCACCGCGCGTTGTAAACTGAAGTCCACGCAGACGGAGTCGCGGGCAACAGCTAGTAATTATATAAAAAATAAAATATTCCGACGAATTGAGAACCTCCTCCTTTTTTAAAGTCGGTTAATAAAAGAACAAAAGAAAAACTGCTATAAGTCTACCAAATCTGAAATATTTCCTAATCCTGTCATACGTTGTGGCAACAGGGTTTTATTAATTTTACCAGGTGTTTTATTGTCATTCGCTTATCGATATTTTTAGCTGTTGTGTTATGTTTTTATTTTGTTATCGTTATTAACACTACCTTTCGAGTTCTTAAAATTTTATATTGAACCCGTTACCTACTAAATAAAAAGTTGAATACAACCCGAAAATTAAATGTATATCCAGTTTGAATGATTTCTTTTTTTCTTGCTTTCCTGGTATATTGACGTTGCTAGCTGGCAGTATGGTGGATAGTTTCATTTAATATTCTGTGTTAGTAGTATTGTATAAAGTCATGTGTTTTTTTTTTTAACTAAACAGACAGCTGTGCTTCTGGGGAGTTTGTTCCGCCACTTCTTCTTCCTGGCAAAAGCAACTAGGAACTGGCGAAGGGCAGGCGTTTTATGAGACTGTCTTATGTAATATTGACGTTCAAAAAGTACTAATTCTCAGCCTAATTTTAATAAATAACTATTGATTCATTGATTGTGTATCTCTCCTTCTATGGATCTCTATGGTTTACCTAAAGCTGACGCGAACGGAATATCCGTCCTTTAAGAGGGGACTCTGGCGTGGCGTTTTCTCCATACAAACGTATTCCGCTGTTTTCTTCGCAGGATAACGCTTTTAGAACAATTATTTTTTTCTACAATTTTACACCTTCATTATACTTACGTATCATTTGATTTTTTCGAAAACTTAATCAATAAAAGAAATATGATATTTCAAAATCCCGAAACATAATCCATTTTTACCGCGATGTTCAGACGACTATTAGGCATATGTGATAAGTTTTTGACAAAATAACAAAATAATAGAGGCATAGGTATAGTCATCCTCTAACTTTTCATGTAAAAATAATTGAGATCTGTCGTGTTTTGAAAAAGAAAACAGCGGAATACGAAACGTCTTTTGGTCAATGTTTTTAATAGTAATATCAGCCTGAATTGCAACTGTCCTTTTCGCACTTTACGGAGAGAGGTTGGAAGCGGCGCGACGGCAACAGTTTCTTCAAATACCTATTTTTCAAATTCCTTTTGGCATTCGAGTCCCCCCTTAAGACTCCTATCTTGACGGGTGGCCACAAGTCATTGGTGGCCTAAGGAGAGGCCGTAATGGAACCGAAGACACAATGAGTTTGCTCGCCTGCATCAAAAGTTCTAACCAGTGTTTCTTCTTGTCTACAGAAGAAGAATGTGAGGAGTCAATCTTCCCGACGGGCGTGGTGCGTCACCGGCCGGAGCCTCCCGGGACACTCGCGCAGTCCACCCGGTTCACAGCACACGAGATCAAGCTCATGTACCGCGGGTTCAAACAGGTATCTAATAAACTAACCTCACAAAAACCACAGTCTAAAAATTATACAGTCGTCCAACAAAGACGTCTAGACAGAGCAATCGTGCGGGGTGTGAGGGGCGAGACGCGGGTAAGCGGCTCCCGAACTGTGAACAAAAGTTTGTTCGTAGTTCGGGATATATTATCAAGGGTTGACGCGTGTTTATTTTTATGATACAGCTATCAATGTTGATCTGCAATAAATAAATAATTTCATAAATATTGTTTATTTGTGACAACCCTGGCCGATGCGTTACTGTCTAGACGATGTCGGCATTTTACACGAGATCAAAGGCGTCGACCTACTGTATGATTTTTATACTATGCCATAACTATGTACTCACTCGTAGTGGTTGAATTATTGACTGCTGCGCTGCGTGTCGCGGGTTTGATTCCTGCATGGAGCAAATATTTGTATGACCTGATAGTTGTTCCGGGTCTAGATGTTTGTGTATATGAGTTTATATGTTTGTAAACGCACTCCCGAAACGGGAGAAAGCCCATAAGTGGCGCAAACTAAAATTCATTTTTTTAATTTTTGTATATAAATTATAAACTAGCGCTTGACCGCAATCCCGCCTGATGGTAAGCATTGACGCAATCGATGATGGTAAAGCGCACTAGTTTATTAAGAGCCTATTCACTCTAGACTTGAAGACACTCAAATTGTAGGCAAACGGACGACGGAAACACCGCCGCTGGCAAATTGTTCCAGTCCCTCGATATGCGCGGTATGAAAGAGGAGGCGAAACGCTTCGTCCGTAGTGGTGTCAACGACGTAAGGGTGGAAACTCGCCGTACGGCGGGTCGTTCGAAGGTGGAACGGAGATGGGAGGATTAAATCATGCAATTCCCTCGCACACTCACCGAAAATAATCCTATAGAACACCGAAAAGCTGGCTACTCTACGCCTATGCTCCAGGTTCTGGAAACCGTTTTGAGTTAAATCTGAGTTGCCAATCAGCCTCGTCACCGAATCCAAAGAGGCCAGGTGACATTTTGCAGCACCAGCCCAAATGTAGCTGCAGTACTCCACACACGAGCGGATCTGACGGTTTTGTTTATGAATATTTCTATAAATACAACCAAATGGCGTATAACCAGTTTTTTTTTTTTGTTATTTTTAATGGAAATAATTATGTACTGGTATATAAACACGTCGTGGTGGCCTAATGGTTAAAACACCAGCCTCTCAAGTGTGAGGGCGCGGGTTCGATTCCAGGTCAGGCAAGTACCAATGTAACTTTTCTAAAGTTATATGTACTTTCTAAGTATATCTTGGACACCAATGACTGAAGCGTGGTGATTACGCTCAATCCCTCTCTGTATGAGAGGAGACCTTTACCTAGCATTGAGACGATAAAAAGGTTGATGATGATGACAAGTAGTTGTACCGGGTCTGGCTGTTTGTGTGTGTGAATTATATGTTTGCCAACAATGTGGGCCAACGTTTAAAAAAAAAAAATCATATATTCCAGCGCTTAAATACCTAAACTTCATTTGACGGTTTTGTTCATAGATGTAGGATTTCATTGCTACGCAAAAGATACACAATGCGTGTGAGCGAGAGATCCCGATCCAGTTGATTTCAGAGGAGAAAGAAAGAGAGAAAAAATAAATGGCAGTTGAGACTTTATTTTCACAAGTAAGGGCCCCTAGAGTCCCAGAGTTCTTTGGTGCGTGGTGTATTTTGTGAATATTTTAATAATCCCTTAATAAAAGAACAAAAAATATTAAGCTCGGCTATGGTGTCATGTTCTGTGTGTGGTTTTGTTCATGAATATTTCTATAAATACCGCTAGATGGCGTATAACTAGTTTTTTTTAGTCATTTTTAATGGAAATGTATGTAGAGGTATATAAACTGCAACAGGTATCTGGCTATTTGTGTATGTGCATTTTAATGTTCATAAAAGTTACCACGATACCGCAGTTATTGCTAGAAAAAAATGGTAAGATAATGAACCTCCCTGGACGAGCTGCTTCTTAAAGACCTCTATAGGCAGAATTGCAATATGGAAGACACTACATATCTCTGTTTGTTTCAGGAATGTCCTTCAGGCGTGGTGGATGAAGAGGCTTTCAAGAATATCTTCTGTCAGTTCTTCCCGCTTGGAGGTACCTAAGTATTTATAACTGACACAAAAAAGGCGCAGATTGACAGCCTCTGTGGCGTAGCGGTAGCGAACGCGGCCGCTGCGCAAGGAGGCGCGGGTTCAATCCCCGCGCAGTGCAAATATTTGTATACATTAATATGAATATTTGCACTGGTCTGGTCGTGCCTCGGAAAGCACGTTAAGCCGTTGGTCCCGGTTGCCATACGAACATCTAGTAGCAGTCGTTACGTGTTGTTGGAGCCCTCAAAAGTCCAACAATTAGTCTAACTGCAATGCTTCGATATCGCCTTCGGGTTGTGGAGGTCAGGCGGCAGTCGCTTCACGGAAAATATCGAAGTTTAGCCAAAATCAGCAGTTAGACTGGTAAAGTGGACCCCAGGCTCTAATGCCGAAAAAAAGTAGCTTCGGCTGCGACTGGGATTAACGCTGAGATGATGACAAAAAAGGCACAGATTCTGAATTCGGTAGTTTTTCTTTGCTTATCACCCCAAAACTCCATTAAGTATAAGCCGATTTGCAAAATCCTTTTAATATGAAAAATATGTCTCAAGGGTGTTTTTTCTTTTTCAATGTTCTTTTAATATTATCTCAGGGGTGTTTTTTATAATATAAAGACTTAAGAGACTTTGAACCCTTAGTTTATTTCGGCTATCTTCTAAGAGTAGTCAGCTAGTTAAGGATGTATCCAAGGTATGAAAATCAAAAAAAAATAATTAGTCCGTCTTATAGTTAATAAAAAAATTATGACCCGTATTTTTAATTTTGTCGAAATTACCAAAAACTACTGATATATAGAGTATTAAAGTTACAGAGCGGGGGGTAATTACGTCACGCCATGGTGGCGTGACGTCGTGCGACATTTCAAATCAATATATCTGCCTAAGTATTTGAATGAAAGAAAAAAATAAAAAAAAAAACACGTGATCACATTAAATTATTTTTTAGGATACAACCCAATTACGTGTATCCATTAATTGTCGTGGCGGCCTAGTGGTTAAAACACCAGCCTCTCAAGTATGAGTGCGCGGGTTCGATTTCAGGTCAGGCAAGTACCAATGTAACTTTTCTAAAGTTATATGTACTTTGTAAGTTATTTTATTTATATCAATTTCATTAATTACATGGCTAATATTTACATATATAATAATAATATTTAATAATAATAAGAAATATATGTATAATAATACATCTAATATTTGCAAATATTTGTGTGACCTGCAAGTAGTTGTTCCGGGTCATCATCATCATCATCATCTCTTTCTAAGTATAATTTGGAAACCAATGACTGAAGGTGAAGGAAAACATCTTGAGGAAACCTGGACTTTAAGTCTGAAATCGCCAACCCACATTGAGCAAGCGTGGTGATTACGCTCAATCCTTCTCTGTATGTGAGGAGACCTGTGCCCAGCAGTGGGACGATAAAAAGGTTGATGATGATGAATCCAATTACGTAACAAACAATCAGTAGTAATAGGTTTCATTTTGACAGCATTGAACAATGCGTTGTTGACGTTCTTTAGCAGACAATTATTACGTAACAAACAATCAGTAGTAATAGGTTTCATTTTGACAGCATTGAACAATGCGTTGTTGACGTTCTTTAGCAGACAATTATTACGTAACAAACAATCAGTAGTAATAGGTTTCATTTTGACAGCATTGAACAATGCGTTGTTGACGTTCTTTAGCAGACAATTATTACGTAACAAACAATCAGTAGTAATAGGTTTCATTTTGACAGCATTGAACAATGCGTTGTTGACGTTCTTTAGCAGACAATTATTACGTAACAAACAATCAGTAGTAATAGGTTTCATTTTGACAGCATTGAACAATGCGTTGTTGACGTTCATTAGCAGACAATTATTACGTAACAAACAATCAGTAGTAATAGGTTTCATTTTGACAACATTGAACAATGCGTTGTTGACGTTGTTGAGCAGACAAATATTTCGCTCTTATGAAGCAATGCATTAGCAAATATGCTTCGAAATGATTCAATTGATAGTATAGCAATATCTACAAAACGCCACATGCAAACAACACGGCATACTGACGTCACACGAATTCTAAATCTCGCAAGCAGAGTTTACCGAGCAACTAAGCATACATACAACTTCTCAACATCAAGCGTTGGCCAAGTTGTTTTTGATTTCCTAATATATTGACGTGGCTAGCTGGCATTTGGTGAATAGTTTCATTTAATGTGCTGTGCTAGTATAGTATAAGGTCATGTGCTTTGTTAGCGCAGTGGATAAGCTATTGACTGATGTACTGCCTGTCGTGGGTTATACTCAATACTTTATTGTTTTCCACGTGTATTCTTAGATGGTAATTACTTAAAATTAGTTCATGTGGACCCTGTCGGACACAACAATATAAGTGAAGCTAGGAGAGAAGAAGCACTTTTTTACACAGTACTACGTTGCTTGCTATCCCAGTATGGTTCGATCCCCGCACGGAACAAGTATCTGTATGACCTACAAGTAGTTGTTCCGGGTCAACATCATCATCTCAGCGTTAATCCCAGTCGCATCCAAAGTTTTTTCAGCTTTGGAGTCTGGGGTTCGCTTTACCAGCCTAACTGCTGAATTTGGCTAAACTACGATATTTTCCGTGAAGCGACTGCCTTGTGGAGGTCAGATGACCTCCACAACCCGAAGGCGAAATCGAAGTATTGCAGTTAGACCAATTGTAGGACTTTTGAGGGCTCCAACAACCCGTAACGACTGCCACAAGATGTTGTTATGGCAACCGGGACCAACGGCTTAACGTGCTTTGCGAGGCACGACCAGACCAGTGCAAATATTCATATTCATGCATACAAATATTTGCACTGTGCGGGGATCGAAACCGCGCCTCCTTGCGCTACGCCACGGAGGCTGTCGTAGAAGTATTTGTTCCGGGTCTGGCTGTTTATGTATCTGGGTTTATGTGTTTTGAGTGTGGGGCAAAGTTTAAAAAAAAACCGGCCAAGAGCATGTCGAACTCACGCACAAAGGGTTCCGTACCATTGATTTATGAAATTAAAGGATTTAAGTTATTTGTGTGTAAGATTATGCGGTAATTAACGGTTTACGATTTACGAGGTATTAAAAAAACTACTTACTAGATCTCGTTCGAAACAATTTTTTTGGTAATTTTTATTTATTTTTTTTAGATTTTTCATTTTCTTATTTTAGAAGTTAGAGGGGAAATTTGGCAAAATTTCTGTTACTAACTTTTTTCCACTTTGGAAGCATCTGTCACGCAAACTATTCGGTTTAGAAAAAAAAATATTCAAGAAACCTCCATATCATTTTTGAATACCTATCCATAGATACCCCACAAGTACCTATGTGTTTGAAGAAAAAAAAATTTTTGAGTTTCAGTTCTAAGTATGCAGAGACCCCAATTTTTTTTTTTTTTTGCTTCAAAATCTTAATGCCGTTCACATAATACATACCAAGTTACAACAGTATAGTTCTTATAGTTTCGGAAAAAAACGGTTGTGGATGGACAGACGGACAGACAGACATGAAGAATCTATAAGGGTTCCGTTTTTTGCCATTTGGCTACGGAACCCTAAAAATTAACGTACAGCTGTGCTGCTGTGCCCGCTAAAGCACTAGGAAGTAGCGAAGGGCGGGCGTTTTGGGGGACTGTCTGGTGTAAACCTTTAAAAAGTGCTGAATCTCAGCCTAATGTAAAAATAATACAGTGAAACTTGGTTAAGTGGGACCTGGATAAGTGAGAAACCTCCATAACTGGAACTCATGCTGAGGTCCTAACACTTTGGCACTGAATTACCTCTGTTAGTGGGACGAGGTATGCCTCTATATCTGGGATTTGTTCTATTGATTTATCGTCATAGTTACCTCTATAACTGAGACAGCGAGTAAATTTTATATGCATAAACCTCTGTAACTGAGATAACATTGTTTGTTTACTCATTCTTATTCTACCCACAAATTACGTTAGATTTTGAGTATAAAAAAGTTAAAAAGCTACTTTGTTTCAGATGCCACTCAATACGCTCACTATGTATTCAAGACAATTAAGCACAAACAAAGCGGGAAGGTGAACTTCGAGGTAAGTGGGACACAAGTATGACAAGCGCCCAGCCTTTACCGCGATCCCATCTGATGGTAAACAGTGATGCAATCGTTGATGGTGAAGCGCGCTAGTTTATTAAGAGCCTATTCACTCTAGCCTTGATGACACTTAAATTGTAATCGGACACAATAATGCTGTGGGCAATTTTATGTTTTATAACTATAAACTTACTAGCTTTCCGCCCGCGGCTTCACCCGCGTAAAGTTCGGTTATATCGCGCTTTTAGATTTCCCTCGGGAACATTATTTTTTCCGGGATAAAAGGTAGCCTATGTCCTTTCTCAGGGTCTAAAGATTGTCTGTGCCAAATTTCATCAAAATCGGTTGAGAGGTTTAAGCGGGAAAGCGTAACAGACAGACAGAGTTACTTTCGCATTTATAATATTAGTATGGATTTCAATGAGATAAGGCAGGCTAATACCCTGTGCGCCCCTCAAGTGACCTCAGGGAAGACAGTGACTCAATGGTCACGTGATGCCGTACACAGCGAGGCCTAAGGGAGGCCTCTTGTACAGTCTCACCAACGATGTACCTTACAGGCGTTGCGACTTTCCGAGGCTCCAGAATTGGTCATTTATGAGGAACCAGAACCAACCCAATGTGCGGATAATGATCACCAGGGTGGGGTTCTTCTTCAGCCTATAGAGGTCCACTGCTGGACAAAGGCCTCCCGCAAGGCTTTTATTACTTTGGGGGAAATTGCCATAATCCCTACGCTTGGCAGGCGGGTTGGGGATCGCAGTAATTTGTTATTCCACAGGAGAAGCGCTGCTGCCCGCTTCCCTGGTGAGAGTTCCCTTAGTCACCTCTTACGGCACCCACGGGAGGATATGGGTAGGTACTATTCTAAGCCTGGTACCACATGGGAGGGGGTGGTTTTAGTCAGGTAAATACACTCCCCAACTTCGCTCACCAGAGGACGAGTACGTTTTGAGGATTTTTTCGCCACGAAAACAAAAAAAAAAAAAAATTTTATTGTATTAAGTATTTTATAATTATAATTTAATTTATTTAATGACTACAAAGGTGCAATAGTTATTAACTTATCTACTAAGGGTTAGTAACAGTTAAAAAAACTTTTTTACAAAAAAACAACCGACTTCCAAAAGCCACTACAAAGGGAAAAATAACTAATTTCGGAAGTCGGTGTCAAAAATAAATATACAAAACCAAAGACACCGACTTCCGAGATTAGTTATTTTTCCCTTTGTAGTGGTTTTTGGAGGTCGGTTGTTTTTTTGTAAAAAAGTTTTTATTTTACACTTTTTCGTTGTTAAAAGTACTATGTATACAGTTGCATCCGGTCAGACTGGAAGCTGACGCAAATATAGTTGGGAAACGATATAATTTTGTTTACTTTAAGTTTTACCCGTAAGTATTCCCTCAGCTGCCTATGGTCTTCATCATCAAATTTACTGCAGACCATTATTTTAACACAATGGGTGCAAAGGTCTCATCAATATAAATGAATTGAGTCCAAATACAAGGTAGCTACTGTAAATCGTTTAGGAGTTCCCTGAACTGACCTTTGTCATCATCATCAGCTCCCTAATGACAGTCACCACCCATCTAGGTGTAAGGTTCTTGTTAATACAAATTATTCAAGCACAAACATAAGGTAGCTGCTGTGAATTGTTGAGGAGTTCCTTCGACTGTCTCCCGGCTCCATCATCAGATCTACTCCAGACCTTTACTAAATTGTAGTGCTTTATAATACTTAATGAAAATGCTAAGAAATGCACTAGTCGCCCCTGCAATTTTTGAAAGTTTCCCTTGTTTTCTCTGGTCTTCCACCATCAAACCGTGATATCCTTATCATGGGACCACCTTGGGAACGTCTTCTTTCCAACAGAAAAAGAATTATCAAAATCGGTTCATAAACGACGAAGTTATGCGCGAACAAACATAAAAAAAAAAAAAGCATATATACGGTCGAATTGAGTAACCTCCTCCTTGTCGGTCGGTTAAAAACTAATCATGACTGCCGCAGAAGCAATGCTAACCAGTACCTAAGCACCGGCGCATCGAACTTGTCGGCCATGGTTTGTAGGATGCTGTTAGCGCTGGTCCTAGTTCTATCTAGTAAAGAGGTCGCCTTCTTCTTCATGATAGCATGAAAGTAATCAACCCGCGCCAAAGCGAACATGCCGGACGCACTGCAGTACCTAGGTAACCCCAACAGCACCCGAAAACCATTATTATATTGCACACGCAGGGCGTCTAGAGCCTTTGGCGAACAGTTACCCCACAGACCGTCTGGTTAAAAAGTAATTTAGTCTGAGAATCAGCACTTTTCGAAAGCCAATTTTTAAATAAGACAGTCCCGCATAACGCCTGCCTTTCACCACCGCCTAGTACTTTCGCTGGGGAGAAGAACTGGCGGAACAAACTGTACCATCACACAGCTACCCCTTTCAATTCTATTCCTACAGTTTCAGTAGTCCAAGATATAAATGTCAGTCTATACTTCTAGTAGCAAAACCACTCTAACTTGATATTTTTTTAAGAAAGATCAGCTTGACCTGGTTTTCGGTGTAAAAGACAGATGTACCAATATATTTAGAACTTCATTTTGTAAACTTTGCAGGACTTTTGAAGTAAAGTTTCTCTTAATTAAATTATTAGAATTTACTTCTATGTACATTTTGTGTTTTGCTTTTAACTAATTTACTTCATCATTTCATTCTGCCTCATTGGTCGCAATCATGTCTCCTGAGCAAGAGTTCTGGTTTTGATTATCAAGTCAGGGAAAATGTTTCTGTGAAGTGGAAACTTTTTTTTTATGATTAAAGTATAAACTAGCGCTTGACCGCAATCCCGCCTGATGGTAAGCAGTGACGCAATCGTTGGTGGTAAAGCGCACTAGTTTATTAAAAGCCTATTCACTCTAGCCTAGAATACACTCAAATTGTAGTCCGACGGAAACACCGCCGCCGGCAAGTTGTTCCAGTCCCTTGATGTACGCGGTATAAAGTAGGAGGCGAAACGCTTCGTCTGGATCGTAGTAGTGTTAACAACGTAAGGATGGAAACTCGCCGTACGACGGGTCGTCCGATGGTGGAACGGAGATAGGGGAATTAAATCATGCAATTCCCTCGTATACTCCTCAAAATGCATCCTATAGAACACCGAAAGGCTGGCTACTCTACGCCTGTGCTCTAGGTTTTGGAGACCGTCTCGAGTTACTTCTTTAACGACGTTGAGTACCTACTTTTGTTGGATGGGAAAAAGAATCGAATTCGCGTAAGCGTGACCGGCCCGACACGGCGAGATATGCATAATGTATACCGTTTATACAATACTAGCGACAAGCCCCGGCTTTGCACGGGTGCAATGCTGATACTAATTAAACTACTGAAAAACTGAACGTGTAAAAAACATAGTGGCCCGCCGCCGCTCGTGCTGCCCGACCATGGAGCAAATATAGAGAGGAGGTGTGGGGGGGGGGGATTTCTCTAAGAAACAACGCGTGAAAATTTGCGGGATGAGGGGTACAAAAAGTGGGCGGGATCTTGTTAGATCCTGCCCCCTTTTTTGTTTTCCATGTACCGGTCAAAAGCAAAACTGCTTGCTTCTTTTGAATTTGATGTTACTACGTAGTTTAACTATCTCACACTAGATGTCATAACATCTGCTACTACAGGGGCGTACTCAGAATTTTCGTACCATTACCCATTATGTAAACAAGTGACAATTTGAGTGTCTTCAAGGCTAGAGTGAATAGGCTCTTAATAAACTAGTGCGCTGTACCATCAACGATTGGTAAGCAGTGATGCTTACCATCAGGCAGGATTGCGGTCAAGCGCTGGTTTATAATATGTAAAAAAAAGTAATACTTTCCTAAATCAAAAGTAGCATGATGCGAGTGAAGCTGTGCTGCTGCCCTATATTTGCTCCATGCGCCCGACTAACCGCTCCTGCCCGCAATTTTTAAATCTGTAATATCTTCGAAAATATTAATTTAAATAATAATACGCTTATAAACTGAAGTTCACGCGGACGGAGTCGCGGGCAACAGCTAGTTATTCATATAAGTAAAATATAAACTATCTCTTCAATACATAGTATAAAACAAAGTCGCTTTCGCTGTATGTCCGTATGTATGCTTAGATCTTTAAAACTACGCAACGGATTTTGACGCGGTTTTTTTTAATAGATAGAGTGATTCTTAAGGAAGGTTTGTATGTATAATAAACGCATAATATAGTAGAGAAACACTGAGAAATCTAAAAAGCGCGATAAAACCGAACTCCACGCGGGCGAAGCCGCGGGCGGAAAGTTAGTTTATTATAAAACGCAGTTTTTATTTAGATCAGAATCAAACCACCTAAATGGTTATTGAATTATGAATCCCATCAGTATAGAAATGCAATCTTCTTGTTTTTCAAGGTGAGATTCAACTTCCACCCTTGATCAGTGGCCTCTGTGGAATAAATACCATAATTTTGCCAATAACACGTGTAACAAATTATAGAAATTCTTTGAAAATTTTATTTCACAATAATGGTGGATATCGCCAATGACAGTTGAAAAAGACGGCCGCGTGTACCGTCTATGAGGGAGGTTTGAGGCAAAGTCATGATTGGAGCACTATGCTGCGATATTTCAATATTCTTTTCGAATTATTCACTGAATGCACTTTTTACTACATAAACCACGCGCTTTTATTTAGTAAACGACACTATAAATAATTTTAAAAGTCCAATGAAAAATGCGCGTGGCACTCATCTTAGCTTTCCCGTCTAAACCCCCGAAATCTGTTTTCTATACAACGTGTAACATAAAGGGTAAATACATAACCAGGGCATGGCATCTTTACATGATATCAAACGATATTGGAAGGATTTTTTAAATCTATTTCTTTATGTTAGGAAGTTATGATTAAAAACACCGCCTGTGATAGGCTACTACCATACTAGGCGCACAGAGTTATTGAAGACATTTATCCGGTTTTTGCAAGTAACGTGACGTGTAACGAGTAGTTTTTAATGTATGTAGTGTGGTGCCACGTTTGTTATGGTTTGATTGTAAGAAACACACGAAACCGAAATTTGACAATTTTTTGAGTATTTTACTTTGAGTTGAAACCTTTCAGATATCGTTTGATATCATGTAAAGATGCCATGCCCTTGGTATGTATATACCCTTTATGTTACACGTTGTAGAAATGCAATTCTTTATATAAAAATGACAGATTAGATTGGTACTAAGTAGTCATATTAGATTGGTACTAAGTAGTCATATTAGATTGGTACTAAGTAGTCATATTAGATTGGTACTAAGTAGTCATATTAGATTGGTACTAAGTAGTCATATTAGATTGGTACTAAGTAGTCATATTAGATTGGTACTAAGTAGTCATATTCATATTTTGTTTTTCTTTCTACTTTGAAATACAAATACTGACTCAAAGGTTAAGTCTAGCCTTCGTGGCGGCAGCGGACGCGGCCGCTGCGCAAGGAGGCGCGGTTTCGATCCCCGCTCAGTGAACTTTTTTGTATAGGTACATGAATATGAGTATTTGCACTAGTCTGGCCGGGTCTCGGAAAGCACGTTAAACCGTTTGTCCCCGTTGCTATACGAAAATCTAATGGCAGTCGTTACTGGTTGTTGGAGCCCTCAAAAGTCCAACAATTGGTCTAACTGCAATGCTTCGATATCGCCTTCGGGTTGTGGAGGTCAGACGGCAGTCGCTTCGCGGAAAATATGGAAGTTTAGCCAAAAATCAGCAGTTAAACTGGTAAAGCGGACCCCAGACTGCAAAGCTGAAAAAGCTGCGGATGCGACTGGGATTAACGCTGAGATGATAATGATGATGATGACTATCAATAGCAATGGATTGACAGTTGAACAACATTCATTGCATTAATTAAGTTGTTAAGCAGAAACATTTTTCCAACAAATTGAGCAATGGACCACCAATATACTTCAAAGTGACTCAAATTGATATAAAACTGATATCAATATTAGTTTCTACTTTTTCATTTATTTCTTCGACTCGGCAAATAAAATTATACTCGATTCTTGATCCCTACAATAAAAATAATGGAGTAATTTGAACAAAAGCCAAATCACATCTATTTGAAACAATGATGGCGGATCCCGGCCGATAGAAAAGGACACACATATTCATTTTATACTATGAAAGAGAGAGAAGGAGATATTCGAATAAAAGTACCTATTGTTGGAGAATAATTCAATCGTTTTGTTTGTAATTGGAATTAATTATTTAGTGGTGGTGTAGTATCGCCAACCCGCATAGAGTAAGCGTGGTGATTACGCTCAATCCGTCTCTGTATGAGAGGAGGCCTGTACCCAGCAGTGGGACGATAAAGATAAAGATAAAGATTCATTTATTGCATAACTGTGTACATATTGATGTTATTTAATTGTAAATACAATGATTTGGCTCAACAGTTTATCCAAGTCGGACATGCAATATCAAATAAATAAAAGATTATAAACGGATACGATAAGTCTAAATTACATTAAATTACATTAAATTACTTTATTAATTTTTACCAAAATATTCATTTAAATTATAAAACACATTATCAATTAAAAATTTCTTTAACATTGTTTTATATATATTTCCATTTAATTGCCTAATTGCGATTGGCAGTTGGTTGTACACACGAATGGCAGTAATATACGTACTTTTATAATAAATCATATTATTTACACAAGGCAAATTAATATCATATTTATATTGTCTACGAACATTTCTGTTTGAGTCAGATTTAAAATTAAAAAAATTGCATATTATTTTTGACAAACAAACATAACTCCAGTATATAAATTCCAGTCAGCGTTAGGAAACCTTTAGTTTTAAATACATCTCTCAACGATTCAGTACTATGCATGTTATATATTGTCTTGATACATTTTTTCTGGAGAATGAAAGTGGATTGTACGTTAGTCGAGTTCCCCCAGTAAATAACACCATAAGTTAAAAAGGGATAAACATTTCCATAATAGGCACTTCTAGTGATATCAACATTTGTGGTTTCTGCCAAGATAGATAATGCATAACAAGCACTAGATATTTTTTTATTTATTTTTGCAATATGCTCTTTCCAATTCAAATGTTGATCTATCGTCACACCCAGAAAATTAATATCGTTTACTTCTTCAATGGTTATGTTAGACACGTTTATATTTAATTTCATGGGTTTACTCCTATAATTTCTTAATTGGACTAATTTGGTTTTAGAAAGGTTCACTTTTAAATTTAGTGACTGCAACCAATCTATTATTGTAGTTAATGTTTTATTTATTTCATTTTCATAGTGAAGAACATTTGCATCATTTGAAATAAATATAGTTGCATCGTCGGCATACATTACACAAAGGTGGTCGATTATATTTGGTAGCTCATTTATGTATATGAGAAATAATTAGGGACCTAATATACTGCCCTGGGGTACACCTAGTAATACATTTTCAAATTCAGATTTGACTACCTCAACCATTTTAGTACTTTCATTATATACTTCGATAATTGTTGCCTGCATTCTGTTACTCAAATAATTTTCTATCAGCTTCAGAGCTAAACCTCGAATTCCTATGCCTTCTAGTTTATTTAGTAGGATATTATATTTTACGCAGTCAAATGCTTTTGACATATCAATAAAAAGGGCAGCACATTGCTTTTTATCATTTATTTTTTCCCAGACAGTGTTGAAAAATTTATATATTGCCAAAGATGTTGTTTTACTCTTTTGAAATCCGAATTGGTTTGCGCTTAGGATATTATTTTGTTCCATATAAATTGTAATTCTGTTATATATTACTTTTTCAAATATTTTAGAAAAACTTGGTAATAGTGCAATTGGTCTAAAGTTATTCATATCATGCCGTGATCCCTTCTTGTATAGAGGCTTTATAAGGGCTTTTTTTAAAGTTTCGGGAAATTCTCCTGTTTCTAACATTAAGTTTATTATATATACAAGTGGGTCGACAATAAATGAAATACTTTCTTTAATAATTTTTATAGGTATACCATCATGTCCAAAACTAGATTTATTCTTTAATTTTTTTACTATGTTACTTATTTCGTATCTATCTGCTGGGTAAAGAAAAATACTATTTGGATTTGCGCTACTTGTATGTTGTGAGTTATAGTTACCATCAGTTGACGTTTTGTTATTTTGGTTAATATAGAAATGATTGAAAGTACTAGCTAATTTGGTAGGTGATTTTATAATAGTATTATTCTGTACTATGTAGTCTATTGTAGATTGAAGAACGTTTGTAGTTTGGGTTTGTCTTTTAATTAACGTCCATGTCGCTTTAGTTTTGTTGGCACTAGATGATATGAATTTGGCATTTGATAGTTTTTTAGCCTCTTTTGTTACACGTTTTAAAATTTTGCAACATCGTAGGTATTTTATTTTATGTTCATTTGATTTATTGCTTTTAGTTTGAAGATACATTTTACGTTTATTTTTACTAGAGACAATGATGCCTTTTGTTTTCCACGAATTATCTTTTTTATACTGAAATTTTATTTTCTCAATAGGAATACAAAGATCAAAGATTAATTTAAATATGTGTATAAATTCATTATAAGCTGAATTCGAATTTGAATGGCGGTACACTTCATTGAAAGTTATTTGGGATATATATTTTAGGGCTATTTCTATGTAATAATCTATTTTTCGGCGCATTCTATACCAGTATTTTTCTCTAAAACTTATACTACACGGTATCTTTATTATTTGGCATGTATGGTCTGACATACCCAAGTCCCATATTTCTGCTTTGTAATTACGATTGTTTGTAATGATATTATCAATGCACGTTGCAGAATGAGATGTTAATCGAGTTGCACTCTTTATGGTTAAATGTAAATTAAATTTCTTTAATGTGTTTTTAAATAGCTGACTTTTTGTGTTGCATAATAGAGTGTCTATGTTAAAGTCACCAGTAACAAAAATTTTTCTGTTTAATGCTCTAGATCTAATAGTAAGTTTAAACAGTAGGAGCTCAAGTTTTTCAATAAACAGAAATAGATTACTATTTGGTGTTCTATACAAACACAAGATATACCAATTTGTTTCTGGGATTACTAAACCACAACACTCAAAGTGGTTTTCAACCGCTATTTCAGAAATCCACTCAATTTTTTTGAAGTTAATTGACTTCTTTACGTAAATGCATACACCACCTCGAGACTTTTTTTGTCTTGAAAAGTATGTTGCAATTTTATAATTTGGTAGCTGTAGTGTTTCTGCATTTTTTTTCCCGAAAAAATGTCTCACTCAAACAAAGAACATCAATATTTCTCGACTCCAATAATAATTCTATATCACAAACCTTAGACCTCATACCTTGAATATTGTTATGCAGTATAGTAAATTCGCTTTCAGTCACGAAATAAATGATTTTCCGTCTGAGTTTCGACTGATGGTAGATTAGAGTGCAATAGTAAATCTGTTTGCGTACTAGTTGTTACCATATTCCTGTTTTGTTTACTGTTGTATTTAACGTATTGTGTATATTTGTGTTTATAATTAATATGCAATATTTCTCTTAGCATTAACCTGCATAATACCACGAAGTAAGAGGTGTGAGAAACTTTATATCCTACGTTTACAAATGTGCTATGACCAAACTGGGAGCATACATACTGGAATGTCTCACTTAGCTTAAACTCACTTAAATATCTACTTCTTTTTGTGTTGCACAGTAACACATTCGTGTGCGCCAGTTTATCTACGAGACAGAATAAATTTGACTGCATTCTAAGTGGGTTCCTGTCATTTTTACCAGATATAATTATGACGTAGTCGAGCTTGTTTAGGTCCTTACATAAATCCAGTAACGATTCGAGTAGTTTATCAGTCGTTGCACCAGGTTTACTCAAAGATGATACGATAAAATTGGGTCCGATCAAGTTTTGAAGAATATTTCTCATATTTGTGTTTTCATCTGAGAAAATTAGAACTCTATTTCTGCTAGGCTTTTCTTCAATTGTGATCGGGATTTGATTTGACTCACCCCGGGGGAGATCATTATGCATTTTATTTTCGTTAATTCCAGGAGACTCAGTATTGGTTGTAGGAGACTGGCATGTCGGATTAGCGTGTTGAGCATTACTGATTGGGGTATCAATAGTGTTATCAAGGTTAATATTCATTTCGCTGTAACTGTCATTTAAGTTCAATGGTTTTTTAATAAATTTAGGCTTCGACTTCAGTGATTTGTTGCGTTTGTGTGAAGATAATAAACTGTTTCGTATATTCGAGGAGTCGGAACACAGTAATTTTAATTTATCTATTTTTGTTTGTTGAGAAGCAATTATTTCTTGAAGAGTGTGGTTTTCTAAGTTTAGATTATCTACCTCGTTCTGGGATCTTTCCAAATTCATTCTTAGTTTCATGATTTCACTTCTTAACTCTTCCACTTCATGGTTAAGAAGTGCTTTAGATAAGTCTGGTAAACTCTGTGCATTGTCTGAGAGATATAAGCTTGAAGAGGAGTTCAAAGAATTCACATCATAATTACTTTGACTGCTGATCCTTCTTTGCTTCCTTACCGTGATGTTTCTATCGCAAGAATCCATAATTTACTTTAGATAGATATGTATTGCCAAGACAAACTTCAATTGCATTTAGGTTTATTGCTGGTAGAAGGCTGTTTACTGATTTACAAAAATTGTTTTAGTTTCGTTATATTTATTTTATTTCTTCAAAATAAAATAACAAACTACCAATATTTTTTCTCTTTTTTAACCTGTCAACACTAATTGGAATCTGGTATCCCAAACTATCGAAGATGTTGCTAATGGCCAACAGATGGCGCTGTCCGTACTTTTAATACAAGAATATAGTATTCATTTCTTGCAACACTGTGATGAGTCTTGTAACACTTCTGTTATTTATGTCTGTTACTCTATACTAGATGGCGCTATTTTAATATATTGTGGTTTTTTTAATAAAAATCGGAATTCGTTTATGTTTTTTCTTAAATGTTGGTCCCTCACTGTATTCTAAAATGGTTTTATGTATGATGATGTTTATTTATAGTTTTGAAAGGATGATTACATCGCACATATCACTAATAGATGTTAATTACGCGAAAATTAGGTCACAGTTTAAGAATTTTTGAATCACCTATAATTTGGTTAATTAGTCAAAAGAAGACTACATAACACTTTCACGTCTAGTTTATACGTCCAGTTTCACTTTTATTCACTTTGCAATGACCAGATATACAAAAAAACTATATAATAATTAATTTGAAACGGATCACAACAAATCTAATGTTTACTAAAGGGCGCCACCTACCCTCAATCCGATAAAAGGTTGATGATGATGATTTACAGATAACTACAAAAAAACACGGTCTACATTTATCATCATCATCACCTCAGCGTTAGTCCCAGTCGCATCCGAAGCTTTTTGGCTTTTGAATCTGGGGTCCGCTTTACCATGGTCTAACTGCTAATTTTGGCTAAACTTCGATATTTTCCATGAAGCGACTGCCGTCTGACCTCCACAACCCGAAGGCGATATCGTATTGCAGTTAGACCAATTGTTGAACTTTTTGAGGGCTCCAACAACCCGTATCGACTGCCACTAGATGTTCGTATGGCAACCGAGACCAACGGCTTAACGTGCTTTCCGAGGCACGACCAGACCAGTGCAAATATTTATATTCGTGCATACAAATATTTGCACTGCGCGGGGATCGTACCCGCGCCTCCTTGCGCAGCCGCCATGTTCGCTACCGCTACGCCACGGAAGCCGTCATGGAATACAAACGCCAAATGTTCCCAACCAAGCTTGAACCTTAATGATTCAGAGATCATTATCATCAACCTTTTTATCGTCCCACTGCTGGGCACACGTCTCCTCTCATACAGAGAAGGATTGAGCGTGATCACCAAGCTTGTTGAATGCGGGTTAGCGATTTCAGACTTAGTCTAGGTTTCCTCAAGATTAGCCACGGCTGCGGTGTCACAGGTGGTGAACCGCATACGGCGCCTGGGCCTGGAGGTGGCCCTTGACAAGTTGGAGGCCATGGTTTTCCATGGCCCCCGGCGTGCCGGCGCCGGCTTCACATATCGTGGTCAATGGGGCCCGGATAGCTGTCGAGTCCACCATGAAGTACCTGGGATTGGTGCTTGACAGCCGATGGGAATTCGGGCCTCACTTCCGGCGGCTGGCGCCCAAGCTGATGGGTTCAGCAGGCGCGCTATCAACGCTGCTTCCCAACATAGGGGGCCCGAGCGCCGCCTGTAGACGGTTGTACGTGGAAATCGTGCGGTCCCTGGCCCTATATGGGGCCCCTGTGTGGGCGATGGACCTGACGGCCGGAACACTCGCCATTCTGCGCAAGCCGCAGAGGGCGATGGCCGTCAGGGTCGTCCGCGGGTATCGCACGATTTCCTACGAGGCGGCTTGCGTACTGGCTGGATCCCCGCCCTGGGACCTAGAGGCGAAAGTACTCGCGTCATTGTACCGATGGCGCGTGGAAGAGCGGACATGGGGCTCCGTCAGGTCCTGGTGGCGGACTGGCGGCAGAGGCTTATGCGCCCTACCGCCGGCCTCGCTACCGTCGAGGCGATCCGGCCAGTACTCGACGACTGGCTCGGGAGAAGGCACGGCTCCCTGTCGTTTAGGGTGACGCAGGTACTCTCGGGGCACGGCTGCTTCCGCAAGTACCTGCGTCGCTTAGGCAGGGAGCCGGACGCTCGGTGCCGTCATTACGTCCAATGCGGGGAGGACACGGCGCAGCACACGCTCTCCGAGTGTGTAGCTTGGGAGGAGCAGCGCCGTGTCCTCACAAATGAAGTAGGAGGCGACCTGACGCTGCCGGCAGTAGTGCGGAGGATGGTCGGGTAGCGCAGAGTCGTGGGACGCGGTGGTGTCCTTCTGCGAGGACGTGATGTCGGAGCTGATGCGGAAGCTGCGGAACGGGAGAGGGAGATCTCAACTCCCTTCCTGGGCCGCAGAAGACGCACCCGGCGCCTAAGAAGGAGAGATAACGCCCTCTTCCGCCCCCCATGAATGGGTCCAGGGGCGAGGGACATGGGGAAGTCCCCGCCCCCTATTCGATGGACCCCGAGGCGGAGGCGCACGCGAATGTCGGCGCGCGCCTCTGAGGCGATGCATGGGGTAGTTTGACACCCCACTACCCCGTGCAGGAGACGAGGCCCGGACAGACCGGGCCAGCACGAGGGAGTGGGGCGTGGAAGAATCTGAAAAAAACTCCCGCGGCCCCACGCGCGCTCGTGATAGAAGAGACACCGGGGTGGTTTTAGTCAGTAAGAGTCTGACAGACCCCGTCAAACCCCGTACCTTCAGTCATTGGTGGCCAAGATATACTTAGATAGTACATATAACTTTGGAAAAGTTACATTGGTACTTGCCTGACCTGGAATCGAACCCGCGCACTCATATTTGAGAGTATTTTTTAAATTAAAAACAAGCGCTTGACCGCAATCCCGCCTGATGGTAAGCAGTGACGCAATCGATGATAGTGAAGCGCACTAGTTTATTAAGAGTCTATTTACTCTAGCCTTAAAAATATTCAGATATAAAGTTGAATATCTATTTACAAAATATTGACTGAGTGTCACAGCTTGATGTACCAACATCTGTGCATAATAAAGCAAATTGTATCTTTTTCCAGATATAATCCGATTTTTCATAAAATTATACGGTTTGTATCTCAGAGATACAATTTTCTTGCTTAATAAATATTCAAATGTCAGGTCAGCCATCTTTCTTCAATATTTGTCTTCATACATATTTTATAAGTTTATTTATTTACTGACAGGCCCAATCTTATTCGTTCGCGCCAATTGCTCAAACTTTTTTTTGTTTAGAGGCACAGAAAATCGTTTCTATTCAGCCTGGATGTAGATGTAGGGAAAATTGTTTTGAAATAAACATTCTTTTTTTTAAAGAGTGTCTATGGAGTTTCCTGCCCGTTCTTCTCCATAGCTACCACCTACTCTTTGGAATGGGCGACTAGCTTCATCTTACTGACTGACCGACATTCTGACAATTGCCTGTAACTGGTTTATTTGAAATAAATGCTTTGATTTTGATTTTTCAATCTTCAGAAGGTCCGATTAAATAATAGGGTACTTTAGATCCCGGAAAAATTTGAAATACCCCAGGGAAATCTAAAAAGCGCGATATAACCGAACTCCACGTGAGCGAAGCCGCGGCCGGAAAGCTAGTAATTTATAATAAAAAATGGTATGAACTTTAAAAAAGACTGTGAGGTCTGGTTTTGTTTCGGCCTTTCTTCTCATAGTTAGATAAGAGTGTTTGTTCGGACAATAGCAGATCAAGCTACCCAAAACTGCAAAAATTAATCTCAATCAACCTCGAACCTTAATGCTTAAGCAATAAAGAATAAAATCTAATAAAGAAAGGACATAGCTTAACTGAAGTATGGAAGAGACCCCGCAATGAAAACGCATGTATAAACATGTTTCATAGGAATATATAATGCTTAACAGCTGAAAATTAGTATTTTGTAATAAATAAGGTTAAGAAACTATTCATATCTGCACCATTCTGAAAATAATATCGCGTAACTCCTACGACAAAGGTAGAAAAACTTCAAACAATAACATTGCTATGGACTTTTGTCTAGGCGCTTTAAGGTGTCTACGACGATTTTCACTGCTAATTGTGATTTTTATTGGTAATTTTGTTCTAAGGAATAAATATGTAGGTACTAAGAGGTAATTGCAAGAAAAGAACTTGATAGAACGGATTAATGATACTCCCTGATCTTGTCATGTCAAATCAAACTAATGCATAAAAACTTTTTAAAAACTAAACAATTCATGAATGAATATACAAATATTACGTGCTAGAGTGAAATTCCTATCCATTTACCGAGCTGGGGCAGCCGTTTAGACATCTGTTTTGACAGATTGTAGTAACTTTATGTGCTGTCGTCTGTCCATATCTATACTAATATATAAAGCTGAAGAGTTTGTTTGTTTGTTTGTATGTATGTTTGTTTGTTTGTGCGCGCTAATCTCAGGAACTACTGGTCCGATTTGAATAATTCTTTTTGCGTTGGATAGCCCATTAATCCAGGAAGGCTTTAGGCTATATAACATCACGCTGCGACCAATAGGAGCGGAGCATATCGAAACCTACGCGGGTAAAACCGCGTGGCGCCGCTAGTAAAATATAAATCATTTATCATTTATCTGAGTTATCCTGGGGAATGACAGACATACTTTTTTTTAACCGACTTCAAAAAAAGGAGGTTTTTAATTCGACCCGTATGTATGTAAGCCAAATTTCAAGTGTATGTATCGTGTGTGTGTGTGTGTATGAGTAGTTTATGTTTTTATGTTTGTGCGCGCATATTTACGGAACTACAAGTCCGATTTAAGTAATTCTTTTTTTGCTGTATGTTTTGTTCAACTTGGGATATAGGTACTACAAGTTTCATCAAAATCGGTTCAGTAGTTTTTGATATAGGGTTTTTTTTCGTATTAATGAGAACTTATTCTAACATGGGTTATGGCTGCCACTATTGTTATGTTGGGAAAAAAAAATCCAATTTCGACTAAGACACTGAAAAGCATGAAATAAAAACTTTTTACAATAAAATAGAAACCGACTTCAAAAAAACACTCAAAAGGAAAAAAATAATTTACTAGAAGTCGGTGGCGAGCTAAACAACAGAAACCTAGAGACACCGACTTAAACTCAAAACGAGTGCGAACCGTTTGTCGTCCTCCGTGGCGCAGCGGTCAACACGCCTGCCTACGACGTGGAGGCCACGGGTTCGATCCCCGGCCAGGTCATGATGGAAAACGATCTTTTCCTGATTGTCCTGGGTCTTGGATGTTTATCTATGTATATATGTATCTATTATAAATATAGTATCGTTGAGTTAGTATCCCATAACACAAGTCTCGAACTTACTTTGGGGCTAGCTCAATCTGTGTGATTTGTCCGTATATATTTATTTATTTATTTATTAACCCGAAGGCGAAGAAAGTCAGTGCTCCCTTAATCTAACAGGGGCACTGACTTCTCTAAAACCAATTTCATTTACAATCCCACGCAATAATTCCAACGATCTAGATGCCAACGCATGTCATACATAAATCGCCAAGTACTCGCCCTGGGAATCGTTTGCATACATTTATATAAATTCATAGTCTGCACGTATACATAACACGTAAATCACTGTCGACACTACGAAGTACAGCACGGCTTATTTGATGCCAACAAAGATCGAACGTTCAAAATGGCTCTGATTTAAAATTCACGGCTTAAATCCAGATTTATGAACCCGCAGCGTGTGTTGGCCACCGACAAGGTATACTGACGACAACCGTGGCCCTGGCGCACAGGCAAGTGAAGGAACATGGGTGGGTTTTAGTCAGTAAAAGTCTGACACGAGCGGTGTCAGACTTTTACGACGCCGAGTGCGGGTGACGCCATTTTATGATTTTTGGGGGAGGCTTATGTCCAGCACTCTTTCCTTCTCCACCCACTCTCTCCACCCATTCTTAGAATAACTACGTTAAGATGGCTGGCAGGAATCTTGGCATGCTTGCAAAGTCCGGCAGTACTCCTCCAGGACAGTTTCAAATGTTATAGCAAAGAGTCAGTTCGTTTGGTTCATATATGCTGGTGCTGCTAAATGCCACCTGGCAACTTTGAACTCGTTAGAGAGGCGTGCGAAGAGGCTAATAGGTGATCCAGGTCTCATCATCATCATCAGCAACCTTTTATTATCATTCCACTGCTGGGCACAGGTCTCCTCTCATGCAGAGAAGGATTGAACCCAATGCGGGTTGGTCAGACTTAAAGTCCAGGTTTCCTCAAGATGTTTTCCTTCGCCTTGTAATCATTCATTGGTGTCCAAGCTATACTTAGAAAGTACATATAACTTAGAAAAGTTACATTGGTACTTGCCTGACCTGGAATCGAACCCGCACACTCATACTTGAGAGGCTAGTATTTTAAAAAGAACAATCTTCAAAGCCTAGAAGCACAGGCGTAGAGTAGTCAACCTTTCGAGTCAACCTTTCGGTATTCTATAGTATGCATATTGGAGAGTGTACTCAAGAATAACATGACGTAATTCCGCCATCTCCGTTTCATCATGGGACGACCCATCATACGGCTAGTATCCACCCTTACATTGCCGACAGCTACGATCCGGCTTGTCTATACTGCATACATCGAAGGACTGGAACAATTTTCCTGAGACGATCTTCCCGTCAGACGGGAACAATTTAAGTGTCTTCAAGGCTAGAGTGAATAGGCTCTCAATAATGATACGAATGCCACTTATGTCAATGGCATAAGTATCATTATTGCGAGACATGCCTTACGTAACCTTTAAGCCTTATATCTTGAGACCTAGGCATTGTAGAGGTACAATCTAAAATACATTGCTAGACCTAAAACCTATCGAATGGTACAGGTTTTATCAATATTGACAACGAAGGGTCGACATCGAAACTTCTAGAAACTTCGTTTCCTGTGAACCTCCAGGTAGTAATCAGGTATATTCTGGATATCTAACATTATTATTATTGCTTCGAGATAGATCTGGAATATTCATTCCGCTTGCATATAAAGCGACGTGACTCAGCACGCCAGTCAGTCTGCATTTGACTATCGAAGCGAAAAAAGCCATCAGTAAGAAGCGATAATTGAGAACAATTACAGGGATAACTGCTACGAAAACTTCGAGGACTACGTGTAGTAACTTCTGTAGTGTTGTTGTGTGTACGACACAAACTTCGTGGACATAAGGGAAGACTTCGGTGCGACATCAGCTATGTTCTACTTATCATCACCTACTATCGACTGTACCATAGTTGTCAATAAACCTCGTAAGCCGTAACTGGCATTATAGTACCCCTAGTCCGTAACAATAAACTAGTGCGCTTTACCATCAACGATTGCATCACTAAGATAACAGATATAAGGCGAGATCACACTAGTATGAACTAGTGCGATCTCGCCTTAAACGTAAAAAAGTTTAGTGTAAGACAACTAATGCGACAAAAATTTCATCATCGTCTCAGCATTAATCCCAGTCCCATCCGAAGCTTTTTCGGCTTTGGACTCTGCTGGGGTCCGCTTTAGCAGTCTAACTGCTAATTTTGACTAAACTTCGATATTTTCCGCGACTGCCCTCTGAACTCCACTAACCCAAGGCGATATCGAAGCATTGCAGTTAGACCAATTGTTGGATTTTGAGTGCTCCAACAACCCGTAACAACTGCCACTAGGTGTTTGTATGGCAACCGGGACCAACGGCTTAACGTGCTTTTCGAGGCACGATCAGACCAGTGCAAATATTCATATTCTTGCATACAAATATTGGCACTGCGCGGGGATCGAGCTGATCGAGCCCGCGCCTCCTTGCCGGGGCGGCCGTGTTCGCTACCGCTACGCCACGGAGGCTGTCAATGCAACTAATAATTTATACTTCATTAATTCCAGGAATTCCTTGACATCTTATCCCGTGTGGCGCGCGGTTCAGTCCAAGAGAAGCTATCCTGGGTGTTCACGCTCTATGATGTGGACGGAGATGGCCGTATCTCCCGATCCGAGATGCTGGCCGTCGTGCAGGCTATATACGAACTGCTTGGGAGGGCTGCAGCTCCCCCGGTGCATAGTACTGCCGCAAAGGATCATGTTGACCGAATATTTCACGTGAGTTTTGGTTTTTGGTTCGAGGTGCTAAAACTACACACAAACCATACACACACATGCATACACCGCAGACACTACAAGGCTAAGTTGTCATGCAGGAATCCTTGTCATCACATGTTCTAACTAACATTATATCTTTTTTTTTTGTTTGGGATGGGAAATCATCAAATGTCCTCTCCCGCTCTGGACGGAGCGGAAAGGCGTGTCAGACTTTTACTGACTATAAGCCACCCGTGTTTATTTACTAGCCTGTGCGCCAGGGCCACGGTTTCTTTTTTAAATAACCCGCAACCCTGACCCAGGAGGCATCGGTCTTCGCGGTCCCCGTCGCGATGTGCTGACATCTCTTTGAGGCGTGCGTGAAACACAACGCGCCGTCGACTCGGGCCTGGTCCTTACCGGGCGGCGAGCTGCCTACTGCTCATCGCCCGCGCTAGAATTCCCGCTCCCTCACGCGCTCCGTCTCCTCCTTTGCTATCATCATTGCTTCGCAAAAAGCACACCAGGGTCGGACGCGAGAGATCGCCGCCGGTCGCCGCCGCCGGTCGCCGCCACGGGGACACGGCGGTGCCCTACCCAAGCCGGGCAGGCCTCGGGGCGATCCACATAGTGGTGATACTCTGCGTTTCTTCCCGCTTTATACGGAGTAGGAACCTCCCAAAACAGCCGTGTCCGGTGAGGACCTGCGTCAGGCGGAAAGCACCGTGGCGCCTCTTTAACCACTCCTCAAAGAGGGGACTTACCGCCGCTATTGTGGCGTGCCCAACAAGATTATATCTGGACTTGAAAAAAACTTGGACCCATGTTGACCCCCAGTTTGTTTTGCCATCTCTTCTCAGGGATAGTTAGAAAAGAAATATCGATTCCGATTTCCTATTTTTACCTAAAAAGCATGCGTGCAGTTCACACGCGATAGAAGTGAAACCTTTAAAAAATTTTGGTTTTAAAATAATAAGACGAAACTAAAATTTGCAAATAAGGATAATTGTAGGTTTTAGTAATGATCATAGTAACATAAATTCAGACAAATACTTCACATTTTATTCGTATTATTCGTATATCTATACTTCTATACTAATATATAAAGCTGAAGAGTTTGTTTGTTTGTTTGTTTGTGCGCGCTAATCTCAGAAACTACTGGTCCGATTTAAAAAATTATTTTTGCATTGGATAACCCATTAATCCAGGAAGGCTTTAGGCTATATAACATCACGCTGCGACCAATAGGAGCGGAGCATAACTAACTCCACGCGAACGAAGTGGCTAGCGGCCGCTAGTTATAATATAGATTTATGCAAACTCAGAGCTTACATTTTCGATAAATCTTACTAGAAATTAGAAAAAAATAATAGAATGTGTAGGTAGCGGTATCTTCAAGAAAATGTGCCGTTCAACAACGTAAGTAACGTAATGAAAGTTGTTGAACTGTCAAAATGAAACCCATTGCTACTGATACTGTGTTACGGAATTACCATCTGAACCTTTATCTCCCCTTTTCAGCTCATGGACACGAACTGCGACGGAGTGGTGACCCCGGACGAGCTGGCTCGCTGGTGCAGCCGCGACCCCGAGCTCCTCAACTCTCTGGATACCATGGACACGGTCTTGTGATCCACGGGACGCAGCGCCGAGCATAGGTACGTTTATAAAGGCACAAGTGCCTCTACAATTGCCAGAATTCCCTTATTTACCAACTAAATTTAAATTTAGTGCATAAATATAAGTTTAGTATGATATTGGATGTGAGTCAAGGGAAAGAAAAACTAGTTGAGAACGAATTTTTTTATTTTATTCTGCCATCACCTAAAGAACATCGCGTCTCACTCAAACAAAAGCCGAGCTGCCACAGCTTACAAATAGAAAACCAAACCACAGACTAAAAACGTCCGCGCCTGACGTAAATTGACGTGTTTTAGTAGCCATGTTTTCAATTGTTTCTAGGAGTTTTGACGGGAAAGCTGAGTGTCACGCGCATTTTTCATTGAACGTTTAAAATTATTTGTAGTGTCGTTTACTAAATAAAAAGACTTAATTTATATAGTAAAACGTGCATTCAGTAAATAATTCATAAAGAACATTGAAATATCGCAGCATAGTGGCCATACCCATGACTTTTCCTCAAACCTCCCTCATAGACGGTTCACGCGGCCGTCTTTTTCAACTGTCATTGGCGATATACACCATTATTGTGAAATAAAATGTTCAAAGAATTTCAATAATTTGTTACACGTGTTATTGGTAAAATTGTGGTATCTATTCCACAGAGGACATTGATCGAGAGTTGAGGTTGAATCTCACCTTGAAAAAGAAGAAGAAGAACAATTATATGTAAACAGTATGTGGAGTATGTTAATTTGACAGGACTAAACTAATATTTTATTTACTGTCCTTTTCTTAATTAATTAGAAAGAAAGAGATGCATTGAAATTAAAATTAATTTAGTTTATGAGCAAGAAATTAGGCACTATAGGCGACATAATTAATACAGGATATTAAGAGGAGACAGGACGAGTGCACAGAAGGATGGATGTCCAGCACCCTAATTTTCTTTTCATATTCATCAACAAGTGCTTGACCGCAATCCCGCCTGATGATAAGCGGTACCGCCATGGGATCTGGAGGCCAAAGTCCTCGCCCACATGTGGGAGTGGCGAGAGGAGGCAAAACGTCGGGGTATAACTCCGCTGCCGGGAGAAATAGCGGTACGGCGGATAGAGCTCCGGCGGGATCTCATGGCGACATGGAGAGTGCGATTGTCGCAACCCAGTGCTGGGCACGCCACAATAGCGGCGGTAAGTCCCCTCTTTGAGGAGTGGCTAGAGAGGCGCCACGGCGCCCTCACCTTCCGCCTGACGCAGGTCCTCACCGGACACGGTTGTTTCGGGAGGATCCTGTTCCATAAAAGGCGGGAGGAAAGGCCAGGGTGTCACCATTGTGTGGATCGCTCTGAAAACACGGTGGAGCATACGGTGGAGGTCTGCCCGGCATGGGTAGAGCACCGCCGTGTCCTCGTAGCGGCGATCGGCGGCGATCTCTCGCGTCCGACCCTGGTTCAGGCCATGGTCCGGAACGAGAGTGCATGGCAGGCCCTCACCTCCTTCTGCGAAGCAGTGATGCTGGCAAAGGAGGAGGCGGAGCGCGTGAGGCAACGGGAATCCCAGCGACCTCACGCCACTAGCCACCGCAGGAGACGCCCTGGTCGGGAGATGACAATAAACTCCCAGCCACCGTAGGCGCGGGCCTGCGGGCGGTGAGCAGTGGGCAGCTCGCCGCCCGGTAAGGACCAGGCCCGTGTCGACGGCGCGTCGTGTTTCACGCGCGCCTCAAAGAGATGTCAGCACGTCGTGACGGGGTCAGGGTTGCGGGTTGGTTAAACAAGAAACCGTGGCCCTGGCCGTCGCACAGGCAAGTGAAGAAACACGGGTGGGTTTTAGTCAGTAAAAGTCTGACACGTCCTTCCGCTCTGCCCAGAGCGGGAGAAGTCATTTAAGGATTTCCCATCCCAACAAAAAAAAAATGTTAAGCGGTGATGCTATCGTTGATGGTAAAGCGCGCTAGTTTATTAAGCCTATTCACTTAAAAAACTTAGTGAATAGGAGGTAAGGCGGCAGTTGAGCGAGGTGATGCAATGTTAAACCCATCAACACGATCAGCGATGCTGCGCCAGAGGGAGATTAATCTGGAGGCCCTCTACGACCAAACTCCTGACACAACAACATTAGGCGCATCGTACCCGGCACACATCGCAACACAACTGCTCAGATAATGCTAATTGTATAACACATTATTAATATAAGTTGGAATCATTTCGAAACACATTGCTAACTCATTACTCCATGTCTTCAAGAATGTGTCTGCTCAACAACGTAAAAACCGCAATGAATGGTCCCGTACTGTCAAAATGAAACCCATTGCTACTGATAATCTGTTACGTAATAAGCCTACACATCTGAATTGAACTTTTGGCGAGAACGTTCCAGACTCGCCGGGAACTTGTTGGAATCTTCTGGAACATTCTAGACTCAGATGGAACCTTCGAGAACATTCTAGACATGCAATAAGCACACGCACATGCAACGTTTCTTCTTCTTCTTTCTTGTTCTTCAGCCTATAGAGGTCCACTACTGGACAAAGGCCTCCCCCAAAGCTTCCCGCGACCTTCACCAGGTCATCGGTCCACCTTTTTGGAGGCCTCCCTATGCTGCGTCTTCCGGTACGTGGTCGCCACTCCAGAACCTTACTGCCCCATCGGCCTTCGGTTCTGCGAGCAATGTGCCCTGCTCACTGCCACTTACTTTTAGAGATTTGAAGAGAGAGATCGCGCAGAACAACTTTCAACGTTTTATATTCCTGGAAACAGTTTCGTATTCCCAAAACCAATTTATAACTATTGTTTTCCGAGAAACGACGATCCTTCTAGATCGACTCACCATCTTATATTATATAGAGCGACATTTCCTGGACAGTCTATTCTAATTAACCGGCGGAGAAGAAAATAACGGCAATCCAAAAGCAACAAATAAACCTTTATTATGATGTTACTATCCCCGAAATACCCCACCAACTCTTCTACAATTTCAGGTCGGACTCGGCGCGCGCATCCTGTTCCACGGCCGCAGACAACTGTTCTCCATCTCCCTCTGGCCTACCGATAACTCACTCTACGATCTTCACACCGCATCCCCAGCAGGTCGACAAGGACAGAACTAGCATCGAAAGCTACGCCCCCCACCTGCAACACCAGAAAGACAAAAGTATGACTGAAAGCTTTGCTTCAGTTGAGACTCATGTGGAAAGAGATACAAGTATTGTGGAGAGTGAGTGCGAGAGTGGGATTGATAGTGGCGCCGGGAGTTCTTCTACCAGTGGATTAAAGAGTGCAGTAAGTAGTGGGCTTGGAAGGAGTGAGGAGGAAAAAGTTGTATTTGAGAAGAAAGTGGACGAAAAAAAGAAGCCACCGCCTCCTGTTCCGGCTAGAGTTACTGCTTGTGTGAGTATGATAATCCAAAGTCATTTATGGAACTCCCCAGCGTCTTATGTTACTGAAAGCAATAAAGCCAACTGATGTTGAGTATTTAAAACTAGGGGCATTGTAGATGAGTTGCCACTAAGACAACATCCCAAATTGACTGTAATCCATAGTATTTTTCCTATTATTTTACAAATTACAATTATTTATTCCTTTACATCCAACACGCACTGGGCCAGCGTGGTGGATTGCGTCCCACTCCCTCTCACCGAGGAGGCCTATGTCCCAACAATAAGAACATTATGGGCTGATTACATTCCTTCAAATTGTCAATCCATTATTTTCTTGCACTTCAATGTGCCCGCTTAAGATAATGGTTCTATTGGACGGTTCGGTCCTTCGAGCCGGATCTATGGATCTACAATACACATTACTCTATCCAGTGTTTTTTGGTGACAAAAAAACTGGTTTTAGAAGCGAAATTCGCTTTAGTATAGTTTTATTATATTTTTCAGATAACTGAAGAAACAGTCCAACGCAAAGTGAAGCGCCGGCCGAGAAGATCGAGCTCCCCGCAGCTGCCACGGTGAACCACACCTCTACACTTCGAGATAAACCCCTTCATTCATAAACGTTGCGTAAAGATTTTGCCGTTTTAAGGACACATAACTTTTATCATAGTTTATGAATAAACACCATAGTGTTTAAGGGGTTTCTTCATAAACGATAATTAAAGTTGACGTGCAGATGTCGGAAATGTATGGTTAAACAGTTGCTAATAACGAGTTAACTTTAAGCAACGTTTATGAATACAGGGGAAAGTTTATTATCCTTCGAACGCTGTGCTTTTGATACTACGCATTCCAACATGTACCTTACACTATTTTTAAGTCAAATGAGAAGATTTGGAAACTATTAGAAAAATTAAAGATTTCAAAATGGTTTCATTTAGTCTTCTAAATAAATCCATTTTAAAATCGAGCAAGTAGCCAAAAATTCAATTATTAGAATCGTGAAAATCCGTTTTAAAAGCAAGACACTACCTGTTGCATAAAGTAGAGGTTGTCTACAAAATTAATTTCTCAAACACTTTTACAACTAAATGTAACAAAAAAAATTCATTTGTAATTAAATCTACATTAATAACGGGTTTGACGACATTAAACGAAACAGACTCTCTGTTTCGTTTAATGTCGTCAAACCCGTTATTAATGTACTTGTACTAATCACCATTTAAATTTTAAAAAAAATCTGGACCATACCTGGGACTCTTCTGGTTACAGAGATACAGTGCCGATTTCCTAGCTCACAAACTAAACTAAATATTTCAAGTTCAGTGCATCTATATCTTTCTAGTTCATTGAATAAAGGCAATAGATGTCAGTTTAGTCCTGATACTCCATCTTCTTCTTCTTCTTCAGCCTATAGATGTCCAATTGTCCACTGCTGGACAAAGGCCTCCCCCAAGGCTTTCCACGCTGACCGGTCTTGTGCTGCCCGCATCCATCGGCTTCCCGCGACCCTCACTAGGTCATCGGTCCACCTTGTTGGGGGCCTCCCTACGCTGCGTCTTCCAGTACGTGGTCGCCACTCCAGAACCTTACTGCCCCATCGGCCATCGGTTCTACGAGCAATGTGCCCTGCCCACTGCCACTTAAGTTTAGCGACTCGCAGAGCTATGTCGGTGACTTTGGTTCTTCTGCGGATCTCCTCATTTCTGATTCGATCACGCAGAGAAACTCCTAGCATAGCTCTTTCCATTGCCCTTTGTGTGACTCTGAGCCTTCGTATGAGGCCCATTGTGAGCGACCACGTTTCAGTTCCGTAAGTCATCACTGGCAACACAGTCGTCAAAGACTTTAGTCTTGAGACACTGTGGTAACTTGGACGACGAGAAGATGTAGCGTAGCTTCCCGAACGTTGCCCAACCGAGCTGGATTCGCCGAGACACCTCTTTCTCCATACCCCATAGACAGTTTTAACTTGATTAAAAACCCACGTGACTAAAAATACGTCAAATTACGTCAGATACTGATTAATTTTACAGGACTAAATTAGTAATTATCTGTGATCTTTTTATTGATGAAATATATAGAAAATGGAGCACTGAAGTTTTCGGTTTAGTTTGTGAATAAGAGAAACGGCGTCGGTGTAAAAAAAAATATTTAGACCTAACTCTTCTCTATTATTATCTAAGACAATTTAATATTTCAAAAACAAACTTATGATATTATTAAAACTAAGTATTATTAATGGTTAATTATAGTAAGATGAATGATTAGTGTATGGGGACTTGATGATACCCTTTGTGTGAATCCACGAGTTTATTTACTTAATCTATCCGTAGAATAGTATTCATATATTTTGGCTTCTAAATTGAAAACTTTGCTGGATTACTGATTATAATTGATCCCAAGAGGATATAAAAAAACAGGATCGTCATCGTTTGAGTTGGGCCATAATAGCTACGAGCTGTTGTGTTCCAGTGGTTTGCGAATGTTCGTGAGTTCGAACACAGACAGACAAAAATAATTGTAAATTGTTTGGTGTAGTTTTCATTTTGGTGTATTTTTCCAAAACGGTGTAGGAAAACATCGCGAGGCCGGTATGCTCTAGAACAAAAAAAAAAACAAAATATTTACCAACCCGCACTGGACCCGCGTGGGGCTTGTATATTACAGGCCACTTCCTAATGAGAGGAAGTCTGTGTCCCAGTAGGGAGAACAATGCAATTTTTGTCGATGAAGGCTAGATTCCAACTCATTCAGTTTCCAAGTAAGACAGATTCCCGGCTTGACCTAGTCCATCTACGTCATTTTTTGAACTAGTTCTGATTTCAACTAGGTCAGATTTCAATTAGGTCAGACTTCAATTAAGTCAGATTGCAACACGGCCAGATTTCAACAAGTTCAGATTTCAACTGGGTCAGATTGCTAATAGGTCAAAGTTCAACTAGGTTAGACTTTAACTAGGTCAGTTTTCAAGTGGGTCTGATTTCAAAAAGGTCAGATTTCAACTAGGGCGGACTTCAACTAGGTCAGATAGTAATTAGGGCAAATGTCAACTAGGTTTCAAACTACATTACCATAATATGCTTTCAATTTGTATCTATCAGATGAAGCAAATTGCTGAAAGAATAGATTTGATATATCAGCACTGCTCTCAAAACGGTGAAGGGAAACATTGTGAGGAAACCTCCATAGCCGAGAGACCATACTTCGAAGATATGTGACATCCACCAATCCACCCTGGGCACGCGTGGTAGATTATGGCCCACTCCCTCTCACCGAGAGGAGGCCTGTGTCTCACTCCCAGGAGTGGGAACATTAGAGGCTGATTATATAATATATATTTGAAGTGTTTATTATAATCAGTAACACAGTAGCAATCTTCTATTAAAATGAAACGAAGAGCAATATACAGTACTTTACCTGTATTTTGTATTAAATACCATTTTATAGTTCTATCGAATGTTCAAACTCGTCAAAAATCTGGTTTCTGAAATCCGATACAGTTGAGATATCTCATACAAAAATCACTGACAAATACGCTGAACTAAAAAATAACTATCCAAAATAAGACCCTTATTAAAGTCTGTATAAGGCTGATGATACTAACATTGGCAAATATGTAAGGATCTCAGAAACCAAGTTTTGAAGAATTTTATAACCTTGTCACTCTAATGTTAGATTCCTTCTTTTATAGATAATAATTTATTGGACCTCAAATAGTTAGTAAAAAATTATGTCTACACCAATGTTGATAGATATCTAAAGTTAAGGTGTGAGGTCCGCGGTTTGGAAATGGATGGGTTTCCGAAGACCCTGAAGGCCGCTGAAGGCCTGAAGGGCCAAGCCGTAAATAAATTAATTAAGCTACTATTGGGGAGGTGACGGCAGACAGCAGCAGCATGACGGGGTCCACAAGGACCGATGCCTGCCAGGACTGAGAGTTGTTTGAAAGAGATCCCGTGGCCCCTGGCGTACCAGCAAAAGCAACCAGGATACAAACTTCTTCTTCTTCTTCCAGTGCCTCTTCAATCCTGAAGGTTGGCCGTCACTTTCTTGTACTCGGTCTTGTCAACCGCGAGTCGGAACAGTTTTTCGACGGAAGTAATGCCGGTCCACTCCCTGATTTGTCGCAGCCACGACTTTCTGTTTCGTCCAGAACGCCTCTTCTCTTCTATCTTGGATACATACACAGACACGTAACACAACACTTAAAACACCAGTAACACCAACACCATAAGTTACCAGACCCAGCTAGCCACATGCCTGGTACAGCAATGTTCGATATACGGCCAGTCAAAGCTCCCAGCAATCATTACCAGCCCGGCATTAGAGCTGCCCTGCACCCTGCACTACCTCCTCCTCCTCAAGTCGACCTCCTCATTACTGAGGGTCGTGTTGTTTCTATGGAATTATCTTCTCCTTTACGATAGTTCGCCATCTGTTACGATCCCTGACCGCGAGTATAGCATCATGCACACCGGCGGTGTCCAGAGATGAACGGATTTGGTCAGTCCACCTTATTGGACTGCGACCTCTAGAACGTCGTCCATCCACCTTCCGAGTAACCATCAGATGTTCGAGGTCGTCTCCATCCTTTCTGGCAATAAGGCCAAAACATTCCAAAATTCTTCGAAAGCAGACTGAGGAGAGTCTTCTTGTGACACCCAGCTCTCGAAGGATGGACTGATTTATGCGAAATGCTGTCCAAGGAATTTGAAGCATCTTTCTCCAGCACCACATCTCGTGAGCGTCAATGCGGTCTACCAAGCGGCACTACCAAGGAACTGGTGATGTGAACACAGTCAGTGCGCGCTTCCAGGACCATATCCGACATGGGCACGCCGCTCTGAACCCGTTATTGTACTGGACATCCAGGGAATCGCCTGCAGTCTGCCGTCGCCTTCAGTCCAGAGATCAATTGATTCTAGAGGTCCAAATCCTGATCATGTTTACTGTGACAGGGTTCCATGTAGGTAAGCGCATCATGCCGGAACACGACAAATCGTTTGGCGGCAAGGCTTTGTCTGGTGGATGGTAATTTCTACCGGCAACCGATGTTATGGCCTGCCACCGAGAAAGGTTAAAATTAAAAAGTTCCGTTAGTCAAAAAACGGTTTAGCAAATATTAAGCAAAAAATATTCAATATTAACTACTATCGCTGACATAATTTATCTATTCTAAGCAACTCTTCAAAATGTTAAATAATATTTACAATCGTCTCTAGTTTATTATAAGGTTGTTCTTCCAAATTTAGTGCATTACATTAGCCTTTAGCTTATAGCTAGATTTACTTCTTGATCTATTGTTATCTCTCTCGCACTCGCAGATTCTTCTATTTATACCTGATGTGCGAAAGAGACCTCTTTACGGTGTGCGTGACCAATTATATTGTAAGGTGGAACGATCATTTTATTTGAAATGACCATCATCATCATCATTATCCTCTGCCTGCTTTTTGTATTTTGGGGATTGGTCCTGACTGATCATCATCATCATCATCTCAGCGTTAATCCCAGTCGCATCTGAAGCCTCTTTCAGCTCCAGAGTCTGGGGTCCGCTTTACCAGTCTAACGGCTCATTTGGCTAAACTTCAATATTTTCCGTGAAGCGACTGCGGTTTGACCTCCACAACCCGAATGCGATATCTAAGCATTGCAGTTAGACCAATTGTTAGATTTTTGAGGGCTCCAACAACCCGTAACGACTGCCACTAGATGTTCGTATGGCAACCGGGACCAACGGCTTAACGTGCTTTCCGAGGTACGACCAGATCAGTGCAAATATTCATATTCATGCATATTCATGCTCCTTGCGCAACGGCCGCGTTCGCTACCGCTACGCCACGGAGGCTGTCACTCAAATTGCTTGCGTGATATCTCGCAAGCAGAGGTATACAAATACTGAATAAGCAAACAAATACTGATGCGTGTTTGACGTCAGTATAATGCGTTTTTCGCATATGGCGTTATAGACACCGCTAAGTTCTGATTATTTCTGTTCTGTCTTCTGCATATTATGGTCATAACCACATTGGTCGTTCCACCCAAATCTTGTGGAACACATGTAAGGCAATACTGCGTAGTTAGATGTAGTTTATTATATTCTATGCTCGTTTAAACCATAGTTATATTTTGTCTCTCTTGTTAATAAAAATAATGACCATTCTTATGAGCCTTACTTAACTAATAATAATAATAAAGTAGTTTTAAAATGTTATGCTCCATTAAATTGTACCTCTCTGGAAGCTTTTTTTTGTTCCTCAATGGTTGTCCGCCGCCCTGGGGTGGGCGAGGGTGTCTGTCAGACTTCTACTGACTAAAAACCACCCCGGTGTCTCTCCAGTCACGTGCGCACGGAGCTGCGGGAGTCCTTGATTCTGCCGCGGCCCCACACTGTCGTGCCGTCCGGTCTGTCCGGACCTCGCCTCCTGGACGGGGTAGTGAGGTGTTAAACTACCCCATGCATCACCCCTGAGGCGCACGCCGACACTCGCGCGCGCCTCCGCCTCGGGGTCCAACGAATAGGGGGCGGGGACTTCCCCATGTCCCTCGCCCTTGGACCCATTACCTGTATGAAAGCTTCATCAAGTTTCTAATTAGTGCTGACCACAGACCACGGAGTTATACCGATGACAGCTGCCAGAGGCGGCAACGTCATCATTTTCAATACCTTAAGCCCATCACCACATGCACTGATTAGTCCACTCAATGGCTCTTCCTTCAAAAGACCATTACATACAAGGGCAGACCAAAATTATGTCTACTTTTTAAGAGATTATGTCCTCTGAGTTTGTTTCGGCCATTCTCCTCAGAGCAGATAGGAAACGCCGAATCTAATAAAATATATTTATTTGGTTTAAAACATGGTACATTTATTCAAATGAAGCTGAGAATCAGCACTTTTTGAACGTCAACACTTCCTAGTGCTTTCGCGGGGAAGAAGAAGTGGCGGAAAAAGCTCCCCAATAGCACAGCTGTCCGTTCATTTAGAAAAAACACATGACTTACAAAAAAGAAAATAATAGAATCTTAAGTATACTTTCCTCTAAATTTATTACAGTGAGTTGCATATATTGAAACTAAGTAGCTATTAAAAGAGTTCAATCTTTGACCAATCATGTCTTGTGTAAGTTTGTGTGTGAATTTCTGTCTATGTACCTACTGGTCAGCTGGTAATTCTTTCTGTTCATAATGGCGCCTATTCTATTGTTTACCAACTAAACTAAATTTAAATTCAGTGTGTCTCTTTCTGTCCACTTTATGAAGACAAGGACAGAAGATAACTATTTGTTAGTCCTGTCAAATTAGGATACTCCATAGACAATAGGGCTGTATGTATACAAGGTATGAAAATCAATAAAATATTTAGTCCCGTCTTATAGTTAATAAAAAAATGAAGACCTGTATTTTTTATTTTGTCGAAATTACCAAAACCTACTGAGATATAGCGTATTAAAGTTACGGAGTGGGGGCTAATTACGTCACGCCGTGGTATATTTTGTACCACGGCGTGACGTCATGCGACATTTCAAATCAATATATCTTCCTAAGTATTTGAATGTGAGAAAAAATAAAAAATACAAAGACAAAGACAATTTATTTTGCAAATATGGGTACAATAATGTTGTTACATAAATAAAGGTAGTATGATCAGCCATATTTTACCAATCGGCATGCAATATATTATAATTGAGCGTTACAACGTGAACGTACAGAAAAATTGTTGAGTATAAAAGTAAGAATAAAGAATTACATTTTATTAGGATTATGTATTGTGGTTCTTCCCTTTGTATGCAGTCGGAACATTAAAATCTTTCTCATTAAGGAAATCTTAAATATTTTAATATACTTTATGAATAAGAAAGTTCTGCAGTATTTTTATAAACAGTGGCAATAGCAGTTCTCTCCAGTTTACTACTAATACGTGTTCAATATTATTTTTAAATGTATCTGATGGGCATTAAATTATTTATTAGGATACAACCCAATTTGGACGTTAGTAAAAACAAGCCGTCAATAAGACGTCAATATACGTCAAGCGCGGACTAATTTGACAGAACTAGACTAATATTTATTTATTAGTTTACAACAATAAAATAATAATTGGACGTAACTTTAATACGCTAGTAGTTTGTGGTAATTTTGACAAAATAAAAAATATAGGTCTTAATTTTTTTATTGGACATTACTAAAAACATGGCGTCTAAAAAGACGTCAATATACGTCAGGCGCGGACTTATTTGACAGGACTAGACTATTTATTTATTTATTTAACTACATTGATATAATATTAAACTAAGGTAGATACGTCACTAGCGCACTGAAAATGAAGCGTACAAAAGGAGGTAAGTCCAGCAATTCGCTTTAGTTTTCGTCGATTCTATTTAAGCGCAAACGACAAACACTAGCCATCTTTTTCTTCTCTATGCTTTAGATAGCGCCCCATCTCACTCACACTGTGCCAACGTGTGAAATGTACGCAGAATAAATAAATTGCATGTGTGTGCTGCTTCTCCGATCGGCACATTTATTTTGGTTAATTTGTTAGAGCATAACATATCTGTTTAATATTATATCAATGTATTTACGCCAGAGACTTGTTTTACATGGCTACCTTTCTTAGAATTTGGTATCAGTTACAACAAAACTATTTTATAATTGAATATCTGTAATTTAACTAAACTATGTACAATTAATGTACCAGCAATACATTTCACGACAGTAGACATTGTTTTATTTACTTCCTTAGAACCTAAACTTCTAAAAAACCATTTCCATCTAAGAAAATCAAGGTGGTATAATGACTGTCGCGGGTTGTTTAAAAGACGGGCCACGAAGACCGATGCATCCTGGGTCAGGGTTGCGGGTAGGTTGAAAGAGAAACTGTAGTCCCTAGCGCACAGGCAAGTGAAGGAACATGGGTGGGTTTTAGTCAGTAAAAGTCTGACACGCCTTTCCGCTATGCAAAGAGCGGGAAAGATAAAGATAACGTTAAAGATTCATTTATTGCGTAACTGTGTACATATTGATATTATTTAATTAAGTAAATACAATGCGTCGACTCAACAGTCTATCCAAGTCGGACATGCAATATCAAAGGAATAAAAGATTTATAAACAATACGACAAGTCTAAATTACATTATTACTTTATTACCAAAATATTCATTTAAATTATAGAACACATTATCAATTAAAAATTTATTTTAGGTACATTGTTTCATATATATTTCCATTTAATTGCTTAATTGCTATTGGCAGTTGGTTGTACACACAAATGGCAGTAATATAAATGTACTTTTTTGATAAACGTCATTTGATGATTTCCACACCTTTTTGGGGGCCTACCCACGCTACGTCTTCCGGTGCGTGGTCGCCACTCGAGAACCCGTTGGACCTTCGGGCATCAGTCCTACGGGCAATGTGTCCAGCCCACTGCCACTTTAGTTTTGCAATTCTTCGGGCTATGTCGGTTACTCTCGTTCTTCTGTGGGTCTCCTCATTCCTGATTCGATTTCGCATATTCTTATTCATGCATACAAATATTTGCACTGCGCGGCGATCGAACCTGCGCCTAATTGTGTAGCGGCTGCAACAGTTAAAATGCAGGTGCTACTGCACAGCCAATATTTCAATTAAAAGAAACATCAAATTCATTTCAATGGCAACTAAGTTGATTTCAGAAAGCACGTTATAAAAACAAAATGTTGGCCATTAGAACCTCGTATTAAACTCATAAAGTTGTCTCTTGTCAATGTAGTCATTAACCCCCTTATTCATAAACGTTGTTTAAAGTTGACTAATGACGTTAATCATCATTTATGAGTTACATAATCATAATCAGCCTATAATGTTTCCACTCTTTATCCATACTAATATTATAAATGCGAAAGTAACTCTGTCTGTCTGTCTGTTTGTTACGCTTTCCCGCCTAAACCTCTAAACAGATTTTGATGAAATTTGGCACAGACAATCTTTAGACCCTGAGAAAGAACATAGGCTACCTTTTATCCCGGAAAAATTTGATGTTCCTGAGGGAAATCTAAAAAGCGCGATATAACCGAACTCCACGCGGGCGAAGCCGCGGGCGGAAAGTTTAAATAATAATTATAAACTAGTACTTGACCGCAATCCCGCCTGATGGTATACAGTGATGCAATCTTTGATCGTAAGAGCCTATTCACTCAAAAGACTGAGTGAATAGGAAGGAAGACGGCAGTTGATGGAATGGGTCGTAACGTACTCTTTTTTTTAAATAAATTATTAACTAGCGCTTGACCGCAATCCCGCCTGGTGTTAAGCAGTGATGCAGTCGTTGATGGTAAAGCACGCTATTTTATTAAGAGCCTCTAGCCTTGAAGACACTTAAATTGTAGTCATGCGGAAACACCGTAGTTGCCAAATTTTTTAGTCCCTCAATGTACGTGTTATAAAAGACGAGGCGAAACGCTTCGTCCGGATCATAGTGGTGTCAACAACATAAGGGTGGAAACTAGCCGTACGACGGGTCGTCCGATGATGGAATGGAGATGGGGGAATTAAGTCATGTAATTCCCTCGCACACTCTCCAAAATGCATCCTATAGAACACCGACAGGCTGGCTACTCTACGCCTGGGCTCCAGCCTTAGGAGACCGTTTCTATCTACCACGCCGACAAAGTTTGGGTTGGTAGTCACATGTCTTCGGTCGGTTTCCTCACGATATTTTGAGAGCAGTTTTGATGATATAATTTACTCAAACTAAGGCGCTTGATTAAAAGGTGAAGGAAAACATCTTGAGGAAACTTGGACTTTTAAGTCTGAAATCGCCAACCCGCAATGAGCAAGCGTGGTGATTACGCTCAATCCTTCTCTGTATGAGAGGAGACCTGTGCCCAGAAGTGGGACGATTAAAACGGTTGATGATGAAGGCGTCTGCGAACCTACGACTTGAAAGTTACGAACAATACCACTAGGCCACCGCTACCCTCATTAATATAACCACAAACGAAGTCACGGTATAAGTTAGTCTCGCAGCCAGCCGTCTGATTAGAAATGATTAGTAATAACAGCGTTATATGCGGCAGCCGCTGATTAATTAAACGTAATCCGACATAGTATTTACACACACATGCATACTCTCACACCTTTTAGTCATGGAGGCAGTTACCAATGTCTGCCCTGCCTTTTTTTAATAATTGTAAACTAGAGCTTGACCGCATTCCCTCCTGATGGTAAGGAAGATTGCAGTTGAGCGAGATGATGCAATGTTGAACCCAAGAACAGGACCAACTTTGATGCGCTAGAGTGAGTTTGATCTGGAGACCCTCCATGACCAATCTCCCGACATAACAACATTTGGCGCATCGTACCCGGCACACATCGCAATATAACTGCTCAGACCCGTCCTCCGTAAGGCTTTCGAAAACAATGTACAAGATGCCTGCGGTTAGAACATCAAAGACCTACTCTAAATCAAGGCCTAGATCCAACTGCCTAATAAAATAAAATAAGGATAAGTTATTACAAAAAAAAAACTGGCCAAGAGCGTGTCGGGCCACCATCAATGTCGGGTTTCGTAGTTGCCCGTCCGTCAACTATAAGCGTTAAGTAAAGATAAAAAATAGGCTATTTGTATTCAATACTAAATCCTAAAAATGGGCTCACAAAGGACGGTAATAACTAAAGAAAGAGCTATAGTTTCTTACTATTAAATAGCTCTTACCAGCACGGTACTTGTGTAACACACTATCAGTAGCAGGGTTTCATTTTGACAGTTCAACAACAGTCATTGCGTTATTTACGCCGGACACACTTTCCGTCATCTGAACATATAGAGCAATGGTTTAGCAATTGGCTTCAGAATGATTCCAATTATAGTAATGGAGTGTTACGTAATTGACAGCCTCCGTGGCGTAGCGGTAGCGGACGCGGCCGCTGCGCAAGGTGGCGCGGGTTCGATCCCCCACAGTGCAAGTATTTGTATGCATGGATATGAATATTTGCACTCAGTCTGGTCGTGCCTCGGAAAGCACGTTAAGCCGTTGGTCCCGGTTGCCATACGAACATCTAGTGGCAGTCGTTACGGGTTGTTGGAGCCCTCAAAAGTCCAACAATTGGTCTAACTGCAATGCTTCGATGTCGCCTTCGGGTTGTGGAGGTCAGACGGCAGTCGCTTCACGGAAAATATCAAAGTTTCAAGCGGACTCCAGACTCCAAAGCTGAAAAGGTTTCGGATGCGACTGGGATTAACGCTGGGGTGATGATGAGAGTGTTACGTAATTAGGGTGCCGTCCCGACTTTATCAACTCAGGAAAAATCTTAACAGCGCGAAGTAGCCTTAAGTAAGCGCCATCTCTCGGGAACTTGGGTTACTAATTTATATAAACTAGACGGGTTATGTATGTTGGAATTTCGGTTGTAATGTTGGATTGTGTGAACCGATTTTAATAATTCTTTTTCATTTGAAACAAAGTACGTTTAGGATAAAAAAAAAAATACAATTTTATTTGTAAAACATTTATTTTTGTTTATAGGTCGCTATGTTATGCTAAGAAGCGTACAAAAATACATACTCGTTTGCAAAATATTTTTTTTTTTTGTCAGTCATGCTAATCATGCTAAAGGTAAAAAACAAATTATTAATTATATAATGTTACAATGGAATTAAATTATGATAAATACAAAACAAAGTTACAAATGCCACAATACGGACAATACGGCTTATATTTTTTTATTGTAAACGTACTTTCTTTCTTCCCTTCCTTCCTTTCCTTTCCTTCCTTTCATTTCCTTTTTTCCTTTCTTTTCGGAAAAAAAGAAAAAGGATTATTTTTTTAAGCAATACGTATAAAAAATGTTTGTATATACGGTCAAGTGAAGGGACATGGGTGGGTGGGCAGTGGAGAGGCTTGCGACGAGGCTATTCGGCGACCCAGATTGAACTGAAAACGGTCTCCAAAGGCGCACAGGCGTAGAGTAGCCAGCCTTTCGGAGTTCTATAGGATGCATTTTGGAGAGTGTGCGAGGGAATTGCAGGGTTTAATTCCCACATCTCCGTTCCACCATCGGACGACCCGTCGTACGGCGAGTTTCCACCCTTACGTTGTTGATACCTCAACGTTCCGAACGAGGCGTTTCGCCTCTTCTTTTATACCGCGTACATCAAGGGAGTGGAACAATTTGCCCGCGGCGGTGTTTCCGTCGGACTACAATTTACTTAAGTGTCTTCATGACTGCCTATAGTGAATAGGCTCTTAATAGCATGCTTTACCATCAACGATTGCGTCATTGTTTACCATCAGGCGGGATTGCGGTCAGGCACTAGTTTAAATTAATAAAAAAAAACACTGGCACGCCCTTCCGCTCCGCTCAGAACAGGAGATGTGATGATTCATGTGATGATTTTCCATCCTCATAAAAAAAAAAATACTGAAAGCACATCATAATCACGAGCAGACATTAACAGTCAAGGGTTTCTCAATCCTTCTCTCTGAACCAAACCCCAACAACCCATCACAAATTGACTAAATTCTCAACTGTTCGTCACACTTGTTCACGCACTCACACATATAAAGTTACATACTCTGTATAAATAGAAGCGCAGGCGCACATACAACGCGCACTCGCCTTGATCAGATGTACTTAATAACTGGTAAGTACACAAATTTTAAGTAATATTACTTGTAATTCGTGTATAATAACAACATGTAAATTAATTAACGCATGTCCTGAAAATTTTTAATATAGGTAGGTAATTTTTTATCTAACTACGGAAATTATTGTCATACTAGCTTTCCGCCCGCAGCATCTCCCGCGTGGTGTTCGGTTATATCGCGTTTTTTAGATTTCCCTGGCCAATATCAATATTTTTTCCGGGATAAAAGGTACCTTATTATTTAATCCGGACTTCTAACTGTTCGTCTGCAAAATTTCAAAGCAATCGGTTCAGCAGTTACGGCGTATGAATATTAGTAAGATTAACCCTGTTGTTTGTACAAATTTCTAAAATCGCAGTTTTTTTTTTGTATTCATACATATTTAATCATTCGATACAAAATAAAGAAAAAAAACCCAAGAACAATTTTTTTTTTTTTATATACTTATTATAAACCAGCGCTTGACCGCAATCCTGCCTGATGGTAAGCAGTGACGCAATCGTTGATGGTAAAGCGCACTAGTTTACTAGGAGCCTATTCACTCTAGAATCACTCACGAAGCCCAAAGGGAGAAAGTCATCCCGGTGTCGTGCTTACTTAACTTTAATCATCGTTTATAAATAAAGATAAACACCACAGTGTTTAAGGGGTTTATTCATAAACCTTATTTTATAAACTTTAAGCAACGCTTGCGAATAAGGAGCTTAGTGTTAAAGATATTATTAAAGATACAGAGTACATACATACAATAACAAGCAAACACACTGAAAAATAAATTTACAAAAAGTGAACTGTAAAACTGTGTGAAAAGTGAAACTGAAGTAACAAAAAAAAAAAAAATGGTTTCACTTGTAGGAACCTCGCGTGGATTCCACGCCTGTTTGTTTTTATGTGTAACTAGCGGCCGCCAGCGACTTCGTTCGCGTGAAGTCAGTTATGCTCCGCTCCTATTGGTCGTAGCAAGATGTTATATAGCCTGAAGCCTTCCTAAATTAATTGGCTATCTAACACAAAAATATTTTTTTAAATCGGACCAGTAGTTTCTGAGATTACCGCGTTCAAACAAACAAACTCTTCAGCTTCATATATTAGTATAGATTATGTGTACTATATGCTTTATGGCTGTTTAAAACAAATTTCCTTATTTATTACAAAGGTATCTTTTTACGGTTTTCAACAAAAAAAAGATAATCAAAATCAAAATTGTAGCAATATCATTTCAATTAAGCACATAAAAGTCTCTTTTGACCATCATAAGTTACAAAAACTATGTAAAACAGAATAATTAACTCTCGCCTCTTCCACACGGTAATTTTCGTATGGATGCAGGATGGGCCTGAAACTTTTTTTTTAATAATTATGAACTAATGCTTGACTGCAATCCCGCCTGATGCTAAGCATTGATGCAATCTTTGATGGTAACGCTAGTTTATTTAGGCTATTCACTTAAAAATACATCATGACTTACGGAGCCGAGACGTGGACACTAACGGTCAGACTAGTCCATAAGTATAAAGCCGCTCAGCGAGCTATGGTGCGAGCTATGTTGGGTATCTCTCTAAAGGACCGCATCAGAAATGAGGTGATCCGACAGAGGACCAAACTCACCGACATAGCTGAGAGGATTAGCAAGCTGAAGTGGCAATGGGCTGGTCACATATGCCGCAGGCCGATAACCGTTGGGGTAAACGAATCCTCAAGTGGAGACCGCATCTCGGCAATCGTAGCATAGGACGCCCTTGGCCGAGATGGAGCGACGACATCAAAAAAGTGGCTGGTAGTGGCTTGCGGGGAACTGCTCAGGATCGAGCTTGTTGGCGTGCCATGGAAGAGGCCTATGTCTAGCAGTGGACGAGTAGAGGGTGATGATGACGATGACTTAAAAAACTGAGTGTAAGAAATAGGAAGGAAGACGGCAGTTGAGTGAGGTGATGCAATGTTAAACCCAACAACACGACCAACGATGCTACGCCAGAGGGACATTGACAGACCCACTACAACCAAACTCCCGAGGCATACATGGTCATCGCAACACAAGTGCTCAGACCCGTCCTCCGTACGGCTTCACCAGACATCCTGCCGGAACACGACGAAACGCTTGGCGGCAAAACTTTGTCTGGTACACCTACCGGCTGCCGGTAGAAGTTACGGTGGTAACTTCTGCCGGCAGCCGATATCATGGCCTACCACCGAGTCACGGTTACTCTTTAAAACGTTTGAAGTTTTACCATAAACTAAGCTTTACTGTTAAGGAGTTAAAGTAACTTTTCTATATAGTTTACATTTTACTTAACCATTGCTTTTTATTTCAGCGTTGTGTCTTCTGTGTGTCTGGGTGGCCCCAAATGCGTGTCGCTCCGTCGACGTCCATGACCCTCCTTCCGAGGACCTCGAGCCCTTCGTAGCCCATCATCATCATGAAGGTAACATCGCCGAACTTCTGATACCACTCCTAGAACGAAGCCTGGCTCAGAGCGAAGCAAGAAATAATGAAAAACAGCATAGAATAAACAAGGCAGGCAAGAAAGTAATTCAAGTTCTTCCTTATAGAAGTTCTGAAGAACATAAGCGTAAGGGTTGGAGGAAATTGAACTCTCATAAGAAGCAGGTGGTGGAAATCACTCCTCTGCATGGTAAGAACAGAGCTAAACCATTAGCGTACATACTCTCTGCTGCAAAGCCAAGCCATGCCGCTAATGCTGAAACAAATGACGACGTCAGCTCTTCCAATACTTCTGAATTAGAACACGAGAAATATACCGGTGAGGAACAACAGTCTTCTGAGGAGAATAAGAATAATAGTGAAGAATCAAATGTTAATACACTACGAAGAGATGACGATGACTCTCACAGCGCTTCAAGCAACACACAATCCAGTGAAGATGCTTATCTCACTAAAGAATATAAAGACGTAAGCATGAGTGAAAAGGAAAGCGCTGAAGTAACTGTCGATAGCGATGTAACTGCTGAAAAATCTCATAAAAGAAAAGTTGTAGTGGTTGATGATAGTCAAGAGGATGAGCCGTATACACTTAGATCTACAAAACATACCCATAATAAACATCACCATAAACACAAACATCACCACAAACATAAACATGACCATAAGCATAAAGCCACTGTGGAAGCTGTCACAGTAGAGGAGGACGTTACTGCGGAAGACAGAGCAGTAACCGAAGAAGACAGAGCACTAACCGCAGAAGACACAGAAATAACTGGAGAAGTAACTGCAGAAGACATAGATGTCACTGCAGAAGACAGAGCACTAACTGCAGAAGAAGGAGCACTAACTGTAGAAGACATAGAAGTAACTGCAGAAGACAGAGCACTAACTGCAGAAGACAGAGCACTAACTGCAGAAGACGGAGCACTAACTGCAGATTACACTGCACTAAATGCAGAAGACAAATCTTCACCTGCAGAAGAAAGAACACTAACTGCAGAAGACACAGCATTAACTTCAGAAGACAAAGCAGTTACTGCGGAAGACAGAGCATTAACTGCTGAAGACAGAGCAATAACAGCAGAAGACATAGCACTATCTGCTGAAGACGGAGAACTAACTGCAGAAGAAAGAGCACTAACTGCAGAAGAAAGAGCACTAACTGCAGAAGAAAGAGCACTAACAGCAGAAAACATAGCTCTAACTGCAGAAGACAGAGCACTAACTACAAAAGGCACAGAAGTCACTGCAGGAGACATAGAAGCAACTGCGGAAGACGGAGCACTACCTGGAGAAGACAGAGCACTAACAGCAGAAGACATAGCACTAATTTCAGAAGACACAGCCGTTACAGCAGAAGACAGAGCACTAACTGCTGAAGACAGAGCATTTACTACAGAAGACAGAGTACTAAATGCAGAAGACACAGCACTAACTGCAGAAGACGAAACACATACTGCAGAAGAAAGAGCACTAACTGCAGAAGACACACCACTAACTACAGAAGACACAGCACTAATTGTAGAAGACAGAACATTAACTGCAGAAAACAGAGCACTAACTGCAGAAGACAAATCAGTAACTGCAGAAGACATAGCAGTAGCTGCAGAAGACAAATCAGTAACTGCGGAAGACAGAGCACCAACTGCAGAAGATAGAGCATTAACTGCAGAAGAATCCTCCGAACATCGCCGAAATAGATTCATAGAAAATGATATAGTTATTTCTAGAGGACACCACGCAACTGATTCGGCAGAGAAAAGTATTACTAAGCTCTACAACGCGAGAGCGAAAGATATTATTGAGTTAATTCAATCCTCTAACGAAGCTAGTACAGCAACTCAAAAAGACTGTCCACAGCCCGCTGAGAAGCATCACGACCATAAGTCATATCGCTTATCATTCTTGTTTAATAAATAAACCGATAGAGATTGCATAGGTTGTACATTGAAGGTGGTAGGCAGGAAGGTCATCATCATCATCATTTCAGCCGCATCCAGTGGTTCCCCGCGACCTTCACCAGGTCGTCGGTCCACATTGTCAGGGGTCTCCCACGCTGCGTCTTCCGGTGCGTGGTCGCCACTCGAGAACCCGACGGCCCCATCGGGCATCGGTCCTACGGGCAATGTGGCCGGCCCACTGCCGCTTTAGTATTGCAATTCTTCGGGCTATGTCGGTTACTTTCGTTCTTCTGCGGATCCCCTCATTCCTGATTCTATCACGCAGTGAAACTCCAAGCATAGCCCTCTCCATTGGCTTTTTAATGAGCTTGAGCCTTCTTAAAAGGCCCATTGTTAGCGACCACGTCTCAATTCCATAAGTGGCAGGAAGGTGGCAGTAGGGTATAATGAGGCTGTCGACATGTGGGAATAGCTTGCTATCCGATGCACTAATAGCCAAGAGCCTCAGCAGTTCAGGAGGCTCTCCTTAGGGAGCTGGATGAAAATTATTCTTAAAGCGGTACTTCTGGAAACGGCTCGGGTTATCAGGTTCTTTGAGATGATCAGTAACATCTAAGCGTTGATGGTCTTCTTTGAGGAACTTGATACTCCCTTTCCAAAATTTCAGTTCTGAGAGTGGAATCGAAGTGTTCCTGCTTATCATCATATTCTATATTTTCATCCTCCTGGTGTACACACCTTTTAAAAACGACATCAGCATGCGTCAAGTGACTTCCGAGATGTATTATTGTGATTGTAAGCTTAAAAAGCAATATTATTATTAATTTTAGATTTAAAATGAGCATTATAAAATTTTAAAAAAATATGTCAACACGTAGCAAAGTAGTAATATTATTAAATAGTTTATAATATTTTATATATTATATTATTTTTTATATTATTTTATATGGTAGAATAGTATTGGGTCATGTAAAAATATAGTTTGTCTATACTTTGAGACGTTCTATAGAAGACCTTTCCCATTGATGGTTCTAAAATTAACTGTACAATAGTCCCTGGTTTTATGTGTAATTGTGTATAGTAACAAGTTACCACCCACCAGACAAAGTCTTATCGCCAAACGATTCGTCGTCTTCCGGCATGATGTCTGGTGAAGCCGTACGGAGGACGGGTCTGAGCAGTTGTGTTGCGATGTGTGCCGGATACGACGCGCCAAATGATGTTGTGTCGGGAGTTTGGTCGTGGAGGGTCTCCAGATCAATCTCCCTCTGTCGCAGCATCGTTGGTCGTGTTGTTGGGTTTAACATTGCATCACCTCGCTCAACTGCCTTCCTATTCACTCAGTTTTTTTGAGTGAATAGGCTTTTAATAAACTAGTGCGCTTTACCATCAACGATTGCATCACTGATTACCATCAGGCGGGATTGCGGTCAAGCGCTAATTTATAGTTAGAAAAAAAAAATACTAGTACTTCAAGTGGAGCTTTTCTCAAGGTTTCACCAATGCACGTAATAACCGATTTATGCTTGCGTTGCTGGAATTTTTTCTAGATTTCTATATATGTATATTGGTTTAATTTACTTCTTCGTTCGACGATCTCAGACCATTTTGCAAGTCGTATGTATTGTTACTTATTAAATGTATTTTAAACATGATTTTTGTTTTATTTTTTTAATCAAATCAAATCAAATCATTTATTTCAGAAAATATCCATAGTTAACAACAAAAGAGACTTATAAATAAAACACAAACTTATAAACTAAAAGAACCTCACACGGCAGTAATATGTCTGCCGCAGCATTGCTGGATGTACAGACAATCCAGTCGGTTGGCAATCATCGCGAGGACGGTGTTGTCGCTGCCCCGCACTCTGTGCACCAGAGACGCGCACCGCTTACGCATTGTGGCGTGAAAGCAGTCGGTACGAGCCTCTGCGAACATGCCCGAGGCGCTGCAGTGGCGAGGCAGCCTCAGCACCGCCCTAAACGCATTACTGAACTGGACGCGGAGGGCGCTATATGCTGCACGGGTATAATCAGCCCACAGGCTGCACGTGTAGAGGGACGTACAGTAAGCTCTAAAGAGCGTTATCTTTACCTCCCTCGAACAGCGCACAAACCTACGCGCTATCATATTAATCATTTCTTCTGTGACTGTTGCACGTTTACGTAAAATCAGCAGTTATACTGGTAAAGCGGACTCCAGGCTCAAAAGCTGAAAAGTTTCGGATTCGATCATGAATGTTGCACATTCACATATTTTGATTTTAGGCTATAATATGCTCAATGCAGGCCGCCTCTGTTTGAGAGCAGGTAAACTGTAGTCCAGCACACGGGCTCAGGGCGGATTGACATCGCTAGAAAATGGCGAAAAAAAAATAAAAAAAAGTAAAATTGAAGTACAAAAAGTGTTGATTCGTATAAATAGCTTTTGATTTTGATCACGTCTTTTGAATTTTTGGGCTGTTCGATATTTTTTTCACCGTTTTGGAAGCAATAAAGATGAAATAATTTGCATAGAGTAAAGCGATATATTATTCGCACGCTTCTTTTAATTTATTAGGATGCGCGGTGCGCGGTGCGCGGTGCGCGGTGCGCGGTGGTTCCCGTACATTAAAAAAAGTAAAAAAACTAAACCCCAACTACGACGAAAAACGACGCTGAAAAAGTATAAAACAAGATTTTAAGAATACTGAACTGAACAAAGTTGCTAATGTAGTTGCAAGTAAATGGACACAGTCTACTGTGTCCATTGCCTATAGGCATCTTGGTAGAGTCTACTCTACCAAGATGCCTTCGTTGTAAATTGACAATAATGTCATACAATACTATTCTGAAGTATGCAATGTTCAATATGTAGAGATAAATTTTCATGTTTGGAAGGGCGTAGTCACACGTCACATATATCTACCTACCGTAGCACCTTGACAACGTGTGACTACGCCTTTCCAAACATGAAAATTTATCGATGTCGCGAGCTTGTATGCTAGTTGCACGGTAAACTCTGATTGCGAGATGTAGAATTCGTCTGACGGCAGTATGACGCGTTGTTCGCATGCTGCGTTGTAGGCATCGCTACAACATATTACATCTACACGCACATATAACAACATAAGCCCGAAGGCATATAGTGCAGAGGACATTTTTATGGGAGCTTTAGCCAGTTATAAAACTGTTTCTGCCTTTACCGCGTGGAGTTACTCTCAGCTTATGTCGTTTTCATTAGTGCATTACATATTCTATTAATGTTCACACTGCTCTACATTGCATAAAGTGATTCACAGTTCCCGTGATCCACACTTTACTCTTATCGCTTATATTTAACATCATTAAAGCATTCTTGTAATTATGTACAAGCATGAAGTACTCGTGAAGCTCTTTCACGTGATACCAAACACGTTATATTTATTTTAATTTTATATTAACATAGAACTTTTTGTCCGCTAGAGGGCGCAATACTAAATTTAGTTACAAGCTTTATATCTCATAACTAACAGAATATCATGGCCCTTCTAATGGTACCGCAGTGGTCTTATTCTGATAATTAGTAAAGAAACTATGAACGAAAAGATGTGAATTATATGCAACCAGCCCATGAATACAGGTAAAGTCACAAGCAAATGCTAGCAATATATATAAATATATATTCAAAATGTACACGTAAAGCGCTTTAAAATGGTACCAAACACGGCATCTTAACTTTATTTTTTTACTCTGTATGTTTTGTCCGCTAGAGGGCGCCACATTAGATTTTGTGAAACTTCATATAGCCTATAACCAGCGGACAATTAAGACGCTTCTAATGATATGTCATTTGTCGAATTTTGATAAGTAGTTTAGAAGTTACGAGGGAACAGATGAACATACATACATACATAGCCTGTCAAAATCATAACCCTCCTTTTGCTTTGCCGTAGTCGGGTAAAAAGAGCTCAGTTGATATAATATAAGCGCCTGTTAAAATAAAGAGAGCAATATGGAGTAGGTACGTCCGCGTTAGCTCACGTTTTCGCATTGTAACTGCTCTGCTCCTGTTGGTCATAGCGGGATGTTACATAGCCTATGTCCTTTCTCAGGCTGTAGACTATCTGTGTACCAAATTTCATTACAATCCGTTCAGTAGTTTTGGCGTGAAAGCCAGACAGACAGACAGAGATACTTTCGCATTTATAATATACTAGCTGTGCCCCGCGGTTTCATCCGCGTAAGCTTCGAGCCGAATCAGCGCAGTTGATATAAAATAAGCGCCTGTTAAAATAATGGGAGCAATATGTAGTACGTTCGCGTTAGCTCCCGTTTTCGCAACATTTTTTGTTACTGCTCTGCTCCTGTTGGTCATAGCGGGATGTTATATAGCCTATGCCCTTTCTCAGGCTCTATACTCTGTTTTTTAATCTCGTAGACTAAATTGACACATGCAAATGTCAAATTTACATTATTAATTTTGTATTATTACGTTTTTAATAAGTACCTACACATTATTTCAGGACAACTTATTGTAAAAAAACGATACTTGATTTTATGAACGCTAAGTTTCGGCACTATTTAAGAATTGCAATAAACTGCCAACACTCGTAATGTCAGTTTAGTCTACGAGATTAAAAAACAGAGTATAGACTATCTGTGTACCAAATTTGATTACAATCGGTTCAGTACTTTTGGCGTGAAAGCCGGACAGACAGAGATACTTTCGCATTTATAATATGTGGATTGAGAAATCAATAAAGCCGTAAATCGACGATGGCCCTGTTTCTCTAGTTCACAAAGTAAACTAAATTTAACTTAAGTTGAAGTTATTATTTCTACTTCATTAAGTAACAAACAGCATTTGCATCCGCTGCGTCTCTGAAGAGATTACGTAATTTCCTACCGACTGCCACCAAGATTGCGCTTGCACAGTCACTTCTTCTACCCATCCTTGACTATGCCGATGTCAGCTATCTTGATCTTACCCAGGACCAACTAGATAAGCTTGAGCGTCTTCAAAATGTTTGTTTAAGGTTCATATTCGGTCTGCGCAAATATGACCATGTATCCGAATTTCGTGTGAAGCTCAAGTGGTTACCAATTCGCCTTCGTCGGAATGCTCATATTCTTTCCCTTCTATATAATGTGCTTTTTTCTCCTTTCACCCCTCTCTATCTCAAGAATCGCTTTCAATTTCTGTGCAACTCACATACGAAATCTTTAAGGTCATCAGAAAACTTAAAGCTTAAAATGCCTACGCATTCCACAACGTTCCTTGATAAATCTTTCACTGTTCAGGCCCCTCGTTTGTGGAATGCATTGCCAATTGAAATAAAATGTGCGCAGTCGATGCAAGAATTCAAGAGACTTGTGAAGGAACACTACTTGTCGTTATGATCTTCGTCCAACAAACACTGTTTCGCTAATTTATTTGTTAACTTGTTCTGTTCAGTATCTATGTATTTATTTATGTATATATATGTATTTGTGTATCTATCTTAGTATGTTGTAGTAATAATATTTGCACCAACGACAGTCCCATTTGTGGTTCGGAAGAATCTGTTCATTCTTTGGTTGCCTGGAAGAGATCGCATTAGCGATAAGGCCGCCCATTGTATGTTTTTTTTGTGTTGATTGTTTTGTTAGATATTTGTTTGGTGTACAATAAAGAATATACAAATAAATAAATAGGTATATGTTTAGTCGGAGGACGGGTCTGAGCAGTTGTGTTTCGATGAGTGCCGGGTACGATGTGCCAAATGTTGTTGTGTTGGGAGTTTGGTCGTGGAGTCTCCAGATCAATCTCCCTCTGGAGCAGCATCTTTGGTTGTGTTGTTGGGTTTAACATTGTAACACCTCGCTCAACTGCCGTCTTCCTTCCTATTCACTCGCTTTCTTTGCATCACTGCTTACCATCAGGCGGCATTGCAGTCAAGCACTAGTTTATAATTATTATAAAAAACTAATAGTCCTGTCAAATTAGTCGGCGCATGTCGTAATTTGACCTTTTTTGGTCGCCATGTTTTTATCACGTTGTTGTTTAAGGAGTATCTTAATTTGACAGGATTAAACTAATACTTTATTTTCTGTCCTCTTCTTAATGAAGTAGGAAGAGAAGATGGGAAATCATCATATGACGCCGGGAGAGCCGCTCTGGGTCCAGGCATCGGTCCTCGTGGACCCCGTCACGATGTGCTGACATCTCTTTGAGGCGCGCGTGAAACACAAAACACAACGCGCCGTCGACTCGGGCCTGGTTCTTACCGGGCGGTGAGCTGCCTACTGCTAGCCGCCCGCAAGCCTGCACCTACAGTGGCCGAGAGTTCGATGTTGTCTCCTGACCAAGGCGTCTCTTGCAGCGGCTAGAGGCATGAGGGCGGTATCCAGGCACTGAGATTAAATGACTGCCTATAGAGGGCGTACACATGGAATAAAAGAAGAGCATGGAGACAGAGGCGGGGCAAGACCTAAATTTGGTGTGGGCAACACAAATTTTGCGAGGCCCTGTTCTATGGCGATCTGAGGACGGATTTTATCCATACTAATATTATAAATGCGAAAGTAACTCTGTCTGTCTGTCTGTCTATCTGTCTGTCTGTCTGTCTGTCTGTCTGTCTGTCTGTCTGTTACGCTTTCCCGTTTAAACCTCTCAACTGATTTTGGTGAAATTTGGCACAGACAATCTTTAGACCCTGAGAAAGGACATAGGCTACTTTTCATCCCGGAAAATTTGATATTCCCGAGGGAAATCTAAAAAGCGCGATATAACCGAATTCCACGCGGGCGAAGCCGCGGGCGAAAGCTAGTTACAAATAAAAAAAAAACTAGAACAACATTGCCAAGTTTTTATTCATAAAGATACAAATTAGATTAGAATTCATGAAAAAATATAGGTAACTAGCTTTCCGCCCGCGGCTTCGCCCGCGTAGAGTTCGGTTATATCGCGCTTTTTAGGTTTCCCTCGGGAACATCAACTTTTTTCGGGATAAAATGTAGCCTATGTTCTTTCTCGGGGTCTAAAGATTGTCTGTGCCAAATTTCATCAAAATCGGTTGAGAGGTTTAAGCGGGAAAGCGTAACAGACAGACAGACAGACAGACAGAGTTACTTTCACATTTATAATATTATAGTATGGATATTGTTAGGTGGAGATAACAATACCATTTATCTATGCATCGGTAAAATATTATGTTAATATATTTTAAAATGTTGACAGTTTCTGATTTTTTGATTTAGTGGTTATTTTTAAAGGGATATTGCGTCAAAGTATAATGTTCGACACTTAAACCCATGTTGTTGCTTACTTTTGTCTGATTGTGGCTGACTGTTTAAAAAAAATACATTTTTAGCTGTAAAGAACATACCTACATTTAATAGTGCAGTCAAATAAATATAAGTAGAATTTGATAGGTCGGCTACCTCGTAAAGAAAGTAAACAAATAAAACAAGGGATTCTCCGCACTAGTCGTCGGCGGGAACGATTTACTAGCTATAGTTGCCAGACTATAAAAATATACATATTTCACAACAAAATTAATTTAGGTATAGGTATATTTTTTTCCTTGGTTTGAAGCAATGCATACAAATGTTTGAAGGCGCGAGGCCCCTTGTACCGCGAGGCCGTAGGCGGCGGCCCACGTCGCCCACGCTTTACGCCGCCTGTGCATGGCGACACCTGCAGCTTGACAAAAACGCCTGCCAAACATATGTTAGCAAACTGTTGTCGATCTACACAAGAGTGATGTCGTTAGGCATATGAGAGTGTTCGTGAAGATGTTTATGACCTTAGAATAAGACACGAGATATTTATTTAATTTACATCAACTTTATCTAAGCGTACAACTGTATCCCAATCCATACTAATATTATAAATGCGAAACTAACTCTGTCTGTCTATCTGTCTGTCTGTCTGTCTGTCTGTTACGCTTTCCCGCCTAAACCTCTCAACCGATTTTGATGAAATTTGGCACAGACAATCTTCAGACCCTGAGAAAGAACATAGGCTACCTTTTATCATCATCATCATCTCAGCGCCCATCCCGGTCGCATCCGCGGCCTTCGCGTTGGATAGCATTCCTGCACATTCTCCTCCATTTCGCACGATCTTTAGCGTCCTGTGGTAAGAGCTTGTTGGCATGCATGTCATCTCTTACAACGTCAAGCCAGCACTTCTTTGGTCTACCCCGCTTGTTCCGGCCCGGCGGAGGCGCCATGGCAAGACATTTGTTACCCACGTAACATGCCGGTTTCCGTAAGACGTGGCCGTACCAGCGTAGGCGACCTCCTGCAGTTTGTCTGCAATGTCACGGACACGAAGGCTGCCCCGGATGCGGGAGTTCCTGATGCGGTCTTTCCGCGTAACTCCACACATCCACCGCAGCATATTCATCTCCGTGACACGCAGCTCCTGCTTGTGTCGCTCAAGCACAGGCCACGTCTCACTGCCATACAGGAGAACAGGTCTAATGATGGTTTTATAGACCTGTCCCTTAAGCTTAACCGGCATTTTGGGGTCACAAGTGACACCTGTCACCTCACGCCATTTCGCCCAAGCTGCGGAAATACGTGCCCTGACGTCGCAATCAATGTCGCCGGACGCATGAAGCACAGACCCCAAGTATTTAAACTGGTCCGTGCGCTCGACCATGTCTCCGCCTATGCGCACAGACATGGGGTCTGTCGTGTTGCTGGCCAAGTATACGGTCTTCGACACGTTGAGTTTCAGACCTCCGTTCTCAAGCGAGTCCTTCCACGCATTCACACGCCGCACCAACCGTTCCCTGTCCGCGTCCGCCGCGAATTCCACGCGGGCGAAGTAGCGGGCTGAAAGCTAATCCATACTAATATTATAAATGCGAAAGTAACTCTGTCTGTCTGTCTGTCTGTTACGCTTTCCCGCCTAAACCTCTCAACCGATTTTGATCAAATATGGCACAGACAATCTTTAGACCCTGAGAAAGAACATAGGCTACCTTTTATCCCGGACAAAATTGATGTTTCCGAGGGAAATCTAAAAAGCGCGATATAACCGAACTCCACGCGGGCGAAGCCGCGGGCGGAAAGCTAGTAGATGTTATATTTATGTTATACTAGCCTATGTTCTTTCTCAGGGTCTAAAGATTGTCTGTGGCAAATTTCATGAAAATCGGTTGAGAGGTTTAAGCGGGAAAGCGTAACAGACAGACAGAGTTACTTTCGCATTTATAATACTAGCTTTCCGCCCGCGGCTTTAACCCGGTAAAAACCCGAACTATGGGTAAATTCCCATTTATACCTATTTTTACCCACCCAATTTTAATTTTTACCGGGTAAAAATTATAATCAGTTTAATTTAGGGTAGATCCGCAGTTACATCGTTATTATTATCGCAGGTCATATTTTGATCAAGTTACAACCTGACACTGACCAGTAAATTGCAAAAACGTCGACAAAATCTGACTTACACGGGCTGCCACTACGGAACAGGCTATTTGACAGATTTATAATTTTTATCTCGAATTACTTGGTTGCGGTTAAGAAGTTCTCCGAAAGTATCGTTTCACAATGTGTGGCGCGAGAAACAAAAAGCTAAACATATTTTTGTGTTTTGTATGTATTAATTGTTATTATTTTCAAACTCAAACTCATTTATTGCATTTTTTATTAAAACTCGTGTAAATGACGTAAAGAACCCTCATTTTATGCAATTAAAGCAAAAAATCCCAAAAAATGAATACTGTCAAATAGCTTACTACCATTTTTTTGTTCTGGATGAGAAATCGTCAAATGACCTCTCCCGTCTAGGCCTGTGCCTGTGCGCCAGGGCCACGGTTTCTTTTTAGGCCTCTGCCTCGAATCTTGCGGGCAGCGTTGCGGCGGCGGCGGCGGCGAGTGAGCGGCAAGATCTTATGCGTTAAATCAAACGGACCGGTTCTCGAAAACAGCGGCGCGGCACAACGGGGCGGTGGCGGGCAGCGAGCGGTGTACTTCTCGCGCTCAAATCTTGCGGGCAGCGGGCGGGCAGCGAGCGGTGTACTTAAAGTCAAGCGGTGATCGAGCGTTAGGAATAAATTTGAATCAAAAAGTTGTTGCCGCCGTTGTTCAAACATTTCTTTCGCGAATAAAAACAAATATCTCGTCGACACAATCGTGAACACAATACTACGCGGCTATAGTGACGCGCGATCTGCCCGCTAGTTTCGAGAACGGGTCTTCGATGCCCGCCCGGCTCCCGCGCCGCTGCCGGCGCCGCCCCGAAATCCTTTTTTTTTTGTTTCCGGGGTGGAACATCCTCATGCGATGTCCGTCGCCCTGGGGCGGGCGACGGGTCTGTCGGACTCTTAATGATTGAAAAGTGTTTCATCTCACACCTACACCGGGGGTTGCGAGAACGAAAACTGCTTCCGCAATCCTCCATTGATGCTGGCCCGCCACTGTGGGTCCGGTCCGGTGGGACAGGTCAGCCGCCTAATTCACACGCCGCTCCAACTGTCCGGGTCAGCCAGCGCGATGCGGACAGGGGACAGTCACAGTGAGGATATCGCCTCAGCATACATGAGCAACCAGGGAGGTGGATCATGGATGCTGAGGCCTGTATGGGGACTGCATATGCTCTTTCTACATAGAAAGAGCATTATATAGAGGCGTGTTCTTCAATCTGTATCTCTCCATGGTGAACCTTAGTGTTAATATAGAATCCATGGTTCCGTACCCTGGACGAAACCCATATTGACACTCCCAAGACAGCATACTCCTGCCGAATCTGAGAGTCTATTATCCTCTCAAAATTCTTCAGGGTGTGTACCGAGCCCTTGCCTTTGAAGACTGGAGTCATCATCATCATCCCAGCGTTAATCCCAGTCGCATCCGAAGCCTTTTCAGCTTTGGAGTCTGGGGTCCGCTTTACCAGTCAAACTGCTGATATGGCTAAACTTCGACATTTTCCGTGAAGCGACTGCCGTCTGACCTCCACAACCCGAAGGCGACATCGAAGCATTGCAGTTAGACCAATTGTTGGACTTTTGAGGGCTCCAACAACCCGTAACGACTGCCACTAGATGTTCGTATGGCAACCGGGACCAACGGCTTAACGTGCTTTCCGAGGCACGGCCAGACCAGTGCAAATATTCATATTCATGCATACAAATATTTGCACTGTGCGGGGATCGAACCCGCGCCATCTTGCGCAGCGGCCGCGTCCGCTACCGCTACGCCACGGAGGCTGTCGCCTTTGAAGACTGGAGTAATAATACTTAGTCCCCATTGGCTTGAAATTTTGCCGATCAGGAACACGCGGTTCAGAAGGTTAGTTAGCATGCCCGCATCGCGAGGACCCATCGCCTTCCAGGCCTCAATGGGGACTCCGTCAGTTCCGACAGCTTTCCGATTTGCCGAAAAGTCGTTTGGACTTCCTCGGGCGTTATCGGGGGCACTAATTCAAGATTTGGAATGAATTTCGGTGTCTGCACCTCTTGGTGCTGCTTATTCAGCAGCTCGTGGAAGTACAAGCGCCATCTCTCCTTCACCGTGAGGTCTTTGCATAGCAGGTTGCCAGTAGGGTCTTTTACACAACGGCACTTGGATATATCCTATGCCGCTTTGACCCTGGAACATGCCAATTTGGAAAAGATCTTTTGCCCCTCAAATGATTCCTACTTCTCGTAAAACGCTTGAAAGTGGTCTGGCTCTGGTTCTGACTACAACTCTTTTAGTGGCACGTTTGACAACCTTATATGCGTCGCGATCTGGATGCCACGTTTTAAAGAGGGCTTTCTTCACTCTAGTCTTCCTCTGGACTGTGTCGTCCCACCACCAGGTCTCCTTTTCACGTTTGCGGCCGCCCTTAGAGACTCCGAGCGCCAACCGCGCCGCCCCAATAATAGCTGCCTGGATCCTGCCCCAATGGTCTTGGACATATTCTTCATCGGTCCAGCGCACTTGTCTCTAACAACCGATGCGAACTCCTAGGACTTATTTCATCAAGCAGCCGCCACCAAATCTGGTGCCGGCAGTGCTCTACACGTCTACGATGGGCCGTTACGCAGAGATCTAGTACAAGGAGGCGGTATTGTCCAGTGAGACTCTCACCGGCTATGACTTTGCAGTTGGCTGCTTTGCCGATGTGGTGTCTCCTAGTCGGTAGAAAGTCTATTCGGGTAGCGCTTCGCCCGCTGCGAAAGGTGACAATGTGCCCCTGCTTCTTTTTGAAGTAGGTGTTCACGATTGCAAGGTTAGCGGCTGCACACGTTTGGAGAATGTTGTTTCCTTCTGCGGTGCGGCCGCCGTACCCAAAGCCGCCGTGAACACGCTCAAGCCCGACACTCTTCTCGCCCACATGACTGTTCAAATCACCACCCAGAACCGCTCGCTGGGATAACGGTATCCCGTGAAACTGTCCTTCGAGCTGGATCCAGACCAACATACTTTCGGCGTCACCACACCAGGAAAAGCACAACGGATTTTCCTGGTTTTGGCTCGCTTCTTCAGCCGTATCCGCCTCTGACACGTTAGACCTAGCCCACAGGACACAGGAGTCGGGCGTAGCTCCTGCGCGCCGTTTGCGGCGGCGCCCTAACTGTTTCACGTGCATTTCTTCCTTTCCTATTCATAATAGTTTGGCTTGTTTTGCTTTTACGAGTGCGACTGTTGTCAGACCACTCAGCTCCAAAGGGAAAACTGGCATCAGCATCCCATCCGTAAGTCAGCGGGTGCACCGTCAGGCAGGTGGGGTTAACTTGGGTCCCAAAGATGGTGGTAGAACCCCAAAGCACTCCAGTACCTGATCGTAGTATTGATGACGAAGCCAATTAAATAACAATTTATTTTATACCCGGTATTTATTATAAATACCCGGTAAAAATGGGTTTTTTTAATTTTTACCTATTCTACCCTTTTTACCAATTTTTACCCACCCATTTTTTACCCACCCGCCCATCTTTACCAATGACTGATTAAAAGGTGAAAAAAAACATCTTGAGGAAACGTGAACAAGTCTGAAATCGCCAACCCGCAAGCGTGGTGATTACGCTCAGTCCTTCTCTGCATGAGAGAAGACCTGTGCCCAGCAGTGGGACGATAAGAAAAAAAGGTTGATGATGATGAGTCGGAGTCGCCAACGCTGTTGCCTCAAGCCAGCAGGATAATTAACGTTTGACAGTTCATCATCATTCATTGCGTAGTGGAAGTGGTTGGCAAACACGTTTCTCAAACATACAGAGCAATGGATTATCAATATACAGGGAATTTTTTTTTCGAGTGCGCAAAACAAATGGTTGGCTCAGAATCAATAACAGAACAAATCTACATTTTTAGTTTAAAATAAAAAATCATGTTTTTGTCCGCCCTAAAATCAGCAAATGAGAGACACCAATTATTCATATCAATATCGTAGTATTAGCATATGGCCGCGTAGTGAACATGCGGGCGGCGCGGGCGCGCGGGGGTCCTGTGATGTTCCCGCCGTCCCCACTCCGCCGACCATGAATGGGACCGCGTGCGGTGACCATAACATCGATTTCATGATAAACATCTTTCGTTATCAATAACTATTTTATTTGTACCAAAAGTTAAAACATATCAAAGTAATAATATTTTTATCCATAAAACTTATTTAGCTATAAGTTGACAAAGTTTGCGCACTGGATAAAATTTTATCCTGTATTGGGGTGCTGATCTGTGTGTTGTTGTTCATTGGAAGTGAGTGTCAATCAATGATGATAAACAAGATTTTTTTTTTAAATATTTATAAACTAGCGCTTGACTGCAATCCCGCCTGATGGTAAGCAATGATGCAACCGTTGATGGTAAAGCGCGCTAGTTTATTACGCCCATTCACTTAAAAATCCTTAGTGAATAGGAAGGAAGACGGCAGTTAAGCGAGGTGGTGCAATGTTAGACCCGATAACACGACCAACGATGCTGCGCCACAGGGAGATTGTTGTGGAGCACAGAAGAGATTAACTATTCCGTGATGTGGAGACCCTCCACAACCAAACTCCCGGCACAACAACATTTGACGCATAGTACCCGGCACACATCGCAACACAACTGCTCAGACCCGTCCTCCGTACGGCTTCACCAGACATCATGCCGGAACACGACGAATCGCTTGGCGGCAAGACTTTGTCTGGTGGGTGGTAACTTCTGCCGGCAGCCGATGTCATGGCCTACCACTGAGAAAAGATGCTAGTATTGTATTGTCCACGCTAGAGAGAGTTTGTAGAGGTAAACAAAAAACATTAATTTTCATATATGTACTTATATTCACATAATTTATTAAAAATTAAACCTAAAACTTCACAATTTGCTTTGTAATATGCTACAGTGTTTTACGTTATATATTATTTTATTAAAGTTGCGAATTTTATGGCCTAAAGTGTAGTAAAAAGTACCATTTTGCACTATTTTGGCGTTTCATGGCACTCGGACAGGCATTGAATTGTACTTCGAGTCATACAATACATTCATTATTAAAATTAATATTTACAAATCTTATGATAAATGCTAATAAGCGTAATTGGGATCCTTAAGACTTTAGTATTAAAAATATGGATGAAGAGAAACTATTGGTTGATCTTAGACTAAATATTGTTTTAGGATAAGGTTGTTTTGTTCATGAGAAATGAGGATACAAACCCACTTATTTATAAACGTTGCTTAACCATACATTTTCGCCCTTTTAACGTCACTAACTTTAAACATCGTTTATGAATAACCAGCACAGTGTTTCAGGGGTTTATTCATAAACGATGATTAAAGTTACTAATCACTAGTTAACTTTAAGCAACGTCTATGAATAAGGGGGATAATGATTAATACTAAAGTACTTGTATTATTTATATTGAAATAATTAAGTTTAAATACGTATTAGTCACTGCAGTCTTCTTAAAGCCTGCTAATACGGTCACACGATAACGAAATATAATGACAGATTTACAAGATGGTCGTTAATATAAAACCGTCCATTTTCCTAATTAACCCTAGCTCCATAAAGAGTTCACAACTTACAACTAACTGTTCCAAGGATTAAAACATAATCATTTACTAATCTTAATATAATCGCAACATACTTTTAAATAAAATTAATCTAAAAACATAATCAAAGCATACTTCCTATATTGCAAATTAGTATTCCTTTGAAAAAAAACACCAATTTGTTGAAAAAACAAAAATTAAAATTTTGGAAAAGAGAGAATTTCTTTTGACAACTCAGTGATGTTCATTGTTAAATTTGTAAGAATTCAACAGATAAAATGGATCTAAATTAACTATACAAGGAACCACTAATTATATAAATTTAAAGCTTAAAACTTATATTCTAGCTTTAATATAATATTGGGAACATATTAGGTATATAACAAATCAACATACCACATATTAATGAAAGATAAAAGTAATTATTTTATTTTAAAAAATCACATTTTCCTTCTCTATACAAGTCAGCGGTGTCTAAAAAGACAGTTAATCATAACTAGACCTATCCGTTATCTTCCCACCGCTGGGCAAAGGGCTCTTTCTCATAAAGAAAAGGCACTAATATTATTATTATTATTGATTTCAAACTAACTATGCCCAGATTTCTTCACAATCGTTTTGTTCAATATTTCAATGGTGGCCAGGAGTAACAACCGCGACATACGCGAGTCGTAGTTCAGACCACAGACAGACCCTTTGTGTAAATGACTTCATCACAACTGCAAAACTGTGAAGGAAAACGTGGTGAGGACACCGACATGTCCTAGGACCAAACATTGAAAGACAGGTGGCATCTACAAGACCTGTGTCCAGCAGTGAGAACATGATGTTTAAATGTTATATACCTAATAATACCAGTAAAACGAACACAAATCTAACCGAAATAATACGGAGAAATATAATTTCGTCTAAATGAATTTTCAATAATATATTGCAAATGTCAAACGCACTTAAAACTAACGAATCTGAACTAAATTACAGGTGGGAGGCTATATAATATGGCAACTTTTCAATATATAGTATTGAGTGTTGATATTGCACTTTTGTATGTATGAGGAAGTTGTTAGTGGTCCCGGTGGTGGCGGTAGAGCGCGGCGTGGCGCGGGTCGCGCATGCGGGTGTACCCGCGCGGCGCGCACAGTTCGGGGGCGGCGCCGTGGAAGGCGCGGTACCCTCCGCGCAGGACGTACAGCTCCGGGAACCGCAGCCATGGGTAGCGCTCCGCGTGGAGCGCGCGGTCCTCTGAACGCAGGAAGCGGCAGCTGTGGAGGGGACAGAGATATGTTGAGACCGCCAACACTCGGACTGTCGGGCAGAAGACAACCAGAACTAACGATAATGGGTGCCCGGCCTTGCTCTCCGAGATACGAAAAAGTCTTGGTATGTTAAGATAGTTTCCATCTACAAGCATAGCTTGACCCGATCAATCTACCCATATAGCTGTTTTTGTGGCCACAGATATTCATCACAGAAAAAGAACCAGCATAATCTCTATAATATGTAAAGAAAACCCCGTCCGACCCATACGGATAATAAAGGTTCGGTAAACTACATAATTAACATAGCAAAACTACTACAACATACATTGTTGTGTGCCACAAATTTGTTGTTGATAATTAATGGACTGTATATAGCGGAGAAAAATTATGAATGCTTATTATACAGTATGTTAAATAACAGAGGGAGTTCCCTTAAACTCGTTAATATATATCATTAATTGATTAAAATAAAAATATCAGCATAGAAAAATAAGCATAAAATAATCCGAATAAAAAGAAATTATAATTGAAAATAAATTTGAAACCTCCTGTTTTAAATCAAAATAGTAGCGCAGAATAGTATCTACCTAACGTTGCACTGCCCTACACACATCAATCAATTAGATCTTAGATCGCCACCGCATACGCGGCTCGTCATTCATAAATAAATTGCGACGTTGGCGTCTTTCATGTTCGCGTGTACAGTGTGTTTCTTTTACATGTCAATTTAAAATTTTTATTGAATATTTTCATATTGAAAAAAATTTAAAACATTTTGTTTTCGAATGGAAATATTTTTTTTAGTATGTACCTATGTATGCTATACTATTTCGGGTTAACGGGAACGCCCTCTGTTAGTTAACATACTGTATACTGTATCCCCTTCCTTGTCTTTCCTATTCCGTTCCTATACGGTGGGGAGGGATATGGTTGCAGGTCGTGAGAACCAGCAAAATCAATATGTAAAGAAAACCCCGTCCGACCTATACGGATAATATAGGTTAGATAAACTACATTATAAACATAGCAAAACTACTACAACATGCATTGTTGTGTACCACAAATTTGTTGTTGATAATTAGTGGACTGTGTACAGGGTGGCCAAAAAGTCGTGGATCAAACGAAACAGGGAGATTTATCTCCTTTTTTTCCTTTAGGAAGTAATTTCCAACAAAAAATCTTTCTTCGGCATCGCCATAACTTCATTGCACGAACTATTGAGTTATTTTACAATTTAATCAGTAAAAAAAATTATTGATTAAAAACTTTAAAATAAAAGGTATTATGATTCGATAACGTATCAATACTACAAAAATTGTATTGTAGCTCTTGGTACCAAATTTAACGAGCAATTATTTTTTTTTATTTAATAATTACTTCTCGCTTTAAGAGCACAGTTTGAAAAAAAAATGTAATACGGAAAAATGACCCCGTATTAAAAATTCTTGCTCATTTAATGTTGATTGAAATGAGGTACAACACTTTACTCTTTGACCTTTAGTTTTGGTTTCATGGTGGTTTTTTCTTATAGTAATCAGTTTCGTGTCGCCTGTCGTGGTGGCCTAGTGGTTAAAACACCAGCCTCTCAAGTATGAGTGCGCGGGTTCGATTCCAGGTCAGGCAAGTACCAATGTAACTTTTCTGAAGTTATATGTACTTTCTAAGTATATCTTGGACACCAATGACTGAAGGTGAAGGAAAACATCTTGAGGAAACCTGGACTTTTAAGTTAAGTCTGAAATCGCCAACCCGCATTGAGCAAGCGTGGTTATTACGCTCAATCCTTCTCTGTATGAGAGGAGACCTGTGCCCAGCAGTGGGACGATGAACAGGTTGATGATGATGATGAATCAGTTTCGCGTAAACATTGCTTCCGTGTAGACGAATCGTGTATTGTATGATCATGTTATTTTCTACCGTAGAGTATTTTAACATGCTGATGTTTCTGGGTAGAAGTGTCTGCAATTATGCAGAAGCTCGTAGAGACTATGAGATCCGTTTTGTACCCCGGTGCCGTCTGAGTGTGCGTTACGTCTGTACCATGGCGCAAATATAGAGAGAAGATGTTGTAATTAGATTTCCCTAAGCAAAAACGCGTGACAATTTGCGAAATAAGGAGGTACAAAAAGTGGGCGGTAACAAGATCCCGCCCCCTTTTTTGTTTTCCATCTACCGGTCAAAAGCAAGACTGCTTGCTTCGTTCTGTATCGATGCTACTACGTAGTTTAAGTCATCATCATCATCCCAGCGTTAATCCCAGTCGCATCCGAAGCCTTTTCAGCTTTGGACTCTGGGGTCCGCTTTACCAGTCCAACTGCTGATATGGCTAAACTTCGACATTTTCCGTGAAGCGACTGCCGTCTGACCTCCACAACCCGAAGGCGACATCGAAGCATTGCAGTTAGACCAATTGTTGGATTTTTTGAGGGCTCCAACAACCCGTAACGACTGCCACTAGATGTTCGTATGGCAACCGGGACCAACGGCTTAACGTGCTTTCCGAGGCACGACCAGACCAGTGCAAATATTCATATTCATGCATACAAATACTTGCACTGTGCGGGGATCGAACCCGCGCCACCTTGCGCAGCGGCCGCGTCCGCTACCGCTACGCCACGGAGGCTGTCACGTAGTTTAACTCCCTCACACTAAATGTCATAACATCTACTACTACAGGGACGTACTCAGAATTTTCATACCATAACCTATTATGTAAACAAATAATATGTACTTTTGTAAATCAAAAGTAGCATGACATGAATGAAGCTGTGTGTGTGTGTGGCCAAGTAATGTTAATTTCAGAGGAAGAACAAATAATAAACAAATTATATCGAACTTTTATTTACAAATACTATTATGTACGAATATACTACAGATGGCACGTGCAGTGCTATTTGCACGGAGCGCCGGTGTACTACTGGTACTGAGTACCGAAAAAATCCTCAATTTATTTTAGTTCCCATGTCAAAGTGTCGCCATCTATTGTCAAGTAGAATAATTATAATTAAAAAGGCCGACACGATAAGACATTTTTCTAGGACTATCCTATTAAATTATCTGTAAAATTACTTGCACCAGAACGTATGTGCGAGTAGTTTTTACAAGATAAAACACAACAATTCATCCTTTTTTACTTAATATGAAAATGCCACCGTTAGGCACAGAACGAACGACGACAGTATACTGAATAAGGCCACGCCCACTACGATGACGTCGGGGCCTTGTCGAGAATCACAGCGCACAGATGTTTAGGCCGCCTCCTCTATATATGTATTTGCTTCATGGTCTGTACAATCGCGTCTACGTAACGCGCAGTGTTAATGAAGCGCATCGCGCTGATGTGTGAAACCACGCTCTAAATATTGTAGATCAGGTGCTCGAGTTATCCAACAAGGACTCCACTCTGAGTACTCGTTGTGTGGCACCAGAGCAGGGCACTAACCATATGCAAGTGTCAAGGTCTTGGACGTAGTCGGACCTTTCGACATCGCTACGGATTATAAGAAATACGACCGTATGCCGCGTGCCCTACCCCCCGTCACCCGCACATGTATTGCCATGTAAGTTACCTCCTTTTTTGAAATAATATTTATTTTTTTAGGGGATATTTTTTAAGTTTAGCGAGGCTTTGTAGGCATTAGTAGAATCAGTTATCGATACCTAAAAATACCTTCACGGATCGGATAGGGTTTTCTTTACATATTGTATAATTACCTACATTATATTTCACAAGCCATGTTTCATACTGAAAGATACAGTAGCCGAGCAATCGAAAGCTCTCTTATCCAAGTATCTTTATGAAGATCATTACATGAAGCTACATTTGGCCAGTTTGGACAGACCCATGTATAACAATGAAGTATACTATATTTAAATAAATAATACTTACAGTTTGGGCCCCCTCTCCAGCGAGAATTCACAGTGGAACACGAGAATGCTGCGTCCCTCTGTGCTGGCCGGCCTGGGCGTGTTGACGAGATCGTGTATCTGCGAGGTGGTGTAGTAGTTGACCGCGTTCACTATGTGACCGCCTTCGAACTCGTAGGGGTAGCGACAGTCTATCACCTGGAGTAAAAAAGGGGTTGGTTAGACAAATATAATAAGCTAAGAGGTTTTTCTCATGATATATGTATATTAAAATAGCCGGTTAAAGCCGTTCCATATCATTATAATGAAAACTTCTTTAGTGACGAAAAGGAGGAAAGGAGCCCGTTCACCTTGGCTCCTACTTTTCGGAATGTGTCCTTGGAGTGTTCCGACCGCCTTCAGCTTTTGGGAGTTGAGATTTCCTCGGACCTTAACTTTGGGCGGTTCATTGAGTCCAAGGCTAAGGTGGCTGCCAAGAAACTTGGCGTTATCGCAAAGGTCTGGCAGTACTTCACACCTTGGCAGCTTCTAATGTTATACAAAGCACAGGTCCGTTCGTGTGTGGAGTACTGCAGCCACATTTGGGCTGGTGCTGCCAAATGTCACCTGGCCACTTTGGATTCAGTGGAGAGACGTGCAAAGAGGCTGATTGGTGACCCTGATCTAACTCGAGTCGGTCTCCAAAGCCTAGAGCACAGGCGTAGAGTAGCCAGCCTTTCGGTGTTCTATAGGATGCATTTCGGGGAGTGTGTGATGGAATTGCATGATTTAATTCCCCCATCTCCGTTCCACCAGCGGACGACCCGTCGTACGGCTGGTTTCCACCCTTACGTTGTTAACACCACTACGATCCGGACGAAGCGTTTCGCCTCCTCCTTTATACCGCGTACATCGAGGGACTGGAATAGTTTGCCAGCGGCGGTGTTTCCGTCGGACTACAATTTGAGTGTCTTCAAGGCTAGAGTGAATAGGCTCTTAATAAACTAGTGCGCTTTACCATCAACGACTGCGTCACTGCTTACCATCAGGCAGGATTGCGGTCAAGCGCTAGTTTATAATATAATAAAAATAATAAAAAAAAAAAAAAAAAAAGTGATATTGAGCACTTTAGTTGGATGGGGAAAAGCATTGAATTCGTGTGACTGTGATCGCTGAACTATGAAAATGTTGAGTTAAAATTTTATAGAATCTCACCATAAAATCACTGATAACGCCTTTGTATTCGCCCCTGATGAGCGCTGCGAGTGTCTCACAGGATATACTTTTCAAGTCAGAATGGTCCCCGTCCGTCAGAGGCAACGCATAGGGTACGGAGAAGTCTCCTATTAGATCGGGCTCTACCATCGCTGGAAAGAGAAAGAAACAGATTTTTAGATTATTATTAGTAGATTCAGCTTTAGACTGGTGTTCTTTATGAGTGATTGTATGTTGGATGGTGCAGGTCAGATATTTAAACCGGGTTCTCAAAATTTATATTGTTTTTACCTTAAAATTGATCCTGATTTTTCTATTTCATTAAGAAAAGGACAGCAGATATTAATTTAGTCCTGTCAAATTAGTCGACGCCTGATGTAAATTTAAGTATTTTTAGCCGCCATGTTTTTAATCGCGTCTTAACTGTCTTTAGAGCATTTTTATTTGACAGGATTAAACTACGTAATATGTTATATTCTATCCTTTTCTTAATTAAATAGAAATTAAAATATACATTGGCCTTAAAATTAATTTAGTTTCCCAGGCAGTTCATTGGACTTACTAAAGATGGATAAGTTAAAAAATACTTACATCGAGCCATAGCGGACATAATCAATGCATTGTTTTCAGAGTACGCCCTCTGCAACACTGGCCGCTGTAACCTCCCCACTTTAGCAATCCCACAATTTGATCTCCTGCGTTTACATGCTACTTCTTCCTCACTTGGTTCCACCCTCTTTTTATTTCTCTGTCCAGGATTCTCTAGAATTGTTAACAGAGACACTCTTGCTCTGCTCTCCGGGTTACAACTTAGACTCCGATTCAATGGTCTTCGAAGAAAACTATTTTCTTGTACAACATTGGATTTGATGTGTCCGGAGAGTAGATCACCGAAGTTGGTAACTTTGGGAGACCTTGATTCGTCAATATCCAAGAATGGTTCTTCGAGTTCAGAGATGAAGCCGCTTTCCATAGATGTAGACTCTGTGTTGTACAGTCCAGGCTTTGGTAGTGGCGATTGGCTCATAGACCCTTGGCTCATAGACCCAATACTGGAATCTGACTTCTCATGCCTCAGTTCAGTAACCTCTGTGAATTTCAAGGATTTCTTAGCAGCTTGTTTTTTAACAGCTGGGGACGGGAACTCAAAATCTTCATCATCGAAGTTGAGCATCCGTGTAGCGCTGACTGTAGGCCTGTTGAAACTTGTTGAAGCTTCATCCTCAGCCAACGGCGCTCCGAACGTGAAATTCCTTGTGGTAATCTTTCTGGATGATGCTGTACGTCCTCTGGAGATAATGTCAGGACTGTCAGTCGAGATGATTTCATATTTAGTGCATTCATCGAAGTTGTCTGCTTCGAATTCTGTTTCCAAATCATGGAGGGTCTCGAAGTCTTCTACATCTTGAGTTACTTCTTTCTCGGGGACATATAGGTCTTGTTGTGGTGATTTTTGGAGTGTGTGAGTGAAGTCCAGCTGGAATGGAAAGAAAGACTTTATTAAAAAAAATGATTGATTCTGTGATAATGAGATCTTTTCTCAATCAATTATGTTAAAAGAACATACACATTCAAGTCTGTATTATCAGGCAGGGATGTAAAACACCCTCCGTCATTTTTCTAGATAAGTAGCAAGTGTAAAAAATCCCTCCTACCTTGATAAACTAAGCAGCTACAAAATAAGTACCCTGGAAGCTCGGAAGGAAGTCTTGGATCTGAGATTCGCATATAAACTGCCCAATATCGCCACTGACTGCCTTGGTATAGGTTCAATTTCAGAGTACCCTGTAGACCACCTTGCAAACCTATAACACTTCACCTCTTTGTCACAGTATTTGGTGCTAATTTGCTTGTGCCACGGCATGTGCTAACTTATGAACACAGCTACCTGGTTAACTTTTACGAAGACATAATATCACTGTTTGTTAGATGTCATTATTGCCTGCCATATGATCATCTATAATAGACGTATAATGAATCTTTCAAAATTAATTACTAGGAACATTTAGTGCAATTAGATTTTAGACAATTATTTTCATGTTTCCATATTTAAAATATTTGTAACAATTTTTGGTGAATCTTTAGAAGTGTAAGATTCCAGACTGCTTACTGGTCATGGGACACCAGCATCCTATCTATAGACCATTCTATTGTGCCAATACTTTAAGTTGTGATTGGTGGGTACTTGTCCAAAGGCTGAAGTCGAGAAGTGTAATGTATACTAGTTGCACGGTAAACTCTGCTTGCGAGATAATATTCCGACTTGTATCACAGCCATCAAAAAACACACTATTACTAACAATTGGAGTCATTTTGAAGCATATTACTAATCCATTGCTCCATATATTGGAAAAATGGGTTTACCCAACAACGCAAATAACACAATGAATGTTGTTGAACTGTCAAAATGAAACCCTTTGCTACTGATAGTGTGTTACACGATTACCCTGCAATACCAACCTTGGTGGACCAGCTGGTGGCCTCTTCCCTCGTAGCCTCAAATCTCTCAGCGAACAGAAAGTCTCTCGTTTCCTCTTCTACATCCAATTTTGTAAAACTCTCGCTTATAAAAGACCCTTGAGTCTCCTTATTTGACATCTTGCTTATATAGGTCTGTTCATTTTCCTTTTTCGACATTTTACTTATAAAGGACACCTCATTTTCTTTATTGGAAATCTTACTTATAAAAGACACTTCAGTCTCGTTTTTAGATATCTTACATATAAAGGATTCTTCATTCTCTTTATTTGAAATCTTACTTATAAAGGACCCTGCATTCTCCTTATTTGACATCTTAAACCTACTCCGTTCCTCCATAACTTTTGTAATCCGTGACCGTTTCACCCTTGTTGATAACGGAGAAATTCTGTTCAAAGGTGAGGTCTGGTTCAAGAATGGGGAGGTTCTGTTCAGTAAGGGAGAGTTGATACTCTGTGGAGGTGATTTGAATGATTTTGGTGATTTTGTTAGAGGTGATTTCAGTCTCTCTATAGGAGAATTTGGCAGCTGTATCTCTCCTAATATCCTTCGTTTGGTTGGTGTGTATTTCGGGGATAATTGTGATTTTGTAAAGTCTATAGCGTGTGGGTTCATCTTTGTTTTGTAGTTATTTGTTAATGCATCCTCTTGTTTCCGTTTTGTTGCACTGTTGCCGGAGTTTATTTTGAAGTTTTCGGTTATTAATCTGGAAAGATAGAAAGGTTTATATTAATTTAAATTTTACAATACATAGATAATGAACAGTTCAGTACTTTGTGTTTTAGATTAATAAAAATATCATTCACGATTCCATAAAAAAGGAAGTAAATTTATGTTGATTCAAAATATAAGGCACACAGTTAATCCTGGCTATGAACCGTGTGCCAAATTTTGTGCAAATATGTTCAGTACTTTTTGCATGAAAAAAGAACAATCATAGATAGAAACATTTACAAGTCTTCATTTCCAAAATTGTTTGCGATTGCATTCCTTACTCAATGCAGTTATTATAAAACTTTACCTCTGTAACTTGTACCTACTTTCTGGAAAAATAAAGAATTATTCTATTTTTTTTTTTATAAATTATACACTACTGCTTGACCACAATCCCGCCCAATGGCAAGCAGTGATGCAAATGTTGATGGTAAAGCATGTTGTTTTAAAAGTCTATTCTATTCATAGTGCAGTCATATTGTCGGCATTGATTAATAGAAAACTTTGAAACAGACTTCAAAAAAGGGGGAGGTATCAATTCACTTGCATTTAAATTAGGTGATAAACATTAGGTTGTCAACCATGAGCTTCTGTAAGGGTGATGGTGATGATTTTGTAAACCTGAGTTTCCTAAGGAGCAGAGTTCCTGAATTGATATTTAAAACTTTTTTTTATGGATATTTCAATAACAGCCCGTGATACTCTCAGCCGAAGAAAGACCAATCTACTCTATTTGATAAAAGATTTAATGTACATTACTAACACAAGGTACTGAACAGCTGATCCAAATAATATTGTATGTTATGTCCCTTTTCAAGAATCAAGTTGACAGGAATAAATATTTCAACTTGGAAAAATGATCTAAATTATTTTCTCAGGCCTATAACTAAATTCTACCCTAATCAGTAACCTGCAGGTCATGTGAACATAGCTTACACCTTATTTCAATCCCATGCATAGAATAAAAACATTTTTGTAAAAGAATACTATCGAAAATGGTTACAAAGACGTTTTGACAAACCCCTTCGGTTTTTTTTTTTTAGATATAACCTATTTACAGTCGTAAATAAATCGATATAACTGGTTCTACATACCGGCAAACCCTTCCTCGAGTCCTTGGGGCATTATTGTACACATAATTCGATGTAAAAAAAAACAACAAAAGAGTTTGACGAAAACTTATTTTAACCTCCGTGGCCACGGTTTTAACACTTGATTCTCATGCGAAACTGACTGAACAAGTTTTATAAACACTTGTAAACGCTTACTTTTTGGTTTTCGACTAGTTTTTAATGAAAACAATAAATAAACAGGGTAGTTTTCGATGTTTTGTGAATCATCACTTTCGGTGATTCGCGCGCTATTAGGTTAGGTTTTAAATGTCAAACATTGCAAGGCTTAGGTATTAGCGATTATGCCTAAGTTTTTATTTTGCAAAAAAAAATTGCTTAACCTGTCATTTTAAAAATCCTTACTAATATTATAAATGGGAAGGAAAGTGAGTTTGTTCCGCTTTCACGCCGTAACTACTCAACCGATTGCTTTGAAATTTTGCGGACGTAAAGTTTGAAGTCTGGATTAAATAATAGTGACATTCCCGAGGGAAATCTAAAAAGCGCGATATAAATGAACTCCACGCGAGCGAAGCCGCGGGCAGAAAGCTAGTGATTTATAATTGCGTAATCATTTACATACCCAAAAGTATATATACATAATAAATCGATCTTAAACATTCTAATCCTTTAAAAGTTATCACTTAGGAAGATTAATCAGTTGCTTACATTGTTAAATATGGATAAAGAGGGGAAAGAAAGAAGACTTCGATGCTTTAAGATGCATATTACACGCATTCATATTGTAATCGATTAAATAAATTAGTCGATCAATATTTATACAGCAGGGATGGGGCCATTTATCCATTTTTAATGAATAATAACGGATTTTTTTAATAATTTGAATTCGGAATCTATTTAACGACTTAGTTTTGGAAGGCTGAGATGTTAGATGGACCATATTCTACATTTTACATTAGAAACAAAATAGTGATGAGACATGGAGTATAAGCCCCGCACGATGATATTGCGACGGAACCTTGTCACAATAACAGCTTTGTGACGTCATCTGTCACACGAAAGGACAGCTAGCAAAAGAATGTTAAATGCAAAATTATAGTTTATTAATTTTGCATTTAACATTCTTTCGGGTTAAGGATTTATTTGTATTTTATAATTTTATTATACATACACATACCTACTCATCCATATTCTGACAAATAAACTTTCATTATTAAAAAATTCAAGGAAATAATTCTTGTAGACGTAAGAAAAATATACTTATTCGTATATCTTTCTTACATGTTTATTAACTTTTGCTAACTACATTTCTGTTAATTTGTGAGCGGGAATTAAACCAGAGTACCAAATAACACCAGGATAGTATGTAAAATTTTTTTTATATATAATTCAATATAATCTTACTCTATTTATTCAATTCCACTCATACAGTCTTCCGAATCAGAACGGCTTTCTGTGTCTGTCGTTTCCGATTCACTGTCGTCTGCCGTATTTATGATAAATAACTCGTCAGTTATTCGATCTTTTTTCCAATATTCCTCTTCAAGCCGTTTAACATGATTGACTTCCTTTCGCCAGTCATCTGGAGTTATTGACGCCAACGCCTCCAATGTCAGAGCTTCAATGCGACTTTCCAACTGCTCCACATTTTTTTCTGACACCCTCATCTTTACCAGGTTCCAGATGTACTCAATGGGGTTGAGGTCGCAGTTGTAGGGTGGTAATCTAACGACCTCATGGCCATTGGCAGCTAATAAATTGACAATTTTATAATTTTTCGGCGGTCTGTGCCGTTTAATTAATAAATACAGTTCAGGTTTTGTACTGTCGTTGGGAAAGTCGATGTTGTGAGCTTGTAGCCACTCAACCATCAACTGTTTTTTATTGTTCATACTTGGTGGCCTATTCTCTTCCCTACTGTGATAAGGGGCGTTGTCCATCACAATTATGGAGTTGCGTGGTATGTTGGGTACTAATTTTTCTGTAAGCCACTTGGTGAAATTCTCAACATTCATTTGATCATGGTAATCCCCCGTTTTGGTGTCTGCTTTAAACATTAAAAGGGCATTGTCAACAAAACCGCTTTCACTTCCCGCGTGAACTATTATCCATCGGCGGCCGGGGCTGTCGTTCCGTCTCACTCCGACATCGGTTGCTGTTTGCCAACATTTTTTTACCGTGTAGTGTGCGTGTATCCACGTTTCGTCGAGATAAATAACGGGTCTTTTGTTATTAGCAAGCGAGTCATTTTCTTTCATACGTCATAAATATCTAGCCCTCCACGCTTGAATTTGGGGTCTTTCAATTAGAGCCAGTCTTTTTTGGTAGCATCGTTTAAATTGGTAGCCTAAATCACATTTAATTATTTTTCTTAATGTAGTTTCACTATTGGTATAATTAAGGTCTAATTTTGAAGCCGCCAAGATTTTGCGCATTGTGGGTATTTCTCTCCTCACCGTATACATTGAATGTATAATATTTCTTAAAGCTGTTACGGAAAACCCGTCGAAATATTCCTTCTTTTGTCTTTTTCCTTTAGTAGGAGTTCTCATTTTGCTGCCACTGGCTGTTGCCGACTCATGCTCTCGTCGCAATTTAGTCACAGTATTTTTTTGCAACGCCTGTGGCACATGCCACACGCTCCGTGACTTTGGTTTAGCTGTTGCTTCGGTATTAAAATGTCCTCAGTAGTGTCCGAAGTACTTTTTAAAGCACGGTTTATACTTTCAAGAACTAACTTACAGTCCTCTTTTTCTTTAACAAAATAATTGTCCACTTTAATTATAATTTCACGAGCACGATTGTGAATTAATTTCTTACTCATTTTAACGAGTAACAGCTAACAAAACTAAACAACAAAACTCAAGAACAACAATAAAACAGGATAACAAAAACAAAAAACTAACAAAAATATTCGATGTGCGTAAGTGGGTAAGCGCGGACTGAACTTGCGAACGGTACTGACGGTGCGAGGTCGACTACGTCACCAAGATGGCCGCCGATCGCAATATCATCGTGCGGGGCTAGTACGTATGTACATCAATCCTATTTATTTTCACACATGGCGCTTTATTTAGGTTGTAACGTAATTTAGTAAGAAATTTTTCACAAACTAAGCTAAATCCAACTGGAGTGCATCTTTTCTTTCCCTTTTTTTTAAGAAATTGACAAAAGATAAATTAGTTTAACCCTAATCGTCAGGACTACACGTTAATTGTGATACATTTATAAGTAGTAGTTCTTAATTTAAAAAAACTCCTCCACCTATCATTTTTCCTACAATTTTGACACAACATTGATGACATTGATTGTCGCTGAGGTGAGCGACTAGATTTCAAACTTTTTTAACTACTTAAATTGGCCTTCTGGTTAACAAAGAAAACTTCCTAGTGGGCAAAATCCTGATATCCGTAACCACCTATAGAATTTTAACAGAAAAAAAAAAACTTGTAATACAAAATCCGTTAGTGATGTCATTCCGTCATTCGTCCATTCGTATATTATCTATGTCATTATTTACGCTTGTAATTTTAAAATCGACAGCCTCCGTGGCGTAGCGGTAGCGGACGCGATCGCTGCGCAACGTGGCGCGGGTTCGATCCCCGCACAGTGCAAGTATTTGTATGCATGAATATGAATATTTGTACTGGTCTGGTCGTGCCTCGGAAAGCACGTTAAGCCGTTGGTCCCGGTTGCCATACGAACATCTAGTGGCGGTCGTTACGGGTTGTAGGAGCCCTCAAAAGTCCAACAATTGGTCTAACTGCAATGCTTCGATGTTGCCTTCGGGTTCGTGGAGGTCAGACGGCAGTCGCTTCACGGAAAATGTCGAAGTCGGACCCCAGACTCCAAAAGCTAAAAGGCTTCGGATGCGACTGGGATTAACGCTGTGATGATGATTATATTATTTACGCTTGTAACAAAATCGTCATTAAATATTATCAGTCATTTTTTTTGCAATATTATGTAAATTGTATTTGCTTATCTCTAACTAACCTTGCACAATTGCAGAATACATATAACTAAAATAAAAGATAAAAGGAATAAAAACAACAGAAAATGGCGATAACAAAGACCGTGATACGTTATCGAATGGACAAAAAAAAATATTGAAAATGGAATCTGTTTAAAAAAAAATCGTTACGAGTTGTGTAACAACCGCACAGGATTGCAGTGGTCGGTCTCTGGATAGGTGATAAGCTTTACAAAATCAGACGCATCTTTTTTTTTTTTAATAGTACGCTAGTGCTTGAACGCAATCCCGCCTGATGGTAAGCAGTGACGCAATCGATGATGGTACAGCGCACTAGTTTATTAAGACCTTATTCACTCTAGTCTTGAAGACACTCAAATTGTAGTCCGACGGAAACACTGCCGCCGGCAAATTGTACCAGTCCCTCGATGTACGCGGTATGAAAGACGAGGCGAATCGTAGTGGCGTTAACAACGTAAGGGTGGAAACTCTCCGTAAGACGGGTTGTCCGATGGTGGAACGGAGATGGGGGAACTAAATCATGCAATTCCTTCGCACACTCACCAAAATGAATCCTATAGAATACCGAAAGGCTGGCTACTCTACGCCTCTCTAGGCTTTGGAGACCGTTTTGAATTAAATAGAGTCTCTTCGCACGCCTCTCCACTGAATCCAAAGTTGAAGGTTGAATGGGAATATTTAGCAGTTTGGGGTAGCTTGACCTGCTGTCGCCCGTACTTCGGAAAGCACTTTAAGCCGTTACGGGTAGTCAGAAAACCGAAGTCTGACCACCAAGTCTTGTCTAGTGCTTGACCGCAATCCCGCCTGATAGTAAGCAGTGTTAATGGTAAAGCGCGCCTATTCATTCAAAAAAAATCTGAGTGAAAAGGAAGGAAGACTACAATAATTGAGCGAGATGATGCAATTTTAAACCCAACAACACTACCAACGATGCTGTGCCAGATGGAGATTGATCTGGAGACGCTCCACGACCAAACTCCCGAGACAACAACATTTGGCACACATCGCAACACAACTGCTCAGGCCCGTCCTCCGTACGGCTTCACCAGACACCACGAATCGCTTGGCGGCAAAACTTTGTCTGAGATCCGCAATAGAATGAGAGTAACCGACATAGCCCGAAGAATTGCAACACTTAAGTGGCAGTGGGCCGGGTACATTGCCCGTATGACCGATGCCCGATGGGGCCGACGGGTTCGCGAGTGGCGACCACGCACCGGAAGACAAGGTGGACCGACGACCTAGTTAAGATCGCGGGAAACCGCTGGATGCGGGAGGATCCTTTCAGAGGCCTATATCCAGCAGTGGACATTTTTGGGCTGAAATGATGTTACTTTATATATACATATGTATTTTTTATTTATTATTGTGTTTCATTGAATTTTATTGCTATACGATTAGCAATATTTTTTTCTATATTTCAGTCAGTTGGTAAAAGGCAGGCAGAGAATGAGTATATAAAACTTCAAATACATTAATAATAAACAACTTGTGCTGTAAGGAAATAAACTATTTACATAGTATGTATATAATTAATGCTATGTAAATATTTAGCATATTTTTGCACTATATTCTAGAAGCAGGAAAATTTATTAAAATAACAATATCCTAGGAATACAATAATATTATAATTTCCTGTTTTTATCGTTAACTAATAATAAGTACAGTCCACCAATATGTCCAAACTTGGCAATTTTCAGTTTCGATTTTTCCTTAAATACCGAACACAGCGTTGAAATACGATTCCTTGCCGATGTAGGCCAGCCGGCGCCGCAGCTGAACCAGTAAAATCTTATCCATCCCTACTATGACATCGGAGTTTGTCTCGGCGCTTCTTCTCAGAGAACTAGCAAATGCCGCAGTCATCAAACAGATTAAAATCTTTTTCGATCCAGCCGTCCCTTGCTGTCCTCTCCAGCGACGCCCTAAGCAGAGGTTCGTACCCCGCAAGGGGTGCCCTTAGTGCGTAGCTGCTCAGTAAGGATTAAGTGCCCCTGGCTGCAGGCTTTAAGTTTAGGCATTCACAGGATAAACCAGTTAAGTAGTCACGACCTTTCAAGATCAACTAAGAGAAAAAAAGTGAAATACGACATACCTATTTCATAAGCCTATAGGCTGGATAATGCTATGCTCGTAACAACATTAAATTAAAAAATAAAGGACTATTTAAATTGTTTTTGCATAAAGCCGAGCGGTCGTATACTTTTGCTCGTGACTATACATACAGCCGGCAAAACTCGACTAAATTGGGTTACTACATGTGACAGATAAGGATTGCGTCACTATTTTGAACAGTCTCTATGTTTGAAAACAGAACATAAACGTTCTACGCATGGGTTTCATTTTGACAGTTCAACATCATACATTGCGTTGTTGACGTTGAGTAGACAAATTTTTGGAACATTATGCAGTAATGGATATACTTAACAATAAACTGTGTACTTTATTATCCACACGTGCCGAATCAACGATAACAAAAAACTTATATGAAAATCCTTTGACCTAATTTCGTTATTTCTAAGTTATTTTATAATAGCTTGCATTAAAAGTGCTTGCTTTAAGTCCATCACCATAATTGAGTAATTTATAGTATTACTGCCATTTTGAAGCATATTACCAATCCATTGCGCCACATATTCAAAAAATATGTCCACTCAGCCGTGTAAACAACGCAATGAATATTGTTGAACTGTCAAAATGAAACCAATTGAAACTGATACAGTGTTACACAATTACCATGCAGTTCTTAAGATTTGGAGGAAGTAATATAAGAGTACTTTACAGAATGGTACTATGTATTCTGTAAATTCCGTGATACTCGAGCGACCACACACACGCCATTCGAAATCGAACTCTTTTTTAAATTTGAAATTTTTAAATCGTCGCAAATTCAAAACGCTATGTGACAACGTTCCAATTCCGTAGTGATGTTAAGTTAGCATATAAATTATATCGATATAATTAATGTCTCCATAGAGGTTCGTATCCCGGTCGCGGGCATAAACAGCCAGCTTTATTTCTTTTTTAGATAAATCCTCATTTTTTATCTAATTGCGCAGAAACAAAGCGCCTTCATTATTATTTTAAAAGTAACAGCCACATGGCCTAGTTAGATTATAGTGGTGATGTCAGAGCTAAAGAAGTATGTAGTTACTGGAGTTAATTAGGAGTAATGGCTTCTAACCTCTCGTGATGAAAGGACTAAGGAGTTTGTAAGCTATAAATCTTGAGTGGTGTATGTGTAGATGATGAGGTGGCTTTCTACAGTATCTGAATAAAAAGTGAGTTCTAGGATAAAATTAATATTTATCATCCGGCCTTTATTTAATGAGATGGAAAGAATAAGATGCATTGAACTTAAATTTATTCAAGTTTGTGAATAAGGTATTCAGCACCCTAATTGTGTAATACACTATTACTGCCAATTGGAATCATTTTGAAGCATCTATCTAGCTAATCAATTGCTCCATATGTTGGAAAATGTGTCTGCTCAACAACGTAAATAACGCAATGAAAGTTGTTGAACTGTCAAAATGAAACTCATTGCTACTGGTAGTGTGTTACGTAATTAACATGCATGTGCCATTCATTAATGCCGCTCTAGAGTACCAGTTCTTACTCTCTAACTGATAAAGAAAAACATGGTAACAGATAAAAAAAAAATTGCTTATACAACGATTTTATATTTCGACCCGTAAAATATTTTCTTTTTTTTTAATTGTTCAACCCAAAGACCGAAAACAATACGCGAAATTATCTTTAAAAAGCAGTTGATCTTGGTTTTTTTTTTTCATGCCGAGAAATAAGCACACGAAATTTCATGATTTCACACACAAAAACTTAATAAATATTGCAACGGCTCGTCTCGTTATTTTTTCGCCCCTAAGGTCACGAACTCCCGACCTTTCCGTTACAAGACCTTACCGTTAAGAAAAAAAAAAAACTTCCCTTTCATAAAAATGCATCCATTGTTAAACTGGGGTAGATACAGCTTGGATTTAAGAAGTTTGTATGTGTTTAGTATAGTATATATTTAGTAACAAGTAAAGTCGGGTATTGCTCCCTTGGTATATAATAATGTAAATGTCAGATACAACTGACAATGTCGCGAAATTTTTTGATGGGTTCTATGTGGTTTCGTCTTACAATTGGAGCTTGATTTTGTGCGAAATATCGGTTAGAATAGGTAATAAGTCAATCTGTGTTCCAGTGCAGATGCTAATGCTAATCAAATAATTATTACTTAGGTGCTTATATTACTCCTATTTTATTAAGTAACGAAAATTTTAAGTGGTAATGGGCCGGCCATATTAGTCCTAGAACCGATGACCGTTGGAGTAGACGTGTTCTAGAGTGGAGACCGGGAATCGGTAAACATAAGCCGAGACGCCCTCAGGATAGTTGGAGCGACGAGAAGCGAGTGGAATGGCGTGAAATTAGAGGCCTATGTCCAGCAGTGGACTGATATAGACTGATGATGATGTTATTTCAAATAATTAAACCCTCATTTTACAACGTTACGTTCCGATTGTGTGTATCTAGATACCCACAACATCTGGTGAAGATAGATTAGAAGCTGTTGGGGAGCTTGATGCACCACTTCATCCCCCTGAAAGTATTAAGTAGTGGTGAAGGGGACTGACTCTCTTTGGTAATTTTGTCATTTTGACTTTTGATTTGAGTTTATTTACACAAAATTAAATGACTACCTTATTTACAAAACATACATAAATACAAATACCAAGGACACGGGTGTCAAAATGCTCGTCCGCATCGTATCGCTGTCATCCGGAAACGTACTTAAAAGACAGGCTGCTGATAAATGGGATGTGGTACTTTACTCAACACTATCAATATAATTACTTATTAAAAAAAAAAGTAAAATAACAATGCATCAGCGTATAAACTGTCTAAACAAACAGTATTAATTATAATGAAATTAATTATACAATATCATGCACATAATTTTTTACTTACTTTCTAATTGAATTTCGATACTATACCAACATAATGCAGTACATTCTCAATACTAGACTAAGAAAAAACCTTCACTCATTCATTCAAAAATCCGTCACAAAACCAATAACCTATCGATAACGGCTAATTTGAACTGAAAAGTAACCGTTACCCCGAAAATAACCGTTAATCGTTTCTCTTAAGGCTTAATTTTCAAGTGAAGTGTGCAGGACATAAATATTTATTCAAATCAGTGTTGGTTTGTTTAGTTTTGGTGCATAATGCATACGGGGAGGGGTGTAGCTGGTTTTTATAACCGTTTCTTCTTTTTTTTCGGTTTACAAGACACTTGTCCTTAGTCTATGGATTCAAGAATGCATGTCGTTGAGGATGTTTGTACGAGCCGTTAAAATGGTTGTCTCGACGAGTTAAAGAATGAAATCGTTTTTTGGAAATTTCTAGAGTTTTGGAAGACGGTTACCGGTAAAATATTGAATTTTTACACAAAGCAGCTTTTGGTTTACCTATTTGGACATAAAAATGAAAGGATTCGGATTAATCCAGAGGATGGTCAAGAAATTATCATCCATGTTCAGCACCCAAAGGGTAAGGGACCAATTCGAAAGAAATCAATAAATGCACTGAACTTAAATTTAGCTTACTTTGTGAACATGCACATCTGCGCAAATCCTATTAATACATAATATGATTGCGAAAGTTTGTGAGGATGGATGGATGGATTACTCTTTTACGCAAAAAGTACTGAATGTATTTGAGTGAACGTTACGTTGCAGTGTAAAACTTATTTACATCCGTCACCTCACGTCAGGTTCAGTTGGAAACCAGCGTCAGGCACTAGTTGTCTAACATTTTTGCTGAACTGTACTTCTTTGGTGCAGCCGCGAAGCACACTTCGTTGCTGTTGTTTACATCGCAGTTTATACATTCTATATATTTTTTTTTTTGCTATCTGATGTACCTGCTAGATGTATTGTGTCTTTAAGTCTGTGCTGAATAAATGTATATTCTTTTATTTTCTGAAATTTGGCATACAGGTGGGCTAGGTTATAACTAGGAATAACACAACCACACAGAAACTAACGCGGATGAAACCATGGAGCGGAGCCTAGTATTTCATAAATATCAATGACAAATAACCACCCTAATCTTTACCTCTGTACCTTCCGCAATTATAATACTTATTCCAGAAAACCGTTAGAATTTGCAAAACAACGCAAACATACCTAAAAAATTATGTACAGGAAAAACTTGCAACGCTAATCTATTGAATTGTAGTTATAATAATGTACAGCAGACTTCAGTACCCTAATAACTATCAATTGGAACCATTTTGAAGCATATTGCGAATCCATTGCTCCATATATTCGAAAAATGTGTCCGCTCAACAATGTAAATAACGCAATGAATGTTGTAGAACTGTCAAAATAAAACCCATTGCTACTGATAGTCTTACGCAATTACCCTGCAGGTCAAGTTACTCGAAACTGCCAAATTAACCCAATTAAGCTTGAGCCTCAATAAAAAATCTGACAGATTGTAGTAACTTGATGTGGCTGGCATCTATACAATAGACACAGGTAACAGGTGTCGGGCTTTTGTTAATGCACTGATCTCTGGTAATTCAAATCGAATTTGGGAAATTCTTTTTGAGCCTTTAGAAGTTGATCAAAATGGAAAAAGACCAAGTGCGAAATCCGTCATATGCCTTATATATAAAAAAAATACATTATCTGAGTAAATTTTAAATGTTTAGCTATCACGGTTTACGAGATACAACCTGGTGACAGACAGACAGTCGAATTTTTCTAAAAGTATCCAGTTTTTACCCTAAAACAGTAAATGCTTGTTGTCGAGCAATATTGTGTACAAGGAAGTTTGAAAATCAGTTGGTATTGCAAACAGGATGTACCAGACCCAGATATCCTTCCCCTAACCTTGACTCTAACCACATGTGTGACACCATATATTTTCCAAACATAATTGGTATATTGGATAAAAAAAAAATACGTTCGAAAAATGAAAGCATTTGTTAAGGAACAGTGCCACCAAACATTTGTCAAACGTTTGGGCCGAAAAAATTGTCGCTTATACCTTGTGTTTGGGAGTTGTTAACTTTGACAGGAAACGAAGGTTTCGTTGAAGTAATAATCAATCGTGGAGATGTGGGTTTTGGAGGCAATGGAGCATGTGTTTTGAATCTCTTGGCGGAAGGACGTTGAAGATTTGCCGAAGAATGCGATTGATGACTATTCTATTTTTGGTACACAGTATGCAGTTTCACACACAGACATCAGGTTTAGTTGGCGACCAGCGTCAAGCACTAGTTGTCTGGCATTTTTGCTGAACTGGTCCTTTTTGGTGCAGCTGCAGGACACACTTTCCTGCTATTTTCTTCCTTCATCGGTCTTTACAGTTTCTATTTGATTTTAATTTGTTGCTTGTCTGATGTATCGTTAACGAAACTCGCTGCTGGCGATCCTATACGACATATCTCTAAACAAAAAAAGAAACCGACGATCATGAAATACCTAATGAATTGTTTCCCCATAATCACAACACAGTTTAGTTTCCCTATTAATTAAACAAAATCTGGACAAAAACAGACAGATGGCTTGATATCAAATGGTGAATGAATCATCAAACGTTAGCTACCCCTTAGTTGAAATAATCGATAAAACCGTTATATCGCGGCAACGAGCGTACAACACTAGAGGGTTGAGTCGATTTTATTTAAGTTTAGTGTTATCACTAGAAAATATAAGAACAATTATATTATTATTCTATTAAGTACTTAAATAGTACAGACATAGGCGCCGATTCTGTTGTACACAAACTAAACTAATTTTAAGTTATGTGCATCTTTTTCTTTCCATTTCGTTAAGAAAAGGATAGAAGATAACATTTTAATTTAATCCTGTCAAATTGAGATACTCCATAGACAGTTTAGACGCGATTATAAACATGGCGACTAAAATACGCCAGTTTACGTCAGGAGCGGAATAATTTGACAGATCTAAACTGACGTTTTATCTTCTGTCCTTTTCTTAACGAAATGGAAAGAAAAAGATGCACATAACTTAAAATTAGTTTAGTTTGTGAACAACAGAATCGGCGCCATAGTCTGCTTTTTTTTATAAATTATAAACTAGTGCTTGACAGCCTGATGTTAAGCAGTGATGCAATCGTATGATCTTCGTATTTCAGATCACGTTGGGCCAAAATTTCGCCGCTACTTTACTAGATTTTTTAAATTAAATTTCCACAAGTTAATACTAATTTTTATCCGAGTGACACCCGCTATGTTTTTTTTTTATCCAAAATTCTGTTTCTTGACCTTTCAAGTAGTTTGCTTATCCATTTTACACAATTACTATGCCCCCGTGCACCCACGAGTTACGCACACATTCTATTTAACATCCTATTGTTGGCTAAATAAGGTTTATTTCACCTTAACGTTTATAAAACCGTTAGCACGTGCCGTGGGGGTGTAATACTATTGTCATTCGAAATTCAATTGTTTAAAAAAAAATATGATATAAAGTGAAATCTTGGCGCGTGCTACGGAACAGCTGATGACTGCAGCGACCTTTGTGCTTATACCTTCTTGGGGGTGCATCCAGGTGTCTGGTCAAGACACTACGATATTGTATTGAAATATGACATATAGGACATTTAGGGGACTTGTAAAATTGGCAACGGTAATGTGGATATTCAGCCACAACTGTCAAGCACGGACTGTGGCCTGGGAAGAATGTTTTGTGAAAATCTACTAAGATCGATCAACCGATTAACATTTACAACTGACAAAATAAAACCAACTGTGCTGCTGTACTCAGTAAAGCAACGATCAACCATAAATACAGCCTTTTAGCACGAAAAAAAAACGACAATTTGTTGCACATCCCTACAAAAAAAAAGCCATATGCTCTAATGGATGACCTAATCAAGGGCGCTTGTATTAAAATAACCAAATGAGTTTTTAACGCTTTACAAGCATCAAGTGACACCCTCAGTGCAATATGAACTACAATGTGCCAGCATCGATCGGTAACGGTTGTTCTGGCTGTATGCGTGTGTCCTGTGCTCGAGTGGCATATGGAAAAATACGTTTGCGCGGGGTTTGTGGGTGTTCCAAGTTTAAAAGTTTTAAATTGTTAGTACACCAGTATTTTAGCGAAAAATTTAATTATACTATCTAAATGTCGTATTTTTAGTGACCGGCTCGACAATATGTTTGCATATATTTTAATGATATTCCATTTTTTTTTTTGCTTTGCTGGTATTTTGGCGTGGCTAGCTGGCATAGATGATAAATAATTTCATTGTTTTTATGTTTTCTTGTGTTCATTACTGTACTTACATAGTATTGTATAAAGTCATGTGGTTTTTTTTTTTAAATTTACAGCCAGCTGTGCTGCTGGGGAGTTTGTTCCCCTACTTCTTCTTCCCAGCGAAAGCAATAGGAAGTGGCGAAGGGTGGGCGTTTTGGGGGACTGTCTTATGTAATACTGACCTTCAAAAAGCGCAAATTTTTGAATAAATAACTTTTGTAGACTACATAGACATTCGTTATGCAATCTTCAGAGATAGTCAATATAGTGCCAAGTTCATTAGGTCTTCCTTTCGAGTTTTCAGTTAGATACTATATTTTGCTTACAATATTATTTTGATTTTGACATCGCGAAAATGCAAAAATAAATTATTTGATTGATTAATAAATATTAAATAGTGTGCCGCAAATCCAATAAATGGTTATGCTAACAAGTGTGCCAATGGGGTAAACGTAGTATTGTCAAAACATGTTCAATACATTCATTACTTCATTAAATGAAAGTGAATGGGATGCGTTGAATGATCTTTGTATGGTGCGCACGTGCGCTTCCGTTTCCGGTTGAAACATGCAATCCTTGACTTTTTATGACTGATAAAATACAGCTGTTTTTTCACCGATGACATATCTATTTAATTTCAATTGGTGATTATATTGTCAACAATAAATTAATTAGGTTTCGATAATTTCTACAGCCATTTTTTTATCAAAATTAAAAACAGTTATTTTAGGTTACGACCGCGACTGTATAAAAAAATTATCAGTGCGCCAATCGAGAATGCCAATAAAATTAATATCCAAACGAATTGCTAAATCGATTTTCGAATTGCAGCCACAAATCATTCGGTAATCTTATCGCGAATACCATCTGCCGACTTCTCTGTAACATAAAAAAATAGTTTAGCTCAATTTATAGAGATAAAATTCATGTTCTATGTTATTCTATTTACTTGAAATTGAGTGTTTTTGATGATAAGCAGGGCAATAACGGGCCACTTATAGGAGGCCATGTTTTAAAATATTCAACAAAGATGTTTAAAATCAACGGAAACGACACTGAAGACTCACGTTTCACTTTTCAATCTATCTATTTTATTTTCATATCTTTTATAATTAACATAAGCTTACGGCAGGGATAGAAACAGGTTCCATAGTTTTTGCATAGCCCCATGGGTTAAAGGCGCGACTTGAATGACACGAATAAAAAAATTGCAAACGTCAACGAATTTTCATTTCCCGCGCGCAACAGATAATACATACAATACCATAGACACAGATAACGCCCGTTACACACATTCTCAAGACGGCGCGTGCTATACATCTGCTGGTGCAAGTGCACGCAGCTGCATTCTACAATAGACAAATAAATTGCCTTTCTATACTTCCTTAGCTTCCCCATACTTCCCCTCGATCAGATTTTTTGTAACAAATCCTATTTTGATCCGATGCTGTGATCCAACGGGATAGGTTATTGTTTTTTTTTTTTTTGGTATTTTAAGCAGATGACCATGTAACAACCGTTACTGTACGAGGCTTAGCAATTTCTTGATCTACTTTTTTTTTTGTTCACAAATCTTATCATCATCATCACAGCGTTAATCCCAGTCGCATCCGAAGCCTTTTCAGCTTTGGAGTCTGGGGTCCGCTTTACCAGTCTAACTTCTGATTTTGGCTAAACTTCGACATTTTCCGTGAAGCGACTGCCGTCTGACCTCCACAACCCGAAGGCGACATCGAAGCATTGCAGTTAGACCAATTGATGGACTTTTTGAGGGCTCCAACAACCCGTAACGACTGCCACTAGATGTTTGTATGGCAACCGGGACCAACGGCTTAACGAGCTTTCTGAGGCACGACCAGACCAGTGCAAGTATTCATATTCATGCGTACAAATACTTGCTCTGTGCGGGGATCAAACCCGCGCCACCTTGCGCAGCGGTCGCGTCCGGTACCGCTACGCCACGGAGACTGTCGAAAGAGAGTTGTTCACAAATCTTATCTTGGAAATTAAAACAGGGAGTGTGACCTGCGGATATCAATGACAACATGAAGTAAACCTGACACAAGCTTTGTGGTTAGTTTACGAACCAAGCTGGCTAGCTAATCTGACCACACTGTCATATTAATAAAAAAAAAACGCAAAACTGATCCTGCATGAGAAAAAACAAGAAAATCAATACACAAAACTTCACCGGGAAAGCAGTAGTCAAGTAATTTCTGAGATTGCGACGTATATATCCGTCGTAACACAATATTTAGGGTAGTGCGTATCGAAGCTTGAATCCTGCTGACCACACGTCTTCCTGTGGTTAATGATATGGTGTATGGTACCTCCATTCAGACCACAGGATGTACTGAATGAACTCGTTTTCTTGAGTGTTACGTACAGTTCGTTGTCTGTCAAGATCTATAGACGTATTAAGTAGCCATGGTTTTATCTATTTATTGTGCCAATTTTTAATTTAGTGAAACAAGTGAAGTGAAAAAAGTGGGAAATTTATTTATTTCATTTAAAGTTTCCTTCAAAATCTTTACAATGTGATAGTAACCCAACGTTGCGCGATTGGGAAGCCAATTGTTCTTTAAAAGCAGTAACTATAGTCTTTTAAGTGCAAGAAAAAAAAAAACAACTTTATAAAGGTTTCTACTACGAGAAAAGGAAGCTGTTAATAAAAATAAAAAAATACCCTGTTTAATAAAGACTGCAATGATACACACTAGGACCTAACATCAAAGTATTTAAAACAATTCAAATGGTTATTAACAAATTAGCACCATCTGCCGACTGCCAACCATTGCCAACTCCATAAAGCATGTAAAACAATATTTGATTGGGCCCAGTCACGCAAATTTCATAATTCGTTGCGCGCGCCATGTGTTGGGCTTGCAATGCGGGAGGGAATCCGGGAGGTCCCGCCATCTTTGATTTTAGAAACATACATTTATAAAGTATGTTCGCTGTGGTTTATTCTTGGGAAGTCTTGAGGGGTTGGGAAGGAACCGTTTGAGGGGTTTTGAGGGGTGAAATATACTACGCTACGTAGAATTAAATTTATCATAAAGACTCGTCGCCGTAATCATTAGTCATGTCTTCAAGAATTTAAGAAATTACCAAAGATTTTCTTGGCACCCATTTGAGTGGATCCACATCTGTTCTCCCTCAGCCAATCAGCTGCCCTCCTCAGTTTGTCGGTACGTGTAGAATGAGCGTCGAAGCGAAGGAGACAAGAGGTGCGAACAAAAAATAAAGGAATTAAGAGAAGTTAACACATGTTAAATCCCATTGGAACTCTCAGAACGACAGTTAACTTTCAGTTTTAACTCGACGCTGTAACTTTGTAATCCCTTTTTCACCCCAAAATAACTAAACCAACGGATAAAACATTTAAAAGAAAACGAACGTGTCTCGAAAGCCATTAAAAAAGATGGCGGCTCATTTGACAGTGACAGTAAAAAAAAAGCGGCAAAAAGCGAAAGATTACTCGTGATTTATGGGAGAGTGCAAAGTGAAGATCATATGGTGTACCAAGAGTAAGGTGGGGACAAGATTAAAGAGGATTTGAGTGCTTAAAACTTAATTACTCTTGGTATATGGCAGTTAGGAAGTTGTAAAGCGAATTTATGGTGAAGCTGTCAGGAGATATATCAAAGACCAACTTAATAAGCATAAGACTATAGGCGTCATTGGAGGTAGTTATTGTATGCATGACTTAATTATACTCAGGTGATTAGGATCGAAACCAATATGGGCAAAGAAAAACCTAATGTAATAATTATCATCAAAGGCAAAGGAATAGACTTCGGTAAACTCAAAGATGAATCCAACATAGATAGACATGTTCTAGCTAGAGCGGTCTCATCATTTGCCTCATTGAACAAGAGGGAGACAGTCTAAAACAGAATCTTGAACGATATTAATATGTACTCTTAAAACGGTGAAGGAACCGGCGGCATGTCTTAGAACCAACACTTCGAAGACATGTCACACCTACCAACCCCCCTTCCCTCTCACCGAGATTAGGTCTATAACCCCGCATACTTCCACCATTACAAGCTAAACTAATCCTTCGGTTGCTGCCGGCAGAAGTTACCACCCACCAGACAAAGTCTTGCCGCCAAGCGATTCGTCGTGTTCCGGCATGATGTCTGGGCCGTACGGGGGATGCGCCAAATGCGGTTGTGTCGGGAGTTTGGTCGTGTCGTGGAGGTCTCCAGATCAATCTCCTGCCGCAGTATCGTTGGTCGTGTTGTTGTTGCTTACATTGCATCACCTCGTTCAACTGCAGTCTTCCTTCCTATTCCCTATTTTTTTTTTAGTTAATAGGCTTAATAAACTAGCGCGTTTTACCATCAACGATTGCATAAGTGCGGGAATTCAGTCAAACACTAGTTTATAGTTATAAAAAAAAACAATACAGTCAGTCAAATCAGCTGATAATTTTGAAAAACGAACCGTTAACGAGCTATTTAATAATCAAATGGGCCTTGACCGAATTGTAACCTATTTGGGAGCCAAAGTAGGTTAGCATCCATGACGCCTCCAACACAAGTTATTTAATAATATCATGCCTTGTGCTAGATAAACTATGACTTTAGGGATTGGGAGTGATAAGTTATAATTAATTATTTTGGGTTTTGCGCTGACTTTTCGCTGTCATTGGTTTCGAAAACCTTTCCTAGTCCAATTTCCTTCAAATGAGAGAATTTGCATTTTTGTTACTCGATCGTGCAAAAATGGCTGAACGGCAAATTTCAATTTCAAGTCTTGCCTACCGACAGCTATGGTTAATAGCAGGATAATATCGTTACGCTGAGTAAAACTAACAGTAGTAATGACTTTCATTAGACAGTTCAATAACATCCATTACGTTATCTACCTTGTTGGTCAGACACATTTATCGAACACACGAAGCAATGCATTGGCAATGATTGAGATTGATACTGCGTTACATAATTAGGCTGCAGTACCTCACAAAAGCAACTCAGGAAATAGTCCTGTTCACAAACCCAGTCAACTAGGCTCACTGTTTTCCCTAAACAAAATTTATTAATTTTAGCCCATTGTATAATAGTTAAATACCAGTAAATTATTAACCAAATAAGGGATTGCATTACAATAACGAATTAGCTTACAAGTATAGTATTCTATTTTTAAACAGCGCTCCCACACGTTCCATATTCAAACGACTGTTCCGAATTCAAATAAACCAGTACTGTTCTTTTCAGCGCATGACGTCATTAACGGTTTTGCACATTTTTATGTTGGCACTATTATTATTTTATGAGATGCAGTTATTGTTTATGTTTTGTCTGAGGATAATATAGAGGTCAGTTCTTGGTTTAAACTACTGACATTATACAGTCTTACCATAGAGGACACATAACATGCTCAAGGTAAATCTTTTGATGTTAAATTCGCATAAAAACTGTCGTAATTTGTCAATATTGAATTTGAAAATTTGGTTAGACAAGATATTTTATCAAAATGTGTCTTAGAACATTTAGTTATTTATGTTATGGCAACTTACACTATTTTTATTTGGTGAAGCCGTACGGAGGGCGGGTCTGAGCAGTTTTGTTGTGATATGTGTCGGGTACGATGCGCCAAATGTTATTGTGTCGGGAGTTTGACCGTGGAGGGTCTCCAGATCAATCTCCCTCTGGCGCAGCATCGTTGGTCGTGTTGTTGGGTTTAACATTGCATCACCTAGCTCAACTGCAGACTTCCTTCCTATTCACTAATTTTTTTGAGTGAATAGGCTCTTAATAAACGAGCGCTTTTTTACCGTCAACGATTGCATCACTGCTTACTATCAGGCGGGATCGCGGTGAAATTTTATTTCTTTAATTAATACTGTTTAAAACTACGCACCAAATATAAAATAATCAAAATATAAAATAATATAATAATAAGAAGTTAATAACATTGTCGTATATCCCTTTTTCCAGTAATTCCGACACGCCGACAAAATCTTCGCCCATATTTGGTTTGCGTAGATTTTGTGTTTGTCTCGTGCTAAAACAAGAGTGCAATTCAAAAACAGACAAAAAGCCAACAATTACATTATTCAAATGGACCCAAAATTTGCTAATCTAAGAATGCAAATAAATAAAAAAAATATGAAAATAGTTAGCCAAAAGACACTAATTTGAATAGTTTATGCAAAAACTATGCAAATATATTCAAATACAAGTCAGAGGTTTTTTAAAACCAGAAATTGATATTCTGTTTCCCACGGACTATGTCTAGCCACTAAAATCTGTCGAATTTCTTTAAAGATTTTCAACATTATCGCTTAAGCTTCTAGGTTGATTGAGAAAAATTGACAATGTCAGGTAGCTTGGTGTACTGAGGTCTGTACCAGTGTGCATATTGTATACATGTATGACGTAGACATTAGAAAATATATCTAAATAAATATTCTAAAAACATATTCTTGAGAAATCCAGAATTCTTGAAGAATTATTTTCAAAACGAGAATCAAATCATTTCAGAAACATTAAACAGTGTCAAAGGCGATTACGTAACATGATAACCTATTAGCTGTCAAATTGACAGTTCAACAACATTCATTGCGTTGTTTACGTAGTTCAGCAGATGCATTCATCGAACATATGAAGCGATCAATTAGCAATATCCTTTTCGTACATTGTAAGGTACAGCTAGTGAGATATGTAGAAATAAGTACAAAAATTTCCAAATGAAACGTCAATAGTAAGCTTCTGTATGATCCCATACATTTCAATGACTGTTGTTCGGTGTTCAAGGGGACATTGTACAAGAATCTTATACAAAATAAAATCAATCCCAATATATTCGATTTGTTGCCCCATTTAATAATTATCACAGACCAGCTGACGGTCAGGGATGACCAAAGATCTGCCTGTACCATGAGAAAATCTCAATCCGCCGAACCCCTTATTTCAAACTTTTAAATTAGGAAGAAGAGAACAACAATAGACAATCAGACATTTCGCATGGGAACTCCCTATTGTCATTTTGGCGCGAAAGATGGGGCGAGTAATGTCAAACAAAAAAAATGGCAGCGCAATGAGAAGGTTTAGCGAATTTGGAGCACCTGTAAATATGGGGTGTGAAACAGGATCATCGTGTGTTCCTTCCGGGTTTTCTCAAGCTTGTCGTAAATATAATACGATGTATAATTTGTTACTTATGAGCTTCTGCGGACCCCTCTGCGAAACAAAAGGCGATCTTGGATTTTAGCAACGCCAATTTGGATGACAGCTGACAGCCTTCACCGAATATTTTGGAATCCTTGACTGGCCAAAACAAAAACGTATCGTCTTTTGTCTATTAATCGAGATGTCTGACCTAGTGTGTGTATCAGCCAGAAGTCAAAAGTCTTTATTTAGTAGGCTGGCAAAGGTCACAAGCCATTCAGCCTTTACAAAACCTATTTAACGACATTTTCTGTTCACAACTTGGTTTACAATTTCTACATCTAACCTCAAAGCGCCCAGTTAGTGTAAACTTGTAATAAGTAAGCCGTTAGAGTCTCGTGTTATTAAACTTTATCAACAGGATGTCAGTAATAAGCGCCCTATCCTTGTACAGACGCACAGATAAGTGGAACGCGACAAGCTTGGAGTGTGGGCGGTTTTATAAATATTAAACAATCAGAAATGGCGGCGAAAAAATTATTAAAATATAACAATCACCATCATCATCATCAACCTTTTTATCGTCTCACTGCTGGACACGGGTCTCCTCTCATACAGAGAACGATTGAGAGTAATCACCACGCTGGCTCAATGCGGGTTGGCGATTTCAGACTTATAAAAGTCCAGGTTTCCTCAAGATGTTTTCCTTCACCTTCAGTCACTGGTGTCCAAGATATACTTAGAAAGTACATATAACTTTATAAAAGTTACATTGGTACTAAATATAACAATAAATGAATGAAAATTAGAATAGAGGCTGGTTAATGAGAAAAATCAATGTTCACAAGGATTTGTACAGCAGCATCATATCTGTAACCTGGATACAAGACGCACAGAAACATTCGAAATGGAGGTACTTGGGGGTGGCCTATCTCCAACAGTGGACGTGTTTTTTTTCTGGGTGGGAAATCATCAAATGACCTCTCCCGCTCTAAACTAAATCCCACCCTTGTTTCTTCACCTGCCTGTGTGCAACCCTGACCCAGGAGGCATCGGTCTTCGCGAACCCCGTCACAGAGTGGGCGTCTTTAGACTGAAATGGTGATGATAATATTGTCATTTTATCGCCTATATTACCTTTAATGAATCATTGTTTGACACCTTTTTTTGGGGTGAGAAATCATCAAATGACTTCTACCAGTTTGGGCGGAACGGGACTGCATCATTACTTACCACCAGGTAAGATTGTGGTGAAGCACTAATTGACAATTATAAAAAGAAAAAAGTCTTCTACCGATTGAAATCCACCAGTGTTGCTTCAGTTTCCTCCGCCATTAACTTCTCCGCCATTAACTTTATCTCTTTCGAACAACCCGCAACCCTTACAGGCATCGACCCTAGCGGACCCCGTCAATTGCTTGATATCTCGAAGAGATATTAAAAAAAAAAAAAATGCGTCGTCTAACGCTGTACTGGCTATAATGTATGTATTTCTAATTTATCAATCACGTTTTTGTCTTTAATTCCCACGCCAGAACAGAGGCAAGTCTTCATTTTCCTGCATTTCTTAGCCATGTATGTAACAAGAAAATTAACACTGTGCTTTATAACTGTACTTACCCAGTCTTCCAAACAAAAGGGTTTATCATCTTTAGTTGAAGCCGACGCTCAACTACGCAAACATACCATACGCCTTCAGTTTACGTTAAAAACCAGCTTTTAAAACCTCCATGTGTTCTGTTGTAATCAAGATAAAAAGGGAGTTGAAGATTCTTTCACTTAACAAATAACTTTTTTGATTTTAAAGGAATTCTCGTCAAGCTCGTCGCAGTTTTCTCGGCAGGGTCTACCACGACGCCTTTTTAGCTGTGTCAGCAAGGTAAATGGTTATGTTGACATTAGATCGTGAGCAGTGAAAATTAGATGAAGAGGCTTTTTGCTCTGTAGTGAAATGATGGAGTAGTAAGTAATTTACTTAGGTCAAATTATTTTTGTTTTCGTAACAGTTTCCAATATGAAAAGAAACATTTTTTGCGGATTAACTCTGGCCTTCTATGTATGATAAGGAATTAAGGACCACCGACCTTTGCCTTACTAAATGTAATAATTTCGAAAAAAGACAGCTGTCAAAAATAGACAAACTTCTTTTCGTTCGGGAAAACCAGCTATTTATAGCACAGATAACAAATAAAAACGCAAAGGTCACAACTTTAGATTCCAAAACGTAAAGCCCATGAACTCAGCTTTTTTTCGCGATGACGTAATTTCCTGTTACATCATAGGCAAAGGATGTATCTATTTAAAATGGCTACACCGTGTTTTGAATAGAGAATTGAGCGAGAGTAACGGTTTTCTAATGGGAAAAGTTAATTAAATATTACATTTGTTTGTACATCATCTGAACATGTCAACTGACAGACAGACAATGGAGTTGTTCTAGGATCCCGTTGTTACACTTTGATTATCGAACCCTATAAATCTTAAAAATCTTTCACTTATATATTCTAATTTTACTTCATCATCATTTCAGCCGAAAGACACCCGTCGGCCCCATCGGGCATCGGTCCTACGGGCAATGTGTCCCCAGCCCACTGCCACTTTAGTGTTGCAATTCTTCGGGTTATGTCGGTTACTCTCGTTCTTCTGCGGATCTCCTTACTCCGGACTTACTACTTTAATAACTACAGAGTAACTAGCAAGTTACTTAAAAAAAAATGTAGCCTGAAATTTATTGTGTAAAAGTAAATTAAAAGTTATTTTCGCACAAACTTGTATAGGTTTACATTTTTACAGACGCAAATGCAGATTAATTTATTTGTAGTACTTATTCTGTTTAAAAAAAAAAACGGAATGGCGCCAAAAGTACAGCTAATCTATAATTTTTGACACTACAACTCTAAAAGCAAGATGGCGCTACATGTGTTTGCATACCACTGCTTTATTAAACACATTGTAAAATACATATTACAACTGTATGGTCAATCACAGTACACTTGAACTACGAAAACAGCCCTTACAGCCCACGAAATAGAGGCGCTTTGAAGGTGTCACTATCAAAATATTGAGACGCGTGGTTGGTTGTACTGCAGCTTTCTATTGACAAAGTGCTAACTTCTGATCCCGTTGGAAAAAGCGGCAAAACTGTCAATGAACTTGTCTATGGTAATATTGCACCATAGAGTTTACTGTACAGGTCGGGTCTATGGTGAACCGACCTCTTCTACTTTAAAAAAATATGATTCGACGCAGCTGGACAAGTCGATCGATGAAGATAAGCTTCGCTCGTCAAGGTTGGTCCTTTAATTTATAGATGAGCATCTTTACATCTTCATTCTCACGCGCGCTTCGCAGAGATGTCGGCACATCGTGACGGGGTCCACGAAGACCGATGCCTCGTGGGTCAGGGTTGTAGGTTGAAAAAAGAAACCGTGGCCCTGGCGTACAGGCAAGTGAAGATACACGGGGATTGTAGTAAGTAAAAGTCTGACACGCCCTTCCGCTCCGCCTAGAGGGAGAGGTCTTTTGATGATTTTCCATCCAGAACAAAAAAAGGCCATTATAAATTCCAATCCAATTTCAAAATACATACTTCAATATTTATCAAAAGTTAAATTTAATTCGTCCATCCGCAAATATATTACGTTCGATAATCAGACAAATACCAACTGGCACGTAATAAAGTAACATTGCGACATTGCACAGGATACGAATGTATGTCATTCTCATTGAGACAATAGTGTCTATGGTCTATTAGAGCAGTTATTGCTCACACTTGCAGCGACGAGAAAACTAAGATGTCAGAGACAATGAAGTTTGTCAGGAGCAACGCGTTACTTCCTCATCATTTCAACTGGCATACTAATTTGAATTCTGAACAGATTTTTTGTTTTTATATTATTTTTTAAACATGTTTAAAAAAGAACATTAAAAAAAACAGGATAAGTTACGATACTGTGTTTATTGTTATTTTTCAAAGCAGTGATACAAAATCAAATTTGGAATTCTTAAGTTTTTAAATTAAACAGAAAATTACCAAATTCTTTTGACGCCATTTTATATAATTTAAACGAAAGTGTTACGCAACTTGTGTCCAAGTAATAACAACGGGAAGTATTGATCGATCAGGTTAAGGTACACTTGCCGCGGCAAGTCTATGGATGGGTGACCATCTTTCCACAAACCAAAACTTTCCGTGCCTCGGAAAGCAAGTTAAGCTGTTAACCCAGTGTAAATCCATTCGTAGATTTTTGACAGTCAGATGGATTTCCACAAACGCCATTAAAGTTATAAAACAAAATTAACTTTCATTTCTTTCAAAGAATAAATTATTTATCAGTATAAATACAATAACTGTTTTTGAATTGATTAAACATAGCTACAGTTTTTTCTCCGCATATGTTTTCAACGATTCTTTAACGTATTAACGACGCGTCACGGTAAGCGCTTGCGTTTACTGTAGAAAACGTTATGAGACGTTACGTTTTTTTTTTTCTTTTTTTTTTTTACAGATAATGATAGTTAATTGGAAAAGAAGAAATGGAAAATTAGGTACAACTAGGTGACCCGTGACTGAAGGTGAAGGAAACCTGGACTTTAAGTCTGAGATCGCCAACCCGCATTGGGCAAGCGTGGTGATTACGCTCAATCCTTCTCTGTATGAGAGGAGACCTGTGCCCAGCAGTGGGAAGATAAAAAGGTTGATAATGATGAGGTGACCCGTGGCATTATTAGCACATACCGATGTTCGAGAAGAAGATTGATAGATCGAGGGCGGGAATTGAAAAATAATTGATTTTTCAATCGAAAATTTTCAAAATACCACTGAATTGTGAGTACTTAATTTCTATATTTTTCCAGTGTAGCGATCCAGAAAAGTTTTGGAATCATGCCCCGTTTATGTATATTGATAGAGTATGAAGGAAGTTATGGTGTACCGACAAAAAAAGCCCTTGAGAAATTATATGCATATAATATGATTGTCCCTTGAGAAATGATAGTAATACTAGCGGCCGCCAGCGACTTCGTTCGCGTGAAGTTAGTTACGCCCCGCTCCTATTGATCGCAGCGTGATGTTGTATAGCCTAAAGCCTTCCTGGATTAATGGGCTATCCAACGCAAAAAGAATTTTTCAAATCGGACCAGTAATTCCTGAGATTAGCTCGTTCAAACAAATAAGCTTTATATATTAAGTATAGATGATTGTTTAAATGTATGTACCTACAGACCTGCATCCTAATTGACTAATATATTATTACTATCAATTGGGATCATTTTGAAGCATATTGGTAATCAATTGCTCTTTTATCTAATGTGTCTGCTCAACAACGTATATAACGCAATGGATGTTGAACTGTCAAAATGAAATCCATTGCTACTGTAAGGTCCGTATTACAGAACGTCACTCAAAACTCAAGCTCCACTTAAGTCTCGTTTGAAGCCATTTGATTGGTTGAAACTACTTTTAAGTAATGCTCGAGTCTTGAGTAACGTTCTGTAATACGGACCTTAGTGTGTTAGGTAATTACCCTATTAACTTACCAAGGTACCAGGAAACTCAAATGTTCCCCATCAACCTTTAGTGATGCTGAAGCCTCCTCCTTTCTGCTTATTTATTGGGAAAATTTGACATTTTCGGGGTAGCTTGACCTGCTAACATGATCTCTATAAGATGGAAAACAATTTTTTTTGTCGAGTACAAAATTGACGACAGCGTATTTGATTTCTATGAAAAAAGTATATTTCTTTTAGCTTTTCCAGATGAACCAAGAAGTCCATCAAGTTAATCTAAAAACTACCAGGATGACATAAGTGTAAGAACATGGAATGTAAGATTAGCGTCCAAGCGAGACGGAAGCGCGCGTTGGAAAGGGATAGGCAATAACGGCTCAATGAAGCTCGGTTCGTGGTTTTTTTTTTAATATCAAGGATTCTTTTTAAGCTGTGGTTCGAACAAGTTGTTTATTCTTTCATAGGACTTTAGGTGTGGTCAGTGATTCTTCCTAGCATTGTTGAGGAGGCCGGATTAGATGATTTTATTAAAAAATGGCATCGTGAAGACTGAAAATAGTGCAAAGATTTGGCACAAAACTTATATTGACTTTGAGGGGAGATTTTTTTCGGATTCGTTTTTTTTTTTTTTTAATTTCTTTTTAGCCCACTGTACTGTTTACACTTTCGCCGAAAACTAACCAACTCATAATTTTCCTACGCTTATCACAAATTATTTGGGGACGACACGTTTCTTTCCTAACCTAAGTATCAAAAATTCATTTTCTCAAACAAAATAAAAGGGCATCCATCTCTGCCTACTCTATGAATAGCTGGCTTGATTGTTGAACAGTCCCTAACCCCTAGTATACACTGAGGGGTTACACATCTGGTAAGGTCGATAACCTTAGAGGGTGGATATCGATGGCCATGTGTTAAAACTAGGAAGTGTGTAGACCTGGCCTTTTAATGAACTTGGATGACATTAAAAAAAAGCGGAAAAAAATCCATTTTTAAATGGTCCTTCCATTGTATAATGTTTGAACCACTTCTGTGTGTAAATAGTTCGATTTATTTGCTTTAGCACATAAGCAATTTCATCAGTTTTGAAGTAGTCTTTTGGTAGACTTTGTAAAGAACTAAAAAGGAGATACATTACGTAAAATGAAGGCACTTTAGCTGTAGTTTGTATGTATGAAATAATATATTGCATTGTAATCTCAGTAATTTACAGATTCATTAAGTGTGCATGATGTAAAGAAGCTTTGTGGTGTGGCTAATGTCAATAGGCTTACACAAAAGGAACACTTTTTTCGAAATTCAAAAGAACGAGGCTTTCATTTATGGCGGGACTTAAGTCAAAATTACTTTTTAAAGTTGTTTTTTTTTTGCTCAAGCGGTAAAGGAATATGCCGCATTATGCCTAATTTAACGCTTTTTTCAGATAAGTATAAGATATTTTTCGAGTTATCAGCAAATTTACAGCTAGCGTCATTAATGAAATGATGGTAGACTGTTGACAATACGGCTCTTTATCGCAAAAGGAAGGGACATTGTAGTTTTTGCACGATAAATTTTGGTTTTATTAAGCAAAACAATATAGTTTATGTTAGTTTCGAGGGTCGACAGTCTAAGGGGTGTGATAGCACCTGCCCGATGCAATAGGGGATATGTATTATGTTGAATTGCGAAAATAGTTCAATGGAAAAGTAACTGTAATTCTAGTGAGCGTTGAGTTTATTTTTGTGTGGTTAATTATAAGAAGTGGACTGTGTTGTGGCTTTTGATATCGCTTTTAGCTAATTCCGTCGCTTTGGCTTGAAGTTTAATACAGTTCGGTATCATTTATTTTTAATAAAGTTTCAAATTTTTTTTAACGTATGCGAAGATAATTATTTAATTTGTTATGTCATACTTTGAGCAAGTAGTTTCGGATAATACTTAAGTACTTTGAAAATCTACCCATTATTTGCTTAAATTGTCCCAAACATGGAAGTATGCACAGTCTGTACAGACTCCAGCGGGGCAACCTATCCGAAACTGGCAAATTTCCCAACTTTGAACCTTTGTATTTTGGCGATAAACTTGAGAATTTATTAAATAAACTTGACAGATTGTAGTAGCTTAATTCAACTTTATGTAGCAATGATTTCAGAATAAAAATGTTTGTTTTACCAAAAACACATTTGTTTACATGCTTGACTTGATCACTAGCACTAGAGAGCGAAGGCAGAATATGAAATAGGTACGTCATCCAGTTAAAAAGTGCAGTCGAAGCAGATTGCAAAGCTGAATGAGGTCATTTGGTCCTATACTTCTATAGAATTGATCCTAATAAATTGGGCCACGACTTATTTCACCACACGAAATTAACATTATGTCAGTTGGGTGCGGCGTATGTAGGTGGCGTGTGTGATGTTGTAATGTAGACCGTAGGATACGTTCGAAAATGGAACACGAAGTAGAGGTTTGAAAGAATGTCCTGTGTCTTGATAGAATTAAAAAAAATTGTCATTGGTAATATTTTTTCGGTTATTATTTAACTTTAGAACAAAAGATTGAATGGTTATATTGTTACGTCTTTAAAGACTCTTTTTGTATCGTTAATCTCATAGTTATAAATTATCTACCACTTTTGTTATTCATATCATCAATGTAAGTATAGTGTTTACTCGTGCCCTAAAAACTAGAGGGTAATTGTGTAACGCAGTATCAGCAGAGATGAGTTTCATTTTGACAGTTCAACGAATGGGTTATTAATTAATACGTTGTTGAGCAGACACATTTATCGAACACACGGGGCAATGTTTTAAAATAATTACAATTGATAGTAACAGTGTGTTACCCTATTAGTTCTGATCCCGCTTCTAAACGATGAATCGAGCGTTGAACATTCAACAGATCGCTTTCATCATCATTTCAGCGTTATTCCCAGTCGCATCCGAAGCTTTTTCAGCTGTGGAGTCTGGCGGGGTCCGCTTTGCCAGTCTAACTGCTGATTTTGGCTAAACTTCGACATTTTCCGTGAAGCGACTGCCGTCCGACCTCCACAACCCGAAGGCGATATTGAAGCATTGCAGTTAGTCCAATTGTTGGACTTTTGAGGGCTCCAACAACCCGTAACGACTGCCACTAGATGTTCGTATGGCAATCGGGACCAATGGCTTAACATGCTTTCCGGGGCACGACCAGACCAGTGCAAATATTCATATTCATGGAAACAAATATTTTCACTGCGCAGGATCGAACCTGCGCCTCCTTGCGCAGCGGCCGCGTTCGCTACCACTACGCCTCGGAGGTTGTCGCTTTATTAATACATACTATAAATTTCGCAAACGAATGAAAACCACGCCATGTAAGAATAAAGAAAGTCATTCCCTGTTTTATTTCCAATCGACTCCATTTTGTTTTAGAATATTTAATTATGTTATGAAATCCTACTGATATTTGTGAAAGTTTATATGAAAGGACGTTTGATGCTAATATTTACAAAAAGCCAACAGTCTTATAACATTAATATTCTAATAAATATTTTTTTTGAAAACTCGTTACCGCTTACTGGTGGAAACACCAGCCGCCCATAACTATGAAACAGTTGTGAACTTATCAGAGTTCCTTGTCTGTTGATTATTTCACGGTCTAACGGGTCTGTGGGGGTGATGTCCCTGCATTTAGTAGGGCTCCTAGCACATGGCGTGGCTGTTTGGCATTAGTTGGAATTTTTGAGGCGATTACACTGCATAACTTTAAAGGCTTCGGGGTCAAAGCTCTTCACTAAACAGAAAACTGCCCTTTAATTCTTATGTTACCCGGTAGAGGCGCTGCGCCGCATTAGATTTAAAAAAAGAACAACTTCCAACATAATTTTCCCCCGATCTAACAGACAGCATTCCTTTTTCAAATCATCAACCAATAATTTCAGCATATCAATATTAAATAAACCACAACGAAACATTGCTTTCGCATCTATTTCTTTTTAAAATAAAAACAAGACAGGCTCTGGAGTAATTTCCCGAACGTCCGAAGGATACCATTACTGGTCACTTTTTTTTTTCAAAGCCATAGAGTATAATATATTTTTTTAAAGATATCCTTGGAAGGCAATGATATAAAAAGTGGTTCGGCCTACGTGTTTACGGTTTGTCTGGATGTGTATGTATAGATTGAAACTAGCGTTTGAACGTGGCTTTGCCCGCATTTGTTTTATTTGTTAAGACAGTGATTTACAATGAGCTTCATAGTCTAGAACACCTTGCGATGTATTCCTTCATTAGTTTAAAAGTCAACTGTAACAGTAACGTGACTTTTAAACTAATGCTCACTAAAACCTAAAGCCTAATGTTACAACAAGATTTTAACTTTTGACAGTTCGTTTCCCATAGACATGAAAAAATATTTCTGTTTTGTCTCACTTTCCTCTTTATCTTTGTCAAACGTAAATAAAAGTTCAAGTACTGCTCCCAGAAGCGCTTAAAAAAGTTGAGGCTGTCCGTTAAAGATCTCAGTAACGATAAGACGCTAGCGTTGTTTTTGAATAGAAGGCGGCATTAACCTGTGTCCTTTCTTTTTGACCATAGACAAATTTTCATGATATGTTCTATATTCGAAAAATTTGGCTGGTCAACGACGTAAGTCATCATCACCCCAGCGTTAATCCCAGTCGCATCCGAAGCCTTTTTCAGTTTTGGAGTCTGGGGTCCGCTTTACCAGTCCAACTGCTGATATGGCTAAACTTCGACATTTTCCGTGAAGCGACTGCCGTCTGACCTCCACAATCCAACGACGTAAGTAACGCAATGAATGTTGTTTAATTGACAAAATGGAACTTTATACTGTGTTAAGAAATTAAGTCTTCGGACAGATACAAAATATTTGAACGATTTTATTCCGCGGCGAGAGGTGGATCGTTATTTTACCGCCGAAATCGGATGCCTGATGCCTGATGCGATAATTTATTCAATCCTTATCCTAGAGTTTCCGGGCTTATTACCAAGGTCGGAGTCAGGAAGCGCTTGTCAAGAGTGTCCTTCGCTCTTAAGTTATGGAAAAACCGGTACCTAATAATAAGAGACCCTCCACAGAGGGTACTTGAAAACATCCGGTGAAATCTGGACGAACAACGTTGTTACCACGGTAGTAATCTCGATGTTCTTCATCAGTTACTAAGTATCTACCAAGGCAGAAGTGGTAGTAGCTATTACAGTTCTTGTCCCTCACATGTTCAAAAATTCAAAAGACACTTGGAACACCCACGAAAACTCATTTACCCGGAATTTTAACTGACCAACACCACCCTCCGTACCCCAACGTATAATTATTTCTCCACCAGCCATCATCTGAATAGCCACATCCCTTCAAGCCCTATCATCTTTCACGCATTCTTATCGTTTCTTTGGTCCGTGATAACCCCACAAGATCCTTCGGAATTTACTATATGTATAAAAGACGTGTCTATGTGTGCGTGGGTGTTCAGTTGAGTATAAAGAGTTGTATTTATGTATGGTATGATATCCTTCCGTGGAATAATAGTTGTTACTTGTTACGCACGTTTCTCTAGTCACGATCCATCTTCACGCTATTCCGGGACGGTGGTCGGCAAATTAGGGGTATTATTACTGGTTCCATTTCGATGTAGTACTTATTTTCCTGTCTTAGAAGAAATGGCTAATGTTCTTCTTTACGTGCGAGACCGTTTTTAAACGGATGTATTGTTTTTTTTTTTCTTCCTCTTTTATCGACCTTTTAAAACTGCCATAGACTTTTTAAAGCCATAAATAGATGACTTTCTTTGTCTTTTGTTTACATGGCCTCGGTAGAAAGGTTCTAAAATAATTTTGGTAATTACCGTGATTAACAACTGAGGGAGCGAACTTGGTATAGGTAGTTTTAATTTACTAAATAACTTCGTAACATTTTTTCTAAAATAATATATTTTAGAAAAAATGTTACGAAGAAAAACCCCTTCCGCCCCTGTAACGCATCGCAAAGTTTTAAGAGACAAATTGCGTTACGTAATACTTGAACGTTCCCTGACACGCTAGACATAAGACTGTTCTTTTTTTTAACCTCAAAAGTTTGTCAAATTTTCTGTGGTTTTTTAGGAGGAATTTCAGGTCTTAGTTTCCTTCCCTTTTATAGCTATTCAAGGATCAAAAAGTTACTGGGTCAGTAAGCCGTTGAACTTCAATGAAATAGTATTTAAAAGGATTGCTTTTTATACGCTGCACCGAAAACGGTGGTATGACAATGGGAGGAAGTCGCTCAACGGATGTTACGGTCGGGAGGTTTCGAAAATAAAAGTTTTGATTGAAAGCGAGAGGTTTTTACACGTTTTACCGTTTGAAGAAAGTGAGGACAATTTGGAGATAAGGAGACGATCTCTGTTGTGATTGGTCGAGCTCTATAATTACAACTAGCCACGATAATGGCATGAGATTGGAAACTAAATTTAATTTGGATGGTTAATTAATGATTTTTTCAGCTTATTCACTCAGAAAACTGAGTGAATAGGAAGGAAGACTGCTGTTGAGCGAGATGATGCAATGTTAAACCCAACATCACGACCAACGATGCTGCGCCAGAGGGAGATTGATCTGGAGACCCTCCACGATCAAACTCTCGACACAACAACATTTGGCGCATCGTATCCAGCACACATACACCACTGCTCAGACCCGTCCTCCGTACGAACGGTGAGCGGTTTCTGACTGATCAGACAGCTTACCATCACAAGGAGTTACAGCTCGAGCTTGGTTTTTGTTGCGCCACTTCAAAAAAGTGCAATCAGCACTTTTTTCAGCCATCAGCCCAATTAAACAAATTATTTTTTTTAGAGTAGTAATTTTTCAATATTGTTTTTTTAGATAATTATGCAACATACAAAAATTTATGAAGATTATTTTATTATTTAACTAACTTTTATCATGTTACAAAAGTACTTAAACCTCTTTTTTTTTAAACACGCAAAATAATTAATCTCTTTACTAGGTAGGTACTAAGATGTGTATTAAAAAAAAACTACACAAATTCCATTTTTTTTTTAAATTTTGGTTGTTAGAGGTGCTTGACCCCTAAAAGTAATAACAAAATACCAAAGCAAGCAAGCCTAACGAATCATATTCAAAACTCCCGATGCACCGACTAGTAGAATGTTGATAGTCCAGTCCCAAAAACTAGTTTCATTAGAAATTCAATGTGGACTATCTCTTCTATAAAACCGGTTTTCAAAAAATCGTCTATGAAGCCTCTTATGTGTGGTACGGACACTTAAATTATACGTTTTTTTTTAGATTAGAGCTGGGATACGGGCACATTGTTGTCTCACCATAGAAGACCGCAGCAGTAAAAATATCTTTGTCTATGATGTGTTGTTTATGGATTTTGTTTTGTTTTGATTTTTTAAGGGTTAACTGAAATTATGATTGTTTTCGTTTCATTGTCTGTCAAAAGGGTAGAACAAACCGACAGCTAAAATCTCAGAGCACAAATGGTCATCGTATCAACCAATTTTAAAGCTCTAAATAACAATACACAGAGAAACTCGATTTATTTCGGTACATGTTTTATCAAAATGGCCTACTTAGCGCTAGTATAGGTACTTCTACTTGTTAATTAAATCCAATTGTTATTAACTGGCCGCTTCATTCATAAATTCCGGGTAGCCTATCTTGTTTTGCAATTATGCAGCTACTGATAATAAAAACTGGGTAAACCTACGTCACAAATGATATATTTAAATAATTAATAAATAAGCTTTTTTCGACGCAATTTTTACGATGATTACGTTACGAAGGTTACGTAAACAACATGTTACTGACTTCTTTATCTTGATAAAGAAATTGTTTTCACCATTTCACCCAGCGTTCCCAAATTTAGAATTCACCATATCATCACATTACTAAGTTTACATAACCCCTTTCCGGTTACCTTTGACCTTAATTTTACGATTTCCGCGGGCTTAGTAATCGCTAGCAAGTTTCCTTAGCCTGGGATAGATCACTAGTTCACTGGGGCGTAATAAATCAGTTGGTTCATAAACATTGTGCATAAATAGAGCACAGGAAACGGCCTCAAAGATATGCAACAGCAGCCAATAAAATGATTCAATGGCGACGAACGTTGACATTCAATGCGTTTCCCGCCGATCCTGATATCTCCATTCCTTTCTTCCGCGCTTAACTCAACAAGAGAGAGCGAGGTCGATATACAAACATAAACTAGAATATTGATATTGCTAACATCCTATTTGCAGATAAAAAATTGATTTGGTAATGAATGTTTTTATTTAAGATGAGCAATTTTAAAAAACGAATGTTCGATTAAGGTGGTCGTAATTGAGACGAGAATATCAGCTTTTGAATGTTTTTTTTTTTTTTGCAAAGTACAAATAACTTTCAGGCAGATTCAAATCAAGTTGGTGTCTGTTTAGACTTCTAGATTTGTCAATCTAAACCAGTATCGTAATCTTAGTTCATATATTCTAAGCAAGTTGTAGTCAAGAGCTCCAGTGCTTGGTAATCGGAAATTACGTCATGAATAACGAACTTATAGGCTTCTTGAATGACAAATGGTTAAGAAAACTTGATGTAGCAGGTAAGCTTAAATTTATATTATTAAATGTTCTAATCGGGTAATTTTACTTAAAAACAGTATGCGTGAAAATGTCCCCAAGACTGATTAATAACTAAATTTACATTAAAATAACTTGTTAATCTGTTCTTTTTTTCAATTTTACCTTATTCAAAACCATAAAGTACAATTTTATTGCAATAGAAATGAAAATTTCCCTTTCACTGACCACTTTCGCGCCATCTCACAACCATATCGAGTCGTGTCTTCAAAAAAGGTCGTTCACCTAGTCTATGCTTCAAGGCTAAGACCAAAAACGATGATGTCATTATTCGAGTTTTTTTGCATATTATTATTACGTTGAACATCTGTAGCTAAGTAGGAAGGTATGTAACGTTTGATAAGCAATGTTAAGGAAAACAAACTAGGCTGTTTGCGTTGATGCCTGTGTTTTAGGGGCCGTAATCTGCAATTGCATCATCATTCTCCTGCCCTTATCCCAGTTTATTTGGGGTCGGCGCAACATGTGTTTCTTCCATACATCCCTATCAGAAGCCATCTCGGCAGTTACCCCCTTCTTAGCCATATCATCCTTCACACATTCCATCCATCGTCTCTTTGGTCTTCCCCTACTCTTATAGCCAACAACATTCATAATTAAAACTCTCCTCACGACATTCTCCTCATTTCTCCGTAACACATGCCCGTACCATGACAACTGATTTTCCCACAATTTTTCAGCTACCGGTGCCACTTTCAGACTTCCTCTTATGTACTCATTTCTTATTATCTAATCTGCATTGAAATACTGCCAAAATGGTAAATCGGTGATCTCGTAATGATAGATTTTGACCAGTTTCGTAATTTACTAACAAAATGGCGTCATTTTGACTTTCCAGTGGTCAATATACAGTTCAAATTAAGTATTAATATCTAGAAAATCATGTCTATTAACGGATTTTATAATAATGGCAATAAAGCATTGTCATTCTATCACCTTCCCATTACGAGACGACTGAGATGCCTAATTGATCGATTGTTATGAATGTAGCAGATTAGGAACTTTTAAACACAATGACAATGAAATGACAATAGTATTGTGTTGGAATGACGCGTGAAGCATGAGATCTTTGGCCATTGTGAACACACTGGAGTTCTTATCCATAAACAACAAAACTATTGTCTTTGGCCTCTAAATACTTCATAACAGGTAACAGACGTCCATCATTTCGCAAATATGTACTTAAATGAAAGCTTTTTATTGCGTAGAAATTTATGAGTTCTTGTTAAATAAGTTTTATTAGCTATCTCTTAAAGAAATGCACCATGTAATATACGTTTTAAAATCATGATGATTTTAAGCACCTACCAACTGGCTAATAAACCTACCAATTTTTGCAATAACAGATTATTAGTTATTCTAGCATAATTTGTGTTATTATTATAAAAATGGCTGCAAAAGTGGAAAATATCTAAGTTTAGCCAAATGAGCAGTTAGACTGGTAAAGCGGACCCCAGACTCCAAAGCTGAAAAGCTTCGGATGCGACTGGGATTAACGCTGAGATGATGATGATTATATAAATGGCTGCTAATTCTATGGCTGTTGAACCAAAGAGGAAGTTTACCGTCGTTAAGTTGTCAACATGTATTTCTGACGTATTGACATGATTTTACATACAACTTCGCGCATCTAAGCGGCATCTATTCTCCGTAAGGTAAGCAGATACACCAACCAATAGATAGAAAATACACCCCACAGGCCACAGGATGGTTAAAGGTTGCGGCCATATATTTTATTGATAACATGAGAATTCGCAAGATACCGGTCATTGTAGCGTCTTTGTGGAAGCCTCTTCCAGCAGCACATGTATTCAGACTGAATTTATGATGAGATAATTAACCTAACAGAGACTTGCTATTCAGAATTTTGTTAACCGTGGCAGACATCAGTAAAGCCACCCGAAGAAATGCGCGGCATGACGGAGATTGTCGCGATTTTGAAAATCAATTTCTAAGTTTTCTTAGAAATTGATTATTATGCTAGAGTCGCGGCTCGTCTGTCTGCTGCCTTTATGGTGGCCAACAAATATCAGCGTATTAAAAAAAATATTAGTTATTGAAGAATATAGAAATAGTTCTAACGGAGTGAACACCGCAGGTCTAAGCTAAGGATCCATTTCAGATTATACATACTTCTAACGTCACCATACCCGTGAAAGGCCAAAGAAACTGCTTGGCAGCAAAAAGGTTCTACGATGTAGGTACCTACCTATTGGAATGACTGAACATGTCCCTCAAAGTACGGAGAAATATAATCAAACAACATTTATTTTGTTATCTATCATTAATGCATTGTTATTCCTATATCAAAATGTTACATACTTACTAGCTTTCCGCCCGCGTGGACTTCGGTTATATCGCGCTTTTTAGATTTCCCTCGGGAATATCAAATTTTTCCGGGATAAAAGGTAAAAGGCCAAATTTCATCAAAATCGGTTCAGTAGTTTTGGCGTGAAAGCCGGACAGACAGACAGAGATATGTTCGCATTTATAATATTAGTATGGATTTTCACATCATAATGTTCTAAATTTAAATCTGCATGGTAGCAAAAATAGGTACTGCAGTCTTTATGCCTACGGAATAGAAGTCAAAATCGATTGAATGAACTGTAAAAAAGGTTTAATTAAATGGTTAATATTATGGTTCCGAAAAGGTTTATTTAGATCTAGTTTTTTTTTTTAATCTTGCTTAATCATACAGTTTATATACGCCCGTGTTAAATCAAATGGATAAATAGAATAAAATTTTGAATTTAAAGAATTAATTATAATAAACGCGAATGTTTTTTAAGGATTGATGATTTGTTAATTGTCACGCAGACATCACTCAACGGAATAAATATGATAAAATTTGGCACACAGTTTTAGAACCAGGACTTATAACCTAAGATTCATTTCGAGCCATGTGTGGGTGGCGATGCTAGTGGAAAAACATAACGACCACAGGCTGAAAGCTGAATTGTACCAGTAAAAGCCCAATACTTCACATGCACACACTGATATAAAGATTAAAAGTCTATTGCTAAAAATCCATTTTCATGGCATAACCCAGCTGTTACCACAGGTTATACAGACCTGTGGATTTAAGAAATCCCTATAAATGAGGTTTTATCTTTCCAGCAGGCGGACTTACGATGTAAAAAGTTATTTAAAGCCAGTAACACGCAAAATAACAGATGTTTGTTGCGAAGTTAATTCATAAAAGCTGTAACAGCATAGTTTGTTGACATTCCATTGAACAAATTATCCGACGGAAGTGAACAGATGATAAGGACGTAAAGGATTACTGTTTTGGTCCATAGCAGATGTTTTTCTTGCTAATCAAGATTTAATTAGGTCACAATCATGCTCTATGGTAGAAGTTAACCAAAAACAATAGGATTAAACTTACCCAGAACACTGGCAGTTCACCTCACAATGCTGACTACTCTCTTCCCACATTTTTGCACAATATTATAATAGCACAGAATCACAAATAGTACATAACCCAATCAGTCTTTGAAAAAAAAGTTCTTTTATCACAGTATTTTTAGGAGTGCACCTAAACTGGTGACCGCTCACGACAAGCGCCAAGCGATGACTGAAGTCCGTAATGGGAGAGTTCCCGCGGGCGCGCGAAACGGCCGTTGGTGATACCACCCTCTTATGTTTTTTATGGTAGGGTGGGGGATTTCTACTTTATGGTAAGTTTTAATGTAGAATTTGGGGTCTTGTATTTGAAAAAATAATTATGGCGTACTGTTTTAGCGACATACACTACGTTTGGTAGACAAAATATAAATGTTATATAATTCTTTTAAAAAAATTGTGGTTTAGTTATTGGTGAAAGCCACCTGACAAACTATTAAGTAATTTAGAATTACATAAATATAATAAAAGACAGTAAGTACCTAGAGGAATGGTACAAGTTTATCTTGAGAGATAAAAATATAATACAGTACAGAGGTTCTAAACTTTATTTCCTCTTTGGTTTATTTTGGGGTGTACCTTTGCAAATTTAACATTTGCATATGAAAACAACAAAACCTAAAACACATTAAAGAGGAAGAACTAAGTTTTTGTAATGATCTTTAATGGAATCAATATGAATGTATTTTAGTTATATCACTATCAGTAGCAATGGTTTCATATTGACAGTTCAAAAACATTAATTACGTTATTTACGTTGTTTGGCAGACTAAATCGATATCTTTCAAAACTATTAAGATTGAGATTTATGTGTTACGCAATTAGAGTGCTGAAGGCCTTTAAAAACTGTAGTTTAATAAATATATACTAATATATAAAGCTGAGGAGTTTGTTTGAACGCGCTAATCTCAGGAACTAGTGGTCTGGTTTGAAAAAATATTTTTGTGTTGGATAGCCCATTAATCCAGGAAGGCTTTAGGCTATATAACATTGCGCTGCGAGGAGCGGAGCTTATTTAACTCCACGCGAACGAAATCGCTGGCGGTCGCTAGTAGCTAATATTACGGGCATGAGGTATCCTTAAGAGACAAAAATAACGTTTTTTTCACTGGCAGTCAATGTGCGTTTAGGTAGTATATTATTTTATTTCAATCTAACGAATGAAAAATACTCACGACAGAAACATGTGGCTACAAATACATATAATTATTGTTGAAACTTATTCTTCTGTAAAGTCGTAGTTTCGTAACTTATTTGGCGTACTGTAGTATTTACCGATACCATGAAAAAATACATGAATTTTAAAAAGTATTAATTACAAAAACATTATCAGACAAAACGAAATGATCTATAAGACGACTTATGGATATTCATTTCAAAAAACAATTGAAAATGTTATTTATAACAAGAGTGCTTATTTTTCTAACATATTTTTAAATCAGCTGTCATTTTTAATTTCCGGATCATTGTAAAATTGGTATTATTTGATTTTTTGAAGATGGCAACTGGAACTACCAACCCGTCTGAGTACATACGTCCTAACTAGATCGAGGATATTAACATAAATTATTTCAATTGCAACCTTATATTAATACACATAGAGCATATTTCACTTCTGCCTCAACCTTGAATGGAATGCCATACAAAAATCATATGGGAAACAAATCCTGTTCTCACACATGGATAGAACTGCTCACATATGAAAATAGACATTAAAGGTTTGTGTTAAAGTTTAAAATCAGGAAACTCTAAATTCGGATCCAGTATCTCACACTAACACATTGATAAAATTCAAAGTAACAATCATATGGTCGCGTTCTGAAATACACAAACGAATTAAAACTTACTGTCCTGCGTCATTAAGGTCAAAATTTACTTACGTTTGCTTCATAACCTTACTTATAAGCGCGCCAACTTTTATTTGCAATTGTAAAATAAGGGATGCGGTACAAAGTTGGTATTAGTTAACAACTTTTCAACCGCAAATATAACTTTGTGTCTCCTGATATCCTTAAATTCTTCAGCAATCATATGGTCGAAGTTATGCTTTTGAAGTGGCGACAAAAGAAGGAAACGGTGTGACTTCTTAAACCTCAAATTCAATTCAAATATTGATTTGAAAATTAGAACGTATTATACCTACATTCGAAATTCAAATTGTCAGTTGTCTTTTATTTTTGCCATTTTGCGTGTCATTTTTTTTTATCTATCATGTCTTCTTGGCCATGATTTTTGAATCGAAGACGTTATGCTGTAATGCCAATGTTTTAATGTTGGTACCTTTGGAGCTTTTTACCGTAACATTAGCCGTTGGTTTATGGTTTGCTGGTTAGAGCCCAAAGAGTATAGTAAATATAAAGCCAGTCTAGAAGAAAATGGTTTACATCCATTTCATTTTATATACAAATTGACATCAGGCTGTATTATGATTACCTACATTGCTTGATCAAAAAAAAAAAAAATAGTGCGTTGTGTAACATACCTTTTGTATTTTAACACTGAGTGCGATAGGTAAAAATGTGTCTTCAAATTCTAAGGTCCGTATTACAGAACGTTACTCGAGCATTGATCTCTGCTTAAGCATAACTTAAAACTAGTTTCAACCAATCAAAAGGCTTGAAACGAGACTTAAGTAGAGCTTGAGTTTGAGTGAAGTTCTGTAATACGGACCTAAGTTTTGGCATTACATAACGGTTTTCCTAAAAAATGGTTATCTCCCAGGCGAGCATCTGGCTGGCCATATGAGGCTACAATCACCACGTTTGACATTAATATAACCTGCCAAAATTACGTCAGTGTTCTATGAATGGTGTGATCAAAATTTTAATCTGTCTGCTTGTTTTTTTTTTTAATATTTATAGACTAACTAGCTTTCCGCCCGCGGCTTCGCCCGCGTGGAGTTCGGTTATATCGCGCTTTTTAGATTTCCCTCGGGAATATCAAATTTTTCCGAGATAAAAGGAAGCCTATGTTCTTTCTCAGGGTCTAAAGATTGTCTGTGCCAAATTTCATCAAAATCGGTTGAGAGGTTTAAGCGGGAAAGCGTAACAGACAGACAGACAGAGTTACTTTCGCATTTATAATATTAGTATGGATGCTTGACTGCAATCCCGCCTGATAGTAAGCAGTGATGCAAACGTTGATGGTAAAGCGCGCTAGCCTTAAAAAACTTAGTGAATAGGAAGGAAGACGGCAGTTGAGCGAGTTGATGCAATGTTAAACCCAACAACACGACCAACGATGCTGCGCTAGAGGGAGAAAATTACGCACAGACAGGTGTTTTACATTGTGTATATAAATTTCATTACAACTATTCTCAAAACGGTTAAAATGACCTGGAATAAAACTTCGAAGGCTTGTGACATCACCAGCCCGCACTGGGCCCGCCTCTCACTGAGAGGAAGCCTCTGCCCCAAGAGCGGGAACATTATAAGATGCTGTTATGATGACCAACGAAAATGGTGCGGAGTTGGTGCTCAGGGCACATTGCTCGTAGAACCTATGGCCGATGGGGCAGTAAGATTCTGGAGTGGCGGCCACGTACCGGAAGACGCAGCGTAGGGAGGCCCCCAACAAGGTGGACCGATGAACTGGTGAAGGTCGCGGGAAGCCGGCAGCACAGGACCGGTCATCGTGGAAAGCCTTGGGAGAGGCCTTTGTCCAGCAGTGGACCTCTATAGGCTGAAGAAGAAGAAGAAGAGGTAGACCATTTCGAAAATGGTGGAAAAATTATGACATTTTAAACACTTTTTTTTTTACTCACGTAAATGATTGTAAACGTTTAAATTTTTAATGTCTGGACTTGAAAAAAGACGATGGTCCCTGAGTTTGTTTCAGCTATTTCTTCTCAGAGGTAGTCAGATAGGAAATGCCGGCTTCATCTAGTTAAAAAAAATGCGTAAAAGTGATCAGTGATTTTACTTGCTTAATAAACGATTTCATTTCACTCCAGCTCTCACAAAAGTTCGAGCACACGGCAAAATTTGTTTTTATAATTTATTTATTTTTATTATTATAAACTAGTGCTTGACCGCAATCCCGCCTGATGGTAAGCAGTGATGCAATCGTTGATGGTAAAGCGCGCTAGTTTATTAACAGTCTACTCACTCTAGCCTAAAAAAGCAGAGTGAATAGGAAGGAAGACGGCAGTTGAGCGAGGTGATGCAATGTGCCACACATCGCAATACAACTCCTCAGAGTCAGACCCGTTCTCCGTAAGCTTCACCAGACATCATGCCGGAACACGACGAATCGCTTGGCAGCAAGACTTAGTCAGTTGGGTGGTAACTTCTGCCGGCAGCCGATGTTATGGCCTACCACCCAGAAACAACACACTACTGCAATAATCTTCTTTCCTTTGTTCATTTAATCCTTCATGAAAGAAATAAACCGTTATATTCCTGGTATCTATGAAATATGAATGAGACCTTAACAAAGAATCTACTGGCCTACGAGGATTATATTTTTGTTTGTTTTAATTTTTCATAAGTTACAGTTATTAATGTAAAACACCCTTAAGTAAAATAATATAGGTATGACAACGTCGCACTTTTTAGCTGATGGTTGGTGTGCAGAATCTTAGATACCTAGTTACACATATAACTTACCTATGTTGTCGAAACTAAAAAAAAAAACAACTATGCGTTTTCGTACATTACTATAAATTCGAGGACTTATAGTATTATTTTTAATTATAGAATATAACCCTAGAGTTCTTGGGATATATACATTCTATATTCAGACATATTTTGTCCTGTTGTAACGGTCGAATCTGAAAGGACACGGATGTTAAAAGTACTTTTTTTTTGTTAGACAAAGTACCTGTTTCTGAGCCTCTTTCGGAGAAAAAAAGGAATCATTATCCCATTGCCTACACAGAGATAGGTACTATTATTTTTGTTGTAGGCATATAAATATTTCGTAACTTGTTTGATTGAATGAAAGATTGCTGTGGAAGTTTGTTAAAAAGGAAAATGGAGACGCCTTTCGTGATTAATACGTAGGAATTTTAAATTCAGAACTAATCGGAAGTTGGTGCAAAGACTTACTCATTGCACCAACTTCCGATTAGTTCCGAATTTAAAGTTATCTAAGACTTTGTAGTTTTTTTTTAATGTGTCCCCACATTAGGAATTACTTACTCTTGTATCGTGGGTGCGTTTTACAAATATTTAAACTCACATAGGTACACAAACAGAATATTTTTGTCCGTTGCAAGTTTGTCCTTTGTCTACTTTTTTTTAAGAACGTGCCCGGCGCTTGTTTCTGGTATATGCATAGGTACTTCAAGTAATAATATTACCGGAGACCATTGAGCACAATAAAGTGATAAAATCGTCAAAAGTTTTTATTTCGTCGCTTTAGGTTTCTACAACCAACATGTCTACAAAATTTCCCTAGATCTTTTTTTACACATTATAAGGTAGTGCTTGCCGCGATGCCGCCTGAGGGTAAGCAGTGATGCAATCGTTGATGGTAAAGCGCACTAGTTTATTAAGAACCTATTTGATCTAGCTAATAAACTATTAACTAGATAATTTAATTAGAACCAGTTATAAATAGTAGATAATTTAATTAGAGTCGTGTTCCGGCATGATGTCTGGTGAAGCCGTACGGGGGACGGGTCTGAGCAGTTGTGTTGCTATGTGGGCCGGGTACGATGCGCCAAATGTTGTTGTGTCGGGAGTTTGGTCGTGGAGGGTCTCCAGATCAATCTCCCTCTGGCGCAGCATAGTTGGTCGTGTTGTTGGGTTTAACATTGCATCACCTCGTTCAACTGCCGTCTTCCTTCCTATTCACTAAGTTGTTTTAAATGAATAGACTTAATAAATTAGCGCGCTTTCGCATCTCTGCTTACCATCAGGCGGGATTGCAGTCAAGCACTAGTTAATAACTATTAAAAAAAATAACCCGTGTTGAAGAATCCAATAGCAGTTGTATGGAGATTATCAACAATCACAGTCCAACCTGAACCTAATCGTGACAGAGGGCTTCCAAAACATGAAACTGGATTATCAATTTGTCTTCTACGGAGTACAACGTCGTGATTATGTTATATTACTTCACCTGACCAGCCATTGTTTTCTCAAACTAGTCGTCCAGTATATCTAGGACTAGCGGCCGCCAGCGACTTCGTTCGCGTGTAGTTATGCTCCGCTCCTATTGGTCGCAGTGTGATGTTATATAGCCTAAAGCCTTCCTGGATTAATGGGCTATCCAACGCAAAAAGAATTTTTCAAATCGGGCCAGTAGTTCCTGAGATTAGCGCGTTCAAACAAACAAACAAACTTTATACAATATTAGTATAGATTGGCCTCAGCCATGCTCTTACTTATTCTAAACTAAAAACACCAATGAAGTATGTAAATGTCTTTCCACCAAATTAAAAAAAAAATGCCCGCTTAATAACGCAATATTGTTGAACTGTCAAAATGAAAGGCATTGCTACCGATAGTAATGTTATAAAAATACTTCGCGAGACCAAGTAATACTGGTCTGCGGTTTGAGCTGTCTTTAAAACAGGCATAGCTGTTGGAGATGTCAATTCAAATTAACATTGCAAATGGATGTATTTTTTACTATTCGATCACGTTTTACCAAGTCAATGAACGAAGCGTCGCGAATTGTTGTGAGATTATAAGATTTGTATGTTTTTTGCCGAAAATATTCCGCCTAGAGGACCCTGGTGTTTAAGAGTTCCATACTCAAAACGTAAGCACACTATTTTTAGGATTCCGTAGCCAAATGGCAAAAACGGAACCCTTATACATTCGTCATGTCTGTCTGTCCGTCTGTCCGTCCGTATGTCACAGCCATTTTTTTTCCGAAACTATAAGAGTTGTACGGTTGAAACTTGGTAGGTAGATGTATTCTGTGAACCGCATTAAGATTTTGATGCAAAAATAATAATAAATATTGGGGGCTCCCCATACTTAGAGCTAAAACTCAAAAATTTTTTTTTTTCGTCATTCACTTAATTACGTGTGGAGTATCTATGGATAGGTCTTCAAAAATGGTATCGAGGTTTCTAAAATATTCTTTTTCTTAACCAAATAGTTTGCGTGACAGACGCTCCCAGTTGAAAGCTGCCCCCCTCTAACTTCTAAAATAAGAAAATTAAAATCTAAAAAAAACATATGATGTACATTACTATAAAAACTACAAACGAAAATTGTTTTGAACGAGATCTAGTAAGCAGTTTTTTTTTTAATACCTCGTTAATCGTAAACCGCTTATTACCGCGTAATCTTTCATACAAATAATTAATCAATGGTACGGAACCTTTTGTGCGTGAGTCCGACACGCACTTGGCCGATTTTTTTTTATAAATTACTAGCTGCCGCCCACGTGGAGTGTGGTTATATCGCGCTTTTTAGATTTCCCTCGGTAACATCAAATTCCGGGATACAAAGTAGCAGCCTGATGGTAAGCAGTGATGCAATCGTTGATGGTAAAGCACGCTAGTTTATTAAGAGCCTATTCACTCCAGCCTTGAAGTTACTCAAATTGTAGTCCGATGGATACACCGCCGCTGGCAAATTGTTCCAGTCCTTCGACGTACGCGGTATAAAAGAGGAGGCGAAACGCTTCTTCCGAATCGTAGTGGTGTTAACAACGTAAGGGTGGAAACTCGCCGTACTTTGGGTCGTCCGATGGTGCAACGGAGATGGGGGAATTAAATCATGCAATTTCCTCGCACACTCTCTAAAATGCATCCTATAGAACACCGACAGGCTGGCTACTCTACCCAATTTCTAAGACTCCGCTTTCTCTGGATTGTATGCTGAATATTGGCCTCTCCCAGTTCACGATAACTTTCAAGTTATAATCAGAGCAACTGCCACACAGCACTCAAACTCGTGGTCTTTTTTCAACAGAGCATCGACTTGTGTGGCAATTGACATTAAAAAGGTTTACTGAGCACCAACGGTATTCAATAATCCTGATATAACCAGCCTTATAAAAAAAGTAAGGTTTATCCTTTGACACAGGTTTACACAATTGAGGTATTTTTAAAATTTCGACCTGTAGTCCGAAAAGTTTCAATTCTTATTTTGAAAACTGATGTTAAGCCCGCGTCTAAGTCATAAACGAAAGACGAAAGATTAGGTTAAGAATACTGTTATATTATGTCTTTGGATTAGTCTAAGCCTTAGGATAGTGAGAACTCATTTTATCATAAGACGGTTAAAGCATTAGTACATACTAATTCCATGCTTTATTATAAATCTAAATCGCACAAAATGTTTTTAAAGGAGGTTTAACTATTCTTACTACTGGCACTGTCTTTTTAAGAAAGAGGATTAAAAAAATGAAACGCTTTTCGACGTTCTGAATACAACTTTTAAAAGTTGTAAGTCTATTGCTAGCATGATAATTCGTATGCGGCTTGGACACGTTTGTATTCCTTCCCACCTTGCTAAGCTACATATTGTAGATAGCGACCGTTGCGAGTGTGGTGAGGATGTTGGCACATTAGACCACATATTCTTCTCCTGTCGCCGCCATGACCGTACATCATTCCTTCATTATCTTTTTTCCCATAATGTTCCCCTTCCCACTTGCGTCTCTTGCATAGTAATGAAAACTATAGAATATTATAACTTGATATCTGTGTTCATGCTTGAAATTATTATAAAAATTTAGTTACGTAAATACTCTATAATTTATAGTGTAATTAGTACTGACTTCTATACATATGTATTTATTTTTTTATATCTTTTTTTACCTGTATGAAAATAAACCATTTCCTTTCCTGAACCTTTCCAAATTCCTAATTTTCCGTTATATGTATACTTCCTTATAAAATGTTTCCCTACCTTTTACTCGAAATTGGCACAAAGTCATAACTAGTGCCACACTACAAAAAAAAAAAAAAACTTTTAAAATGATTTAAAATAAAATAACTGAGTTAGGTATGTATTAACAATTTTGAACGGTTTTGGAATTACCAATTTCAATTTCCCCTAGACATGTGATGGCAAGAACGTTATTTTGTAGATATTAATTAATGCCTGTGTCTGACTCTGAATGTCCTCGATATTAATAATAATTTTCCTTGCAAAGAACTGCACTAGAATTAGTAGGACCACGAGAAGTCAAACTAGCACCTCCATTGTGCACTTTGATTACAATCTGAATCATTTTAACTGTCAAAATGAAACCCATTGCTACTGACAGTATGGGTCGCAAATTACCCTCCAGTTGGCTGGTGTATATGGGTATACGTAAACACAGGTGCACCCTCTGTTTACTCTCATATATAGGTATCCTTATAAGTATTTTTCTCGGTGGTAGGCCATTACATCGGCTGCCGGCGGAAGTTACCACCCACCAGACAAAGTCTTGCCGCCAAGCGATTCGTCGTGTTCCGGCATGATGTCTGGTGAAGCCGTACGGAGGACGGGTCTGAGCAGTTGTGTTGCGATGTGTGGCGGGTACGATGCGCCAAATGTTGTTGTCTCGGGAATTTGGTCGAGGAGAGTCTCCAGATCAATCTCCCTCTAGCGCAGCATCGTTTGGTCGTGTTAGTCTTGGGTTTAACATTGCATCACCGCGCTCAACTGCCGTCATCCTTCCTATTCCTAAATTTTTTAAGTGAATAGGTTTAATAAACTAGTGCGCTTTACACTAAACGATTGCATCACTGCTTACCATCAGGCGGGATTGCAGTCAAGCACTAGTTTATAATTATTAAAAAAAAAAGTATCTATAGCAAGTTTTTTTTTTAATAAACTAGCGCTTGACCGGAATCCCACCTGATGGTAAGCAGAGATGCAATCATTGCTGGTAAAGCGCTAGTTTATTAAAAAGAGCCTATTCACTCAAAAAATACTGAGTGAATAGGAAGGAAGACGGCAGTTGAGTGAAGTGATGCAATGTTAAACCCAACAACACGATCAACGATGCTGCGCCAGAGGGAGATGGATCTGGAGACCCTCCACGACCAAACTCCCGACACAACTACATTTGGCGCATAGTACCTGCGGCACACATCGCAACAAAACTGCTCAGACCCGTCCTCCGTACGGCTTCACGTTCATCAAATCGCTTGGCGGCAAGACTTTGTCTGGTGGGTGGTAACTGCTGCTGGCAGTCGATGCTATGGCCTACCACCGAGACTGTGGCACATAATATGTACAATATCTAGCAGTATAATAGGTATTGCCATCACAATACTGCTGGACCAACGGCTTAGTTTTTTCTGAAGCATGGGTCAGACCATTACTACATTACTGAGAATTTCTTAATGGTAAAGGGGACGACCATGACTTTGACTCTTCATCATCATCATCCAGCGTTAATCCTAGTCGCATCCGAAGCTTTTTCAGCTTTGGAGTCACGGGTCCGCTTTACCAGTCTAACTGCTCATTTGGCTAAACTTCGATATTTTCCGTAAAGCGACTGCCGTCTGACCTCCACAACCCGAAGGCGATATCGGAGCATTGCAGTTAGACCAATTGTTGGACTTTTGAGGGCTCCAACAACCCGTATGACTGCCATTAGATGTTCGTATGGCAACCGGCAACAGCGACTTAACGTGCTTTCCGAGGCACGACCAGACCAGTGCAAATATTCATATTCATGCATACAAGTCCCCACTTTTCACAACCAGTCCGTCCCAGTGATTATCTTTAGGTCGCTGGAGATGTGCTGGAGAGCATCCCCACACTCCGCTTGTCGGTACACTATCTCCAAATGACTCGTCTGCTGCATCGGCCATCGTTACCTCGACAAGCCCAAAGTCACTGTACTTTGCTTACACTTAATAGAAATTCGATCAATATCTATCATGTAATAAAAGTTCCAACGCAAAGCAGTTATAATGTAATCAAATTCAACACACGTATTGTTTTTACAGATTCGTGGAATCCCGCCATGTTTGTTTCGTCTTAACAGCTGATTGACATAGATAATAAAAATTGTTTTATTAATTTCTGTTACCAGCCAGTGTTGGGTGGGAACTCTGCGGAATATTGAGTGATGTCACATAATCGAACATGCCTATGTTCAACTAATAAAATATTTGAATTTCGAAGAATTGTATTTGATTGAGTTCTCTCGGTGGTAGGTCACAACATCGTCTGCCGGCAGAAGTTACCACCCACCAGACAAAGTCCGGCAAGACTTTCTCAAGCGATTCGTCTTGTTCCGGCATGATGTCTGGTGAACCCCTACAGAGGACGGGTCTGAGCATTTGTGTTGCGATGTATGCAGAGTTACGATGCGCCTAATGTTGTTGTGTCGGGAGTTTGTTCGTGGAGGATCTCCAGATTAATCTCCCTCTGGCGCAGCATTGATGATCGTGTTGTTAGGTTTAACATTGCATCAGCTCGCTTCTGCTTCAACTGCCATCTTCCCTCCTACTCACTAAGTTTTTTAAGTGAATAGGCTTAATAAACTAGCGCGCTTTACCATGAACGATAGCATCACTGCTTATCATCAGGCGGGTTTGCGGTCAAGCACTAGGCTATAATTAATTTAAAAAAAAACACTGATTCACAGTTAGTGATTTTATAATATTTTTCCTTTTCTGCGATGATTAACTTTTTTACCTATGGTACCTAGTCGACCGTCGACCAATACCCAAAATTAAAAACAGCGGCAATCAATTTTATTTATTTGTCAATCATCATCATCATCAGTCAGTTGGCGCAGACCAGGTTTCTGGTAGATATACTTAGAAAAGTTACCTACTTGCCTGACCTAGAATCGAACCGCACACTCATACTTGATAGGCTGGTGTTTTACCCAATAGGCCCCCACGCCGCCGATTTTAATGTCTAGTCTGTAAAATACTACTAAAACATGATTTTAATGTCTAGTCTGTAAAATACTACTAAAAAAACACTGCAAAGTGACAAAAAAAGAAAAGGCAGACGTGGGACTGATTGACAAAAGTGAATACTTACTGAAATCATAAGAAAATAAATCACTAAAACCAAAAAAAAAAACACACTCATACTTGATAGGCTGGTGTTTTACCCAATAGGCCCCCACGCCGCCGATTTTAATGTCTAGTCTGTAAAATACTACTAAAACATGATTTTAATGTCTAGTCTGTAAAATACTACTAAAAAAACACTGCAAAGTGACAAAAAAAGAAAAGGCAGACGTGGGACTGATTGACAAAAGTGAATACTTACTGAAATCATAAGAAAATAAATCACTAAAACCAAAAAAAAAAACAGCACAAAAGGGTTTTAGTATCTATACCATTGTATACACTTGGTACACAGTATACATTCAATATGTAAAAAAAAACCTGTCCGATCCGTGAAGGTATTGTTAGGTATCGATATCTGATTCTACTAATGCCTACAAAGCCGGGCTAAACTTTAAAAAATCTCCCTAAAAAATAATATTATTTCGAAAAAGCGAGGTAATTCAATACATGTACGATAGGCAAAACGGTAGGCTTACATGCGCGGGCGAAGGGGGCAGGACACGCAGCACGTGGGCTTATCATATTTTATAAAATTACCAAATTTTGGGGAAGTTGGAATTAATTGTTACTATGATGATTACTTATGTAAAATTTCATATTTTATTTTGTCATGTGTTTACCCCTTTATTATCCTTTTGGGTCGGACGGGGTTTTCTTTTTTTTTTTTTATTAGTTATAAGCTAGTGCTTGACTGCAATCCCGCCTGATGGTAAGCAGTGATGCAATCGTTGATGGTAAAGCGCACTAGCTTATTAAGCCTATTCACTCAAAAAAAACTGAGTGAATAGGAAGGAAGACGGCAGTTGAGCGAGGTGATGCAATATTTAACCCAACAACACGACCAACGATGCTGCGCCAGAGGATGATCTGGAGACCCTCCACGACCAAACTCCCGACACAACAACATTAGGCACATCGTACCCGGTACACATCGCAACACAACTGCTCAGACCCGTCCTCCGTACGGCTTCACCAGACATCATGCCGGAACACGACGGATCGCTTGGCGGTAAGACTTTGTCTGGTGGGTGGTAACTTATGCCGGCGGCTGATGTTGTTGCCTACCACCGAGAAAATGGTCCGAGGAATTGGTCATAGAGTTGAAGATCTAATAAAGAAATTTGACAGATTGTAGTAGTCTGTACAAAAACTTTAAATAGAAATAGGGAAATGTTTCCTGGGCAAAATAAAATTGATTCTATTTCGTCCGGTATAGAAAAATATTGGATACGTATATTTTGTTTTATGAAAAAAAAAGCGACAGCCTCCGTGGCGTAGCGGTAGCGGACGCGGCCGCGGAGCAAGGTGGCGCGGGTTCGATCCCCGCACAGTGCAAGTATTTGTATGCATGAATATGAATATTTGCACTGGTCTGGTTGTGCCTCGGAAAGCACGTTAAGCCCCCGGTTGCCATACGAACATCTAGTGGCAGCCGTTACGGGTTGTTGGAGCCCTCAAAAGTCCAACAATTGGTCTAACTGCAATGCTTCGATGTCGCCTTCGGGTTGTGGAGGTCAGACGGCAGTCGCTTCACGGAAAATGTCGAAGTTTAACCATATCAGCAGTTGGACTGGTAAAGCAGACCCTAGACTCCAAAGCTGAAAAAGGCTTCGGATGCGACTGGGATTAACGCTGTAATGATGATTTCGTTTCATGAAATCAATAAAAATTGACAAATATAAAAGGCATCAAAGATCAGGAGTGGTTGCTGGTGACGTCACTCCTCGCTAAAAAGTAAAGCGTGCAGTGACGTCACACGAGTTTTCAACGCGCTGTGTCGCCTGTGTCCTCTTCATTTTTTGTTTATATGAAAAAAGTAAAAATACGTGTCTAGTATTTTGTTGAAATCTGACAGACGGACTAATTACTTTTTTTTAGTCAAATACCCTATTAGTTTTTTTTTTATTTCACTTTTTAGTTGTGAGAAGTAGATCCTTTACAATAAAAAAGATTCATCGAAATCCGTTGGCGTGGTAATGAGTTATTCGTCCATTTGTCGCGCACATGCATACTAAAACTTATATGGTTTTCTTATAGATGCCATTATTAGAATCGCCCAAATGGGACCACACGGGAAGTACCAACTTTCAAATAAAAACGGAATAATCAAACTCAGTTCAACCCACAGAGATATTTTCTGATATCTATGGTTCATCCGTCAAAAGCCTATGGCAACAATAAAAAAAAATTGCAGTCGAATTCAGAACTCTTCCTTTTTTTTTTTTGAAGTCTGTCAAAAATATGAATATTAAAAGAAAACAAAAATGGCTATGCAGAACGGATGCCGAGTCACACAAGCAACACATCAATCTATGCTTATAACAATGTTGTAGAATTTGTTTGGACGCAGTAATCTCTGAAACTGTCAAAATTGAAAAAAATAATTTTGCTTTTGAGAGCTCAATTCTTGAGGGCCGCTGGGATTCTGTAGAGTCTTTAGAGATATAATCAGCAAGAACGCTGTGCGAAAGCGAATTTTATGCGACGACAAGGATTTATAAAAAAATGTGGCTATTATCTTAATATAGACTTTTTGTAATGTGAATTGGTGCCGATTTGCATACTAAAAGTTCAGTAAATATTATTCTTTTTTTTTTCACTACAAAATTAATAAAAGATAAGTATGTAATTATAAGTTTAGTCCTGTCAAATTCATCATCATCATCATCATCATCAGCCTCTACTCGTCCACTGTTGGACATAGGCCTCCTTCATGGTACGCCAACAAGCTCGATCCTCACCAGTTCTCCGCAAGCAACTACCAGCCACATTTTTGATGTCGTCGCTCCATCTCGCCCAAAGGCGTCCTACGCTACGTTTGCCGAGACGCGGTCTCCACTCGAGGACTCGTTTACCCCAACGGTTGTCGATCCTGCGGCATATGTGACCAGCCCATTGCCACTTCAGATTGCTAATCCTCACAGCTATGTCGGTGACTTTGGTCCTCTGTCGGTCCTCATTTGTGGTAGATATTACTTCATCATCAACCTTTTTACTGTTCCACTGCTGGCCATAGGTCTCCTCTCTAACAGAGAAGGATTGAGCGTAATCACCACGCTTGCTCAATGCGGGTTGGCGTTTTCAGACTAAAAGTCCAGGTTTCCTCAAGATGTTTTCAAATTAGATATTAGGTACTTGAAATAAAATAAATGACTGGTTTGAGTTTGAATCCTAATATTATGTTCCCTAAATCTGGAAGCCAAAGGTATTTTGCATTAACCCAGAGGCCATGGTCCTAAGGTTATCAGAACGGACCGTTAGCGATATCTTTCCGTGACGTATTTGATAACACAACGGTCGTTGCAATCAGATGGGGGGCTAAGGGACTTCCTGGCGAACGGCCCTTTGATCTAGCAACCATAGACAGTTGATAAAACTAGATAAAGGCTTATCGCGCTAACGCGGTTCGTCTATGAACATATCGTGAAGTAGATTGTAATTTGTGAATATTGATGAAAACGCTTTAAAAAAAATACGAATTGGTGGTCATAGGATTTTTTTTTAATAATTATAAACTAGTGTTTGACTGCAATCCCGCCTGATGGTAAGCAGTGATGCAATCGTTGATGGTAAAGCGCACTAGTTTATTAAGCCTACTCACTTAAAAAACTTAGGAATAGGAAGGATGACGGCAGTTGAGCGAGGTGATGCAATGTTAAACCCAAGACCAACACGACTAAACGATGCTGCGCTAGAGGGAGATTGATCTGGAGACTCTCCACGACCAAACTCCCGACACAACAACATTTGGCGCATCGTACCCGCCACACATCGCAACACAACTGCTCAGACCCGTCCTCCGTAAGCTTCACCAGACATCATGCCGGAACACGGCGAATCGCTTGGCGGCAAGACTTTGTTTGGTGGGTGGTAACTTCTGCCGGCAGCCGATGTTATGGCCTACCACCGAGAAAAAAAAGATTGAATCCAAACAGACGCTGTGCTTTGTGTGAATTATTTCATCACCACTGCTCTCATCATGAAGGGAAATATCGTGATAAAACTTGTTCTAGAGGCAAAACTTCGAAGATACATACATGTGCCACTCACCAACCCATACTTGGCCCTCATGGTAGGTTGCAGCCCACTACCTCTTACCGAAGAGAGGCCAGTCCATCTCCTAAAAATTGTAAAGTTGAAAAAATGTTACAGCATACCCCTCATACAGAATGGAGGGCGGTGTCCCATAGGGGAATAATATAGGTCGATTATGCTTTTTTATCATTTCTTAGTTATTCTATCATCATCATCATCATCATTTCTGTCGAAAGACGTCCACTGCGGCCTCCACCAAGCACATCCACTTCGACCGTTTCCATGCTTCCCGCATCCAACACTTTCTGCAGTTCCGGCAGCTTAATAAGGTCGTCGGTCAAATTTGCGGGCAACCTTCCAACGATATGTCTTCCGATACACGGTCGCCACTCCAGAAACTTTCGGCCACATCGGCCAATTCTTCTACTTATGTCGGTTATCTTAGTTCTCCTGAAGGTCATCGCCCTTTGGGTGACTTTAAACATTTCAATAAAGTCCATTATAAGCGACTACGTTTCAGTGCCAAAGATCTTCACCGTTACACTCCAGACACAACAACATTTGGCGCATCGTACCCGGACAACATCGCAACACAACTGCTCAGACCCGTCCTCCGTATGGCTTCACCAGACGTCATGCTGGAACACGACGAATCGCTTGGCGGCAGGACTTTGTCTGTTGGGTGGTAACTTTTGCCGGCAGCCGATGTTATGGCCTACCACCGAGTAAAATGATTTACATGTAAAAGTATTTGCAGAAACTTACTAAATAATCTTAGACACCTTCATATTATATGTTCGAAAAATGTGGCAGACTGTGCGAGACAGATCAGCCCTGGTTTCCAGCGACAGCTGATGTTGACTGATGACGTCAACCAATAAAGCAGACAAATATGTAACACACCTAATCATCCCGGATAATGGATATTCACAAAGCTGATTCATATGTTTGTATGAATGATGAAGCCATGTGCTATTGTACCTATTGTGTGGTAACCTCGCGAAATCAATGAGTCAAATATGAAATATTCGGAAATCACGGACTTCGCGAGCTTGGAGATGTCTCGTTGTAGGGCAAAGTCCTCTTTAGATGCATACATATGGACCGATCACTGAAAGCATGTGTGTAGAAGATAAGAACACACTTCTTAGCGTGGATAGAGTAAAAAAAGTTGGCAAAATGCGATTCGGACTTCCACTTATGGTCTGTCAACGGATTTCAATCTTCTGATTTGTATGTAGTGAGCGCATTTTACAGGCTAGGTCTCTGTAACTCTTGAACTAATAAAGTTATCTGTGCCGTTCAAAGAGCTATATATAATGATTTGTTTCAGATTTTTTAAACCTGCCGCTTAGCATTTATACGGTGGCCCTTATTTCTTTTTATTACAAAAAATATGTATTGAATATCTGATGAAAGATAGTTTTGATTTGTCAAGATGATCCGATGATGAGCGTAGTTTAACCAGTTCCATTGACCCATGGTAAAGTTATTACATAGCAGCAAAATGTATATAAATATACATAGGTACTTTAGGTGGGTTGCGTCCAAAATTAAAGGACCCAAACTTAATATGAATGTGTGCTTTGATGTGACCGCCTTTTGTTTAAGAATTAAAACCAGAAAATTGCTTCGAGGCGACATGGTAGACACTTTTACAACTCTTTAGAAATATTATTCATTTTTCCGATAATTTCTTTAGAGGCACAACACAATAGAGGCTGTTCATAGCTTTAAAAATTGTTTATGGCTAGACTGACATCAATAGTGACGCGTTTATAGTAGGTACACCATTGAACAGCCATTGTTCTTTATTTGAAATCTAGAATGCAATTTATTTTAAACCAAATGTCGTTTCATTTACAAAGAAATCATTAAAAATGTTCGTAATCTCATAATCTTTTTTCGAGTTTTCTGTTTCAAAAGATTCTGTTTATGATGGTGTGTTGTTATTTAGTCATATTTCTTAAGAAAATGCTAAATAAATAATAAAGCTAAACTTATGAAAGCGATGTAGAGGTTTTGTGTCTCCTAAAAAAAAGATCGTTTTTAATTATACAATTATATATATTTTTTTTTTATAGGTATAAACTAGCGTTTGACCGCAATCCCGCCTGATGGTAAGCAGTGATTCGATCGTTGATGGTAAAGCGCGCTAGTTTATTAAGAGCCTATTCACTCTAGCCTTGAAGGAAACACCGCCGCTGGCAAATTGTTCCAGTCTCTCGATGTGCGCGGAATAAAAGAGGAAGCAAAACGCTTCGTCCAGATCCTAGTGGTGTTAGCAACGTGAGGGTGGAAAAACGCTGTACGACGGGTCGTCCGATGGTGGAACGGAGATGGTGGAATTAAATCATGCAAATCCCTCGCACACTCCCCAAAATGCATCCTATAGAAGACCGAAAGACTGGCTAAAGTATATAAAGTTAAGTAAGTACTAGGGTTGTAACGGAGGCTTGTTAGCGGAGGCGGAGGCGGATGCGGAGGCGACGAGTCTCACCTCCGCGGATGCGGAGGTTAACGGAGGCGGAGGCGGAGGTGAAACTACATATAGATAAAATTGAAATTTATGGTTAACTAGCTTTCCGCCCGCGGCTCCGCCCGCGTGGAGTTCGGTTATATCGCGCTTTTTAGATTTCCCTCGGGAACATTAATTTTTTCCGGGATAAAAGGTAGCCTATGTTTTTTCTCAGGGTCTAAAGATTGTCTGTGCCAAATTTCATCAAAATCGGTTGAGAGGTTTAAGCGGGAAAGCGTAACAGACAGACAGACAGACAGACAGACAGACAGACAGACAGACAGACAGACAGACAGAGTTACTTTCGCATTTATAATATTAGTATGGATTAAAACAAAAGTTTTATTTTAAATATGTACATTAATAGTAGTATACTTGGTAAAAAAAATATTACCTTCTTGTAATGAAAATTAAGGAGAAACAAATTGTGCTGGCCGCATTCCCGCCTCGCACTAGTTGATTCTTGACCATTTCGACTCAAACGCGGCCGGACGATTTATTTATTGCATAAATACGTAAATAAACCTCCGTTATAACTCCGCTAAAAATTGTGCGGAGGCGGAGGCGGAAGCGAAGATACGATTTCTTGCGGAACTTCCGCAGTAACGGAAGCGGAGGCGAAGCTCCGTTACAACCCTAGTAAGTACTATGCTTATTGGTTTAGAGACCTTCCATAGTTGTATTGCGTGAATAGGAAGGAAGTCGGCAGTTGAGCGAGGTGATGCAATGTTAAACCCAACAACATGACCAACGATGCTGCGCCAAAGCGAGATTGATCTGGGGACCCTCCACGACCAAACTCCCGGCACAACAACATTTGGCGCATCGTACCCGGCACACATCGCATCACGACTGCTCAGACCCGTCCTCCGTACGGATTCACCAGACATTATGCCGGAATAGGACAAGTCGCTTGGCGTCAAGACTTTGTCTGGTGGGTGGTAACTTCTGACGGCAGACGATGTTATGGCCTACCACCTAGAAAGTCATCTCGATAGGTCACCTTTCTTAATTTATTTAGTTATTCACACATTCCATCCACTGTTTCTTGGGTCTTCCAATACTCTTAGAACATGATAAAACTAAGTAATAAACAAAAAATAAAAGTGTCACATACACACATCAAAAGTGTCTAGGGATCAACATATATTTTTGCAATAACTTTTCTCCTGATTGATATTAATTAAAATTTTCTTTAAGGATTCATCAAATAAAGTGTTTTCGTTTGTCACAGTAATGATAAACCAAGTCACCTTTGCATTAATAAAGAAATTTGCCATTTTCCTAATAAAGGGATATTTGACATTTGAACCTCTAACACAAAAGTTCGAAAAAAAGACTGAAATAACAGTTTTCTCTAAAATTTTATTGGGTAACTTAAACAATTAATAATCCGTGTTTCTACCGCGAACACTAACAACACAAGAACATCGGTTTGGCATACTCAAAATGAGTTCATCCAAATCACGCTGTGGAATGGCCGCCCATGTTCGTTGCAACAACAAAAAAGGTCTTCTTGCGACTGGATACCCTCCATATTCGGCAGAGCTCTTCTCTGTAGCATATCCCATGCATGCTCAATCGGGTTCAAGTCTGGCGACTGAGCAGGCCAGGGCAGGACATTGATGTTAGCTGCGGCGAGAGTCTGTCTTACAACTCTTGCGGTGTGCGGTCGTGCATTATCATGCATTAACTGAAATAAGGGACCGATTTGCACTTGTAGAGGAACGATGACGTCTGATACAATCGTTTCAGCATAAATTTGAGCGTTGAGGTTGCCTCTGATCCAAATCAACTCAGTTCTTCCGCCGATCCAAATACCCGCCCATACCATGATGGTTCCACCACTATAAGGATGGACTTCCTGGCAGGATTTTAATCGCTGTTGGCGTCCAGGGGTTCTCCAGTGTCGTATACGTCTTGTATCCGGTCTCATACCAAAACGAGACTCATCAGAAAAGCACACGAAACGCCATTGTTCTTCTGCCCAATTTCTGTGTTCAAGAGCCCATTGATATCGAATCCTACGATTGTGCATTGCTATAGGTGGTACCCGTAGCGGTCTTCGGGAATGAAGGTTCACTTCATGCAAGCGGTTTCTGACTGTTTGGTCGCTAATTAAGTTCCCTGAAGAGTGATGAAGCCTCACGGCTAACATCATGGCGGTTATTGTTGGAGCTCTTCGAGTTAAGATTTGAATGTATCGGTCTTGTCTCCGTGTGGTGCAGCGATACCGTCCTCCATGGCGCTCAGCCACGGTACCAGTGCTTCGGTAACGTGTCCAAAGTCGACTGATAACACTCTGACTTGTATTCAGAGCTAAAGCCACAGTACGTTGCCGGGAACCAGCTTCTATCATTCCCACGGCTCTGAGCATTTCTTCCCTGCTTAAATGACGTCGCCGCTCCATAATAACGTTGGTTTTAATCAGTAGTAGGGAAACAGTAGCACTAATAATGTCTTCAATGCGTTGTATGTTTTTATAGGGAAAATATTGACAGCTGATTTTCATCTTTTACTCGAATTTGATTCACAGTTCCTGATTCAAATTATGAAATGCACCAAAAAGGATCCATATAAATTTATAAAATCATAAATTTATTACAAAGCCACATCTCAATCTCAAGAAATCCGCATAAAAATGCTTGATCCCTAGACACTTTTGATGTGTGTAGTACCCAGTCCTAATCACAAATAAAAGAAAACTTTGCAAAGTAAATGTCATTCGAAATATAAAATTCATTATTATGAAATCTGCGTTTAAAACGGTATTTTTGGCGTTCCGTACCTAAAAGCACAGATTACAGAATATCTAAAAGGTAAAACGGAACCCTATTCATGAGACTTCGCTGTCCATCTGTCACCAGGCTGTATTTCATGAACAAATAGCTGGACAGTTGAAATTTTCAGAGATTATGTATTTTTATTACCTCCTTAACAACAAATTCTGTAATCTGTGCTAAGTAATTTTTTTTTTAAGTGGGCTCCCATACAACAAACGTGATTTTTTTGCCGTTTTTAAAGATAATGGTACAGAATCCTTAACGCGCGAGTCCGACTCGCACTAGGCCAGTTTTTTTAACGTTACAAACAGTGCTAGACCGCAATCTCGCCTGATGATAAGCAGTGATTCAATCGTTGATGGTAAAACGCGCTAGTTTATTAAGATCTTATTCACTCTAGCCTTGAAGACACTTATATTTTTATCAGACGGAAAGTTCGTTCCAGGCATAAAAAGACGAAACTGGTGGACGAAAACACCATTGTATGAGGACCATGCAAATTGAACGTTACATCAACTGTTTAGTGGGAACCTTGGGAAACTTTTGAAAACTGACAATGAAACTGACTACCTTGGTCACAAAACAAAAAAACAAAAAAAAAAATATAAGTACATTTTTATCTTCCTACTTTATTAAGAAATGTCAGAAAATAAAATATTAGTTTACTGAACAAGGGAATAGCATTGTGTTGTAAACATTTAACAGCTGATTTTAAACATTGCAACAACAATCAGCTGACTTTCTTTAAAGCATAATACATAAGACAAAAAGTTTAGATTCTCCATTTCTAAGAACTCAATAGCACCATTGAGCCTTATCTGTCAAGCGTTCCACAAATTTAAACGTCCGATAAATTAGGCAAAATTCGACCTTAAGTCTGCGACGTTGTTTCTTTCAAACGGTAAATGTAAAGTATGCAGGATGCAAAAGCGCGCGAAAGCAAGCGCGTCCGTTACTATACCGTTGTTTTAAATCTGGAATTCTCCCGGTCCGTTCACGTCTATATTAAATTGCTATAGGAATTTGAGCTCTTTAACTAAAGCATTAAGGTAAGTTCGAAACAGTTAATATTTAAGCGGTAATATTTTAACATGGCTGACTTTTTATTACGGGTCCGAGAGAAATGAGATGAAATTACTTGTTTTTAAATTGTGTTAAAATAATACATGATTTTTTATATCAGCTGTGAGTCTGTGAACTTCTACAATACCAAAAAGGGGAAAATAAGAACTTTTTGATGGAAAATAAAGCTTGATGAGTAAAGCCTAAAGGTAACTTCATAGGAGGTCCTTCAGCGGAAGTGCTTATTTAATCCCGGCGATGACATCGTATTTTGAATTTGACATTTCGGAGTGTTCTATTTTAGTTTTTTTTTTCAATTTCTTTGAATACGAACTCCTTTTGCTTATTCTCTTGCTTCAAGTATTTTCAACGCCCAAGTAATATACCTACTAAAAGATTTGACCAACAACTTGCGTAGGTTTACAAGTCGGGTTGGTGCATTCTTTAGACAAGGCACAAGCATTCGTATTCAGCCGTCCATAGGTTTTACTTTATTTTTTTTTATCTGTGAGCTCTGATGGGCATGCTTCGAATAATAATGTTGTCAAAAGTCATAGATGGCCAAGTCCAAGACTTGTAATTTTTTTTATTGTTGCCATAAATTCTTCATTATTTTAGGAAGCTTAGGTCATGTTAGAGAATTTGGCTCTAAAAGCAAAATATTAACGCTATTAGTCGTAGAATTGATGACCGCTGGGGTAGAGGTGATCTTGAGAGGATACCGCGAATTGGCAATGTAAATTAGAAAGTTGTATCCTCACAGTAGGTGGAGCGACGATCTTCGCCCATGTCTAAAGTCAATCCCCCTTGTTCTCTTTCCAACTTTAATCATCGTTTATGAATAAACACTACAGTGTTTAAGGGGTTTATTCATAAACGATGATCAAAGTTAAGTGTCGTGCAAATGTCTAAAATGTATGGTTAAACAATCGCTAATCACTAGTTAACTTTAAGCAACGTTTATGAATAAGGGGCAACTGTTTATTAGTGGGATTTTTGCGTCATAACAAGTTTTACATGCTTTGTAGAAACTCAAAAATGTACTCTTCAGTGCATACACTGTTAATTTAACCATATTCAAAATTTAAGTAAATCATTTTGAATCTTCAAAAACATCCATTCTCGAATAATTAAGGCCTGGATCCGCAATAATCTTTCAAAACGATCGAGATAGTCATTATCAGTGTTACATAATTAGGGTGATAGTTTTGTTACAACCAGATGAAGTCTTTATTTCTTGGTTTACGCTGACCATGTTCTTATTGGTTTTTGCTTCCTCTTTTATACCTCGTACATCGAGGGACTGGAACAATTTGCCAGCGGCGGTATTTCCGTCACACTACAATTTGAGTGTTTTCAAGGCTAGAGTGAATAAATAGGCTCTTAATAAACGCTAGCGCGCTTTACCATCAACGTTCGCATCACTGCTTACCATCGGACGGGATTGCGGTCAAGCGCTAGTTTATAACCTACAAAAAAAAAAAAATTGCTTCCGGACTAAAAGCTGGCCATAGTTGAAAGAAGGCAAGGAGAAGACCCTGTGTGGTAGCGGGCGGGGCACGTAAAACCGACAGCCGATGACAGTAAGGTTCTGCAGTGGCGGCCACGTACCGGAAGACGCAGCGTAGGGAGGCCCCCAACAAGGTGGACCGATGACCTGGTGAAGATCGCTTGAAAACGATGGATACGGGCAGCACAAGACCGTTCATTGTGGAAAGCCTTGCGGAAGGCCTTTATCCAGCAGTGGACATCTATGTAGTATAGGCTGAGAAGAGACGACCCTAATCAAAGATTATTAAAAAAGAAAAATGGTCGTAAACGCTTTCTTGACATACCATCTTGCATTATAGATTTTCAACGTTATTGCCTCATATTATTCATATAGCAAATAAAGATAAGCTACTAAAAATATGACAACTACAACAGTTGTATTGACTTTATCATTCAATGAAATTATTATTTTTATTTATCTACAACCACCTACAAGGTTGTAAACAAGGAAATGTGGCATGAATATTGAAAAAAAATGGCCGCCTTTTACCGCCAAAAGCATAGATTCAACAATTTTCGGTTTGAATGCACTGATATTAATAATCGAAAAATGTTATCTATATTACATCACATGTATACTGTGCCATGCAAAATTCAACCTTACATCTGAAGTCTATAGTTATTTTTCAATTGGCAACCAACGTCAACGATAAAGCATTATTCCCTCGCTTTTTCAAGAGGTCATTGTCGGTTAGAGAACAGGTATGCCATTACGATACAACCAATACTCAACTTTATTTCAAACATAAAAAGCCTAATTTCGATTGGCAAGCAAGAATTCTCACGATCGATATTATTATACCACGGCAAAAAGAAATGTCTTAGCAATTATAGAAAATTAGACATTACAGCTCAACTTTAAAGTTCATATTTGTTTATTTTCTACCGTTTGACAGCCCGCGCTTTTCTTCATGAAGGTTACGACGTGATATCTTTAATATTTATGACGTTTTGATAACTAGATAAGCTTTTATGTTCTAGATTTGTCGTTTTAAAAGTCTTATCGATATATCAGTTGTAGGTGGCGCAGAATTACGAAGAAATTTTTCTGCCATTTTGAATATCACACTTCGGGACCTACCACACGGACACGGGACAGCCTGCGTGGCGTAGCGGTAGCGGACGCGGCCGCTGCGCAGGGTGGCGCGGGTTCGAGCCCCGCACAGTGCAAGTATTTGTATGCATGAATATGAATATTTGCACTGGTCTGGTCGTGCCTCGGAAAGCACGTTAAGCCGTTGGTCCCGGTTGCCATACGAACATCTAGTGGCAATCGTTACGGGTTGTTGGAGCCCTCAAAAAATCCAACAATTGGTCTAACTGCAATGCTTCGATGTCGCCTTCGGGTTGTGGAGGTCAGACGGCAGTCGCTTCACGGAAAATGTCGAAGTTTAGCCATATCAGCAGTTAGACTGGTAAAGCGGACCCCAGAGTCCAAAGCTGAAAAGGCTTCGGATGCGACTGGGATTAACGCTGGGATGATGATGATGACTTCGGGACCTACCAAACCGAATGCTTCAGGACTGTGTGTTCCATACATCATGGTAATAATTCGCAAATTCGAAGTGTGTCTGTCCTTTGTTTTTGCTGGATGTCATTCACAACTTTCAACTTTTGCCGACGTTTTTGTTGAGAACGGAAAATGTGTTGTTTGGGTGTGACATTTTGCTCTGTAACAGGAACAAAGAATAGAAAAAAAAACATGAAGACATTTATTTCGTACATAGCAATTCAGTGCTTGGAAGAACTGCTGTCTTATGGGGGGTAAGTAGATAGTCACATGTCTACCGTTAAATCACCATCAATCATCATGTCAGCGTTAATCCCAGTCGCATTCGAAGCTTTTTCAGGTTTGGAGTCTGGGGTCCGCTTTACCAGTCTAACTGATGATTTTTGCTAAACTTCGATATTTTCCGTGAAGCGACTGCCGTCTGACCTCCACAACCCGAACGTGATATCGAAGCATTGCAGATAGACCAATTGTTGGACTTTTGAGGGCTCAAACAACCCGTAACGACTGCCATTAGATGTTCGTATGGCAACCGGGTCCAATGGCTTAATGTGCTTTCCGAGGCAAGACCAGACCTGTGCAAATATTCATATTCATGCATACAAATCTTTGCACTGTGAGGGAATCGAAGCCACGCAGTGCAAAGAAGTCCTTGCGCAGCGGCCGCGTTCGCTGCCGCTACGCCACGCTGACAAAAAATCAGTTTAAAATTCCCATGACATAAAAAGAAAACTAGCATTCAAAATTAGTGTAAATCTAAAACAAATGTTTTTTTTTTTTTAATTTATTTCTGACCTGGATTCAAAGTCCTTTAGCCGTATACATTATAATATAAACCCTAATACAAAAGCAACAAAAAATGGAATCTTACAAACTATACAGACAATAATACGAGGGATAACAATGAATATTAAAATTAAAGTTAATTTCTAAAATAAATGATTAAACTTTTACAAATAAACAAACAAATTAAGCTAAATTTTTTCTATTGTTGTTGTAATGAATTTAAAGAGATGAACAAAAAACTGCGGTCTATTTAATAAATCTTTGACCTGGCGGGGTAAATTAATATGTATTGCTGGACGAGTACTGTCACTATCACTCTCACTATTGTCAGTGTCAGTTATTTCTTGGAAGAGTAGCTGTCGCTGGTTGTTGAATTTTGGGCAACAGAAAACAAGATGTTGCAAATCGGAAGATTCCTCAGGACAATGCTTACAGTGACTGTTCTGATAGATATTGATTCGATGGAGATGTGTAGGAACAAGGCAATGACCAAGCCGCATTCTTGATATAATCGTTATGAATTTCCGGCTTCTTTTTGCGTCAAGTTTATCATACCACGGTCTTATTGGTAAGTTTTTCTGCACCTCAGCATACCACTTTCCTTTGGTCTCAACTGTAGTGTCCCAGTGCTCTTTCCAAAGCTTTCGCAAATTGGTTTTGAAGTAAACATAGTAATCGGAGAATGGTACTCGCTGTGATTGACTGTCATCTCGATTAGAATCTGTATGTGTTATAGTATCAGCAATCTCATTACCATCTATACCACTGTGGGAGGGAACCCATATAAATTCTATATTAATGCCCCTGTTGTGTAAATTTTCTATGAGAGTACATATTTTAAATAAAATGTAGTTAGTTTTGTAGGACCGAAGTCCATAAAACAATGAACTTAAAACGCTTTTAGCATCAGTGGCTAAAATAATATTTACATTACTTACACTACTAGTTATATACATTAGACATTTAAGGATAGCATAGCTTTCTGCAGAAAAAATACTAAAATTGCTATTTAACTGAATGCTTTCACTGTAATTGGCTTGTGGATCATAAAAGGCTGCTCTTACATTTTGTTCTTTTTTAGATCCGTCTGTATATATAAAATAACAATCAGATCTTTTATGTTTGAATTCTAAGAAATCTGTTTTATTTTTTATTAAATCTAAATTAAACTTATTTCTATCATAGTTTATGAGACTGTTATATGAGCATTCATAAATTGGCCATTTCTTACATTTATGTACATCTTGCGTTTTACTTTTAACATGACTATAAATAGTTATAATTTCAGTTCCAGAAAGAAGTGACTGAGGAGATATAGTAGGCATGGGCATGAAGTGCATAGCCTCTCTCATGTTGTGAAGTTTAGTGTTGAGAGGATTATCTGAAGCTACTAACTTTAAAAAGAATCTTTCTGCTAGTTGAAGCCTTCTAAGGAACAAAGGAGGTATGCAAGTTTCCACTTCTAATGAGTTTATAGGAGTAGAGCGCAATGCTCCACAAATTAGCCTTAACCCTATGTTTTGTATTACATCCAGTTTGTGGAGGTAGGAATTATTAGCATTTAAGTAAGCCAAGCTACTGTAGTCAAAGTGGCTTCTGACTATGCTCTTATACAACATACTCATAGTTTTGGGGTCTGATCCCCAGTAAGTACCTGCTAAATGGCGTAAGATATTTATACTTTTCATAGCCTTCTTACTAATATAGTCTATATGTTTATCAAATTTTAAATGTGAATCTATTACTACACCCAAAAATTTATGGTGGTCAACAATGGGAATTTCTGTGTTATTATAATAAATTTTCATTACTGTATTTTCTTTACTGAATATTAAAAGTGAACTCTTTTCTGGACTCACTTCTAATTTAAGTTTGTTATGATAATATCTATACAATTGGTTTAAAGCATTATTTATGTTATTTTTAGCTATATCTATATTTTGATTTATACTATATAATAGTAAATCATCTGCAAATTGTAAGATGTTGACCATTTCAGTATTGACATATTTCAAAATCTCTGAAGTATATAGATTGTACAGCAAGGGCGACAAAGTAGCACCTTGCATAGTTCCTTTATTAGCAAATCTAGGGCCATGCAGTTTATTATTGTACTTTACAAAAATAGTTCGATTACTTAAAAATTCAAATAACCATTTCAAAGTACTTCCTGGAATGCCAATGTCACATAAAACTTCAATAAGCTGTTCTATATTTACATTATCGAAAGCACCTTTAACATCTAAGAAAACACAAACCATGTTAGAATTACTGAGTTTGACTTGTTTAATGTCATGAATCAGAGACACAAAGCTTTCAGAGCAACTTTTACCTTTTCTAAAACCATGCTGTATTTCAGGAATTAAATTATTACTTTCTGAAAAGTATTCCAAACGTAGCTTAAGCATATTTTCAAATAACTTACCCAAACATGAAGATAGCGATATAGGCCTGTATGAAGAAGCAGTGTTTATAGGTTTATTTAGCTTTAATATTGGAATGACACATTGAGTTTTCCAGGATTTTGGTATAATATGACTTTGCCAAAGTTTGTTATATATACAAAGTAGTATTTTTTGAGCATTTGGATGTAATCTTTTAATAAGTAAATAGGGTAAATTATCTAAGCCTGGTGTAGTATCCTTTCTACTTTGTAATGAAGCAGTCATTTCGTTAAAAGAAAAAGGTTTATTAAGAAAAGAATTAGCTGCATTTTCTTGAGCACTATGAAACAATGATAACAACCTGTCTACATTGAAGCTGTGATTGTCTGATAGATTATCTAGAAAAGTTGGAATCCATGTATCATCAAAGTTCTTATTGTGACTACTATTTCCAATTCTCTTAAATTTTTTGACATAATCCCAAATCCTTGAAACTGGAGTCATTCTATTAAAGCTGCTACACAAATTTTTCCATGACTCTGAGCTCTCAATTTTAATAATTCTTTTCTTTTGAGCATCTAGTTTTTTATATTCTATAAAATTAGCTATAGTTGGACATGACTTATATTGCTTTAAAGCTTGTTTAGATGCATTCACGGCTACCTCACACTTTGCATTCCACCATGGGGCAGGTTTTCTACGAACAACATTACTATTTTTTCTCTTACTCTTAGGAATAGTTATATCTCTTAAATCATTTAAAGTATTTACAAAACGATTATACAATTCTAGGCAATCTTCAGAATCAATGGTTAAATTGGAAAACAAATTTTCAGATAGAGCATAAAATTCAGACCAGTTAGCTTTACTATAAATAAATCTTTCTTCCACAGGACCTACTTCATACATGCATGGTTGAATATTTACATAGAGGGAAACTGGATAGTGGTAGCTGCCTAAAGGATCATCTTGAACCTGCCAATTACACAAATGAGCAATTGAAGGACTAACAAGAGTGACATCTATTGCAGAAGCCTGCCTGTTGGGATATGGACATGTTGTTGGAGTACCATCATTTAATATGCAAAAATCTAAGTCATCTATTAAGTTATATATATTATTTCCTCTATTATTATTGCTATTGCAACCAAAACTGATATGATGTGCATTAAAGTCACCCATAATTATGCAAGGTTTGGGAATATTGTTAAAAATATGCCTAAGTTTATTAGTATTAAATCTGCCACTTTTAGGTGGACAATATACACAAAGTATACTGATATTCCCCGACTTTGTCTCAAAATTTATGGCTATGTTTTGGATATTTTCATGAAAGTTAGTGTTCAATACAGAATATTTCAACCCATGTTTAATTAAAATACCTACACCATTGCATCTATTTGCAGAGTTCTTGTAAATAAAATTGTAATTTGGAATATAAGGGATAATAGATTTATTACTAAGCCAAGTTTCATTAAGTAAACAAATGTCTATTTTCTTATCTTCAAGTAATTTATGCAACAATGTTTTCTTGCTCTGTAAACTTTGTATATTAAACTGAACTATATGTAAATAATCCTCCATTAAACTAAGTTTGATATAAATATTTCTTTTATTTTCTTAGCTGTTAAAGGTTCTTTATTTTTGTTATTACCTAGGGCCAATAATGATTTTACAATAGCATTTAGGATGATGTCATTGTTGACAATTGTATCTACATCTAAAGACTTCTTTACATTATTTACATTCAGAGGTGGATAGGCTTTCAAATCATTAGATGGTGGAGAACTCACCACAGTGGCATAGTTTTGCTGAGTATATTTCTTCATATTTTCATCTATTTTCTGTTTTTTTATTGGACAATCTCTGGATATTGCTAAATGAAATCCACCACAATTAATACAAGTTATTTCTTCCACATCACATTCTTTATAAGAGTGATTTCCACCACATGAGGAGCACATCTGCTGAGGACTTCTGCAAACCTTGGCCGAGTGGTTAAACTTAAGACATTTAAAACATTGTAAGACTGGAGGTATATATTGATGTACAGGATAACGAAATAATTGAATGTAAGCATGTTGTGGCAATGTTGTAGTGGCAAAGGTTACGGCAACTGTGGTCAACGGGGTTAGTATGTTATCTATCTTTTTCATGAATCTTTTGATAGATATAACTTCGACATCGCACGTGATATTTTTATAAATTTCTTCGTTGGACATGTCTTTAGGTACATATTTTATAATACCTATTTTCTCAGTTAAGTGTGACGGTATGAATGCCTTCATTTTATTTTTTAATAAAAATTCATCCATTTTAAGAAAATAATTAGCTGGTATGGCTTTCCTAAAAGAGACTCCAATTTTGTGCGCATTGACACGGTGGACACCAGTAATGCCCTTAACATTTTCTGTAAATAGTTTCGTAAGTGATATCGGATTTCTGTTGCCTAGTTTTTCTTGTTCGGTTGATTGAACAAATACTGTGAAATCACCAGTACTGCTTTCTAGGAATTGTCTTTTATAATTGGGTTTGGTAAATATTTTGTACTTATCTTGCTGGTTGCTTGGGCTGGAGAAAACATTGTCGTATTTCCGTTTCTTTTTTCCGTCCCCAGGGTCCTCCCCATCACTAGGGGGGCCCATTTTGGTTTATTTTTAGTTTTCAGACGTTTATGATAGGAAAGGCAAGGGAAATTAACTTTTATTTAAATAGAAAATTTAAAGCTGCCGCTCAGGTCGACTTCCCGCCAAAAAGTCTAAAACAAATGTTTTCTGCCAGTGTTGCTAGTTGCAAAAAAGGAAATGCCACCAGCATTACCGCAGCTGTCCAACGGTTACATCTATGTAGTAATATTATGTAGTATTCTGTAATCTGTGGTAATATTAAAAAAGTTTATGTTCGTTTTAGGGAATGCAATCAGATTTTTAGGATCGAATCATCCACGGCTACTTTGTTTTACAAACTATACAATGACATCTACATGAAACATTAGGTATTTGTAGTGTAGTGTGTAGAGCAAATAGACGCAAATGATCCTGTATAAGTCCCCGTTTATACTTTGAATAGTAATTAAGGGATTTTATACATATTCTGCGAGTTTTCCTGCCTTTATAAGCCAATTCCATCTAAAATGTTTGTGTTGTAATGTTGGCACTTCTAGATTTGAATAACTGTCAAACTATCATAGTGCAAAGACAATCATTCATACAGCCTATCACAAAAAAAAAAAAAAATGCTGGAAAGTGAAACCATCTCAGAATAAACTAAATACATACTGTGTAGATTGGATGCAAACTTCCTAAAGTTGCAGCCGTTGTGACCTTGAACTCACACACGGCTGGGACGTAGCGCGGACATTCAGGACATTCCAAGTTCTGATGTAGATATAGAATAGGTATCTACACAGTTTGGCTGTGATGAAACTTGAAAACTGTCCTGCATAGTGTAATACATGCAACCTACCTAGCTGTGAAAACCAAGATTAATGAACATTTCTGAGGGTGTAAAAAATACTCTTTTATTCTTTTACCTATAGCACGTAGAGTATTTTTAAGTGCAGCGTCTTCACATCATCATCATCAACCTTTTTATCGTCCCATTGCTGGGCACAAGTCTCCTCTCATACAGAGAAGGATAGAGCGTAATCACCAAGCTTGCTCAACGCGGGTTGACGATTCAGGTTTCCTCAAGATGTTTTCCTTCACCTTCAGTCATCTTTGGTGTCCAAGATATACTTAAAAAGGACATATAACTTTAGAAATGTACATACAGTCATACACGTCTTCACGTACACTTCATTATTATTTTTTTAATTATGAATTTATAAAACATTTTAAAACAGTAACTTTATCGTCTACGTAAAGCAACCATGTTTGCAATCGAATAAATGATTTGATTTAGTTGAGTTTCTTGCTTATTCAGCTCAATAAGAAACATCTTCTAGAATCAGCTAAAATGAGTCTATTTTCTTGTAAATTTTCACGTTCAAAAAGCCTTTTATGTGGCGGTTAAAAATAAATGATTTAACATTGTTTTTTTTTAAGTATATTATGACATAAAAAATTCGTTGAATTCGTAAAATGGCGGTAATTATCATAAAAGCGTAACCTTAAAAATCTATCATGATAAAGTTTCGCCGTCACACCCGAAATACCATATAAACATTTATAGATCCGAAAACTTAACTTTTAACAATACTTTAGCGGCCCCGGAACCTTGTACCTGCCATAAATATTTTATGTAAAAAAAGTCCTAGCTTTCCGAGAACGTATGTGCGTAGCGACCCGAACCTGTTAGCGAATTTTAAAAAAAGTGGACAAAAAAGGTATGGCTGCCCGTTCCATCAGCTGATTTTGAAATCGGTGAAGCTGTGAGGCGCCCCTGTACCGAGTTAGCGAGGCGTTTGGAATGTATCGCTATGGTTATTATTATTGATTGATTTTTGTTCTGTTTCTTGATAGTATTGGCTGAAAATGAGGGTTGAAACTTCAGCTTGTTATGTTATATGGAATTATTAGGCATTCTAATGTAACTGGTTAATTTGATTTGTATTGAAAACCATTTCAGACAGCTTTTTGACTATTTTGAGGTTGGTTTCACACTAAACTTTAAATTAGCAGTAAAGTATTCAGTAGACCGTTCAAAATTTTGTGTGAATTGGTCGGTTTCTAGGGCTGACATGTGTTTTCGACTGTTATTTGTTTTAAAACTTATCAAACCACTTTCAAATCAGCAAATATCGGCATTTTATCCTTAAAATGAATCCTCATGCCAACACGTACGACTATCGCATAGAGTATCATGGTACAAGGAGGCCGTCCAACCTGTTTTCTCTCTCAGCTGATTCCCGCCAAAACCAAGCGTCACATAAAAAAAAAACAACAATAGTTGACAAAATACTTTATTATCATGATTTTGGTGTTTATGAGAGTTATTGTCATGTTTTCGAGCAATCAGTTAATGTTTACAAGTTATTTTAAAAGGTTATTGTCGAGCTACATTACCGGTTTGCGAAAGCTCTACACGTCAGCTGGTTGTCCCGCGCAAATTGACTAGGTATAGGTTATTGCCTTTGCTTGATTATGCTGAAACCTTGAACCTGACTTTAGTGTTTTGAGAATATTTGACATTCGAACAGTGGACGTTTTGGACAGTGTTAATGAACAATATTTTAGCGGGGATATTAATAGTAATACCCTTTTGCCATAACTGTGTAGGTACTTACTTAATATAAATACTACAATAAACGAGTAGAGATAAAGAGATAAACAGCAAACAAATAATAAAAGAATTAGGTAGACCTCGAACGCTTTTTGAGCTTACCAAAAGTTTGCTCTTAAACATCAATTTTGGCTGAATTTAAGTGTCCTTTGAAAGGTCTTTGAATCAGTCTGTGCATTCATTTTGAGGTTGAAAATCATAATAATGCACACGTATGAATCATGTCATCAACATAAATCACCAAAACCTTACCGGAAGTTATGTCATCTGACCCACGTTGCCAACTTTGTAAAACTAAAGTCATTCTTACACGTGGTTCGAAATTTAAACTCATATTGGATTCCTGAGTACTGTTTTTTTTATGGATATTTCTAAGAAAATGTACATGACGATGTAAATGTAAAAATTGACGCTATAAAGGAAAATAGTTTTACGAAATAAAAAAAAAAACATTCGTTGGCAATCGATCAGTTTAATATAACTTGCCTAGCTTTTTAAGGGCCAGTAATTCTAACTAATAACTATCAGGTAAAGGTACAATTGCCGCGGTTGGTCGGTGGATGGTTGATCTCTGATCGTCAGAAGCCCAGTCTTACTAAGGCGCAGAAACTAAACTAACTTTAAGTTCAGTGAATCCTTTGCATTCCATTTCAGTAAGCTTAGTTTAGTTCATGAACAAGGGAATCCAAGCTATATGAGTATGACCAGTATCAAAATAGAGGTAACTTAAGTTTCAATTTCCAACATAATCGGACCCCTCTGTTCAAATATTTTACTAACAAATACAGTCCAACGCATCTAGTCATCCAAAACAGCTTTGTCCGCTGAAAATGTATTTAAACTTAATTAAAAACACGTTTATACAGTTAACAATGACATTTTGTTAGCGAAAATACATGAAGCGAATGATAATTTATTCTCATGTGAACTCAGCTGATTTGGCGGGAAAGCGGCCATGTTGAGACAACAAAACTCGTTTGGCAAAGCGTGATTTATTTTGTAAGTTCCCTACTAAGGAAGCGTTCGATATAGAGCATTGTTATCTTCGTTTTTAAAAAAGGACTATTAAACAGAGGGTGTATGCAATATGCATGCTTGAATGCGCAAAATTGTTTCTTTATTTCAAGTTTACTGTGTTGTTTAAATAATACACTGTCGTTTTGAGGGGTCCAAATGTAAACGTCAAGTTTCTGTCAATTGTCTGTTGATACCGTGGGATGTAACTTCCTTGAGAACTGGATGCTGTATCTCTTACAAAACCTGCTTTACTATGAGTGACTTGTGGGCGTCGAATATTGAGTGAACAATTGCGTTAAAACTAATGACAAGAGTAGCAGATACTATTAATAAAAAAGGTTTAGCATTTTAATGTCTGTCTGAATATGTCAAAACTATCTATAATTTTTCTAAATTTTTGACAAGTTTTACACATTCATTGGTGATTTCAGATTGCGACTATGTTTTAAAGAAATACTTTTTTAATAATTACCTGCCTTACTTAGCCTATACACCGTTATTTTTTGTTTATTCGAAACCTGAATACAGTTTGTTCAGAATAAGCAACTGAATCGATTCCAATCATTCTTACACCATGTTATATTTTTTCCCAAATACATTTAGAAATTGTTGCAGTGTGGCTACCTAGCCCGCACGGTAGATCATAGTACTCCGCGCTCGCGCTACATCTGACGCCAGAGGTCAACACACCGCGCTCGCCCGCCCGGGCGGAGCGTGGACCATATCTTTGTTGGGACAGCCAAATAACAAGCTGGTGGTGTTTGTGTTCTTTCATGATATCTTTTTGAAATTTTGTACGTTGGCATAAACAAAAAATAACGTTGTATAAATAAATAAATTATGTCGTATGAATATCAAAGATTTGCCTTAGTTAATACTTTCACCAGTAAAATGGTAAATATCAGACAAGGCTTTTACTGTTATAGATTCATCTGATCTTGTATGAGCTAAGCCTCTTACTTTACAACCCCTAACTTTGTAAACCTTAGATCCTGGCCAAAATGTATCCCCAGATTTATAAAATCAAAAGACAAATAGGGTAATAGCTTATCCCACTTCCTACTAATAAAATTAAAGCGAAAGTACATGAAGATGTATTGATGATGATGTATGCTTCTTCTTTAACCTATAGACGTCCACTGCTGGACAAAGGCCTTCCCCAAAGCTTTTCACAATGACAGGTCTTGTGCTGCCCGCATCCATCGGCTGCCCGCGACCTTCAACAGGTCATCGGTCCGCCTTGTTGGAGGCCTACCTACGCTGCGTCTTCCAGCCATCGGTTCTACGAGCAATCTCACACAGTCAATCTCTACACAGTGAAAAGTAATTAATTTCGGAAGATGGTGGCTTTTATTAAACTTTTAATGTTGATACTAATACTATTTAATCAGATCTGGAATAAAGAATTTTAATTTAACGATATTATAGGCTGATCATAGTACACATACCTATTACCTATGCTTTTCATTAAAACTTTTCGATCGCTCTGTACAAATAGCAAGCAAGGTTTATCCTCAAAAACTCTTAAAACATTTGCCAATAAAGGGCAATTTTGGTATGGGAACGTTCAAGACCGCTTACATGATGGATAATGGTTTCTCACATATTATTAAAAGCCCGCCTACACACATGAAAACCCGGGGTGGCCATCGAAACCGGAGACCACAGCGCATAATACAATTTCTCCTAAATATCTCTTTTTGATACCGCTTCAAACCCCGGGGGCCATTAAAAAGATAACTATAAGCCAAATACAAAATACTTTTGTATTCCCTTGCCTTGCAAAAAGATGTTTCGGCGAAAACCAATTTTTTTCTGCCCTGATGGGTCCCAAAAGTTAAATTGACCGGAGAAAAAATCTCGTTTCACCCTCGTCTATGAAGAATGGGTGGGGTTGAGGGAATTAGCTATTTGTCATGGAAAAGCACGCCTGTCATGGATTATGGTCTGTTCTGACAAGAAGAAATTGGTGCCTAGGGAGTCCTGCAAGGCGATTCTGTAACCACCTTACTGTCTGTAACCACGCTGAGTGATGAGGGCGTGGAGTGAGATGACATTCCAATAAATGCTAAAAGGTTGACACTATTGACAGCTCTCTAAACTCACTTCCCTGAATTTTTCCTGGAGACACAAAATAAATCGGCCGATATGTTCTTTCTTGTATTGACAAGTGATTTTACAGCCTGCCAAGAGACTATTTGAGAAGGCCTTGCCGGCCAAAGTATTATAAGGTTTTTGTGTCGAGTATTTTTCATTGGAATCCTTTTTTTTTGGGTAGGAAGTAAGGCGCCGTCGATCGGTTCTGTGTCTGTGCAAGCAAGCCCGCTCCTGTGATGGTCGGGAATTTCATTGTGAGCCGACACTTGTTGACGCGGATCGCCAAGCAAATTAAGTGGCAGTAGGCTTGCTGTCCCTATTACATGAGATATGGGATGTATCATTATCATCAACCTTTTTATCGTCCCATTACTGGGCACAGGTTCTCTCATGCAGGCTCCTCTCATACAGAGAAGGATTGAGCGTAATCACCACGCTTGCTCAATGCGGGTTGGCGATTTTATACTTAAAGTCCAGGTTTCCTCAAGATGTTTACCTTCACTTTGTAATCAGTTATTGGTGTCCAAGATATACTTGGAAAGTACATTACTTTGAAAATTTACATTGGTACTTGCCTGAGCTGGAATCGAACCGCACACTTATTCTTGAGAGGCTGGTGTTTTAATCACTAGGCCACAACGACATGGGATGTACAAATCAATCAGTCTCTCTAGCCTGTTTTTCATTTTCCGCTGATGAAAGCGTCCAGAGTAGTCAGATGCAGCACAATATCAGTTTTACCGTTACATTATCCGACAGCTCGTCGTACGGCAAGTATCCGGCCTTACGTTATTGACACCTCTAACATCCGGACGAAGCATTTTGCCTCGTCCTTTACACAATTTTCCTGCAGCAATCTTTCCGTGTCTTTAAGGCTATAGTGAATATTCTCTATCTTATACTAATATATAAAGCTGAAGAGTTTGTTTGTTTCAACGAGCTAATCTCAAGAACTACTGATCCGATTGAAAAATTCTTTTTACATTGGATAGCCCATTAATCCAGGAAGGTTTAAGGCTATATAACATCACGCAGCGACCAATAGGAGCGGAGCATAACTAACTCTAAATAATAAACTACATAGTTCACCTTACTATCAACGATCGCATCAGGTGGGATGATCGCAGTGAAGGAACAGTTTTATCATAAAAGAAAAACAGCAGAATACCAGGGCTTTACCTATATCTAACAACTGCTTATGTAATCTGTACCACTAAATTACTGGGTAAAACAACACCTTTGGTGGGACTGGTTATTGGGTCTAAGACGAAAGTGGTCGACGGCCTACCTGGTGCCTAACGGTCAGCCTCCCTGCATATTACAATGGAATAAACTTCTGTGTACGTGTCATGCCATTATGCTTATATTATGGACAGTAAAGTAGACCTTTGAGGACCTTTTTAACGGACACTGGGCACTTTAATCTCGGGAAGAAATGCTACCTGTTTGGTTAGCAATTGCATATTGGTACTCCTTATGTGTGTACATTTTTATTGTAATGTCTCCATGTTCTTGCATTACTTGTGAGGATTATAAATAAAGCTATTGTTAACTAAACCATACAAACAATTATTCTATGGTTCAAACTACAATACTCGTAGACGCGGCAAAAAAGACAGAAAATACTTTTATTCAGCACTAAATGACAACCAATACATCTAAAATAAATAGAAAGTAAAAACTCCCGTGAAAAAGTACCAGTAAAGTGTGCCTCGTGGCTGCACCAAGCAGGCCCAGTTCAGCAAAATTAACAAAGTCAAAAGTAATATTATTCAAATTAGGCTGAGAATTAGCACTTTTTGAACGTCAATATTACATACAACAGGGCCTGTAGCCAATGTAACATCGCTTCATAGCGAAGCGAAATCGAATACCAAACCGACCAATAACGAAAACGATTGACCACGTGATTTATCGCGTCGCGTCGTCAATCGTTCCCGCCATTGGTTGGTTTGGTATTCGTTTTCGCTTCGCTACGAAGCGATGTTACATTGGCTATAGGCCCAGGTCCCCCAAACGCCCGCTCTTCGCCTCCCTCCCTCCTCCGCAACTAGTGCCTGACGCTGGTTTTCAATTGAACCTGATGTATGAGGTGTGGATGGTATCCTTACCACAGAAGAGATTGAGTATTCCGTGATCCTTACCATCCACACCTCGACTCCAAGCTCTTTACAAGTTTATATCCTTTTCACTACGCCTTCAAATTTTAGCTGAATAAGTTTCTGAATTTATCTGTTTCCCAGGGTATCGGCGGCGCTGATAGCTGAAATACGCCTTGCCTAGTTCGGTTACAGATGCTTAACTCTTTTGTGCTTAAAACTAGCATATACAATATGTAAAGAAAACCCTGTCCGATCCGTGAAGGTATTGTTAGGTATCGTTAACTGATTCTAATAATGCCTACAAAGCCGGGCTAAACTTAAAAAAAAATCCCCAAAAAAAAAAGTATTATTTCGAAAAAGCGAGGTAACTTAATGCATGTGGGGTAGGCAACCCGATAGCCCCGCCCCCCTTCACCCGCGCATGTATGCGCGGTTGAAGGGGGGCGGGGCATGCGGCACGTGGTCGCATCGCTATTCGCTCCGTCACAAATGGTGTTGTCAGTTTTTTAAAAATTACCAAATTTCGGGAATATTGGAATTAATACCCGGGAAAAAAAGATTATTTCAAAATTCATTAATATTGTTACTGTGATGATTATGTAAAATTTTATATTATATTTGGTCAAGTGTTTACCTAACCTTTATTATCCTTATGGGTTACGGTTGGGACAGGGTTTTCTTTACATATTGTATTTGATTGTAAAATATTTATTTATTTATTTATTTATTCTTTCGCACACATGACATGTACATGGGCGGACTTAATGCCTTAGGCATTCTCTACCAATCAACCCCAGGTGGTGAAGAGATAAGATGGTAGGTGCTTTAGCTTGAAAGAAAATAGTAGAGAAAAAAAAAGCCCCATAATTATTAAAAAATACTTAAATAAGCTAAATATACATACATACTATTACCAAAATATATACTTATAATATATACATATAAAAACTAAAATTTGGGAGAGGGGTGTAGCAATAATTTCTAATTAACAGCATTAACTTCTTGTATCCTCTTTCAAATAAATTAATATTATTATTATAATTAAATATCATCATCATCTCAGTGAAAACGTAGTTGACATGGTTGCAACTAATGCTTGGAATTGTCACTTTAACCTGCACTTTAGCAAATTTTTCACTTTGAGATTGTAACAGAATCATTCACATCGATTGTAAAAAGAACCATCACATAGCTATCAACTTCTAATTCGGTTGCGACTGGGATTAGCGCTGAGACGATGATGATGATTATTACTGTCAGTTGGAATCATTTGGAAGCTTATTGCTGTTCCATTGCTCTCTATGTTGGAAAATGTGTCTGTTCAACAAAGTAAATAAAGCAATGAATGTTTTTGAACTGTCAAAATTAAACACATTGCTTCTGATAGTGTGTTACGTAATTACCCTGTTCCTTGCCATAAATGCAGTCATCTCTCAGACGATCTGTTGACAGCCTCCGTGGCGTAGCAGTAGCAGACGCGGCCGCTGCGCAAGGTGGCGCGGGTTCGATCCCCGCACAGTGCAAGTATTTGTATGCATGAATATGAATATTTGCACTGGTCTGGTCGTGCCTCGGAAAGCACTTTAAGCCCTTGGTCCCGGTTGCCATACGAACATCTAGTGGCAGTCGTTACGGGTTGTTGGAGCCCCTAAAAGTCCAACAATTGGTCTAACTGCAATGCTTCGATGTCGCCTTCGGGTTGTGGAGGTCAGACGGCAGTCGCTTCACGGAAAATGTCGAAGTTTAGCCATATCAGTAGTCGGATTGGTAAAGCGGACCCCTGACTCCAAAGCTGAAAAGGCTTCGGATGCGACTGGGATTAACGCTGGGATGATGATGACATAGCTATCAACTACTTATTCTGGGGGCAATAAACTTTTGTACGTATCTAATCCAGTTAAAGTTGTGGTTTACCTTTAATCCCACTGCGTATCGCGCTAAAGTTTGAAGTTCGATTGAAGTAAAATACGATTGATACATTTCGTTAGATATAATATTTGGCTTCACTAGACCTCAGTCTGTCGTGAACACGACGAATCGCTTGGCTGCAAGACTTCGTCTGGTGGGCAGTAACTTCTGCCGGCAGTCGATGTTATAGCCTACTACCATAGTCTAAAAATCATAGTGCTACAACAGAGAAAAGTAGTTTTTGCGTGAAGAAGCACATATACGCATGAAATTTTGCGTTTTTTATACAATATGTAAAGAAAACCCTGTCCGATCCGTGAAGGTATTGTTAGGTATCGATAACTGATACTACTAATACCCACAAAGACAGGCTAAACTTAAAAAAAAATCCCCCTAAAAAAATAAATATTATTTCGCAAAACGAGGTAACATAATACATGTGCGGTAAGCAACACCCTTCCGCGGGCGGCGGGGGGCAGGGCACGCGGCACCTGTGACGTGGTCGCGTCGCTATTCGCTTATAATAATACCGGTGTTGTCACTTTTTTAAAAATTACCAAATTTCGGGGAAATTGGAATTAATTCCCGGGAAAAAAGGGTTATTTCAAAATTCATTAGTATTGTTACTATGATGATTATGTAAAATTTTATATCATATTTGGTCAAGTGTTTACCTAACCTTTATTATCCTTATGGGTCCGACAGGGTTTTCTTTACATATAATATGTATGCTATCTTGGTTCTACTACACCATCTGTGTGGTAAATTAAATTTGATCCAAATCGGATCAGTAGTTTTTGCGCGAAAGAGTACTTAACATTATTCTTTATTTTTTTATCCATCCTTTCACATATTATAATATCAGAATAATAACAGCTTACGCCAAAGCTTAACCTAACTAATACTGTTTTTCTACCATTGCAATCACATTCGCTAACAACTTTAGCAGGACTTTTTAAAACAACAACAATCCTCTTTTCCAAGTACCTTTATAATATACGTTATATTATAATATCCATAATAACGATCTATGCCATTCTATTATACCAAGAATTTTTCGGCACCACACAAAGATTTTGACTAAAAAGGCTTACCATACCCAAAGGTTTCCACAAAAGAGTTTTAATCTTTAATAATAAGCATAATAAAGAAACCATTCATTGTCAAACAGCTTATGACTTGGCTTAACAATTTCGACTTATATCGGCACAATACTAAGTACAGATGACAGCACATAAATTTTCAAGATTATCTAAGATTTTCAACTTTATCTCTAAAGTTTTAAGGCTCAAGGTTGATTGGGAATATTTGACAGTTTCGTGTAGCTTGAGCTGCTGTCCTCCGTACATTGATTTATATCTTCTGAGGACACAAAGCATTGAAACTAAAACAATAATAATAGGTTCTGACTTTCAGTTACGGTGCTTAGTATAGAATTTTAAATTATCCTGCCTTTGTAATTTATTTGCTAAAAATATAAAAAAAAGAATAAAGTTAAGTTTACTTTAGAACTTGAAACATTAATACTTCTTCAATAGTGCTATACTCAGAGAGGCAGAAGTAAAAAAAGGTTGTTTTTGGGCATTGAGTTATAATGTAGTACATTATAACTCAATGTTTTTGGGTACACTATGTAGTAAAAGTACAATATAATATGTATAATTTGCTTTGTTACTGTTAAGATTGATGCTGAATTTATAATAATCAACTTATATACCAACTGATATACTTAAAAGAACTTAAATTTTAATTATCTTCTGAATTTAGTAGATTATAAGTTTCTAAAGTGGTGCTGGAGAAAGATGCTTCAAATTCCTTGGACAGCATTCCGCACAAATCAGTCAATCCTTGGACAGCTGGCGGTCACAATAGGACTCTCCTCAGTTTGCTTTCGAGTAATTTTAGAATATTTTGGCCATATTGCCAGAAAAGATGGAGACAACTTCGAACATCTGATGGTTACTGGGAAGATGGATGGACGACGTTCTAGAAGTCGCCACAACAAGGCAAGGCAAGGCGACAATAAGGTCGACTGATCAAATCCCTTCATCTCTGGACACCGGCCTGCATGATGCTATACTCGCGGCCAGGGATCGTAATAGATGGCGACCTATCGTAAAGGAGAAGATAATTCGACAGGGACATTACGACCCTCCAGTAATGAGGAGAACGACTTGAGGAGGAGGAGGAGGAAGTTTCTAAAATGTAAGTCATGAAATGTATCCTTTCTGCAACATTAGGTTACGCAACCTGTAATGGTAGTCAGTGTGTGAATTCATACTAATATTATAAATGCGAAAGTATCTCTGTCTGCCCGGCTTTCACGCCAAAACTACTGAACCGATTGTAATGAAATTTGGTACACAGATAGTCTAGAGCCTGAGAAAGGACAACATAGGTTATATAACATCCCGCTATGTCCAATAGGAGCAGAGCAGTAGTAAAAAATGTTGCGAAAACGGGGGCCAAAGCGGACGTAAATATTGCTCCAATTATTTTAACAGACGCTTATTTTATATCAACTGAGCTCAAATCGAAATCCACGCGGACGGAGTTGCGGGCAACAGCCAGTAAATAAATAAAATTTATGTTCTAAGTTTTTCCGTAAGCTACTGGTGTCACTGTAAAAAATCTAAAAGAATCAGAGGTAGTTAATACTTTTACATTTTACTATTAGTCTAAAGTCATCGTTGTCGCAAGGATTTTTATTTTTTTTCTAATTTTTCTGGGTAATAATGGCTTCCGCCAAAATATGTAGCTGTATTTTATTGTCATTAACTTGTCGAGACTTGTGAATGATGTCTTACTTGTTTTTGTCTATTATTGTAGTTAATTCTTATTGTTTGTTTTTGTTTTGTTCGTTATTAAAACTGTTTTGACGACAGTAGATCAAGCTACCCGAAATTGTCAAATATTCCCAATCAAGCTTCAGTCTTAATGCTTTAGAGATAAAGTTGTAAATCTAACAAAGAATTCTGAGAGATTGTAGTAGCTTCGTGTACTGTCGTCTGTACATTTCTGCTTCTATGCCCCTCTTTTGTCTAAAGCTAAACGAACGGAACTCACTCTAAAATCATCTTATTTGACATTGAAATATAAGTGATATTTGTTCAGCATGAAATAGGGGTGAAGGTTTCACTTTTACTATTGTCCATTTATTTATAGAATCAACACAAAGAAGGAGGGTTAGTGGTTTTTGCAACGTTACTGTATTTGGGTAATAAATGTGTTTTTTTATAAGGGCCTTTCTCGGCTTTGATGTAGACAAGTGTGGATGTTGGTGGCGACTCAGGGATTAAATCAGGTGGTTAGGTAGCAGTCTTTAGTGAAAATAATCCGGTCAGACGGCAGTCGCCAGTGTCCGTTCAATAGTTATCGCACGATTGGATCTTTTATTTGTACTTAGACGATATCTGGGATCAAAATTCAGTGGCGAGTAACCGTTATTGTTATTTTAAGAATGTTCGTTTTGCTTTTGAACGATACAAATTAAACTCTGGTATTTTTCTTCTGTTTATTCTTCGGCCTGTAGAAGTCCAATGCTGGACAAAGACTGAGAGACTGTCCGCATCCATCGGCTTCCCGCGACCTTCACCAGGTCATCGGTTCACCTTGTTCGGGGCCTACCTACGCTGGTGCGTGGCCGCCACTCGAAAACCCGTCGGCCCCATCGGGCATCGGTCCTACGGGTAATGTGTCCGGCGCACTGCCACTTTAGTGTTGCAATTATTAGTGCTATGTCTAACCGTCATAGCCCTCGTTCTTCTGCGGATCTCCTCATTCCTGATTTGATCAGGCAGTGAAACCTTAAGCATAGCCGTCTCCATTGCCCTTTGAGTGACCTTGAACCTTCTTATAAGGCCGATTGTTAGCAACCAAGTCTCAATTTCATTTAAGTCATCACAAATAACACACACGGGTCGAAGAATCAAAGAAGAAGAATCAAGAATCTATATACGAAATTTCATTTTTTTTTTAAATAATTGTACACTAGTGCTTGATTGCAATCCCACCTGATGGTAAGCAGTGATGCAATCGTTGATGGTAAAGCGCACTAGTTTATTAAGCCTATTCACTTAAAAAACTAAGGAATAGGAAGGATGACGGCAGTTGAGCGAGGTGATGCAATGACCCAAGACCAACACGACCAAACAATGCTGCGCTAGAGGGAGATTGATCTGGAGACTCTCCACCACCAAACTCCCGACACAACAATATTTGGCGCATCGTACCCGCCGCACATCGCAACACAACTGCTCAGACCCGTCCCCCCCCGTCCCGTCTTCCGTTTTGAATATGTAATTCAAAACCACAAAGTTATGAGCTTGCTATTTTACTTAGTTGTCCTAACAAAAATATGGTTAAAGCTCCGTTCAGACGGGCGAGCGCGGTGTGTTGACCTCTGGCATCAGCCGTGGCGTGCGCGCAAGTACTATGTACTATCTATCGTAAATAGCAACAATACTCGTAAACGTACTCTGCAACATTTTCTAAATGTACGTAATTACGTGTGTGTATGTAATTACGGTATAAAAATGCCGAGTACATCGAGGGACTGGAACAATTTGCCAGCGGCGGTTATAATTGAGCCAATTTGAGTGGTACAATTTCAGTGTTTTCAAGACTAGAGTGAATAGGCTCTTAATAAACTAGCGCGCTTTACCATCAACGATTGCATCACTACTTACCTTCGGGCGAGGTTGCGGTAAAGCACTGGTTATAAAAAAAAATACCTATTCACGGTGAGAGTTTTACTGCCGTCGTGCCGGCAACACAATATCGACCGCACGATAATTTATCGACTGATACAATAATAGTATCATTAAACACTATTCTTTTTTAATGAAATGCGTAAAAGCAGGACGGCCGATATTTTCGTCTCGCGTATCAATCTGTTACAGTTATTAAAACCTAACCTCAAAGGACACGTGGTCAAAACACCTAATTGCATGATTAAAAAAAATTAGTGTAATGCTAACTGAATATACGGATACGTAAAAAAAAAATGCTACTTGTTTTAAAAGAAAGTGAGTGGTAGTCATCATCATCATCCCAGCGTTAATCCCAGTCGCATCCGAAGCCTTTTCAGCTTTGTAGTCTGGGGTCCGCTTTACCAGTCCAACTGCTGATATGGCTAAACTTCGACATTTTCCGTGAAGCGACTGCCGTCTGACCTCCACAACCCGAAGGCGACATCGAAGCATTGCAGTTAGACCAATTGTTGGACTTTTGAGGGCTCCAACAACCCGTAATGGCTGCCACTAGATGTTCGTATGGCAACCGGGACTAACGGCCTAACGTGCTTTCCGAGGCACGACCAGACCATTGCAAATATTCATATTCATGCATACAAATACTTGCACTGTGCGGGGATCGAACCCGCGCCACCTTGCGCAGCGGCCGCGTCCGCTACCGCTACGCCACGGAGGCTGTCAGTTAACAGTGATAGTGTATACTTTAAAACATAGGACAGCTTGACCTTGCTTAGTTATTTATTTTCTTTTCTGTGCTGAGCGGAAGGGCGTGTCAGACTTTACTGACTAAAACCCACCTGTGTTTCTTCACTTGCCTGTGCTCCAGGGACACGGTTTCTTTTTTAACCAACCCGCAACCCTGACCCAGAAGGTATCGGTCTTCGTGGAGCCCGTCACGATATGCTGACATCTCTTTCAGGCGCGCGTGAAACAATGCGCCATCGACCCGGTCCTGGTCCTTACCGGGCGGCCCGCGTCTACGGTGGCCGGGAGTTAGATGTTGTCTCCCGACCAGGGCGTCTACTGCGGCGGCTAGTGGCGTGAGAGCGCTGGGATACCTTCTTCGCGCTGTCCGCCTCCTCCTTTGCCAGCATCATTGCTTCGCAGGGAATTCCTCACCATTACAGTACAATTTTGAGGCATAACATAACATGGCATATTTTTGTATATCTTAATAATTAGAATAGTCCTGATATAGTGGCGATAGATCGATTAGCGCGCCGCACAATAATTGTAGATGTTACCTTTCCGTATGACGGGAATCCCGTGAAAGCGGAGAAGTAATAAATAAAATATCTATTGGTAATATATTATTATTTAATATATCCAGCCGATTAGCCCTCTGAAGTGGCAGTGGGCGGGGCACCTAGCACCTAGAACCAATGGCCGACTAGGTGGTCGGATGACCTGACGAAAATCGCAGGTAAGCGCTGAATGCAGGCCGCGTTCAACCGTTCTTATTGGAGATCCTTGGCGGAGGTCTATGTCCAGCAGTGGACTTTATGTGGCTGACATGATGATGAAGATGAGGTAATATATATCCATATACCTACCTGATGGTAAGCAGTGGTACAGTCGTTGATGGAGCGCACTAGTTTGTTAAGAGCTCATTCACTCTACCTTTGAAGATACTTAAATTGTAATCAAACGGAAAGATCGCCGCTGGCAAATTGTTTCAGTCCCTCGATGTACGCGGTATAAAAGACGAGACGAGACGCTTCGTCCGGATCGTAGTGGTGTCAACAATGTAAGGATGCCATTCTCTGACGCTACAAACTGCCTAAAACACACAAAACAACTATCAATTTGAATTATTTTGAAGCATGTTTCTAATCCATTGCTCCATATTTCTAATCCATTGCTTCATACTCTTTGTTCAACAACGTAAAAAACGCAATGAATGTTGTTCAACTGTCAAAATGAAACCCATTGATACTGATAGGGTACTTAGGTTACGCAATTACCGTGCCGCACTAGCTGTATTCTTTCTTTCTTTTTTGGCTTCGCACGGTTTGTGCATTTAGCCAATGTCATGTCGAAAAAGACGGCCGCGTGAACCGTCTTACGAGGGTGGTTTGAGGCAAAGTCATGATGTGTCCATTAGGCTGCGATATTTCATTGTTCTTTATGAAATATTTACTGAATGCACTTTTTACTCCATAAACTACGCACTTTTATTTAGTAAACAACACTATAAATAATTTTAAAAGTCCAGTGAAATATGAGCGTGACACTTAGCTTGACTTTGCCGACAAAACCCTAGCTGTATTCCGCGCCTGTTTTATCTTGGCTTTTTTTTTTTGACGTCCTCCGTGGCGGAGCGGTCAACACGCCTGCCTGCGACGTGGAGGCCCCGGGTTCGATCCCCGGCCAGGTCATTATGGAAAACGATATTTTTCTGATTGGCCTGGTTCTTTGATGTTTATCTATATATGTATCTATTATAAATATAGTATCGTTGAGTTAGTATCCCATAACACAAGTCTCGAACTTACTTTGGGGCTAGCTCAATCTATGTGATTTGTCCGTATATATTTATTTAATAATTAATCTGTAATCAAGGCACGCAACTAATGGACATTCAGTCTAGCTATTCCGAGTAAGTGGAAGCTGCTTCTAACTAAGTAAGCAGCTAGTTTTTATGACTAATAGCTCCATAAGGACTTCAAGTCTAATCGTAGGTAAAAACTCTAGCATTACGACGAGTCTCCGATCTGATGGCGGAGCGTACATTGCACTAATACGATGGCATGGGATCCATTATTACTGTAGGTTTTTAGGGGTCCGTGCGTCAAAACGAAAAACGCAACACTTTTCGATTTATTTTTTCGCCGTTTTTAGGGTTCCGTAGCCAAATGGCAAAAAAACGGAACCCTTATAGATTCGTCATGTCTGTCTGTCCGTCTGTCCGTCCGTCCGTCATAGCCATTTTTTTTCCGAAACTATAAGAGCTGTACTGTTGAAACTTGGTAGGTAGATGTATTCTGTGAACCGCATTAAGATTTTGATGCAAAAATAAAAAATAATATATAATAAATATCGGGGGCTCCCCATACTTAGAACTGAAACTCAATTTTTTTTTCATCAAACACATACGTGTGGGGTATCTATGGATAGGTCTTCAAAAATGATATCGATGTTTTTATTTTTATTTTTTCTAATCCGAATAGTTTGCGTGACAAACTCTTCCAAAGTGGAAGAAACTTGGTCCCCCCGTCTAACTTCTAAAACTACTAACTTTAAAAACTACCAACGAAAATTATTTTGAACGAGATCTAGTAAATAGTTTTTTTAATACCTGGTAAATCGTAAACCGCTTATTACCGCGTAATCTTTCATATAAATAACTGAAATCCTTTAATTTCATAAATCAATGGTACGGAACCCTTTGTGCGTGAGTCAGACACGCACTTGGCCGGTTTTTGGACATGCGGATAAGCATTATCACGATATCAGACTAATAAAAAGCATGTAAAAATTGTCATGAACCTTCAGTGCACGAGGTCTACTCGCACATGACTGTTTTTTTTTTTAAATCGACTGATTGACGCTTCGATTATTATCCTTTCTGAGATTCTATACCCATGTCGCGAGCGAGGCGTTCAATTTTTGCATCGTACCTTAGTTGGTAAAATTTATTGAGTGAAGTCTAATCCAGACTCTTAAAAAAAAAGAAGTAAGGAAACTATATTCTTTGTTGCACAAAAAAGATTATAGATATCACATCATATTAGATAAAAAAGGCAGTTGAGGGGCTGACCGACAGAAGTGAAAATTGAAATCATTATTATGTTAACAGAAAAAACATAATATATAGGTACTGTCGATTTGAGTAACCTCCTCCTTTTTGAAGTCGGTTAAAAAAGAAAACAAAGAAGTTATGGCGTTGACACAATCTACAATATGTTAAGAAAACCCTGTCCGACCCGTAAGGATAGTAAAGGTTAGGTAAACATATGACCAAATAAAATATGAAATTTTACATAATCATCATAGTAACAATATTATTGAATTTTGAAATAATCTTTTTTCCCCGCGAATGAATTCCAACTTCCCCAAAATTTGGTAATTTTTAAAAAGTGACAACATTATTTTTGACGGTATAATTCTGAGCGAATAGCGATGCGACCGCGTGCCGCGTGCCCTTCCCCTCTTCGCCCGCGTGCCGCGTGCCCTGCCCCTCTTCGCCCGCGCCTGTATGATCTACAGCACATGTTTTAAGTTACCCCTTTTTACGAAATAATATTTATTTTTTTAGGGTTTTTTTTTTTAAGCTTAGCCCGGTTTTGTAGGCTTTAGTAGAATCAGTTATCGATACCTAATAACACCTTCACGGATCGGACAGGGTTTTCTTTACATATTGTATATCCTTTGAGGACTGTAGCGGCACTAGCAAATCAAGCTGTTAAATTTATTTAATAGATTTTTAACTTTATCTGTAAAGAACCAAGGTTTAAGTTCGAATGGAAAAAATTGGGGAACTCAAGTTGATTTGACCAATGAAAGGAAATAAACAAATCACTTCAAGTTCTTAGCTGCGTTTAATAAAGTAAATTCTTAAAGAATAAAAAAATAATTATAAATGCGTTTCGTCATTTTAGTTTTGACATAATACAAAGTCCAATTTAAACATATAAAATGGCAATTATTCTTATATATTATGTTAGTGCAAGAGAGCAGTGTATACATTATATCGGCGCTTGAAAGGCAATCACATCTAAGCGACAAACAAATCGTAAATTGAGTTATATACACCAAACGACGCAGAAAAATCTGGCGGTTCGAATGGTGTATAACCCGCGCAGATAAAGAAAAGATCTGAAAATGGCGGCGGATACTTATGGTACGGTTGACAAAACATGCCATTGCTCAATCACAAACCAAAAGCTAAGATAGTAAAATGTCAAATTTACGTTGTAAATATTGTTATTTACAACGTAAATTTGACATTTTACTTGTTTGTTGTTGTGTTTGTTTTTATTGTTGTTTTTGTTGAGTTTGATTGTTCAAATTCAACAAAAACAACAATATCAACAAAAACAACAAAATAACAGAGACTTTAGCGGAACGAAATTAACAATAACTCGGAGTGCATCAAAGTAGCTTGGAAAGCGAATCTTGAATTCCTGATCGTTTATTTTTTTTTTGCAGCGCTTACTTCACTGTGTGAGTATAGACAGCGATAGAGAGTGAGTGAGAACGCATGCGAGCGGACGCCATTTACAGATATTTTCTTTATCTGCGCGGGTTATACCTACATACTTACTTATGCTGGCAAACATTTTCTATCCTGAATTATAGAAAAAATAAACATGCTTCCCGACTTACAGATGAGCACTTGAAAGCCATTCTTAGAATTTCAACGACAAATATGAAATCTGATGTACATACAAATAACTTTTTTACAAAAAAAAACAACCGACTTCTAAAAACCACTACAAAGTGAAAAATAACTAATTTCGGACGTCGGTGTCTTTGGTTTTTGTATATTAGTTTTTGACACCGACTTCCGAAATTCGTTATTTTTCACTTTGTAGTGGTTTTTAGAAGTCGGTGTCAAAAACTAATATACAAAAACCAAAGACACCGACGTCCGAAATTAGTTATTTTTCACTTTGTAGTGGTTTTTAGAAGTCGGTTGTTTTTTTTGTAAAAAAGTTTTTATTTTAGACTTTTTAGTTGTGAAAAGTAGGTACTATGTATTCAGTTACATCCGGTCAGACTGGAAGCTGACGCAAATATAGTTGGGAAATGACGTAATTTTGTTTACTTTAATTTTTACCCTTAATTTTGAAGAATTCTTTCGACTGCCTATGGTCTTCATCATCAGATTTACTGCAGACCATTATTCTAACCCAATGGATGCAAAGTTCTCATCAATATAAATGAATTAAAACTAAACACAAAGTAGCTACTGCAAACCGTTGAGGAGTTCCCGGATCTGGCCTTTGTCTTCATCATCAGAGCTCTTAGGACAGTCACAACCCATCTAGGTGTAAAGTTCATATCAATACAAATTAATCAAGCCCAAACACAAGGTAGCTGCTGTGAATTGTTGAGGAGTTCCTTCGACTGTCTCCCGGCTCTATCATCAGATCTACTCCAGACCTTTATCAAATTGTAGTGCTTTAAAATACTTAATGAGAATACTAAGAAATGCACTAATCGCCCCTACGATTTTTGAAAGTACCCCTTGATTTCTCTGGTCCTCCATCATCAGACCCTGATGTCTTTATCATGGGACCACCTTGGGGCTGTCTTCTTTCCAACAAAAAAAGAATTATCAAAATCGGTTCATAAACGACGAAGTTATGCGCGAACAAACATAAAAAAGCATATATACGGTCGAATTGAGTAACCTCCTCCTTTTTGAAGTCGGTTAAAAAATAGCCACTCAAATACAGCCTCAGACGTCACACTGAAAGTATAAGTACAAGTTCACATTTATGGTTTTAACTTTCCTCATTTAATTTCCATTTATTGCTGATTTATTGTTGGCATAATGCAAAAAATTAAAAAAAATAAAAATTTTGGATTTTAATATCACTTAGTAGTTAGACTTCTTCCGCTCTGGGCGGAGCGGAAGGGCGTGTCAGACTTTTACTGACTAAAACCCACCCGTGTTTCTTCACTTGTCTGCGCGACGGCCAGGGCCACGGTTTCCTTTTTAACCAACCCGCAACCGTGACCCAGGAGGCATCGGTCCATCGGTCTTCGTGAACTTCGTCTCAATGTACTGACATCTCTTTGAGGCGTGCGTGAAACAGAACGCGCCGTCGACTCGGGCCTGGTCTTTACCGGGCAGCGAGCTGCCCACTGCTCACCGCCCGCAAGCCCGCGCCTACGGTGGCTGAGAGCTTGGTGTTGTCTCCCGAACAGGGCGTCTCCTGCGGAGGCCAGTGGCGTGAGGGCGCTGGGATTTCCGCTCCATCACGCGCTCCGCCTCTTCCTTTGCCAGCATCACTGTTTCGCAGAAGGAGGTGAAGTCCTGCCATGCACTCTCGCTGGACCAGGGTCGGACGCGAGAGAGCGCCACCGATCGCCGCCACGAGGACACGGCGGTGCTCTACCCAAACCGGGCATGATCCACACAATGGTGACACCCTGGCGTTTCCTCCCTCCTTATCCGGAACAGGAACCTCCCGAAGCAACCGTGTCCGGTGAGTACCTGCGTCAGGCGGAAGGTGAGTGCACCGTGGCGCCTCTCTAGCCACTCCTCAAAGGGGGGACTTACCGCCGCGATTGTGGCGTGCCCAGCAGGTGCCCTGGAAATTTCGTAGAATATGTATGGAGTCCCCTAATCATAAACGAGAACTTATACAGGATCATTTCCATCTATTTGTCCTACATACTACACTACAAACCTTGTTTGGGTTTTTCGCCGTTGACGATTCCCCAGAGTTGTTGTAGGTAATTAATGAGTAACACTAAAACCACCAGTATTGACATAGAATAAAGAGGGGAAGTAGGTTATCTGTGACCCAATCCGCGATTTAATTGCCTACTGTCTTAGGGTTGACGACTGTCCGCGCTTCGTCGGTTACGGTTGTCGCCCAAATATTTATAGACTAAGAGCTTATGTTTAAATTATTTGCTTAGTATTTAGTTTACATATACTAGTCAGTTTTTTTTTTGTAATTTTTATTTTTAGTTTTGTACACATAAAGAACCATATTTATTTTTATTTTTAATTAATACAAATATAAATAATACAAACATAACATCTATTGAATCACACATTTAATACAAAATTACAAATTAGCTACAGAAAAATACCTACTTTCTTCGGTTTCGACTATTACGAAACGCGTTGTTATTAAACTTTAATGTGTAATATATCCGTATCCTTGTAAATAACTTTTAGAAATATAATTTGAAAAATATAAGTCTTTTATTTGTTCATAAACAGACATACCAACTTTGCAGTTTATGTGATCATTTTTTAAAAGCTAATGTGCCGAATAGCCGTGACGCGCGAACCTCGTTCCGTGCTAGCCGCGACTAGCGCAGTCATAGGCACTCTAATATTGTGTTTAGGTGTGCGTGCGGCGACGCATAGATACTATGGCGCACACATACAAGCCGCGCGCGGTCCGTTTGTATGAAGATAACGTACTTCCCTCTCTTTATTCTATGGTATTGAGCCGCACTTGTTTTTTTGACACCTGCCCGCGTGACGGAGGTATATTTACGTCTGAATTACATTGTGTTCAAGTTCATTCATTATACATTAGCATTTTGCTGTATGAGCATTATTGGATCGTACATGCTCCCGAGGGAAAGGTATACATACATAGATCAGTTTAACATCATCAACCTTTTTATCGTCCCACTGCTGGGCACAGGTTAGACAGCCTCCGTGGCGTAGCGGTAGCGGATGCGGCCGCTGCGCAAGGTGGCGCGGGTTCGATCCCCGCACAGTGCAAGTATTTGTATGCATGAATATGAATATTTGCACTGGTCTGGTCGTGCCTCGGAAAGCATGTTAAGCCGTTGGTCCCGGTTGCCATACGAACATCTAATGGCAGTCGTCACGGGTCGTTGGAGCCCTCAAAAGTCCAACAGTTGGTCTAACTGCAATGCTTCGATGTCGCCTTCGGGTTGTGGAGGTCAGACGGCAGTCGCTTCACGAAAAATATCGAAGTTTAGCCATATCAGCAGTTGGACTAGTAAAGCGGACCCCAGACTACAAAGCTGAAAAGGCTTCGGATGCGACTGGGATTAACGCTGGGATGATGATGATGATGACTGCTGGGCACAGGTCTCCTCTCATACAGAGAAGGATTGAGCGTAATCGCCACGCTTGCTCAATGCGGGATGGCGATTTCAGACTTGAAAGTCTAGGTTTCCTCAAGATATTTTCCTTCACCTTCAGTCATTGGTCTCCAAGACATACTTAGAAAGTACATATAACCTTACAAAATTTACATTGGTACTTGCCTGACCTGGAATTGAACCCGCGCACTCATACTTGAGAGGCTGCTGTTTTAACCACTAGGCCACCACGACTTAGATTAGATCAGTTAACAATATACAGTATGTTAACTAACAGAGGGCGTTCCCGTTAACCCGAAATAGTATAGCATACATACATGCTAAAAAAATATTTCCATTCGAAAACAAAATGTTTTAAAAATTTTTCCAATAAGAAAATATTCAATAAAATTTTTAAATTGACATGTAAAAGAAACACACTGTACACGCGAACATGAAAGACGGCAACGTCGCAATTTATTTATACATGACGACTACTATTTTGATTTAAAACAGGAGGTTTCAAATTTATTTCCAATTAGAATTCTTTTTTATTCGGATTTTTTTATGCTTATTTTTTTATGCTTATTTTTCTATGCTGATATTTTTATTTTAATCTATTAATGATATATATTAACGAGTTTAAGGAAACGCCCTCTGTTATTTAACATACTGTATATTACAAGGTGAATAAAGTATAAAATAAAGTAATTGGTATAGCACTAAAACAATAAGAGAAACCCAGTTATTTAAATGAATTATTATTGTTCGAATCTAGTTCTTATTAGGTTTTTCGAATGCCGATCTCTTACTGCAGCGTAGGTAGTAATTTCCTCCAGTTCTATACAGGGTGTATCTGACATCGTAACGCAAACTTCGCCAAAAGGCTACACCGCATGCCACTAATAAAATTATGATATTCATTTATATCGCTATTGAGCGGTTACAGAAATCACAGTGTTTAAAAAAATGTGTCGGCTCGGCCTTTGTACGTTGCAAGCGTGCCGCCGCGTGTGTTTGAACTCTATTAAATCAGCTGATAGGATAGTTTTTCGAGTTTTGTTCACATTGCGCTTTTTTGTGTAATTAGCGAATTAATTAATTTTTTATTTAAAATCTTATTGGGTTATAAAAGTATAGCAATTATGAACGGCTTAAAGTGAAAAAACTACATATTATTTTTTTTAAATCAGGAAAAACCGACGAAAAATTTCATCAATGGGGGGTTCAGAATCATGTACTGGATGCATGGTACTCGTTTGTGCGTCGATGAGACACTCTTTATATTCTGACTTCTTGTGCCTGTTGTTTCTTCGCTATTCTTGTTGTGTGTGTTTCACGTATATGTGCTTGTGTTGTTTGTGGGGATGATACAACACTATAAATCTGACTTGTCAATAGCCCTGGCTGAATTGAACTGTCAAACTTTTCGGTCAATAATTATGCAATAGGCTATTTGACAGTATGATTTTTTTTGTGATTATTTGCTTTAAATGCATAAAATGAGGGTTCTTTATGTTATTATTTTTATTAAAGTTTTAATAAAAATAATAACAATTAATATATCCAAAAACACAAAAATATGTTTGACTTTTTGTATCTCGCGCCACATATTGTGAAACGATCTGGATTCGCTAATGTCACGATGACGTCATACGCGCATCAGCACTTGTGGTTGTTCTGTGTTCTTGGGTGTTTTATCGGTGTATTTGTACAACCCGGTACAGCACACCACTTGTAAACCATTTTATTACATAAACAACAACAAATAACAGATAAGTACAAACACCACTGCGGACCCAAAAATCGTTTATAAAAGCTTGTGACGTCACTTACTAGGCACGCCGCCATATTGTTGAATAAAGCGTTTCGGCGCCTTATTTGAATTTTGAATTTTTATTTGCATGTTTCTTACGAAATACGTATTTCAAATTAAAAAAAAAAATACTTTCGGTGAAATTCTTAACCGCAACCAAGTAATTCAAGACAGAAATTATAAATCTGTCAAATAGCCTATTCCCTGCTGTTGTTATCTTCAAGGCTACTATTAGAAATTGTTTGATACTGCATTCACGAATTAATTATTCAAGGGAAAAATTCTTTAGCATCGTTGAACAAGGGACAGTTAAAAGAGACAGACATATAGGTTCATAAGATTTAACGCGGGAGGAAATGAGATAGGAAGCTTTATATGTACAGTGTATTTTTTTTAGTGGTCGGCAATAACATCGGCTGCCGTCAGAAGTTACCACCCACCAGACAAAGTCTTGCTGCCAAGCGACTCGTCGTGTTCCGGCATGATGTCTGGTGAAGCCGTATGTAGAACGGGTCCGAGCAGTTATGTGGCGATATGTGCCGGGTACGATGCTCCAAATGTTGTTGTGTCGGGAGATTGGTCGTGGAGATCAATCTCCCCTCTGGCGCAGCATCGTTGGTCGTGTTGTTGGGTTTAACATTGCGTCAGCTCGCTCTACTGCCGTCTTCTATTTTCAGTTTTTTTGAGTGAATAGCCTCCTAAACTAGCGCGCTATACCATCAACGATTGCATCACTGGTTACCGCCATTAGGCGGGATAGCAGTCAAGCACTAGGTTCTTCTCATTATCTTGAAACCAAAGTCTTTAAAAAGGTCTCCCTTTAACCGCGTGTGAATTGCACATATGTTTCTTTTAAATGTCTTTAATGAAGTCGTTACACACTTTTTCGAGATAAGAATCGAGTATAAGAAAAGGCTTTTGTTGACATAAATCCGTTACTTTCCCGCCATTCCTAAAGAGGCAAAGGAAACAATCCTTGTTTAACAGAAAGGCTAAGGAAACAATGTATTCTGCCTATTGTTACATCCTTCTTAGTATACTTAACACATTACAGACAGATTCAGAAGTTTCACTTTGTAAATATAACCAGTCAAATCCGCGTGTTGCTGAGCAAAAAGGTCTTGATAGACGCATAGATGGTCGGATAACAAAGTCATAATTCATGTTAGGATTCCGCTTTTCTTTATGAGGTACGGAACCTATCATACAAAGTTATTTTTATTTTATACGGTTACGAACCGCGACCCAAACGGTTTTATACGAAACCTGAATATAGTTTGTTGAGAATAAGCAATTGAATCGATCCTGATTTTTCATTTTTACACCATGTTATCATCATCATCATCCCAGCGTTAATCCCAGTCGCATCCTTTTCAGCTTTGGAGTCTGGGGTCCGCTTTACCAGTCCAACTGCTGATATGGCTAAACTTCGACATTTTCCGTGAAGCGACTGCCGTCTGACCTCCACAACCCGAAGGCGACATCGAAGCATTGCAGTTAGACCAATTGTTGGATTTTTGAGGGCTCCAACAACCCGTAACGACTGCCACTAGATGTTCGTGTGGCAAGCGGGACCAACGGCTTCACTTGCTTTCCGAGGCACGACCAGACCAGTGCAAATATTTATATTCATGCATACAAATACTTGCACTGTGTGGGGATCGAAACCGCGCCAGCTTGCGCAGCGGCCGCGGCCGCTACCGCTACGCCACGGAGGCTGTCAATACACGTTTACATCATGTCATATTTGTTCCTAAATACATTTAGAAATTGTTGCCGTGTGGTTACCGAGCGCGCACGGTAGATCATAGTACCTGCTGCGCACTCCTGCACAACAGCTGACGCCAGAGGTCAACGCGTTGACCATAGTTTTGTTGGGACAGCCAAGTAGGATAACAATCTCATAACTTTGTGGTTTTCCATGATATCTTGTTGAAATTTTGTACATAGATTCTTTACTTAAAAATACTGGACACGTGTTTTTTTTATAAATTGCCCCGTTTGTAATATTTGTAGGATTTGTTATCATCATCATTAACCCACCATTCCACCATCATTTTATCACCCCACTGGTGGGCACAGGTCTCCTCTCACACAGAGAAGAATTGAGCGTAATCACCACGCTTGCTCAATGCGGGTTGGCGATTTCAGACTTAAAGTCAAGGTTTCCTCAAGATGTATTCCTTCACCTTCGGTCATTGGTGTCCAAGATATACTTGGAAAGTACATATAACTTTAGAAAAGTTAATTGGTACTTGCCTGGCCTGGAATCAAACCCGCGCACTCATACTTGAGAGGCTGGTGTTTTAACCACTAGGCCGCCACGACTTTTTCGTTACATCACAGTATACCACCCATTAATGTGACTACAAGTTTCTAATATCCGTTGAACCTCTGTTCAACGGGTATTAGAAACTTGTAGTCACATTAATGGGTGGGAGAGGCTTTCCTTCAAAACCTACAAGCGCCATGTTGTGTTAGGTACAAAGTTGAACGTACAACACTGTGCGTCACGTCCCAACACCATTCATAATAAGTTCAGTAAGTTTTAGTTATATAGACAAGGGTATGATGTACTTATTGATTAACTCTATTGTTTAACGAAGATAACAACGAAAGTTGTTAGTTATATGTTGTTAGTTGTTAGTTGTTTAGTTGTTGTTTTCAAGGAAAGAGATGTTTCTATTACCTCCTCATTGTTATGGAAGTGCATTACGAAACGTTGTTTACAAGGGGAGAACTTATGATGTAAGCTGCTGGTAATTTACTCAAAAGAGACTGGAGATATAGTGGTAAATGAAGGAGTAGTGATGGAGGAAGGATGTGGTGGAAAGACACCAAGCGAACCAATTAACAGAATAAAAACCAACAAATATTTATTGGTTCCACTATATGTACATACAATATGTAAAGAAAACCCTGTCCGATCCGTGAAGGTGTTGTTAGGTATCGATAACTGATTCTACTAAAGACTACAAAACCGGGCTAAGCTTAAAAAAAAACCCCTAAAAAACTAAATATTATTTCGTAAAAAGAGGTAACTTAAAACATGTGGTGTAGATCATACAGGCGCGGGCGAAGAGGGGCAGGGCACGCGGCACGCGGGCGAAGAGGGGAAGGGCACGCGGCACGCGGTCGCATCGCTATTCGCTCAGAATTATACCGTCAAAAATAATGTCGTCACTTTTTAAAAATTACCAAATTTTGGGGAAGTTGGAATTCATTCGCGGGGAAAAAAGATTATTTCAAAATTCAATAGTATTGTTACTATGATGATTATGTAAAATTTCATATTTTATTTGGTCATATGTTTACCTAACCTTTACTATCCTTACGGGTCGGACAGGGTTTTCTTAACATATTGTATAAGCATAGTAGGTGGAACATCAACTCCTTGGCAACAATAATGTGATGTGCTAATCTTCCTTACATATAAAAGTCCAGGTTTCCTCAAGATGTATTCCTTCACCTTCAGTCATTGGTGTCCAAGATATACTTGGAAAGTACATATAACTTTAGAAAAGTTACATTGGTACTTGCCTGACCTGGAATTTTGTTTTAAACACTAGGTCACTCCGACTTATATTAGGATTTGTTTGAGTAACAACAAACTCATTCTTGGATAACTTAATGTTTACAAACACGGATTAGGATTACATTACAGTGTAATCCTACATTAAAAACGTAAAAGTTTTCATGTGTAGGTATATGATTCAAACCAAATCAAATCAAAAGTCATTTATTCAAACTAGGCTGAGAATAAGCACTTTTTGAACGTCAATATTACATAAGACAGTCCCCCAAAACGCTCACCCATCGACGCTTCCTAAGTGCTTTTGCTGGGAAGAAGTTGCGGAAAAAACTCTCCTGCAGCACAGCTGTCTGTTCATTTAGAAAAAAACACAATGGTTTATACAATACTATGTAGGTATAGTAATACAAGAGAAAAAATAATAAAAATATACAAATAAGCCAGCCAGCCACGCCAAAATACCAGAAAAGCAAAACAAAAAATAAAATAAGATTGTTATTCTTTCACCTGAGAACTGCTCAGGATCGAGCTTGTTGGCATGTCATGAAGGAGGTCGATGTCCAGCAGTGGATGAGCAGAGGCTGATGATGATGATGATTCTTTCACCCAAAAATGACTAAAGGGATTTGAATGCAAATTGTCACACGTATTGTTTATAGCCAACTAGTGGCCGCCAGCGACGGTCGCGTGGTTTAGTTATGCACCGCTCCTATTGGTCGCAGCGTGATGTTATATAGCCTAAAGCCTTCCTGGATTAATAAGCTATCCAAAGCAAAGAGAATGTAAATAAAGCTAATATATGAAGCTGAAGAGTTTGTTTGTTTATTTGAACGCGCTAATCTCAGGAACTACAAGTCCGATTTGAAAAATTCTTTTTGCGTCGTAGAGCCCATTAATCCAGGAAGGTTTTAGGTTATGTAACATCACGCTGTGAAAAAAACATATCGAAACCTACGAGGGTGAAACCGCGTGGCGCAGCTGGTTAACATATAACACGCAGGGTGCAGCCCGTACTAAGATAGTTTTAACACGTTTGTAACTTAAACATATTGTTTTTTATAATTATAAATTAGTGCTTGGCCGCAATCCCGCCTGATGCAATCGATGATGGTAAAACGCGCTGGCTTATTGAGAGCCCATTCATTCAAAAAACAACTGATTGAATGGGAAAGAAGTCGGCAGTTGAGCGAGGTGATGCAATGTTAAACCCAATAACACGACCAACGATGCTGGGCCAGAGGGAGATTGATCTGGAGACCTTCCACGAGTTCCACGACAAAAGTCTCTACAAAAAAGCTTTTGGCGCATCGTACCCGGCAAACATCGCAACACAACTGCTCAAACCCGCTCCCCGTACCGCTTCACCAGACATCATACCGGAACACGACGAATCGCTTGGCGGCAAGACTTTGTCTGGAGGGTGATAACTTCTGCCGGCAGCCGATGTTAAGGCCTACCACATTACGGATCTACTGACAATACTGTTTAAGTTATGTATTAATTATAGATGTGATGTACCTACAAATATTCAGGGTATAATGATCTGAAAAATAACCACACTACGATTTAGACAATGCGGTTTTACTCGGTGGTAGGCCATAACATCAGCTGCCGGCAGAAGTTACCACCCACCAGACAAAGTCTTGCCGCCAAGCGATTCGTCGTGTTCCGCCATGATGTCTGGTGAAGCCGTACGGCGGACGGGTCTGAGCAGTTGTGTTGCGATGTGTGCCAGGTACGATGCGCCAAATGTTATTGTGTCAGGAGTTTGGTCGTGGAGAGTCTCCAGATCTCTCTCTAGCGCAGCATCGTTTGGTCGTGTTGGTCTTGGGTTTAACATTGCATCACCTCTCTCAACTGCCGTCATCCTTCCTATTCCTAAGTTTTTTAAGTGAATAGGCTTAATAAACTTGTGCGCTTTACCATCAACGATTGCATCACTGCTTACCATCAGGCGGGATTGTAGTCAAGCACTAGTTTGTAGTTATTAAAAAAAAAAAAAAATCAGAGGTAAAGGAGATATTTCATTTTGGGCTACCACTATGTACAGTATATAGAAAAAAAGAAAAAAAAATAGATTTGCATAAAAATACTAGATACTAAATTAATTTGAATAAATATACAAGTTTAGAATAATTAATTATTTGAAACGTTTTATAGTGAGAATGACATTTTTTATGACGTTTGATTGGCGACTTTACAGTTCTATTTTCCCGTTGTGTTCGTGTCGAGTGTTGATTTGAGTTGGTTGTGTTTATTTAATGGGTCGTATGATCGGAATTCAAGTTTTGTTTTTTTCGCAGTCATATGGTAGATAATATAGACACGATAGAATTAGATCACGTCAATCAAATGTCACTGTCAAAATCTTATTTCGCTTATTGCTGACCACCATATTTATTAGTAGTTGTGTTGCACTCCTTGGCCGAGTTAAATTGAATCTGTATAAAAACTAAGCCAAAATATACGAATGGAGCATTAAAAACAGTCAACTATAGCGTAACTATACCTAGCAATATGTGTACAATGTGCTGGCCCAGGCTCCATACATTTCTGAAACATCTCCTTTGCTGTGAATGTAGTCATAAGCCTTCTTACCTTGATCTACAATGTGGCAGGTCTAACCAAAACTCTAAATAGTTGCATCCGCCCTGACCAAGTACAAACACATTCGCTATTTACTCATAACACTGGCAAATATTGTTTTCGCGCGAAAAGTGAGCATTCCCGCTTCCCCCTTATTTGTCTGTGGTAATGCTGGTGGTATTTACTTTTTTGCAGCTAGCAACACTGGCAGAAAACATTTGTTTTAGGTTTACACTATTTTTTAAATGCTAGTGTTCTTTTTATTTCATGGGAATTTTAAACTGATTTTTTGTCAGCCTCCGTGGTGAAGCGGTAACGAACGCAGCCGCTGCGCAAAGAGGCGCGGGTTCGATCCCCGCGCCGTGCAAATATTTGTATGCATGAATATGAATATCCGCACTGGTCTGAGCCGCATTGGTCCCGGTTGCCATACGAACATCTAATGGGAAACGTTACGGGTTGCTGAAGCCTTCAAAAGTTGGTGTATTTTTTTATAAATTATAAACTAGCGCTTGACCGCAATCCCGCCAGATGGTAAGAAGTGACGCAATCGTTGATGGTAAAGCGCACTAGTTTATGAAGAGCCTATTCACTCTAGCCTTGAAGAAACTCAATTTGTAGTCCGACAGAAACACCGCCGCTGGCAAATTGTTCCAGTCCCGCGATGTACGCGATATAGGTAAAGAAGGAGGCGAAATGTTTCGTCCGGATCGTAGTGGTGTTAACAACGTAAGGGTGGAAACTAGCCGAACGACGGGTCGTCCGATGGTGGAACGGAGATGGGGAAATTAATTCATGCAATTCCCTCGCACACTCCCCAAAATGCATCCTATAGAACACCGAAAGGCTGGCTAATCTTCGCTTGTGCTCTAGGCTTTGGAGACCATCTCGAGTTAAATCAGGGTCACCAATCGGCAATCAGCAATTTTTAGTCGCCATGTTTGTAATCGCGTTTAAATTGTCTGTGGAATGTCTTAATTTGACAGAATTAAACTAAAATGTTATCTTCTATCCTGTTCTTAACGAAATGGAAAGAAAAAGATGCACATAACTTAAAATTAATTTAGTTTGTGAACAACAGAATCGGCGCCATTGTCTTAAAATTTAATTTAATATAACATTGTCTTAAAATTTAATTTAATATAACATTGTCTTAAAATTTAATTTAATATAACATTGTCTTAAAATTTAATATAACATTGTCTTAAAATTTAATTTAATATGACATTGTTTTAAAATTTAATTTAATATAACATTGTCTTAAAATTTAATTTAATATAACATTGTCTTAAAATTTAATTTAATATAACATTGTCTTAAAATTTAATATAACATTGTCTTAAAATTTAATTTAATATGACATTGTTTTAAAATTTAATTTAATATAACATTGTCTTAAAATTTAATTTAATATAACATTGTCTTAAAATTTAATTTAATATAACATTGTCTTAAAATTTAATTTAATATAACATTGTCTTAAAATTTAATTTAATATAACATTGTTTTAAAATTTAATTTAATATAACATTGTTTTAAAATTTAATTTGTTACAACGTTAACAATTTGTATTCATGCTGTTATATTATTATTTGCATGCTGTGATTTCTTTTAAGTGGAGAAGCACGAGGTCATATCTTGTTATTTATATTTTCTAGCATTTAAGGTGTTTTCTCTGTTAGAAGTCCAAATAAATAGATAAACTTAATTTAGGTTACTCAATAAAGCATTTCGTTGTGGACGTGGTACGACAATGGCTCCCTATACATCAACTCTGCCATCAGAGGTACAGATGACAACACATCAAGCTACTACAATCTATCAGATTTCTTTATTAGATTTTCAACTTTATCTATAATGCACTATGGCTCAAGGTGGATTGGGAATATTTGACAGTTTCTGGTAGCTTTTCCTGTTGTTGTCCGTACGATACTTGTGTTTTTAAGAACGTTCCCATCACACGGTAATTCCGTAACACACTATCAGTAGCAATGGGTTTCATTTTGACAGTTCAACAACATTCATTGTGTTATTTATAATGTCTCACCGGCGCGGTAATTACGTAACACACTATCAGTAGCAATGGGTTTCATTTTGACAGTTCAACAACATTCATTGTGTTATTTATAATGTCTCACCGGCGCGGTAATTACGTAACACACTATCTGTAGCAATGGGTTTCATTTTGACAGTTCAACAACATTCATTGTGTTATTTATAATGTCTCACCGGCGCGGTAATTACGTAACACACTATCTGTAGCAATGGGTTTCATTTTGACAGTTCAACAACATTCATTGTGTTATTTATAATGTCTCACCGGCGCGGTAATTACGTAACACACTATCAGTAGCAATGGGTTTCATTTTGACAGTTCAACAACATTCATTGTGTTATTTATAATGTCTCACCGGCGGGGTAATTACGTAACACACTATCAGTAGCAATGGGTTTCATTTTGACAGTTCAACAACATTCATTGTGTTATTTATAATGTCTCACCGGCGCGGTAATTACGTAACACACTATCAGTAGCAATTGGTTTCATTTTGACAGTTCAACAACATTCATTGTGTTATTTATAATGTCTCACCGGCGCGGTAATTACGTAACACACTATCAGTAGCAATGGGTTTCATTTTGACAGTTCAACAACATTCAACAACATTCATTGTGTTATTTATAATGTCTCACCGGCGCGGTAATTACGTAACACACTATCAGTAGCAATGGGTTTCATTTTGACAGTACAACAACATTCATTGTGTTATTTATAATGTCTCACCGGCGCGGTAATTACGTAACACACTATCAGTA